>JASAUF010000160.1:2745000-4117500 GCA_030180095.1 Magnolia changhungtana
ATTCCATTAGAGTAAAAAGAGTTCAACTAAAATTTTAATGCCCTTCCTGTAAGTGCCAGGATGTTGAGCACACTTAGGTTATTAAATTTCGTAAGACAAAACCACTTCAAAGTAGATCTTCAAAGATTGACTTTTGTTTAAGAGAAGATTAAGCTCAAGATCATTTTTTGTTTAAGAGAAGATCAAACTCAAGATCAGTCTATGTTCAAGAAAAGATCAAGCTCAAGATTGGTGAGCCGATATTCAAGATGAAGTCCAAGACACAGTTCGAGCACAAATTCAAGATGAAGTCCGAGAATAAGTTCAAGCTAAAGAGAATCAGATATTTGATATATCTCAGGTGGTATAAAACCCTAGAAAGACCTTAGGACTAGTTCTTTCAAATTTGTTTAATTATGGGTTTTTTCACTTGTTTTACCTGGAATTCTGTCAATCTAAATGTAACATCCCAAATTTTCATGCCCAGAGTTTGTACTCGTGCTCGAGAAAACCGGGTGTTAATAATGTATGAATTAGATGCTTTAGAAATTGCACCACGTGTATGTGTGTGTGTGTGTGTGTATTCATTTAGATCACATCTAGATACATTCATGAAGGTAACATTCATGAGAATAAAATTGACTGTATTGATTATTTCATCACAGTAAAGGAATTCAGTAAATAATCAAATGCCCTCTCAATGGGAGCTTGTTACATTTATCGAGTTCGCAGTGGAAGTATAAAATTAAATAATAAAACTAAATAACAAAACTATCTTTATATTTTTTTAGTATAGTCTTCTATAGGGAGATGGTCCTCTAGGTCTTCAATCTGTACATTACCTGCATCATCTATACGGTTGGGAGAGGGTCAATGCCCTACTCATAGTGATGGTCATCCTTTAAGATTAACAATGATTTAAGAGATTTATAAAAGCAAATGTAAGGGTTCTGATATATCACGCACTCCACTACTACGAGAGATATCAGTATGCGGAAACAATCTATATGAATGTATGCCTAGCAAAGTACGCCCCAAAAATTGGGGGTCGAGCAAAGTTCAACTCCTGAGTTCCGACGCATCACTTATGCAACATAGATAATGATGATTAAGTGTTGTCCATATTAGTGCACTTAAACATGAGTGAGATTATACTAAATCAGCATCTCATACTCCAGAGTTAATGTAACTAGGCAAGCGAAAGACTGAGATAGATATATAAAGTATATAAGTGTTTCATAACCTCCAAAGTATGAGTATGTTACCAGGCTGAATTTATATATGAATGGTTCCAAAATTTACAAAATATCAAAGTGTAAATGTCCAACTAATCCATAAGTCCCTGTAATCCCGTCGGCTCAGCACAGGGTCTACATAGACTCGTCTGAGAGCTGAACGAAGGAGAACTCCTCCTCATTGATGAAGTCCATTTTAGCTGCATAGACTCCGCCATTACCTGCATCTAAACCAGAGTCTGGGTAGTATTTTAAAACACCGTCCCAGGTGGAAATGAGTGGCCAACTCAGTGGTACTATAAGGTAAAGGTTAACATGTTATCAATTCAATTAAGCAGTAATGATAAAGCAATACAACAAGCATTTCCTAACTACTCTGGTTAATGTAAGGATGATATGTGGTAATGATGCATGCCCTCGCCTGCACTCCCTCAGCGACATCATCGCACTGTTGCGCATGCTAAACTCTCACTGTGCTCTTCCTCGCCAAAGGCACATGCAATGTGGTGCATGGTCGTGTTAGTCAAGTTCTTAATTAGGCTTGTTCATACAGTTGATTCGAGAAGCTAAGGTACCTCCTTTTATATCATTTACCCAAACGATGATCTATATAGGGTCGTCAATCTTAGTTAATCACATACGATAGGTAAGTGTAGGGCATCACCCATAATGAAAGTAGTGGATATGTAAGTTCAATTGATTATACTCGAGGTCACTCCACCAACGCCCTACCAACTGGAGCGCTATTTTTGAAGGGGGTCCGGATCAGATGGTATACCCCAACCCACGCTGGGACCGCAGCCAGGCTGCGGTGGTGTAGGCCTAGTTTATATTCAAGGCCACTACAGGAAGGCTCGTCACCTTAGCATAGGCCGACAGCTCGAATACAGTGTCTCAGACTACCATATTTAGCTCACGAGTTTGGGTTGCTCGCTGGTCACTACGAGGAGGCTCGTCACCCCAGCATAGGCCAATAGCTCCACCACGGTGTCCCATACCATCATGCCTGGCTCATGAGTCTTAGCAGATCTTGGTACCATGGTTGAAACAGGTTTTTACATTGGTAAGGGGTACTTTAGATTCAAGCAGTAACGTCCATACATGGTAAACACATAACAGGCCAATTGGATTATTTGACAAGTGTAATTGGTACGAGCGCACATTGAATTGATCGACATGGAATGCGTAAGCACTCCGCGTGGCCTAACCACTGTTGACAATCACCGTACGGCTCAGATTCATCGAACGTATGCAATGTGGCGAAACTAGTTCGGCCACTTAATCAGGAACTGTTACCAATTACCTGGACTACGTGATAGTCCCAAACATACTTAATTGCAATGGGTAGTCACATATGTTGAACATAACAACAATTAACAATCAAACTAAACATAATTCTCATTTGAACATCTTATCAAACACATTGAACATGTTATTATACACATGCATTTCATCTATAAACCTCATAGTAGCAATTTATATTACATGAAGGAAATTATAGGTATGGATACAGTAGTTGAGAATCCTATCTCAACACCCTCATTAAAAGCAATTCATCAAACAATTTCTCTTCAGACATTTTATCAAACACCTAAACTACACATTACTACATACATGACATAAATTGGTTATAGCATATATTATGGCAAATCTTTCACAACGGGATTATAATACATACAACAAACATGAATCCTACATTAATGGTCATGACAAGCATAAATAAGGATTTCACACTCATTCAAACAATTTATCAAACACTTAGGCTACCCTTTTACCCAATATATAAACTAGGTTAGTTATAACACTTATCTTAGCAAATCCTTACACAAAGAGGTCAGCATGCATAAGACAACGATGAATCATAGTTTAATAGTCATATCAAACTCAAATCATATTAACATGTTCATATGAACATTTCAACAAACACGTGGAATGTATAATATATTCAACATAGTTTACACATGTATAATTCATGGAAAACATCGTAACTAAGATCATATGGAAGCAATCAAGTCAGACATAAATCATTAGCTAACATCGAAAGCCTTAAAAACCATAACCTAAACATTTATAGTCTGCACCTTTCGTCGGATAACTCGTTTCAAACTCGGATTGAAACCTACGCATTCGTCTACAGAACAACGACTACATAAACCATGAAACAGGTTAGCTATTATGTCGATTACTCTATTTGGATTCCTAAATCAATATTAGGGTTAGGATTTCTTACCCATATCAAAGTTGGAATCAACGGCGTAGCGATGGCAGGGTGGCGATTAGGCGTATGGAGTCGTGGGAGTGAATCCCAGCAATGATCTCCCTATCTCTCTCTCTTCTCCTCACTCTTTCCTCCTCTTTTCTCTCTTCTCTCACCTAGGGTTTGAGAAAATCATACGGAATGAGGGGTGGGTTAAGGCCCTTATATAGGCCCAGAACTGATGTCAATGGCCCCAGGACCATGGTATACTTGGGTTACAGCCAAAAGGCGTCTGTTTCAGGCAAACGGGACCCCTAGGAAGGTCAATTTCTCACATACATCACAGGGCAAGTTCCCTGATGATGGATCTACACTAGGACTGTGTTTATGGTGCGATCTGACAAATGGATCAGCCGTAAAGGACTCGTATTAGATCAACTATCATCGTTACTCGATCAGGGCCACAAGTATACCAATAGGTGCAGGGAAATTTTCCTGATCCATGGGTTTATTTGGGTCAGAATCTGATGTTTTGTGGTCTTCAATTTCACTCGCAAGCAAATGACCCAATTTACTTAAGTTTCATTTCGCTTTCTAAAGATATTCGCATTTTTCACACACTACGCTCCGGGCTCAAGTTGTACGGTTCTGGATACTATCTGGGGTTGATTCACGTGATGGTTACCAAGCCCAATAAGGCAGTCATAACCCTATAGTTTCACGGTAATCAAAATTTCGACGCGCGGTCCAGGTTCGATACGGAGTTCTAATGTACTCCGGAGAGCAACTGGGTTTTGAGATTGCCCGTAAGTTTTTAAGTAATGTTGGGTTAGTGATTTTAATGGGTTTGGGTCTTGTATTTTATATAGAAAGTAGTTCAAGCTAAATCCATCGATTGTTTAGTTTAGTACTTAACTAAATTCTTCCCTAATTACGACAGAATAAAGTCCTAGGGTAGTTCTATGTCCCCTTTTGGCACTTTTAGTTAGCATATTATTTTAATTATTTTTTTAATAGTTCGTCATTAAGTCTACTTCATCTCTACCAAATTTTACTAGATTTCGTATTGTAGAAAAATTTTAAAAATTCTAAAAGTAGTAGCTGTCTGAACTAATAATTTTTCGACAGTTGTCACATCAACCTAGATTCAACTATATTAAAATTTTTATTATATTTTTTTATTTATTTTTATATAAAATTAGACTTATCAAGCTTCAATCTAGCTTTTGAATCACCTAATTCGGAGTTATAACGAGGGAGATATGATTTTTTGAAATCAGTCGAAAACTATAGAAAACTGCAGTGAGGGTCCACCAAATTTTCGGTGCACTGGCGAGACATCGCGGTCAGCGTGATGGTATCGCGGTCCGCTGTCCGATTTGGTGGTGGTTTCGCCCCCCGATATTTGAAATGGACATATCTTTCAATCTAGAATGAGTTACGTGACATGCCATATATGAATTTGGGGTAGGAGAGGCTTATCTATCCAAATAACCTATTTATTTTGTGAGATTCCATAAAGTTAATGGCCAAAAACCTATTTTATTTATATATTTACTATTTATAGTAAAGTTTAATTTAAGTATTATTCTTCATCATTTAAACTTTAGGATTAGTGTCTAATATGAAAGTACTTAAAAAAATTTGAAGAATAAGGTGGTAAAAGGTGAGATTTTAAAGGAAATGGGTTGAGAAGGGGATTTGTGACTTTGGGATTGAGTTCTGAGAACTAAATAAGGTGTTATGATAGACCCATTGCCCAAGGACGTCTAACTCTAAGTTGGCAAAAATCCAGAACATTACAGTGATCACTATCACAATGTGAAAAACAGTTTATGATATCCGGCTCGACCCACACTTTCACTATACGGATATTCACCGGCGTGTCTCACGTTAATGTGAATTTACGTGAACATCTCAAGGCGACATAACAATGCGGTTTGGGTGATTTACATAATATAATGTGTTCATGGAGTGACTATTTGCGACATGCAATCCCGAAAAGTTAATGTACACTGCATTTACGATTTACATAAATTGATTGTGACCATGCCAACAAACCCACATAATTACGTGCCAACCAAGAGGGCTACTACCCATAACACATTTCGTCCATGATAAATATTGAGTCACTAGTCGTGAAACCTTTAACACATTACTTGCAGTGATAGAGAATGTAAACTGAATTGTGATCTCCAAAAGAGTAAATAAATACTGATAATAAATCAATTGAAAGGATAACTCTCAGTAATATGTAAACATGAAAAGGCAGGATAATAATCATCAATTAAATCAAAGTAAGTTTAAATGATAAAACCCTCACTCTATTTGTTTTTTCCTCCTTGAAGGTAGGTATGCATCGAAGGATTAAATCCTTAATCTTGATGAATCAGCTAATTGCTGAACCATGGATTCAGGATTTTTCTTCTTTCCTTTCTGTTCTTTTCTTTACTTGGTGACTTGAAGCAAAGGACTCAAGACTTAGTCATACCATTATGAAGGACTTTTGCGCATCCTGGGCCATGAAGGACACCCAACAAACCCATCACCTCCCCACCCAGAGGATTCATAAGCCGCCCTCCTTTTCTTTTCTTTTCTTTCTTCCTTTTTTTCTTTCTTACTCCTTCTCTTTTCCTTTCCTTTCCTTTCCTTTCCTTTCTTTGTTTTTCTGTCTTTCTCTTTCCCTTTCTCTGTGGCCTGCTATTCCCAACGGAGGCTCTATTTATAAATTGTATCAAGAGGGCTAGAACCTTCTTGCGTAGCCCTTGATACGTAGCCAAGAAGCATATGAGTTATTTACGCAGCTGCTGTTTGCACACAGGGAAACCTCCGCGTGAACTCAGGTTTGCGGAATGGTTGTAGAGATCGTTCCCACCTGACTGTTAGGGGAGACTTTCTTGAAGAGAGCCATTCAATGGACGTTCCCAATCGTCCTTTAATCTTCTTTTTGTTCTGTTGTTTTGATCGAATGAACGACCATCGTTTTACTGGCAGCTTGACTCTCAGTCCTTCTTGGTTTGGAGCTACCCTCTTGGAACGGTCTGATAACGCTAACCCACGTCCCTTGGCCCACGAGATGTCTGATATGATTACGTTGCTTTCTTGCAACGAAATTTTCAGAAGTCTCGCGGACGCAATCTTCGGATATGTTATTTGCGTGCGAAAAAACAGCGTAATATGTAACTTCCTCTTCCTTGCATTCCTTTCGGACTGACTGGGTGAAGTCGGAATCACCTTCTCCGCGATTTGGACGACTTGGATTGAAGCTAGACATACGGCCTAGGCTTTCCTAGAGGAAAACGCATCCGGTTTTCCTGTTGTTACGAAAAGAAAACGGAAGGAAGTCGGTTCCGGTTATTGCTGAAAGCAGTGGGGTCCACTCACGATTTTCATCCGGAAATCCACTCCCTTTATCAGTTCTCTCATGATATATTGGCCCAAGAGCTTATACACGAAGTTAATCCGAGTTTCAGGTGGCCGGTCCCGATCATTTGTTGTTTGCGGTGGTGAGTCCAGGCGGACGTCATTTTGCTCCTGTTTTGCTAACGGGAAGTAAGGAAGGAAGAAAGGAGGACGGGTGGAATTGTCCCCTAGACATGATGGACGGTCCGGATCTCTCAGTCGACCGATCATGATGGGCCTCCGTAATCGCAGACGGACGTCTGTCCGTTTGAGTCGCGAGCAACGGGAAGGAGGGTAGTTTCAGGCTGGGTTGTGCGCACGTCTGTGTGTATAAGCATGTGGGACTTACGTGGTTTTGTTCGGGCCCACTGACTCAACACGATGGACAATTCAGATCGTCCTGATGGACGATCTCCGTGGCCCACAATACGCCTCAAAACGGCTGTCATCTGTCTGCCTAAAAAAAGAGAGGAAGAATCCCTCTTCGGGCGGGAGTAAAATTTGACCCGATTTTAGGTGCCGTGCACCGCTGGTGCACGTGCATTGTGCATACTCACAGTAGTTATGGGGTCCACAATGACGTTCTGAATAAATCTACACCGTCCATTCGTCTATCCATCTAATTTAAGGGGTTGGGGCCAAAATGGGTGCACATCCAAAGATCAGATGGGCCCCAAAATCAATGGTTACAGGTTGTTTGTCAATTTAGGCAACTTGATCTATGGGCTGAGGCTTGACGTGTATGGCTAATTTATGATGCCTAGTTATGATGTAAGATTTCACATTAAACGGATAGTGGGAGCCATGTGATCTAGAATTTGGTGGTCTAGGTTAATGGCATTTTTGAAATGGTAGTAGGCACATTTCTAAGAAATTCTTATAAAAGAACTTATATCTAAATCATCATGGATGAATAGTTATTTGTTGATTTAGTTAGGGAAATGTACATATATCAAACTACGTGAGCAACAGTTAGATGACTATATTTGTGGGTGGGGACCGTTCTCAAGGGTCAAATTCGTGTCAGGAAATAGACATATGGTTAGGATAGTTGGATTTGTATCTCAAGCATGTACATATTACGTTAAAGTTCATGGTAATACTTGAGAACTTTTGATACTCGGGTATCAAAATGTTTGGGGTATTACACTAACTTTTAATTCGGCCAGCCTAAGCTCCTCGGCTAGCCCAATTTCAAGCCCGAAGCAAATAACAACTTTTGTTGCAAATTCGGCTAGCCCGAGTTTTGATTCGGCTAGCCCGATCTTGAAATTCGGCCATGTAATACCCTGATTCTCAAAACCCGAGGATAGTTGCTCCTCATTGAGAACCCGAGTATTATGTTATGAAGCGGACTAACATACATCTAAATAGCGGCAAATTTCATAATATGGAGTAAAACAACATTGCATAAACTAAGGATATCAAGATTAATAATAAGAGGAGTTCAATACATGTAAATAAGAGCAAAATAAAATCCCACAACAGGGAAAATATTTTTACAAATCAAATAAAACTCATAGTCTGAAATATGAAAGCAAGTAAATTCTAAAGTATTAATTGAGCTCTAATGGCTCAATGACATTCACATAGAGTTCTCCCTCGCCAAACTCCACCTCAACCATTCTTGAAATCCTATCATAGGGGTCTCCACCTATCATCAAACCTACGTATATTTGGTGCAACCACACGATTGGGTGAGTGAAAACTCAGTGAGAATTTTTTGCAAGGATTCAAGTATACCATATCATTCTAAAACAGTTTAAACCATACGTAATCAATCATATTGAGAGTAATATGAATTTAAATGTAAATGGATGGATGTATGAATGTATGACAAAGTCACAGATCTGGGGATGCACATCCAGTTGTCAAAATAAAAGACCGCCCACGATAAATTAACTACCCGGAAAAGGTCATATCAAAAGAAAAGACTGCCCGCGGTAGGTTAAACTACTTGGAAAAGGCCATGTAAGTGAGTGCGCCCAAAGATGTCTGACCTCTTGGAAAAATACTCAGGATACGCCCGAGGAGGTCCTAAAATTCTGGAAAAACCTCATGTAAAGAGAGTGGCCCATAGTGGTATGAATGCACATAATCTGAGGGTTTAACTAAAGTAATGAAACTCTCAGTAACTTAACAGAACGTGACTTATATCGAGAACCCGGTAAAGCTCAAATGTCATGCATGGATATTATGCACCATGATACTCATGCACATTCCATGGGATTAACAAGATTACTCTCATAAGCATAATCAAGGCTTGTAGTCCTTTAATAGGGCATTTAACATTCAAATATGAGTTCAATAGAAATTCATTTACTTTCCCAAGGTCCAAAGGAGGGCCCAAGTTTGACATTTCAAATATATTAGGATAGTAACAGGATTTCTACACGTCTTAAGAAAAGTGATATTCATTGTACGTCTCATGAGATGGAAGGAATATGGGCATCATGATTATTTTCTCCACTAATAAAACCATGTAGAAATTGAGAAGTTGCTAGGATAGCATAATGAATGCAATTCTAAATCCTAGTTACGTGATTAGTAATCATAAGGTTTAAGTGATAGAAGTTCATGAGATACTCATGTTCACCACATCCAAATGAGAAACTAAAGAACACAGTCATTATTTGTAATATTCTAGTACTTCATTAAATTCGATTTAGAACTAATTTAGCATATATAAGGAGCTAATACAACAAACTTGGCATGGAAATAAGATCTATTGCCCGTTAATGTAACTAGTAGGAATATGCATGTACATGAGCAATTCCAAATGTACATAATGATTTTAATTCACTTCTTATAAGATATGTTAGAGTAATACAATTTAAGGCATTTTTACATGATTAATAATGTCGATTCAAGATTAGAGGACCCACAATCAATGTCTTCACAATTTCAATGGCTTTATACACTTAAGCTTAAACTATATTGGAATCCAATGAAAGAAGGAAGCCATGTGGGATATTCCTCACCTTGATTGAGGGCTCCTCTTGATTTGATCCTTCCTATAAGGTAGGTTGCTGAATGGGAGCAATGAGAATCATCTACTAATTTTGTACATGTATGGACTATGGGTGATTTGAGATTGCTTTTACTTATTTGATTTGAAATAGATTGAAGGCAAGTATCTTCAAGGAAAACTGCCCTGAATAGGATGATCTATGATGTTTGTTGTCGGTTCTAGGAAATTGTTCAGTTAGATCGATCTATATCTGACTCATGTGAGTTCTTAAGTCTCTAAGGATTACTAAATTTTCAGCTTAACTATTAATTTTAATGATCCAGTGATGGATTGGAAAAATCGGTCATTAAGGACTCGATCCAGAAATGTAGGTTAATCTTAAGAGCTAGATTCGGGCTAAAATGTGGGTTTCGTGAGGGTGTGATGGTTTATCTTTAAAATCAAGGGTTGGATAGCTCGATCTCTAGATGAAGATCATTCCTACGGTTAGATTTTGACTAGAGTGTATGGGAATGGTTTAATAAGCTACGATGTCATGATAATACCCAAGTACGCGAAAGTATGGGGTGTTACAAGCCATCCTAAGAAAGTTTGGGTCAAATTCCAGCAGCTTCAACTTTTGGAATTCGGGAGAATTTGGCCAGCCAAAGGTCAAATTCGACTAGCTGAATTGTGTTGTTTGGCCAGCCGAAGTTGACCTCATGCCAGCCAAATTTTGGATAATCCTTATCCCGCACAATCTGAAATCTGTTGAATCGAATATGCTAAACTTATGCTAGTCGAAGCCTATCTCGGGCTAGCCGAAGTTCTAACTTCTTTGTCTATAAATTGAGTTCTTCTCTCGTTCCAAATTACACAAGTTAATTTATCAGAATTCTTATGCAAAAGAGAAAGAAGCTCAAGTTATTAGCAAGCTATTGGACGATATTTATAATTTATTTAAATAGCTTTTTCAATTCCTTTTAGTCTTAGATCTTTCAAGTTTAATCTTAGAGAGTAAATTATACTCTTCTTTTAAGATCTAAGATAATTGATTTAAGTAGCTTTTGGATTTAACATAAATAAAATCAATAGAACCCTAGACCCTTTCTATCTGACTGAATACGACACAATCTACATTCAAGAAAGAGGTCCTTCAACTACAAGCTTCTGCTACATTTTCTACGATGAATATAAGTATACCTTCTATAACTTTTTTTTTTTTATTTATAAAAACGGTTTTTCTGAGATCTCCTATGAAAATTTCAATTTAAGGTTTTGTTTGAGATAGCTTGGTAAAATTTCAATTTGAGTTTTTATTGTGATAGCTCATGAAAATCACAAGGAATTATATCAGGTTATTAAGGTGACTTTATGAAAACCTTTTCAACGTGAAAGTCAAAATTACGAGGGAAGTAATTTTGAGAGTAGAGTAGGTGTGACTGTTTTTAAAGCACTGAACCATCATAATTCTTTGTGCTATGTGGTGAATGCCTTATTTTTATTTGTAGTGGATTGAATGTATTTAATTTTAGTTCTGTGGTGAATGTTGTAATTCTTTAATTTAATCTTGCAAGTTTGAGGTTTTGATTTTAAAGAAATTCGTGAAATAAGGTGAAAGTGCACCGGCTAGAGCCCTGGTTTGTCAAGTTACATGAATGGTGGGCCAGACTATCTACATAGCTCGATAGGACGAACAATTCAAGCGTCTACTTCATCCAGATGTGTGGAAGCTCGCCATATGTAAATCATAGCCTCACATCCCATGTCCCAAAACACCAGGTGATTAAAACCCTTACAACAAGATAGACATCTTAGGGTTTTCAAGGTAAGAAAACTTCTGTCAAAAATAGGAAAATCTCTAAGTTTTTCTCGCCTTGTCGATTTTATTAATGCACCCTCGATATGATCGACCAGCACTGTCGATGTCTTCGATACCTTACTGATATTATCGATATGAGGACCACAAATGTCCATCAACTAAATATTCATCTGGACGGATTTATCGATGTATCGATACACCTTTTGATATCATCGATAAAAGCACTAAATATGTCCAGACACTTCACAACATATCTGGACGAATTATTGATGTATCGATACACCTATCGATATCATCGATATTCAAATATTGAGTCCATCGGGAGTGGCTTGATAAGATAAAGAGGCAGATTTTCGGCGCCCCTATTTTTTAATGAAAATCTCAAATTCCTTCGATATATCGATGACCGTCCGATATGATCTGAATTCAAATATCGATAAGATCGGAGGTCCATCGATGATATCGATAGTGGGCGCGCATTTCTTGCAGCAAATATTTCATGTTATTTTTAACTATGATCGGGGGCCCTTCGATAGAATCGATATTCAAATATCGATGATATCGGCACCAGGTCGATTGCATCAAACAAGGACACAAATTGTCCAACAAGCTTAAAGACAAATCTGTTGGATTTATTGATGCATTGACTTTGATCTTGATATCATCGACATTCAAATTCTGATGATCTCGACGGTTCTCCCGATCATTCATGAAAACCTGAAATATCTCAAAGTCAAGTCTCTTTCATTTTTCATGTGTCGATTAATCGAACCTGTCATCGATGGAATCGGAGTTCGAAATCCGATGACATCGACAATAGTTTCGATTCATCGACCATTTGGCAAAAAGTTTCAAAAGCGTATGACATTGAGTCCGAGTCATCGAGCAGACCATCGATGCTACCGAGAGTATATGCTCGATGATATCGAACTCTATCATAAATGTGACCGTTTTATATCCGTTGGAACTTTTTGCCTATATATATAGGACTTGTCTTTTGTTGTTGTGAGAGAGAAAATAGAGAGAGCTTTTGTGTGTTTCATCTTACATCCTATATCTTAAGCCCTTTCTCTCGAGGGAGTTCATCCTCCAATCTACCCTCACCATTGATATTCAATAGAGTGGATTGGGGAATGAACTTCTGCATTCATGGAACCTCCAACTACTACCTTAATGGCAAATCATTAAGCTGGGATGCCTTGAATGCATAAGATTGGAACTACTCTATCTTCCTTATAGGAAAATCTTTAGAGAGTAGGATTCCATCATAACCTTGACTCAACCCAAAGCCGAGTATTGGTATACTATCTTGTGTTGCGGATCAAGGGAGCAGAAGACTCTTCGTCAACAAGGAGGAGGAGATCTTCGGCATTGTGCTGAATGAGACTCATCAACTTATCTGTAAGTATTTGTGATCATTCCTTTCTAGGATTGGGTCTTAAGTGGCTCTCACCCTTTGAAGTCTTCAAAGAAGCCTCTGGCGGGAGTGTACGTGGTGGGTGCGTTGTGTGGATCCTTGCTCCGTGAAGAGCATAAACATTTGGTTAGGAGTGAACCTGTAAAACTCCCGAGTGCATTGTGTGGACCCTTGCTCTATGGAGGGTAAAAACATCTAGTTAAGAGTGAACCAGTAAAACTCCAGGGTTAGAGGTGAACCGAGTAGAAACCTCTGTGTAAAGGTTAAAGACTAAAAAATGACTGCATTTGAGATTGTTATTTCGATTTAGTGATTTGCATTAATATTTTCATTTCTGAATATCTGATCACTTCTCACACACTCACACAGTCATATCCATCATGAACTAGACTTTTTATTGTTTAATCTTTGAGCAATTTGTGATTGGATCCTCTACCAAGCTTGAAAGCCAGTAAAGTTACATTTGAGTAATCCTGATAATTGTATATTTAAAAGGATTAGTGAAATAGGATTTTGAATAAACCATAAAAACTTTTAAAAGTCCTATTCACCCCCTCTAAGACATATTGGCATATTCCTTCTTCAACTGAAGCGGTCTTCACCGCTATTTTAATTGGTATCAAAGTGAGTCTCTCTTTAAGGGCTTCACCGCCTAAAGAGTGATCTTGACTAAAGTTGGGAATATGGCCAAAGGAGAGGGCTCATTAGTCACTAGACCTCCATTATTTGACGGCTCAAACTATGCATACTGGAAGGCTAGGATGCACTACTTTATGAGATCTTTGGATCATGACATTTGGGATATAGTAGAAAGTAGATATGTGCCACCTATTGAACAAATTATACTTGATAGTGGCACATCAATCACAAAGCCCAAATCCAAAGAAAAGTGGACAACATTTGACAAAGAAAGGCAGACATCTGAAGCCAAGGCTATGAATGTTATTTACTGTGCCATGTCCCAGGATATATTCAATCAGATAAGTATGTGTGAGACATTAAAGGAAGCATGGGATTTATTAGAAACAACCCATGAGGGCACAAGCACTGTGAAGAGCTCCAAACTTCAACTCCTTACTTCACAATTCGAAAGTCTCAGAATGGAAGAGCATGATACATTTATGGAGTTCTTTACAAAGTTAAATATCATCTGCAACTCCATGGTTGGATTGGGAGAGAAAGTTCCAGTACCGAATATTTGTAGGAAAATTCTAAGATCCCTACCGGAATTATTCAATCCCAAGGTAATAACAATTGAGGAGTGTAGGAACATAGATGAAATGAAGGTAGAAGAACTGGTAGGTTCCCTACAAACTTTTGAACTACACTTCACTCAATCCTAAAAATCCAAAAACACTGTCCTAAAAACTTCAAAGAAAACAACTTACGAGGACAGTGAAAGTGAAAAGGAAGATGAAGATGAAGAAGTGGCCTTGCTGACACAAAAATTCAAGAGATTCTTTTAAAAGAATCGTGGCCGTCCTTCTAGAGGAAGAAAGGTGAACAACAAACTTCCTATAGGCAAATTTGGTAAAAGGACCAAAGAACCATGATGCTATGCTTGTCAAGAGCATGGACACCTTTCAACCGAATGCCCAAATAGAAAAACTAAGGGCAAGGCAATGACCGCCACGTGGGATGATACAGATGAGTCAAATTCAGAATTTAGTGACTCAGAAAGTGACGGAGATCAGAAATCATTAAAAATACTCATGGTCTCCACTACTTTAATCATCCCCACTGAATCTGAGAATGAGAAAGAACAACTAGCCACTGAATCATTTTTATCCAACAATGAGGAAACTGAAGAAAAAGAAGAAGAAGAAATCGAAGAAGATAAACTGCAAGATGCCTATAATCAACTTTATACTCATAGCATCAATATCCTCAAAAGACTCAGAATAACGAAGAACAAAAGTAAGTTGCTGCAGAAAGACTTGGACAAAGCATTGGAAATCAACACACATTTGATAAATGATCTGCAGTAATATCATATGGATAATGATAGACTTGAACAAGCTAATATTCTCCTTAAAAGCGAGTCTAAAAAACTGAACAAACAGGTTGAGCAATTAGAAGATGAAAATATGCTTCTTCAAAACGAAAATCATACACTCTTGTTTGATTTGGAAGAATCCAAGAAGATAGCCAAGATAAATTACAAGTTTTCCCAGAGTGGCAAAAAGCTAGAAAAACTGTTAGGAATAGGAAGACTTGGAAAGGATAAAAGCGGCCTTGGATATGAGAAACACAAATCAAAGACTGGAAATGCAGCTCCCAGAACTAAAAAATCTGCTGCTTTTGAAAGAAAAACCAGAACAACTCCAGCACGTTATTTGTGTGGTGATTTAGGTCATTATAATTTTGAATGCATAAATCCTATGAGGACTCAACCTGACTCTTGTCAGAATCATGTTAACAAATTGTCAACCAGAGAAGTACAGAACTTCAAGAGTCCTCTGAAAGATATGGATAGAAACAATGCTCCTGGACCACCACTCAAATTAATCAACAAAATGAAATGGGTAAGAAAGAACTAGTTCCGATCATGTATCAGAATCTGAACCTGTGCTAAAATGAGGAAATATTTTTGCTGAACGTCAAATGATATATCTGAGCTGCTTCACCTCCTCTTTTTATATAAACAATCAAATGTTTATAATTTTGCTGTGTACAGTGTGTGTACATAATTTTTACTGAGTATACTATTGATAGAAATATAAAAAGTATACTTGAAGATCTGTTTAAATGCTGAAAACTGAAAATCTTCAACTTCAATATAACTATCGATATGACATTCTCGATTTATCGATAAAAGGTCGATATTATCGACACCTCTTTAGGATATGAAAAGTTGGGCGGCCAAGAATGATATCGGAAACAGACTCGATAGAATTGATAAATAACCTCTCGATATTTTCGAAACAATGGTCGATCATATTAAGAGATGCCGCCCGATAAAAAGCCAGCGAAATGAAAAAGGGGGTAATTTTCTCAAGGTTTTCACTGTCACCCTCTCTACTCAATTCTCTCGACCAAATCAGTTGGAGCCACGTCGGATGACCCAAAGCATTCGACAAATCCGGTAATACCCTTCTAACACGTCAAAAGTTCTTTATCTATTGGGTATTTGTCGGTTCTGTCAGTTTTTTTTGTCGTTTTTCCCAAAATGTTCATCCTTCTAACTGTCATATGGGAAAGGACAAAGGGGTTGCGTCCGGCCCTGGGAAATCTTCAATAGCCACTCGATAAAAGGTACTCACCTCGAGAGTCAGGCCGAGGGCCCCAGAAAGTGGGGTCCCCACTCGGCAAAGATCACAGACCTCACGAGGTGGGTCCCAGACCGAATCTCTGGCACCACCTCCTTCAACTGGAGTAAGTACACGACCACCCAAATAGATGGGCAGGAAGCTTATTCATGAAAGAAGGGTTGACAGAGAATGCCTCAAACCATACAAATTAGAACCCCCGTTTGCCGCAATAGATTGGCTGCCTGTTCTGGACTTTGGTGGGTCATGCCAACTTGAGAGAACACGCAACTTCCTTGCTGTATGTCATTCATCGGTGGCTGATCCTCCGTCATTCATGGTATCTATGGATGGGTATGATGTGTTTATCACGCCAGCTACAATAGCTAAGACTATCGGACTCAACATGGTCTCGGAAGGTATCCGAGAGATGGATCTTGATAACACGGACGTTCGATCCAGGGTCACTAAGTATCTTTGCAATGGTAGGGACATCCCCTAGCAACAAGGGAATGCATTAAAGGCCAGGTATATGGATCCCAGATTTCAGATCTTGCATGGTATCTTCGCCACTAACATCTACCCCAGAAGTACCAACAGGTTCGATCTGACCGGCTTCATGACCATGATTGTATACTCAGTTGCCAGAGGGTCAAAGATCTGCCTTCCATCTCTAATTGTCTCTCAGTTGGTAAATGCCATCCACACATCTAGGGACCTCCATCTACCGTACCCCTGGATTATCAGCATGATTTGCAATACAATCGGGTTCCCATCGACTACTGATCCAGTATTCTCACTCCAATTTTCAATAACAAAAATATCCAAAAAATGGACTTGGAGTTTCACGAGTACAAGGAGAACCCTGAGGAAGAAATCCAGGTGGAAGAAGTTGAAGGAGAAGGTGGTGATCCCATGGAAGAGGCTGCAATGGCTGAAGATGCACCTACTAGACCCAATCCATCTCCGTCCACGTCGTTAGCCGGGCATGGCAAAAGGTTCAAACTGGATAGGATTGGGGAAATCCAGAAGGACATCCACTCAGTCAAAGAAAGGCTTACAGTCCTAGAAAGAATGGTTCAAGGAGTGTAGAGCATGGTACAATAGCTGGTGGATCTAATGACGTGCCGACGGGATTACACGATGCCATCTCATTCTGCTCAGTAAGGATGGTTCATGCATGCTATCATACACACTTTACTCTTATCTTGCGTTCGAACATCAGTATCTTTTTAGATGTTCTTCGCTATCATTGGTGTGTATGACATCCCTCTAAATGTGCACAATTTGTTTTGGTTTGTATATGCCTACTGTTGGGCTAGTATTTATGGATGTTGTTGAAGTGCCCATACATGGGCTTGATATATTTTTTGGTAACTGCTGTGTGGAGCAGTATACTTTTTGGTTGGACTAAATAGTTTTTTATTTGGCTTGGAATCTACTGCTGTCTGGGGCAGTTTTGGTACTTTTATGGCTGAATATAATGCTTAATCTTTAATACCATATTTTTATTTTTGAGCTCCCCTGGCTTATCAAGTTACGGATTGCATGTGATTGAAAACTGCTATATAACTGCTCTAACATGCATCCATATGTTCTGAAATTGATGCTTGCTTAAATTTGAGTTAACTCCTATACATCAATTCATCTGTTTTTGCTTGGATGGTTCTCCCAAGCACTTTACTCTTCAGTCAATATCACTTGTTATACCTTTGTCAATAACTGACAAAAAGGGGGAGAACAGTTCAAACACCCCAAATTGGAAATTGTGTTTCTACTTGAATGTTGTTACAGGTGTTAGGGGGAGCAGCTGCACCAAGAAAGGGGGAGCAGATACTGGTTGTGTACATGGGTTAGAAAATTGTAAAATTGTGTAAAAGCATGTACACAGAATTTAGAGTGTGTTTGTCTAGAAGTCTCTTAGGGTGTTTTGGGTATTTTGTCACGTAATTGACAAAGGGGGAGATTGAAAGTGCACCTGCTAGAGCCTTGGTTTGTCAAGTTATGTGAATGGTGGGTCAGACTATCTACAGAGCTCAATAGGAAGAACAATTCAAGCGTCTGCTTCATTTGGATGTGTGGAAGCTCGCCATAGGTAAATCATAGCCTCACATCCCATGTCCCAAAACACCAAATGATTAAAACCCTTAAAACAAGATAAACATCTTAGGGTTTTTAAGGTGAGAAAACTTCTATCAAAAATAGGAAAATCTCTAAGTTTTTCTCGCCTTATCGATTTTATCGATACACCCTCGATATGATCGCCCTGCACTGTCGATGTCCTCGATACCTTACCGATATTATCGATATGAGGACCACAAATGTCCAGCAACTAAATATTCATCTGGACGGATTTATTGATGTATCGATACACCTATCGATATCATCGATAAAAGCACTAAATATGTCTAGCAACTTCACAACATATCTGGACGAATTATCGATGTATCGATACACCTATCGATATCATCGATATTCAAATCTCGAGTCCATCGGGAGTGGCTCGATAAGATCGACAGGCAGATTTTCAGTGCCCCTGTTTTTTAATAAAAATCTCAAATTCTTTCGATATATCGATGACCATCCGATATGATCTGAATTCAAATATCGATAAGATCGGAGGTCCATCGATGATATCGATAGTGGGCGCGCATTTCTTACAGCAAATATTTCAAGTTATTTTTAACTATGATCGGGGGCCCTTCGATAGAATCGATATTTAAATATCGATGATATCGGCACCAGGTCGATTGCATTAAACAAGGACCCAAATCATCCTGCAAGCTTAAAGACAAATCTACTGGATTTATCGATGCATCGACTCTGATCTCGATATCATCGACATTCAAATTCCAATGATCTCGACGGTTCCCCCGATCATTCATGAAAACCTGAAATATCTCAAAGTCAAGTCTCTCTCAGTTTTCATGTGTCGATTGATCGAACCTGTCATCGATGGAATCGGAGTTCGAAATTCGATGACATCGACAATAGTTTTGATTCATCGACTATTTGGAAAAAATTTCAAAAGCGTATGACATTGAGCCTGAGTCATTGAGCAGACCATCGATGCTATTGAGAGTACATGCTCGATGATAACGAACCTGCTCGATGATATCGAACTCTATCATAATTGTAACCATTTTATATCCGTTGGAACTTTTTGCCTATATATAGAAGACTTGTCTTTTGTTGCAGTGAGAGAGAAAATAGAGAGAGCTTTTATGTGTTTCATCTTACATCCTATATCTTAAGCCCTTTCTCTCGAGGGAGTTCATCCTCCAATCCACCATCACCATTGATATTCAATAGAGTGGATTGGGGAATGAACTTCTGCATTCAAGGATCCTCCAGCTACTACCTTAATGACAAATCATTAAGCTGGGATGCCTTAAATGCATAAGATTAGAACTACTCTATCTTCCTTATAGGAAAATCTTTAGAGAGTAGGATTCCATCATAACCTTGACCCAACCCGAAGCCGAGTATTGGTATACTATCTTGTGTTGCGGATCAAGGTAGCAGAAGACTCTTCGTCAACAAGGAGGAGGAGATCTTCGGCATTATGCTAAATGGGACTCATCAACTTATCTGTAAGTATCTAGAGTTTAGAGGACACTTGTGATCATTCCTCTCTAGGATTGGGTCTTAAGTGGTTCTCACCCTTTGAAGTCCTCAAGGAGGCCTCCGGCGGGAGTGTACGTGGTGGGTACATTGTGTGGACCCTTCTCTGTAGAGAGCATAAACATCTGGTTAGGAGTGAACCAGTTAAACTCTTAGGTGCGTTGTGTGGACCCTTGCTCTATGGAGAGCATAAACATCTGGTTAGGAGTGAACTAGTAAAACTCCCGGGTGCGTTGTATGGACCCTTGCTCTATGGAGAGCATAAACATCTGGTTAAGAGTGAAACAGTAAAACTCCTAGGTGCATTATGTGGACCCTTGCTCTATGGAGAGCATAAACATCTGGTTAGGAGTGAACCAGTAAAACTCCAGGGTTAGAGGTGAACCGAGTAGAAACCTCCATGTAAAGGTTGAAGGTGAACCTGATTTAAAACCTTAGGTTTGAGATGAACCCTGGAAAACCTCTTTAGTGAAATTTGGTACACTCAAGGGTTGAGTGCGACAGCCGGGAGTGGAGTAGACTTATCGTCGAACCACTAAAAAATGACTGTGTTTGAGATTGTTATTTTGATTGAGTGATTTACATTAATATTTTCGTATCTGAATATCTGATCACTTCTCACACACCTACACAGTCATATCCATCATGAACTAGAATTTTTATTGTTTAATCTTTGAGCAGTTTGTGATTGGATCCGCTACCAGGCTTGGAAGCCAGTAGTGTTACATTTGAGTAATCTTGATAATTGTATATTTAAAAGGATTAGTGAAATAAGATTTTGAATAAACCATAAAAACTTTTAAAAGTCCTATTCACCCCCCTCTAGGACATATTGGCATATTCCTTTTTTAACTCAAGCGGTCTTCACTACTATTTCATAAGGTTGTCCTGCCTAAAACTTTAGGTGAAGGTTATCATACGAATTATTTGGAATTAAGGTTTCAATACTCAAACAATTGAGATATTTATTTTATTTACATATTCAACACTTGTTTCGATTATTTGGCATTGTCCTATTCACACCCCCTCTAGGACATCGTAAGCTCTCCTTTTCACTCCCAATCAGAGTTTATTACATTATTCACAGTGTGCAGTGGAAAATAAATAAAACTAAACATAAAGCTATTGAAAAGGCCAAGCTATATGTCCTAGAGGGGGGGGTGAATAGGACTATGCCAAATTTAAAAAATAAATCAGCGGAACGAAAGTAAATCAATACTCTTCCAATAATGAATCAATTTACAATGCTAAATATAAATCACCTTGATAAATAATTATTGAGAGATTGATACAAATTCAGTTCTAAGGACAACCTTACACCATAATAAACAAGGGCTTATGGTAGGACAACCTTATTTCTAGAACCTCTTTTGAATCAAGAACTCAATGTTAATATAATTAAATGAAATAGCAAGGAATTGAAACTAAATGCAGAAGTAAAGATCTAAATTATTACAACAATCCCCACACTTGCTTGAAAATGTAAATAGTTACAACATTCACATCCACTTGTACATTCCACACAATTGAATGATAAAAGATATGAAAATTAATCAAGCATTCAATCCACAAGACAAAGAGTTATAGTGGTTCGCTTTGTGTGTACACCAAGCTGCTTTACAATGACCACACAGAATGCTACTCCACTCCTAATATCCTCACGGGGGATATTAGCGTTCACTATCAAATAGGTTTTCTGAGTTCACCAAAAACCTTTACAATTGTGTCTTTTTCACTTGGGCTTACACAATTCAAAAACCCCTTTTTCGAGTTTTTTTGGTTTTCCTCGAGACAACCAAAATAATGAGATTTTTCCGCTCAACCTCAAACAAAACCAATACAATGAGATTTTTCCGGCTCAACCTCAAACAAAACCAATAACAAATGAATTTTCTGAGAATTGTAAAATACCTGGATTTCTCCTTTATGCCGGTAGAACCAATCGGAGTAGATGATTGAATATCAAAGTTCAATTTCCAATACTCACATTCATAGGTTCTAAATTCTAATAGATTTTAGATTTAACTTGTTGGGCGTAGCTATATTTGATTTTGATTCCAAGAAGAAGGAATAATATAATTCCTCTTTTCAAATAAGATTGGAATAGAGAAACAAAATCAAATAAAATAAGCTAGCAAAAAGGAATATTAAATAAGCACAATTAAGCTTAAAATAAACACAGACTTATCTCGAGTGATAACTTGAAAATTCTTGAATGGAATGGAGTTTGAATATCAAAACTCGAAATTCGTGTTCAATTTATAGACGAAAAAAATCGTTCCTACGAGTGGTCTTAGAAACCTAGGACAGTCGTAGCTCTAACAATTTTTGAAAAATTGAGCGCGATCTTTGAAAGCCGTTTCTACGGCGGTCGTGTGAACCCTACGACCGGTCGTGAGTCACCTACGACCGGTCGTAGATACCTACGGACCGGTCGTAGGACCATGAAATCGATTCTTTGGTCTTTCGGTCGTAGCTCCACGACGGATCGTGGACGGGTCGAAGCCAACCTACGACCGGTCGAAGGACTTCCGGGACGGAGTCGTGGGCGTTCCAAAAATCCGAAAAAAACTTCAACAACTTAGGGTGATCGTGGGATTTCTTGGACTAGTCGAACCAATGCTAGGGATGGTCGAACAAGAGCTAGGATTTGGTCTTGGAATAGACCAACTTTATGTTAAATAAAGATTTGATTTATGTATCCAAAATGACCTACTTAAAGTGTCAACCTAAGGTCATTTAAAACTGAAACATGTCGTATGGATATTGAACTTCAACCATTCAACGAATGTAGATTGTTTGAACCAATATCGAGGCTTGAAGTCTTGAATAATATCAGTTTGAAGTCTTGACCAATATCAGGCTTGAAGTCTTGAGATCTTGAGCTTCAACATCTTGTCGCTTTTATGGCTTTTCGAACTTTAACATCTTGTGCTTCAACTTGTAGCATCTTGAAGTACTTAGGCAAAGTGTCTTGAATAAAATAATCATCATACCAAAGACAAGACACGGATAGATGTTTTGACACATCAAAATTTGACAACCAAAGGAGTATGAGATCATAACCCTTACAATCTCCCCTTTGTCAAATTTGTGACAAAACACCACACCAAATAATAATTCTTCCAATAGACATAAGAGAAGTACAAAGCAAGCACGTCATGCACGGATGTATAGACATGATAAGCAATAATCATATTCCCATAACTCTTGAGAAGTTTAACTCCCCCGAGTAATAGAACTAAGCGGTTTAACTCCCCCGAGTAATAGAACTAAGCACTGAGAAATAAGTTATAAGTTAAGCAACATGACGTAATTTCACCAAACTTTAATGACGTAATTTCACCAAACTTCTCCCCTTTTTGTCACAAAAGGACAAAGGAAGAAGAACGATAATAAGATAGTAGAAGTAGCAAGAGAAAAATGTCAACAAAAAGTTTTGAGAGACAAGCAAATATTAGTAAATATTACGGACCAAAAAAATTCGGTCGGAGAACGAGAAGAGGGCGCAGGATTAGATGGATCAATTTTGTGTAATCCTTTAGCAATTCGCCTCATATATTTTCGCATATAAGAAAATTGTGTGTCTTGAGTAACACAATTTGAGCCACTGCTCTTGAAGAGAATTCAACCTTTCATCAAAATCAGACGGTGAAAATCGGGATCATCAGTAAGTCGACTCAAGTTCTTCAAATAAGTCATCCATATTCACATCCTCGGGAAGATCACTAGCTTCAAGACATTACTGCCGCACCACCATCGCTACAAAGCATCCACTTGTTCTCTACCCAAATCTAAAGTCATCTTATTAAGATTGGAATTATTAAAGGGAAGATGGTGGATGGGTTTTTCTCTAGTAGGCATGGCTATGAGCATATGATTTGCTAACCTAGTCGGTAAATAACCAAAGGGTATATCACTATGTCCTGGATGGTGACGTGTGAGAATAATGGAATGACAAATTAAAGAAGGAGGCATATATTAACACGAGAGACAACGAGAATGCAAAACACGAACCATAAAAGAAGTGAGTTCGGTTTATTACGTAACGTGGATAAAGATTTGAAATGAATATCTTATGTAGTACTGCGTATGCGGGTAACAAATACCTTGAGGGAAGTGTATGACCTTTATGAGTCCAATGAACATCCATATTACATAAATCTCTAGTAAGCATTCGTCGTTCGGATTCGAGAGACTATCATGTAAAATATTAATTGGAATGCTTTCATCATTGATAGGTATTTCCATAATATCGCAATCAAATGACGATCTACAACAAACAAACCTTCTTGAGTATCAACTTTAAAAATTAAATTCTCAAGAGAAAAATCACAGATACATGCAAACATGGATTGGGCAATGGGTGGTATGCAAAGACCACCCCAATGTAGGATGTTATCCCATCCCACTGATTCCAACAAAGAAGGAATACCAAAAGAAGCAATGTGATTTGACAAGTAACATGACGTTCAACAATTACATTACGCATACGTAAATCTCGAGCATCGGTAGGATCATTTTCGGGAGAACGAAGATGACGTTGAACAATAGAAGTTGATCTAGACGAGGATGGACCTCGAGTAGTTTTTCTTTACCTCTAGGATCCATTTTCAAAGAAAGATTTCAAGGGAACAAATAGATGCAAGATAGAAGGAATGAGATTTAGATAGAAACAGATTTTTTTTTTAAGAGAAAAACCCCAAATCCGCAATCAATGAGCAAATAGATTCCACAAACATGAGTTTTGAAGCATTAATAGTAAGAATCTATAAGGAAAATGTAAAAGAATCACTAACCTTGAAGAACAATGAAGATGGGTTAGGCGTACCGTAGCTAGGACGGTTGGAAAGAAATGAAGAAATGAAGAAGAAGACTAAAATCCCCAATTTTAAGTGAAATCCCGTGCTTTTTACGAATGTGTCGAGTATGTGTTCGACCGGTTAAGCATCTAACGCAACGTCGTGTATTCTCACGACCAAGTCGAGTATGACAAAAAATTTGCAATTTTTTTCTATTTTTTTTTAAATAATTTCAAGTTTAAGCAAATAAAACATCAAACTTATGATACACAAAATTATGCAAACTCAATTTAAATTGCACATACCGAGATCAAATTTTAATTTATTAAACCGGTTTTTGAAGCGGTTTAGTGAAAATGTCCGCAAGTTGAATTTCGGTTGGAATGTAATCCAAATTTATTAATTTTTCTTCCACTAATTCACGAATGTAATGAAATCTAATGTCAATATGCTTAGTACGTGAATCTTTGAATCTGGATTTTTAGAGATATTTATTGACCTTTGGAATTATCACAAAATAAAATCATAGAATCTTGAGTAATTCCATAATCGCTTAACATTCGTTTCATCCAAACAAGTTGAGTACATGCATTTCCAGCAGCAATGTATTCAGCTTCAGCAGTTGATAGCGATATAGAACTTTGCTTCTTGCTAAACCAAGAAACAAGACAATTTCCAATGTAGAAACAACCACCACTGGTTGATTTCCTATCATCAATGTTTCACCGGCCAAGATCGGCATCTGCGTGCAGGCTAATTGAACATTAGTCTCATGTGGATACCAGAGACCCAATTTAGTAGAACTTGCGACATAACGTATAATCCGCTTAACAGCAGTTAAGTGAGATTCTTTAGGATTTGATTGATAACGAGCACAAATACCAACACTCAAAGCAATATCGGTCTACTAGCGAGTTAGATAAAGTAAGCTACCAATCAAACTACGATACAATTTAGGATCCACATCATTACTGTACAATCTTTTGAGAGTCTTACTGATTGTACTCATTGGAGTATCAAAATTTTTACCTTTCTCGAATCCAAATTTTTTAATTAAACTCGAGCATATTTGGTTTGTGAAATAAATATTCCATCAGTTGTTGTTTTACTTGCAATCCTAGGAAATAGTTTAATTCTCCAACCATGCTCATTTCGAATTTAGACTTCATCAAATCTGCAAACTCAATGAGTCATGTTAGTACAGGTTGATCCATAAATAATATCGTCAACATATATTTGAACCATTAGAATATCATCGTTATATTTTTTAACAAAGAGTGTCTTATCAACACACCCCATCGAAAGTTATGACTCAAGTAAAAACTTAGTCAATTCTTCGTACCATGCTCTGGGAGCTTGTTTGAACCATAGAGAGCTTTCTTAAGACGATACACATGATCAAGTAAATTTAGGATCTTCAAACCCGTAGGTTGTTCAACATATACCTCTTCATGTAAATCACCATTCGAGAAAGGCACTCTTAACATCCATTTGATAAATTTTAATTTTCTTAAAACATGCAATGGAGATAAAAAGTCGATAGATTCAAGACGAGCTACGAGGGCAAATGTTTCATTATAGTCAATACCTTCGATTTGAGTATATCCTGTACAACTAGTCTTGCTTTATTTGAATAATATTTCCAAGCTCATCGGATTTGTTTTTGAAAATCCATTTTGTTCCAATAATATGTTTATCTTTAGGTCTAGGAACAAGTTGCCAGACATCATTTCTGACAAACTGATTAAGTTCTTCTTGCATCGCAAGAATCCAATTTTCATCGAAAGTGCTTCTTTTACGTTACCCGGTTCAACTGGGATGTAAAACATACGTAGTTACATATGTCCTCTAATTGTCTACGAGTGCGCACACCGGTGAGAGGATTTCCAAGTATTTGAGAGGTTGGATGATCTTTATGAGTCCTTAATTCAGATTAGTTTCATTTGATGAAGTTTCTTGTTTTTCAAGTATAAGAACTTCATCATTATCTAAACTAGGAGCAGTGTTTTCAAAAGATCATCAATCACAACATTTATTGACTCTTGAATTACACCGATCTGTTGTTGAGAACACGATAAGCACATTTGTTTAAAGAATAACCTAAAAGATCCCATCATCACTTTTAGTGTCGAATTTTCCCAAATTTTCACGGTCACGCAAAATATAGCACTTCTTTGCCAAAAATTGAAAATATTTGATGAAGGCTTTTTCTCAAACCACATTTCATAAGCCGTTTTATTATTAGATTTACAAATATAAACACGGTTAATAATGTAGCAGTCGTATTCACTTGCTTGATTTGAGAGATTCCTAGGTAGCTTCATGCTATTTAACATAACATTTCCCATTTCTTGAAGCACTCTATTCTTCCTTTCGACAATTCCATTTTGTTGAGGAGTTTTAGGTGCGAGAGAATTCATGCGATATTCACGATCGCTACAAAATTTCTCAAAACCGCTATTTTCAAATTCGGATCCATGATCACTACGGATCTTCTTGACTTGAGAACATTTTTTCGGTTTGAATCCGTTTTATAATCTTTTTCACTTCATCAAGGGTTTCGATTTATCTTTCAAGAATGAAACCCAAGTATATCTTGTGTAATCATCTACAATAACTAAGATGTACTTTTTGCCACCTCGACTTTCCGTTCTTGTTGGTCCTATAAGATCCATATGGAGAAGCTCGAGTGGTCTTGTGGTGATATTGGAGTTCACCTTTTTGTGAGAGCTCCTAGTTTGTTTACCATACCATGGCATTCACCACAAATCTTGTCTACTTTTGCATTTTAGGTAGACCTTTTATTAGTTCACTTTTGCTCAATCTGTATAAATTTTGTAGTGTACATGTCCAAGGCGTTTATGCCATAAATCTATCTCATCGGTATGGACCATGTAGCACGTTTGATTAGATGAGCTACCGTTGCTTACTATATAGTAGTTTTCAGAAGTTCTGCGACCAGTTAATATTACAGAACCCTTTTCATTTGTAATTTCACAACCTTGATTAGAAAATTTAACATTATGGTTGTTATCGCATATTTGAGATATGCTCAACAGTTGTGTTTTAAACCTTCAACATATAACACATTTTTAAATAAGGAAGGTTATAGAGTTGGACCGTACCTTTGCCAATTATCTTGCGGTTGCTACCATCACCAAATGTGACCGACCCATCAATCATATCTTTAAGATCAGTGAATAGAGCTTTGTCGCTTTGTCATATGTCTGGAGCATCCCTTTGTCTAGGTACCATTTTGAATGGCTTGTAGCTTTGAAAGCAGTGTGAGCAACCAAACAAGTAACCTTGGGAACCCATTTTCAGATCTTGTTTTGGGTTTAGGAGAATAATTGGTCTTCTTTTTGTTTATAGTTATAAGAGTGACCTCTTGAGTTAGATTTTTATGACTCCTTAAGTAAATCAATAATTTTTTCACTAGCGGGTTTGAATCGATTTTTGAAATTTGTATATTTGCTTTTGTGTTTTTGAAAGGTTTTTGTATTTTTAGAAACAACTTGATTAGTACCTTTTCCTTTTGAGTTAGAAGTCTCTCCTTTCACAAAAATGGAAGGAGCATTCTTTGTTTAGGAGATGTGTTTTTATCAAACCCCAACCCGGATCGATCACCACATTTTCTTGATCAGGATAATAATTTTTCTAATTTTGGATCACCTTGGGCATATCTCCATGTGTCCTTCAAACTCGAAGAGAGGATACTTCATTTTTAAGTTTCTCATTTTTCAGATTTCAAATTTTCAATTAGGAGGTTTTAAATTCTAAATCACACTTTGATTTTTCAAAACAATCTGAAATTTGAGATTTTTCTAAAACAAGGGTTTCAAAACATTCTTTAAGTTTAAAAACTTTTCTTTTTGAAGTTTAAGTTTGTGACAATTTTACAACTTTCCTTATATAAGGCATTATAAGCATCTTGAAGATCTTCATCATTTTCATGATCACTATCCATATTTTCTTCACTTGTTGAATCATCGTGATCTGAAAAGGTAAACTTGGCTAGAGTCATAAGGGCCTTAAGTTCATGCCCGACTCGGTTTAATTTTCTCGATTCGGAAGAGGCTTTAATCAGACGATTCATCCCAAGTAGCCAACATACCCTTCCTTTTGGATCTGTCCTTTTAGGACATTTGTTTGCTAAATGCTCATATTCTTGTGATTATAACATTGACTATCTTTCAATGATTTCCAAGTTTTAGACTTAGGTTTAGAACGTTTCTTTTCATTTGCCTTTTGAAAGTCAACTCTTTTCTTACTTTTGAAAATCTTATAAAACTTTTTCGCTAAAAGGGCCATATCATCTTAGACTTTTCTGAATCAATTTTCTTGAGTAATACTTTTAGATGACTTCAAAGCAATAGACTTACTTTTAGGAGCTTTAAAACTTAATTCATAGGTTTGCAAAGAACCAACTAACTCTTCTACCTTCATATTGTCCGTATCACGAAGTTCTGGATTGCGGTTACCTTTGAATTGAACCGTTCAGAAGAGAGCGTAGTATTTTTGCACACACTTTACTTTCGAGATCTTTTCACCAAGACCCCACATAGAGTTTACAATGTCATTCAATCTAGTGTAAAAGTCCATAAACATTTCATTTTCCTCCATATGAATTTCTTCAAATTTAGTTGTGAGGAGTTGGACTTTAGATTTCTTGACAATTGTAGTACCTTCGTGTGTCATTTCTAAAATATCCCAGGCTTGCTTTTAAATATCACAGGATATGATTCTTTTGAACTCATCCGGTGATAGTGTAAGTGATTGCATTTAGTGCTTTAGCATTAGCACTACTCTCATTTTTCTCAAGTGTGGTCCATTGGAAAAATGGTGTAATTTTCATAGATTTTGAACCATCAACACCAGTTACTTCCATGGTAGGAGGATTCCATTCGATCCTTGTGGCTAGCCACACACTTTCATCCATTGATCCGAGGAAGATTCTCATTCGGCTTTCCAATAGGCATAGTTGGAGCCATCAAAAGGTGGAGGCCTAGTAAATCGAAAGGCTATCAAAATTTGACATCTTTTAAATAGCTTAGATCGTTAGCTCAGAAATAAATCCAAATAAAAATAACAAGTAATGAGCTATTAGGCTCGATACCACTTGAAAAGGCCAAGCTATATGTCCTAGAGAGGGGGGGGGTGAATAGGACTATGCCAAATTTAAAAATAAATCGGCCGGAACGAAAGTAAATCAATACTCTTCCAATAATGAATCAATTTACAATGCTAAATATAAATCACCTTGATAAATAATTATTGAGAGATTGATACAAATTCATTCTAAGGACAACCTTACACCATAATAAACAAGGGCTTATGGTAGGACAACCTTATTTCTAGACCTCTTTTGAATCAAGAACTCAATGTTAATATAATTAAATGAAATAGCAAGGAATTGAAACTAAATGCAGAAGTAAAGATCTAAATTATTACAACAATCCCCACACTTGCTTGAAAATGTAAATAGTTACAACATTCACATCCACTTGTACATTCCACACAATTGAATGATAAAAGATATGAAAATTAATCAAGCATTCAATCCACAAGACAAAGAGTTATAGTGGTTCGCTGTGTGTACACCAACCTGTTTTACAAATGACCACACAGAATGCTACTCCACTCCTAATATCCTCACACGGGGATATTAGCGTTCACTATCAAATAGGTTTCTACAGTTCACCAAAAACCTTTACAATTGTGTCTTTTTTCACTTGGGCTTACACAATTCAAAAACCCCTTTTTCGAAGTTTTGGTTTTCCTCGAGACAACCAAAATAATGAGATTTTTCCGCTCAACCTCAAACAAAACCAATACAATGAGATTTTTGGCTCAACCTCAAACAAAACCAATAACAAATGAATTTTACTGTAATTGTAAAATACCGGATTTCTCCTTTAGCGGCCGGTAGAACCAATCGGAGTAGATGATTGAATATCAAAGTTCAATTTCCAATACTCACATTCATAGGTTCTAAATTCTAATAGATTTTAGATTTAACTTGTTGGGCGTAGCTATATTTGATTTTGATTCCAAGAAGAAGGAATAATATAATTCCTCTTTTCAAATAAGATTGGAATAGAGAAACAAAATCAAATAAAATAAGCTAGCAAAAAGGAATATTAAATAAGCACAATTAAGCTTAAAATAAACACAGACTTATCTCGAGTGATAACTTGAAAATTCTTGAATGGAATGGAGTTCGAATATCAAAACTCGAAATTCGTGTTCAATTTATAGACGAAAAAAATCGTTCCTACGACTGGTCTTAGAAACCTAGGACTGGTCGTAGCTCTAACAATTTTTGAAAAATTGAGCGCGATCTTTGAAAGCCGTTCTACGACTGGTCGTGTGAACCCTACGACCGGTCGTGAGTCACCTACGACTGGTCGTAGATACCTACGACTGGTCGTAGGACCATGAAATCAGTTGCTGGTCTTTCAGTCGTAGCTCCACGACGGATCGTGGACGGGTCGAAGCCAACCTACAACCGGTCGAAGGACTTCGGGAGACGGAGTCGTGGGCGTTCCAAAAATCCAAAAAAAACTTCAACAACTTAGGGTGATCGTGGGATTTCTTGGACTAGTCGAACCAATGCTGGGATCTGGTCGAACAAGAGCTAGGACTGGTCTTGGAATAGACCAACTTTATGTTAAATAAAGATTTGATTTATGTATCCAAAATGACCTACTTAAAGTGTCAACCTAAGGTCATTTAAACCTGAAACATGTCGTATGGATATTGAACTTCAACCATTCAACGAATGTAGATTGTTTGAACCAATATCAGGCTTGAAGTCTTGAATAATATCAGGTTTGAAGTCTTGACCAATATCAGGCTTGAAGTCTTGAGATCTTGAGCTTCAACATCTTGTCGCTTTTTATGGCTTTTCGAACTTTAACATCTTGTGCTTCAACTTGTAGCATCTTGAAGTACTTAGGCAGTGTCTTGAATAAAATAATCATCATACCAGCACAAGACACAGATAGATGTTTTGACACATCAAAATTTGACAACCAAAGGAGTATGAGATCATAACCCTTACAGCTATCTCCTCCTTTATTTCAGAATAATCTTCCATAGGGAGATTGTCATCTGTATCTTTAATCTGTACATCACTTGCATCATCTGTATGGTTGGAGATGGTCAATGCCCTACTCATAGTGATGGTTGTCCTTTAAAATTAATAATAATTCAAAAGATTCATAGGAATAATGTGAGGGTTCTGATATATCTCATACTCCACCACTACGAGTGGTATTAGTATGCGCAACCAATATATATATGAATGCATGCCTAGAAACGTGTGTGCGGTCCATCATACGTAGTGATCATAACAATGTGGAATATAATTTATAGAAAACCCTGCTCGCCCCACATTCTCACACTATGGAGATTCGCTGGCATGTCCAACGTTAACGTGAATTTATGTGAACATTTCAAGGCGACACAACAATGCGATTGGAAGATTTACATGACACGATTTGTTCATAGAGCGACTATTTGTCACATCCAATTTCGAGACATGATGTAACAAGCATGGCGGTTTACTTACATCGATTGTGCACCACTACCCAACCGATGGGATTACGTGCCGACCAAGAGGGCCTCTACCCAAAATGCATTACATCCATGATAATTTATATGAAATACTATATATAAGGCCTATAAAACATCACTTGTATCAATAGAGAAATAAGTTGAACCATGAGAGTTTTGGAATTCCAAAACACATGCCTAAGCCATAAAGGGAGGTAGCACAAGGCTAACCTAATAAAGGAGAAAAGTAGCATTAAGCTATCTCAATAAAATAGAAGAGTAGCAAATTGGCTAATTCAACAAGAATAAGGGGAGATGAGCAAAAAGCCAACTCAATATAGAGTGGAAGCATGCGTCGCTCTCAAAATTGGCAAAGGGCAAAATTGTATCCATCACCCTATATGAATTCATTAAAATCATACCTTAACCATATTTCTCCAAAGGATAAATAATTCACAACGATCCTTTAATCAATTGCATAGAAAATCACAGTAATATGAAAGTATGCAAAAACAAAATAAATCATATTAACTCAAATTAGTGTAAGCTTAAAGGAATCCTTCACCTTAGCCTTAGATCTAAACCTTAGGTAGACCTTGATGTAGAAAAGTTTCTACATGAATCATGACATTGCTTGAGTAAGAGGGAGACACCACACATGTGGAGAAGGAAGAGAGATGGGCGTCTAGGCTTTGACATTTTTCTCTCTCTTTGTCTCTCTCTGCTTCTCTCTCTCTTCCTTAGACATTTGGAAAGGGCGTGGGTTGTGAGTGGAGAACGGGACGTACACCCCTTATATAAAAGGAGTGGGCGTGTGAGAGGGGTGTCTTTCACATCCCACTTGGATTAGGTTTCTCTAATTTGACTTTTTTTGGCAATCTTTCTTTAAATCTAATTCATTAAGTGTGTCGGGGTCATCGAATAGAGATAAAGTATATGATTTTCTTGGTGATCCGAAATTTAGATTGATCTATTTTGAAAATTCTCCTAACGGGTGCCAAAACGAACTTGATCTCTATTAACGGTCCACACTTAATGATCAGGGCCCAATTTTGAGAGAAATGTGTAGTCAAGATAGACAAATGGTTAGAAAAAAGTTGGTGGTTGATCAATGGTGGAAAAATCCTAAATGTAAAATTTCACATTTTTCTCTAAATGAAAGAAATTTGAGTCAAGGCGGTCATCATTCAATGGTGTAGGATCATAGATCGGGGTCTAAATTTTATATGATATCATAGTCATATGAAGACAAAGTGTGGTCCAAATTTTAGTTGCGATTGATGATGTAAAGTGGGTCAATTGGAAGCTCTAGATTTAGGAAGAGTTGGTAAGCCTAAAATGACTTACTTCATACCTAAGGAAAAACTTACCAAGGTGGGGTCCTCACATTTTACACTAGATCTATACGATGAGTAATTCAAGTTGTTCATATGGAGGAAAATATCCTACTACAACTACCCACGAGTTTTCCTCATTCGAAGGACACCAAAATCAACGGTTAAGAGGCTGATTTGTTAATTGGGCCACTTTTATAATGATCTAAGGGCTAAAATTCAATGTGTACGGTTAATTTATGATAAATAGGCATGATATAAAATTTCACATGAAATGGATCATGAGAACTATATGATCTAGATTCAATGGTATAGGTTAATGTCATTAAGTATTTACGATTTTGTCATCTTTTATTTCTTCAACTTCCACCATTCGTAACGTCAGACTACATCATCCAAATGCATTAAAATTTAACATACATTCTTTATTTTTCATTCTTTTTCCATCACCCCTATTTTGGACCTTGATCGCTTACAGATGACCAAGATGCCTTTTTAATGGGTTATACCGCCCCGAGGTCTAAATCAACGATTTTATATATCTAATAGAGAAGTCAGCTGGTAGTTGTGGCATATGCCTTACGATATTCAAACTAAGCAGTTCATTCTGATTTTAGGCAGCCTGTTTGGCGGATACAAATATGATGGATGGTCAGATGACATGTTAAAAATAGGAAAACTTGATGGTTAGTACTCTGATCATGTATGTAGGTGATTGTATGATCGGTTTTAAATGAATGGACACAAGTAGGTTTTTAGAGTTATCAAGAAGTAAAACATGTATACCGTTAGATTCAAGTGACTTGTTCACATGTGTAAGTTCCTCAAATTGTAGTCCTGATTGTAGGTTAAGCATATTCATAGGTGGTGGACAAGATGAACGGATCAACATATCGATTGAATACATGTACGAGTGGATGTAGAGATTAAGTAGTTAGTTTACCATGATTGGGTGGTCCAAACTCAAAGTGGACGGTCAGATATCTTTACCTAGCGGTGAATAGTCAATTGAATGGTTGGTTATGATGAACAAGTGAGAATACTTGGATATATGATGATCTTGTCCTAAAAATCAATAATCAGATGACTTGATCTATAGATGGAGATTATTCCCAACGGTGAAATTCAGGTTAAATAATATATGTAAGGTTATTATAGGCTAAATTTTTAAGATACATATGTATATACTAAATTAAATTTCATGGTAACACTCAAGAATTTTCAATACTCAGGTATTGAAAAGTTCAGGGTGTTACATTGGGACTATAATTGTATGGGCCTGGAAGTAAGGTCGGAGGTGGCAGGATGACACGACCAAAGCCAGGGTGAGTTTCTCGATGTTTGGATATCTGGTTTTAGTCGGGACCAAGGCTTTACTGACATAGTACACTGGTAGTTGTTTCCCTTCTTGCTCTCAGATAAGGGCCGAGCTGACCGATGCTGTTAAGACTGCCAAGTAAGTAGTAGCAGAGGTGAACTTAAGTATTTTTTGAGATGTTGGAATGTGAGCTCACAGTCCTTGGTTCGCTCTATCTTCTATTTTCCTTTCAATTATTTCAAGAAAGGGAGACACTTGTCAGTGGTCTAGAAGACGAAACAGTTGAGGGCGGCAACTCTCCCTGTGAGGCACTGAATTTCCTTCATTGTCTTAGGAGAGTTCATATATAGCAAGGCTCGGATCTTTTCCGGGTTCGCCTCTATCCCCCTTTTGCTGACTAAAAAGCTGAGGAATTTTCCCGAGCTGACGTCGAAGGTGCATTTGCTCGAATTCAACTTCATCTGGTATTTTCTTAGGATTGTGAACATTTCCTCGAGGTCCTCGATGTGGCCTGTAGATTTGATGCTCTTGACGAGCATGTCATCGACGTAGACCTCCATGGAACATCCGATCTACTAAGTGAATATTTTATTGACGAGTTGCTGATATGTGGCTCTAGCATTCTTTATCCTGAAGGGCACGACCTTGTAGCAGTAGAGCCCCTTGTTGGTGACAAAGGTCATCTTCTGCTTGTCATGGGCATGCATGACAGTCGGTTATAGCCCGAATAAGCATCCATGAAGCTTAAGAGATCGTGCCTGACTGTACTATCGACCAGCCAGTTGATTCATAGAAGGGGAAAATTGTCCTTAGGGCAAGCTTTGTTCAGGTTGGTGTAGTCAACACAGACCCACCGCTTCCCATTAGACTTTTTCACCAAAATAATGTTGGCGATCCAGTCAGGATAATATATCTCTTCGATAAAACTTGCTTTGAGGAGCTTGCTGACCTCCTCATTGATGATGGTGTAGCGTTTCGGTTCGAACACCCGTCGTGTCTGCCTCTCACTGGTCGGTGGTCCGATCAACATTTAGTTTGTGGACCATCACTTTTAGGCTGATGTCGGACATGTTCCGGTGGGACTAGGCGAATACATTGGCGTGTCATCGGAGGAGGTCCATGATCTCATCTCACAGGGCTAGAGCCAGTGATGAGCTGACCTACACTGTTCGGGTTAGGTCAGAATCACTGAGGGGGACGACTATGAGATCTTCTACTAGAGCCTCTCTTTCGACCGATTCTTCCCGAGGATTGAGGGAAGTAATGGCCATCATGCGGTGTTGCATCCTCAAAGTCATGGAGTAGCACTAGTGGGCTTCTTATTTATCTCCTCTGACCTGCGTGATCCTGTGCTGGGTCGGGAATTTCACTGTGAGGTGGTATGTCGATACCACTGCTCATAGAGTTTTGAGAGATGGTCGTCCAAGGATGAAGTTGTAGATGGAAGGGTAGTCGACTACAAGGAAGTTGATCATAATCATTGTCTAATTCTGTCCTTCTCCTGCAATGACTGGGAGCAATATAGATCCTTCAGAGGTTACTCTGTCCCTTGAAAATCCGAGCAGAGGATTTTTAATAGGTAAGAGTCGGGACCTTCATACTCCCATCTTATCAAAGGCATCGGTGAAGAGAATGTCGGCCAAGCTGCCGGTGTCCACCAAAATTCGAAATACTTTACAGTTAACTATGGTCATGGCTACCACTAGTGCATTGTCATGGGGATAGTGGATGCCTCAGGTGTCTTCCTCGATGAAGGTCAGTTCTAGGGAGACCATCTTCTGCTCCTTCGGAGGTCGGGATGTGAGGTGGACTTGATGCTTCAAGCTACCTTCGCTAATGCTCTGAGCGTGAGCTTTGCGTACTCAGTTTGAGTCTCCGCCTCATGGAGACCTGCCGAAGATGGTGCGAATATCCCCAATAACCTCATTATTGTTGCCATTAGCGAGTTGCTCGTTCTTCTGATCTGATCGTTCTTCCCTTTGTTGACATACTCCCGCAGACGTCTATTATGGATTAGGGACTTGATCTCTTCGTTAAGATCGAAACAGTCGTTGGTGGAATGGCTATGGTCGCAGTGGAAGTGGTAGTACTTCCGTTTATCCCGTTTACCAGTGTCAGTTTTCATCTGGTTCGGCCATTTGAGGAACCGTTTGTCCCAAACTTCCATGAGAACCTGCTCGGGTATTGCGTTCAGGGGAGTGTAAGAGCTGAACCTGCTCTCGGGTCATCTGTTTAGTCATTGTCCTCTGGTTGGATCATCATCTCTTCTTGGCTTGTTTTTGGGAGTCGATGCTTGTTCTTCCTTGGGTCATTTTGAGTACCTTTTTGGGAAATAAAAAGTTCCTCGGCGTTGGAGTATTTTTGGGCTTGGTGGAGGAGATTGACTAATGTCGTCAGGGGATTCTTGCCAAGCAAGATGAGGAATCTCCCCTCCCTTAGGCCGGCCATAATGGTGGTTAGCGCGATCTGATCTGAATAGCCTTCCACTTGCATCGCTTCTTGGTTGAATCATTTGATGTAATCCTTCAATAACTCATCTTCTTTCTAGTTGATGGTGAGGAGGTAAGTCGTTGGTTTCAATCTCTCTTTTCGTCCGATGAAGTTGGTAATGAAGGCCTTACTAAGCTGTGCAAATGAGTTGATGGACTGCGGTTTTAACTGTCTAAACCATTTCCAAGATGCCCCTGATAGAGTTAAGGAGAATGCTCGACACATCGACGGAGTCAACGCACCATAAAGCTCCATTCACTCCCTCCATATGCTTGGCTGGGTTAGTGGCCTCGAAACAAGGGGTGATTTGTGGCATCCAGAATCTTGGTAGAAGTTGAGCGTGCATGATGTCGGTGATGAACGGTGGCTTTGTTTCCTCCAATGTAGCTTCTATCGGGGTTGGAGTGTGTACACGGTATGCTTATCGTATGTTGCTGATCTGACCTTGTAGCTCATTGATCTCGGCCTCCCAGGGGTCTTTGTTCTCGGCTACTGCCTTGGCCACGGTCTCGGGAGCTTTGCCACGCCTCTTCTTCTCCAACTCATAATGTAAGTCAGAGGTAGCTAGCGTGGTACTGCCCAAACCGTGGGAAGGTGTTCGTATCGGTGCTTCGTCGATCTGTCTATTCCTCCGGGATCCGTTGGGTGCTTGAGACAGTACGAAAACTTCTGTGGCTGCTGAGCGATAACCTCCTCAGCTCTCTGGTTAGGAGGGGGGGTTGTCGCTCTAACATTCGCCTTATCTAATCAATGTTGCTAGTTAAGGCTTCAACTTGATGCTCTAGAGAGACGAGCTGACCTCTCTAGTTCTGGGATTGCTGTGCCGGGCCTATGAGTGCAGAATTAACCTGAGGTTGGGAAGACGAGTCTCAATGATCTTCAGACTATTCGGCATCACAGGGTTGGGCACAACGGTGGTGGTCTAGGCTTTCTTTCTCCCCTTCGCCATTGTTGAAGCACGATGGGACGATACTGACTTTTGATGTCGTTCTCACAGACGGCGTCCAACTGTTGATGCAGGAATCTAGACATGCTCCTTAAACCACTTGAGACTTGTAAGCGCAGACAAAGATGGAGACCTTGGCTATAACAAGGGACCCTCCGATGCCAAAGTCAGACAAGAAATCTAGGTCTAGTAGTGAAAGTATCCTGGTTTGTCAAATAAATTGACAAGTGAGTCATAGAGTCTAGTGAGCCCCACATGAAGACTACAAGCTAAAGACTCAACCTAGTGGATGTGTTCAACAGTCTAGGTTGTGTTCAAAGGTCTCTAAAGGTAAATGAAAACCACACATCTCATAACCAAAACACCTCAGGTAAAAATCCCCTTTAAAAAACTCTAATCTATCCCAAAACCATATAGGAAAACATCTTTGGTAGATTAGAAAATGGAAAACAAAGTTGCAAGAACATATGAAAATGTACAAGGTTTTTTTACAACTATCGATGACATCGAACATTGATTCGATGACATCAAAACTCAAGTTTTGATGACATTGAGCTCTATATGATGACATCGAAATTGTGTCCGAATATGTCCAGCAACCATTTAACATATCTCTGGAATTATTTGATGTAATCGAGTTCTATTCGATGTCATCAAAATTTAAACTTCGATGACATCGAGGGAGGCTTGATGACATCGAAATATAAGAACAAAATGTCCAGCAAGCTCAATAGGAAAATAATGATTTATTCGATGAAATAGAATCGCATTCGATGACATTAAATTTCAAACATCGATGACAGTGAAATTGGAACCAATCTATCCAGAGATTTTATGAAGAAAATGAGGAATTATTCGATGTCATCAAACTCCATTTGATGTCATCGAAATTCAAACTTTGATGGCATCGATGTAGTCTTGATAACATCGAATTTTGAATCCCATAACTCTCCAAGCAACCTCAAGTAGTTTCTATAGAAAATCTCGATGACATCAGAGTCAGTTTGAGTCATCGAAGGAAACTTCGATGACATCAAATTTTGAATCTCATAACTCTCTAAGCAAACCTCAAGTACTTTCTATAGAAAATCTCGATGACATCGGAGTCAGTTCGAGTCATCGAAGGAAACTTCGATGACATCAAATTTTGAATCCCATAACTCTCCAAGCAAACCTCAAGTACTTTCAGTAGAAAATCTCGATGACATCAGAGTTAGTTCGAGTCATCGAAAATAGACATATTTCTGCCCATTTTTTTACTGTTTGAACTTTATTACCTATTTAAAGAGGGTTGTTTCTTAGGTTCCAAAGAGAGAAAAAGAAAGAGATTTAAGAGAGTTATGATATAGTTGATCTACCCTCCATCTTAAATCCTTTTTCTCATAGGAGTTCATCCTTCAATCCCCTCTTAAATGCAATCATCGTTAAATCAATAGATTGGATTGAAGAATGAACTCCACCATTCAAGGATCTTTCAGCAACACTCTTAATGACGAATTATTAAGCTAAAATCCTTTGAATGCTTAATATTTTTGAATCTCCCCATCACTTAAAGACCAACATTTAACAGAGAAGATTCCTCAGAATACCTTGACCCAACATTGGTGACTTGCATAGGAAGTGACTTGCATAGGAAACATCTATAACTATTGCGGATCAAGAAAGCTGAAGACCCTCCATCAACAAGGAAGATCATCTTTAGCATGTGCTAACAACGGGGCTCATCTACTTACAAGCAAGTCATTAGAGTCCAGTGAGCCTGAAGGTCTTTCCTTGTGTAGGACTAGTATTCAATGGTTAACATATTAAGACCTTCATAGGCCTCTGGTGGGAGAATATGTAAGGCCCGTATCCTCGAACTGTACCGTTCCACCAACACTCGCAATCTTCTCCGATGAATTTCGGCGACCCGTGACTTGTAGATAGTAAATGCACAAGACCTTAAGTTGTATCTTGAAGGTCTGAGTCGACTCGACCTGAAACTTATACCCTAGCGACCGCATCGTCATCGCGGTTTCAATGCCGCGTCTTGCGAACCAATACGATACCTAGACTAGGAGTAGTGGGCCCGCGTATATTTCAAAGAAACACTGCACATTGCGAATCCCGAGAGATTCCATTTAGGAGAGAGGAATCTTTACCCATCCTTTCCCATCAACTAGTCAAGTACAATCCATGACTAGCTCATGCCTTTCTTCCCACCAAGACAAGCAACCCATCCCAAAAGTCAACTTTCATGTCATTCCTCTTACGCAACCATCATACCTTCCATCCCATCTCTTCTTACACACCACTCCTCTCTCATTTCACTCCATCTCATCTCATTTCTCTCTCAATTCCCTAGCAACCAAGAGAAGAAATTCCAAGGAGAGAAAAGAAGAACCAAAGCTCAAGACCCATTTTTCTACCCCAAATCTCACCATCCAACCATCTAAATTCAATCTTCCACCATTAAAGAGAAAGCCTTAGAGCTAAGGAGTTCAAGGAGCCAAGGAGAGGAGAAATTGGTGGGTGTTCATAGGACTAGATCTTAATTTTGATGTATGGGATAAGTGGGGCCTACCGGTTAATGGTTGAGATCCTATTTTGGACCCAAGGTGTGGCCAATGGTCCACCATGATACTTATGTGTATTCCATGATGGGGTCATTCTCCATGGACCCCACCATGATGATTATTTGTTATCCATTTGCAAGAGGGTCATCTAGACCCTTGATTTTGTGGTGGGGATGGTATCCCCACCTTGATTTACTGCTTTGAGGGCCCACACAATTTTGGGGCCCATCTTAATGTATGCATTGTATTGCAAGGGAGCTCATAGTGGCAGAGCTCCCTCCACCACACGATTCTTCCTCTCTCTCTGTCTCTCTCTCTCTCTCTCTCTCTCTCTCTCTTTCCCTTCCCTGTTTGGGCCCCACCTCGATGCATGAGTTTTATCCACGGTGTCCACCTAAGTGGGACACCACATTGCTGTCCACAATGGCAGCTACACGCTATCCACTTTGGGCCTGCATGACCGGCCAGTCACATAGGCCCAAGTGGAAAGGGAAAGACCCATTGATTAGCTTGGTTTCCCAGCTGTGTGGCCCACCTGCATGGACTCCCTTTGATGCATGCATTTTATCCATGTTGTCACACAAATAGGCCCAACTGCTACCCATCTCCAGGGCCTGTACAACCAAACAGGCCTGGATGAAGGGAAATTCCATACATCAGCTTGATTGGAAGTGGGGTGGCCCACTCACGTGGATCCCACCTTGATATATATACTGTATCCACACCGTCCAACCCATGGGATGATCTCCAGTCCGAGTCCAAACTGGACAAACCTAACGGCTAGTAGCCCACTGTGATGTACTATTTTATCCACCCTGTCTAGCTATTTTTGGTGGAAGTGTGGGATCGGCCCACCTTCTAGACAGCCCACACCTTAGAGGGGACCCACCATGATGTATGGATTGTGTTAACACAGCTCCTGGGGTTGGCCCAAAGCTTAGGTAGACCCCAGTTCTGTTGCACTGACGTTTAGCAGATTGTGGGCTTGCTTTATATATATATATATATATATATATATATATATATAATCCACTCCGTTCTTCCATTGTGTGGCCCATCTGGACGAAGCTCACACCTCTAGTGGACCATCCCCAGATGGGGCCCACCGTATATATGTGTTCTACCCAGACCATCCATTTGTGGGACACCCAAATAGGGCCAGCGGCCTAGCAGGGCTGGCCATCCAGCAGCTGCAGGACCACCATGATATTTGTATTTTATCCACGCCATCCAGCCATTTTGTGGCCCACCTGGATAAGGCCCACCCCACTGGTGGGACATTTGCAAGTGGGACCCACCTGTATGTATTTTATCTATGTTGTCCACTTGCTGGACATCTAGTTGGGCCAGCAACATGCTAGTGGGCTGACCAACAGGCAGCCCACCCCATTGTATGTCTTATGTATCCACGCTAGTCGTCAGCCAGTGGGGCCCATTAATGATGTATGAGGCCCACCGTATATATGTGTTTTATCTAGGCCATCCATCAGTAGGACGGCAGTAGGCCTAGCCGTTGGTGGGCTAGCCATCTAGTAGGCAAGCCACCATGCTGTATGTATTGTATATCCTTGCTGTCCATCGCTGTGGGGCCCATCGATGATGTGTAGGGCCCCCACATCCTCCACCAGACTTTTCTAAGGCCCACACAACGGTGGGGGCCCATAGTTGATGAAGCAGATCCAAATCTAAGGTGGACGCCCACTAGGGAATAGCTAGGCTGGGGTGTCCCACCATGAGGCAGCCTCATGAGGCCTGCCTTGATCTATGTGCTATACACGCTGTCCATCCATTTTTCCAAATTAGTGTAAGGGCCGTGGGCCCCGTCATGAGTCAAATTCAAGTCCCAAATGGACCACACCATAGGATAGTGGTGGTTAAATACCCACCATTGGAAATCACCCTAAGGCCCACTCTCTTACAGCCCATTTTCCATTCCCCCTTCTTTTACTTAGATGTGGGCTAGGTCTCACTTGTGTGGTAAGGTTTATACCCCACCATGATTAGGCTATCCCAAATTGTTGAACCCCCATTGACGATAATGATTCCCACCATACCTTGTAGAGTTATCTAAACCCTGGAGCCACCTTGTATTCATACCAGGCCTTCCATAAGAAATGTGGCCCATCTAGATATTTGTGCTTGCCCAAGATTAGTGATCATATCCAAGGCCCATTTAGATGTCGAGCGGGCTACCCAATCCGCGTGGAAGGACTCATAGTCCTAGATGTATTGACCCCACCAAAGTCCACCTTGTATTCATATTGGGCCCCATAGGAAAGCCCAATTATTTCATGATGGAGAGGGTGAGGAAGCCCACATGATGTACCTAAGCTCATCCTCTTAACTCACCTTGTTATATGCTCACTCGATTCACCCCATGAGGCCTACCCTTGGTGTAAGTACATCATTTAGACCATCCACTGTCTGTAGGAGAGTACATCGTCACCTCTTGCTATAGATGGAAGAATATGTGATACCAGATTTGGTATATCTACTGTGTGGAGACTACCTTAATGTATGGGTTAGATCCATCATCCTTTCAGTGGACCCCGTCTTGGGATATATGATATGTTAGTACCTTGGGAGGCTAATGTTAGTGTAATGTGGGACATACCACCTAGACTCCTATAGATGTAGAAGGGGCATGTCGTTTAACTCCTACTCTTTGTATGTGATATACCAATTAAGGCCGATTATAGTCTTTTGTTGTCTGCTATATATATATATATATCTGAGAACATACTTAGTATAACATCATGACATATGCCCATACGCATCATTTGTATGCATGTTGTGAGAAATGATTGATCATAGCATTTGCCATTGGGCTGAGACATTTAGGCGACTCCTTGTGAGACGGAGTTGCCCTACATGATAGCGTGGTATGTGCAGGTTTGATGCATGACTGAATGATATGATTGATGCATCTCACATTTTGTGTGACATGATCACTTTACGCCCTAGCAACATCAAGGCTGTGGCCTCCACAGGCATATCGTGGATGACCAGATGAGATACCGAAAATGTTTGGTTCTAGCATATGGGCATTTAGTATGTCCGTGGGTGAAAGTCCCTAAACCCTCTTGGTTCCAGAGGATGCTCCAACATCGAGACCGGGTGGATAACATGAGCACCCGAGTGCCGAATACCAGTAGGCGGCGTCTCCCACTGATCGTGGTTGGTTGGAAGGGGATGTGGCCTTATTCGTCTGAGGGTAGGGGGCTGTAAGTTAGGCTGAGTTTGACCAGCTCATAAATGGGTCCATTACCAATGAGCCGGGTAGGTATTGGTAGTCTATCGGCCAGGCGAGTAGTGAGGTCTTTTTCACTCACTTGGTTGTGCAGCTAGTGAGGTGGCAGCCAGTGTGGAGTGTACTAGACCCCGATGATATCCCAGGAATGTGTTGAACTGAAAGGTGGACGTACTGCGTATGGGGTTGCACGTTCAACATTTGACTCATTCATTCATTCATTCACTATCCACTTGGGCTGGTGGCGCACAACTAAATCATTATGTGTACCTTTACACTGGTCATGATTTCGGTTAGGTGCCCAACTAACCTGAGATCAGGAGTTTACCACGTTAAGTCTAGTTATCCAAATTCAGGTATGGGACTAGTTTGGATAAAAGGCCTCTTGTGATGAACCCCACAGCTTGCGATACCACGTACTATCATCCCGGCTACACACATCAACTTTGTCATTTTTTTTTGCATCACATAGCCTGGATATGGCTAATTGTATTTATGGACTTGTCAGGATTTGCATATTGCATGGCATCCTCAGCATATAACATTTGACATACTATGTATTACATTATATAGCTTTGGTATGACTAACATCATTCATGGACTTGCCAGTATTTCCACTTACTCTGATATTTATTTGCTTGGCAAGTGCATTGCGCACACACGCAAAACCCTCTGAGCTTCTTAGTAAGCTTATGCATGATCATTGCGTGCAGGTGATGTTAGGTCACAGTAGCGTTGTAGCAGGAGCGTGTGGCCGAGCTTTGTGGAGATTTTATTTCCCTTTTAACATTGTAATCAACTGTTCATATTAGTGGATATGTGATGATGATGTTGCCATGTGATTTAGGTACACTTGTGGTTATGCTCCTTTACAAAAAGAAATTTCACATTGAAAAATCCTTCTTGTAGGATCCTAAAATCGGAATCTGGCATATAGGCGCTAGGAGTCGAGAATGGGGTACTATGAAGGCTGTCGGCATCGGCTTCGGCGATCAGGAATTTTGTGAGCCCGGTTCTCGAGTTTGGGGCGTGAAGAAGATGGTATCAGAGCATAATTGGGGAATACCTGAGGATAACATCACATATCTGCTGATAGCTACCCTTCACTGTATGATTGTTGTGAACATAGAATGATTAGGTCCCCCGATTTTGAATAACTTAGTAACTTTTTGATATAGTCCCTATCATATGCATTCGAGAGTGCTCAAGGCTAAGAGGTCCCTTGTTCCTTCCTATAGGACATGATACCTAAGAGGACGAATAGAAGGGCTCCCCTTCCCTCGTCCGAGACGAGTGCAGCCCCAACTGTATTGGTCAGTGCAGACAAGCTGCAGCTGATGTTAGAGGCAATGACTGCCATTCTTCAAAGGAAGGGTAAGCGACCAACTGCTACACCCACCCAGACTGAGCAAGAGCGTGTGAGCTCCCTTCTACGTGACTTCAGGCGACTCGATTGTAACACTCCGCACCTCTAGTATGCGGGTGTTACCATTTAAACCAATATCAGTGGAATTTCAAACTCAATTAACAAATAATTTTAATTCAACTCATACAGGAAGGGGCCTCCACTCATCATTGAAGCTGCCCATCAGAGAGGAGCTAGGAAGGACCCTACACCAGCCACAAGGGTAAGCCTAACTGACCATCTCAAGTTAGGGTAGTTTTCAAATCATCTAGTCATAGAATAATGGGATGCCCACTAACAACTTTAACTATCGAATCACCGACTTAGGATCCACCACTTCCTACGAGATTAACCCAACCATTGGATTTTAGATCTAACCACAGACTCCTCAAAGAATTGGAGTGCATGAGCTTGGGTAGGTGGCCCACACCGATGATTTTGATCAGACGCAAGATCCCACAAATGGGTAGGCAGACAAACGTACATCCCTGCATGGTGACAGGGCTATTGGAAGTGGCCATTGAAATTGTGGTGAGGACCGCTTTAGTTGAAGTAGAAATAGCTGAAGGTGTCCTAGAGGGGGGTGAATAGGACTTTATAAAATTTTATGCCTTATTTTAAATCCTATTACCTTAATCTTGATTTAATATGCAATTATCAAGATATCACCAATTTAACTCTAATGGCTTCCAAGCCAAGTAGAGGATCCATTCACAAGACCACTCAATATTAAGCATGATTCAACATATAGTCTAAGATGGATGAGAAGTGTGAATGTGTGTGAGATGTAATTCAAATCAAGACATTCATATTATCAAGCTTGCATGTAAAAGATTAACATAATAAAAGATCAAGCAAGAATCGATCCCAAACACGGTCATTTATAGTGGTTCGGCTATGTGCCTACTCCACTCCCAGAGGACGCACTCATCCCATGAATGTACCAGATTTCACTAACGGAGGTTTCAAATCAGGTTCACCTCAAACCGTTACAACCTACACAAGGTTGACTCTAGGACCTACACAAGGTACCTAAAACCGTTCTACATAAGACACAAGTTTATGCCCTAAACATGAGCAAAGGTCAACACGAAGCACCTAAGTTTTATGCTTACATAAGAGCAAAGGATCCACACAAGGAACCTCCATTTTAGTCCATACAGGCTAAAGATCCACACAAGGAACTGAGGTTTTAGGTTACACAGGCCAAGGATCCACACAAGGAACCTAGGTTAGGCCACACAGGCCAAAGACCTACACAAAGGACCTAAGTTTATGTCCTACACAAGAGCAAGGGTCAACACAGCACCCAAACGTACTCTCCCGTCGGAGGCCTCCTATGAGGACTTATAAGGGGTGAGATGTACCTGTGACCCAATCCTACACAAGGAATGATCAACAGGGTCTCTGGACTTTAATGATTTACAGGTAAGTAGATGAGCCCCGTTAACCACGTTGATGAAGATCTCCTCCTTGATGATGAAGATTCTTTAGCTCCCTTTTTTGGCAATACTTAATGATGTTCCAATAAAGACGACGGGTTGGGTCAAGGTTATGTTGGAATCCTACTCTAATAAATGTTTTCCTATTTTAGAGGAGTGATTCCAAGCATTCAAGGTATCCCAGTTCAATGATTTGCCATTCAGATAGTAGCTGGATGATCCTTGAATGGGGAAGTTCATTCCTCAATCCACTCTATTGAATATCAATGATGAGGGTGGATTGATGGATGAACTTCCATGAGAAAATGAGCTTAGGTTAGGTGATATGCATTTACTTTCTCAAAGCTCTTTCTATTTTCTCTATTTTGCAACCAAGAACAAGCTCTCCTTATATAGCCAAAAGTTCTAACAGAAATAAAATTGTTAGAATTTGACTGAGTTCGACATCATTGATCCTGATTCGATGTCATCAAATGTATACTTTCGATGCTATTGAATCATAGTTTGATGCTACAAACTCTCTTAAAAATTATTCTGGGAACTTTTTAATAGACTATCGATGATATCGAAACCGATTCGATTTCATCGATATTTGAATTTCAATGTCATCAATTCATGTTTCGATTCCTCGACATTATAACATAAGATCTTGCTGGACATTTCAGAGTGGACCATGATGATATCGATACTGTTTCGATGTAATTGAAATTCAAATTCTGATATCATTGAAACCAATTTCGATTCCTCGATTATTTTTGTAATATATTCCTTAAAAGCTCGTTGGACATATTTTGTCCCAATTCAATATCATCAAGACTTCCTCGATATCATCGAAGTTTGAATATCAATGTTATCGAGGTTGTCTCGATTCCTTGATCATTTCCATTTGATTTTCCTGTTAAGCTCGCTGGACACAATTTGTCCAGATTTGATATAATCGATCAGCTCTCGATGTCATCGAAGTTTGAATTCCGATGATATCGAGGATGATTCGATTCCTCAAGTAATGTCAGAATATTTTCTAAGAAAGATCAATGGACAGTACTGTAAGACCTTCGATATCATTGACAAACCTTCGATGTCATCGATATTTGAAATTCGACGTTATCAAAGATCCTTTCGAGTAATCGAACATTTCGTCTAAAATTCTTTGTGGTTGCTGGAGATAAATCGGCCTAATTCGATGTCATCGAGAACTGTTCGATGTCATCGAACATAGGTGTTCAATGACAACGATGTAGACTCGATGTCATCGATCTTAGTTGAAAAACTCAGAAGATTTTCTTGTTTAAAACTTAAGTTTTTTAGACTTTTTCATCTTATATTGTTCAAAGTCTTTTAAGGCTTTTGTTTACCTAGGTGTTTTGGGATTTGGGATGTGAGGCTGATTTACTTGTGACAACCTCGGAACACACATCCAGTTGAGGCGATAGCTTGATCAATCTTCATATGGGGCACACCTGACTCACCGACTCAACCATCACGCTAATTGACAAACCAAGGCACTTTCACTCTTCCCCTTTGTAAATTACATGACAAAACACAAAACACCTAGAACAACATCCTAAATTATGTGTACATGAACGTTACACAATTTTACAAATGATCTATTGGAGTTCATACACACAAAAACATTATAAAGCTGCTCCCCCTATCACCTGCATCACCATGCATATAATCCATACAAACAATTGTTCTCATGGTAAGATTTGTTCTCCCCCTGTTTGTTAGTCATTGGCAAAGATTAGTATATACCTATAGCAAATTTGATTGAAGTTTGAACTTGAGAAACATGGGAGAATCAAAGTAATCATATTTCCAAAAATGCATAGGGAGATAGCAGAATATTCAACATTTCAAAGAGCACATTTGCATTTGAACCATCAATGAACATTCAAAATTAAACACTTTCACAGGCATGCAATAAATAGTAGTTAGCCTATCATCATGTTATATGTAGCATTTATCCCATAAACACTCAATACTTTGCTCACAAAAAATAAAATAAAAAATCATTCATCCATAAGAGCATTCAAAAGAACTGTCCAAGCTTGGAAGAATTGAACTTTTAAAGCATCCAAAAATGTAGCCCATCCATAGGCACAAAAAAAAATTCTCAAAATACTTTACCCATTCAGGGGCATAACTAGAGATATTCAATATTCGACCCTTCCAATGGCACAACATGCAAAATGTTAATCTATCCAGGTCAGTAGGTCATAACATATATATATATATATATATATGTCACCCAAAAAGATATCCAGGCCCTAAGTTCTCAATAGATAATCCAATATATATGATGAGGGAAAAGAAAAGCTCTTACAAATCATGAAAGCTTATGTCTGCATGGCAATAGGGTAGTGAATCCAGAATTTGTTGTGCTGTATGTTGCAGAACCGTCAGCATCTACTCTATGACTGAGAGACGGGCTTCACAGGTGTTAAGATGCTCCGTCATGTGTGATTGCCCATCGAGGAGATGTCGCACGATATTATTTTCTCTGAACGCCTTGTTAATATTAACAGAGTCGGGGCTGTGCATTGGATTTCCCTCTTTTGATATTTGACCAGTTGGACGGCCACGAAAAATGTTGTCAGTTATATTTAGTTTGCAAATGGTTTCGTAATTGAACCAAGCACAAGGGTGCGGGGAATCATTTGCCAGGCAATCCAACAAGGCAAGAGAGCTTGGACATAAGACACGAGAATGGAAGTGTAGTTAGATGTTCTCCTGTAACAACACGAATCAACTGTTGTAGGAAAAGAGTGGGTAGATATATGTGAATCCCTTGGTGAACATCATATAGGATGTTAAGAATGTTGAGAGAGAGCTTGTTGCCGGAAACTTCATAGGGGTAGACATTTGTGCTAAAGATGTTGTGAAGTATTTTATAGGTAGGATCGAGATGCCTAACATGGAGGAAATTTCTTGCATTTATGGATATTGTCGCACCATTACATAAGGCTCGAGTAACTTCTCCCCATACTCCAAGCACATTCATATTTCGTTCAGTTACCGGTATGAGAGTAACTTCTATACCTACCAGACGACCGATCAACACAGGGGTGATGTGTTTGATCTGGTTTATGACGGTGACCGAAATGAGTGGGGGGTTATTTTTAACATTGTAGATCGAGTTCAGAAATTGATGTATAAGATCATATTGAAACTCCCCACCCAAATTTACAATATTGTTCCACCCAATCATTCCTAGGAGATTAACAATCCCAAAGGGTTCGATACACTTACTTTGGACAGCCTGTTCTATCATGGGTTCTATGTTTGAAGATGAAGATAAGATAGGTGAGTGCTTCTTACTTTTCTTGCATTTAGATGACTCATCTTGTGGAGAGACCGAATCCTCGTCTTTAGCCATTTGTGCCGGAGAAGTAAGAGGAAGAAGAAGAAGAAAAAAACGAGCATAAGAACAATAGATAGAAGAGGATAAATTTGTGGAATGGATCCTCTTGTGTATTTAAGCACAAGTACACATCTTTCATTAGCATTGGAGTTCAGCAAGACTACGAGCATTATGAAGGTATTCAAGGAAGATGATGAGGAAGACGAAGCGACAACCCGATTTGGGTTTTTCACGATCGTTCAATTTATACAAGTTAGAGTACTTCGATGACATCGAGTCTAATTTGATGACATCAAAGTTCAAATTTTGATTTCATCGAGAGAATGGTTTGATGACATTGAAGGCGTGTTTGACGGTTCAACTTCCTTATGTAATATGTATGACATTGATCTAAGTACTTCGATAATCTTTCATATATGCATATCATAAAATATTTTCTCATCAGCATATAAACACAACAAAATTTTGTAGAAAAGTTGTGAAACTCAAAATTACGAACATTTGTTATGTTCATTGTCAAAAAGAAAATTTGAGGTATAGAAACCTTAGATATAACATAGTAATCACAAAAGTGCATCATTTCACACACATGTTTGGGCCTAGATGCCATGGCCTGAACTTATTATCTATGCTCTGGTGATATTAGGCAGAAGGATCATCCTTGCTCTTGCCTTTGACAGCATGACAGTGATCATTAGTGCGAAGACCCTTCATAATTAATTTTCCTGATAGGTCCAAGATCTTACACTCTTGTTTAGAGAATGTCACCACATGCTTGTTGTCACATATTTGAGAGATGCTTAGAAGATTGTGTGTCAGTCCTTCTACACAAAAAGCATTCTCACTTTTGAGCACCTCTAATCAAATGATAGTCTCATGCCCTAGTACCTCAGTGGTGCTTCCATTGTTAAAGGTGACCTTCCCATCATCAAGATTTGAATAGTTGGAGAGAAAGGTTTTGTCACCCGTGACATGTCTTGAGCACCCACTATCTAGGTACCACTTAGCATTATTGCCTGTTTTTGGGCTTGAATGAGTTATTAGGCAGATTTTCTTTTCTTTCGCTACCCATATTGTGACAAGTTTCCTTGAACTGTGAACTTGTCTGGGTATGTTAGGTGACTGAATCACCTTTCCTTGTTTCATTAATTCATTTGTTTTTTGATTCAGTTAAGCCACCTGACTTAGTAGTTCCTCCATTTTCTTAGTCATTCTAAGTGGGGATGGAAGTGGCTTACCTCTTACCATGTACCTTGGTGAACTCTTGATAGTTTGTATCATTTTTCCGGTTGATTTGTATTTTCCTGTAAGGTTCAAACCGGAATTGGATTGAATTCTCCCAGTAGTGAGGCATTCGAATTTATAATGACCTGAGTCACCACATGAATGACAAATAGAAGTAGCCCTGGTGTTACTTCCTGATATAGCACTTTTTCTTACCGTTGGTGCTGTAGGAGTGAGGCTTGGTTTGAATTTTTCATATCCCAGTCCTCTCTTATCTTTTTGTGGTCTCCCCATCCCTAAGAGTCTTTCTAATTTTTCATTGCTTTGGAAGAATTTGTAACTAAGCTCAATAAATTTTTTGAATTTTTTTGCATCAAACATAAGTGTGTGTTTTTCATTCTTAAGACGCATGTTTTCATCTTTCAATGACTCAATCTGTTTATTTAGTTTCATCGGCTTAGATTTCAGAAATGAATTGATTCTTTCCAACCTATCATTATTTGAGTGGTATTACTGAAGATCATTAATTATGTGTGTATTGGTCTTTAAGGTTTTATCTAGATCCATTTGCAACAATTATTCTTATTTTCACTAATGCCAAGTCTTTTAAGGATATTGATGTTGTATGTATATAAATTTGATTATAGGCATCCTGTAAATTATCCTTTTCTTCTTCTTCTTCTGTCTCCTCATCTGATGGAAGTGTCCCTTCGACTCGTGGTTCATCAATTTCCTCGGTTATCAATAAAATGTTTGTAGGTGTGGAGGCCATGAGTATTTTCAGGGATTTCTGGTCTCCATCACTCTCTGAATCAATGAAGTTTGAGTTTGATTCTTCAGTGTCATCCCAGGTAGCTACCATAGCCTTTCCTTTGGTTTTTCTGTTGGGGCATTTAGTGGACAGGCGCCCAAATTTTTGGCACGTGTAAAATTGTGGCTCTTTGGACTTTTTAATAGGTTTACCTGTATAATGCTCGTTGTCCAATTGTTTCCCTTTGAATGGTCGGCCACGATTTTTGTGGAAGAATTTTTTGAACCGTTGAGCCAAGAGGTCCACTTCCTCATCGTCATTTTCCCTTTTACTTTCCTCCTCATTACTGTTGATATGTTTTACAGCTTTGAGGGCATTACTTTTGGATTTGATGGTTGGTTTGAAGTGTAGTTCAAATGTTTGTAGGGAACCTACTAGTTCATCTACTTTCATTTCATCCAAGTTTCTACATTCTTCAAGGATTGTTACTTTGGAGTTGAACTGTTCCGATAGGGATCTTAGAATTTTCCTACAGATTTTAGATGCCAGAACTTTTTCTCCTAATCCATCCATGGAATTATAAATGATGTTCAGTTTCGTAAAGAATTCCATGAATGTCTCATGTTCCTCCATTCTGAGATGTTTGAATTGAGATGTTAGAAGTTGCAGCTTGGATCTTTTCACTATGCTGGTTCCCTCATGGGTTGTTTTTAACAAATTTCATTCTTCTTTAAAAGTGCCACACATGCTAATTTGATTAAAGACTTCTTGGGACATAGCACAGTAAATGACATTCATTGCTTTTGCTTCAGCAGTTTGTTTCTCTTTGTCATATGTAGTCCACATCTCTTTGGATTTAGGTTTGGAGATAGTTGTGCCATTTTCAAGTACCACTTGATCGATTGGGGGAAATATCTGTTTTCAATGATGTCCCAAACATCATGATCCAAAGATCTCAGAAAGTAGTGCATCCTAGCCTTCCAGTAAGTATAATTTGAACCATCAAATACAGGAGATCTAGTTACAGATGAGTCCTCTCCTTTGGCCATGATTCCAACTTCAGTCAAGATCATTCTCTAGGCGGTTAAGCCCTTAAGAGAGACCCGCTCTAATACCAATTGAAATTGTAGTGAGGACCGCTTTAGTTGAAGTGGAAATAGCTCAAGGTGTCCTAGAGGGGGGTGAATAGGACTTTATAAAATTTTATGCCTTATTTTAAATCCTATTACCTTAATCTTGATTTAATATGCAACTATCAAGATATCCCTAATTTAACTCTAATGGCTTCTAAGCCAAGTAGAGGATCCAATCACAAGACTACTCAATATTAAGCATGATTCAACATATAGTCTAAGATGGATGAGAAGTGTCAATGTATGTGAGATGTGATTCAAATTAAGGCATTCGTATTATCAAGCTTGCCTGTAAAAGATTAACATAATGAAAGATCAAGCAATATTCAATCCCAAACACAATCGTTTATTGTGGTTCGGCTATGTGCCTACTTCACTCCCGGCTGATGCACTCATCCCATGAGTGTACCGGATTTCACTAACAGAGGTTTCAAATCAGGTTCACCTCAAACCGTTACAACCTACACAAGGTTGACTTTAGGACTTATACAAGGTACTTAAAACATGCCTATACAAGACACAAGTTTATCCCCTACACAAGAGCAAAGGTCAACACGAAGCACCTAAGTTTTATGCCCTACATAAGAAAAAATGATCCACACAAGGAACCTCTATTTTAGGCCACACAGGCGAAGGATCCACACAAGGAGCCGAGGTTTTAGGCCACACAGGCCAATGATCCATACAAGGAACCTAGGTTTAGGCCACACAGGCCAAAGACCTACACAAAGGACCTAAGTTTATGCCCTACACAAGAGTAAGGGTCAACACACAGCACCTAAATGTACTCTCCTGTCGGAGGCTTCCTATGAGGACTTATAAGGGGTGAGATGTTCTTGTGACCCAATCCTACACAAGGAATGATCAACAGGGTATCTGGACTCTAATGACTTACAGATAAGTAGATGAGCCCCATTAAGCATGTTTGTCACGCCCCAAACCCAGAGATTGGACTCACAGGAATCCCGATCGCCGAATCCGGTGCCGACAGCCTCCGTAGTACCTCATTCTTAGTTCCCAGCACTCATATGCTAGATTCCGATCCTAGGATCCTACAAGGAGGATTTTCCAACGTACATTTATCTTGTAAGAAGCATAACCATAAGTTTACCCAAATCACAAAGGCAACATCATCATCACATATCCACTAATATAATAATTTGAATACAACGCTAAAAGGAAAATACATATATTAAAAATCAAAGCTCTAGAGGTCCAATGCATGCTCCAAGCTTAACACTGCTATAACTAACGCCACCTGCATGCATCTATCGTTCATAAGCTTATAAAAAGCTTAGTGGGTGGTGTAAGTGTGTACACAAGGTAAGTTCCAAGTATTCAATACAATGCCATAATCATACAATATCAGAAATACTGGAAAGATCATGAATCATACGATATCAGAGTAAGTGAAAACATACTGGTAAGTTCACGGGTCATACAATATCAGAGTACATAATGCAGATCATAATGAGCCAAATATCATATACTGGACCTCATCCAGGATATGCGATGAAAAGACATAACAAGCTAATATACCATATGCCACGGATGTAATGCAATATGCGGTGTGAATGAAATGACCAAGCTGCAGTGTGAAATCGGGATGATAGTACGTAGTATTGCAGGCTATGGGGTCCATCACAAGGGACTTCTATCCAAACCAGTCCCATACCTAATTTGGATAGTCAGACTTAATGTGGTAAACTCCTGATCTCAGGTTAGTTGCACGCCCTAACCGAAATCCTGGTCATTGTGAAGGTACACGTAACAAATAGTTGTGCACCACTAGCCTGAGTGGATAGTGAATGAATGAATATGCAACTCTTGCTTAATAAGTCCACATATCAGTATAGTTCATCTCTGGGATCATCACCGGGGTCTAGTACACTCTACATGCAAATCGTCACCCACTTACGTGCGACCATGCAAGTGGAAGAAACCTCACTATCCACCTGGCTAGTAGCGGATGCATTCATGAGCTGGTCAAACTCAGCCTAGCTATGCCCCCTACTCTCGTGAGGGTAAGGCTACACCCCGTCCCAACCAACCATAACATAGTAGGAGATGCAGCCTCCTAGTATTCAGCACTCGGGTGCTCATGTATCCACTCGGTCTCGACATTAGGGCACCTAATGGCCTCAGAGGTTTAGAGATTTTCACCTAGGGCCATCTATGGTAGCCCGATGCTAACAATAGATTTTTGGTGTCCTGTCTGGCCATCCATGATATGCTTGTGGAGGCTACGACCCTGATGTTGCTAGGGCGTACAGTAATCACAGCACAATGTAAGATGCATGAGTCATACAATCCAGTCATATATCAATCCTGCGCATACCGTGCACTTATGTGAGATAACCTCCGCTATCAGGGAGTCTCATAACAACCTGCCCAATGACATATGTAATGGTCAATCACATCTCATAACAAACATGTAGATATGCGTATGGGTATATATCATGATGCTATGTAGTCATATACTCATAATCGGTATCAATAACCGGCATCAACAATCAACCTCAATAATGTGGATATTTAACCAACATTGCCCCTAAGGAATGGCCCACATAGAGCTTAACATATAGTGGACTCATGGCCTCACACAAGGGCTAAATATACAACACCATGGGCCTCACTCAAGAGCTTAATACATATCATGATGGGCCTTTCACATGGGCCTAACATATATCACAATGGGCTCCATCGCTTGGCCCTCAAATGCATCACAATGGGCCCCATCACATAGGCCTCATATACATCACATTGGGCCTTAGACATAGGCTGAATACACATCATAACGGGCCTTAAATATGGGCCGCATATACATCACATTGTGCCTTGACAATCGGCCTCAACAATCGAAATCAGCCTCGACAATTGGCCTCGACGATTGGAATCAACCTCGACAATCAGCCTCGGCCTTGATAATCGAAATCGGCTTGAACAATCGACCTCGACAATCAGAATCAGAATCGGCCTCAACAATCGGCCTTGACAATCAAAATCGGTATCGATAATCAGAATCGGCCTTAATAATCGGCCTCGACAATCGGAATTAGAATCAGCCTCAATAATCGGAATCGACCTCGACAATCGGAGTCAGAATTGGCCTCAACAATCGAAATCAATATCGATAATCGAAATCAGTATCATTAATCAGAGTCAGAATTGGCCTCGATAATCGGAGTTAGAATTAGTGTCAACAATTGGCCTCGACAATCGGAATTGGCAATTGGCCATGATAATCAGAATCGACAATCGGCCACAATAATCAAAATCGACAATCGGCCATGATATTCGGCCTCGATTGATAATCAGCCTTAATAATCAGAATTGGAATTTGACCATGATAATCGGAATCGGCAATCGGCCACGATAATCGACCTCGATAATCAGAATCGATAATCGGCCACGACAATCAGAATCGACAATCGGCCATGATAATCGGCCTCGATAATCGGAATCGGCAATCGGCCACAACAATCAGAATCGGCAATAGGCCATGATATTTGGCCTCGATCAATAATCAACCTCGATAATCAGAATCGGTAATCGGCCATGATAATCAGAATCGACAATCAGCCTAAGGGAAGTGAAAGTGCTCTGTTTTGTCAAGTTGCGTGTGTGTTGAGTCAGATTATCTACAGAGCCCGATAGGAAGATCAATTCAAGCATCTGCCTCAACCGTATATATTCAAGCTCACCATAGGTAAATCTAAAGCTTCACATCCCTTGTCCCGGAACACCAGGTGAATAAAACCCTTAAAAATAAGTTCAGGGTTTTAAGGTGAGAAAACTTTTTTCAAAACAGGAAAATCTCTAAATTTTTCTTGCCTTATCGATTTTATCGAAACACCTTCAATATGATCGACCTGCTCTATCGATGTCTCGATGCTTAAACGATATCATTGAAAAGAGGACAAATATGTCCACCAACCACATATATCTGGACTGATTTATCGATGTATCGATCCACGTATCAATATCATCGATAGTTGAATTTTGAGTCCATCGATAATGGCTTGATAAAATCAATAGATAGGTTTTCGGCGCCCCTATTTTTTAAAGAAAATTTTAAATTCCTTTGATATATCGATGCTCATTCTGATATGATTTAAAATCAAATATCGATAAGATCGGAAGTCCATCGATGATATCGATCGTGGGCGGGCAGTTCTTCCAGCAAATATTTTAGGTTGGTTTTTTACTTTGATCGGGGGCCATTCGAGCAAATCGATATTCATATGTCAATGATATCGAGGCCGAGTCGATTGGATCGAAACTAGACACAATCTGTCCAGCGAGCTTATTGGTAAATCTATAAGATTTATCGATCCCATCGACACTGCCTTCGATAGCATCTATATGCAAATTTCGATGACATCGGTGACCCTTGATTATATCCTAAAAACCTGAAATATTTCTAGTAAAGTCTCTCTCATTTTTCAAGTGTCAATGGATCGAACCTATCATTGATGGAATCGAAGTTCGAAATCCGATGACATCGATAATTGTTTCGATTCATCGACCAACTGGCAAAAGGTTTCAAAAGTGTATGATTTTGAGTTCGAGTCATCGAGCAGACCATCGATACTATTGAGAATATATGCTCGATGATATCGAACCTGCTCGATGATATCGAATTCAGTCATAAATGTGACCGTTTTATATCCGTTGGAACTTTTTGCCTATATATAGAGGACTTATCTATTGTTGCTGGGAGAGAAAGTAGAGAGTGCTTTTGTGTGTTTCAACTTATATCTTATATCCAAAGCCCTTTCTCTCAAGGGAGTTCATTTTCCAATCCACCCTCATCATTGATATTCAATAGAGTGGATTGGGGAATGAACTTCCGCATTCAAGGATCCTCCAGCTACTACCTTAATGGCAAATCATTAAGCTGGGTTGCCTTAAATGCATAAGATTGGAATCGTTCTATCTTCCTGATAGGAAAACATTTTGAGAGTAGGATTCCATCTTGACCTTGACCCAACTCGAAGCCTATTATTGGTATATCATTTTGTGTTATGGATCAAGGGAGCAGAAGACTCTTCGTCAATAAGGAGGAGGAGATCTTCGACATTATGCTTATTAGGACTCATCAACTTATTTGTAAGTATCTAGAGTCCAAGAGGACACTTGTGATCATTCCTTTGTAGGATTGGGTCTTAAGTGGTTCTCACCCTTTCAAGTCCTCAAGGAGGCCTCCGGCGGGAGTGTATGTGGTGGGTGCGTTGTGTGGACCCTTGCTCTATAGAGAACATAAACATCTAGTTGAAGGTGAACCAGTAAAACCTTAGGTTTGAGGTCAACCGCTGTGAAACCTCGGGTTTGAGGTGAACCATGTAGAAACCTCCAGTAGGGTCTTATGGAAGATCCTTGGCCAATGTGCCTAAAAGTGGGTACGTTGTATTGACCCTTGCTCGTGAGAGCATAAACAGTTAGCCTCAGTGTAGGTTGTAAAGGTTGAAGGTGAACCTGATTTAAAACCTTAGGTTTGAGGTGAACCGCTGTGAAACCTCCTCAGTGAAATCTGGTACTCTCAAGAGTTGAGTGCAGTTACTGGGAGTGGAGTAGACAAGTAGTCGAACCACTATAAAAATGACTGTGTTTGTGATTGCTCTTCTTCTGTGTGTGTGATTTATGTTAATGCATTCATATCTGATCACAACTCACACACATTCACAGTCATATCCATCATAAACCAAGTTATATATTGCTACCTCTTGAATAATTTGTGATTGGATCCTCTACCAGGCTTGGAAGCCAGTAGAGTTACATTTGAGTAATCCTAATATATGTATGTTGTTAGGATTAGTGTAATAGGATTTTAAAATAAATCATAAAAACTTTTAAAAGTTCTATCCACCCCCCTCTAGGACATATTGGCATATTCCTTCTTCAACTAGTGGGTCTTGACCGCAATTTCAGGAAGGTCACAATGTGGACATTAAACCATCATTGCCCATCAATGTGGCCATTTAACCAACATTGCTCCTAAGGAGTGGCCCACATAGGGTCAAACACATAGTGGACCCATGCCCTCACACAAGGGCCTAATATATATCACGATGGGTCATATCCATGGGCCTCTCACACATCAGGTGGGCCGTATCATATGGGCCACATATACATCGCAATGGGCCTCAACCCATGGGCTCCAAATACATCACAATGGGCCTCAACTATGGGCCCCAAATACATTCAATGAGCCGTATCAAATAGGTCACAACAACTACACCATTCATCCATCTATAGAGATCATTTTAGAGCATTATCTAAACAATGAATCATATCAAAAGGTCATCTGGACCATACCAGAAATAATAGTGGTGATAGTGATTAAGGTCAGTTGGATCACATCACAAATAATAGTGGAGACAGTGTTTTCCACTGTACAAAATTTCACAGGGGCCATCATAACATGTATTTTCCATCCAGTCTATTCATAAGTCATAAGGACCTGAACCAACCTGAGAAACAAATATCATATTGGTCTAAAACTTCTATGACCCAAAAGGGTTTTAATGGTAGACGTCCAATCTCCACTGTTTTTGGCATGTGATCCACATGATAACTAGATCTATTTTATTTATCACCCCAAGCTCTAGGATGAGTTGATCAAATGGATGGTCGGTTTGGATGATTCACATATATCAGGGTGGGGTCCACGTACGTGGCCCACCTAAGACCAGCTTGCCAAATGTATGAACAGTTTGGATGAAACACATTCATTAGCTATGGGTCCCACTGTCCAGCCATTTGGACGGTGTGAATACAACACATGTGTGGCTCCTACGTGGTGGGCCACCCACTATAGCCCTCTCTCTCTCTCTTATATTTATATTATATAATATATAATATATATACATATAAAACACATACATCATCCATCCACGACCTAGCTGGATGAAACAGATGGACGGTAGAATATAGAATTCATACAACAATGTGGGCCCTACCCCACACGTGCAGCACGTGTGGGTGGGTCTCACCATCTAATCAATCAATGGAGGGACGGCATGGTTAAAATGAATACATTAGGGTGCGTCTAGCACCAGCACCGTCCATGCACGGACGTTGTGGATAAGGAACACATACATCAAGGTGGGTCCCATCCACCACATGTGTCATACGTGTGGGATGGGCCCATACCCAAAATAAATGGATGGTATGTATAAAACACATACATCATGGTGACGTTCCACACCACCTATCCATATGGACGGTGTGGATACAATACATACTTTAAGGTGGGGTCCCACTGTCTGGACCGTCCATCAAAATGCATAGACGGCGTGGATTCATACATCATCAAGGTGGTTCCCACGTGATGTACTCACACGGACAGCATGGATATAAACCACATGCATCATGGTGGTAGGGTCCACATAACTTGCTGGCATCCATGGCAGTAGCAGCTGCCTGTTGCTTGGGACCCAGCAAATGAACAGTTTGGATATATAGACATTAAAGGTGGGTCCACAATCGGATGGTGCAGATAAAATACATGCAACAAGGTGGCCCACGTTCAACACATCCAGCAAGTACGGACGGCCTGGATGTAATGTATGCATCAGGTGGGTCTCACCGTCTAGATTACTGGATGGTGTGGATTTTCTCACATACACCAAGATGGGATCCACATCCACCATGATGGATGGCATGGTTATGACACACGCATCAGGTGGGCCATAAAAAAAATGGAAAGGAGAGAGAGAAAGAGAGATAGAGAAAAAGGGAGAGAGATCATATGAGGTGGGATGATCTCCGCCACTATGAGCTCCTCCATGATACAATGCATAGATCAAGATGGGTCCCACCATATGTGGGCCCTCAAATCACAAAATCCAAACAAAATCACCTACCAATGTCGCTCCTACTTGGTCTGATGAAATCCCTAGCTCCTCTGCTTCAACTCTAACGGAGGATGATGGACATTGGACGGTTGGATGGTGGAGATGGGAGGTATGAAGTGGGCCACACAAAGCTCTCTCATCAAAAATGAGAGAGGGATGAGAGAGAGAGAGGTGATGTAAGGAGAGAGAGAGGGATGGGTGAGTGATGGGTGTACTTGAGAAGGGATGGGTGGAGAGACAGAGAGTTGACTTTAGGTTGCTTTTGGGTGATGTGACATATACTTGATTGATTTGACATGTGGTAGAGATTCTCTTAAGATTACAAACACGTGGCGTTTTCTCGAACTGAATGCAAGCCCACATCTCATGGCTCGGGTATCGCATCGGCACGCGAGACAAGGCGTCGGAACCGCTGCGACGGCATGGTCGCAAAGGTACAAGTCTCAGGTCAAGCCAACTCTAGAATACAGGACACAACTAAGGATCGGGCGCAATGTCGGATACAAGTCGCGGGTTGCTGGAATTTGACCGGGAGGGTCTCGGAAGCCTATAGAACGGTACGGGCTGGGATACGGGTCTCACAACGTTGATGAAGGTGTCCTCCCTGATGATGAAGATTCTTTAGCTCCCTTGATCCGTAACACTTGATGATGTTCCAATAAAGGTGACGGGTAGGGTCAAGGTTATGTTGGAATCCTACTCTAATAAATGTTTTTCTATTTTAGAGAAGGAGTGATTTCAAGCATTCAAGGTATCCCAGCTCAATAATTTGCCATTAAGATAATAGCTAGATGATCCTTGAATGGGGAAGTTCATTCCTCAATCCACTCTATTGAATATCAATGATGAGGGTGGATTGAAGGATGAACTTCCATGAGAAAATGAGCTTAGGGTAGGTGATATGCAATTACTCCCTCAAAGCTCTCTGTATTTTTCTTTATTTTGCAACCAAGAACAAGCTCTCTTTATGTAGCCAAAAAGTTTCAATGGAAATAAAATTGTCAGAATCTAACTGAGTTCGATATCATCGATTCTGATTTGATGTCATCAAACATATACTTTTGATGCCATTGAATCATAGTTCGATGATGCGAACTCTCTTAAAAATTATTCCAGAAACTTTTTGATATACTATCGATGATATCGAAACCGGTTCAATTTCATTGATATTTGAATTCCAATGTCATCGATTCATGTTTCGATTCCTCGACATTATAACATAAGCACTTGTTGTAGATTTCAGAGTTGATCATGATGATATCGATACTATTTCGATGTCATCGAAATTCAAATTCCGATATCATCGAAACCAATTTTGATTCCTCAATCATTTTTGGAATATATTCCTTAAAAGCTTGCTGGGCATATTTTGTCCAAATTCGATATCATCAAGACTTCCTCAATGTCATCGAAGTTTGAATATCGATGTTGTCAAGGTTGTCTCGATTCCTCAATCATTTCCATTTGATTTTCTTGTTAAGCTCGTTGGACACAATCTGTCCAGATTCGATATCATCGATTAGCTCTCGATGTCATCGAAGTTTGAATTTTGATGATATCGAGGATGATTTGATTCCTCGAGTAATGTCAAAATATTTTCCAAGAAAGTTCAATGGAAAGTACTTTAAGACCTTTGATATCATCGGCTAACCTTTGATGTCATCGATATTTGAATTTCGATGTTATCGAAGATCCTTTCAAGTTATCAAACATTTTGTCCAAAATTCTTTGTGGTTGCTGGACGTAAATCGGCCTAATTCGATATCATTAAGAACTGTTCGATGTCATCGAACATAGGTGTTCAATGACAACGATATAGACTCGATGTCATCGATCTTAGCTGAAAAATCAGAAGATTTTCTTGTTTAAAACTTAAGTTTTCAGACTTTTTCATCCTATGTTGTGTAACGCCCCGGATTTTTGCCAACCTGGGATTAGACGTCCTTAGGTAATGGGTCGATCCTAATACCTCATTAACTTGTCAGAACTGAATCCCAAAGTCTAAAGCCGCCTTTGAACTCATTTCCTTCACAAATCTCACCCTTTACCACCTTGATCTTCCAATTTTTCTAAGAACTTTCACCCTAGACACTATCTTAAACTAGCTAAGTAGTATAACTTGGATCACCTTATATACAAACTACAAAGGCCTGAGTACCACCTCGACCAGAAATCACTTAGGACTAAATCCTTTAGAAATGAGAAAAGTAACTAGGTGTGAAACCAGATTAACTACGAAATCCGTTTGAATCGCTTTAAATACGATCTGCAAGACCCAAAACTTGTAGAATTATTGACGCTAGGTTACCCTAAAATCTAGGATCAATCTCATTACCCATTTGCTTCTGGAGCACATCGAAACTCCGTATCGATCTGGACCGCACGTCGGAAGTCCGAATAACTCGAAGTTAAGGAATTAGGACCGCCTCACTGGGCTCGACAACCATCTCAGAAATCAAGTCCAGACGATGTCCCACGGCCATTCGATCGCGTCCAGAGCGAGAGAGTGTGAAAACACTTGTTTTCTTTAAAAATAAATATCTTGAATAGTAATCAGGCATCTCTCATTTGCAGATCAGTTTTAAGCAACCAGACCGTCAGAATCTGACCAAATTACACCCTCGGATCAGGAAAAATTTTATACACATTTACATGTACTTGGAATCTCCGATCGAGATCCGCTGACCGTTGAACTGAAACTGGTCCGCCACGCGTGATCTGGAATCCCGACTGAAATGAAAACTGAATAGAACGTAGATCCAGCGTTAGTGAGCTTAAGTCCAACCTTTGGCTCAAGGAGGCCCGCCAGAAGTCCTCCGTTGAGTTGAAACAGGTCCGCTTTGGTTATAACATAAGTATACTTTGACCTGGAGTCTGTTTTGGGGAATTCTTAGGCTATATAAGGACCTTAAACCCTCTCTCATGGCAGTCATACGAATTTGAGATTGAGAGAGAGAAAAGAGAGAGAAAGTGAGGGAGAAGTGGGAGCTTCTCCCTGCCGTACTTCCTTGCCGCTCCACGGGCTGCACCGCCTCTTTCCAGACGCTTTCCCGGAGATACCGACTCCGTTTTAAGGTAATAAACCCTAATCCTAGACCTGTTTTGAGGTGTATAGGTTACAGGTTATGAAATAGCTAACTTGTTTCATTCTCTAGGTTGCCAAACTCCCGTATACGGAAGCTTAGCGAACCTATCGACTCCGTTACGATTCTACGACAAAAGGTGCGGACTTTAGGTGTATAGGTTATGGTTTTCAACACTTTCAATGTCAGATAATGATAGATTCATGATCTGCATGCAATTGCACATGTACAAAGTGCTTTCCGTTTTCAGTTTCGATTAGAATTGTAGAATTTGGAATTTCACATACTCTAGGTATTCGTATAAAATACCGTATACGTATTTTTTATGGAAATGTGTTTGACATGTTTATTTGTCGTATGGATATATGACGTATGGATAAAATACTTATTTGGCGAAAGGATTCGCCTAAATACATGTTTACTAATAAACACTATGTATGTAGAAATACGGTATTGTAAGAAGTACCGTATACATGTATATTTTAGCGATGTGTTTGTCATGATTAATTGTCATATAAATATATTATGTGCGTATAAAATATTTTCTTGGCGAAGGGAATCGCCGTAATACGTGTTTGCTTATATACATTATGTATGTTGAAAATGCGTATTCTAGAAAATACTGTATACGTATAAATTTTGGAGATGCATTTATCATGATTATTTGCTGTAGTAATATATTATACATGGATAAAATACTCACTTGGCTAAAGGATAGCCTTAATACATGTTTTGCTAACATACACCATGTATGTTGTAATAGTATATTCTAAGTGTTTGTGAAAATGACTGAATGAGTATAGAATCCTCATTCGTGCTCGCCATGACTAATTGTCATGGATTCATGATTGTTGTATTGGCGATACCTTTTTGACGAAAGGATTTTCCCTAAATCACGCCACGGCCAATAGACACCATATATGCTAAAATGTGTGGCCCAAGTGTTTGTGGAAATGACTAAATAAATATGGAACTTGGATTCCTGCTTGCCATGACTATCCGTCGTGGGTGTACGCGTGTTATGATTGGGGCAACTCCCTAGTGAAAGGATTTGGCTTAATGCCTATGCGATCGACATATGTCATGTATGTTGATGCATGTTTGTATAAGTGTTTCTTGAAATGTCTGAATGAGTAGTAGTTAGCAAATTGTAATGTATAAGGGTGTTGAGATATGATTCTCAACCTCTTTTAACTATGTGTATGATCTCCTTGGATTGTTGTGTGATTAGGAATTGAACATGTATAAACTCATGCTTGTGTTGTGATTCATAACATGCTCAACTACTTTATGATTATAACTATGTAATGCATATGTTTAAATTTATATTTACGTTGTATGATCTGTTATGGGTGATGGGGGACCGGAGCAACGAGTGCGTGCAATAGCCCTGGCAGCCCTAAACGGATAATACCATACCTTGATTGTATGAGTTGAATCTTGATCCATTACTGCTTTATCTATCTGCAAGTTATTGTGTTTGGGGCTATGATTATAGTCCAGACAATCGGTACCAGAATTGAATTCGTGGCTGCGATTCATTTGCCATGTGAGATGTGTTCGACGAACCCGAGTCGTACTTCGGTTGGCGATAGTGGTTGGCCACGCGAAGTGCTTATGCACTTCATGTCGTTCAACTTGTTGTGCGCTCGAGTTAGCCGAGCTCGTCAAGTAACCCGATCTGTCTTATTTATGTTCACCATGTTTGGTCGCTACTGCCTGAACCTAGGGTACCAAACTTACCAGTGAAATCCCTTTTAACCATGGTACCTCGATCCGCTAAGACTCATGAGCCAGGCATGGTGGTATGGGACACCATGGTCGAGCTGTCAGCCTACGCTGGGGCCATGTGCCTCCCCGTAGTGACCATTGAGCAACCAGACTCGTGAGCCAATTATGGTGGTATGAGACACTATATTTGAGCTGTCGATACTTACGGCGAGAGCCGAGTACGGTGAGACCTGTGCTCGTGCTGATGGGTGACGAGTCCTCCGTAGTACCTTCGAGTATACTCCAAGGGTCTGTGATTGACGATGAGTCTTTCACAGCAACTAGAGTATGAGTTGAGACGAGTACGGTGAGACCTGTACTCGAGCTGACGGCTAGTGATTGAGCCGAGTACGGTGAGACCTGTACTCGAGCTGACGGCCAGCAATTGAGCCGCATACGGTGAGATCTCAGTATCTGCGCTGACGGGTGACGAGCCCTTTGCGATGCCTTCGCTATGCTTCTCGAACCATAATATCGTATGAGATTAACTAGGATTAACGACCCTAGAATGGATCATGTTTGGGAATGATACAAGGGAGGTACCTTAGTTTCCCAATACTGCTGTTTGAAATGGACTAATAATAACTCGGTAATCATGATCATCATCGCACCGCATGTGCTTAGTAGATGTGGCGCACTGAGGGAGTTAAGCATTCGCGAACGTAAGATGATGTCGCATGAGGGTGGTTTGGCAAGGGCATACAGCATCATGTCATTTCATTCTCGCACTTAATAAGAGTAGTTAGAATTGTTTGATTTGTACTGCTTTATCATTACTGCTTGATTGAATTGATAACATGTTAACCTATGCTTTATTGTTCTACTGAGTTGATTACTTACTCCCACGATACGGGACGGTGTTCCGGACACCCACCAGACTTTGTCTGATTGCAGATGGTGATGCTACTCCTGAGGCTGAGCCGGACTTCTATGACGACGAGAATGCTTTCTCGTATATGCTGTATCTGGCGGCTTCGTGAGAGCCGTACCTTGATTGTCGGGGCTACATGGATGTTGACTAGATCATACTATACAACTTGGTATAATTTACTTGTAATTATTTAACCTGATAACTTTATCACACTCTAGAGACTCACCACAGTTTATATATTTTATTTATCTATTACAGTCTTCCGCTTGCTAATTTATTCTCTGGAGTATGATATTCTGTTTTGGCTTAATCTTACTCATGTTCAATGCACAAATACAGTCAACATTCAATCATCATTCATTTTGTTGCATAAGTGATGTTCTGGAACTCGGGAGTTGAGTTTATACTCGACCCCCAATTTTTAGGGCGTTACATGTTGTTCCAAGTATTTTAAGGCTTTTGTTTACCTAGGTGTTTTGGGATTTGGGATGTGAGACTGATTTACTTGTAACATGCTTAGAACACACATCGGTTAAGGTGATAACTTGATCAATCTTTATATGGGGCACACCTGACTCACCGACTCAACCATCACGCTAATTGACATACCAAGACACTTTCAACCATGAGGGAAATAACTGGGCCTAAGCACACCAACGGCCCTTGGAACCCTTTTCAACCATCCATGTTCGAATTTGGAATGATTCGACCCTTAGATCAGTTAAAAACCCATGATCAGACGATGAATGGCCCACCTGGACTTTGGGTCAGCCTGATCAATAACCCAAGATCCCAAAGTAGGACTCCCTAGAAGAATGGACGGAGGGGATTTATCACAAACATAGGGTGTGCGTGCACCCAGTCTCAGTGCACGAGGTGCACGTGATAGCTTGAGCTAGTCAAACCAGCTTGGACCCGACCATTTTTGAAAAACCTGGGAAATTCTCCAGCACGAGTTATTTTTAAACAAACGGACATCTAATCTTGTGATGGCCCACGTCGGGCCACTGTCCGTCCGATCCAAACCGTCCGTTAGTCGTGTGGACCTCGGACGACCAAACCTTAGTGGTCTGTCCAGATCTATGCAAAGACCCACGGATTCGGGGTTGGTGCCGATCAAAGCCATGAGATTAGCTATGTCCAAGGATGGTGGACTGAGCCATTGCCACATGGTTGATCCACGACCGCCCTAACCGTTTCATCCCAGCCGTCCGTTCAGCCATCAAATCACACCTTTCTCCTATTGCAAAAAATGGGCAGGCAGCTGCCTACATTAAGAAAAGAGAGAGGAGACACTACCACTTTTAGCAAGGGTAGCCAGTTCGATCCGAGCCCTCCTTGGGCCATGTGGACAAGTTCCGACTGTCCCCCTTAGGGTGGCACGGTCTGAGAGCAGAGATCATCTCGTCTCATGAGAAGATGGCGAGAATAAGGATATTTCGGGAGATATTTTGAAATGCGGATGAATGGCCCAAAAAGTGGGCCTCATGATGATTAGCAGTCCCATCTGGTCCATTCGAACGGACTAGATCTCATTGAAATACCGTAGGCAGAGATTGGTCATTGACGACCATCTTATCTTCTTCGTTAACTCATCCAACCCACTCTGACGAGATGGACCCCATAATAGATAAAAATGCACTTTTCTAATGGGCCAGATCAGCTAAATCACACCGCTCGTGATAGATGGACCCTATGCATCTAGGAAATGAAGATAGGTGCAAGAATACGACTGCTTATCTCAACCATTAGATGAGCCATGCAAGCAATTCCCTCGACTATAAAAAGAGGGCACTCGTCTTAGGATTCGCACTAGAGAAAGAGAGAGAGAAGGGAGTGAGCTTGCTTGAGTGCTGGATCAGTGTCGTACTGCACTAAATCACTCCGTTTAGCTCGGACTGAGTCAGGCCAGTGTGGACCAGGGGCAGCCAAAGAAAGAGAGAGTCGTGGGCTGGTACTCTTAACCTTAGAGGAAGGAAGATCTACCAGCCATTGTAGTAGTTGAAATGACTCGGCTAGCTCCGAGTTCGCTTCGTGTTCACCCGGGATTGAACGGCTAGTCTGTGAGGACCGATTGGTCAACTCAGCAGGCACTTAGATCAAGCTAGGTAATCTCTGAGTTTGTCAATGGGCCACACCACAAACAAGATGGCCGCACCTGAGATGGAGCTCAGTGGGCCACACCATGCACGCAGCGGGCCGCACCTGAGTGAAAACACAGTGGGCCACACCACATAACACAGTGGGCCTCACCCTTCACAAATTCAGTGGGCCACACATAAGGCCTATAGGCGGTGAACATGATGAAGTTGCTTGGCCAAAACAAGCCAGCCCTTGGGCTGTGCACATGATGATGTTGTTGGGCCGGAATAAGCAGCCCAGCCAGCCTTGACTACTAGCAACCGTGTTGCTGGGCTAGAATCGGCCCAGCCCAGCCAAATTGTGGGTTGTATATGGGTCACATGGTTAGGCCAGGAATGGTCCAACCCAGCCAGTTTCTGGGCCTTGATGGTAAGTTATATAATGCTAACCATCCCTACATCAACCCTCTTTTACATAATCATTCAAGTCATAGTTTGAGTTGTGCCATAACCTATCGTATTCATTCAAAATCTAAGGTGGGCCCGACAAATCAATGGCGGGCACTGATTTGTTATCCATCCATGATTACATGATATTTCATTGGATGGTTAGGATCATCCAAATGATGGGGCTTCCTTTTCTTGGTGGTCTATAAGAAGTGGCTTGGGCCAAATGAGTGATCCCGACTAATGTTGAGGGTCAAATATTGCATATTAGACCCCAATTATTATGTGGTTTTTTGTACATGATAATGCTTAATGTTATATTTTAATCATGTTTGTGTTGCAAGGTAAATTTAAGAGCTTGGATTGAAAAGGATGCTAAGATCATGGATTTAACGCTCAAGGATCATCAAAGTCATTAATCATTGATTTGGGGCCCACCTGATATCTGGATATGCATCAATTTTGGCCTCAACCCCTCAATTTAGGTGGAGAAACAAATGGGTAGTGTAGATTTCTCACAGGCATCACAAGTGGACCCCATGTGCAGTGCATGCATACTAATAGCCAGGCACTAGCCGTGCACCTGACTCCTATTCAAATTAGGAGAGAAATTCCTCTCCGTTTCGCAGCAGCGCAATGCAGACGGACAACGTCCGTTTGAAGGATGTTATGGATCATCATCATCATCTGATAGGATGATCTAGACCGTTCATCAAGATCAGGGGCCACATCTGACCGGACCCTAGGTGTGCTTTATAGAACTCTACAGGTAGATGTATGTGTTTCTTAGTAGAAAAATCTCAGCGTTACTAGACAGGGCTTGTTTGCAAGATGGTGGGACCCACAGATGATTCAGATCATCCATCAGGTTGGAGGATCTCTAGGGAGTGGGCCACGCATGGAGAAGGATTGAAAAAAGAAAATAGAAAGTTTGGTTTCGTAAGAAATCCCGAAATCAGTGGGATTTCCCACCGCGCACGTGAATGGGCAGCCCTTCCGTTGCCACTCGATGTGGTCCACCCCTGTGATCGGACATGATAATCCAATTTGTCTATCACATTCAGAAGACAGGTTCGGCCCTACCAAGCTTATTTCGCACTCAGAAAACATCTCACGTGCATGCAAATCGATCTACAACCAGACCTGTCACAAAACCCGTTTGCGCAACCTGTTTACACCCTTTCTATTCTCATGCGTGGCTTTACGAAACAAGTCGGCTACGTTAAATGTAACTTGACCTGCTAGCCGCAGGTTTATAAGAGCATGGAGGAGGGACAGGAGCAAGGGGAGAAAGAAGGAGAGAGAGAGAGAGAGAGAGAGAGAGAGAGAGAGAGAGAGAGAGAGAGAGAGAGACGACCGATCATCCTTAGCCAGACACACGAGGACAGCATGAAGAAGCCATTGCCTGAGTTCTTTTTTTAACCCCTTTTCTTATAGTTCTGTTTATGTTCTTTTCTAAGAGATTCTAGTTCAATCATGTCTGTGATTAGCTAAACCTCTTAGCTAGGGCTATGAGGTGAAGCTTGTAATGTGATGGGATGTTTTTTATGGCTTTGATTCATATTTAAGTTAACAACTATCTTTGATTATAGTTTGATTATAAGGAATATTTTTAGTTTTTAATGATTTATTGTGACTTAAATTACAATGGATCTGCGATAGCTTTGAGTATGTTCTTTTCATTATTGAGATTGTGATTTTAGGAAATCCTGTTGTTCACCATGGTCCCTAGGGCATGGTTGGATGATGGAATCCTCCCTAACTGTCAGAATTCTCTCAGAGTGGTGTGGATTAGTAAATTCTGTTATTTACTTTGTCTCATGGACATGGTTTTATGATGGAATCAATTCTTGTTCTCATACCTCTCATCCATTGAGAACTAGATCAAAGGAAGTTCAGATTTGATTTTTAATGAGATATCTTTCAATTGAACGAAGATGGGACTCTGATTCCAGTTGTGTTCGTGAATCAAGCATAAATCTCCCTGATCTTTACAAGTGGATCCTTGGAAACTCTAGTTTCCCACCTTTGAATTTTACAAGTTTTAGTTACATAATTTACAACTATTGTCTTACATTCTCCAGATTTAGATTACACCTTCTTCTAGTTCTAGTTCTAATTACTTTCAGAATACGTACAAAGTTCAGTCCTTGTGGATTTGACCTCGGTCTTATCGAGATTATTACTACATCGCAACCCTACACTTGAGGTTGTGAACAAGTTTTTAACACCATTTTTGGAGACTGACGGTTGCGTTTTTCTGAGAGTAGATAGTTTTGGGATTAGTTTAAAATTAGGTTTTTATATTTTCTAATTTTAGGATTAGGTTTTTCTATTTAATTTTAGAAACTAACCTAACTTTCCTGTTTTGTAGGATCCTGATATAGACTTTCTAATTTGGTAATCTCTTTCTAATTTTTCTGTTTTCTATTATGGTTTGTTTTCTATTTCTAGAAACTTTCTAATTCTAGGATTTCTTTTGTTTTTAGAAACTAACTAGTTTTGTTTTGCAGGATTTTAATTAGGAACTTCAAATTTGGTAACTTCTTTCTAACTCCCTCTCTCTTTCTAATTCTAGATTTCTATTTCCTTTCTCTTTTTAGGTTTAGGTTAGAATCTGAATTTGAGGTCTGAGAGTGTTTTATGCCCAAGTGGGTCCATGACAACACTCGACGTCTTTTGAGTGAAGGAGGATTGATTGAGGGGTTATCTATCCATCATAGGATTAAACACCACTTGAGATCCTCAGAGTTAATTGAAGTGATGACTACAAATCAACCAGTAAATCAACAACCTCAACCTAGGGCTGAGGAAGTCTAGAATGAGAATGAGGTGCATCAAGCATCCCCACCTCGTACTTTATAAGATTATTTACAACCGTTGGGGGTAGTACACTCTCATGAATGGTTTTTCCAGAAAATATAGGACATATGGATATCAAGCCAGGGGTGATCCAACTCCTTCCAAAATTTCATGAGCTTGAATATGAAAATCCATATTTACACTGGAAAGAGTTTGATGAGATCATAGCCACTCTATATTTTCCTAATGTGTCTGACGACACGGTCAGGTTGAAAATATTTCCTTTTTCTTTGAAAGAGAAAGCTACGATGTGGTTGCATTCACTACGTCCTCGATCTATTGGTAGTGGAATGACATGACAAGGGAGTTCATAAAGAAAATTTTCCCATACCATTAGATGAACGCCCTTAGAAAGTCGATCATGAACTTTGCCTAAAAGGAGGATGAACTATTCTTCCAATGTTGGGAGCGGTTCAAGGATCTTGTCAGTTCATGCCCACAACACGGTTTTGAAACATGACGCATTACAAACTTTTTCTATGATGGACTGACATCTCCCATGCGCCAATTAGTTGAGACAATGTGTAATGGGGAATTCATGAATAAAAGTGTCGATGATGTGTGGGATTACTTTGATAAGCTTGCTGAAAACACACAATCATGGGATATATCCTCAAAATCAAGCACCATGTCTAGGCCGATTCAATCCAAAGAGGGGTGGAATGTATCTCCTGAAAGAGAATGAGGATATCAATGCTAAAGTGGTTAATCTCACCAAAAAACTCGAGGCCATGGAATTAAAGAAGGATAAGGTTAAGGAAAATGTTTGCGGTATTTGTGCTTGCAATATTCACACAACTAAAAATTGTCCAACAATATTTGCCTTTCAAGAGGTGCTGAATGAGCAATCTAATGCCGTGAATAATTACCAAAGACCTTTCAATGGACCTACCTCCAATACATACAATCCTAGTTGGAGGAATCATCCAAACTTTAGTTGGAGGAATGAACAAATTGCTACCCCTCAAGGTTTCTTCAACCAAATTCCAAATCAAGAGAAACCTCAAGAGGATTCAGTTTTAAAACATCTTCAAAAGCAAGCGCTTTTCAATTAGGGGATGCTACAAGCCTTTCAAGACCTTACAAAAGCCATACATGGGCTTGACACAAGGAATACGATTGGGAATAAGGGGAGCCTTCCAGCTCAACCTCTTCCCAATCCAAAACTACAATATAAAGTTAGTGACCCAAGCTCTTCAACCAAAATGGAGCAAGTTAAATCTATCACCACTCATAGGAATGGGAAGACCATTGAAAAATCTATTTTGGTAAGGGTTAAAAAGCCTAAGGACCCAGAAGAGGATAACAATGATAGACCTAACACTGCTCTGCAAGAATTAGAACCGGAACTTCAAGGCAAGCCGGTTGCCCCATTCCCCAAACGGTTGGTTGCACCAAAACCTCTCTCTAACTCTCAGGACATTCTAGAGGTGTTGAAACATGTGAAAGTCAATATTCCTCTACTGGATGCAGTTAAACAAATACCTTCGTATGCTAAATTTCTGAAAGACTTGTATACGACCAAAAGATGTTAAAATATTCAAAAGAAAATCTTCTTAACTGAAAAAGTGAGTGCCATCCTAAAGCAAGATGTGCCACAGAAATTCAAAGATCCTGGTAGCCCAACCATTCCTTGTGTAATTGGAAATTACTGAATCGAGCATGCACTTCTTGACTTAGGAGCAAGCGTAAATCTGATTCCCTACTTAGTCTACAAATAGTTAGGTTTGGGTGAATTGAAACCCACCCTAACCACACTACAACTTACTGATCGCTCAGTTCGTGTACCGAGAGGGATAATTAAGGCTGTGTTAGTTCATGTTGACAGATTTTACTACCCTATAGATTTTATCGTACTGGATATGAAACCCATCAGTAACATGAGCACTTAGATTTTATCGTAATAGATATGGAACCCATCATTCTTAATCGCCCATTCCTTACCACTTCAAACGCAATCATTAATTGTAGGAATGGAGCCATGATTATGTCTTTCGGGAATATGACATTAGAGTTAAATATCTTTTTTAACACAGGAAAACGGTTAGAGGATGATGACGATTTCCACGACATTAACATGATTGACTCTTTCGTGGAAGATAGAACACTTTTGACCTTATCCTCTGATCCTCTAGAGACGTGCCTGGTCTACTCCCATAATTTTGATGATGACATGATTAAGGAGACGGGTGCCATGCTTGATATTGTGCTGGTACTTGAAGTTAACCGGTGAAGGCCACAATTTGAAGAATTACCCCAAATCGATGTAGTGCCTCTACCGTCTAGCCTCAAGGCACCGAAGCATGACCTAAAACCGTTGCCCTCTTATTTGAAATATGTTTATTTAGGTTAAGATGAGACATACTTGGTGGTGATTTCATCCCACCTTAAGCAAGAACAAGTGAGTATGCTCATATCTACTTTCATTGAGCGTAAGGGAACCCTTGGATGGGCGATTGCGGACCTCGAGGGAATTAACCAGTCGGTTTGTACTCACCACATTTATCTTAAGGATAATACGAAGACCTCTTGGCAACCACAACGTAGACTAAATCCAAATATGAAGGAAGTGGTTAAGGCCGAGGTTCTTAAGCTGTTGGATGTAGGTATCATATACCCTATATCCTATAGCCAATGGGTGAGTCTAACTCAGGTGGTTCCTAAGAAGTTCGGAATCACCATCGTAGTCAATGCCAACAATGAACTTGTGACAACTAGAGTTACTACTGGTTGGAGAATGTGCATTGACTATAGGAAGTTGAATACCGTCACGAGGAAGGACCACTTCCCTTTGCCCTTCATTGATCAAATCTTGAAAAGGCTAGCTGGTCACTCGTACTATTGTTTCCTTGACGGGTATTCGGGCTACAACCAGATAGAGATAGCTCCTGAAGATCAGGAAAAGACCACATTCACATGCCCTTTTGGCACCTTTGCTTACTTAAGGATGTCATCTATGTAATGCCCCCACCACTTTTCAGTGATGCATGATGAGTATTTTTTTGACATGATAGGACAATATCTAGAGGCCTTCATGGACGACTTCTCTATTTTTGGACCATCCTTCAGTGATTGTTTGGAGAATCTTAAATGTGTGCTGAAGCGATGTGAAGAAAAGAATTTGGTACTCAACTGGGAGATGTGTCATTTCATGGTTCGTAAGGGAATTGTCCTTGGACATATCATCTCGTCCAAGGAAATTGAGGTAGATAAGGCTAAAATTGATCTTATCTCTAACTTACCTCCACCTAAGAACATACGATTCTTCTTAAGACACACTGACTTTTATAGGAGATTCATAAAAGACTTTAGTCACCTCTCTCATCCTTTATGTAATCTACTTCAAAAGGATGCACCATACGAGTAGACCGATCAATGCCAGGAAGCTTTCACTAAGCTTAAGGGCATGTTAACTACTGCAACTATCATGCAGCCACCTGATTGGAGCCTCCCTTTTGAACTTAAGTGCGACACATTCGACTATGCTCTTAGGGCAGTTTTAGGTAGAGAAAAGAAAAGAAGCCCTATGTTATTCATTACGCAAGTAGAACTCTAAATCCTGCCCAAGTGAACTACTCTACTACTGAAAAGGAACTCTTAGCCGTAGTGTTCTCTTTGGATAAATTTAGGTCCTACTTGTTCAGATCCAAGATTGTCATTTACACAGATCATGCAGTGCTCAAGTATCTTCTTTCTAAGAATGATGCTAACCCCGCCTGATTAGATGGATGCTCCTACTCCAAGAATTTGATTTGAAAATAAAAGATAAAAAGGGAGTAGAGAACGTAGTGGCTGACCATCTTTCCCACCTTGATCTCCTAATTCCTTTGAGATGACGCATATCAATGACATGCTCCCAAATGAACACTTGTTTAAAGTTTCTCATTCACCTTGGTTTGCTGATATTGTTAATTATCTTGTCACAGGTTTTACGCCTACACATTGGACTGCGCAAGATAAGAAAAAAAATTCTTCGACGAGGTGCATGAGTTCTTCTGGGATGATCCGTATTTGTTTAAATATTTCCCAGACCAAATCTTAAGGAGATGTGTGTCAGATAATGAACACCAAAGTGTCATCTCCTTTTGTCACTCTCAGGCTTGTGGTGGTCAGTTTTCTGTTAAAAAGACCACGACCAAGATTCTATAGTGTGGCTTTTACTGGCCCACTATGTTCAGAGACACTCATGAGTTTTGTAAAGCTTGTGAGCGTTGTCAAAAATTGAGAGCATTGTCCCGTCGAAATATGATGCCCTTGAACCCCATTCTTTTCATAGAAGCATTTGATTACTGGGGCATCGATTTCATGGGATCATTCCCCCAATCCTTTGAAAATCTATACATTTTGCTCACCGTAGACTATGTCACTAAATGGGTCGAAGCGATTCCATGCCGAAATAATGACCATCAAACGGTCATTAAGTTCCTAAAAGAGAACATCCTTTTCTAGTTCGGAACGCCTTGAGCCATCATTAGTGATGGAGGTTCACATTTTTGTAATAGGCCATTCACAAACTTAATTAAAAAATATATCATCTCCCACAAAGTGAGCACTCCATACTACCCACAAATAAGTGGGCAAGTTGACATTTTCAATAGGGAGATTAAACACATCTTGGAAAAGACGGTTAACCCTGACCGTAAGGATTGGTCACTTCGATTGACCCGTATTGGAATGTCTCCCTTTAGACTAGTTTATGGAAAATTTTGTCACTTGCCCGTGGAGTTGGAGCATAAAGCCTATTGGGCGATTAAAAATATAAATTTCAATTCGGACAATGCTGGCTCACTACGCAAACTTCAGTTGAATGAACTTGAAGAAATCCGGAATGATGCGTACGAGAACTCGAGAATTTACAAGGATAGGATGGAGGCGTTTCATGACCAACACATTCTTCGAAAATCTTTCACATGAGGTTAGAAATTCCTCTTGTATAATTCTCGGTTACATCTCTTTCCGGGTAAACTTCGATCTTGTTGGACTGATTTTTCACTGTTATCAATGTTTATCTTCATGGGGCTATCGAGATTCAGAATCCAAATAATGGCAATGAATTCAAAGTGAATGGACATCGATTAAAGCCATTTGTTGAGAAATTTAATTTAGAGGACATGTCCATACCTCTGAATGATCCTGTTTATCAGGATTGATCTCCTAGTCTAATGGAGGTATAGTTAGGTTTTCTGTTTGCCGTTCTAGGATAGTTTGCTTTCATGTTCTATTTAGGATAGTCGGCTTTATGCTGTTTAGGATAGTTTGCTTTTTGTTTTTTTAGGATAGTTTGTTTCTGGTTGATAAACTCTTATGCTAACCCACCTTCACGCTGAGATTCTTTGGAAAAAGCCTTAAAATTTCTTCATCAGGTACTATCTCTCCATCACTCTTCTTTCAATTACATTGTCTCTTTTACAAATCTTGCATATTTCTTTTACATTGAGGACAATGTAGGTTGGGGATGGGAGATTATGTTACTTAATCAGTATTTTCTTAGTCTTGAGCAAAAATTGTAAATTTTTTTCTGAAAATTTTGTGAATTCAAGTGATTTTGAAGGCCATCCTTGATTTAAAAATATAAGATACTTAATGTTGTTGATTTATGACCCTTAGATTCAGTTACCCATTAAAATTCACAGTTAAGTTTGAATTATTAATCCATGATTAGAAGTTTTAAACATTGATTGAGTCATGACTACACATGTCACATCTAACTTACACATTCAGGTTTCAGTTCGATATTGAATTTTTAACTTGGTAATCATTAAGCAAGGAAGGAACCAACGAGGGGAATTTGTCCATCATGTTAAAAAAAAAGGAGAATACCTAGCTAAAAAGCAGTTGTCATCGAAAACAACTACTTATTAAAGATCTTTAAAAAGGTTGACATAGCGTGAAGCCATTGATGGAAAAATCAAAAGCTGGAAGAATAAAAAGGCTAAGCTATAAGGAAAGTTTCAGTTTAGGTTTGGTTATCCGAAATGCTCTTTTTAAAATTTTTTTTTTTTTATCAAAGTTATCATGAAAATTGACGATTGGACCTTTAATTATGATAAGTCGAGGTTGTACTCTGCATACATGGAACTCAATATTTAGAATTGTTCTAATTAATGGATTAATACTTTGGACTTGACCATGAAGTTTATCGAGCACTCGAGTTTAGGAGAAAATACAACTCAACATTAATGTATTTTAGGATTCTAGTATCTGGATTGTTTTTTAAAAAATCACTTGAATTTATAGAAATTGTCCTGTGGTTTTCAAAATATTTTTCGCATACTTTGCTCAGGACTAGCAAAATGCTCGTTGGGGATTGTGTTGAGGGTCAAATATTTCATATTAGACCCCAATTATTATGTGTTTTTTTACATGATAATTCTTAATGTTCTATTTTAATCATGTTTGTGTTGCAAGGTAAATTCAGGAGCTTGGATTGAAAAGGATACTAAGATCATGGATTTAACGCTCAAGAATCATCAATGCTGTTAATCACTGATTTGGTGCCCGACTGATATCTGGATATGCTTCAATTTTGGTCTTAACCCCTCAATTCAGGTGGAGAAATAAATAGGTGGTGTAGATTTCTCACAGGCTTCACAAGTGGACCCCACGTGCAGTGCACACACACCAACATCCAGACACCAGCTGTGCACCTGACTCCTATTCAAATTAGGAGAGAAATCCCTCTTTGTTTTGCAGCCGCGCATAGCAGACGGACAACGTTCGTTTGAAGGACATTGTGGATCATCATCATCATCAGATAGGATGATCCAGATTGTTCATCGAGATCAGAGGCCACATCTGACCGGACCCTAGGTGTGCTTTCATAGAACTCTACACATAGATGTATGTGCTTCTCAATAGAAAAATCTCGGCATTGTTGGACAGGGCCTGTTTGTAAGATGGTGGGACTCATGGATGATTTAGATTATCCATCAGGTTAGAGGATCTCCGGGGAGTGGGCCACACATGGAGAAGGATTGAAAGAAGAAAATAGAAAGTTTTGTTTCATAAGAAATCCCAAAATCAGTGGAATATCCCACCGCGCAAGCGAACGGGCAACCCTTCCATTGTGACTCGATGTAGTCCACCCCTGTGATTGGACAAGATAATCCAATCCATCTATTAGGTTCAGAAGATAGGTTGGGCCCTAACCAAGCTTGTTTCACACTCAGAAAACATCTCACGCGCATGCAAATTAGTCTGCAACCGGACCAGTCACAAGACCTGTTTGCGCGACTTGTTTATGCACTTTCTATTCAAGTGCATGGCTTTGCGAAATAAATCAGCTGTGTTAAATGCAAACTGACTTACTGGCCATAGGTCTATAAGAGCAAGGAGGAGGGATGGGAGCAAGGGGAGAAAGAAGGAGAGAGAGAGAGAGAGAGAGAGAGAGAGAGAGAGAGATGGCCGACCATCCCTACCCAGACACACAAGGATAGTGTGGAGAAGCCATCCCCTTTGCTTATAGTTCCGTTTATGTTCTTTTATAAGAGATTATAGTTCAATCATGTCTGTGATTAGCTAAATCTCTTAGCTAGTGCTATGAGGTGAAGCTTGTAGCGTGATGGGATGTTTTCTACGGCTTTGATTCATGTTTAAGTTGAACTATCTTTGATTATAGTTTGATCATAAGGAATATTTTTAGTTTTTAATGATTTGTTTTGACTTAAATTATAATGGATCTATGATAGCTTTGAGTATGTTCTTTTCATTATTGAGATTGTGATTTTAAGAAATCCTGTTGCTCACCATTGTCCCCAAGGCATGGTTGGATGATGGAATCCTCCCTAACTGTCAGAATTCTCTAAGAGTGGTGTGGATTAGTAAATTCTGTTGTTTACTTTGTTTCAAGGGCATGGTTTTGTGATGGAATCAATTCTAGTTCTCATACCTCTCATCCATTGAGAACTAGATCAAAGGAAGTTTAAATTTGATTTTTAATGAGATATCTTCCAATTGGACGAAGATGGGACTCTAATTCCAGTTGTGTTCGTGAATCAAGCACAAATCTCCCTGATCTCTACAAGTGAATCCTTGGAAACCCTAGTTTCCCACCTTTGAATTTTACAAGTTTTAGTTACATAATTTACAATTATTCTCTTACATTCTCCAGATTTAGATTACATCTTCTTCTAGTTCTAGTTCTAATTACTTTCAGAATACGTATAAGGTTCAGTCCCTGTGGATTCGACCTCAGTCTTACCGAGATTATTACTACATCGCGACCCTACACTTGGGGTTGTGAACAACTAACAACACTGAAGGCTAGGCCTTGATAGTATAACACAGACCGGGCTAAACCTGGCCTACTTCGCGACTTGAGTGTTGGGACAATTCAGGCCCAAAATACATGATTAACGGACCCTTGCAAATCTCACCTAATTTCAGGGGCTTAGGTAGTTAGGAGCATTGGAAAGCAACTGTCTAATACGAACTCTTGGTTTTGGAATAACCCTAGGTAATCAATTGTGTGATGTTGGGCCGCTAGTTAACCGCAGAAATTTGGATCAAGGAAGAATCTACAACCCACTAGGTGTTGATTTCTCCCCTTGGCTTTTCCATCTCTAAATTAGATCAAGGATAGCTTTTACATTGACTGTAAATGATGTCTTAGAGTTTAATTAATCATTTGATTAGCTTACTCGAATATATATTGAGAATTGATAATCCATGATCATGAATATCAAATGCAAATGCTAGACCTTGAGCCATTAAGTGACTCTTGAATTATATTTGCATGCGTACTTAAGTTTTACTTTAATTATTAGAATGATACCTTAGTCACTTAAGATGGTTCGTTACTTGATCTCTATGTCATTCTCACATTTTATTAGATTGTTTGCAAGATACATATGGAATCAAAATCTCTCTAGGCAAAGGGGGGAACCTCTTTCCATGAAAGAGAGTCCGTACTTAGGGTGTAATAAGACTGATTGTGTTGAGAATAGACCCTCGACATGGAGGTTAAGTTAGTGGCAAATTATTCATGGGATTTACCATTTATGGGGTGATTCTACCTGCCTGACTATGGGATGTACCATTTAATGTTTTTATCGCCGTTGCTTATTCGTATTTGTAGCATACATACCAACTCATTTTATTCGTGTAATTTAGTATTTTTGACATTTCATTCCCACTCAACATACGATGGTATCTACTCCATATATTGAGAATTGATTGGCCACATGCTGACAGGTTCTAGCCGAGGATGGTGGTATGGGACACTATGCCCGAGCTATCAGCCTACGCTGGGTGACGAGCCCCCCGTAGTGACCTTGGGCTTCATTAAACTAGGTAATTGTAATTGGACTAATAAAGGCCTGGCTAATCATGTATACATGGCATATTGGCGATGACTGGTGACTATTTCTTAATGCTATAGCACGTGCCCTTAGGTTTATTAGGGTATCGTTTTGCTAGCTGCTAGACCACCGACTATTGACCTACATACGTGATGTACAATGACTTGGTCCTTATGCGGTACGTGATGTATGCACATGATGTGCTGCGCTGATGACCAACTTTTTTTGCATGGGTGACGAGCCCAAGTTTCACTGGATGAGCATTCCTAGGTCGATGATGCATTCATGCATCCGTATATATAATAAGACTACATCTTGCTATGTTTTGTATGCCTTGTTGCTTTTCATGTTATACTTGTCTAAGGCGACGATGTGTAATCTTGAGGGGAATTCACACTGAGCTGGCTACTCATTCATCTAATGTTCAACCGTACAGAGAATGTATGTGTGAGCAGGGACAACTACGACAAGGATTCCGGAGTCGATGCAGTTGCAGCGGAGGAAGAGTTCTATGAGGAGGAGCCACATCAGGAGGCGATGGAATATTTTGGATTAAATCAGTAGTTATTATAGTGGATTTTATATGTTGGCATAGTTGAACTTATTAGTTTTGTATTTGGGTCCCCAGTTGAGTAGACCAAGATATTACTATTTGGTTTCATGGCTTTATCCATGCTTAGTTTCGCTATCGCGCTTTGATTTTACTATTATTGCCACCGATTTGATCATTAACACCTGAGCTTTCAGGGAACAAGTTGTACACTCGGGTTCTGAAAACTAGGGAATTACAAGTTGGTATCAAAGCAGAGTTTGAGATAGTCAGGATGTGGGATTAATATACAAAATTCATAAGGGAGTAATTTAGGTGAAATATAGGAAATTCCCCTAAGAAAGTAGTTAGGATGAACAAACATAGAAACAAAATACTTAAGGCCCCTCTTAGATATTACAACCACTTGAACCTATGAAGAAATCCCTAGTACCTAGAAGGAATTTAGAATATGAATTGAAGTCCTAAGTTCCCTAGAAAGATTTCCTAAATGATGCTAAGGCTAAGAATGAACTTAGAATCCCTTAAAAAACATTAGGTTAGTCATTTGAATCTAGGAACATGAAGTTTAGTCCCCTTGAAATACTACCAGGAGTATCGATTAGACTTAGCAACTAGATTCATGTATCATGTGAGAACGAATGCTCACCATGATGTGAGTGCGACAAGAAGGATAATAAATCTCTAACCCTTGTGTTATTTCATCATTTGACTGGAATCGCTTTTCCCTATTACCTGAACCATGAAATTCTGACCTCACAAGAAGCCATGCCACCTGTGTTATGATCGTAGTGGGCCCATACTACCGATATACCTGCCCTTCCGTCGACGGAGCGCCAGTGAGAGCGTAGCCTCGTATACACACCAGGACTCCCACTTGGAGTGGTAGACCAGCACATGGAGTCTGAGGATAAAGAGGACTCTCCTCCTCCCGAGGTCATTCCATCAGGGATGCCTCCATAGTATGTCGAGCAGAGGATGCCTTCCTTTGATGTATTTGCAGATGCACAGATAGGGGCCACAGTTTTCACAGCCTTCAAATTGATGGCGGCTACCATACAGTAGTAGCAGGCTGCCTTTATGCAAAGCAGCATGCCACACACGCCCTCATGATGGAAACTCTACGAGACCGGAATCATGGGATGACATCACACGATGGAGAGATATGGGGTGCGGACATGTTCAAGAGCTTCCTGAGGCTCCGACCATCGACATTCGAGGGGGCACCCGACCCATTGAGGCAAAGCACTGGTTGGCAAGGATTGCCAAGATGAAGAGGCCACAGGAATGCTCGGATGCCCAGATGGTCAACCTGGCCACATATCTGCTGGAGGGAGAAGCCGAGAACTGGTGGCAAGGCATACAGTGAGGGGTGCCGTCTGGGTATGCATGGACGTGGGTAGGATTCAGGATGAAGTTCATGGAGGAGTATTTCCTGTGGTCATGTGGAAACGAGAAGATCGCATCATTTCTGAAGCTGGAGCAGGGGAAGATGACCGTCGCCCAGTATGAGGTGTGATTTGACGAGCTCTCCCGGTACGTGCCCAAGGCCTCTAAGGATGTGGAATACATGTTACAGAAGTTCAAGGAGAGGCTCGAGCTAAGGATCTAGTCGCGGTTGTGTGCGTGGGACTTCGAGGACTTCCCGGAATTGGTGGACAAGGCGATGGGGGTTGAGAAGGACTTCGAGCGCACCATCAGGGTACGCCCCCTAGTCAGAGATGCCCCAGGTAGACCAAGGCAGGGGCCTCCCGCCCTACCTGTCCTAGAGAGGAGGTTCAGGATCCTACCTGCGAGTGCCCCGCCCGTGCCTCCCAATAACCATTACGATTATTACGGCAGAGAGAACCATACCGTTTGGAATTGCTATAAGATAATACGGGACAAGGGCATTCCGCTACCAGAAAATCATCTCCAGCCGAACCGAGCAGTAGCCAGGGAAGCACCTAGACCCCATCAGCCCAGACAGGGACCTCCAGCTCAGCAGAGGATTCCCCCATCATGTATGTATGCAGTCGCCGCTACGGAGGTCAAAGAGGACCCTCTCCAGACCATTCACGGTACCACTTACATCAACGGTACCCCTGTATCTCCTTATTTAATTCTGGTACACCTTTTTCTTTCATTGATTCTGCTATCACAACTAGGCTAGAATTGAACGCAACTTGAATGCATGCTCCCCTAGTTGTAGCATCCTTTATGGGTAAATTCGTGGAAACAGATAAAATATGCAAAGCATGTCTATAACTCTCAAAAATCATGAAGTAATTGTGGACCTGATCATCATGCATGTCAGGCAATTTGACGTCATCCTTGGGATAGATTGGCTGATGTTGGTACGAGCAGTCATGAACTATCGCGATAAGACAGTCACTATATCTGTTCTCAGATAGACCTCCTCCACCCTGAAGGGGAGGGGTAGGCACGAGATGTTCAAAAGTTTACAAGCTCTAGGCGAACCAGAGATAGTTGAGGCCACCATCAGTCCAGTACCAGTAGTGCGAGACTTCCCCGAGGTGTTTCAAGAAATACCCAGACAGCCCCCTAGGCGAGCGGTAGACTTCTGTATAGACCTTAAGCCAGGGATCACCCCCATATCGCTGCCTCCGTTTCGCATGCCTCCTTGTGAGATGGAGGAGCTGAGGAGACAAATAGATGTGTCACTAGCCCAAGGGTTCATCCACCCCAGTGTTTCTCCATGGGGGCGCCAGTCCTTTTTGTGAAGAAGAAGGATGGGTCGATGCATCTCTATATCGATTACCGGAGACTGAACGAACTGACGATAAAGATTAACTACCCTTTGTTGTGCATTGATGACTTATTTAATCAGCTTAAGGGTGCCAGATATTTCTCTAAGATCGATTTGCGATCAGGGTACCATCAATTGAGGATCAGGGATGAGGATATCCCAAAGACGACATTCAGAACTCGCTATGGGCACTACGAGTTCTTGGTAATGTATTTCGGCCTCACCAATGCCCCGACCATATTTATGGACCTGATGAACCGGATATTCATGTCGTACCTGGATTGGTTTGTAATCGTGTTCATCGACGATATCTTGGTCTACTCGAAGAGCCAGGAAGAGTATGAACAACACCTGCGCACGGTCTTGAACACCTTGAAAGAAAATCAGTTGTACGCCAAGCTAACCAAGTGTGAGTTCTGGGAAGAGGAAGTGAAGTTCTTGGGACATGTAGTGAAAGCAAAAGGCATAACAGTTGATCCCACCAAGGTGGAAGTAGTGTCTAAATGGGAACAGCCCACCACAGTCACTGAGGTTCAGAGTTTTCTAGGCATGGCAGGGTATTACAGACACTTCATCAAGGAATTCTCCAGGATTGCGCAGCCACTCACCTAACTGACAAAGAAAAACATCCGATTCATGTAGGGCGAGAATGCAGAAGCGACCTTCCAAGAGCTGAAGATGAGACTGACTTCTGCACTAGTACTCACTCTTCCATAGGAGGGGAGAAGTTTGTGGTGTATAACGATGCATTGAAGTTGGGGCTGGGATGTGTGCTAATGCAGAATGATAGAGTGATCGCTTATGCTTCGAGACAATTGAAGAAGCACGAGGAGAATTACCCGACGCACGATCTGGAACTGGCAGCAGTGGTCTTCGCCCTAAAGATATAGAGGCACTATCTCCACGGGGAAGAATTACAGTTGTTTTGTGACCACAAGAGTTTGAAATATATATTCACGTAGAAGGACTTGAACATGTGCCAGCGTCAGTGGATGGAGACACTCAAAGACTTCCACTTCGACATATCTTACTACCCTGGTAAGGCAAACTCCATGACTGATGCTCTAAGCCGGAAGAAGAAACACGAGCTGATAGCCACCTTGATGATCAAGGAGTGGGAGATGATGGAGTTTGTTCAGGACTTCGATATCTAGCTTACCCTCGACAAGCCAGATGCTTATGTGGCTCTTTTGACTGTGGAGCTGACCCTGGTTCGCCATGTAATTTTTGCTCAAGACCAGGACAAATGGCTTAATAAGATGAAAGAGAGGTGTAGGAGTGAGGAAATGCCCAATTGGAGGATTGGCGGCGATGGCGGTCTTCGGTGCTAAGGGCAAGTATGGGTACCCGACAATACCGACCTGAAAAGGGAGGTAATGGTAGAAGCTCATCATTCCAGGATGGCTATCCACCCGGGTAGCACTAAGATGTATAGCGATGTCAAGAGGCAGTATTGGTGGAACAACATGAAGAGAGACATAGCAGGCTTTGTGGAAAAATGTATGGTGTATCAGAAAATCAAGGTCGAGCATCGCAAGCCCGCTGGCCTTCTTCAACCACTGCTGCAAGTTGAATGGAAGTGGGACAACATCTCCATGGACTTCATATCCAACCTTCCTAGAATGCAGAGGAAGCACGACTCGATTTGGTTATCATTAACAGGCTGACAAAGTCTGCCCTATTCCTTCTGATTCATACGACAGATTCGACCGATAGTCTGGCAAGGTTATACATTCGAGAAGTCGTGCAGTCCTACAATGTCCCAGGAGAAATCATATCGAACCGAGACTCCAAGTTTACTTCTACTTTTTGGAAGAGGTTACAGGAAGAGATGGGCATAAAGCTCAAGTTTAACACGGCCTTCCACCCTCAGATAGACGGGCAGACTGAGAGGGTAAACCCGATTCTGGAAGATATGTTACGCACATGCTGTAAATGCTATTGTGTAAATCTAGCACCCGTAGTGTTGTAAAATTTTGTTGTGCCAAACCATTTAGTATTTGTATCATGCTTTGAGTTGAAGTGATCAAGTTCGTACATTTTAAAGTTTTCTGGATATTCATCGAACTTGCTTACATCTTCAAGTTGAAGTGAAGAGTTTTGAAGTTCTTGGTTTCAAGCTCAAATTCAAGAACTAAGGTTCAAGAACTCAAGTTCAAGTTTGAAGTTCAACGACTGTAGGCTAAAGACTCAAGAACTCAAGCGTAACTCAAGCTCAAGTTCAAGAGATCAAACTTAAGCTTTAAGTATCATAAGATATCAAGATTCAGAAGCGAATGATGTTTCATTTGTTCCTACTCAAAAACAGGTTTGGATGACCCTAGATTGACCTTAGGTTGTGTCATATTCATTACATATTATACGTGGGTCATTTCATATGTTTATAGGTCATTTTCTTAGACCTTGTTCGACTAGTCCAAGTACTAGCTCGACCAATCTAAGAGTTTTCTTGACCAATCCAAGGTTTGTTGTGAATTTTCAGAATTTTATGTTGGACTCTCGACCAGTCCTGGAGACTGGTCGACCAGTTGAGTGAACAGTGTTCGACCAGTCATGCAGGCTGGACTCAAAGTCCAACAAGCTTTTTTCGTCCCACTTGACCAGTCGAGTGCATTGCTCGACCAGTCGAGTAGGCCACCCGACCAGTTAAGTAACGGTCTTATCTTATCGTGCCAGAAAATTTAAAATTTTATTAGTCCTTCGACCAGTTGAACCGACCCTTAAACCGGTCGAGTGAACAGTATTTTCACCTATAAATAAAGCACGAATTTCAGAATTTATTCATTCATTAAAGCGAAATCAAGATACCACTTTGAGAGATAAGTTTGTGAATTTATTAAGCTATATTGTACTAATTTTATATTCTCTTTAAATAGCTTTTGTAATTTAATTTTGAGATCTTTATTCCAATCTTATTTTAAGAAGGGATTTGTGATTTCCCCTTTATTGAGATCAAAATCAAATCAAGCTAGCCTAGGTTAATTTAATTAAAAATCATTTAGAACTAGAACCTTTTCATTTGTGAGACTGGACATTGAACATCTTCGTCTACATCGGATCGGTTCTACCTGGCTTCTTCAAAGGAGAAATTCCAGATAAGTACATTTACATTTTATATATCTTTTTGGTTTTTGAGGTTATGCCAAAAAAATCTCTTTTTGGTTTTGTTTGAGGTGATCCAGAAAATCTCAGAGTGTGGAATTTTTTTAATTGTGTAAGCCCAATCAAAGACACAATTGTGAAGGTTTTAAGGTGAACCTTGGAAAACCTTTTTTCAGAGTGAACGCTAATATCCCGATGGAGTGGATATTAGGAGTGGAGTAGTTATGTGGCTATTTTCTAATAGTTGGTGTACACATAAATGAACCACTATAATTCCTGGAGTTGTGGTGGATGATTGAATATGCCTTTGTGTGTGAATGTTGTAATTTATTTTAAGCATTTATGGTGAATGTTGTAATTTATTTTATGCACTTGCAGGAATGTTGTAATAACTTAGTTTATTTTATTTGCTATGTACTTTACCTCTTTATTGGTTTGGGTTTTTTACACTTACATATGTTCTAGTAAGGTTGTCCTGCCATAAGCCTTTGGTTTTTGGTGTTAGATTGTCCTTAAAACTAAGTTTGTATTAACCTCTCAAGACTAGTACATTTGAAGTTGCTATTTACTTGTGCTTATTTATTATTTGATTATGTTATCTTTCTTTCAATTCTGCATTTATTTTTTAATTTAGCATAGTCCCATTCACTACCCCCCCCCCCCCCCCTCTAGGATGTTTTGTTCAGCCTTTTCAAGTGATATCAAAGCCCAATAGCTCTTTTTTATTTAGATTTATTTCCTGAGCTAACCAATCTGAGTTTATAAGATGTCAAATTTTGATAGCCTCTCAATCACTAGGCCTCCACCTTTTGATGGCTCCAATTATGCCTATTGAAAAGCCAGAATGAGGATCTTTTTAAGGTCCATAGATGAGAATATGTGGCTAGCCACAGTGACTAGATAGACCCCTCCTACCACTGAAGTAACTGGCACTGATGGAACCAAAACTATGAAAGTTACACCTGATTTTTCTTGGACTACACTTCAGAAAAATGAGAGTTATGCCAATGCAAAGGATTTAAATGCAATCACTTGTGTACTATCATGTGATAAATTTAAAAGAATTATATCTTTCGATACTGTAAAGCAAGCCTGAGACATTCTAGAATTGACACATGAAGGTACGACTATTGTTAAGAAATTTAAACTTCAAATCCTCACCACTAGGTTTGAGGAAAGACATATGGAAGAAAGTGAAACTTTCATAGACTTTTATACTAAGTTAACTACATAGTCAACTCTACGTGGGGTCACGGTGATAGTATCCTAGAAAGCAAAGTTCATGCAAAGATATTACGCTCATTGCCTGATAAGTTTAATTCAAAGGTCACTTGCCATTCAGGAACTTCGTGATACAGATAATATGAGGGTTGAAGAGCTGGTTGGTTCTTTTCAAACCTACGAGTTAAGCTTTAAGGCTCCTAAAGGTAAGCCCTTAAGTCTTATAAAAATACTTCTCATGAAAATGTTAGTAATTCTAATTTTGAAAACTCTGAAGATGATATGGCATTATTAGCCAAATTTTTTTATAAGATTTTCAAAAGTAAAAAGAGGGTAGATTTTCAAAAACCTTCAGAAATGAAAAGGACTAGATCTAAAACTTGGAAATCTATTAAAGACAGCCAATGTTTTAACTGCCATGAATATGAACATCTAACAAACAAATGTCCAAAGAGGGACAAATCTAAAAAGAGAGGCATGTTAGCCACATGGGATGAATCGTCTTGCTCTGAAGCCTCTTCTGAGTCAGATGATTCTGAACCTGAGTCTACTAATGAGGTCAAAGCCTTAATGACTCTAGCCATATTAACTTTCTGGGATAGTTGTGATTCAACTAGTGAAGAAAATTTGAGAAGTGATCCTGAAAATGATGAAGATTTACAAGACGCCTATGATGCCCTATACAGGGAAAGTTGAAAGATAGCTGTAAAATTAAAACTTCAAAAAGAAAATTTTTTAAAATTAAAAGAAAATTTCAATAATTTAGTCGTAGAAAAATCAAATTTTTCAAATTGTTTTGAAAAAGCTAAGTGTGATTTAGATTTCAAAACTTCCTAAATTAAAAATCTAAAATCTGAAAATGAAAAACTAAAACTAGAAGTCTCTTCTCTCTTGATTTTGAAGGATACTTGGAGGTATGCCCAGGGTGATCCTAAACTAAAAAGTTTATTAATCGGATCAAGGAAATGTGGTGATAGATCTGGTCTAGGCTACGATAAAACTACACCTCCTAAAAGAAAGTCCACTCCTCCTAAGTTTGTTAAAGGGGAGTCCTCTAACTCAAAAGGGAAAAGTCTGAATCAAAATAGTTTCAAAAATCCTAAAACTTTTCAGGCTATGAAACCTAAAATCAACCATATCAATCATAAAAATCAGAATCATAACCCCTTAGCTGAGAAAATTGTGAATCTACTCAAGGAGTTTCTAAAATCTAACTTGAATGGTATAATATACAACAACTACAAGTATAGAAAAACTAACTATCCTCTAAAACCCAAAACTGTAATGAAATGGGTTCCTAAGGTTACTTGTTTGGTTGCCCACACCTCTTTCAAGGCTTCGAGTCAATCAAAGTGGTATCTAGATAGTGGTTGTTCTAGACACATGATAGGTGATAAAGATTTGTTCACCAATCTTAAAGAAATGACTGATGGCTTAGTCACATTTGGTGATGGTAGCAACTGCAGGATTATTAGCCAAGGTATGGTTCAACTTTTTAATCTTCCTCCATTTGAGAATGTGTTGTTTGTAGAGGGCCTTAAGCATAATCTCTTAAGCATTTCTCAAATTTGTGATAACAAACATAGCATCAAATTCACTAACCAAGCGTGTGAGATTTCTAATGAGAATGGTTCTAAATATTAACTGGTCGCAGAACATCTGAGAACTGCTATATAGTTCGTGATTCAAGCCCGTCTAAGTTATCATGTTACATGGTCCAAACCGATGAGACCGAACTATGGCATAAACATCTAAGACATGTACACTACCATAATCTTTATAGACTGAGCAAAAGTGAAGTAATAAGAGGTTTACCCAAGTTAAAGAAATTGGATAAAGTTTGTGGCGAATGCCAGATTGGAAAACAAAGTAGTGCTCACAAGAAAGTGAACTCCAATGCCACATCTGAACCCCTTGAACTCCTCCACATGGATCTCGTTGGACTGACTAGAACAGAGAGTCAAGGCGGTAATAAATATATTTTAGTAATTGTAGATGATTTTACCAGGTATACATGGATAATTTTCATGAGAGAGTGTAAGTGCTATGCTCTTATGCTCATTTGATTGTCAAATTTTGTAGTGGTGCGAAAACCTCTTGTGTGTCAAAACTTCTATTTGTGTGTCTTGTGCTTGTATGTTGATATATATGTGATTCAAGATGACATTACAATGATTCAAGATATGTACGGTGCTCGACTTCAAGAAATGCAAGGTTATATACTTTATCCTCTCTGTATGCATCAATGTTCAAGCTACATCGATAAGAAGAGTGTTTGTTCAAAGACTCAAGTACATTTCAAGACTCAAGTTGAAGTTTAAATTCAAGCTGTAGAAGATCTCAAGATCAAGCTACGTCAAATAAAGATCTCAAGCTTCAAAGGTTAACCATTATTTGAAAGAATGAAGTTTAATGTTCATACTTCATGTTCTAGGTATGATAGACCTTAGTTTGACCTTAAGGTAGGTCATTTTGTATACATAATTTGAGATAAATCTTTTTACATAAAGTTGGTCTTTTCTAAGACTAGTCCTGGACCTTCTTCGACCAGTCTTAGACTTGGTTCGACCAGTCCAAGAAATTCCACGACTAATCCTAAGTTGTTGAAAATTTTTAGAATTTTTTGTTATTCTTCGACCAGTCCTAAAGACTGTTCGACCGGTCGTAGGGTGGTCATGACTCATCCTTCGACTAGTCATAGAACTATGACTCAAACTCCAGTAACCAAATCTAGTTTTCTACGACCAGTCTTGGGTTTGCTTCGACCAGTCGTAGAATCCTAAGACAATTCGTAGAATTGATTTTTCTGATCGCGCTTAAAATTTTAAAATATCGTTGGTGCTATGACTAGTCGAAGGGTGCCTAAGACCAGTCATAGACGCGATCTTTGCCTCTATAAATTGAGCACAAATTTTGGAGTTTAACATTGATTAATTTGAGAAATTCAAGCCTCCACTCTGAGATAAGTTGTGTTCATTTTTAAGCTACGCTGTGCATATTTAATATTCTTTTGTTAGCTTTTCTCATTTAATTTTATTCCTATATTCCAATATTATTTTGAAAAGAGGAATTGTTGTATTCCTTCTTCATTGGAATCAAAATCAAATAAAGCTACGCCCAATTTGGTTTAATTTAAAATCAATTAGAAACTAGAACCATTTCTTAAGTGAGTATTGGACATTGAACGTTGATTCAAACTTCTACTCTCATTGGTTCTACCGGGTTGCTACAAAAGAAGAAATCCAGGTATTTTACATTTATTGTAAATTCATTATTTTGGTTTTGTTTGAGATTCACCAGAAAAATCTCATTGTGTTGGTTATCTGAGGAGAGCCAGAAAACTCAGAAAGTGTGGGTTTTTGGATTGCGTAAGCCTAAGTTAAAAAGACACAATTGTGAAGGTTTTAGGTGAACCTGTAAAACCTGTTTGATAGTGAACGCTAATATCCCCTGTGATAGGATATTAGGAGTGGAGCAACAAGCTGTGTGGCTGTTGTTTAATAGTTGGTGAACACACAGGCGAACCATTATATATCGATGTGTTTTGTAATTTGAATGCTCTTTTAATTTCTATATCTTTAATCATTCAGATTTGTGGAATGTATATGTGGATGTGAATGTTGTAATCTTTATATTTCTAGCAAAGTGGGGAATATTGTAATAGTTTATAATTCATTTCTTGCTATTTCCTTTATTTCATTTCTGTTTGAGTTTTGGTATTCAATTTGATCTAGTAAGGTTGTCCTACCATAAACCTTTGGTTTTTATAGTACAAAGGTTGTCCTTAAAACAACGTTAGTATCAAGCTTTTTATTTAAGATTGCTTTACATTTCGGTTCTTTGATTTATTTAAAGTACTGTTCTTTATTTTATAAGGCTATTGTATTTCAATTCCGTGGTTAATTTTTAATTTGGCACAGTCCTATTCAACCCCCCCCCTCTAGGACATATAGCTTGGCCTTTTCAGAGAGAAATTTGAGACTCTTGATGAAGTGAAAAGATTACTCAAGCGTATCAAAATTGAGAAGGAATCACATGTCACCAAAATCCATAGTGATCATAGTTCCGAATTCGATAATAGCAGTTTTGAGAAGTTCTGTAGCGATCGTGGAATATCGCATGAGTGTTCTGCACCCAAGACACCTCAACAGAATGAGGTTGTTGGAAGAAAAAATCATGTACTTCAAGAAATGGCTAATGTGATGTTAAATAGTATGAAACTTCCTAAAAATCTTTGGGTTGAAGCTGTAAACACAGCTTGTTATATCACTAACCATGTTTATATTAGAAAGTTTAATAATAAGACTGCATATGAACTATGGTTCAATAAGAAGCCTACTGTTAAGTACTTTCAAGTTTTTGGCAACAAGTGCTACATTTTACATGATAGGGAAAATCTGGGAAAATTTGACACTAAAACTGATGAGATTATTTTCCTAGGATATGTGCTAAATAGTCGAGCGTATCATGTTCTCAGCAAAAGGATCGGTGTTATTCAGGAATCCATTAATGTGGTTATAAATGATCACTTGAATACACCTATCTTAAGCTCAGAAGATGATGAAGTCTCTTTATTTGGTAAACCAGACTCTTCGTCTAGTCGAAATGACCCTGAACTGCGGTTAGTTAATGACCATCCAACTGATCAAGTTCTTGGGAATCCTCTCACTGGTATGCGCACTTGTAGACAATTAGAAAACATTTGTAATTATGTGTGCTTCACATCCCAAATTGAGCCAGCCAATGTAAAAGAAGCTCTTGCTGATGAAAACTGGATAGTAGCTTTGCAAGATGAACTTAATCAATTCGTAAGGAATGATGTATGGTACTTAGTTCCTAGACCTAATAATAAACACATTATTGGAACTAAATGGATCTTTAAAAATAAGTCTGATGAACTTGATGATATTATAAGAAGCAAGGTTAGACTGGTTGTACAAGGGTACACTCAGATAGAAGGCATCGATTATGATGAAACCTTTGCCCCAGTAGCTCGTTTTGAATCTATAAAACTATTTATATCCATTGCTTGTTACAAAAAGTTCAAAATTTATCGAATGGATGTTAAGAGTACTTTCTTGAACAGTGATCAGTATGAGGAAGTATATGTTGAATAACCTAAGGGTTTTGAAGACCCTAAGCATACTGATCATGTTTATCGCCTGAAAAAGGCACTCTATGGATTGAAACAATCTCCCAAGGCATGGTACGAGAAATTGACTAAGTTTCTACTGAGTCATAACTTTATAATGGGGAGTGTTGATAAGACACTTTTTGTAAAGAAACACAATGATCACATATTGATAGTACAAATATATGTTGATGACATTATCTATGGATCTACCTGTTCTAACATGACTGTTGAGTTTGCAAATTTAATGAAGTCCAAATTTGAAATAAGTATGGTTGGAGAACTGAATTATTTCTTAAGTTTGCAAGTTAAACAGCTTGCTGATGGGTTCTTTATCTCTCAAACCAAATACGCTCTAAATTTGGTTAAAAAATTTGGTTTCAAGAGCAGTAAAAATTTCGATACTCCTATGAATATGACTCATAAACTCTCTAAGGATTTGATAGGTAAAAGTGTAGATCCTAAGTTGTATCGCATCATGATAGGTAGTTTATTATATTTAATTACGAGCCGACTTGATATTGCATTTAGCTTAGGAATCTGTGCTAGATATCAATCGAACCCTAAAGAGTCCCACCTGATTGCTGTAAAGTACATTTTTAGATATGTCACAAGTTCAGCCAAACTTGGTCTTTGGTATCCTCATGATACTAATGTTCAATTAGCTGGTTATTCGAATGCTGATTGGGCTGGTAATATTAATGACCGCAAGTCTACCAGCGGTGGATGTTTTTATGTCGGGAACTATCTAGTTTCATGGCATAACAAGAAATAGAGTTCTATATCACTTTCCACAGCTGAGGCTGAGTATATTACAGCCGGTAATGCATGCACCCAGCTTATGTGGATGAAAAGGATTTTAAGTGATTACAGATTTGTGCAAGATTCTATGGTGTTGTATTGTGACAATTCTAGTGCAATTAAGATTTCTAAAAATCCTATTTAGCATTCACGGACTAAGTATATTGACATTAGATATCATTATATTCATGAATTAGTAGAAGATAAGATTATTTCTATGGATTATATTTAGACTAAAAATCAACTTGCTGACATATTTACAAAACCGCTTGATAGAAACAAGTTTGCTAAGTTCAAATTGGATATGAGTATATGCAATATGATCTAAATTGCATTTGTTTATTTGTACTATATTGCATATTTTTATTTTATTTATTTTTGTAAATTTTTTAATTTTTAAAAATATGGAAAAATTCAGAATTTTTGAGGTGCATGACCAGTCGAGTACACACTCGTCAGTTGTGGTATGACTGGTCAAGTATGTACTCGACCAGTCGAGCCACTCAGGTTTACAACCTTTTATTTTACAAAAATCACTTTTTCTTCATTTGTTTCATCTTCCCCAACCAGCCTTACCACGACCGGTCGAACCCACCTTCGATTCCTTCATGGTTAGTGCATCCTTTTCGATTTTCTTGTGGATTTAAGTTCTTTACACTTCCATTTACTTGTTTTTGCAGTTTATTTCAATGTTTATGGTGGTTTATTGGGGTTTCTATCGTAAAATCTGATTTACTTGAAACCCATCTTACCTTTCATGGATTTCTTATATTCTTTATATTCCTTGTTGTTATGGAAGAGAGAGTCTCTTGTGGTTCTTCTTCTTATTCCTCTTTAATCATAGTGCTTCATCTTCGGTCACCCGAAGAAGATCTCGAGTATGTGCGGGATATACATCTTCGCAACATGATTATTGAACGAACAGTCAACTCTAATCATTTGGAACCTTTCAGTATTGTTCCCCTCCTTCAAACTGTAGGTTGGGCTAACATTTTAAATTGGGGCGGTCCTGCATATCGTTCCATTGCGCAGGCTATGTTTACTTGCATAAGTGACTTCTCTTCTGAGAATTTAACTTTTATAATTACAATCAAAGAAGGTCCTATTAATGTAGACCATTACTTAATATCTAGATTAATGGATCTTCCAGTTAATGATGACGGAATTCTTATTTCTACTCTTGTAGCAAGACCTTCTAAGTCAAAGAAAAGAATGCCCACTAGAGTGTTGTGCAACATGAATGCGGATTGGAATTCCAGGAATGCGTTCAGTTCCAAAATTATGTTATCTAGATACAAGATTCTCCATCGTATTTTTATCTTTAATGTCTATCCTAGGTCTGGTAACAAGACTGAGCTCACTTCTTTCATGGCTCGCATCCTTTACTCTATTGTTACTGGTGTTTCTGTATGTCTTCCATCTCTTATTTGTTACATTATCATTCAGTTTCGTCTCTATTTGGGTCATAGTGATATTCCATTTGCCTATCTTATGACTATCTTAGCCACCCATAGGCTTGTGGCTATGCCTGTTAGAGAAGCTCCCATTAACCATCTTCCCTTCAATAACTCAAACATAAATAAGAGGAATCTGAGGTTAGCTCCTGTCCAAGTTGATGTGGGTGCTGGAGGAGCTGCTGAAGCAACTGAAGAGGAGGATGCTTTGCCTCCTGATGATGTTAATATGGATGACCTATTTGATGAGATTGAGTCAGGTTCTGCGGCTGATCCAGACTTTCAGCCTTCTGACTTTGATGAGCGTTTGCGATCCCTTAAGGAGAGGGTGGAGGGTCTGCATGTGTCCCAAGAAAATCAATTTAAATACATGTACATATATGTTAGGTGCATTAACAGAGGGCTACATCAGATAGATCCATCTATTCCTGCTCCTTCATCTGGATCTGATTAGTTTTTATTCTGGACATGTATTCACTCTTTCTACTCTTTGTGTGTTGGGATATTTCTTAGACATACTTTTACTTTTTAATATGTGGACATGCTATCGTGCCTTTGTTAATATTTTTTATTATCATGGTGATACTATTTCCTATCTTATTTCATTTACTTCTCTTTTTTTATATATTTCCTTTGTCTTATTGTGCAAAAATGAGGAGAAATTGTAGAGATGTGTGATTGTGGAATATGGAGTGTAGTAAGTAAAATTTTTTTTACAGGTTCTGCAAATCACCTATCATGGATTAAGGGGGAGTAATGGAATGAGAGGGAGATGTGTCTGTTTATCATTTATTACTCAAATGGTGCATGATTCTTTATTTTGCGCATGATTTTTTATTTGGTTTTGTCACAAATTTGACAAAGGGGGAGATTGTAAATGCTATTGTGTAAATCTTGCACCCATAGTGTTGTCAAATTTTATTGTGCGAAACCATTTAGTATTTGTATCATGCTTTGAGTTGAAGTGATCAGGTTCGTACATTTTAAAGTTCTCTAGATCTTCATCAAACTTGCTTACATTTTCAAATTGAAGTGAAGAGTGTTAAAGTTCATGGTTTCAAGCTCAAATTCAAGAACTAAAGTTCAAGAACTCAAGTTCAAGTTTGAAGTTCAACGACTGTACGTTAAAGACTCAAGAACTCAAGCGTAACTCAAGCTCAAGTTCAAGAGATCAAACTCAAGCTTCAAGTATCACAAGATATCAAGATTTGAAAACGAATGATGTTTCATTTGTTCCTTCTCACAAAAAGGTTTGGATGACCTTAGATAGACCTTAAGTTATGTCATATTCATTGCATATTGTATGTGAGTCATTTTCTCAACTAGTCTTAGACCTTGTTCGACTAGTCCAAGTATTCGCTCGACCAGTCTAAGAATTTTCTCGACTAGTCCAAGGTTTGTTGTAAATTTTTGAAATTTTCTGTTGGACTCTTGACTAGTACAGGAGACTGCTCAACCAGTCGAGTGAACAATGCTCGACCAGTCATGCTAGCTCGAATCAAAGTCCAACAAGCTTTTTTGGTCCCACTCGATCAGTCGAGCAAGCCACTCAACCAATCGAGTAACAGTCTCATCTTATCGCGACCTTGGAAGATTTCAACAGTAGGAATTTGTTTGCTTTAGTGTGGCCCACTTGAGATTCGAATCTGTCTCATTTTCATCCCATGGCCTAAAATGATCTGGACAAGTTGGTGGAAGGCTTAGATTATTGGTATACATCAAGATGGGTATCGCTTGTTAGACCCATGCTTGGTCGGGTTAGGTTAATGCCCAGCATGCATGGCTACTCTTTGTATTATTATATGTGTGTGTGTGTGTGTGTGTGTGTGTGTATTTGATACATTGTCAAGGTGGGCCGCATGTGGATGATCTATTTCATCCACCGTCTTGGCCAGCTCAAACGGAGCCAAATATGCCCTGATTGGGATGGTTTAGAGGATCAGGGACCCACTACAGGCCTTGGAAGATTTCAACAGTAGGGGATTGTCTCCCTCCGTGCGGTCCACTAAAAAAATCAGATTTGCGTCATCTTTCGGCCCATGGCCTAAAATGATCTGAAGAAATTAGTGGACAGCATGGATTTCATAATTGCATCAAGGTAGGGTCCATGAGTGGAAACCCACTCTGCCGGCCCTCGTACAAGCAGGGTCCCTGATGCTCGAGCTCACCAGCCCTAGTATCATTACGGTGTAGTCCACTTGAGATTCGGCTTGACTTCATTTTTGGTCCCAACGTCCAAACTGAGATGGAAGTTTAGACGGACGGAGAGGATGAGATATAAGCATCATGGTGGGGCCCATGAGTGGAGGCCCCACTCCCCCTTTGTATTAATGGAGTCTTGACACTGGAAAGTTCCAGCGTCTCAGGCTAAGAAAGTCCAACGCCTGGACATTTTCGTGTGTTTCCTTTTGAAAGGAAATGGCAAGTAGGTAGGGTCCACATGAGAAATCTTGGCTGTCCATTAGGTGGGCCAACTCATGGTATGCTCAAGAACTTCTAACCAAGCAAAAATTTGTGTCTTTCCTTCCTTAATATATGTGTGATCTAATCAATAAGTGAGATGGAAAATAAACAACATGGTGGGCCACGTAAGGTGGTCCACGCTTTGATAGCATATAGGGCACACTATCCAACAGCATGGCTCACTTGTGGGCCTCACAACATCATAACTAAAAGAAAAGGAGGAAGAAAAGGAAAACAAGGGAAGAAGATCAGGCCCCCGTTACTATTGTAATGCCTTGAAAATCGGGGGTCGAGCATAAGCTCCACTCCCGAGTTCCAACGCATCACTTATGCAACATAGATAATGATGATTAAATGTTATCCATGTTAGTACATTAAACATGAGTGGGATTACACCAAAACAACATATCATACTCCAGAGACAGTTAAATTACGCAAGCGAAAGAACTGTGATAGATATATGAAGTATATAAACTGTTGTAAGTCTCCAGAGTGTGAACATGTTAACAGGTTAAATATATACATGTATACTTCCCAAAATGGACAAAAAAATGAATATACATGTGTAAGGGCCAAACTATATGCCCTAGAGGGGGGGGGGGGGGTGAATAGGGCAATGGCAAATAAAACTTAAAACAGCGGAATAATAAAAGATATAAATAACAATGCTGAAATAATAACAATCTCAAAGCACATGAAATATGAAAATGATACTAAATCTTGTTCTAAGGACAACCTTACACCAAAACCAATGGCTTATGGTAGGACAACCTTATTTCTAGAACAAATTAGCAATCACAAATGATAATCAAGAATAACTTACAGAAATGAATCCTAAGTTATTACACCATTCAACCACACTTGCTTGAAATGAAAATTACAACATTCATCCACAAAAGCAATCCACAATACTGAAGGAATAAATGAATAAAGAAATCAAGCACATCCACAACACAACGATATATAGTGGTTCGCCTGTGTGTTCACCAACAGTTATCCAACAGCCACACAGAATGCTACTCCACTCGTAATATCCTCACACAGGGGATATTAGCATGCACTCTCAAAAATAGGTTTTCACAGGTTCACCAAAAACCTTCATAATTGTATCTTTTTATCTCGGGCTTAGATAATTTAAAAACCCCCACAATCTGAGTTTTCTGGCTTTCCTTAGATAACCAATACAATGAGATTTTTCTGACAAATCTCAAACAAAACCAGAGAAAGTAAATTACAAAGTAAAATACCTGGATCTCCTTTTGAAGTAGCCCAGTAGAACCAATCGGAGTAGATGTATGATACGTCGTTTAATGTCCAATACTCACTTAAAGAATGGTTCTATGTCTAATTGATTTTAGATTAAATCAAGAAGAGCAAGGTCTATTTGATTTTGATCCGAGAAGAAGGAATATCACAAGTTCCTCTTTTCTAAATAAGATTGGAATATGGATCAAAATCACAATAGAATAATGCTATCAAAAGGAATATTAAATATGCACAATAGCTTAAAAAAAATAATCACAACTTATCTCAGAGTATAGCCTTAAATCGCTTGAATTGAATGGAATGGAATGAATAAACTCTGAAATTCGTGCATTATTTATAGCCTAAAAAATCTCATCTTCGACTGGTCTTAGGATCCCTAGGACCGGTCGTAGCATCAAAGATTTTGAAAGATTTCCGCGGGATTAGATTAGTTGTACTCACACTGGTCTTAGGTATCCTACGACCGGTCGTGGACCACCTACGACTGGTCGTGAGTCACCTACGACTGGTCGTAGGATTCGAGATAAGTCGCTGGAGTCCGAGTCGTAGGACTACGACTGGTCGAAGGATGAGTCGTAGGACTTCCCAGGACTAGTCGAAGGACAACCAGGAAAATCTAAAATTTTGTAATAACCTAGGACTGGTCCTGAGAAACCTAAGACTGGTCGAAGCAGACCTAGGACTGGTCTTAAGATTTCTAGGACTGGTCTTAGAACTGTCACACCAAGTAAATTAAAATATTCGAATTATGTATCCAGAATGACCTATCAAATAAACCAACCTAAGGTCAATCTAAGGTCAAACAAACCTTGAAGTGAGATGGACATTGAAGTCTTAAAGGTCTGCATTCTCAGATGATCTTGAAGTAGAAACTTGAATCAAGTTGACGGCTTCCTAGAGCTTGGTACTTTCTTGACTTGTCTTGGTGAAGTCTTTTAATCTTGAACATGTTAGAAGCAAACTTGAATTCTTCTATTCTTGTAGACTTCATCCATGACATGTCTTGCAAACATTCTTCATTTATGATCTTGTCTTACATTCTTCATTCATGATCTTGTCTTGAAGCAGTGTGTAGTCACAAACAAGAAACACAAGAAGTACAAGACATATAGGTTTTGGCACTACAAAATTTGACAACCAAAGGGATATGAAATCATAGCATTAACAATCTCCCCCTTTGTCAAATTTGTGACAAAACACATTTATAAATATAAGAGTAAAATGAAGAAAGAATCATGAGCCATTAGAGCCATAAAAAATACTCTACTCCCCCTAAGTGAGTAGAAACAATCAACTATATTCAATTACTCACTCTCTCCCTTTCTCCCATTCTCCCCCTTTCTATACTACTCCCCCTTTTTGTCACAAAATGATAAGGGAAGGCCAAAAGAGAGAAGAGAACACCATATGAAGAGTCAAGATTAATTATCAAATTAGTTCAATACTTCAATGTCATCAATCCAAATAAAATAAAACCAAACATATAACAAAAGTTATCAACCATAATAATAATACAGAATCCATCATATATATATATATATATATATATATATATATATAAAGGATAATTCACCTAATCAGATCCAGATGAAAGAGTAGGGATGGTTGGATTAATCTGATGTAAGCCCCTACTAATGCGACGAAGATATTTTCGCATATATTTAAATTGCATATCATGGGCTATACTCAGGTTATCAACATTCTCCTCCAATGCACTTAGACGTTCATCATAACCAGAAGATGGATCGTAATCAGAATCATTTTGGGAGTCAGTTTCAATGTCGTCAAATATATCATCCATATTTATATCTGCCTATGGTGGAAGATCAGCTGCTTCCCCTTCAATTTCTACTTCAGCACCTTCACCACCACCTTCATAGAATTGACCAGGAAGCAAATCCAACTTCATCTTATTTAAATTAGTATTATTGAATGAAAGATGATGAATTGGTGCCTCATTCTCAGGTAAAGCAACAAGCATATTTGTGGCTAAACAAGTCATAAGATAACCAAATGGAATATCACTATGACCCGGATGAAGACGAAACTAAATGATAAAGTGACATATCAAAGAAGGTAAATAGACAACGATGCCAGACACAACAGAGTGCAAAACCCTAACCATGAAAGCAGTCAACTCGGTTTTATTACCAGACCGAGGATACAAGTTTGAAATGAAGATCCGGTGCAAAACTCTGTATCTAGGTAATAAAAATTTTGAGGGGAGCGCATTTCCTTTGTGCGTCCATTGTACTTCCATATTACATAAATCTTTTGTCAACATTTATTTTTCTGATTCTGATGGTTTGTCATATAATGTATGAATTGGAATACCTTCATCCTTGACAGGTATATCCATAATACCTGATATCAAATGTCGATCTATTAGAAATTTCCCTTCTCTAGTAGCAATTGAGAACGTTAAATTATCAAGGGAAAAATCAGAGATACATGCAACCATAGATTGTGCAATGGATTGGTATGCAGGCCCACCCCAAAACAAAATGTTAGCCCAGCCAACAGATTCAAGGAGAGGGACAATCCCAAATTGTTCAATGTGATTGACACTTACAGGACGCTGAACAATAACTTTACGACTACGTAAATCCCGTACATCATTGGGATCATCTTCAGGTGACCGAAGGTGCCGTTTTGTTATAGATATAGATCTAGATGAAGATGGACCACGGGATGTTTTCTTTTTCCCTCTAACATCCATTTTCAACAAGATTTACCAAGGAGCAAGCACAAAGAACACTAGAAGTGGTGGGTTTCTCTAGATCAGAATTTTAGAGAGGAAACCCTAAAAAAAAATCAACAAAAGACGAGATCTAGCTTATGAAATAAACAAATCAAAGCCTAAGAAGCATAAATCTTCAATAAAAATGAAGAAAAATGACTTATCTTGAAGAAAATCATGAAATCTCAAGACAGGTTGAGCCACGACTCGTCAAAGGAAGAAGAGAAAATGAAGAACAAAGTGATTTTCCCCAAATTATATGATACTCACGATCTCTACGACCAGTCGAGTGTAGTCTACGACTGGTCGAGTCAGGACCGGTCGTGTATGGCAAGGGTCGGTCGAGCATCGACAAAAATAAATATTTTTATGCACAAATTAAAATTTATACACATAAAAATTCAAAATATAGTACACTATGATACATGCAGACAAGTATATTCAATTTAAAATGCACATACCAAGATCAAATTTCATTTTAGTATACTTGCTTTTGTCGAGCGGTTTAGTAAATATATCAGCAAGTTGGAGATCGGTTGGAATATATTCCAAAGAGATAGCTTTTTCTTCAACTAATTCACGAATGTAATGATACCTAATGTCAATATGCTTAGTACGCGAATGCTGAATTGGATTTTTGAAAATGTTGATAGCACTAGAATTATCACAATGTAAGATCATTGAATCTTGATTAATTTCATAATCGCTTAACATGTGTTTCATCCATACGAGTTAAGTACATGCATACCCTGCTGTGATATACTCAGCCTCAGTAGTGGAAAGCGACATTGAACTTTGCTTCTTGCTTAACCAAGAAACCAAACAGTTTCCAATGTAAAAACAACCACCACTGGTTGATTTTCTATCATCAATATTACCAGCCCAATCAGCATCTGAATACCCAGCTAATTTAACATTAGTATCAAAAGGATACCAAAGACCCAACTCAGTTGTACTTGCGACATATCTAATAATCTGTTTGATAGCAGTGAGATGTGAATATTTAGGATTAGACTGATATCTCGCACAAATACCAATGCTAAAAGCGATATCAGGTCTACTAGCAGTTAGATATAATAAACTACCAATCATACTACGATATAACTTAGGATCTACATCTTTACATGTAGAATCTTTTGAGAGTCTCAAGGTTGTACTCATAGGAGTATCAAATTTTTTACCATTTTCAAATCCAAACCTTTTAACCAAGTTTGTAGCATACTTGGTTTGAGAAATGAAGATTCCATCAGGTTATTGTTTTACTTGTAACCCTAGGAAGTAATTTAGTTCACCAACCATGCTCATTTCGAATCTTGATTTCATGAACTCTGTAAACTCAATAGACATGTTAGTACAAGTTGATCCATAAATAATATCGTCTACATAGATTTGAACCATTAAAATCTCATTATTATGTTTCTTAACAAATAGCGTCTTATCGACACTTCCCACTTGAAAACTATGACTAAGTAAGAATTTAGTCAATTTTTCATACCATGCCCTGGGCGCTTGTTTCGGACCATAGAGAGCCTTTTTGAGATGAAATACATGATCAGAAAGCTTGGGGTCTTCAAACCCAGAGGGTTGTTCTACATAAACTTCTTCATGTAAATCGCCATTTAAGAAGGCACTCTTTACATCCATCTGATAAATTTTAAACTTTCTAAAGCAAGCGATGGAAATAAAAAGTCTGATAGATTCAAGGTGAGTGACTGGAGCAAAGGTTTCATCGTAATCGATGCCTTCAATCTGAGTGTACCGTTGTACAACCAGTCTAGCCTTGTTTTGTATAATATTTCCAAGTTCATCAGACTTGTTTTTAAAGATCCATTTTGTTCCAATAATTTGTTTATCTTTAGGTCTAGGAACAAGACACCAGACATCATTACGAACAAATTGATTAAGTTCATCCTGCATAGCTTCTATCCAATTTTCGTCAGAAAGAGCTTCTTTTACATTGACCGGTTCTATTTGGGATGTAAAACAAACATAATTACATATGTTTTTAAGTTGTTTGTGTGTACGAACTCCAGTGAGAGGGTTTCTAAGGATTTGATTGGTTGGATGATCTTTGACAGTCGTAGGTTCAGATTGAGATGAAGAGGTATCTTAATTGTCGATTATAAGAATTTCATCATCATCTGAACTCGGAGCAAGTGTATTCAAATGATCATCAATGACCACATTGATGGACTCTTGAATCACACCTGTTCTTTTATTTAAAACCCTATAGGCTCGACTGTTTAAGGAATATCCAAGGAAAATACCTTCATCACTTTTCGTATCAAATTTTTCCAAATTTTCACGATCACGTAAAATGTAACACTTACTACCAAAAATTCGAAAGTATTTGACAGTAGGTTTCTTTTCGAACCATAACTCATAAGCAGTCTTATTTTCAGATTTACTAGTATAAACATGATTAATAATGTAGCAAGCAGTATTAATTGCTTCAGCCCAAAGATTTTTGGAGAGCTTCATACTATTTAACATGACATTAGCCATATCCTGAAGCACTCTATTTTTTCTTTTAACTATACCATTTTGTTGAGGAGTTTTGGGAGCAGAGAATTCATGTGATATTCCCTGATTGCTACAAAATTTCTCAAAACTGTTATTTTCAAATTCAGAACCATGATCACTACGGATCTTATAAACTTGAGAACCTTTTTCATTTTGGATTCGTTTGATGATCTTCTTTACTTCATCTAGGGTTTCAGATTTTTCTTTTAAGAACGATACCTATGTGAATCTAGTAAAGTCATCTACGATAACCAAGATGTATTTTTTGCCACCTCGACTCTTCGTTCTAGTTGGTCCAATGAGATCCATGTGGAGAAGCTCGAGAGGTCTAGATGTGATATTGGAGTTCACTTTCTTGTGAGAGCTCCTAATCTGTTTGCCCAGCTAGCATTCACCACATATTTTATCTACTTTTTGTAATTTGGGTAGACCTCTTATAAGTTCTCTTTTGCTCAATCTAAACAAGTTCCGGTAGTGTTCATGTCCAAGGCGTTTATGTCATAATTCAGTCTCATCAGTATGGACCATGTAACATGATTGAGTAGATGAGCTAGCATCACTAACGATGTAGCAGTTTTCAGAAGTTCTGCGACCAGTTAATATAACAGAACCCTCTTTATCAATAATCTCATAACCTTGATTAGAAAACTTTACATTATGGTTGTTGTCGCATATCTGAGATATACTCAGTAGACTGTGTTTCAAGCCCTCAACATATAAAACATTTTTAAATAAGGGAAGGTTATAAAGCTGAACCATACCTTGGCCAATGATTTTGCAATTGCTTCCATCACCAAAAGTGACTGACCCATCAGTCCTAGCTTTTAGATCGGTGAATAAAGCTTTGTCGCCCGTCATATGCCTGGAGCAACTACTGTCAAGGTACCACTTTGAATGGCTTGTAGCTTTGAAAGTAGTGTGGGCAACCAAGCAGCCAACTTTAGGAACCCATTTCAGTACTGTTTTGGGTTTAGGAGTGTAGTTGGACTTCTTCTGTCTGTTGTTATATGAATGACCTATAGAGTTAAATTTCAATAGCTCCTTGAGAAGATCAATAATCTTTTCAACCAAAGGATTTCGATTTTGAAGATTGAAGTTGGCATGGCTATTTTTAAGTTTTTGAAGGGTCCTTGAATTTTTTGGAAAACCTTAATAAGTATTCTTTACTTTTGAGTTCAAAGACTCTCCTTTCACAAACTTAGGAGCAAAATTCTTTTGTTTAGGAGAGGTATTCTTATCATAACCCAACCCGGATCTATTGCCACATTTTCTTGATCCGGATAACAATTTTTCTAATTTAGGATCACCTTGGGCATATCTCCAAGTGTCTTTCAAACTCAAAAGGGAAGCTACTTCATTTTTGAGTTTCTCGTTCTCGGTTTTCAAATCATCAACTTGGGAGGTTTTGACTTTTAAATCACATTTGGTCTTTTCAAAAAAATCAGAAATATGAGATTTTTCTAAAACAAGAGACTCATAATCTTCTTTAAGTTTAGAAAATTTTTCCTTTTGTAATTTAAGCTTGACAGCAATTTTACAACTCTCCTTATAAAGGGCATTATATGCATCCTGAAGATCATCTTCATTGTCGCAATTACTATTCAGATTCTCTTCGCTAGTTACTTCATCATAATCTGAAAAAGTGACTTTGGCTAGAGTCATAAGGGCTTTAATATCATCTCCGACTCTGTTTTAATCTTCTCGATTTGAAAAGGATTTCGAATCAGATGATTCATCCCAAGTAGCCAACATACTCTTCCTTTTTAATTTGTCCTTTTTAGGACATTTGTTAGCCAAATGCCCATACTCTTGACAGTTGTAACATTGACTATCTTTCAAAGATTTTCGAGCTCTAGGTTTAGATTGTCTCTTATCGTTTGATTTTTGAAAATCTACTTGTTTCTTATTTTTGAAAAGTTTATAAAACCTTTTTACAAAAAGTGCCATATCATCTTCAGAATTTTCAAAGTCTGAGGTGCTCTCTTGTGGAATATTTTTAGATGACTTGAGAGCAATTGATTTTCCTTTTGGAGCTTTAAAGTTCAATTCGTAGGTCTGTAAAGAACCAACTAGTTCCTCAACCCTCATGTTATCCGTATCACGAAGTTCCTGAATCGCGGTTACTTTTGAATTGAAACGTTCAGGAAGTGAGCGTAGTATCTTTGCACACACTTTATTTTCTGGAATTCTATCACCGAGACCCCACATTGAGTTTACAATGTCATTCAATCTAGTGTAGAAGTCCATAAACATTTCATTCTCCTCCATATGAATTTCTTCAAATTTAGTAGTGAGGAGTTGGACTTTAGATTTCTTGACAATAGATGTACCCTCGTGTGTCATTTCTAAGAGATCCCATGCTTGTTTAGCATTTTCACACGAGATGATTCTTTTGAATTAATCTGGTGACAATGCACAAGTAATTGCATTTAGTGCTTTTGTATTGGCACTACTCTCACTTTTCTGAAATGTGGTCCAAAGGGCATAAGATATTACTTTCATTGATTTTGAACCATCTTCATCAGTTACTTCAGTGATAGGTAGTTTTCATTCGTTCACTGTGGCCAGCCACACACTTTCATCCATGGATTTGAGAAAGATTCTCATCCTTGCTTTCCAATAGGCATAGTTTGTGCCATTAAAGGGTGGTGGCCTAGTGACAGATAGGTTTTCAAAATTTGACATCTTAATATAGCTTAGATCGTTAGCTCAGGAAATAAATTCAATAAATAAGCAATAAGCACGAGCTATTTGGCTTTGATACCACTTGTAAGGGCCAAGCTATATGCCCTAGAGGGGGGGTGAATAGGGCAATGCCAAATAAAACTTAAAACAGCGGAATAATAAAAGATATAAATAACAATGCTGAAATAATAACAATCTCAAAGCACATGAAATATGAGAATGATACTAAATCTTGTTCTAAGGACAACCTTACAGCAAAACCAATGGCTTATGGTAGGACAACCTTATTGCTAGAACAAATTAGCAATCACAAATGATAATCAAGAATAACTTATAGAAATGAATCCTAAGTTATTACACCATTCAACCACACTTGCTTGAAATGAAAATTACAACATTCATCCACAAAAGCAATCCACAATACTGAAGGAATAAATGAATAAAGAAATCAAGCACATCCACAACACAATGATATATAGTGGTTCACTGTGTGTTCACCAACTGTTAGCCAATAACCACACAGAATGCTACTCCACTCCTAATATCCTCACACGGGGGATATTAGTATGCACTCTCAAAATAGGTTTTCACAGTTCACCAAAAACCTTCACAATTGTGTCTTTTTATCTCGGGCTTACACAATTCAAAACCCCCACAATGAAGTTTTCTAGCTTTCCTCAGATAACCAATACAATGAGATTTTTCTGGCAAATCTCAAACAAAACCAGAGAAAGTAAATTACAAAGTAAAATACCTGGATCTCCTTTTGAAGTAGCCCAGTAGAACCAAATCGGAGTAGATGTATGATACGTCGTTCAATGTCCAATACTCACTTAAAGAATGGTTCTATGTCTAATTGATTTTAGATTAAATCAAGAAGTGCAAGGTCTATTTGATTTTGATCCGAGATGAAGGAATATCATAAGTTCCTCTTTTCTAAATAAGATTGGTATATGGATCAAAATCACAATAGAATAATTCTATCAAAAGGAATATTAAATATGCACAATAGCTTAAAAAAAATAATCACAACTTATCTCAGAGTATAGCCTTAAATCGCTTGAATTGAATGGAATGGAATGAATAAACTCTGAAATTCGTGCATTATTTATAGCCTAAAAAATCCCATCTTCGACTGGTCTTAGGATCCCTAGGACCGGTCGTAGCATCAAAGATTTTGAAAGATTTCTGTGGGATTAGATTAGTTGTACTCACGACTGGTCTTAGGTAGCCTACGACCGGTCGTGGACCACCTACGACTGGTCGTGAGTCACCTACGACTGGTCGTAGGACTCGAGATAAGTCGCTGGAGTTCGAGTCGTAGGACTACGACTGGTCGAAGGATAAGTCATAGGACTTCCCAAGACTGGTCGAAGCAAGTCCAGGACTGGTAGAAGGACAACCATGAAAATCTGAAAATCTATAACAACCTAGGACTGGTCCTGAGAAACCTAAGACTGGTCGAAGCAGACCTAGGACTGGTCTTAAGATTTCTAGGACTGGTCTTAGAACAGTCATACCAAGTAAATTAAAATATTCGAATTATGTATCCAGAATGACCTATCAAATAAACCAACCTAAGGTCAATCTAAGGTCAAACAAACCTTGAAGTGAGATGGACATTGAAGTCTTGAAGGTCTGTATTCTCAGATGATCTTGAAGTAAAAACTTGAATCAAGTTGACGGCTTCCTAGAGCTTGGTACTTTCTTGACTTGTCTTGGTGAAGTCTTTTAATCTTGAACATGTTAGAAGCAAACTTGAATTCTTCTATTCTTGTAGACTTCATCCATGACATGTCTTGCAAACATTCTTCATTTATGATCTTGTCTTGAAAACATTCTTCATTCATGATCTTGTCTTGAAGCAGTGTGTAGTCACAAATAAGAAACATAAGAAGTACAAGACATATAGGTTTTGGCACTACAAAATTTGACAACCAAAGGGATATGAAACCATAGCAGTAACAACATGGGTGTTTCAAAAAGACAAAATAGCAAGGGTAATGATATCTAGTCAACATCCAGAAGTCCTCATCAATCAGGCCACGACACACATGAACCCGCCTGAAAACTGCATAAAAGAGAATGTTACCTCGTCATCCTCATAGTCCAGCTCCGCCTCGTAGGCATCACCACCACCTGCAACTAAGAAAGAGTCTGGTTGGTGTTTAAAACACAGTCCCCAAACATGGGAGTGAGTGATCAACTCAGTGGAACAATAAAGCAAAGGTTAACATGTTATCAATTCAATCAAGCAGTAATGATAAAGCAGTACAACAAACATATCCTAGATATTCTTGTTAATGCAAGAATGATATGCGATAATGATGTATGCCCTCTCCTACACTCCCTCGGCGTCTTCATCTCACAGCGGGCATGGAAAACTCCCGAAAGTGCTCTTCCTCGCCAAAGCACATGCAGTGTGATGCATGCTCATGTTAGTCAATACTTAATTAGATTAATTTATACAACAATGTTCGGAAGCCGAGGTACCTCCCTTGTATCATTTGCCCAAACAATGATCCATTCTAAGGTCGTCAGTCCTAGTAAATCTCATACGATGTTGCAGTTCTAGGTCGCTATAGAGGGCTCGTCACCTGATCAGTGTAAGCCTAGTTTATACTCTAGTGGCTACGGAAAGGCTCGTCGCCTCAACGCAGTTTTAGAGTATGCTCGAGGTCACTATAAAGGGCTTGTCACCTAATCACTGTACGCCGACAGCTCGAATACAATGTCCCATACCACCGTATCCGGCTCACGAGTCTGTGTTGCTCACTAGACACTACGAGGAGGATTGTCGCCCCAGCGTAGGCCGACAGCTCGACCACGGTATCCTATACCACCATGCCCGGCTCATGAGTCTTAGCGGATCGAGGTATCAGGGTTAACGGGGCTTCTCACTGGTGAGTTTGGTACCTTAGATTCAAGCAGTAACATTCATACATGGTAAACATACGTTGGGTTAATCGGTTTACTTGACAAGTTCAGCTGGTACGAGCGCACATCGAGTTTATTGACATGAAGTGCGTAAGCACTCCGTGTGGCCTAACCACTATCGACAACTAAAGTACGGCTCAGATTCATTGGACACGTCTTGTGCGGTGAAGAAAACTCAGCCACTAAATCAGGATCCGTTACCGATTGCCTAGACTACATTGTAGCCCCAAACACACTTCAAATAAGATAGGAATACATATGTGCTAGTCCAAAATAGCATGTACCAACCAACTTAAATCTAAGTTTCATTTGAGCATTTCAACAAACATATAGTATACATATTAGCGTACATAGGCATTCAACCATAAAGCATGTAGTAGTAATATAAGAAACTATAACCATAGTTAAGGGAAATGAGAATCCTATCTCAACACCCTCATTACATGCATTTCAACAGGTATTTTCCCATTGAGGCATTTTATCAAACACGTAGGCTACACATTTCAACATACACAGATTAGACTAGATATAACATATATCCTGGCAAGCTCTTTTATAAAAGAGTTGTCACGTACTCAACAAGCATATATTCATCGTTAATAATCATGGCAAGCATAAATCCAAATTCCGTATGTATTCAATTATTTCAACAAATACATAGAATACGCTATACTTGACATAGTTCATACGTATTCGTAAAGTGAAACAAACATCACATTTTTCAGGTGTAATGGCACCCACGTCAGTAATAAATCATTAACCAACATTGAAAGTCTTGAAAACCATAACCTAAAAGTATATAGTCCGCACCTTTAGCCGGTAAACTCATAATGGATTCAGTTTGAACACTCTCACCTTGTAAACTAGACTTTGGATACCTAATCAATGAAACAAGTTAGCTATTTCACCAATCTGCGTATTTGGATTCCTAAAACATATTAGGGTTAAAATTTCTTACCTAAAAATGGAACTAGAATCGCTGAAGTAGCGACACGGTAGCGTGGATTCGATACATTGAACGACAGGGAGGAATCCCTGTAACAAAACCCAGACTTCCCTCTCTTCTTCTCTCTGTTTCCTTCTCTTTCTTTTCTTTTCTCTCCCTAGGATTTGCAAATTAGTGTGGGGAGAGAGAATGAGGGTTTTAAGCCCTTATATAGGCTCAGATGTGAGCCCAATGGCCCTAGGGCCATGGTATACGTATATTATAGCCAAAATCTGTCTGTTTCGGCTCAACGGAGCACTTCCGGAGCCCCCTTTTCTGAGTGCGGTCGGACTTAAGCTCCCTGACTTTGGATCCAGGTCCAGTTAAGTTTTCAGTCCGATCGGATTTACAGATCGGCCGTGGCGGACCAATTTCAGTTCAACGGTTATCGGTGCTCGATCAGGGCCATAAGTATACTGACATGTGTTAGAAAATTTTCCTAATCTGAGGGTGTAATTGGGTTAGATTCTAATGGTCTGAATCCTTAGATTTGGCCCACAATTGAGATGACTCAATCACTTAAGTCTCAGTTTATTTTCTAAAGATATTCGCGTTTCTCACACACTTCGCTTCGGGCTCAAGTCGTGCGTTTCTAGATACTGTTAGGACTTGATTTTTGAGATGGTTGTCAAGCCCAGCAAGGTGGTCATAACCGTATAGTTTCGTAGTAATCGGACTTTCGACGTGCGGTCCAGGTCTGATACGAGTTTCGGTGTGCTCACGAGAGCAACTGAGATTATAGATTGATCCTAAGTTTTAAGGTAATGTAGCGGTAATGATTTTGCACGTTTTAGGTCTTGCAGATCATATTTAAAGTGATTAGTGCTAATTTCATAGGTACTTTAGTTTAGCACTAGCTAATTCTCGCCTAATTTCTAAAGGATTTGGTCCTTAGTGATTTCTGCCTGAGGTGAAACTCGGGTCTTTGTACGGATTTTTCCAAGACGTTACAATCTACTCCCCTTAAAAAAAAATTTCCTCGAAATTAGTACCTTTTCATACTCCTCGATAATCTGAGGTTAGTTCTTACGGACCCTGCTTCTGTCTCCCAAGTAGCCTCTTCCTCAGTGTGATGCGTCTATAACACCTTCACCAATGGGATAACCCTACTACGCAACACCTACTCCTTCCTGTCTAGGATGTGTGTCGGCCGTAGAACATAAGTAGCATCCTCACTCAACTATACCTGCTCCCATTTGATGATGTGGGAAGGATCAGGAACGTATTTCTTCAGCATAGATACATGAAATGCGTTGTGCATGCCCGTAAGTGGTGTGGGCAAAGCAAGATGGTATGCCACCTCACCCACTCGATCAAGTATCTGAAATGGGCCAATGAACCGCGGCGTAAGCTTCCCCTTCTTTCCAAACTGAAGGACTCCCTTCATGTGAGAAACTTTCAGAAACACATGGTCCCCGACCTCGAACTCTAGCTGCCGCCGCCTCGTATCGGCGTAGCTCTTCTGCCTGCTCTATGCTACCAGAAGTCGACGCCTGATAATGTCAAGCTTCTCTGAGGTCGCCTGAACCAAGTCTGGGCCAATCAGGCTCTTCTCACCAACCTCTACCTAGCAATGCGGTGCTCGACAGGGTCGCCCATACAATGCCTCATATGGAGTCATGCTAATACTCGCCTAAAAACTGCTATTATACGTGAACTCTGCATAAGGAAGACAGTCGTCCCAACTGTCCTTGAAATCCAGCACACAAGCTCGCAATATATCATCTAACACCTGATATACCCATTCCGTCTACCCGTCAGTACTGAATTTCAGCTTCACACCCATTGCTTCCTGGATACGAGTCTAGAAGATATATGTGAATCGAGTGTCTCGGTCAAACATAATCTCTAGGGGAACTCCATGCAGACGTTCAATCTCCTTGATGTATAACCTGGCCAATTCGTCTGCAGAGTTCGAAACTTTGATATGGAGAAAATGAGCCGATTTCATCAATCGGCCCACGATCACCCAAATGGAGTCATGTCCCTTCCTCGTCTTCGGCAGCCTCGATATGAAATCCATAGAGATGAAATCCCACTTCCATTCAGCTATGGGCATGAGCTGAAGCAGTCCAAGAGGTCGGTGATGTTCAGCCTTGACCTACTGGCACGTGAGACAACAGGACACATAATTTGCTATGTGGGCCTTCATGTTGTCCCACCAGTACGATCTCTTCATATCTCGATACATCTTCGTGCTTTCAGGATGCATCGCCAATTTCGAACTATGTACTATCTTGAGAACCTCCTGTCTCAAGTCATGAAGATTTAGGATGCATAGGGGGCCACGGTAATGTAAGCCCCCATCCATACCAACTCGCCACTTGGCGTCCTCATCGTCGCTAGCCTGCTCTTTAAGTTTAGACAATCGCTCATCGTCCTTCTGGGCCTCAATGATCCTATCATTAATAAGTGGCCACACACGAATGTACGCGACGCTCTCGAACGGCTCCTCCACGATGAGTTTCTGCTCGAAGTCTCACACGAACTCTACCATACCCCATTCTGCCACCATCAACGGAGGTGCAAACTCTATGGTCTTCTTGCGGCTCAACCGTCAACCACAAGGTTAGCCTTGCTCAAATGGTAGGAAACCTCAAACTTGAAGTCCTTCAAGGTTTCCATCCATTGTCGATGCCTCATATTCAGGTCCCACTAAGTGAATATGTATGTGAGGCTCTTGTGGCCATAAAAGAGCTCGAACTCCTCTCCGTAGAGGTAATGTCTCTAGAGCTTCAGTGCAAAGATGATGGTTGCCAACTCTAGGTCGTGTGTAGGATAGTTCTCCTCGTGTTTCTTCAATTGTCTCGAGGCGTAATCAATCACCCTGTCCTTCTGCACAAGGACACAACCCAGACCAACGTGAGATGCGTCGATGTATATGGTATACTTAACCCCTTTCTCTGGCAATACTAGCATAGGAGCGGACGCTAACTTGTCCTTCAGGTCCTGGAAAGCTGCTTCCGCCTTTTCATTCCAGGTGAACTTCAGATCCTTTCGTGTCAACTGAGATAACGGTCTAGCAATCTTGGAGAAGTCCCTAATAAAAAGATGGTAGTACCCTGTTAGACCAAGAAAACTCCTTACCTTAGTAACCAAACCGGGCTGCTCCTAGTCCTGAACCGCGGCTACCTTAGCTAGGTCAACTACTATCCCTTCCTTAGAACTTAACTTCATCTTTCCAGAAGTCGCACTTCTTATACTGCGCGAACAACTGGTTCTTCTTCAGAGTACCCAAGACTGCTCGCAGGTGTTCCTCGTGCTCTTCCCGACTCTTAGAGTATATCAATATGTCATCTATAAACATGATGACGAATCAGAACAGAAACGGCCAAAACACCCTGTTCATCAGGTCCATGAACATGGCTGGTGCATTCGTAAGACCGAACGACATAACGAGAAACTCATAGTATCCAAAACTGGTCCTGAAGGCCGTCTTCTGCACGTCCTCATCCATGACGTACAACTAATGATACCCTGACTGCAGATCGATCTTCGAGAAGTATCGTGCTCCCCTTCAACTGATCAAACAGATCATCTATCCTGGGCAAAGGAACTTGTTCTTCACTGTCACCTGGTTCAGCCTACGATAATCAATACACAATTGCAGTAACCCGTCCTTCTTCTTCACGAACAACACGGGCGCTCCCCAAGGAGACATACTCGGTCGTATGAAGCCTGCATGCAATAGATCATCGATTTGTTTCCTCAGCTCTTACATCTCATATGGAGGCATACGATATGTGGGTAACAAGATGGGTGTTGCACCCGGCACAAGATCAATTGTAAAATTGATCTCGCGCTGAGGAGGTAATCCAAGGATCATCCTGAACATGTCCTTAAACTCTTGGACTACTAGAGTGTTCCCTAATATCGGCCCATCAACATGCTCTAGTAAGGTAGCGTAACATCCAACACGACAGGGCCAACTGACCTGCACTAGAAAAGTAAAGACCGTGCCCTCAGGTTCGTAGGCTGTCACGACCAGAGTATCGCAATCAATCTCTACCTTCATCTCGGTGAGCCAATTCATACTGAGGATAACGTCGTAGTGCCATAGTGGGGCGACAATAAGGTTAATGAGCACAGTCCTGCTACCCAGATCTACTAAGCAACCCTCACAAGTCCGGGTGACATCTGAAAAGGTTCCTATAGCGGTAGTGATTCTCACTCCCTTCATAGGAGTAGTATTCAATGCTAGTCGCTTGACTACCACGCATGAAATGATAGAGATAGTGGACCCAGTGTCCACCAATAAGAAAACTGGAGTACCTTGGACATGCGCAGTGACTTCGAAAGCCATAGGTGCTGTAGGTGCTGCCTCTGATGCCTCAGCTATGAGTGAGTGCACCCGAGCCTGCTGTGAACGGTTTGGCTGTGGTACCATAGGCCGTTGAGGCGGCCTAAATCGGGGTACAGGCAGCCGAAAAGATGGATGTGCTGGTACCGATAGCAGAAGTGGTGCTGATATTACCTGAGGAAGCTGGCGGTTGATCCTCTTAGGTGGTGAAAACTCGCTATCCCTCATCCTAGTGAAATAATACCTATCTATATGACCTGCCTTCCTACAGTATGTGCATCGCAAGTCGATTCATCCCAGCTGAGCCAGTGGCCCCTCAAGCCTGGGAGGAGAGTCTGCATGTGGCCTCTTGCTGAGAAATGGCCTGGCTGGAAAATCAGGTCGAGGCCTAGGGGCCACAGGTGCTCGCATACAGGACTAGTTGTCCCTGTCCTGCTCAGCTCGCATAGACATGTTCACTAGCTCAGCATAGCCGGGTATGCTAGCGCAGCATATCTTCAAGCGGATCTCGGGTCTCAGACCCTTAGAAAACCATCGCATATGCATCGGTTCATCGGCCAATATCAACGGAGCGTACCTGCCTAGCTCCGTGAATCTATTCTCGTACTCTGCCACTGTCATCCCTCTCTGTCGGAGGTGTAGGAACTCACTCTCCTTCTCGTGGCGATACGTGAGGGGATAGTACTTCTCGTAGAAGCAAGTCTCAAAGGCTGCCTACGTCCATACATATCTGACTGCAACAATGTGGAGGATACTGTCCCACCATAAGCTGGCCTCCTCAAACATGAAGGTGACCAACTCCACCTGCTCTGCTTCAGTGCAGTGCAGCTACTTAAGTATCTTAGAGATGCCGTCAAGCCAATACTCGGCCTCCTCGGGTCTATGAGTACACGAAAAAAGTAGGAGGCTGCAAACGCTAGAATCGCTCGAAGAGGCCCCTAGCACCTGCATTTCTAGCAGGGTTACAAAAGGTGCAAGTGGAGCCACACCCATGCCCTGGGTAAAAAATCCTCCAACGGTGGCCAAGAGTTGTTGCTGCTGTTGCTGCATCAGCAACATCATCTACTCAAACTTATCAGTAGGAGGAGCCGACTGAGGCACGTGTGGTGTCGAAGAAGATGCACGGTTCTGCTCAGGAACCGGTGGTGCTGCAAATGGTGCCACAGGTTGTGCCGTAGATGGTGGCATAGATGGTGCAGTAGATGGTGGCACAGGTGTCGGCCCATTGGTGGGGCCAGTGGCCGACTAAGAACCTGGCATAGTGTCAGTGTAATATGGGCCTGAACTGGGGTCCATATGGCGATCACTGAGGGGAGGTGCCCCATTAAGTGAATCGCCAGGTGAGAGACGTGTCGTGCTTCACGTGCTCTTAGGTGGCATTCCCTATATACAACATAGGGTACAACATGTGTTAGGTTTCTGCATAACAACACTCAATTTCCCAAGCAGCTTACACATTCCATAATGAAAGAACACTTCATGCATTCTATTTAATCAAAATTGTTACAATACATGAGATGCCTTACATGGATCATAACGGAAAATGCATGTGAGCTAATTTAAACAACTTCAACATTAATCACACTAACAACCCTACCATACTACTAGACCTATAAAAGCTAAATATAAAAAGCAAGAAAGTACAGAAAACATCTAGACGACGATAACATACAACTAGTCGTCCAACTCAGGCGATGACGGAGGGGAACCCTTGTCCTGCGAGCAGCATAAGAGGGCTTTCAGGGTGCGCAACATCTTCTTGCACTTCTTCACATACGCTTGATGTTCTTTAAGCTTCTATTTCACCTCGGCCTGAGTCTCTCGAATCTCCTGTCTGAGAGCGGCCTCACCCTCCTCGACCTAAGCTAAACGGGCTCCTAAAGCAGCTCGATCCTGGTGGTGCTCCTGTGATATACGAGGTCCACTTCGGGTCCCCCCGAATTGTACCGATTTGGCCCCTGACTCCATTTGAGTCATTTTGGGTTCCATCTCGTGTATATTCTAAGTGTGGAACTGGTTAAATCTTCATCTAAACCCATCGATTGATGGTCCAGAAAGGTGTTAGGATCATTTCACATGATCACAAAGGCCTATGGGCCCAATTTATACAGTCGATTTTGATCGATTTCGTCGTTTGGCAAAATTTGGAAATCCTACATCTGTTTCTACATTTTCTCGCACCCTCCTACGTCATAGTACGTAAGCGTACGTTGTGTGACCATAACCCAGGTCCAGTTTAATCAAATCATGCTCTGATACCTGAAATGGTGGTAAAGACTGCACTAGTTAAAGAAGGAATATGTCAATATCTCCTAGAGGGGGGGGTGAATAGGACTTTTTCAAAGATTTAAGATTTATTAAAAGTTCCTATTACACTAATCCTAATAACATTGTACCAATTAAGATTACTCAAAGTTAACTCTACTGGCTTCCAAGCCTTGTAGAGGATCCAATCACAAACTTCTTGAAAGATAAACAATTACAAACAGGATTGTGATGGATATGACTGTGTGTGTATGAGGTGTGATCTTAGGCAATCAGATATAAAAACATATAAGAAAATCACATAATTGAAAGACAATAACAATCTCAAACACAGTCATTTTTATAGTGGTTCAACTACTTGTCCTCTCCACTCCCGGCTGCCGCACTCAACCCTTGAGTGTACCGGATTTCACTAAGGAGGTTTCCCAGGGTTCACCTCAAACCTAAGGTTTTAAATCAGGTTCACCTTTAACCTTTACACGGAGGTTTCTACTCGGTTCACCTCTAACCCTGGAGTTTTACTGGTTCACTCCTAACCAGATGTTTATACTCTCCATAGAGTAAGGGTCCACATAACGCACCCGAATGTTTATGCTCTCCACAAAGCAAGGGTCCATACAACGCACCCACTACGTACACTCTCATCGAAGGCCTCCTTGAGGACTTCAAAGGGTGAGAACCACTTAATGAAATGGCCCAAGCTATATGTCCTAGAGGCGGGGGGGGGGGGGGGTGAATGGGACTATGCCAAATTTAAATTAATTACAACGGAATTTAATTAACAAGATAGCCAAATAAAGTAAATCAATCCACAATGCATAAATGAATAGCAACTTCAATAAACAAGTATTGAGAGATTGATACAAAAGTTGTTCAAAGGACAACCTTACACCAAAAACCAAAGTTTATGGTAGGACAACCTGATTTCTAGAAAGATCTTTGTATCAAGAACTCAAACATTCTAGGAATAATCAAATTGAAACAAAACAGAGGAATAGAATGTAATTGATTGTTCTAGGGACAAACATACACCATAGATATGGCAGGGCAACCTTACTAGAACAATAAAGCTCAAATAAAGAAATAGCTCGAAATAAATTGCAGAAATTTAAATCTAAACTATTACAACATTCCCCATTGAGCTTGAAATTAAAATGATTACAACATTCACATCCACATACATTCCACAAAAAGAATAATCAAAGATAGGAAAATAAAGCACACTTCAACACAACGCAAGGAGTTATAGTGGTTCGCCTGTGTGTACACCAACTATTCAAAAACAACCACACAAAATGCTACTGCACTCCTAATATCCTCACACAGGGGATATTAGCGTTCACTATCAAGTAAGTTTTCACAGGTTCACCCAAAACCTTTACAATTGTGTCTTTTTCAAATGGCTTACACAATTCAAAAAACCCTCACTTATGAGTTTTCTGTCTCTCTTTAGATAACCAACAGCTTTAATATTTTTCTAGCTTAACCTCAAATAAAACCAAAATAAATGAATTTACAGTAAATGTAAAATACCTGAATTTTTTCTTTGTTGTGGCAGCCCAGAAGAATGAAGTCGGAGTAGAGATTTGAATGTCAAAGTTCAATGTCCAATACTCACTTTATAATGGCTCTAATTGTAATAGATTTTAATTTAAAACAATTGGGCTAGCTAGAATTGATTTTGATTCTAGTAAAAGGAAAATAAAACTTCCTCTTTACAGATTAGATTGGAATGCAAGAAACAAAATCAATTAACAAAACTAAAGGAATAGAATATTAAATAAGCACACCTAGCTTTAAACGGAGCACATATTTATCACTCAGAAGGCCAAATTAAATTAGCTTGAATGGTCTATTTAATTCTGAGATTCGTGCTCTATTTATAGTGTGAAAAAAATTATGTCCTTGACTGGTCTTAAGTCGGTACGACTGGTCGAAGATCCAACAGATATTTGAAAATCCAGGTGCGATAAGATAAGACAGTTTCACGACTGGTCGAAGGGCACCTTCGACTAGTCATAGGTCTTCTTCGACTGGTCGAAGGTCACACATGACTGGTCGAAGCAAAGTGCAAATCATCGCTGTAGTTTGAGTCGAAGGTCTACAACTGATCGAAGAACCAGTCGACACTGTTCCTATGACTAGTCAAACAGTTCCTAGGACTAGTTGAAGCTTAATAGAAAAATATCTGAATTTTATAACAAACTTACGACTGATCCAGGAAATCCTTAGACTGGTCAAAGAATTGTTAGGACTAGTCGACCAGAGACCAGGACTAGTCTTAGAACATGCCAGACTCACTTATATATAATATGTGAATTATGTATCCAAAGTGGCCTATTCTAAAGGTCAACCTATGGTTAGTCAAACCTCAATAGTGAATTAAGGACCTTGAAAGTAGTGAAGCTTGTAGTCTTGATATAGTTCAAAGCATATTCAGATCTTGAGATTAAACTTAAAGGCTTCTTGAACTTTGAAAGCACCTTGAAATCTTAAGATTGAACTTTGAAAGCATCTTGAGATCTTGACTTGAGAGCAGTGCTTGTTCATCACAATTGATCTTAAGTAGCGCTTTGATCTTCACATATGCAAGCTTCATAACAGTGTCTTTGGCACCATAAATTTGACAACAAAAGGGGCTATAAACAATAGCACTTACAATCTCCCCCTTTGTCAAATTAGTGACAAAACACACTTCCAAGATATGTTAGTTCATAAAATATCTGATTAACGAATCATGCACCAGTTGTTATCAACTAGCACAGTAAGATGAACCTGCATATCAATAGTTAACATGAACCTGTATATCAATAGTTAACATGAACCTGTATATCAATAGTTAACATGAACCTGTATATCAATAGTCCTTCTCCTCTACACATACTCCCCGTGAGTAACATCATACTCCCCCTGAGTAACATATGCATATGCGCAATGCTACTTCATTCTCCATTCATACGAGCATAAGCATTATTCTCCCCCTTTTTGTCACAAGAGGACAAAGGAAGCATAGAATAAATAAACTGAGGAGAAATAATTAGAGAGATATATGAGAGGTAACAAGACAAGATAACAGAAAATAGAATAATCAACTCACATAATTCATAGACAGAGCTAAGTTATAGTTAACAACAATCTCCCAACCAGTTGTAACACTAGAATAGTAAAGTTATTACAAATTAGATTGCTGAAAAGAACTAATCTGAACCAGATGAAGCAGCAGGGATGGAAGGATCAAGTTTATGCATGCCCTTGTTCAAGCGTTGAAGATATTTACGCATATACTTGAATTGTAAATCATGAGCAACAAACATGTTTTCCATCTTAACATTAATATTTTCAACCTTATCCTCCAATACATGCAGACGTGCATCAAAGTCAGAAGGTTCAAAATTTGGATCATTCGTAGAATCAGAATCAAGTTCTTCAAAGATATCATCCATATTAATATCATTAGAAGAAGGATCACCAACTACTTCCTCATGTGCTACTTCGGCATTGCCAAGACCATCACCTTGACCAGGGAATAACTCCAACTTCATCTTATTTAAATTAGAATTATTGAATATTAGATGACGGATAGGGGCCTCTCCAATCGGCATATCGACTAACATATGAGTAGCCAACACAGTCATTAAATAAGCAAAAGGAATGTCACTATGTCTAGGATGGAGACAAAAATTAATAATGAAGTGACAAATCAAGGATGGTAAACAGATAGATGTACCACTGGAAACAACATGAAGAACACGAACCATGAAGGAAGTCAATTCATATTTATTACCTGAACAAGGATATAAGTTAGACACAAAGATTTTGTGAAGAACTCTGTATTTGGGTAACAAATACCTTGCGGGAAGCGTATTCCCTTTGTGAGTTCATTAAGTATTCAGATTACATAAATCTCTAGTGAGAAGACATTTTTCAAATTCTGAGGGTTTGTCATATAAGTTATAGACAGGAATCCCCTCATCATTCACAGGAATATCCATAAGAGCTGAAATCAAATGACGGTCAATGTCAAATGGTCCTTCTCTAGTGGCTATTTTAAAAGTTAAGTTCTCTAGAGAAAAATCACATATACATGTAAACATAGACTGAGCAATGGACTGGTATGCTGGCCCGCCCCAATGTAATAAGTGATCCTAACCTATAGCTTGAAGCATAGGAAGGACATCAAAAGGAGCAACATGATTAATAGAAACTTGATGTTCAACAATAACATTGCGTAATCTAATATCCTGAATATAAGATGGATCATCATCGGGAGGCCGAAGATGACGCTTAGTGAGAGGAGCTGATCTGGAAGAAGACGATGGACCACGGGATGATGCTTTTTTCCTTCTATATGACATTTGCAACAAAGATTTCAAGAAAAATAAAGAGTTGTAACGATTTGAGAAGAGGGTTTGCTCAAATCAGATTTTTCAAAAGGAAAACCCCAAATCTTAACAAAAATTGAAATAGACAACTTCAAGAGGAAAAAAGAAGAAATCTAGACACAAATCCACAAGAAATAAGCAAATGAAGCACTAACCTTGAAGGATTTGGAAGGTGGGTTCGACAGGTCGAGCATCGGCTAGTTGGAAAAGAAAAAGAAATGAGAAAGAAGGAGTTTTTCCCCTAATTAAAGTGATTCACACGATCTATGACTCGTCGTGCGTTTTCTTCGACCGGTCGTGCCACGACAGGTTGAGGAAATCCTCGATTGGTCGAGTACCACAAAAAAAAAGAGCAGATTTTCATGCATATTTCAAAAAATTAAAAATTTAATCTAGCAAATATATATAATATGATACAAATAGGCATAAATAATCATTTTAAAATGCACATGCCAAGATCAAATTTCATTTTGCTAAACCTACTTTTGTCGAGCGGTTTAGTGAAAATATTAGCACATTGATTCTCGGTAAGAATATATTCCAATGATATTACCTTTTCATCAACTAAATCTCGAATATAATGAAATCTAATATCAATATGCTTAGTACGAGAATGCTAAATTGGATTTTTCGAAATATTTATGGCACTGGTATTATCACAATATAAGAACATAGAATCCTGTTTAATTCCATATCACTTAGCATACGTTTCATCCAAACAAGCTGTGTTTAAGCAGTACCAGCTGCAATATATTCAGCTTCAGCTGTTGAAAGTGATATAGAACTTTGTTTCTTACTAAGCTAAGAAACTAAACAGTTTCCAATTAAAAAAACAACCACCACTGGTTGATTTTCTATCATCAAGATTACCAGCCCAGTCAGCATCTGAGTACCCAGCTAATTGAATAGTAGTCTCATGAGGATACCATAGATTGAGATTAACAATACTAGCAACATAGCGTATAATTCGTTTGATTGCAATCAAATGTGATTCTTTAGGTTCAGATTGATATCTAGCGCAAATAGCAACATTTAAAGCAATATCGGGTCTACTAGCAGCTAAATACAGTAAACTATCAATCATACTTCGATATAGTTTTTGATCTACATTTTTACCTACAGAATCTTTTGAGAGTTTCAAAGTTGTACTCATAAGAGTATCAAATTTCTTACCATTCTCAAATCCAAATCTCTTAACTAAATTTATAGCATATTTGGATTGAGATATAAATATCCCATCAGGTTGTTGTCTTACTTGCAACCTGAGGAAGTAATTCAATTCCCCAACCATGCCCATTTCAAATTGAGATTTCATTAAATCTGTAAATTCAATAGTCATGTCAGTACGAGTAGATCCATAAATGACATCATCAACGTAAATTTGAACCATTAAAATATCTTCGTTATGTTTCTTAACAAACAATGTTTTATTAACATTTTCCATCTGAAAGTTATGACAAAGTAAAAACCTAGTCAATTTCTCATACCATGCTCTGGGAGCTTGTTTAAGACCATACAGAGCTTTTTTTAAGATGGTATACATAATCAGTAAACTTAGGATCTTCAAATCCAGTAGGTTATTCAACATATACTTCTTCAAGTAAATCGCCATTTAAAAAGGTACTCTTAACATCCATTTAAAAAATTTTAATCTTTCTAAAGCAAGCAATGGATATAAAAAGTCATATTGATTCAAGACGAGCAACTGGTGCCAAGGTTTCATCATAATCAATACTTTCAATTTGAGTGTACCCTTGTACAACTAATCTTGCCTTATTTCTAATAATATTCCCAAGCTCATCAGACTTATTTTTAAAAATCCTTTTGTTCCACTAATATGTTTATCATTAGGTCTACGAACAAGATATCAGACATCATTTCAAACAAATTGATTAAGTTCTTCTTGCATTGCAACAATCCAGTTTTCATCAGCAAGAGCTTCTTTTATGTTAGATGGCTCTATCTGGGATGTAAAACATACATAATTACATATATCCTCAAGTTGTCTACGTGTACGAACACTGGTGAGAGGGTTTCTAAGAATCTGTGTGGTTGGATGATCTTTAACAGTCCTTAATTCAAAATTAGTCTGAATAGATGAAGTGTCAGATTTATCAATTACTAGAACTTCATCATTATCTAAACTTGAGACTGAAGTGTTCAAGTGATCATCAATGACCACATTGATGGACTCTTGAATCACACCAGTTCTTTTGTTCAAAACCCTATAAGCTTGACTGTTTAAAGAGTATCCTAAAAAGATCCCTTCATCACTCTTCGTATCGAATTTTTTCAGATTTTCACGATCTTGTAAAATATAACACTTGCTGCTAAAAACTTGAAAGTATTTGACAGTAGGCTTTTTATCAAACCATAATTCGTAAGCCATTTTATTATTACCTTTACTAGTGTAAACCCGGTTAATGATGTAACAAGCTGTATTGACTGCTTCAACCCAAAGATTCTTAGAGAGCTTCATACTATTCAACATGACATTAGCCATTTCTTGAAGCACTCTATTTTTTCTTTCAACAATACCATTTTGTTGAGGAGTTTTAGGTGCTCAGAATTCATGTAATATTCCCTGGTTGCTACAGAACTTCTCAAAACCACTATTCTCAAATTCAGATCCATGATCACTACGAATCTTACTGACTTGAGAACCCTTTTGAGAACCTTTTTCACTTCTTCAAGGGTTTCTGATTTGTCCCTTAAGAAGACAACCCATGTATATCTGGTAAAATCATCCACTATTATTAAGATATATCTTTTACCACCTTAACTTTCTGTCCGTGTAGGTCTTACGAGATCCATATGGAGAAGCTCGAGTGGGCTTGATGTGGTACTGGAATTCACATTTTTTGTGTGAGTTCCTTGTTTGTTTGCCAGTCTGACATTCACCACATATTTTATCCAAGTTTTTAGTTTGGGTAGACCTCTTATAAGTTCTTGTTTGCTCAATTTATATAGATTTCAGTAGTGTACATGTCCAAGACGTTTGTGCCACAAATCAATCTCGTCTGTATGGACCATGTAACACAATTGATTAGATGAACTGGATTTGCTTACAATATAACAGTTTTCAGACGTTCTTTGTCCAGTTAATATTACTGAGCCTTTGTTATTAAGAATTTCACAGCTTTGATTAGAAAACCGTACGCTATGGTTATTATCGCATATTTGAGATATGCTAAACAAGTTATGTTTTAGACCTTCTACATATAAGACATTCTTGAATAAAGGAAGGTTATAAAGTTGAACCATACCTTGGCCCATAATCTTGCAGTTGCTGCCATCACCAAATGTGACTGAACCATCAATCATGTCTTTGAGATCGGTGAATAGACCTTTATCACCAGTCATATGCCTTAACATCCACTGTCTAGGTACCATTTAGAATGGCTTGTAGCTTTGAAAGCAGTGTGAGCAACCAAACAAGTGACTTTGGGGACCCATTTCAGAACTGTTTTGGGTTTAGGAACATAGTTGGTCTTCTTTTGTTTATAGTTGTGGTAATGACCTACTGAGTTAGATTTTAAGAGCTCCTTGAGTAAATCAACTATTTTTTCAGCCAATGGGTTTCTGTTCTGTTTTTTGAAATTTATATAGCTACGTTTGGGTTTTTGAAAAGATTTTGTATTTTTAGAAAAACCTTGACAAGTACCTTTTTCTTTTGAGTTTGAGGCTTCTCCTTTCACAAAGTTGGGAGAAGTACTCTTCTGCCTATGAGGTTTGTTTTTATCATAACCCAACCCAAATCGATCGCCACATTTTCTAGATCCGGATAAAAGTTTTTCTAACTTTGGATCTCCTTGGGCATACTTCCATGTATCCTTCAAACTCAGAAGAGAAGATACTTCATTCTTGAGTTTCTCAATTTCAGATTTCAAATCTTCAATAAGGGAGGTTTTGAATTCCAAATCACATTTTGATTTTTTAAAACTATCTGAAATTTGGGATTTTTCTAAAACAAGTAAGTCAAAGCATTCTATGAGTTTAAAAACCTTTTCTTTTTGAATTTAAGCTTCACAATAATTTTACAACTTTCCTTATATAGGGCATTGTAAGCATCTTGAAGATCTTCTTCATTTTCATAATCATTATTCAGATTTTCTTCACTAGTTGAATCATCATGATCTGAAAAAGTGAACTTGGCTAGAGTCATAAGGGCCTTAACCTCATTGCCCGACTCGGTTTTAGAATATTTTGAATTAAAATTAGTTTCAGACTCAGATGATTCATCCCAAGTAGCCAACATACCCTTCCTTTTGGGTTTGTCCTTTTTAGGACATTTGTTTGCTAAATGCCCATATTCATGGCAGTTGTAACACTGACTGTCTTTCAAAGATTTTTGAGTTTTGGGTCTAAATTTCTTTTTATCATTCGATTGTTGAAGATCAACCCTTTTCTTACTTTTGAAAATCTTATAAAACTTCTTAGCTAAAAGAGCAATATCATCTTCAGAATCAGAATTTTCTTCAGAAACAATTTTAGAAGATTTAAAAACTATATATTTTCCTTTAGGAGCTTTAAAGTTTAACTCATAGGTTTGTAAAGAACCAACTAGTTCTTCTACCCTCATATTGTCCGTACACGAAATTCCTAGATTGCGGTTACTTTGGAATTGAACCGTTCAGGAAGTGAGCGTTGTATTTTTGCACACACTTTACTTTCTGGGATTTTATCGCCAAGACCCCACATTGAGTTTACAATGTCATTTAATCTTGTGTAAAAGTCCATGAACATTTTATTCTCCTCCATATGAATTTCTTTAAATTTGGTTGTGAGGAGTTGGACTTTAGATTTTTTTACAATTGATGTACCCTCGTGTGTCATTTTTAATATATCTTAAGCTGGTTTTGTAGAATCACATGATATAATTCTCTTGAATTCATCCGGTGATAGTGCACATGTAATTGCATTTAGTGCTTTAGCATTTGCACTACTCTCACTTTTCTGAAGTGTGGTCCAAGAAAAATAAGCAGTTATTTTTGTGATTTTTGAACTATCAACACCAATCACTTCAGTGGTAGGAGGGGGATTCATTCACTGTGGCTAGCCACACATTTTCATCCATGGATTTGAGGAAGATCCTCATCCTGGCTTTCCAATAGGCATAATTGGTGTCATCAAAAGGTGGAGGCTTAGTGACTGAAAGGCTATCAAAATTTGACATCTTATATAAAGCTTAGATCGTTAGCTCAGGAAGTTAATCCAAATAAAAAGCAATAAGAGCGAGCTATTAGGCTCTGATACCACTTGAAATGGCCAAGCTATATGTCCTAGAGGGAGGGGGGGGGGGTGAATAGGACTATGCCAAATTTAAATTAATTACAGCGGAATTTAATTAACAAGATAGCCAAATAAAGTAAATCAATCCACAATGCATAACTGAATAGCAACTTCAATAAACAAGTATTGAGAGATTGATACAAAAGTTGTTCTAAAGACAACCTTACATCAAAAACCAAAGTTTATGGTAGGACAATCTGATTTTTAGAAAGATCTTTGTATCAAGAACTCAAACTTTCTAGGAATAATCAAATTGAAATAAAACAGAGGAATAAAATGTAATTGATTGTTCTAGGGATAACCATACACCATAGAAATGGCAGGGCAACCTTACTAGAACAATAAAGCTCAAATAAAGAAATAGCTCGAAATAAATTGCAGAAATTTAAAACAAAACTATTACAACATTCCCCGCTGAGCTTGAAATTAAAATGATTACAACATTCACATCCACATACATTCCATGAAAAGAATAATCAAAGATAGGAAAATAAAGCACACTTTAACACAACACAAGGAGTTATAGTGGTTCGCCTATTTGTACACCAACTGTTCGAAAATAGCCACACAAAATGCTACTTCACTCCTAATATACTCACACAGGGGATATTAGAGTTCACTATCAAGAAGGTTTTCACAGGTTCACCCAAAACCTTACAATTGTGTCTTTTTCAAAGGGCTTACACAATTCAAAAAACCTTCACTTCTGAGTTTTCTGGCTCTCCTTAGATAACCAACAACTTTGAGATTTTTCTGGCTTAACCTCAAATAAAACCAAAATAAATGAATTTACATTAAGTGTAAAATACCTGAATTTCTTCTTTGTTGTGGCAGCCCAGAAGAACTAAGTCGGAGTAGAGATTTGAATGTCAAAGTTCAATGTCCAATACTCACTTTATAATGGTTCTATTTTCTAATAGATTTTAATTTAAAACAAATGGGCTAGATAGAATTGATTTTAATTCCAGGAAAAGAAAAATAAAACTTCCTCTTTATAGATTAGACTGGAATATAAGAAACAAAATTAATTAACAAAGCTAAAGAAATAGAATATTAAATAAGCACACTTAATTTTAAACGGAGCACAGATTTATCTCTCAGAAGACCGAATTAAATTAGCTTGAATGGTCTATTTAATTCTGAGATTCGTGCTCTATTTATAGTGTGAAAAAATCACATCTTCAACTGGTCTTAAGTTGCTACGACTGGTCGAAGATCCAACAGATATTTGAAAATTCAGGCGCGATAAGATAAGACGGTTTCACGATTAGTCGAAGGGCACCTTCGACTGGTCGTAGGTCTCCTTCGACTGGTCGAAGGTCATACACGACTGGTCGAAGCAAAGTGCAAATCATCGCTGTAGTTTGAGTCGAAGGTCTACTACTGATCGAAGAACCAGTTGACACTGTTCCTACGACTAGTCGAACAGTCCCCAAGACTAGTTGAAGCTTAACAGAAAAATATCTGAATTTTATAACAAACTTACGACTAATCCAGGAAATCCTTAGATAGGTCGAAGAATTTTTAGGACTAGTCGACCAGAGACTAGGACTAGTCTTAGAACAAGCCAGACTCACTTATATAGAATATGTGAATTATGTAACCAAAGTGGCCTACTCTAAAGGTCAACCTATGGTTAGTCAAACCTCAATAGTGAAGTAAGGACATTAAAGCTTAAGGACCTTGAAAGTAGTGAACCTTGAAGTCTTAATGTAGTTCAAAGCATATTCAGATCTTGAGATTAAACTTGAAGGCTTCTTGAACTTTGAAAGCACCTTGAAATCTTGAGATTGAACTTGAAAGCTACTTGAACTTTGAAAGCATCTTGAGATCTTGACTTGAGAGCAGTGCTTGTTCATCACAGTTGATCTTAAGTAGAGCTTTGATCTTCACATATGCAAGCTTCATAACAATGTCTTTGACACCATAAATTTGACAATAAAAGGGGCTATAAACAATAGCACTTAACTTAAGACCCAATCCTAGAAAGGAATGATCACAGGTGTCCTCTTGGACTCTGGATACTTACAAATAAGTTGATGAGTCCCGTTTAGCTCAATGACGAAGATCCCCTCCTTGTTGTTGAAGAGTTTTCGGCTCCTTTATTCTGCAACATAAAAGATGTACCAATACTTAGCTTCGGGTTGGGTCAAGGTTATGATGGAATCCTACTCTATAAAGATTTTCCTATAAGGTAGATAGAGTAGCTCCAATTATCAAAGCATTCAAGCATCCCAACTTAATGATTTGTCATTAAGATAGTAGCTGGAAGATCCTTGAATGCGGAAGTTCATTCCCCAATCTACTCTATTGAATGTAAATGGTGAGGGTGGATTAGAGGATGAACTCCCTTGAGAGAAAGGGCTTTAGATAAAAGATATAAGTTGAAACACTCAAAAGCTCTCTCTTCTTTCTCTCACAGTAACAAGAGACTAGTCCGCTATATATAGGCAAAAGGTTCCAACCGATATAAAACGGTCATATTTATGACAGAATTCGATATCATCGAGCAGGTTCGATATCATGGAGCATCTACTCTCGATAACATCGATGGTCTACTCGATGACTCAGACTCAATGTCATACACTTTTGAAACACTTTGCCAATTGGTCGATGAATCGAAACTATTGTCGATATCATTGGATTTCAAACTCTGATTCTATCGATAATAGGATCGATCCATCGACACTTGAAAAATGAGAGAGACTTGACTTTGAAATATTTTAGGTTTTTATGAATGATCGGAGGAACCATCAAGATCATCGGAATTTGAATGTCGATGATATCAAGATCAGAGTCGATGCATCGATAAATCCAATGGATTTGTCCTTAAGCTTGCTGGACGATTTATGTCCTCGTTCGATACAATCGTCCTGGTGCCGATATCATCGATATTTGAATATCGATTCTATCGAAGGGCTCCCAATCATAGTTAAAAACAACCTGAAATATCCACTGTAAGAGATGCGCGCCCTCGATCGATATCATCGATGGACTTCCGAAGTTATCGATATTTGATTTCAGATCATATCGAAAGAGCATCGATATATCGAAGGAATTTGAGATTTTCATTTAAAAATAGGGGCGCCGGAAATCTGCCTGTCGATCTTATCGAGCCTTTCTTCGATGAGCTCGAGATTTGAATATCGATGATAATGATATGTGCATCGATACATTGATAATTCGTCTAGATATGTTGTGAAGTTGCTAGATATATTTAGTGCTTATATCGATGATATCGATATCGATACACCTATCGATATCATCGATGCATCGATAAATATGTCCAGATGAATATTTAGTTACTAGACATTTTTGGTCCTCATATCGATAATATCGTTAAGGTATCGAGGACATCGACAGAGTAGGTCGATCATATCGAGGGTGTTCCGATAAGATCGATAAGGCGAGAAAAACTTAGAAATTTTCTTATTTAAAAAAATTTTCTCACCTTAAAAACCCTATAATCTTTATCTTGTTTTAAGGGTTTTAATCACCTGGTGTTTTGAGACATGGGATGTGAGGCTATGATTTACCTATGGCGAGCTTCCACACATCCAGTTGAGGCAGACGCTTGAATTGTTCTTCCTGTGAGGCTCTACAGTCCGACTAACTCAACACATACGGTAATTAACAAACTAGGGCACTAGCAGGTGCACTTTCAGTACCAACTTGTAACGCCCTGAAAATTGGGGGTCGAGTATAAGCTCCACTCCCGAGTTCTAATGCATCACTTATGCAACATAAATAATGATGATTAAATACTATCCGTGTTAGTGCATTAAACATGAGTGAGATTACACCAAAACAACATATCATACTCCAGAGACAGTTAAATTATGTAAGCGGAAGAACTGTGATAGATATATAAAGTATATAAACTATTGTAAGTCTCCAGAGTGTGAATATTTTACCATGTTAAATATATACATATATACTTCCCAAAATAGACGAAAAATGAATATACATGTGTGTTTCAAAAAGACAAAATAGCAAGGGTAATGACATCTAGTCAACATCCCAGAAGTCCCCGTCGATCAGGCCATGACTCACATGAACCCACCTGAAAACTGCATGAAAGAGAATGCCTCCTCGTCATCCTCATAGTCCGACTCCACCTCGTAGTCATCGCCACCACCTACAGCTAAGATAGAGTCTGGTTGGTGTTTAAAATACTATCTCGAAATGTGGGAGTGAGTGATCAACTCAGTGGAACAATAAAGCAAAGGTTAACATGTTATCAATTCAATCAAGCAGTAATGATAAAGCAGTACAATAAACATGTCCTAGATACTCTTGTTAATGCAAGAATAATATGTGATAATGATGCATGCCCTCACCTACACTCCCTCAGCGTTTCCATCTCATGGCGTGCATGGCAAACTCCCAAAAGTGTTCTTCCTCGCCAAAGCACATGCAGTGCGGTGCATGCTCTTGTTAACCAATACTTAATTAGATTAATTCATACAGCAGTGTTGGGAAGCCAAGGTACCTCCCTTGTATCATTTGCCCAAACAATGATCCATTCTAGGGTCATCAGTCCTAGTAAACTCATACGATGTTGCGGTTCTAGGTCACTGCAGAGGGCTCATCACCTGATCAGTGTAAGCCTAGTTTATACTCTAGTGGCTACGGAAAGGCTCGTCGCCTCAACACAGTCTCAGAGTATACTCGAGGTCACTACAAATGGCTCGTCACCTAATCAATGTAGGCCGACAGCTCGAATATAATGTCCCATACCACCGTATCCAGCTCACGAGTCTGTGTTGCTCACTGGACACTACGGGGAGGCTCGTCACCCCAGGGTAGGCCGACAGCTCGACCACGGTGTCCCATACCACCATGCCCGGCTCACGAGTCTTAGCGGATCGAGGTACCAGGGTTAACGGGGCTTCTCACTGGTGAGTTTGGTACCTTAGATTCAAGCAGTAACGTTCCTACATGGTGAACATACATTGTGTCAATTGGTTTACTTGACGAGCTCGACTGGTATGAGCGCACATCGCGTTAATCGACATGAAGTGCGTAAGCACTCCGTGTGGCCCAACCACTATCGACAACTAAAGTACGGCTCGGATTCATTGGACACATCTTGTGCGGTGAAACAAACTCAGCCACCAAATCAGGATCCGTTACCAATTGCCTGGACTACATTGTAGCCCTAAACACACTTCAAATAAGATAGGAATACATATGTGCTAGTCTAAAATAGCATGTAGCAACCAACTTAAATCTAAGTTTCATTGAGCATTTCAACAAACACATAGTGTACATATTACCATACACAGGCATTCAACCATAAAGTATGTAGTAATAATATAAGAAACTATAACTATAGTTAAGGGAAATGAGAATCCTATCTCAACACCCTCATTACATGTATTTCAACAGGTATTTCCTCATTGAGGCATTTTATCAAACACGTAGGCTACACATTTCAACATACACAGATTAGACTAGATATAACATATATCCTGGCAAGCTCTTTTACAAAAGAGTTGCCACGTACTCAACAATCATATATTCATCGTTAATAATCATGGCAAGCACAAATCTAAATTCCTTACATATTCAATTATTTCAACAAATACATAGAATACGCTATACTTGACATAGTTCATATGTATTCGTAAAACGAAATAAACATCACATTTTGCATGTGAAATAACACCCACGTCACTAATAAATCATTAATCGACATTGAAAGTCTTGAAAACCATAACCTAAACGTATATAGTCCGCACCTTTCGCCAGTAAACTCGTAATGGATTCGGTTTGAACACTCTCGCCTTGTAAACTAGACTTTGGATACCTAATCAATGAAACAGGTAAGCTATTTCACCGATCTGCGTATTTGGATTCCTAAAACATGTTAGGGTTAGAATTTCTTACCCAAAAATGAAACTAGAATCGCTGAAGTAGCGACACGGTAGCATGGATTCGATACATTGAATGATAGGGAGGAAGCCCTGTAACAAACAGACTTCCCTCACTTCTTCTCTCTCTTTCCTTCTCTATCTTTTCTTTTCTCCCTAGGGTTTGTAAATTCATGTGGGGAGAGAGAATGAGGGTTTTAAGCCCTTATATGGCTCAGATGTGAGCCCAATGGCCCCAGAGCCATGGTATACGTATATTATAGCCAAACTTCGTCTGTTTCGGCTCAATGGAGCACTTTCGGAGCCTCCTTTTCTGAGTGCGGTCAGACTTAAGCTCTCTGACCTTGGATCCAGGTCCAGTTAAGTTTTCGTTCTGATCGGATTTACAGATTGGCCGTGGCGGACCAGTTTCAGTTCAACGGCCACCGGTGTTCAATTAAGGCCACAAGTGTACTAACATGTGTTGATAAATTTTCCTGATCTGAGGGTGTAATTGGGTCAGATTTTGACGGTTTGAATCCTTAGATTCGGCCCACAAGTGAGACGACTCAATCACTTAAGTTTCAGTTCATTTTCTAAAGATATTCGCTTTTCTCACACACTTCGTTACGGGCTCAAGTTGTTTATTTTTGGATACTGTTAGGACTTGATTTCTAAGATGGTTGTCAAGGCCAGTAAGGTGGTCATAACCATATAGTTTTGTAGTAATCGGACTTTCGACGTGCGGTCCAGGTCCGATACGGAGTTTCTGTCTGCTCCCGAGAACAACTGGGATTAGAGATTGATCCTAAGTTTTAAGGTAATGTAACGATAATGATTCTGCACGTTTTGGGTCTTGCAGATCATATTTAAAGTGATTATTGCTAATTTCACAAGTATTCTAGTTTAGCACTAGCTAATTCTCGCTTAATTTCTAAAGGATTTGGTCCTTAGTGATTTCTGCCTGAGGTGAAACTCGGGTCTTTGTATGGATTTTTCTGAGACGTTACAACTATGTGGTCCACCATATAATTGATACATGATCAAGGTGGACCCTACCCTTGTAGGCCCACCAAAATGATAAAACCACAAAGAAATGGAGGGTGTTGACCCTTCCATGCACTCATAACGATGGATGAATGGTTGGATCAACTCGGATCGATGATCAGACGACTTAATCCCCTAAACTCCCCTAAACTCTAATATTTCCTCAAGCTCTAATCTCTCTTAATCCCTCTCTTAAAAGGATTTATTTCTCTCAGGCACTCTCTCCTCTCTATAATCTCTCCATTTTCTCTAATCTTTTCTCTCTCTAATCTGTTCTTTCTCTATCTCTAATTTTTTTTCTCTCTTTTCTTCTCACTCTCGTTTGCTAGGAAAATTTGGAGAAATGAGAGGGGTTTGGGAGCTTTTATGGTATAACTTTTGGATAGATAGGTAATTATGAAAAGAGAGGGGTAGAATGGGAAGAAAAAGAAGGAAAAAATGATGGCTAAGCATAAGTAAGGACATGGGTTGCATGAATAAGGCATGTGTTTGTTTGACTAAAGGGGAGAGAGTGTGACATGAGTGATGGATGAGTTGATTGATTGATTGATTGATTTGACAATATTAAGATTTATGCAAGTGGGGCCCTCGTGCATTACACGGCCCACCTCGGAATGTGCCAAAACTACAACTAATATAGGGGTTACAATGAGACGTGCCATATGATGTTGGAATTATAGTGCCCGTGCGGTCACTAGGGTACAAGTCTGAGGGTGCTGTGGTACAAAAATAGGGTAACAATCAAAACTCATTGATCTAGTCTATCGAAAATATGCCAGCACCGAAAATGAAGCATATGGTCGACCTTATAGGATTATGGGTCTTACAGGACGTACTGGTTCAAGCAGCCCCTAAAGCATTGAATTTGAACAATAGTCCAACACTCTGTACTTGGGATTAGGAAGGAGCATCAACCTCTCGGACCGTTTTCCCGAATAAGATAATGGTTGTTCTTCGAGATGTACAACTTAGTATTTAACATGCCCAAGAATATGGGAGGGCCCAAGTTGAGCAATTCTGTATTAAAATTGAGAATACTAACAGATATATAGCTAGCTAGATTGAGGCCATGTATCGATTCGTGGCTATGATGGACGAACGAATGGCATCAACTATGCAATATAATATCGAAGGAAGTTCTATCGGCAACGTGACTCAGCTGACACTTATGCCCCCTCCACAGAGGAATCTAACACCAATCCTAGTTTAAGAAATACAAAATACTCCACCTCCCATTGAACTTAGACGACTAGACCAGGATGCTAGAAATTCCGTACCTAAAAATTGGAATTAAGGATTAAGAGGAGGATATAACACTTTTTCATATTTTTAGGCAATCCTGGTCAGCCGACTATCGAACATGTCAGTCAATTTACCGTGCAGTGTGGAGAGTTGGCGAATGATGATTATTATAAGTCACAATTATTTGGTCATTTTCTAATAGCAACAACTTTTACGTGGTATTTAAACCTATTGTTAGATTCAATGCATACTTAGCAAGAAATAGAGGAGATATTCCATGCTTAGTTTTTCTCAAGAATAGAGAAATAACTATGGCTGATCTTGCCCATTTTCGGCAATTACCGAGGGAGACTTATGAGAGTTATATTACTCGGTTTAAAAGGGCAAAAAGCCGATGTAAAATTGTTATGACAGAAGCTGAATTTGTGCGCCAAATACAAGACGGGCTCGAGTATAAACTTCATAAGAAGTTTTTCAGGACAAAGTTAATGGACGTGTATGACCTAATTAAGGTCTTCAGGTACAAGGAATTTCTGTAAGAAGGTGCTCGACAAAAAAATAATAATTCATCAATAGGAATTTATTACCGTGACCTAAATTACGAGGTTGTGATTGCTGAAGTTGTAGCTACGAAACCACTCTTATACTCGACACTGGTCAAAGAAAAATTGACCGTGTTGATTGCACAAAAAACTCAGACGGTTTATACTTTTGACATTATAAGAGCCGATGAGATATTTGAAATTCTGTTGGCGAGAAAGTTTATCAAGATTCCTATGAATTATAAGATACCTTCGACCAACGAATTACAAAAAATTGAATATTATAAATGGCATGGGTCTCAGTCTCATTTGAATAATAAATGTGTTGTATTCAGGAACATGGTCTGGGATAATATCGACCACGGGTTGTTAAAGTTCTCAGAGAAAGGCGAGGAGGCTATGTTGATCGACGCGAATCTATTCTTGCTCAATGTAACACGCCGAACTTTTCAATACTCGAGTATTGAAAGTTCTTGATTGTTATTATACAATTTAATTTAGTATATATGTGTGTGCGTGTGTGCGTGTGTCACCAATTTAGCCTATCCTAACCTTACATCTATTCTCTAACTTGAATCTGGCCATTGAGAATAATCTTCATCCATAGATCAAATTATCCAATCATTGATTTTTAAGATATGATCATCATATATCTAAGTATTCTCACTTATCTCTCATAACCAACCATTCAATAAACTATTCACCACCATATAAAGATATCTAACCGTCCACTCTGATTTTAGACCACCTGATCATAGTAAACTAACTACCTGATCTCTACATTTGCTTATACACATATTGAATTGAGATGTTGATCCATTCATATTATTCATCACATATGAATATGCTTAACCCAGTATCAAAACTACAATATGATGAACTTACATATGTGAACAAGTCACTTGAATATAACAATATATATGTTCCACCTCTTGATTACTCTAAAAACCTACTTTATGTTTATCCATTTACGAAATTGACCATACATCTACCTATATACAGGGTCAGAATACTAACCATCAAGTTTTATTATTTGAACATGTCATTTGACCATCAATTATATTGTTTGGTATATGTACCTTCCCTTAATGATAATTTTAACTTATCTGGTAAATAACTCTATATTCATAATGATTTAGACATGAGTTATTTTGTAAGAATTTCTTAGAAACATGCCTATAATCATGTAGAACCATTAGATTTCTCAAAAATCTCAGATCAACAATAATTATGAAAATGTCATTGAACAAGACCCTTGAATTCTAGATAACATGGTTCTCATGATCCGTTTAATGTGAAACTTTATACAATGTTTATGAGTCATAAATTAACCAAACACGTCAAATTTTAGCCCTTATATCATTGTAAAAATGGCCCAATTGACAAATCATCCTATTAACCGTTGATTTTGATATCCATCCAGTGAAGAAAGCTCGTGGGTAGTTGTAGTAGGATATTTCCCTTCATATGAGCAATTTAGATTTTCCATCATATGGACTAGTTGGATCACCAACTCTTCCTAAATCTGGAGCTTTTGATTGACCCACTTTACACTGTTAATCGCAACTCAAAGTTAGACCACATTTTGGCTTCATATGACTATAATATCATACAAAATTTAGACCTTGATTTATGATCCTATACTGTTGAATGACTCCAATTCCTTCTTTTTGGTGTAAAATATGAAATTTCAGATTTGGGCCTTTTCCGTCATTGATTAACCACAAAATTTCATTTTCCTATCCTAACTACACGTTTCTTTCAAAATTGGGCCCTAATCATTAAGAGTGGACCGTTAATTGGGATAAGGTCCATTTTGGCACCCACTCCGAGAATTTTCAAAATAAGTTAATCTAAATTTTAAATCACCAAGAAAATTATATAACCTAGCCCTATTCGACAACCTCGTCACTGTGAGCAAATTAGATTTTAAAAAAGATAGCAAGAAGAGTCAAATTGGAGAAATCTGATTCAAGTGGGATGAGAAACCTATTTAAGAAACCCTTTAAAAAGGGAGCGTGTGTCCCCTTTCCCTCAAAATCCCACGCCCACCATCTTCTTCTCACATCCAAGAGAGAGAGAGAGAGAGAGAGAGAGAGAGAGAGAGAGAGAGAGAGATGTCCAAGCCTAGATGCCCATCCCTTTTCTTCCTTTCCCACACATGTGTTATCTCCCTCTTCCTCGAATGACATCGTGGTTCATGTAGAAGCCCTCCTACATAGAGATCTACCTAGGGTTAGATTTAATGCTAAGGTGAGGGATTCCTTTAAGCTTACACTAATTTGGGTTGATATATACATGATTTGTCTTATTTTTACACACTTTCATAGTATTATGATTTCCATACCATTGATTTATGGATCGTTATGAATATTTATCCCTGTGAGAATTATGGTTAAAGTATGATTTTAATTATAAATGATTTATATGAATTCATATGAGGTGATGGATACAAGCCTTGCTCTTTGTCGATTTTGAGAGCGATGTGTGTTTCCACTCTATATTGAGTTAGGTTTTTCTCCTCTCCCCTTATTTTTGTTGAATTAGCCTAATACTACTCTTCTCTTTTATTAGGATAGCCTTGTACTACCTCCCTTTATGGCTTGGGCATGTGTATTGGAATTTTAAAAATCCCATGGTTCGATTTATTTTCCCATAGATGCAAGTGATATATTAGAGGTCTCACATCTAGTGATTCATATATTTTGTCGATGACATAATGCGCTCTAAATAGTAGCCCTCTTGGTTGACACGTAATTCCATGGGTCTGGGTAATGGTGCATAATCGATATAAGTAAATCATCATGCGTGTTACATTACTTATGGGATTGGATGTCGCAAATAGTCGCTCTATGAATAAATCATGTCACGTAAATCTTCTGATCTTGTGTTTTGCTGCCTTGAGATATTCACATAAATCCACGGTATTGTTGGACACACCGAAAAATCTTCATAGTATGGGATATGGGGCGAGCCGAGATTTCTATGAATTATATTCCACATTATGATGATCACTACATATGATGGACCGCATATACTATGCTAGGCACGCATTCATGTAGATTGGTTGCGAATACCGATACCACTCATAGTAATAGAGTACGAGACGTATCGGAACCCTTACATTATTTTTATAGATCTCTTAAATTATTGTTAATCTTAAAGGATAACCATCAATATGAGTAGGGCATTGACCCTCTCCTCTCCAACCATATAGACGTTGCAGGTGAAGTACAGATTGAAGATATAGATGATGATCACTTTATGAAATATTATTTCGTATAAAGAAGGAGGATAACATTACATTTAGCTTTATTTATTTTCTATTGCAAAACTTTGAATAATGTAATAAGTTCCCACTTGAGAGGGCATTAGACAGTTAGTTGATCTTATACTTTAAAGGAATAAGAAGTATAGTTAATTTGATTCTTGTGAATGGTTGCCTTCAAGAATGTAAGTGAATGTGCTCTAAAAGATTAGTTGATCTTATACTTTAAAGGAATAAGAAGTACAATTATTTTGATTCTTGTGAAGGGTTGCCTTCAAGATTGTAAGTGAATATGCTCTAAAAGAAAAAAAAAAGTAAGGTGCAATTTTGAAGCATTCAATTATTACATTATTAACACTTGAAATTCTCAGGCACGAGTATGTACTCGAGCTGTAAAAACTTGAGGCATTACACCCAACCTTGAGGTCAATATGGTTACATCGAATCTACGAAAGGCTAATTGGCCACAGCCAAAGGTTGATCTTGGTTTGACTAGCCAGGAAAGCATACCACAATAACCAGTGCAAGGATAACGTTGGTCTCCTTATTTGAATGCCACTCGGCCGAAGACAATTCGGTAAGATAGACAGGGTTCACAACTGTATGACTAATGTACTAAAAGGACTATCTCGGATGGGGAGATCCCCCCGAATCAAGGTTACAAAGTTAGTACATGACTCCTAGGAAAGCTAGAAGGAACAGTCAATATCAACCACAATGAATGACCCCTAGTCAATACCAACGAGGTGGGGTACCTAACCAAATAATGGTTAAGGCCCCAATGACTCAGAAAGGAGTATGGAAGCGGGTTATGCATTCAAAATTTCTGACAACAGTAAAGGTATTGACTCAAACTCAAAAACTCTAATGGTAAATACGTCAAGATGCTATGAGAAGAGAATCAGAAGAAGTCATAGACTTGCTTCAACTAGAAGTAGTCCAACCATGACTATTCTAGAGAGTTCCTGTGTCAAAAGAACCAGTGGCTGCAAACACGGTGTTTCGACAAGAAAACAAATGTGTTTGATTTGGGGGATTTATTCAATGATAATAAAGAAAGAATGAGAGAACATACATTTATTCTGAGTTCATTTACATCCTCGGATTCCCTTGATTCTGAAAACAAAGCATAATTAATTAAAACAGACAAGATAGACTGATAGAAATTTCGGCAGCATTCCGACGCTATTTCAGTCATCTCCTAGGACTTAGGAGGAATTATTGAATTGATCAACTAATCTCCAGGGAGATAGACATTTCGTCAGTATTCCGGCACCTGCTTTGGTCATCTCCTAGGACTTAGGAGGAATTGCTCTTTTGTTAAATATTCCCCTTTACACTTGAATAGAAGGAACGTGAGGACTCAACCATTTCGACAGCATGACGGCCTTCAGTTATTTCAGCAGCATGACAGCCCTTTGATGTTACAGACTATAGGTCAGCCTGTTTGTGCGGTCCCGCGCAATGGATATAGATTGCGCGGTCCCGCGCAAAGGATATAGTTTGCATTGGTCCACACAACCTCTTGGAGCCCTGTGCTCCTACCTTTAATCTCCTTTGCTCCGCCTTTTCTCCAAAATCTTCAATCCATCCAAATGAAGGAGGTGAAGGGGTATTTATAGGCGCTCGCATGTGTGGAACCTTAATCTTAGTAATGTGGGATACATTTTACATCAATCTTTACTGTTCAAGAAAATCTTCCCCTGAAACCATCTGCGCAGACCCGCTCAACTAATCTTTGGGTTGTGCGGAGGATAAAAACCCTCCATTTTCTTTGTATTATCCCATTTTTGGTGGGCCCACGGGACCCACTCTTATCATGTATGGAGTGTATGGTGGACCCCATAGTGGTAGGAGGTCACCTCGATGGCTGGATCTTTCTTCCCTTCCTTTTCTTTCCCTTTCCTTTCCCTTTATTCTTCTTTCAATGGTGTTGTGGGGCCCATAAGTGGGCCATGATGTTAGAGAGTGTGCCTCGTACGCTATCACAGCGTGGGCCAAGGTGGCCCACCATGATGTTTATTTTCAATCCAACATGTTGATAGGTTCACACAGATTTGGATGGTGGAAAAACATCAAATCAGGTTGATCCGAAGCTCCTTAGCCCAGCATGAGTTGGCCGATCTGATGGATGGGGTAGATTTTCTAGGTGGGCCTGCCACTCCCCTTAAATCAGAAAAGAAAGAGAGAAGGGCAGCCGTTGGATGCAACAACATCCAAAGATGCTACTGCCCTACAGCACACCCTGCTTGGGTTTTAAGAAGGTTACTGAGTACGTCCCATTATGATGCGTATGTTTCATCCACACGGTCCATCCAATTCCCCACACAATTTTAGCCATTGATATCAAAATCGAAGTCGATCCATACCTCAAGTGGGCCACACCGTGATGAACAGAGGGGATGGAAAGCCCAACATCAGTGACGCTTCTGCATGGAGGAGCTGGGAGAGTGGGTTTTCACTTGTGGGACCCAAATTGACGTATTGTTTAAATCCACACCAACCATTTGTTTTCCCAGCTCATTTTAATGATTGAGCCCAAAAATAAAACTATTCCAACCCTCAGGTGGACCACACTACAGTGAATGGTGGGGCTAGGAGCACTTATGTTAGATGCATGCAAACGTGGGGGTTGTCCCGCACTCGTGGGACCCACATTGATGTATTTGATGGATCCAAGTCGTCCATCTATTTCTCTAGATCATTTTAGGCCATGGGCCGAAAAATGAGGAAGATCCGAAATTCAGGTGGGCCATACCGAGGGGATTAATACCTTGCTATTGAAACCTTCCAAGGCCCACCATCGGGTCCCTGTTCATCTAAACGAGCCCAAGTTAAGCCCATTAGACCTTGCTCGATCTGGCCAATTTGGTGGACAATGGAGTGGGGTGCCCATTGTGGAACCCCACCATGTGTATATGTTTCATCCGCGCCATTCATCTATTTTTATAAGTCATGTTATGCCAGGGTCCCAAAACATCAGGTTGATTAAAATCTCAGGTGGACCACACTGAGGGGAATTGTTGGTCCAAGGGGCTACCCCTGTTTGGTAGTTGTGGAACCCACCTTGATGTTTATGTGACATCCACACCGTCCATCCTTTCCTATAGATCATGTTAGGTCATGGGCCCAAAGTTTAGGTCGATTTAAACCCCGTCTGGGCCACACTACAGAGAACTATGGGGCTGGTATTTTGATTGTGTTAGAATTCCCTTGAATTTTGAATCCCTTAGATTGGGGAATCCTTGGACTTGGGATCCCTAAATTTATGGAATCCCTTGGCTATGTTTGGCACCCTGAATTCTAAATCCCTATAACCTAAAGTTAATTATGCACAGTATATTTGCATGGGTTTGAGTTAAGTACTAAACTAATTTAAATATCTTTAATTAGTGTACTTATGTAATTTTTGACACGATGGTCATAACAAATCTGTTGAAATGTGCACTTTGCCTGATATAATGAAATCCAAAGACTTAGACTGTCCATAAGCACATGATCACATCCTAGTGGCTAACCAACGATTTATAACCGATGATTTACGTTGGCAATGTTCAGACAGTGTAGATCATCTTATTAAAGTAATTATAGTGATGTTGTTGATAATTTGATTGTTTCGGGAGATCATTAGTGGGTCATGTGCCAAATAGATTGGTAGCCTAGTGGTACACATGTTGTACATGTGGGTGTCCATCTGGATCACTCCCAGTGGGCCCTACCTAAGTATATGTATTTTATCCATGCCTTACATCCTGTTACTAGACCTTTTTAATGTACAGGCTGCATGAGGAGCCGATGTTAGTCTAATGAGGGCCACCACATAGACCTTTATATTTCTAGTAGGGCTTGCTGTTTGGCTCCTGCTCTCTGTATATGATGTACCAATTGAGGTCAATTATCACATGATATGTCTGATAACATGCTAGCGTACTTGGCCTGATATGACACATTGATAACATGCTTAGTGTAATGGATATCATGCCGAGTTATATGCCCATACGCATCATTTGTATGTCTGTTGTGGATGAGAATTGTTCATAGCATATGCCCTTCGGCTTGAGACACTTTGGGGGACTCTATATGAGATAGGGTCACCCCACATGATCTCGCGGTATGCGTAGGTTTGGTGCATGAAGAGAATAATAAGTTATGTGGCTGGGACCACAGACTTTGGCCTCTGGTACCCATTTGACACTTCTACTAGCATTGCTAGGTATTCAGATGCTGACTGGGCAGGGAATATGGATGATCAAAAATTGACCAGCGATGGATGTTTTTATATCGAGAATTGCTTAGTATCTTAGCATAATAATAAAAAAATTCCATCTCTTTATCAACCGCCGAGGCCGAATATATAGCAATAGATAGCTGTTGTGCCCAACTTCTATGGATGAAGCAAATGTTAACGGATTACAAAATTGAGCAAAACACTATGACACTATTTTGTGACAATACCAGTGCCATAAATATTTCTAAGAATCTGGTTCAACATTCAAGAACTAAGCACATAGATATTTAACATCACTTTATATGGGAACTTGTTGAAGAGCATGTTATTTCACTGGATTATGTGCCCAAGGAAAGACAACTCATTGATATTTTAACAAAACCCCTAAACACAAATAGATTTGGAGATCTCTAAAAGTCCACTGGGGTATGCGCAATATAGGTAAACATCAGCTTATAAGCAATTAATGTCATATTTAAGGAAACATAGCCTCTTTAAACCATTTTTGTACAAATTTATGTATTTTATCTTTGGTAAATTTTTTTATTTATGTTTTTATCCCTAATTGAGTGTACAAATGTTATTGTTAAAGATCTATATTTGTGTGCATATCATAGCTAGAAATGAAGCATGCACGCCCTGATTCATAGCTCAAGTGGTAGACTGAGTGAAAGATACCTCGTTTCAACACTGAGGTCTTGGTATCGATCCCTAGTGGGGGTGGCTAGCAGTGAAGTGTGAACTGACAGTGGGTGGGCTAACAAGCTAACTGAAAAAAGAAGAAGAATTGAAGCATACAATAAACTGAAACTTTTAACTGACTATCTATGCTTCGATGGGTCCTCGATGGGACCTTCGATGACATCGAAGTAGTGCCTTCAATGACATCGAAGACAGTTCGATGCCATCGAACCGACGATAACATCAATATAAGCAGGTGTGAGAGAGCCCATTTCACCTCACTTTTTGATTTTTCTTGCTCCCGCGCTACCCCCTTTGCCTCCCAAGTTGCTCCTCGTCCTCCAAATCCCCAAATACATGGCGAAATTCCTTTGTGACATCCTAGATAGTGTGCATCTCCTTCGGTAAGTTAGATTTGCGATTCGTTTTCCTATCATTTTTGGTTTAGATTTTGTCGAATCCAACTATTTTACCTCTTTCATCTAGGTTATTGTGTTCCTTGATTCTTCGCCTATCTAAAATGCCAAAAGATAAGGGGAAATTTCCTGTCGAGGGGGAGTCATCTTAAAGCCATAGGGTCAAGAAATTCGCCCCATGGCAGGCCGATAGGGCTAGACGGCATACGCCTTCACCTTCGCTTTTCATAGCCACATGCAGTGAAACTCCTCAACCATCTCCACAACGCCCATCAAATCCATTACTTGAAAAATACCAAGGATGCAAAATAATCCTATAAAGGACTGTGGATGTGGGCTGTGTACAACCTTACGACAATTACACAATGTTAACTGTTGTAGGTGAAATTGCGGTAATGACCGCTTTAATAGAAGTGGGAATACGCCAACGTGTCCTAGAGGGGGGTGAATAGGACTTTTTAAGATTTTATGATGATTTAAAAACCTATCAACCCTATCTTGAATTAATATGCAAGTATCAAGATTTCTTCAATGTAACTCTAATGGCTTTTAAGCCAAATAGAGGATCCAATCATAAAACTATTCAAAACATAAACAAGAGAAGAAACATAATTCATGATGGATGTGACTGTGTGTGAGATGTGATTCTAGTTAGTTCTAGGTAATCATGTAGGCATGCATTATGAGAACATTCAGAGAAATCACACAAGTATTAAGAGTAAATAGCAATCCCAAATACAGTCATTTTTATAGTGGTTCGACTATATGTCTACTTCACTTCCGGTGGATGCACTCCACCCTTTGAGTGTACTGGATCTCACTAATGGAGGTTTCAAATCAGGTTCACCTCAAACTAGTACAACCTATACGAGGCTGACTCTAGGACCTACACAAGGTACCTAACATGTCTTTACAAGACACAAGTTTATGCCCCACACAGGAGCAAGGGTCAATACACAGCACCCAGATTTTAGGCCATACAGGTCAAGGATCCATACAAGGAACCTAGAGTTTATGCCCTACATAAGAGCAAAGGTCAACACACAACACCTAGGTTTTAAGCCACATAGGCCAAGGATCCACACAAGGAACCTCGAGTTTATGCTCCCATGAGCAAGGGTCAACACACAACACCCACATGTACTCTCCAGTTGGAGGCCTCCTATGAGGACTTGAAAGGGGTGAGAATCACCTGTGACCCAATCTTACACAAAGGAATGATCAGCAGGGTCTCTGGAATCTAATGACTTATAGATAAGTAGATAAGCCCCATTAAGCACGTTGATGAAGATCTCCTCCTTTGATGATGAAGAATCTTCAGCTCCCTTGATCCGCAACACTTATGATACTCCAATGTAAGGCGAAGGGTTAGGTCAAGGTTATGTTGGAATCTTATTCTATTAAATGTTTTCTTATAGTAGAAACAGAGTGATTGCAAGCATTTATGCATTCAAGGTATCCCAACTCAGTGATTTGCCATTAAGGTGGTATGTAATGACTCAAAAAATCCCATACAAAGGCACGAGTACCACCTCAGGCAGAAATCACTCAGGACCAAATCCTTTAGAAATTAGACGAGGATTAACTAGTGTTAAACTAGATTACATACGAAATCCACACTAATTACTTTAAATACGATCTGCAAGACCCAAAACTTGTGGAATCGTTGACGCTACATTACCCAAAAATCCAGGATCAATCTCATTACCCGGCTGCTCTCAGGAGCATCACGAAACTCCGTATCAGATCTGGACCATATATTGAAAGTCTGAATAATACGAGGTTATAGAATTAGAACCGCCTTACTGGGCTTGACAACCATCTCGAAAGTCCAAACCAGATAGTGTCCCAGGGCTATTTGCTTGAGCTCGGAGCAAGGAGTGTGAGAAAACATGGTTTTCTTTAGAAATTAAATTTAATTTGAGTAATCTGAGACTTGTCACTTGCGGGCCAAATATAAGCAATCAGACCATCGGAATCTAACCCAAATACACACTCGGATCAACGAACATTTCCCATACATGTCCGTGTACTTGTAACCCTGATCGAGTTTCAGTGACCGTTGAACTGAAACTGATCCGCCACGTGTAATTTAGGAACCCGACTGGAACGAGAACTTAACTCGACCTAGATCCAAGGTTAGTGAGCTTAAATCCGACCTTTGGCTGAAGGGGAGGCTCCAGAAGTGCTCCATTGAGACGAAACGGTCCGTATTGGACATAACCTAAGTATACCATGGCCCTGAGTCTATTTTCATAATTCTGGGCCTATATAAGGACCTTAAACCCTCACTCTCTCATCTCATACGAATTTGAGAAAACTCTAGGTAAGAGAGAGAGAGAGAGAGTAAAGAGAGAAAGTGTGGGAGAAGTGGGAGAAAGATCCTGTTGCTCTAACTTGCTACCATACGTGCTTAGCCACCACCGTCTAATCGTTATTCCGGCGATTCTGTCTTTATTCTTAGGTAAGAAAACCCAAACCCTAATCCGTTCTAGGGTTATGATTGTTACAAGTGATGAAATAGCTAACCTATTTCATTTTGTAGGTTGTCATTCCACCATAGTCAAAGGCTTAACAATTCTATCGAGTTCTTTACGCTTCTACGGTGTATGGTGCAGACTATAGATGCTTAGGTTATGGTTTTCAATGCTTTCAATGCCAAATAATGATAGATTCATGATCTGGGTGATATTTCACATGCAAAATGCGTCGTCCGTTTCCTGTTTCAGTTATATATGAACTATGTGTAATATAGTGTATTCTATGTATGTGTTGAAATATTTGAATACGTTTGCAATTTGTATTGGTGCTTAACATGTTTATTTGTCATGAATATATGCTTAATACATGTGTGGCAACTCCTTAGCGAAAGGACTTGCCCTAAAATCACGTCACGGCAAATACACACTATTTGTGATAAAGTGTGTAGCCCAAGTGTTTGTGGAAATGCTTAAATGAATATGGAACCCGGATTCGTGCATGCCATGATCATCCGTCGTGGGTATATGCATGTGGTTTACGGGACAACTCCCTAGTGAAAGGGGTTGACCTCATATATGTGTAAATCACATACATCATGTATGATGATGTATGTAGTCTAAGTGTTTGTAGAAATGTCTGAATGTGCTAAGTATTACTAATAGTAGTTTTGTATGAGGGATGAGATATGACTCTCAGTTACCTTAATTATGTATATGATTTCCTCCATGTACGATAGATTATGATGTCTGTTTTATTCGTGTAATGAATGTGTGTGCAAATCATGTTTGTGTTACATTTCTTAACATGCTCACATGCTTGTATGAATTGAATTATTTGTTCATTACTGTTTTAACTGTCTCTTATGATTACCTATTGGAATGAAGTAAAAGTGGGGCTATGATATAGTCCAGGCAATCAGTAACAGGCTTGAGTTCGTGGCTGAGATTTATTCACCACTTAAGATGGGTTTGAGGAACCTGAGTCGTACTAAAGTTGTCGGCAGTGGTTAGGCCACACGGAGTGTTTACGCACTTCATGTCGCTCAACTCAACGTGCGCTTGTGCTAGTCGATCTCGTCAAGTAACCTGATCTGCCGATGTATGTTCACCATGTATGGACGCCTCTGTTCGAACTTAAGGTACCCAACTCACTAGTGAATCCCGCATAACCTTGGTACCATGATCTGCTAAGACTCATGAGCTGGGCATGGTGGTATGGAACACCATGGTTTGAGCTGTCAGCCTACGCTGGGGCGATGTGCCTCCCCGTGGTGACCAGTGAGCAATCCAGACTCGTGAGTAGAATACGGTGGTATGGGACACTGTATTCGAGCTGGTGGCCTACACTAATTTGGTGATGGGGGAGTGGTATAACGATTGCGTGTGATAGCCCTGACAGCCCTTTGTAGTGACCTCGAGCATACTTTAAATCCGCGCTGAGGCGACGAGTCTTCCCGTAGTAAACTAAGTATAAACTAGGCCTGTATTGATAAGGTGATGGGGGAGCGGTGCAACGAGTGCGTGCAACAGCCCTGCCAGTCCTTTACAACGACCTAGAACCACATTATCGTATGAGATTATCTAGGACTGATGACCCTAAAATGGATCATTGTTTGGGAATGATATAAGGGAGGTACCTTAGTTTTCCAATACTGCTGTATGAAAAGGACTAATAACAACTCGGTAATCACGTTCATAACATAGCACTACATGTGTTTGGCATTGTGGAGCACTGAGAGATGAACGCATGTCGCGGACGTAAGATGGTGTCACACGAGGGAGCATTGGTGAGGGCATGCATCATGACTGCATTCTATATTTGCATTAATAAGAGTATTTAGGAGTGTTTGATTGTACTGCTTTATCATTACTGCTTGACTGAATTGATAACATGTTAACTTATGCTTTATCGTTCCACTGAGTTAGCTACTCACCCTTACATTTCGGGACGGTGTTCTGGACACCCACCAGACTCTGTCTTAGATGTAGGTATCGATGAGATGCAGGAGGCTGAGCTTGATTACTACGATGATCAGGATGAGTTCTCCTACATATAGTTCTCTAGAGGCTTCGCTTAGGCCATTCAGATGATGGGGCTACATGGTTTACCATTATAGTTGTACCATTTTTTTAGCATTTTGATTTTGAAACTAATACATGTATATGGTGACTCAGTAAGGTGTTCACACTCTGGAGACCGATTGTGACCGTTTCTGGCTTTATATACATTTATATACATCTTTTAGTCTTCCGCTTACATTTTATAACTTGATCCGGAGTATGAATTACTGTTTTGGTATAATCCCACTCATGATTATTGCACTAACATAGACAACATTCAATCATAAGCATTTATGTTGTATAAGTGATGTTTTGGAACTCAGGTGTTGAGTTACTACTTGCCCCCCAATTTTCAGGGCGTTACAAGTTGGTATCAGAGCATGATTTGGATTAAACCGGACCTGGGTTATAGTCACACGACGTGCGTTGTCGCCTTTCAACTTAGGTGGATGCCAGAAAATGTAGAAACAGTCATAGGTGTCCTAGTTTCACCAATCAGCGAAGTTCACTGAAATTAGTCGTTTTGTTTGAGTCTGTACTCAACTGTGATCACACGAGTCGACACCAAAACACTTATAGACCATCAAACGACGGGTTTAGATCACAACTCACCCCATCCCAGCCATCAAAAGTTAGTAAATACAAGTATGTATCAGTAACTTCCCAAAACGACCCGAAACGACTCAAAACGGAGTCGTGGGCCTACCCACTCTAATCCAGAGGGACCCAGGGTGGGACCTAGACCTTTTTGGGGCTTAGGGGGACAGGAGGTCCTCGCCCAAATGGCAAGGCCTCACCAGTTTGTCTAGAGAGTGGTGAGGCCCTCGCCGGTTAATGGGCCCAACCGGGCGGGCCGCTCGGGCCGATTATGTTTGGGGCCTAGGGTGGCCCATTGATATGTGGGGTTTCATTTAAAACCCCTCAAAAGTCATCCCTCCTTCACAAATCACCCCTCCAAGCTCTCATTTTCCTTCAAGGTTGTTGTTTTCTCTCTCAAACCTCCCCTTCAATCACCCAATCCATCAATTTCTGTCACAACCCACTCACCTCCATTGTTTACAGCAATACCTACCCCTCTACCCTCTCCGTTTTCTCTCATTTAAGCTCTTACATCCCTCATTTGTGGCTCAAAATCGTGTAAGCTCTCTAACTCATCCCATTTCTTCACTTCCCTTCTTTAATCCCTGTCATTTAGGCCTTTACAACCTCTGTTGAGGCTCAAATCCATGGAGAACTAAAAACTCCAGCCCCTATTCCCCCTTATCTTCACTTTCTAAGGCTCTCTTTGAGTTCATTGTGGCCATTTTCTCGATTTCCACCGTCCTTTCTCTCATGGGAAAGAGAAAGGGGGTCGTGGATGAGGCTGGGCCTAGTGGCCCTACGCGTTCAAGGAGGCCGAGAGGCACCGCCGTGAGCACAATCACCAATCAGGAGTTTCGGATGAAGAGGGATCTTGATCCATGGGCTCCTGCTAGAAGGGCTCTATTGGCGGAGCTGTCTCATGGAGTTTTTGAGGACCGTATGGTCCTTTTTGAAGCTCAAGTGGATGGGCGGATCTTTGGGGAATATCCGTTATTCGAGTTCCTAGAAGGGGCCCATTGGGGTCCACTATTTGATGGTGGGTCTCGCGCCAATGCGAGCACTGTCTAAGCTTTCTATGCTAACATTCACGAGCCTACGCTTGAACCCCTACAGTTCCAGATCCCGTGTGGAAGGGATCGGTTGGTCACAGTTGATGTCAAATTGATATCTCGACTCCTGAATGTGCCCCTTGGCGAGATGTATGTTAGCAAGCTGAATATGAGGAATGCACGTGAAAGGGATCGCCGCACACGTTTCCTTTGTGGCGTTCTCGAGCGATTCCAACGCTTGAGGCCTTCTACTTTTACAGGTTCTCATAGACCTAAGGAGGCTGAATATTTACTAGACTGCATCTCCAAGATGCAACGGATGCTGCACTGTACCAAGTCAGAGCAGGTTGAGTTGGCCACCTTTATGTTTGAGAAGGAGGCTAGTATGTGGTAGGATAGTGTCCTACGGACAGTTGCAGTTGGCTACGTATGGACTTGGGCAAATTTTGAGTTTCGTTTCCATGAAAATTACTACCCTCAGACCTACCAACATGAGAGGGAGAATGAGTTCTTGCGCCTCAAGCAGGGAGGCATGACAGTTACTGAGTACGAGCATCAATTTACTGAGTTGGGTAGATACGTCCCTACGATACTTACTGACGAGCAGATGAAGATACGACGTTTTCCTGAGGGCTTGCGACCTGACATTTGGTTAAAGATGTGCTGTGTCAGCATACCCTCCTATGCCGAACTAGTACATATGTCTATGTGGGTAGAGCAGGATGTAGAGTGACTGACACGCTCTCGTGGCCCTATGGTTACTAGGCCACGACCAAATATCCAGAGCAGGCCATTCCTCGACAAGAGGCCTCGTATTAACTCTCCTCCTAGGATTGCGGTGCCAGTAGTTCCAATGAGGTATCCAGGTGTGACCTGTTCTTACTGCGGGAAACTGGGTCACCCTATAGAGAGTTGGTTTGCATGGATGAGAGACAACAGGTTTTCACCACCGCAGAGGATTGATCGTTCTCGTTCTCATGCTTTATCGGCTCCACCACTACGGACAACACCTGCACATCCATCCTTCAGACCACCTGCACCTCGTTTTAGGCTGCCACAATGACCTATGGTGCCTCATCCCAATCGACCTCAGCAGTCACGCATTCATGCATTGACAGCGGAGGAGCTAGAGACAACACCTTCATCACTTATGGCCTTCGAGGTCACTGCACACGTCCAAGGTATTCCAATCTTCTTATTGGTGGACACAGGGTCCACTACCTCTATGATCTCATACACGACAGTCAAGTGACTGGGTTTGGATACTGCTATTACGAAGGGAGTGAGGGTCATCTCTACCACAGGGACTTTCTCTGATGTTACTAGTATGTGTGAGGGCTGCTTGATAGACTTAGGTGGCAGAACGATACTAGTTGACGTGATCATCGTCCCCCTAGTTCACTATGACGTCATTTTCGGTATGGACTGGTTCACTAAGATGCGAGCAGAGATCGATTGTGAGACTAGGATGGTTACAGCCCACGGACCGGAGGGCATGACTTTTACTTTCCCTGTTCAAGTTAGTCACATTTCTCGATTGAGATGTTACGCTTCTTCACTGAAGAATATTGATGGTCCGATGGTTGTGGATTCACTCATAGTTCAGAATTTTATGGATGTGTTTGAGACGATTCCTGGTTTGCCTCCTTGGCACGAGATTGACTTCACCATTGATCTTATGCCTGGTGCGACACCTATTTCATTACCGATGTATCTCATGCCTCCATGTGAGATGGAGGAATTGAGGAAACAGATTGACGGACTGTAGAGAAGGGCTTCATATGACCCAGTGTGTCTCCTTGGGGAGCACCTGTGTTATTTGTCAAGAAGAAAGATGGGTCGCCATGGTTATGTATTGATTACCGCAGGTTGAACCAGTTGACCGTGAAGAACAAATATCATTTGCCCAGGATAGACGACTTGTTTAATCAGTTAAAGGGGGCAAAGTATTTTTTGAAGATCGATTTATAGTCAAGGTATCATCAGTTGCGCGTCAAGGATGAAGACGTGTAAAAGACGGCTTTCAGGACCTGTTTTGGGCATTATAAGTTCCTTGTGATGTCGTTCGGTCTTACGAACGCACCGGCCGTGTTCATGGACTTGATGAACCGGGTATTTCTGCCATTTTTATACCGATTCGTCATCATATTTATAGATGACATCCTGATATACTCCACGAGTCAGGAACAACACGAGAAACACTTACAGGCAGTCCTAGATACTCTGAGGAAGAACCAGTTGTTCGCGCAGTATAAGAAATGTGACTTCTGGCAGGAGGAAGTCAAGTTCATGGGACATGTAGTGTCCAAGGAAGGGATAGTGGTGGACCTTGCTAAGGTAGCCGCCATTCAGGATTGGAAGCAGCCTGGTTCAGTTACTGAGGTGAGGAGTTTTTTGGGCCTGGTAGGTTATTACCGACGATTCATCCGGGACTTCTCGAAGATAGCTAGACCGTTGTCACAGTTGACATGAAAGGATCTGAAGTTCGCATGGAATGAGAAGGCGGAAGTAGCTTTTCAGAAGCTGAAGGACAGACTGTCATCCACCCCTATCCTAGTATTGCCAGAGCAAGGGGTTAAGTCACCATATACACTGACGCGTCTCGCATTGGTTTGGGTTGTGTCCTTATGTAGAAGGACAGGGTGATTGCGTATGCCTCAAGAAAATTAAGGAAGCATGAAGAGAATTACTCTACGCACAACCTTAAGTTAGCAGCGGCCATATTCGCATTGAAGCTCTGGAGACATTACCTCTACGGAGAGGAGTTCGAGCTTTTCTGCGACCACAAGAGCCTTAAGTATATATTCGCTCAGCGGGACTTGAATATGAGGCAGCGCCGATGGATGGAGACCTTGAAGGACTTCAAGTTCGAGGCTTCCTACCATCTTGGTAAGGCCAACCTTGTGTCAGACGTGTTGAGTTGCAAGAAGGTTATAGCATTTGCGGCTCCACTGATGATAGTAGAGTGGGATATGTTGGAGTTCATGTGGGACTTCGAGTAGAAACTCACAATGGAGGAGCCATTCGAGAGTGTCGCACACGTTCAGGTGTGGCCACTTATTGATGGTCGGATTATCGAGGCCCAGAAGGGCGACAAGCGGTTGTCTGAGCTTCGAGAGCAAGCTAGCAATGATGTGGACTCCGAGTGGAGAGTTGGCACGGATGGGGGCCTGCGATACCGTGGCTGCCTATGTGTCCCAGATATTCAGGACTTGAGATAGGAGCTTCTCGAGACTGCCCATAGATCAAAGCTTGCGATGCATCCTGCTAGCACGAAGATGTATCAGGATATGAAGCAGTCGTATTGGTGGGACAGTATGAAGTTTCATAGAGCAGAGTATGTTTCCCGTTGTCTCACGTGTCAGCAGGTCAAGGTCGAGCATTGTCGACCTCCTGGACTCCTTCAGCCCATGCCCATAGCTGAATAGAAGTGGGACTTAATGTCTATGGACTTCATCTCTAGGTATCGAATATGAGAAAGGGTTATGACTTTATTTGGGTGATCGTGGACCGGTTGACCAAATCGGCTCATTTTCTCCCTATTAGAGTGACGAACTCTGCAGATGACTTGGCTAGGTTGTATATCAAAGAAATAGTGCGTCTGCATGGAGTTCCCTTGGAGATCGTGTCGGACTGCGACACGTAATTCACGTCTATCTTCTAGACTCCTATCCAGGAAGCGATGGGTGTGAAGTTGAAGTTCAATACCGCGTTTCACCCTCAGACCGACGGGCAGACAGAGTGGGTGAATCAGATTTTAGAAAATATGCTGTGGGCATGTGTTTTGGACTTCAAGGACAATTGGGATGACTGCCTCCCATACGTAGAGTTCGCCTACAACAACAGTTTTTCAGGCAAGTATTGGCACGGCTCCTTACGAGGCCTTGTATGGGCGTCCTTGTAGAACACCGCATTGTTGGGTAGAGGTTGGCAAGCGCAGTTTGGTTGCCCCAGAATTACTACAGGCCACCTCAGAGAAGATCGACATTATCAGGCGTCGACTCCTGACGGCCCAGAGCAGACAGAAGAGTTATGCCAATACGAGGCGGCAACCACTTGAGTTTGAGGTTGGAGATCATGTATTCCACAGAGTTTCCCCTATAAAGGGAGTCCTTCGGTTTGGGAAGAAGGGGAAGCTTACGCCGTGGTTCATTAACCCATTTTAGATACTTGATCAAGTGGGAGTGGTGACATATTGTCTCGCTTTGCCCACACCACTTGCGGGCGTGCATAACATATTTCATGTATCTATGCTGAAGAAATACATCCTTGATCCTTTACACATCATCCATTGGGAGTAGGTGCAGTTGAGCGAGGATTCTACATATGTACTGCGTCCGATGACTATCCTAGACAGGAAGGAGCAGGTGTTGCGCAGTAAGGTGATTCCACTTGTGAAGGTACTGTGAACGCATCATAGAAAGGAGGAAGCTACCTGGGAGACAGAAGCCGAGGTCAGAAAAAACTACCTTCAGCTTCTCGAGGAGTACGAAAAGGTACTAATTTTAAGGATGAAATTTTTCTTTAAGGGGGGTAGATTGTAACGACTCAGAAAATCCTGCACAAAGGCCCGACTACCACCTCAGGCAGAAATCACTCAAGACCAAATCCTTTAGAAATTAGACGAGGATTAACTAGTGTTAAACTAGATTACATACGAAATCCGCACTAATCACTTTAAATACGATCTGCAGACCTAAAACTTGTGGAATCATTGACGCTAAATTATCCAAAAATCTAGGATCAATCTCATTATCCGGCTGCTCTCGGGAGCATTACGAAACTCCGTATCAAATCTAGACCGCACATCGAAAGTCCAAATAATACGAGGTTATAGAATTAGGACCGCCTTGCTAGGCTAGACAACCATCTCGGAAGTCAAAACCAGATAGTGTCCCAGGGCTATTCGCTTGAGCCCGGAGCGAGGAGTGTGAGAAAACATAGTTTTCTTTAGAAATTAAATCTAATTTGAGTAATCTGATACTTGTCGCTTGTGGGCCAAATATAAGCAATCAAACTGTCGGAATCTGACCCAAATACACCCTCGGATCAGGGAACATTTTTCATACATGTCCGTGTACTTGTAACCCTGATCGAGTTTCAGTGACCATTGAACTGAAACTGGTCCACCACGTGTGATTTGGGAACCCAACTGGAATGAAAACTTAACTCGACCTAGATCCAAGGTCAGTGAGCTTAAGTCCGACCTTTGGCTCAAGGGGGGGCACCAGAAGTGCTCCGTTGAGACGAAACAGTCCGTATTTGGACATAACCTAAGTATACCATGGCCCTGAGTCTATTTTCATAAGTTTTGGGCCTATATAAGGACCTTAAACCCTCACTCTCTCATCTCATACGAATTTGAGAAAACTCTAGTTGAGAGAGAGAGAGTAAAGAGAGAGAAAGTGTGGGAGAAGTGGGAGAAAGATCCTGTTACTCTAACTTGTTACCATACGTGCTTAGCCACCATCGTTTAATCATTATTCCGGCGATTCTGTCTTCGTTCTTAGGTAAGAAAACCCTAACCCTAATCCATTCTGGGGTTATGATTGTTACAAGTGATGAAATAGCTAGCCTATTTCATTTTGTAGGTTGTCATTCCACCGTAGTCAAAGGCTTAATGATTCTATCGAGTTCTTTACGCTTCTACGGCGTAAGGTGTGGACTATAGATGCTTAGGTTATGGTTTTCAATGCTTTCAATGTCTGATAATGATAGATTCATGATTTGGGTGTTATTTCACATGCAAAATGTGTCGTCCGTTTCATGTTTCAGTTATATATGAACTACGTGTAATATAGTGTATTCTATGTATGTGTTGAAATATTTGAATACGTTTGGAATTTGTATTGGTGCTTAACATGTTTATTTGTCGTGAATATATGCTTAATACATGTGCGGCAACTCCTTAGTGAAAGGACTTGCCCTAAAATCACCTCACTGCAAATACACACTATTTGTGATAAAGTGTGTAGCCCAAGTGTTTGTGGAAATGCTTAAATGAATATGGAACTCAGATTCGTGCACGCCATGATCATCCGTCGTGGGTATATGCATGTGGTTTACGGGGCAACTCCTTAGTGAAAGGGGTTGACCTCATATATGTGTAAACCACATACATCATGTATGATGATGTATGTAGTCTAAGTGTTTGTAGAAATGTCTGAATGTGCTAAGTATTACTAATAGTAGTTTTGTATGAGGGCTGAGATATGAATCTCGGTTACCTTAATTATGTATATGATTTCCTCCATGTACGATACATTATGATGTCTGTTTTATTCGTGTAATGAATGTGTGTGCAAATCATGTTTGTGTTACATTTCTCAACATGATCACATGCTTGTACGAATTGAATTACTTGTTCATTACTGTTTTGACTCTCTTATGATTACCTATTGGAATGAAGTGAAAGGGGGGTTATGATATAGTCCAGGCAATTAGCAACAGGCTTGAGTTCGTGGCTGAGATTTATTCTTCACTTAAGATGGGTTTGACGAACCCGAGTCGTACTAAAGTTATCGGCAGTGGTTAGGCCACAAGGAGTGTTTGCGCACTTCATGTCGCTCAACTCAACGTTCGCTCGTGCTAGTCGAGCTCGTCAAGTAACCCGATCTACCGATGTATGTTCACCATGTATGGATGCCTCTTTTTGAACCTAAGGTACCCAACTCACCAGTGAATCCCGCTTAACCTTGGTACCTTGATCCGCTAAGACTCATGAGCTGGGCATGGTGGTATGGGACACCATGGTTGAACTGTCAGCCTACGCTGGGACGATGTGCCTCCCTGTAGTGACCAGTGAGTAACCCATACTCGTGAGCCAAATATGGTGGTATGGGACACTGTATTCGAGCTGTCAGCCTACACTAATTTGGTGATGGGGGAGTGGTGTAACGATTGTGTGTAATAGTCCTGACAGCCCTTTGTAGTGACCTCGATCATACTTTAAATCTGCGGTGAGGCGACGAGTCTTCTCGTAGTAAACAGAGTATAAACTAGGCTTATATTGATAAGGTGATGGGGGAGCAGTGCAACGAGTGTGTGCAACAGCCCTGACAGCCCTTTACGGTGACTTATAACCGCATCATCGTATGAGATTATCTAGGACTGATGACCTTAGAATGGATCATTGTTTTGGAATGATATAAGGGAGCTACCTTAGTTTTCCAATACTACTGTATGAAAAAAGCTAATAACAACTTGGTAATCAAGTTCATAACATAACATTGCATGTGCCTGGCATTGTGGGGCACTAAGGGATGAACGCATGCCGCAGACGTAAGATGGTGTCGCATGAGGGAGCATTGGCGAGGGCATGCATCATTACTGCATTCCATACTTGTATTAATAAGAGTATTTAGGAGTGTTTGATTGTACTGCTTTATCATTACTGCTTGACTGAATTGATAACATGTTAACCTATGCTTTATCGTTCCACTGAGTTAGCTACTCACTCCTACGTTACGGGACGGTATTCTGGACACCCATCAGACTCTATCTTAGATGCAGGTATCGAAGAGATGCAGGAGGCTGAGCCTGATTACTATGATGATCAGGATGAGTTCTCCTACATGCAGATCTCTGGAGGCTTCGCTTAGGCCATTCAGATGACGGGGCTACAAGGTTTACCATTATAGTTGTACCATTTTTTTTTCACATTTTGATTTTGAAACTAATACATGTATATGGTGACTCAGTAAGGTGTTCATACTCTGGAGACCGATTGTGACCGTTTCTGGCTTTATATACATTTATATACATCTTTCAGTCTTCCGCTTGCATTTTATAACTTGATTTAGAGTATGAATTACTGTTTTGGTATAATCCCACTCATGATTATTGTACTAACACAGATAACATTCAATCATAAGAATTTATATTGCATAAGTGACTTGGAACTCGGGTGTTGAGTTGCTACTCGACCCTCGATTTTCAGGGTGTTACATGGTAGGTGGAGGATCCTTAAATGCAGAAGTTCATTCCCCAATCCACTCTATTGAATATCAATGATGAGGGTGGATTGGAGGATGAACTCCCATGAGAGAAAAAGGCTTAGGGTAGGTGATCTGAATTAAACACTCAAAAGCTCTATCTATTTTCTCTACAAACTACCTCAAGCAAGCTCGCATTAAATATGCAAAAAGTTCCAATGGAAATAAAACAGTCATATTTTTTATAGAGTTCAATATCATCGAGCAGGCTTCGATATCATCGAGCGTATACTCTCGATAACATCGAATGGTCGATCGATGGCACAAACTCAATCTGTTAAACACTTTTAAACCTTTTTGCCAACTGGTCGAGGATATCGACCATGCTTCAATGTCATCGGATTTCGTACTCCGATTTCATCAACGCATGGTTCGATTCCTCGACATTTGAAAACATGAGAGTAGACTTACCTTTGAAGCTTAATAGGTATTGATATGATCGAGCATCCTTCGATATCATCTGATTTTGAATGTCGATGATATTGATACCAGTTTCGATTCATCAATATTTTCAAGGAATTTTCCTATAAACTTGCTAGACGGTTTGTGTCTTATTTCGATGACATCGACCTAGTCTTGATATGATTAATATTTGAATATCGATATTATCGAGTGATCCTCAATACTTAAAAGAATTTACTTGAAAGCTTGCTGGTCAGAATTGTGTCCCAATCCGATATCATCGAAGGTCCGTTAATATCATCGAGGTTCGAATTTCGAGGATATTGAGGCTCTCTTCGAGATATCAAAAATCACATGATTTTCCTTAACTGTTTTCTAGACACAAACTGACTAAATGTCGAATTTATCGAGCCTTCTCGATGGACTCGAGATTCGAAAGTCGATGATATCGATCCTGTCATCGATTCATCGAGAATTCAGCCCAAGATGCATTTTAACTGCTGGACGTTTAAAGTCCTCATTCGATATCATCGAGTGAGTTTCGAGGACATCGATAATAGAGTTCGATTGCATCGAACCACTTATCGATAAATCGACAAAGGCAGAAAACTTAGAGATTTTCCTTATTTTACAAAATAGTTTTCTCACCTTAAACCCTAAGTTGTTCTATCCATTTTTAATGATTTTATATCCTGGTGTTTTGGGTCATGGGTTGTGAGGCTAAGTTTACCTATGATGAGTTCGGGCACACATCCTATTGTGGCAGACGCTTGAATGATCTTCTTATGGGTCTTACTTGTCTGGCTGACTTAACACTCATGCTAATTGACAAACCAGGGCACTTTCAGTCGGGTGGCATAACATTTTAAATTTTGGGGGGACAACAAGGGCAAATTAGGTCTATGTGTTTCTATCCCACTGTAGAAACTCCAAAATCGATTCGCTATCAATAGAAGTTGTTGTAGGACAATTTGTTGAAAAAATCACTCCGGGACGCATTGCATCCCTCCTTGGAGTTTCTCTATCAAGCGAGGGGTTCCCAACCATGACACGACTTCTCCGGCTATTCGATATAAAATGAAAAAATTTTCGTGTAAGGGAAAAGACGAGCCTTGGATTCAAGGAAATGCCCTTCGGTCCTCAAACATGTCGAGTCCATATCATGTCCTTCATTCCATATTCTCGACCAATGTTTATCCTCGTGGTACCAATAGGGTGGATCTTACCCCCTTTATGGTCGACATAGTACATAGTGTTTCCATGGGGATCCGTCTTTGTCTCCATTGTATCATCCTGTATCAGATTGCTCTCCCGATCGGGGGAGTAGACCGACCCATCTTCCTTATGGTCACCTCATTTGTTTATTTTTATGGGAGTGCGGCTTTCTGCCCACTCCCGATGTGTCGGTGCTAGGGTCGCAATTTACTTGAGACAACATTAAGAGGATGCAATTGAAGTCTACTCTGATGTCGACCGTTGTGGCAGATGCTGATACTACAGAGATGGGGCAAGTTAGCGATGCCGTGACATAGTAGGCCGAGCCCTCAGTTTAGCCTACTTCTGACTAGGCAGCGACTCGTAAATACATAAGATAGGAGGATTGCCTGGAGTTGCTCATTTATGAATAGACCTGGTAGGGAGAGCGCTTGACATGAGTAGAGCAACTGCTGCAAACACTACAAAGCATAATTTAGGAGCTCGTAGCATTTGTCACCTGTCGTAGCGATGACACCGTACAACCAGGGCCTAGACGATTAGCTAGAGAGTAGTTTAGAGCATGCTTTGAGTCGCGTCACCATCTCAGGCATTAATATCTTTTTGGATGCTCTGAGATGGGTTTACATGTACTGGTCTTCAATAGTTATACTTCTTAGTTACATGTATGGATTCGGTAGTTACTTTTTGTGGATATTTTAGATCTTGTTATTGGTGCTTTAGTGGTATATGTTGATATCATATATTAGTCATCAATGGCTATTTCTTTTTATGAATGATTGTGTATTGGTTTGTTTATAATATTATCATGTTCTTTATGCACTCCTATAAAGTGATAATGCTTATTATTTCTCCTCTCCAAATGCATAAGTGTGAACATATTTATCAACTTTCATTGATGATTTGTGGTTTACAATAACACCATTTGCCAAACACTGACAAAAAGAGGGAGAAACATGCTCCCACCATATTGTTTAGTATCTTTTTGAAAATCATGGTGTTGTAGGAAGATAGGGGGAGCATTGAAGATTTCGAGTCTGTCATGTCTTTCTTTACTTGTAAAGAAATGTAATTGTATTTCAAAAGATAGGTAAATCAGTCTTACCGTGAGTTGTATAGGGTTTGTTAGGTTTGTTGTCACGTAATTGACAAAGAGGGAGATTGAGAGTGCCTTAGTTTTCCAATTAGCGTGAAATAAGAGTTTTAGAGTCAAGTGAGCCCCAAAGAAGACCCAAGACTAAAGACTCAAAGGGTTGGAGACTTAAGATTCAAGACAAGGTAAGAAAGCCTCATACCTCGACAAACCCTATACTAAAACCCTTCTAACATATCCCATAATTGACTAAAAACATTTAGGAAAAGCTGTTGTTAAGTATGCTAAGTAGTTGTGAAGTAGGATGTCTGAGTTAAATATTACATTCTGAAAACAGACATATTCGATGGCATTGAACTTAAGCTTTTATGACATAAAACTCAGATTCGATGGCATCGAAAAATTGCATAAACTGTCCAACAAGAAATCCTGAATTTTGTGGATTTTACCCATGGCATCAAAGCTTGTTCAATGACATCGAAGACCTCTTCGATGGCATCGAACTCTACCTCGATGACATAAAAAAAGAGCAATTTAGTCTAGCAAGCCAACTAGGAAAATCTGGATTTTCTCGATGGCATCGAAGCCTGTTCGATGGCATCGAAACTTAAACTTCGATGGCATCGAACTCAGTTTAGTTGGCATCAAAGAAGTGCTCAAACAATCTAGCAAGGAAATCACAAAATTCATGATTTTTGCGATGACATCAAACCACCCTTCAATGGCATTAAAGGACCCCTTCGATGACATTGACGCTACGTGAAAAATGGAAAAAAAAAAAGGACAGATTTCGAGACAGTTGTGAACCGTCTCTAAAATTCCTTGGTTTGAAGACGCTTTAGAGATGGCCGTAAACTGTCTCTAAAATTTTAGACGGCTCTCGACCGTCCTTAATATTGTCTTAAAATGTTGAACGTCCAAAAATCATTTAAGACGGTCAGAATCCATCATTAATTGTGGAGAAAAGACGGCTATCGACCGTCTGGAATAAAAACGATCTTTGACCGTCTTATATGCGGTCATCTGAGATGGTTAAAGATCGTCCGCATTAGAGATGGTCATTGGCCATCTTTTACTAGTAATCTGAGACTGTCAAGGACCGTCTGCATTAGAGATGGTCACCGGCCGTCTTTTACTGGTAATCTGAGACCATCAAGGACCGTCTACATTAGAGACGGTCACTGGCCATCTTTTACTAGTAATCTGAGACCGTCAAGGACCGTCTGCATTAGAGACGGTCATTGGCTATCTTTTATAGGTACTCTGAGACTGTCAAGGACCTTCTGTATTAGAGACGGTCATTGGTCGTCTTTTACTGGTAATCTGAGACTGTCAAAGACTGTCTGCATTAGAGACGGTCCTTAGCCATCTTATAGCAGTCGTCTGAGACCGTCAATGACCGTCTGCATTAGAGACGGTCCTAAACTGTCTCTAATGGTCGGTCAAAACTTAACAACAACAAAATTATGAATTTCCAAAAAAAAAAAAAAAAGTTAAGAAGCTTAGAAAAAATAATTAACAATGTTTAAGAAAAATTTAGATTTTGAAAAAAAAAAAAAAACTGTGATTTTATAAAAATCTAGATTTTGAAAAAATAAATTAAGAACTTTGAGTAATGTTGATAATTTTGAGAAAAAAAAATTTCGATAAAAAAATGATATTTTGAAAAAGAAAATATAAAAAATTAAACAAAATTATGAAAAAATTGACAAATTGTAAAAAAATATATATTTTAAAAAGGAAAACTAGATTTTGTATTTTAACAAAAAATAATTAAAAAGTTATATAACAAGATTTTGATTTTAAAAAATGATATTTTGAAAAAGAAAATTTTAAAAATTAAACAAAATTGTGAAAATTTTGACAAATTGAAAAAAAAAAAAAAAATTTAGAAAAAGAAAACTAGATTTTGTATTTTGACAAGAAAAATTGAAAAGTATATAACAAAAGTGAGATTAAAAAAATGATAATTTGAAAAAGAAAATTTAAGAAATTATACAAAATTGTGAAAAAATTGACAAATTGTAAAAAAAAAATATTTTTAAAAAAAGAAAACTAGATTTTGTATTTTGACAAGAAAAATTGAAAAGTTAGATAACAAAAGTGAGATTTTGATGATGTGTTGTATATCCTTGCCGCCCCTATGTTTCTCCAACCCGTTTTTGGGCCGAGTATAAAAAATTATGTAGATTTAAATCTTAAGTGGACCACACCACTAGAAAGAATGATAATATAGTACCTCACCATTAAAAATTATAAAGAGCCCATCGTAAGGTTTTAGTAATGTTTATTTGCAATCTAACTTGTTGATAATGTAAAGATCTAGATGAAGGTAAACTACAAAGATCAAATTGATCTAAAACTTTTGTGGCCTTCAAAAGGTTTTTAATAGTCATTCATCATTGTTTTGTTGGTATGGCCCACCTGAGATTATTGAGTTCTTGTGATTTGAAATCACATCCTAAAATATGATGGAAAAATATATGGACGGTGTCAATATACATAAAATATATCAAGGTGGGCCCTACACGGCTTGAGTAACACCCATGAAGGAGTTACCTAAATAGTGAAATGGTACTATAATGTCACCTCATAGGAACTTCCCATGAGATTAATCTGTGTGCGCCCCACCATGATGTGTGTAGAACATCAACACCATGTATTTGATGTGTCCCCTTTAAGTCCAAAAATCAATCGTATATGAAACTCAGGTGGGCCATAACATCTAAAACTATGTGAAGACATCCCTAAAACATATAAAAGCATTTAATTAGCGGGGGCCACATGAGTTTTGGATGTATATGAAACTTGGGCTGACTTCTCATCCAAGTGGGACACAAATAATGAATGGGCTAGATCTATGAACCACATCTAGGTGGGCCCAATAAATGATTATAAATGTTTTAATGGGAGGGTAAACCTCTCAACTATAGTATGTGGTGTGGCCCACCCAAGTCATGGATTAACTTTATTTTTAAGCTCGTGGCCCACCATGAAATGGTGCATCTGATTGACGGGGCATAACCAAAGTTCAAGTGGACCCACCATAGAAAAGAGTGGGATAGTGACACCCACTATTGAAACCTTCTTAGGGCCCGCTGCGATGTTTATTTGAGATCCAATCTGTTTATAAGTTAATATAGACATGGATGCGGTTGAAACTTAGTCTGATCCCTTATCCAAGTGGGACACACATAATGAGTGGGTTGGATATGTGAAACACATTTAGGCAGGCCCAATATATGATGATGAATGTTTTAAGGAAACCCTTCTCTACTACATTTAGGTGAGTTACTAGTTACCCTTACTAGAGTAAACTCTGTGGGGTCCACTGTTATTTATTCATTTTATCCACTCCATTCATCCATGTTAACAGATAATTTGAGGTCTAAAGAACAAAAAGGAAGCATATCCAAAGCTCAAGTGGACCACACCATAGGAAATAGTGTGATTGAACCTCTACCATTTAAATTTTCTTGGAGGCTATAGAAGTTTTGGATCAAGCTGATGTTTGTGTTTTTTATTCATTCATATATTTTTGATATTATGAACAACCTTTAACCATTTTTAGACAATCTAATCGGTCCAGATTGAAGAGTAATAACTTCAGATGTTTAAATCAAAATTCACTCAAATTGTTGATCAATCTTGTTTGCCCAATATCTTTCTCATATGTAGCATGATCGGGGCGAGTAACTAGTCAAATTAAGGGTAATGATTAGTAAAATAGAGTGAATGGACTAGACATGTAAAATGGGTTAAATATTCTAGTCAAAATTGTGACCCAACTTATTGACACCCTGAGACTTTAAGAATTAATGTTAGTAAGTTTTGTGGGGCCCATCATGATGTGTGTCGAACATCAACACCGTGTATTTGATAGAAGTTTTGGATCAAGCTGATGTTTGTGTTTTCCCTTCATTTATATCGTTTTTGATATTATGAACATGTTGGATGGCAAATAAACATTACTGTGGGCCCAAGGAAGGTATCAACGGTGGAAATCATTATTCCACACTGTTTTGTGTGGCATGGTCCACTTGAGTTTTGGATTTACCAAAAATTTGGGATCAACCCACACCATTCATCCATTTTTCGAGATCATTTTATACAATTATCTAAAAAATGAATCATATCCAGAGATTAAATGGACCACACCACGAATAAAGGGAACAGATTGGCTACTCCCCCTAGACCACGTTGAAGAGTTATGAAAAGGTTGTTTCTTTTAATCTCAATTATTTTTAAGGAAATGGAAAATGATCAATGGTCTAAAAATGATATTGTTTCTTAGAAAGTATGGAAATTTAGATTATCAGGTTTTTGGAGGAAAAAGAAAATACCCTTTTTGAGGAAAATTGTGGAAAGGAAAATAATTTCCCAGATGTCACTATATTGTCACAACCAGCGGAAAACATCACATCAGCAGAAAACTCCTTTTCCACACATACTTTTTGGATTCCACCAATCCATACAGGCAAGCAGATCATCCTTGTATAGGTTGTTGGATGATCCAAAATTGCTTGCTCAACAATCATACATTGAAGAATGTTATTATTCAATAATACACTTATCTTGATTATACATACCATATAATGAAGTAAATTCCAAAGAACTATGTGTCTATTTATGCAAATTGAAAACCTGTAGATGTCATATAAATTCTGTTATGGCATTGTCAACCACCTCCTTTTTTGTTAGATGTGTTGTATGGTTACTGAATTGCTTTCTATGATTAGTTGATTTATTTCACAAATATAACATTTAAACACCATAATTTCATCAAGAAATGCAAGTGGGACTCAAGGAAATGAGATGGAGAAGGGGCCTAGCAGCACATGTGCTATCCTTGTACAGTTATAGGAGAATGAGCAAAGGGCAGCTGGTGGTTGAACTAAAAGTCAGGCTGGCCTGTTTATCAGGTGAGCAACAAGCTTACATTGAATGTCAATCAATAGTTATTTTCTTTGTAAACTTTTCATTTTTGTGTGACAAATGTGGTGTAGCCAATGTAAGTGGAGTGTTTGCCATCTAGGTTGCAACTTTACAAACTTTGAATGTCTACAAATCTATGGCTGTCTCCATTTACAGAGGGGATGCGAGAAGGAGAAAGGCTATGATTGACACAATATTGCATACATCCCAGATATTCAGATTAGATGGCTGCCCGATTGTAAGCACCACTTCTTGCTCAATGTTTTCTTTGCTTTATAATATATGATTTTACCAAATACTGTCTTCAGTAACTATTAAGTACTGGAAAGTACTTTTTGGGGTCCTATTTGGATTGAAGGAACCTAAAGAGTAAAAAAGGAGGGGAATTTTTTAAATGCAAGGAAAATGATGGATAAGGAAATCCATGGGAAAGAGTCCTAAAAGGTTGTCTATGTTAGTTTCCATGATTTTAAGGGAAATGTGGAATCGTCACTGATCAAAAAGTGATATTCTCTTAAAAAGTGTGGAAACGTGGATTATTAAGGTTTCTGGAAGAAAAGGAAAACACTCTTTTCTTTTTCTTTTTTTTCTTTTTTGAGGTAAATTGTAGAAAATAAAATAGTTCCCACATGTTGCTTTATTGTCGAACCCTCTAAAAAATGTTATCTCAGTAGAAAACTCTCTTTTCCATAGTTACATTTTTGATTTCATCAATCCAAATGGGTAGGCTGATCATCCCTTTATAGACATTGCCAAAATTCCATGTTCAACAATCATACATTGAAGGATGTTTCTATCCAATAACACACTTACCATGATTATACATACCTTATAATGAAGTAAATTCCAAGGAACTATGGGTCCCATTTATTGAAACTAAAAACTTGCATGCGATAAACAAATTCTGTCTAAGCATTGTCAACCACCTCCTTTATGGGTAACTAGTGTGTCTAGAAAATAGAACATTTAAAGGAGGGGCTTGGTAGTGCACATTGTATGGTTCCTGGATAGCTTTTTATGGTTAACTGATGTGTTTGGAAAACAGAACATTTAAAATGGAATGGAGTGATCTCTCTGTCTAGCTGACAACCTCCTTTCCTTTCTTTTCAACAGCTTGGTGGAATGAATTCCTTACTTACAGTTGAACACTCACTTTCCATTTCCCTAATTTCTTGAGTTCCCACAATCATCATGGGGATGGAAGTATCACATGGTTCCCCAGGCCAGTCCGACGTGGCATTAATTGTGGCAGTAAGATAAGATGCATGATTTTCCTTTTCAACTGTTAGTCATAGAGTGACAGTACTTGTTTCAATTTTCTTCGATGGATGATGAATGTATTTACAAATGTAAATGAAAATAAAGAACTTAATATATATATATATATATATGTTATCAATGGAGGATACCTTGTTTAGGGGGACATGAAATTCTTGTACTTTATGGTATGGTGCCCCAATATTGGTTGTATGTTACTAGTATGTAGTAGATAATACTAGAGAATAGTGGAGGCGTTCTTCAAACCTAAACCTATAACCATAATCTAAACCTATAACCTAAACCTAAACCTAAACCTTAACCTATAACCTAAACCTATAACCTATAACCTATAACCTATAACCTATAACCTAAAACCTAAACCCAATCCCGAACTCGAACCCGATTTCCTAAACCTAAACCTTAACCTATTATAAATTCCCTAAAGCTATAACTTATAACTTAAACCTAAACCTAAACCTAAAACCTTAACCTAAACCTAAAACCTAAATCTATTCTCAAATCCCTAAACCAAAACATGCACCTAATCATAATCACAACTCCTTAACCTAAACCTAAACATGAAAACCTAAACCTAAACCCAATCCCGAACTCGAACCCGATTTCCTAAACCTAAACCTTAACCTATTCTCAATTCCCTAAAGCTATAGCTTATAACCTAAACCTAAACCTTAACCTAAACCTAAACCTAAACCAAAACCTATGACCTAAACCTTAACCTATAACCTATAATCTAAACTTATAACCGATAACCTAACCTTAACCTAAACCTAAAACCTAAACCTTAGCCTATAACTTAAAACCTAAACCTCAACCTAAAACCTAAATGTATTCTCAAATCCCTAAACCTAAACCTACACCTAATCCTAATCTCAACTCCCTAACCTAAACCTAAAGCCGATCTCGAACCCGAATTTGAATCCCTAAACCCTAAGCCTAAACCTAAACCTAAACCTAAACCAATAACCTAAGCCTAATTCACTTAACTTAAACACCGCACCTTAACCCAAACATATAACCCAAGCCCAGAACACGAACCCGAATTCCTAAATCTAAACCTAAACCTAAACCTAAACCTATAACCTTAACCTTTAACCTATAACCTTAACCTAAACCTATAACCTAACCTAAACCTAAACCTATTCTTAAATCCCTAAACATATAACCTAAACCTATTCTCAAATCCCTAAATCTACATCTAAACCCCTATTATCAAATCCCTAAACCTATAACCTAAATATAAACCTTTAACCTATAACCTAAACCTAAACCTATAACCTACACTTATAACCTTTAACCTATAACCTAAACCTATAGCCTACACTTATAACCTAAACCTAAACCTAAACCTAAAACTTAAATGTATTATCAAATCCTTAAACCTAAACCTACACGTAATCTTCATCTCAACTCCTTAACCTAAACCTAAACTTGAAAACCCAAACCTAAACCCGAACCCGATTTCCTAAACCTAAACCTTAACGTATTCTCAAATCCCTAAACTTAAACCTACACCTAATCCTAATCACAACTCCCTAACTTAAACCTAAACTGTAAGACCCGTATCTTAGATCGTACCGTTACGTAGGTTCCCGCAGTCTTTCCAGTCGAATTTCGGCAACCTTCGACCCTTAACCAGCATTGCGCACGACCCTAATTCACATACTGTCCACCCGAATCGATTCAACCTAAGACTAATACCTTTGTGACCGCGCCATCATTGCGGTTCTGGTGCCGCGACTCACGTGCCAATCCGATTTTCTGGCCAGGAGATGTGGGCCAGCATTCGGTGCGAGAAAAACGCCGCGCATATGAATTCTAAGAGAACCTCTACGAGATATCACATCAATCATCCATCAATCAATCCCATCAAGGGTCAAGTACACATCACTTTTTACCCATTTCCAAGTAACCCCAAAGTCAGAAAGTCTCTTACACCCATCACTCACCATATCCATCACTCCATCAAACATTACCCATCTCTCTCTCCCTTTTACAAACCTCTTTCTCATTTTCAAACCTCATCCCAAGCAAGAGAAATCTTCATACATCCAAGCCCTCCCATGGAGAGAAAAATGCACGTGTGAGGCCCACCTTTCCATCCCAAGATCTCTCATCCTAGCCATCCATTTCTCATCTTCACCCATCAAAGAGAAGCACTAGGAGACCGGCGTTCCATCGGACCAAGAAGAAGTCGGTGGGTGATCTTGGATCTTCATCTCTTTAAATTTTGTGATGTAAGGGCCCACTTATGGTGGGACCCACCTTGATGTAGGCTTTGTATCAAAGAGGAGTCCATAGTAGTGGGGCCCCTCCATCTCACCGATCTCTCTCTCTCTCTCTCTCTCCTTCCCATATTTTGTGGCCACCTGATGAATGGGCTATACCCACACTGCCCAGGCCTTGAGGGTGTGTTGCTGTCCACCAGATAGCCCACCTTGCTGGACTGTTTGGACCGGTATGGCCAGACGACCACATGGCCCAGATCGGATGGAGAACACCAATATCAGCTTTATCTAGCCATTGATGGGCCACACGTGTGGATCCACCATATGTATGTGTTTCATCCATCTCATCCACCATCCAGCTATGGACGGTGGAGCCCACCTTGCCTGCTTGTATCGTCCACACCGTCTAGATCCCTGGACGGTTGGACCCGCTGTGATGTATGTGTTCTAGCCACTCCGTCTGTCCATTTGATGGGGTGTGGACCCCACACGTGTGGTCCCACCTGATGAATCCTCACCGCCCAGACTTTGGACATGGGACCCACCTTGGTTCGTGTTATATATCCAGCCATCCGTCATGTGGGGCTCCACCATGACACGTGTGCATATCTGACCATCCATTTTTGGGGCACGTGGACCCACCTTCATGATGGTTGTCATCCAAGCCGTCCGTCCGTCTGGACGTCCAGGACACCTAGTTGAATGACAACATAAATATCTGCTGAATTCTTACGTCAGTAAGGCCTATGGGTCTAATTTCATCCCAGCCGTCCACTGGACGGTGGGAATCAACCGCACTATAGCCACTGTGTACATGGCAGCAGTCCGTGGGCCCTCCTATGTTGTATCTATTATATCCCCACCGCCCATCTGATGGACGGTGGGACCAACCGTGATTTATGTGTTTTATACACACCGTGCATCCATTTAGCTCGTGTGGGCCCCACCTTGATATATGTATTCCGTTTCCAGCCATCCATCCGCTTCCCACCAGATGTCTATTGTTATGGGAAGATCCGAGCCGATTACAAGCAGAAGGACCGACTGTTCATTACTCCGAGTGGAGAGTGAACCTCGGAATAATACTAGGAGAATGAGTTAGGATGGACGAAGCTCCCATTCTCGATCAGCTTCTTCCCAGGGGCAATCGGAAGAAAGAACATTTGGGTTGTACGATCGACTCCGAGCGAATGGCTCAACGAAACCAGTCATCAGCTCGGATTAGTATCGTCGTCGCCAGTCCAACCGAGCCGAGGTATCCCCGAGGATAAAGGTCCCACGCGCTAAATGAAGAAACTGCAATATATAGAAATGCGCTATTAACTCGCCCGCAGATACGCACGTCGTAGGACACGATCTTCGGATTCTGAGCAATATCTCCACGACCCACGTATCCCGCTGATTGTGCCGAGATGATCGGACTCAAATCGAGCGAATGAGGAGGTATAAATATTACACCATCCCATAAGCAAAGGTACGCAACATCTGATATTCAGCCCCTCTCCTAAATTTAGACCCAGATTCTGTTGTCCTGACTTAGGCATCGGAGGGTCCCCCGGCTTAGCCTGGGTCTCCATTGCTTGTGGTTCACGTGCAAGATTCTTGGTTCGACGTCTGTTCGGAGTACTTGAAGCGAGGAGGAGGGTCGACCAGATTTTAACCTCAACATCTATGATCTTATATATATATATATATATATATATATATATATATATATATATATATATATATATATATATATATTATGGTGGGGCCACGAAATGTGGGAGCCCACCTTGCTAATATTCAAACTGACCATCCATCAACGAGTGTGGACCCCATCCTGATGTATGTACTTCATCAACGCTGTCCATCCAATCCCCTGGGCGAATGAGGCAAATTTAAAACTCTAGCGGGCCACGTGCATGGACTCACCCATGATGTATATGTTGTATTCATACCATTAGACCGTCTAGATCAGTTGGACCCACAAGGGCATGTGTTTTATACACGCTGTCCAGCGTTCAGACCTGGATGCTGGACTTCTTTCATCAAATAATAAATTTAAATATTATGTTATATTATATATACGTATGTGGTGGGCCCATGTGGGACCCACTTGCTGGATGGATTGGCCACGTACCACACACTAGCTATTAGCTGTGTATTGCCGTCAGCAATTTTTGTGGGACCCACCTTGATAATTGTATTTATTTATGCCATCCATCTCCAGCTGGTGGAGTCCACATGAGGTATGCGTTGTATCCACCATCCATTCTTGTGGCCCCCACGTTAGTGGACTGAACATCCAACAAACGGCCCACAGTTTTGTATGTGTTATGTATATGAGGCCCATTAGTGCGGTCCATTGGTGCAGCCCACTTGTTATGTATATGAGGCCCATTAGTGTGGTCCATTGGTGCAGCCCACTTGTTATGTATATGAGGTCCATTAGTGCGGTCCATTGGTGCAGCCCACTTGTTATGTATATGAGGCCCATTAGTGCGGTCCATTGGTGCAGCCCACTTGTTATGTATATGAGGCCCATTAGTGCGGTCCATTGGTGCAGCCCACTTATTATGTATATGAGGCCCATTAGTGCGGTCCATTGGTGTAGCCCACTTGATGTGTATGAGGCCCATTAGTGCAGCCCATTGATGCGGCCCACTTGGCGTATATGAGGCCCATATGATGAGGCCCGACTTGATGTACATGAGGCTCATTATGATGTGTATTAGGCCCTTATCGTGCAGCCCATTATGACATGTATTAGGCCCATGACGTGTGGCCCATTTAATGTATTCGAGATGCAGATACGTGGCCCATTTACTCCATACAAGACCCATGTGTAGGGTCCACCTGTTGTGTATTCGAGGCCCATGGATTGAGGCCCATTGTGATGTATTTGAGGCCCATGGGTGAGGCCTGATGTGATGTATGTGTGGCCGTTACGTTGCGTATGAATCCCTGATGTGGGCCACTCCTTAGGAGCAATGTTGGTTAGATGTCCACATTGATGGGCAATGATGATTAGATGTCCTCAGTGTGACCTTCCCTCAGGCCCTGTTCAACCCATTCTCATCTATTCTGATTGTCGCGACCGATTGTCGATTCTAATTAACGTGACCGATTTGCTGATTTCGATTATCAATCGATTCTGATTGTCATGACCGATTGCCGATTCTAATTAACGTGATTCATTTGCTGATTTCGATTATCAATCGATTTCAATTATCATGACCGATTGCCGATTCTCATTGATGTGACCGATTTATCGATCCTGATTATCGATCGATTTCGATTATCGTGACCGATTGCCAATTTTCAATTGACGTGACCGATTTGCTGATTCTGATTATCGATCAACCCGATTGTCGTGACCGATTGCTAATTCTAATTGATGTGACCGATTTATCGATCCTGATTATCGATTGATTTCGATTATCGTGACCGATTGCCGATTTCTGATTGACGTGACCGATTTGTCGATTCCGATTATCGATCGATTCCGATTTTTCGTGACCGATTTGCCGATTTCGATTGTCGAGGTCGATTTCGAGTGTCGATTCCAATTATCGAGGCCAATTCTGATTGTCAAGGACCATTGTGATATATTTTCGGCCCATATGGTGAGGCCCGACTTGATGTATATTAGGCCCGTGGGAGCGGCCCATTGCGATGGATATTAGATCCATGAGATGTGACCCACTTGATGTATATGCGGCCCATGAGTGAGGCCCATCGCGATGTGTATTAAGCTCTCGAGTGAGGCCCATGGTGTTGTATATTTGGCCCTGGTGTGAGGCCCTGAGTCCACTGTATGTTAGGCTCTATATGGGTCATTCCTTGGGGGTAATGTTGGTTAAATGTCTACATTGTGGAGGTAGATTGTCGATGTCAGTTATTAATACCGATTATGAGTATGTGACTGCATAGCATCATGATACATGCCCATACGCATCATCTGATTGTCGATGTCAGTTATTAATACCGATTATGAGTATGTGACCGCATAGCATCATGATACATGTCCATACGCATCATCTGCATGTTTGTTATGAGATATGGTTGACCATTGCATATGTCATTGGACAGGTTGTTATGAGACTCCCTAATAGGCGGAGGTTATCTCACCTGAGCGCATGATATGTGCATGACTGGTGCATGACTGGATTGTATGACTCATGCATCTTGCATTATGTGTTGTGATTACTGTATGCCTTAGCGACATCAAGGTCGTAGCCTCCACAGGCATATCATGGATGGCCAGATGAGACACCGGAAATGTTTGGTTCGAGCATCAGGCTGCTTAGATGGCCCTAGGTGAAAATCCCTGAATACCCTCTTGGTACCAGAGGACGCCCCAACGTCGAGACCGAGTGGATATCGATGAGCACCCGAGTGCCAAATACTAGGAAGCCGCGTCTCCCACTGTGTGATGGTCGGTTAGGAGGGGGTGTGGCCTTACCCGCCCGAGGGAGTAGGCATTGCTAGGCTGAGTTTGACCAGCTCAAGGAATGGGTCCGCTATCGACGAGCCGGGTAGGTATTGGCAGACTGCTGGCTAGGCGGATAGTGATGTCTATTCCATCACTGGGCTGTGCAGCTTAGGAGAAGGCAGTCGGTGTAGAGTGTAATAGACCCCGGTGATTTTCCCCGAGAGTAACCGTACTGATATGTGGACTTATTGAGTAGACGTTACATATTCATTCATTCATTCATTCAATATCCACTCGGGTTGGTAGTGCGTAACTATTTGTTACGTGTACCTTTGCACGGTCAGGATTTCGGTTGGGCGCGTGACTAACCTGAGACCAGGAGTTTACCACATTGTGTCTAACTATCCAAATTTAGGTATGAGACTGGTTTGGATAGAAGTCCCTTATGATGGATCCCACAGCCTGTGATACTTCGTACTATCATCCTGACTTCACATTCCAGCATGGTCATTTCATTTGCACCACATATTACATTACATCCGTAGTACTTAACATTTTGAGTTACTATGTTTTTGCATGTATACTATGTTTTTGCATGTATAAGGCTTAGATAGACTTAGCAGGAATTACATATTGCATTATACCCTCGACATCTTACATTGGCTCTCTGTGACTCCTCATTTACATAGTTGATTTGTCTTGCTAGTATTTCTGATATTATATGATTTATGGGCTTATCATTATTTCCGTTTACTCTGATATCGTATGATTCATGATCTTCTCAGTATTTCTGCTTATCCCGATGATGTATGATTTATGGGCTTTATTGTATACTTGACACTTACCTTACACACACTTTCACCACCCTCTAAGATTTTTATAAGCTTATGCACGATAGATGCGTGCAGGTAGCGTTAGGTTACAGCCGCGTTGTGTTTGGAGCATGCAGCTATCTTCAGGAGCTTTGATTTTGATATATGTATTTCCCTTTCAACACTATATTCAACTGTTTATATTAGTGGATATGTGATGATGATGCCTTTGTGACTTGGGTAAACTTGTGGTTATGCTTATGAGTTAAATGTACATTGGAAAATCCTCCTTATAGGATCCCAGGATCGGAATCTGGCGTATGGACGCCGGGAACCGAGAATGGGGTACTACGGAAGCTGTCGACACCAGATTCGACAATCGGGATTCCTGTGAGTTCGATCTTTGAGTTTGGGGCGTGACATAAACCTAAACTTGAATAACCAAACCTAAACCCGAACCTGATTTCCTAAACCTAAACTTATAACCTTAACCTAAATCTATTCTCAAATCCCAAAACCTATAACCTAAACTCAATTCCCTAAACATTAACCTATAACCTAACCTAAACCAAAACCTATAACCTACACTTATAACGTAAACCTAAACTTATAGCCTAAACTTATAACCTTAACCTAAACATAAAACCTAAACCTAAACCTATACTTATAACCTAAACCTATTCTTATAACCTAAACCTATAACTTAAACCTAAACCTTAACCTATAACCTAAACCTAAACCTACACTTATAACCTATAACTTAAACCCATAACCTAACCCTAAACCTAAAACCCAAACGTAAACCTAATCTTGAATCCTAACCCGATTTCCTAAATGTAAACCTTAACGTATTCTCAAATCCCTAAACCTAAACCTACACCTACACCTAATCCTAATCTCAACTCCCTAACCTAAACCTAAACCTAAACTTGAAAACCCAAACGTAAACTCAAACCTAAACCCGATTTCCTAAACCTAAACTTATAACCTTAACCTAAACCTATTCTCAAATCCCAAAACCTATAACCTAAACCTAAACCTAAACCTTAACCTATAACCTATACTCAATTCCCTAAACCTCAACCTATAACCTAACCTAAAGCAAAACCTATAACCTACACTTATAACGTAAACCTAAACCTATAACCTTAACCTAAACATAAAACTAGAACCTAAACCTATACTTATGTAACGACTCGAAAAATTCCGTACAAAGACCCGAGTACCACCTCAGGCAGAAATCACTCAAGACCAAATCCTTTAGAAATTATACGAGAATTAACTAGTGCTAAACTAGTTTACTTGTGGAAATAGCACTAATCACTTTAAATATGATCTGTAAGACCCAAAACTTGTAGAATCATTGACGCTAGGTTACCTTAAAATCTAGGATCAAAATCTATACCCGGTTGTTCTCGAGAGCATATTGAAACTCCGTATCGGACCTGGACCACATGTTGAAAGTCCGACAACTGTGAAACCATACCGTTATAACCGCTTAGTTGGACTTGACTACCACCTCGGAAATCATGTCCTAATTATGTCCAGAAATGCACAACTTGGACCCGGAGCGAAGTGTGTGAGAAACGTGAATATCTTTAGAAAATAAATTTGGATTTAAGTAAACTGAGTCATGTTGCTTGCGGACAAAAAATAAGGATTCAGACCATCAGAATCTGACCCAAATGCACCCTCGAATCAGGGGAAATTTCCCATACATGGAAGTGTTCTTGTGCCCCTGATCGAGTGCGGTGACCGTTGAACTGAAACTGGTACGCCACGGTCGATCTGGAAATCTAATCGGACTAAAAATTTAACCTGACATACATCCACTATCAGGGAGCTTAAGTCCGCCGCACGGGGAAAAGGAGGCTCCGGAAGTGCTCCGTTGAGCCGAAACAGACAAGTTTTGATTATAACCTAAGTATACCTTGACCCTGGGGCCATTGAGTTCAGAAAAGAGCCTATATAAGGGCTTTAAACCCTCTCCCATCCTATACCTACGAATTTGAGAAACCCTAAGGAGAGAAGAAAGAAGAAAGAGAAGGAAAGAGAGAGAAAGTGAGTGAAAGAAAGGGAGTGGTTCTGGAGAATTGTTCCTGCTATTCTACGTGCTTGTCCATCACTACCAAATAGCTATTCCGGCGATTCTGACTTCATTCTCAGGTAAGAAAACCTAACCCTAATCTGTTCTAGGGTTTCAATTGTTGCAAGTAGCGAAATAGCTAACTTAACTCGTGCTATATGTTGTCATTCCATCGTTGACGAAGACTTAAAGTCTCCATCAAATTCGTTACGCTTCTATAGTGTAAGGTGCGGACTATAAACGTATAGGTTATGGTTTTCAAAGCTTTCAATGTCGGTTAATGATAGATTCCTGACATGGATGCTATTTCACATACAAAATGCGATGTCCGTCTTGCGTTTCAGTTATATACGAACTATGTGGAGTTTAGCGTATTCTTTGTATTTGTAGAAAGTACCGTATACGTATGAAATTTGAGAGTGTGTTTGCGTATTCTTTGTTTGGACCATGTATACGTATGAAATTTGAAAGTGTGTATACGAACTATGTGGAGTTTAGTGTATTCTTTGTATTTGCCATGTATATATACTAGTTATGCGTGTAACAACTCCTTGTCAATAGGATTCGCCCTAATATATGTTTGGGCCAACTTACTTTATGTAGGCTAATAAGTGTAGTCTAGGTGTTTGTGAAAATGCTTGTATAAGTAAGTACTTAGGAGATAGTGCTTTAGGTGGGTGTTGAGATAGGATTCTCAACTACCTTAGGGATGTGTATGATTTCCTCCAAACAAGTTGTTTAGTTTCCTCGCTTTACTTGTGAAAGGCATGTGTATGGATTCTTGTTTATGTTGCATCTTATAACATGCTTGATAATATGATTGGACTACTTGGTTACTCCTGTTCTAACTACTTCACCTACTTATTGGTTAAGGTTGAATGTGTATGGGGCTATGCTATGGTCCAGGCAATCGATAATAGGCTTTGAGTTCGTGGCTGAGATTTATTTACCATGTAGGACGTGTTTGACGAACCTGAGCCGTACTAGAGTGGTCGGCAGTGGTTAGGCCACACGAAGTGTTTACGCACTTCATGTTGATCAACTTAAGGTGCGCTCGTAATAGTCTAGCTCGTCAAGTAACCTGATTGACCTGATGTATGTTCACCATGTATAGACGCTCCTACTTGAACCTAAGGTACCAAACTCACTGGTGGAAAACCCGTTAAGCTTGGTACCTCAATCCGCTAAGACTCATGAGCCGGACATAGTGGTATGAGACACTGTGGTCGAACTGTTGGCCTACGCTGGGGCGCCGACCCTCCCTGTAGTGACCAGTGAGCAACATGACCTCGTGAGCCGAATACGGTGGTATGGGACATTGTATTTGAGCTGTCGGCCTACACTGATCAGGTGATGAACCCTTTGTAGTGATTTCGAGCATACTCTGAGACTGTGATGAGGCAATGAGCCTTCCCGTAGCAACTAGAGTATAAACTAGGCCTGCACTGATCAAATGACGAGCCCTTTATAGTGACCTAGAATTGTAACATCGTATGAGATTTACTAGGACTGACAACCCTAGAATGGATCATTGTTTGAGAAATGATATAAGGGAGGTACCTTAGTTTCCCAATCCTGCTGTATGAAAGGGACTAAAAGGAACTTAATAATCACGCTCATAACATCGCACTGCATGTGCCTCAGGTTGAAGAGCACAGAGGGAAGAAAGAATGCCGCAACTGTAAGATGGTGTCGCACAAGGGAGTGTAGGAGAGGGCATGCATCATAAATACGTTTCATCCTTGCATTAATAAGAGTATCTAGGAATGTCTGATATGTCTTCTTTATCATTACTATTTGACTAAGTTGATAACATGTTAACCTTTGCTCCATGATTCCACTGAGTTAATCACTCACTCCCACATTCTAGGATGGTGTTCTGAATACCCACCATACTCTGTCTTAGTTGCAGATGACGATGCAACCCAGGAGGAGGAGCCTGATTACTATGGCGATCAGGATGCATTCTCGTATAAGTAGTTCTCCGGCGATTTCGCTTAAGTCGTCCTGTTCGGCGGGGCTACAGGGCTTATCATTATAGTTGAACTATTTTTGACATTTTGACTCTTGAACTATTACATGTATATGGTGACTCAGTGATGTGTTCATACTCTGATGACCGATAGTGATCCTTTTTAGCTTATATACGTTTATATACATCTTTTAGTCTTTCGCTTGCGTTGTATAAATTGATATAGAGTATGAATTACTATTTTGGTATAATCCCACTCATAATTAATGCACTAACACCGACAACATTTAATCATAAGCATATATGTTGTATAAGTGATGTTTTGGAACTCGGGAGTTGAGTTGCTACTAGACCCCCGATTTTTAGGGCGTTACAACTTATAACCTAAACCTATTCTTATAACTTAAACCTATACTTACAATATAAACCTATTCTCAAATCCCAAAACCTATAACCTAAACCTAAACCTTAACCTAAACCTAAACCTAAACCTACACTTATAACCTATAACTTAAACCTATAACCTAACCCTAAACCTAAAACCCAAGCGTAAATCCGATCTCGAACCCGAACCCGAACCCAATTTCCTAAATCTAAACCTTAACGTATTCTCAAATCCCTAAACCTAAACCTACACCTAATCCTAATCTCAACTCCCTAACCTAAACCTAAACCTAAACTTGAAAACCCAAACCTAAACCCGAACCCGATTTCCTAAACTTAAACTTATAACCTTAACCTAAACCTATTCTCAAATCCCAAAACCTATAACTTAAACCTAAACCTAAACCTTAACCTATAACCTTAACCTACAACCTAAACTCAATTACCTAAACCTTAACCTATAACCTAACCTAAACCTAAACCTATTACCTACACGTATAACCTAAACTTATAACCTAAAACCTAAACCTAAACCTAAAATTTAAATGTATTCTCAAATCCTTAAACCTGAACCTACACCTAATCTTAATCTCAACTCCTTAACCTAAACCTAAACTTGAATACCCAAACCTAAACCTAATCCCGATTTCCTAAACCTAAACCTTAACCTATTCTCAATTCCCTAAAGCTATAACTTATAACCTAAACCTAAACCTATAACCTAAACCTAAAACATAAACTTAAACCTAAAGCCTAAATGTATTTTCAAATCCCTAAACTTAAACCTACACCTAATCCTAATCTCAACTCCTTAACCTAAACCTAAACCTAAACTTGAAAACCCAAACCTAAACCCGATCCCGAACCCGAATCTGAATCCCTAAACCCTTATCCTAAACCTAAAACCCAAACGTAAACCCGATCTCGAACCCGAACCCAATTTCCTATACCTAAACCTTAACGTATTCTCAAATCCCTAAACTTAAACCTACACCTAATCCTAATCTCAACTCCCTAACCTAAACCTAAACCTAAACTTGAAAACCCAAACCTAAACCCGATCCCGAACCCTGAAAAGGCTATATGTCCTAGAAGGGGGGGGGGGGGGGTTGAATAGGACTATGCTAAATTAAAACTTTAACAGTGAAATTTAAAAGAATAAGATAGCCTTGAAAGATAGAACTTTAAACAAATCATGGTACTGAAATGTAAAACAATCTTCAAATAATAAAATAGAGAGGTTGATACCAATGTTGTTCTAAGGACAACCTTACACCATAAAAACCAAGGGTTTATGGTAGGACAACCTTACTAGAACAATTTGAATATTAAAACTCAAACTGAAAGGAAATAAAGAAAATAACAAGAATTTAAATTCTAAACTATTACAACATTCCTCATAATGCTTGAAATGTAAAAGATTACAACATTCACATCCACATATACATTTCACAGCTTTGAATGATAAAAGATAGAAATTAAATAAACATTTAAACCACAAAACACAAAGAATTATAGTGGTTTGCTTGTGTGTACACCAACTGTTAAACAACAGCCACACAACTTGCTACTCCACTCCTAATATCCTCACATAGGGGATATCAGCGTTCACTATGAAAATAGGTTTCACAGGTTCACCTAAAACAATCACAATTGTGTCTTTTAGAAAATGGCTTACACAATTTAAAAACCCTCACTTCTGAGTTTTCTGGCTCTCCTCAGATAACCAACACAATGAGATTTTTCTGGCTTAATCTCAAACAAAACTAAAATGGAAATTTACATAAATGTAAAATACCTAGATTTCTCTTTTTGTAGCAGCCTGGAAGAACCAATCGGAGTAGAAGTTCAAATGTCCAATACTCACTTTGATATGGTTCTAAGTTCTAATTGATTTTAAAATAAACCAAATGGGCTAGCTCTATTTGATTTTGATTCAAAGAAGAAGGAATACAACAATTCCTCTTTTCAATTTAGATTGGAATGCAGAAACAAAATCAAATAAATAAAGCTAAAAAGAGAATATGAAATATGCACAACGTAGCTTAAATTAACACAAACTTATCTTAGAGTGATGCCTTGATTTTATGTGAATTGAATTCTTGAAAAACTCTGAAATTCGTGTTCTATTTATAGTTGCAGAAATTGCATCTTCGACTGATCGTGTGGCCACCACGACTGGTCGTAGGTCCAACTGTATTTTGAAAATTTAAGCACGATCGGATAAAGCCGTTCTAGACTGGTCTTAGGGTGTCCACGACTGGTCATACGTCTAACTGTATTTTGAAATTTTAAGCACGATCGGATAAAGCCGTTCTAGACTGGTCTTAGGGTGTCTACGACTGGCCGTGAGGCCTTCACGACTGGTCATGACCATCCCACGACTGGTCGTGAGAAACTAAGAATGGTTGTTGGAGTTTGAGTCGTAGCTACAGGATTGGTCGTGAATGAGTCGGCACTGTTCCCACGACCGGTCGAGTAGACTCCAGGACTAGTCGAAGTTCAACCAAAAAATTTTAAAAATTTGCAACAACTTAAGACTGGTCTTGAAAGTTCTTGGACTGGTCGAGCCAGTTCTAGGACTAGTCGAACAGAGTTCAGGATTGGTCTTAGAACAGACCAAATACTTATAAAAATATTTTATATGAATTATGTATTCAAAATGACTTACCCTAAGGTCAAACTAAGGTCATGCAAACCTTAAATGTGAAGTATAGACATTGAGTCTTCACTTCTTATAATGATGGTTGACCTTTGAAGATTGTGAAGCTTGAGATCTCTGATGTAGCTTGAACTTGAGATCTTCTTAAGCTTAGACATCATCTTGTACTCTAGTCTTGAGTTGTACTTGAGACTTGAACAAGAACATGCCTTTTAATGTATCTCTTGTGAAACTTGCAGAAGTAGCCAAGGAACTTGAACTTGAATTTCTTGAAGTAAATCACCGTCTTAGCTTGTGGGATTAATGAGGTAACTTGAGCATACAAACCAACATGCTACACAAGACATAAATTGTAGCAACATGCTACACAAGACATAGATTGTATTTTTGGCACCACACATAGATTGTCTTTGGTACCACAAAATTTGACAACCAAAGGGGCAAATAACAATTGAACTTACAAACCCGAACCCGATTTCCTAAACCTAAACTTATAACCTTAACCTAAACCAATTCTAATATCCCAAAACCTATAACCTAAACCTATAACCTAGACCTTAACCTATAACTTAAACTCAATTCCCTAAACCTTAACCTATAACCTAACCTAAACCTAAACCTATAACCTACACTTATAACCTAAACCTAAACCTAAAATATAAAACCTAAACCTAAATCTAAAACCTAAATGTATTCTCAAATCCTTAAACCTAAACCTACACCTATTCATAATCTCAACTCCTTAACCTAAACGTAAACTTGAAAACCCAAACCTAAACCCGATCCCGATTTCCTAAACCTAAACCTTAACCTATTCTCAATTCCCTAAAGCAACCTATAACCTAAACCTAAACCTATAACCTTGACATAAAACCTAAACCTAAACCTAAAACCTAAATGTATTCTCAAATCCCTAAACCTAAACCTACACCTAAAACCTAAACCTAAACCTAAAACCTAAATGTATTCTCAAATCCCTAAACCTAAACCTACACCTAATCCTAATCTCAACTCCTTAACCTAAACCTAAACTTGAAAACCCAAACCTAAACCCGAACTTGAATCTAAACCCGATTTCCTAAACCTAAACCTTAACCTATTCTCAATTCCCTAAACCGTAACCTATAACCTAACCTAAACCTAAACCTATAACCTACACTTATAACCCAAACCCAAACCTATAACTTAAACCTGTAACCTTAACCTAAACCTATAACCTACACTTATAACCCAAACCCAAACCTATAACTTAAACCTGTAACCTTAACCTAAACCTATAACCTCTTTTAATTTATTGCTTAGTTTCAATAAGATTGTACAGAATCTATTGCAAAGGAAAAGAAAAGGGCTTAGTTTTTGAGTTCTTTTAAGCTTCCTTATCATCCATGCATGGCATTGTAAACCTTTACTAAAGTGTAAATCTAATCGGAACTTTATGTGTAATCTGATCAAGTGCATTAACATCTAATACTATCTTATTCCTTTGTAGGATAACATTGCCATATTTATAGGCCCTTTTAACACATGCCCCTTTTTACAAAGCTTTAATTTTTGTTGTTGTTTCTATTAACTTGAATTGAAACACTTTTTTGCATTATTTGCTTGCATTACTTTTATTTTAATGATCATTTTTATTTTAAACACTTAAAAAAAATGAATGAAGTGTCTGCAATTCTTCATGATTCTGAATTATAATGTTTTGTTGGTTGAATATTTTTTTATTAGATGAAAGACAAAAAGAAAATTGTTGCTGATTTTCTTTTTATTTTACTTTTTAATGCAAGAAATTTTCTGACGGCTTTTAGGCCGTCCATATTTTTCTAAATATTCAAATCTGAGACGGTCCATAACCATCCTTTTAAGGTTCATCAAAGACTGCTCATGACTGTCCTTTTTAAGGACGATCCATGACTGCCCTTTTAAGGTTCATCAGAGACTGCTCATGACCGTCCTCTTTAAGGACGATCCATGACCATTCTTTTAAGGTTCATTAGAGACTTCTCATGACCGTCCTTCTAAGGTTCATCAGAGACTGCTCATGACCGTCCTTTTAAGGTTCGTTAAAGACCTTATAACCTCTATATTTTTGACAGTCCATGACCGTCCTTCCTTACAGATGGTCCATAACCGGCCTTTAAATGTCTATAGAAATGACGGTTCATGACCGCCCTTTAAGTAATATGACGCCCCAAAATAGGACGACCCTTGTAACGGTCCAAGACCGTCCTTTATCATCTTTTGAGAAGGTTTTCAACTTTCCTTTTTTCACTATTTTGGCATAGTGTGAAGGTCGTTTCGATGGGATAAAAAAAGGTCCCAAATTGTCCAGCAACCTCAAGTCATAAAATAAAATTTTTTGATGGCATTGAGCCATCCTTCGATGACATTGAAGGACACTCGATGGCATCGACAGAAACTGTCCAGCAACTTTCTGAACATCTTTCTGCTATAGATTGATGACATCAAAGTTGGTTCGATGATATCGAACCTAACGGTTTTCTCCCCATTTTTTGACTGTTGGAAATTTATTCTGTATATCAATGTGGGTTGTTTCTTTGAAATTTGGCAAGTTAATGAGAGAGATTTAAGAGAGTCCATCTTCTCAAGCCCTCTTTCCTCATGGAGTTCATCATTCAATCCTTGTCTTAAAGGTAATTATTGACATATTCAAAGCTTAGAGTGAATAATGAACTCTAGCATTCATTGATGTTATAACAACCTTCTTTATTGGTGAATATATATACTAGATGAAATTCTGCCTCTAGCGTAATGAGATTATCACAATTGTGCTTAAGAAAGCTTGGTGGAGCTAAGGAATGAAGGCTATGTCCTAGGGGGGGGGGGGGGTGGGAGAGGGGTTATGCCTATTTAAATCTACATTGCCTAACTTAAACTATTTTTCAATTAAACAAAGTAGTGCAATTTAACTCCAAGGCTTTCAAGCCATTAGAGGGTCCAATCACATAGACAACAAATAATGTTCAAATAAGTAACTAGTCTATATCAAGAGAGTGTATATGTGTGGGTGAGATGTGCTACCTATCAATCACTAAGCATTCATCTAATCATGCATACATACTGTAAAACATTCAAACTCATAACCACAATTAAATAATTGCTCAAAACATAATACCAAATACAATCATATATAGTGGTTTGGTTATTTGCCTAATCCACTCCTGGCGGACGCACTCAACCCATGAGTGTACTGGATTTCACTATCAGAGATTTTAAATTAGGTTCACCTCTAACCTTTATAGCCTTACATAAGGACTCTAAGACTTAAGCTCTACTCCCGAGCTAAGGTCCTACACAAGAACCCATTGGTTTAAGCCTTACATAAGAGCTAAGGTCCTACATAAGAACTTAGTTCAAGTGTGTGTTTACACACTCTTACCCTTAATTATACACAAGGAAAGAGAGTAAACTTAGATTCTTACAATTGACAACTTACTTGTCGGAGTAAGCCCCTTTTATAGCGCCTTCTTGGGTTGCTTTATCTCTGCCCTCCCTTACTTCAATCAGCTCCCTGATGCTCCCCCGATCAAGATGACACTTCTTTGCCAAGGCTTCAGCTCTAAATTCAATCACCCTACATGTGATGCTCCTCCGAGGTGACTAAGGTGATGGGAGGTTGGTTGAATCTCCTATAACTAGTGGAAAGTTATTTTTCATAGGGGATTCACCTAGATGTGTCTCCTTGATGATTTAGACAATGGTTTATCAAGATATTTTAAGTCCAATCTCTAGGAAATGGAAGAGTTCAAGCACATCTTAATGTTGAGGTTGGAATCCTCATTAGAGTTGTAATCTCAAGGGAGATTCCTTAGAATTCAATGAAATAGAGGCTAGAGATGAGGGAAATGGAATCACCCTACCTTCTGTTGCTCCAAAAGTCCATTCGAATGCCTAATAACTGACTGTCTTTTATAAAAAGTTTGAGATCCAACGGTTAAAAAACAGGCATAAAATAGCTCTGTCGATGTCATTGAAGAATCTAGACAATATATGATGATTTCTTACTAGACATATCTGGACCAATTTCGATGTCATCGAAATCCCTTTCAATGTCATCAAAATTAACCTTCGATGTCATCGAAGGTGTCCTCAATGCCATCGAGAAAGTCAACGAAATAATTTAATTTCTTATTGGACAATTTAGACTCTTAATTGATGTTATCGAAACTTAAATTTTGGTGCAATCGAAGTGACTTTGATGTCATCGAGAAAGTTAGGGAAAAATCTAATTTCTTGCTGGACAGTTTTGACTCTCAATCGATGTCATTGAACACCCTTCGATGTCATCGAAACTTAAGTTTTAATGCTATCGAAGTGACTTCGATGCCATCAAGAAAGTTAGGAAAAATCCAATTGGTTGCTGGACAGTTCCGACTCTCTATCGATGTCATTGAGTAGTCCTTCAATGTCATCGAAGGTGCTTTGATGGCAGCTCGATGATATCAAAGACTCATCGAAAACTATTGTTTGTGGGCTATCTTTTTCATAGCAGCTTCGCTTATCTTCAAGCCTTATTTATCATGTTTCTCTTGGATTCATAAGGCTAAGGGATGATTAATTAAGTATTACTATTATGTCAAGATCATCTAGAGGAATATGGGTTGTTTGGGTCAGCACGATACCTGTTTTACCTTTTCTTTGCTTCTTGATGCTCCATCTTTGCTTGTGTTTTTGAAATTTACTTTCCAAAGGCTCAACCGACTACATGACACATTGACTCACGTGATTGACAAATAGGGTGCAAAAATTAGTTCACTAACAATCTCCTCTTTTGCCAATTGCATGACAAAAACCTAACCCAAGACCATGTCATGGTCCATACCAATGACATACAAAAACAACTTAAGATATTACATGTCAAATATAAAAAATTTACAACTCGATAAACTAAGACATGTAACACTTACATTACTCCCCCATAATTACTTCCTCGATCAAACCTGCAACAACAACAAAGAAACCCTACACAAGAGAATGCATTATATTTGGTGGGATGATTTTTCTCTCATTTTTGTCAGTATTTGACAAAGAGTTAGTTCCAAAAGATATACCAATAAAAGATCATATATAAAACCACTCATCAAATCATAGATTTATCAATTAAAAAACTTATACTCACATGGGTTATGTATACACATTACATGAAAATCATGGAAGGTGCTAATTAAGGTCATTCAAATAGAATACTCATGAAAACAGGAATGACCAATGATACTCTAAGCAATAAACATGTGATATTTAGTTCAACAACTTTAAAGCTTAAATTACCAATACAAATGAGGCTAAATCCTCAAATTTTACAGGTAAGCACAATATGAGGTTAAAACCCTCAGATTTAACTATATGCTTATACAAGAGGCTGAAATCCTCAAATTTACCATTTCAGCTCAAAGGGACCTTCTAAGGTCACCTTCTTGTGGAATTATGGGCTCCCAAATTTCTAGAGAGGGATGGTGTGATGTGAGCTGATAAGATACACAAGTGACTCAGGTCTTCCACATTAGAGGAGTTATCTTGACTGGATTCGGACTCCTTCGTATCATCCCATGTTACCACCATTGCCTTCCCTTTAGATTTTTTTTTTTTTTTTTTGCAAGGGTAGTCCGGGGTAAAATGTCCATAATTTCCATAGTTGTAACATTGGACTTGTTTAGATGGTTTGGTGAATTTTCCTTTATGTTTGTCCACCTTCTTGTCCTTCTCATCATAACTATTCCCTCTAGTAAATTTGAGGAATTTCTTAAGTGTTTTAATTAATTCCTCTCCATCCTCATCATCACTATAACTTTTAGATTTAATTTCTTTATGTTTATGTGAATGCTTATATGATGTTTTAAGGACGGCTGATTTCTTTCCTTTAGAGAGATTGTTAACGTGTAGTTCAAATGTTTGTAGGGAACCTATAAGTTCTTCTACTTTCATTTCATCTATATTCCTATACTCTTCTATTGAGGTTATCTTTGGAGTGAGCCTATCCGGTAGGGATCTAAGTATTTTCCTACATATACGCTCTTTCAGAATACTCTCTCCTAAACTCCACATGGAATTGCAAATATCATTCAGTTTAGAGTAGAATTCCATGAAAGTTTCAGACTCTTCCATATTAATGTTTTCGAATTTGGTCATTAAGAGCTAAAGCTTCAATCTTTTTACTATGCTAGTTCATTCATGGGTGACTTCCAAGATGTCTCACGTTTCTTTTCCTATTTTCACAAGTGCATATGCATTTAAATTCATTAGGCGAAATTGCACAGTAAATACCATTTAGAGCTTTAACATTATAGGTACACCACGCTCTCTCATCGGCACTCCATTTGGATTTATCTTCAGGAGCGTTAATGGTTCTACCATCAATCACGACTTATTTTATGGGCATCATCTATCCTTGTTCTATAATAACCCAAACCATATGTTCAAGGGACATTGAAAAGACCCTCATCCTAGCCTTCCAATAGGCATAGTTCGACCTGTTAAAGTATGGTGGTCGTGTGACAGTATTTCCTCTTGCTTAAATGACATTCTTAAACTCCATGGATTAACTCTAGGCGGCTAAGCCCTTTAAGAGCTACCCGCTCTGATAAAAATTGAAATCGTGCATGTGGTGTAATGGGATTACCATAACTGTGCTTACAAAAGCTTGGTGGAGCTAAGGAATGAAGGCTATATCCTCGAGAGGGGTGATTAGGACCTATTTTTAAAAAATGCCTATTTAAATCCACATTGCCTAACTTAAACTAATTTCCAATTAAACTATGCAAGGCAATTTAACTCTAAGGCTTACAAGCCAATAGAGGGTCCAATCGAATTTAGAATGATAGGTTCCAAGTCTAAATAACTTAGTGATTTTCTGATATAGACCCTTAACGTGTGTGCCTTCAAGGGTTCTCAAGGCTGATAGGCCCTTGTTCCTTCCTGTAAGACATGCCACCAAGGAGAGTGACCCGAGCGACTCCCGCTCCCCCATCTGAGACTAATGCAGCCCCGACAACACCAGTGACTGCAGATCAGCTTCAGCAGATGCTTAAGGAGATGACTAATATCCTTCAAGGGCAGGGCAAGCGTCCCACTGTTACGCTAACCCAGGTAGAGCAGGAGAAGCAAGCGCCCTTCTCAGAAACTTCTGATAGCATGATCCCCTATGCTTCCGGGGTAAGCCAGACCCTACTATGACAAAGATATGGCGCTCCGAGGTGGAGAAGATATTCGACACTATGAGATGTACAACCTAGTAGCGGGTCCCGTTAGTTCTATTTCTTCTCCGGGGTGAGGCTCAACACTGCTGGGCATCAGTTGCCCGAGTGGTAGCGGCCGATTTCGAGTAGACCTAGGAGGACTTTGTAGACTAGTTCAACCGGAAGTTCTTTCCCGAGTATGTTCGACAGTAGTGCACATTAAAGTTCGAGACTCTGGTCTAGGGGGACATGTTCGTGTCTCAGTATGAGGCACGTTTCATCGAGCTATCAAGGTTCGTGACGTATCTTGTTGATGATGAGGGGCGGAAGGCCAGCCGTTTTGAGAATGGCTTGCGTCCTGCCCTCAGGAGCTGTGTGGTCGGACACATGCTTCCGACGTTTGAGAAGATTATGCAGAGAACATGGGTTTACGAGGCAGATTGGGTCAATTTACAGAGGGTTCATGACCGCGGAGGAGACCGAAAGAGGAAGGCGCCCTCCGGTTGTTCCCAGCTGTAGCATCGTCCACATCAACGACACATGACCTGCCAGCATTCCGAGCACTAGTGGCACCCCCAGCACCACCTCTGGGACCATTCCCAAGTGTTTGCTTTAGATGCAGTAGGACCGGACATCGTAGGCATGAGTGTCCCTATCCGCAGTAGCAGCTGGTGAGGGCACCGCAGCAACCTCCACAACAACAACAGCGACCATAATACCAATCTCCGAGGCCTCCCCCACAGTAGCAGAAGCAACAGATCAGGCTGCCATAATGGCAGTAACAGTAGTAGAGACCTCAAAGGGAACATGCACCTCCTCAACCAGCCGAGGGCAGATTTTATGCCGCCCAGCAGGACCCTCAGTCATCAGGAGTCGTCGAGGGTACTCTCCCTGTTTCTGCATGCATAGCACATGTACTGTTTGAATCTGATGCATCGCATTCCTTTATGGCAGAGGATTTCTGCCGATAGATTGGTTTGTTGTTGGAGTCTACTCGTGAGGGTTTGTCTGTATCGACGTCATTGGGGAAGACTGGAGTGTTGGGCGATTTTTGCTCATCTTATCCCATTCTAGTTGGGGATATCTTTTTGTTTGCTGATCTGTTCATGTTGCCAATGTCCGGGTTTGATGTCATCCTGGGCATGGATTGACTTTCCGAGTATCACGCCATATTGAACCTCTTCGCGAGGACAGTCACGTTTTATATACCTGGCGTGCCGCAGTTCCAGTTTGTAACCGAGCCTAGAGGAGAGTAGCTTTCCTGCCTATTGTCATGTGCCGTTGAGGAGTTAGTTACTTTGAGTATCGACCATCTACCGGTCGTTTGTGGTTTTCCTAAGTGTTCTAGGAGATTTCGAGTTTACCACCTCGTAGGCACACGGAGTGTCAGATTGATCTCGTGCCCTGTACCGCGCCTATTTTGAAGGCCCCGTATCGTATGACACCGTTGGAGTTGCTGGAACTGTAGAAGCAGTTGGACGAGTTGCGTAAGTTAGGATTTATCTATCCGAGCAGTTCACTGTGGGGAGAGCTGGTACTCTTCGTGAAGAAGAAGGATGGCTTGTTGAGGCTTTGCGTGGACTACCGCGAGCTCAACAAGTTCACGATTAATAATAAGTATCCGCCCTCAAGGATCAATAATTTGTTTAATCAGCTGCAAGGTGCATAGTTCTTTTCAAAGATTGATCTATGTTTCGGTTATCATTAGATTTGGGTTCATGAGGAGGATATCCTGAAGATAGCATTCAGGATGGGCTACAGTCATTTTGAGTTCCAAGTCATATTTTTCGGACTGACCAATGTGCTCGCAGTATTCATGCAGTTGATGAACGAGGTATTCCGTCCGTATCTCGATCAGTTTGTTATGGTGTTCATTGACGACATTCTAATGTATTTGAAGACTCGTGAGAAGCAAGACCGACATCTGGAGATTACTTTGCAATCCCTCCGTGCGGACTAGCTTTACGCGAAGCTGGAGAAGTGCGAGTTCTGGCAGGAGGAGGTGAAGTTCCTTGGTCATGTGGTGACGAGGGAGGGCATCGCAGTGGACCTCTCAAAGATTGATGTCATGCGTCAGTGGGGCCAGCCCACGAACACGTCTGAAATCTGCTGTAAGGCCCGTATCCTAGTCCGTACCATTCCGTAGACTCCTTCGATCATTCTCAACAAATTTCCGCAACCCGCGACCTATAATCGATGTTTGCACATGACCCTAAGTCGTACCCTGTAGATTTGAGTTGGCTTAATCCAAGACTTATACCATCGCAACTGCACCATCACCAAGGTTCCAACGCCGCATCTTACACATCGATTCGATACCCTAGCCAGGAGATGTAGGCCTGCATTTATTTCGAAGAAACACCGTGCATTTACGAACCCAAGAGAATCTCTACAATCCATCCCATCAATTAATCAATCAAAGTACACAACTCATGCTTTCTTTCTCTCCAAGACAAATAACATACCCTAAGTCAACTCTCAAGTCAAGTACATCTATCACTCACATCCATCACTCACACCCATCAACTCTCTCTTACAACCACCCTTTCCCTCTCTTTCACTATACAATTTTCAAGCAACAAAAAATTGGACGTCTAAGCTCTTCCAAGGAGAGAAAAGTATGTTGTTTGTGGCCCACTTCCTACCCCAAGATTCATCATCCTAGCTCTTCAATTCTCATCACCTTCCATTAAAGTGAGACACAAGAAGATTGGCATTCCATCGAACTAAGAATATCGAACGGTGGGTGCTTTATAGGCCTAGATTTAATTCTTTGATGATGGGCCAAGTGAGGCGTACCGATTGATGGTATGGATCTCACTTTGGACCCTATGTGTGGCCGATGGCCCACCTTAATTGTCATGATCATTCCATGATGGGGCCATTCTCCATGGACCTCATCATGATGTTTATTTTCCTTACATGAATAGGGTCATCTAGACCTTGCATTTTGGTAGAGAAAGGATCTCCATCGTTGATTTTGATCGGTGGGCCCATATGTAATGGGACCTACTTGATGTATGTTATAAATCATGGAAGGGAGGGCCCATAGTGCCCGGGTCCCTCCATCACTCGCCTCTCTTTCTCTCTCTCTCCTTTTCCCTTGCTAATGGCCCTATGATATATGTAACTTATCCATGTCGTCCACGTTCGTGGGACTCACTTGATGGACATGTTGGATCTACACCGTCCAGGCCACGTGGGCCCTACCTTAATGGTGAGGGGAAAACACGAATATCAAATTGATCCAAATCAAGTGGGCCACGTCCATGTGGGACCCACCTTGATGAAATGTATTCACGCCGTCCGTGCATCATCCTTAGATGCTAGACGTGGTTAGTGAAGTATGAACAGACAATGGGATGTACTAAAAGTAAAGAAATATACACACACACACACACATCAGCTTGCTTTAAGGTTTTTGGGTGGGCCGCTCATACAAGCCCCACCTTGATGTTTAGATCTAATCCACACTGTCCATCCCATTCCCCAGCTCATTTTAGGCATTGAGCCGAAAAATGAAGCTAATCCAATTTTCTGGCGGGGCCTTATCATAGAAAACAGTGGTTTTTACCGTTAAAATCTATTAGGGCCCACTCTGATGTTTCTATACACCAAAACACATTGAATATTGAGCTCATTTAGACTGTCTTGAGCCATAGGATCCAGTGGGTGGGGTGGATTCTCCTGATGTGAGCCTCACATAGGAAAAACTATGGAAAAAAAACTATGTGCAGCAGGCGCTACTGCTGCATGTTCAGAGGATGCTGCAGCAGCGTCCTGCTGCTGCGCTGTTATGAGAAGAGGGCAGGGACCATGGGTCCTAGCCGCTGGCCCCACCATGAAGTAAGTGTTTTATCTACACCCACCCACCCCAACGTGTGTTGTGTCCGTGCAGCGTGGGACCCACATGATGTATTTGTTTTATCTACATTGTTCACTGTTTGGACGGTGGGGCCCATCATGATGCATACTGTCTAACCATTTTGAGATATCATTTTATGGTATAAGGTAAAGAATGAGTCAGATCTAAAGTTCAAGTGGACCCCACCATTGAAATAGTGGACAGTGACATCCACCGTTCAAACTTCTAAGGGCGATAGTAGTTTCCAATTAAGCTGATGTTTGTCTTCACTTCATCTATCACTATGTTAACTTATGAATAGGTTGGATCTCAAATACATCATGGCGGGCCACTCCGTGATGTGTCCAGCCATTGATCAGGTGAACCTCACCACAGAAATAGTGGGATTTGAACGTCTATCATGGAAACCCATTTGGGTCACAAAAGTTCTGGATTAATAGGGAATTTGTTTTCCCTCTTAATCCAGGTCTTTAAGACCTTATGATTAGATTGGGTGGAAAATAAACTTTATGGTGGGCCCTGTAATTTATTTAATAGTGAAAATTATTATCTCCACTACTATTTGTGGTATGGTTCAAATGATCCTTCAATATGATTCCTTTTGGGGATGTATGAGGCCCATGTGATGCAACCCATTTAATGTATTTGAGGCCCATGGGTTGAGGCCCAATGGGATGTATATAAGGTCTATTGCAATGTGTGATTTCACCGTGGTGTATGTAATGAGGTTTATGGCGGGCCATGCCTTGGGAGCAATGATGGTTTGACGCCCACATTGTAAGAATAATGTTAGTTAAATGTCCGCATTATAACTCTCCCTAGGGCCCATTGATAGCCCCATACTTGTTGTGTGTAGGCCATCCAATCCTATCTTCGTTGTGAGGATAGTTCATCACCATATAACATGCTTAGTATAATCCCATGATTCATGCCCATACGCATCATATGTATGCTTGATATGAGGAGTGACTGATCATAGCATATGCCATTGAACAGATTGTTTATGAGACTCACTAATAGGAGTTGCTTACATGAGTGCGTGGTATGCACAGGACTGTTGCATGACTAGACAGTGTAATTCATACATCTCGCATTTATGTGTCATGATCATTGTACGCCCTAGCGATATTAGGGCCGTGGATTCCATAGGCACATCGTGGATGGCCATATCGGATACCAAAAATACTTGGTTCTAACACTGTGGGCACATAAGATGTTCTTGGGTGAAAATCCCATAACCTTTTTAGTACCAGGAGATGCTCCAATGTCTAGACTGAGTAGATACATGAGCACAGGAGTACTAAATACCAGTAGGCCGCTTCTCCCACTGTGTTGTGGTCGGTTGGAAGGGGGTGTGGCCTTATCCGCCCGAGTGAGGGGATTATAAGTTAGGCTAAGTTTGACCAGCTCGCAAATGAGTCCGCTATCGATGAGCTGGGTAAGTATTGGCAGAGTACTGGTCAGGCAGATAGTGTGGTCTCTTTCACTTGCTGGGCTGTGCGGCTAGGGAGGTGACATTTAGTGTGGAGTGTATTAGACCTTGGTGATATCCTAGAGAGAAACTATACTAATACGTGTACTTGTTGAGGACTGACATGCTTGCTTTGCATCTCGCATATAACATTTGACTACATAGGCCTCACATCGCATGGACTTAGTATGGCCGATAGCATTCATGCCTTACATTGCATAGCCTTGTACGGCTGATAGTATTCATGGACTTACCAATATTTTTCTGTATTACTCTAATATTGCATACTTGGCACTTGCCTTGCGCACACACTTACACCACCTTCTAAGCTTTGGTAACCTTATGCACGACCGTTGGTGCAGGTGACGTTGGATCGTAGCAGCGTTGAGGCAGAAGCGCGCATTAGATTATTTTAGAGCTTTTTTATCACCTCGTATTTCCTTTTCCTCATTGTACTTAAAGTTTTTGATATAGTGGATATGTGGTGATGTTGTTTTGTAACTTGGTTATGCTTGTGGTTATGCTCCATTACAAAAAAAAATTCATATTGAAAATCCTCTTTATAGGATCCCGGGATTGGAATCTGCCATATGAGTGCCGGGAGCCGAGAATGGGCACTACGGAGGCTGTCGGGGCCAGATTCGGTGATTGAAAATTTTTTGAGCCCATTTTCCAAGTTTGGGGCGTGACATCCACAGTTTCCTTGGTTTGACGGGCTACTACCGACGTTTCATTGAGGGATTCTCCCGTATTGCAGCCCCGTTGACCAAGTTGACCCGGAAGGGCGCCGAGTTCGTTTGGAGCGACATTTGTGAGCAAGTATTTATGGAGCTGAAGGACTACCTCACGTCCACTCCTGTCCTCACTCTTCCCTCTAGGAGTGATGGATTTGTTGAATTTATCGATGCCTCGCGAGTTGACTTGGGTGTTGTCTTGATGCAGCACGGGAAGCCGGTGGCTTATGCATCTTGCAAACTCAAGGTCCATGAGTTGAAGTACCCTACGCATGATTTGGAGCTGGTAGCAGTTGTCTTTGCACTGAAGGTGTGGAGGCATTATCTTTATGGGGTTAGGTTCGAGCTCTTTTCCGACCACAAGAGCTTGAAATATCTATTCTCTCAGTCCGAGCTAAACATAAGGCAGAGGCATTGGATAAAACTCCTTAAGGACAATGATTTTGACCTTCAGTACCACTCAGGTAAGGCAAACATGGTGGCGGATGCCCTCAGCCATCAACCACGAGGCTTGGTGGCACACATGATGATTCGGGAGTGAAAGATGCTTGAGGATGTGTCAGCATTCTACTTTAAGATCAGCTTGCAGTCTTTTATTATGCAGTTATTGAGCCTATCGATTCAACCCTCTCTTGTCGTAAGGGTGATTGAGGCTTAGCAGGCAGATAAGTCGTTGCAGAGTTATCAGGCTAAGGTAGCATCTGAGAGTCAGTCATATTGATAGATTGGTTCTGATGGTAGACTTCGCTTTAGAGGCCAATTATGTGTCCTGGATATTCCTGAGTTACGCAGAGATCTTATGATAGAGGCACATCGATCGAAATTTTCTATCCACCCTGGCTCGATGAAGATGTATCGCGATATGAGGCGTCAATATTTTTGGGTGGGGATCAAGCACCAGATAGCTAGTTTTGTGGCCGAGTACGACACATGCCAGCATGTTAAGGCTGATCATCAGAGACCCCCTGGTCCCTTGCAGCCGTTAAGCGTCCCATTGTTGAAGTGGGAGCACGTATCCACTGATTTTATCATGGGTTTACCGAGGACTCAATGCAGTCACGACGCCATCTGGGTTGTCATCGATCGTCTGACAAAGTTAGTGCATTTTCTTGCGATTCACGTGACATGGACTTTGGATCATCTTGTGAGGTTATTCATTGATGAGATTGTGAGATTGCACGACGTTCCATTTTTTATCATTTCTGAGCGAGACCTGAGGTTCATGTCTAAGTTTTGGAGGAGCTTTCAGATAGCGATGGAGTCTATTTTGTAGCTCAGCACCACTTATCATCCACAGACCGATGGGCAGACCGAGAGGGTCAACCAGATCCTTGAGGATATGCTTAGATCTTATGTGATTGACTTCACGGGTATCTGGGATGAGTACCTGCGATTGGCTGAGTTCGTGTACAATAACAGCTATCAGGTAACCATTAGCATGGCTCCTTTTGAGGCATTATATGGTAGACTGTGCAAATCTCTGAGTTGTTAGACCGAGGCTGGAGAGTGGCGTCTCCTAGGTCCCGAGCATGTGCAGAAGACATCAGAGGCCATCGACATCATCAGGTTGAAGATGCACACAGCTTAGAGCCAGCAGAAGAGTTTTGATGATCGTCGGCATCGTCCCTTAGAGTTTACCGTTGGGGACCATGTGTATCTCAAGGTCTTTCTCATGAAGGGAGTGGTTCGTTTTGGAGTGAAGGGCACACTTGCCCCAAAATTCATAGGACCTTTTGTGACCACTGGGTGCGTTGGCGCCGAGGCCTAGCAGCTTGCATTGCCATCTCAGTTGTTTGACGTCCACAACATTTTCTATGTCTCTATGTTATGGAAGTGTGGGTCAGACATCGTTCCCGTTATTGATTGCCAGCGTTAGAGGTTCGTGAGGACGCTTCTTAAATTAAGCAGCCAGTTTGTATCCTTGATCAGAAGGAGCAGGTCCTTCGGACCAAGGTCATCCCCTTGGTGAAGGTTCAGTGAGGTCATCATAGTGTGGATAAGGCGTCTTGAGAGCACAAGGCTGAGATTCGTGAGCGTTATCCCCATCTCTTTGATGATTGATTATATTTTATATTATCTCTGATTATATATGATGCTATGATTTCTCTCCCTTTTATGGGTTATGTTTAGTTACGATGACAGTGTAAATTTTGAGGATGAAATTTTTATTAGGAGGGAAGAGCTGTAAGGCTCGTATCCTAGTACATACTGTTCCGTAGACTCCCGCAATCCTCCTTATAGAATTTCGGCAACCCACGACCTGTAATCGGTATTTGCGCTCGACCCTGATTCACATCCCGTAGATCTAAGTTGGCTCAACTCGAAACTTATACCATCGTGACCACACCGTCGTCACGGTTCCAACACTGTATCTTGCGCACTGATACGATACTCAGGCGAAGAGTTGTGGGCCCGCTTATATTTCAAAGAAATGCCACGTGTTGCAAATTTCAAGAGAATCTCTACAATCCATCACATCAATCAATCAATCACAAGTCAAGTACATAACCCATGCCTCTCCCATCCCTTTCTTACCAATAAAGACAAACAATCCATACCCCATGCCACCTCACCCCCCATAAGTCAACTCTCTCTTACACACACCCATCCCTCTCTTATACTACCCATTCCTCTCATTTCATCCTTCTTATATAACTCCACTCCTCTCTCATTTCACTCCATTCTCTACAATTTCCCAAGCAACCATGAGAGAAGAATCCTAAGGAGAGAAAATAAGCTAAGTGTGTGGCCCACTTGATGCATATGAGGCCCATTGTGCTGCCCGTGGATACAACCCACTTGATGTATATGAGGCTCATTGGTGCGGCCTATGTGATGTGGCGCACTTGATGTATATGAGGCCCATTGGTGCGGCCCATGTGATGTGGCCCACTTAATGTATGTGAGGCCCATTGGTGCAGCTCGTGGATGCGGCCCACTTGATGTATATGAGGCCCATTGTGATGTATTTGAGGCCCATGGGTTGAGGCCCAATGTGATGTATATAAGGACCATGAGTGAGGCCTAATGAGACGTATGTGAGGCCTTTGTGTGGGGCTGAATGTGATGTATATGAGGTCCATTGTGATGTGTGATTCCACCATGATGTATGTAATAATGTTTATGATGGGCCATGCATTGGGAGAAATGATGGTTGACGTCCACATTGTAAGAGCAATGATGGTTAAATGTTCGCATTATAACTTCCCTAGGGCCCACTGTTAGGCCCATACTTGTTGTGTGTAGGCCGTCTAGGCGGCCCATCTTCGTTATGAGGATAGTTCATCACCATATAACATGCTTAGTATAACTCCATGATTCATGCCCATATGTATCATATGTATGCTTGATATGAGGAATGACTGATCATAGCATATGTCATTAGGTAGATTGTTTATGGCACTCACTAATAGGAGTTACCCACATAAGGGTGCGGTACGCGCAGGATTGCTGCATGACTGGACAATGTGACTCATGTACCTTGCATTTGTGTGACACGATTCACTGTACGCCCTAATGACATCAGGGTCGTGGCCTTCATAAGCACATCGTGAATGGCCGGATTGGATACCAAAAATATTGGCTTTAGCACTGTGGGTACATAGGATGTTTATGGGTGAAAGTCCCAGAGCTTTTTTAATAGGAGATGTTCCAACAACTAGACCAAGTGGATAAATGAGCGCACGAGTTCCAGATACCAGTAGGTCGCGTCTCTCACTGTGTCGTGGTCGGTTGGAAGAGGGTGTGGCTTATCTGCCCAAGTGAGGGTCTTTAAGCTACGCTGAGTTTGACCATCTCGCAAATGGGTCTGATATTGACGAGCCGGATAGGTATTGGCAGACTACTGGTCAGGCAGATAGTTTGGTCTCTTCCACTCGCTGGGCTGTGTGACTAGAGAGGCGGTAGTCAGTGTGGAGTGTACTAGACCCCGGTGATATCCCAGAGGGGAACTGTACTGATATATGTACTTAATGGAGACTGGCATGCTTGCGTTGCATCTCACATATGACATTTGGCTATATAGGCCAAGCATCGCATGGCCTTGGTACGGCCGATAGCATTCATGCCTTGCATGGCCTTAGTATGGCCGATAACATTCATGCCTTACATCATATAGCCTTAGTATGACTGATAGTATTCATGGACTTACCAGCATACTTCCGTATTACTCTGATATTGCATACTTGGTACTTGCCTTGCGCATACACTTACACTACCCTCTAAGCTTTTCGTAAGCTTATTGTAACGCCCTGAAAATCGGGGGTCGAGTAGCAACTCAACTCCCGAGTTCCAAAACATCACTTATGCAACATATATGCTTATGATTCAATATTATCTGTGTTAGTACATTAATCATGAGTGGGGTTATACCAAAACAGTAATTCATACTCCAGATCAAGTTGTAAAATGCAAGCGGAAGACTGAAAGACATAAATACATGTATATAAGTCAAAGATCACGATCGATCTCCAGAGTATGAATACATTACTGAGTCACCAGATACATGTAATAGTCTCAAAAATCAAAATGTGAAAATAGTACAACTACAATGATAATCCCTGTGGCCCCGTCAATCTGGATAGCCTAAGCGAAGCCACTGGAGAACTGCATATAAGAGAACTCGTCCTGATCATCGTAGTAGTCAGGCTCCGCCTCAGGAGTCACGCCATCATCTGAAATCAAGACAGAATCTGGTTGGTGTTTAAAACACCGTCCCGTAACGTGGGAGTGAGTGATTAACTCAGTGGAACAATAAAGCAAAGGTTAGCATGTTATCAATTCAATCAAGCAGTAATGATAAAGCAGTAAATCACACATCCCTAAGTACTCTTGTTAATACAAAAATGGTATGAATGTATGATGCATGCCCTCGCCTACGCTCCCTCAACGACTTCATCTCACGTTCGTGCATGAACAACACTGCCTCAGTGCTTGATCGGCTACGCCTGAACACACGCGTAATGCAGTGTATGCATATGATTACCAAGTTCTTATTAGTCCTTTTCATATAGCAGGGTTGGGAAACTAAGGTACCTCCCTTATGTCATTTTCCAAACAATGATCCATTCTAGGGTCGTCAATCCTAGGAAATCTCATACAATGTTACGGTTCTAGGGCGCTGCAAAAGGCTCGTCACCCAATCAGTGTAGGCCTAGTTTATACTCTAGATGCTATGGAAAGGCTTGTCACCTCTACGTAGACTCAAAGTATATTCGAGGTCACTACAAAGGGCTCGTCACCAAATCAGTGTAGGCCGACAGCTCGAATACAGTGTCCCATACTACCGTATTTGGCTCACGAGTCGATGTTGCTCACTAGTCACTACGGGTGGACTCGTCGCCCCGACGTAGGCCGACAGCTTGACCATGGTGTACCATACCACCATGTCCGGCTCATGAGTCTTAGTGCATCGAGGTACCAAGGTTAAACGGGGTTTCACTAGTGAGTTTGGTACCTTAGGTTCAAGCAGTAGCATCCATACTTGGTGAACATACATTGGCACATCGGGTTACTTGACGGGCTCGACTAGTGTTGAGGGTCAAATATTGCATATCAGACCCTAGTTACTGCCAGATTTTACATACACAATAATGTTTAACAGAGTATTTTAATTGTGTTTTGTTGCAGGATGCAATCAGGAGCGTTGACTGGAAACTGACACTAAAAGTATGGATTTGACACTCAGAATTCACCAGAGCAAGGTACGGACTCCATGGGACCAAGATTGACGATTTTACACAGCCCGAGATCCGAGAAAATCGAGAAACTGAAGCTCAAGTGGCCTAAAAGTCAGCCAAAATGCAAGATCACGGGGTTCCCACCATCCGTTTGGTCCGAAACTCCATACATGGCTTCAGGACCATAAATTAACCGTACACATTGAATTTTGGCCGTTGGATCCTTGTAGAAGCTGCCCAACGGACAGATCAGCCCACAAATCACTCATCTGGGGCCCGCCTGATATCCAGATATACTTCAATTTCATTCTCAGCGTCTTAAATCGGATGGGGAAAAGGATGGACGGTACAGATTTTTCACGAACATCACAATGGACCCCGAATGTACAGTGCATGTACATGGGTCAGGTTTGTCCCGCGCCGCACCGGACGGTCAGCCCCGTCAAAGCCAGGCTGACCCGTCTTCTTCTCGCAAGCAAGCAGCGAACGAACGCTGTCCGTCCTTTTTCGAGTAGTGGACCCCACCTCTCATTCAAAGATCAAATCCAAACCGTCCATCAGTCTTATACGGTCCATATAAATAGGACCTAGCTGTCTGAATTGGAGAAAACAGCAGAGATCGGGTTTCGGCCGATTAAACGAAGAACGGACGGCTGAGTTGAACTTCGGTGGGCCACATCAAATCAATTTAAAAACTACCATAGCCGAATGGTTTTTCAACACGAAACCAATGGTCGGCGTGGATGTTTCAAATCAGCAAAGAGGTGGGCCCCATCACACGATCAGCGACTGCCGTGCGCAGGCACAGCGTCCGTAAGATCCGGAAGATCAGCGAAGTAGTGGGCCCCACACATTGATCATATGGATGATCAGATCCGTTCATTCACTCTAGAAGGAGGGTGGGACCATAGCCTAGGTGGTGGAATTGCAAACTTCATCGGAGATCCGTTTTTGATCGTCCAAACGCAGGATGGACGGCAGCTCAGGAAATCAAGTGGTCCACATTCATTACACTTGAAATATACTCCATCCCGGACGGTTTTTCGTCCTGAAGATAATGGACGACGTGGATTTCCCAACTGACCTCAGGAATGAGCCCCACTGACAGACAGAGATCTTACGAAAGCTACGTTACGCGATCCGAGAAAACCGGAATTTCAAAGAACCTGTGGGCCCCACTCTTCAACCGTTTCGATAATCCAGACCGTTCAAGCAGGATAGAAATGGGCCTTCAACCCCACCATGAAGATGATTTTGAAATATTTGGACAGACAGCCGAGCCATCTCAGATCAAACGTAAGACGTTTTTGCGTTTTCGGTTGCGTAAAGCAGAGTCCACAAGTCCGGCTCTGTTACAAAGTGTATTGCACAGGAGAGTAGTTTTTTTTACCCCGACCAACCTTCTCCAGTCTATAAAAGAAAAGAAAGAAGAGAACGTGAGGAGGCTGGAAGCTGGAGGCCTGGGACTACGGCTGGAAGGAGAGAGAAAGACAGGGAGAGAAGGAAGAGTTTGTTTGCTTTTTCTTTTTTATTTTTTATATATATATTTGTTTAAGAGCTAGCCCATTCATGTGTGGCTAAACCTCTTAGCTAGGGCTAAGAGGTGAAGCTTGTAGCGTGATGGGAGGCCTCTTTGCTTGTGCCTTTTGTTTAGACTGATCTGATATTGATTTGGGTTTAATTAAGGGAATGTTTTCAGTCTTTAATGGTCTGTTGTGACTGAAATTACAATGGGTCTGCAATGGCTTTGAGCATGTTCTTTTCTTTTTATGTTTATGACATCAGGAAGCCCTGTTGTTCACCATCGTCTCCTGGGCATGGTCGGATGTCAGTACCCTCTCCTGATTTTCATGGCATGTTGATTGGTTGGTAATTAGATTAATTCTGTTGTTTGCTTTGTCTCCTGGGCATGGTTTGGTGATGGAATCCATTCTAATTCATATACCTCTCATCTCTTGAAATCTACATCAATGGCAGTTCAGTTAATTTTCCTGATTTTTAATCCAGGTATAAGATCTCCCTGATCTCTACAAGTGGATCCTCCGAATCCCTAGTTTTCTTTCTCTGATTTTTCCTAAGTTTTAGATTATTATTTCACCATTATTCTTCAAATCATACTTGGTTTACACTTCATCTTAGCCTAGTTCTATATCTAGTTATTTTCAGAAAGCGTACAGGTTTTAGTCCCTGTGGATTCGACCTCGGTCTTACCGAGTTTATTACTACATCACAACCCTGCACTTGGGGTGTGAACAACTAGCACGAGCGCACCCAAAGGTGATCGAGCCTAACCACTGCTGACAACTTTAGTATGACTCGGGTTCATCAAACACGTCCTACGTGGCGAATGAATCTCAGCCATGACTTCAAGCCTATTACCCATTGCCTGGACTATAACATAGCCCCAATCACACTCAATCCTTAACTAGAAGCATGTAGAGTAGTCAGAGCAGAATTAACCAAGTAGTGTAAACATGTTAACAAGCATGTTATAAAACACAACTTAAACAGGAAATTCAAACACATACATTTCGTGTGTAAGCGATTAAATTAAACAACTTGCATGAAGGAAATCATACACATCTCTAAGGTAGTTGAGATTCCTATCTCAACACCCATCTAAAGTACTATGATCTAAATACTTACTCATACAAGCATTTTCACAAACACTTAGAATACACTTATTAACATACATAATGCATGTTGGCTAAAACATGTATTAGGGCGAATCCTTTCGCCGAGTAGTTATTACACATATACCTAGCATATGTACACAGTAATTAATCATGGCAAACACACTTTCATATTTTGTATGTATACAGTATTTTTTACAAATATACAGAATGCACTAAACGCCATAAATTGCATATGTAATTGAATCGCAAAATGAATATCACATTTTGCATGTGAAATAACACCCATATCATAAATCTATCATTATCTGATATTGAAAGCTTTGAAAACCATAACCTATACATCTATAGTCCGCACCTTATGCCATAGAAGCGAGTAACGGACTCAGTTTAAACATCAAGTCTTTATCAACAGTAGAACGGCAACTAATGGCATGAAATAGGTTAGCTATTTCATCACTTACACTAGTTGAATCTCTAAAACTGATTAGGGTTAGGATTTCTTACCCGAAAACGGAATCATAATCGCCAAAAAAGAGATACGGTAGTGATGGATAGGCACGGAGAATAACAGGGATTGATTCCCAAGAGTGATTCCAACTTCACTCTCACTTTCTCTCTCTTTACTCTCTTCTCTCTCCTAGGGTTTTTCCTAAATTCGTTTAGAGTGAATGAGAGAGGGTTTAAGGTCCTTATATAGGCCTAAAACTGATGGAAATGGCCCCGTGGCCAAGGTATACTTAGGTTATAGCCAAATGACATCTGTTTAAGCTCAACGGAGCATTTTCGGAGCCCACCCTTGAGCCAAAGGTCAGACTTAAGCTCCCTGACTATGGATCTAGGTCAAGTTAATTTTCATTCCAATCGTGTTCCTAGATCACACATGACAGACCAGTTTCAGTTCAACGTTCACCGAAACTCGATCAGGGTCACACGTACATTGACCTGTGTATAAAACTTCTCCTGATCTGAGGGTGTATTTGGGTCAGATTTTTACGGTCTGATTGCTTATATTTGGCCTGCAAGTGACAAGTCTCAGATTATTTAAATTAGACTTAATTTTCTAAAGAAAACCATGTTTTCTCACACTCTTCGCTCCGGGTTTAAACGAATAGCTTCGGGACATTATCTGGAGTTGATTTTCGAGATGGTTGTCAAGCCTAGCAAGGTGGTCCTAAGTGTTTAGTCTCGTGGTCATTGGACTTTCGACGTGCGGTCCATATCTGATACGGAGTTTTAATGTGCTCCCGAGAGTAACTGGGTAATGAGATTGATCCTCAATTTTAGCGTAACCCAGCGTCCATGATTCTACAAGTTTTGGGTCTTGCAGATCATATTTAAAGTGGATCAAGCGGATTTCACAGCTAATATAGTTTAGCACTTAGTTAAACTCGTCTAATTTCTAAAGGATTTGGTCCTGAGCAATTTCTGCCTGAGGTAGTACTCAGGTCTTTGTACGGTATTTTCGAGATGTTACACTTTATGCATGACCGTTGTGTGTAGGTGACGTTGGATCGTAGCAGCATTGAGCTTTTGGAGTTTCGATATCTATATTTGTATTCTCCTTTCCACATTGTACTTGAATGATTTATTATAGTGGATATGTGGTGATGTTGTTTTGTAACTTGGTTATGCTTGTGGTTATGCTCTATTAAAAAAATCACATTAAAAATCCTCCTTGTAAGATCCCAGGATTGAAATCTGGCGTATGGGTGCCGCAAGCTAAGTATGGGGCACTACAGAGGCTATCGATGCCGGATTCGGCGATCGGTAATTCTATGAGCCTGGTTTCCAAGTTTTGGGCATTACATTCTTAAACTCCTTGGATTAACTCTAGGCGGTTAAGCCCTTTAAGAGCTACCTGCTCTAATACAAATTGAAATCGTGCCTGTGGCGTAATGGGATTACTACGACTGTGCTTGCGGAAGCTTGGTGGAGCTAAGGAATGAAGGCTATGTCCTCGAGGGGAGTTATTAGGACCTATTTAAAAAAATATGCCTATTTAAATCCACATTGCCTAACTTAAACTAATTTCCAATTAAACTATGCAAGGCAATTTAACTCTAAGGCTTACAAGCCAATAGAGGGTCCAATCACATAGACTACAAATGATGTGCAAATAAGTAACTAGTCTATATTAAGATAGTGTATATGTGTGTGTGATATGCTACCTATCAATCATTAAGCATTCATCTAATCATGCATGTATAATGTAAAACATTCAAACTCATAAGCATAATTAAATAATTGCATAAAACATAATCCCAAACACAATCATATATAGTGGTTCGACTACTTGCCTACTCCACTCCTGGCAGACGCACTCAACTCATGAGTGTACCAGATTTCACTATCAGAGGTTTTAGATCATGTTCATCTATAAGCTTTACAACCCTACACAAGGACTCTAAGACTTAAGCTCTACTCTCGATCCAAGGTCCTACATAAGAACGCAGAGATTTAAACCCTGTGCAAGAGCCAAGGTCCTACACAATAACCTATAAATTTTAGGCTTTATTCATGAGCCAAGGTCTTACACAAGAACCCAATAGTTTAGGCCCTATACAAGAGCGAAGGTCCCACACAGGAACCTAGTTTGAGTTTGGATTTACAAACTCTTACCCTCAATCCTACACAAGGAAAGAAGTAAACATAGACTCATACAATTGACAACTTACTTGTCGGATTGAGCCCCTTTTGTAGCGCCTTCTTGGGTTGCTTGATCTTCACTCTCTCGTGCATCAATCATCTCCTCGATGCTCCCTGTTGAGGGTCGAATATTGCATATCAGACCCCAGTTACTGCATGGATTTATATACATGATATTGTTTAACAACCTATTTTAATCATGTTTGTGTTGCAAGGTGACTTTAGGAGCTGGGACTGAAACAGGGTGCCAAATGTATGAAATTGACACTCTAGAATCACCAAGGCAAGGGACGGACCCTAGGGGACCGAGATCGAAATATTTACACACCAGAGATATGAGGAAATCAAGTTATTCACGTAAAAAGAGGCCTGAAAGTAGTTCAGAACGCAAGATCACAGGGTTCCCACCATCTGTTCGGCTCGAAACTTCATACATGGCCAAGGGACCACTAATTAACCATACACATCGAATTTCAGCTCTCAAATTCTTGTGGAAGAGGCCCAATACACAAATCAGCCTATAAACCATCGATTTTGGGCCCACATGACATCTGGATATGCCTCAACTTTGGACTCAATGCCTTAAATAATATGGCAGAATGGATGGACGGAGCGGATTTTGTACTTACATCATGATGGACCTTACATGTTCACTGTATGTGCACAGTGTGAACGTGCACCAGCTGTGCACCCATACACTCATAGTCGGTCAGCAAGCGCTGACCGACAAAATTTTAAAATTTTATAAAATGGGCAGCGTCTTTACGCTGCCCGTCCGATTTTTATTAGTGGGCCCACCCATTGCACATTTCAGCGATCCGTACTGCCTAGTAGGTTTCCAAAGGTCGTCTCACCTTCACCTAGGTGGCGAAATTGCGAAAGACAGCGAGGATCAGATCTTAACCATCCAAACGGAGGTCGGAAGGTCGTATGATCAAAACACGTGGGCCACATCGAATACAATCAGAAACTACTCATTTCCGGCTGGTTTTTTTAGGGTAATCCAGTGGACAGGTTGGATTTTCCAGGTAACATCGATTATGGACCCCACCATCGTCACAGCGTAATTATTTACGCACCCTGTTTCGCGTCTGAAAAATCCGTGAAATCCGGATGCTATGGGCCCCTGTGTACTTCAAATCACCGTCGGATCGGTGATTTAGACCAACTAGACGTGTGTAAAGAGAGTTTTAAACCCCACCATGAAGAGAAAATAAATTTCCTGCTGATGGATCTGGTGATGCCCGACAAAAATTAGAACCAGAACTTCCAGAAAAGCCAATTGCTCCATTTCCCCAATGGTTGGTTGCACTAAAACCTCTTTCTAACTCTCGGGATATTCTAGAGGTGTTGAAACAAGTGAAAGTCAACATTCCTCTACTTGATGTCGTAAAACAGATTCCTTCATATGCCAAATTTCTGAAAGACCTATGCATGACCAAAAGACGACAGAGTATTCAAAAGAAGATCTTCTTGACTGAGAAAGTGAGTGTCATCCTGAAGCAAGACGTGCCGCAGAAATTCAAGGATCCCGGTAGCCCAACCATATCATGTGTAATCGGGAACCATCGAATTGATCACGCACTTCTTGACTTAGGAGTGAGCATCAATCTGATTCCCTACTCGGTATACAAACAGTTAGATTTGGGTGAATTAAAACCCACCCTAACTACACTACAACTTGTTGATCGCTCTGTTCGTGTACTAAGAGGGATAATTGAGGATATGTTAGTCCAGGTCGTAGATTTTACTACCCTGTAGATTTTATCATCCTGGACACCGAACCTATCAATAACATGAGTACTCAGATTCCCGTCATTCTTGGTCACCCATTCCTTGCCACGTTAAATGCAATTATCAATTGCAGGAATGGTGTCATGACTATGTCTTTTGGGAATTTGACATTGGAGTCAAACATCTTTTTCAATAATGACAGCAACTCAGAGGATGATGACGATTTCCACGACATTAACATGATTGACTCTTTCGAGGGAGATACGACACCTCTGACCTTATCCTCCGACCCTCTAGAGACATGCCTGGCCCACTCCCATGATTTTGATGATGACATGATTAGGGAGACGTGTGCCTTACTTGATACTGCATCAGTACTTAAAGTTAACCGGTGGAGGCCACAATTTAAAGAATTGCCACAAACCGATGTAGTGCCTCTACCGTCTAACCTCAAGCCACCGAAGCTTGACCTAAAACCTTTGCCCTCTAATTTGAAATACGCCTATTTAGGTCAAGATGAGACATACTCGGTGGTGATCTCGGCCCACCTGGAGAAAGAGCAGGAGAGTATGCTCATATATACTCTCATTGAGCATAAAAGAGCCCTGAGATGTACGATAGCGGACCTCAAGGGAATCGACCCCTCAATTTGTACTCACCGCATATATCTTGAGGATAATGTGAAGACCGCTCGACAACCACAACGTAGACTAAATCCAAACATGAAGGAAGTGGTTAAGGCTGAGGTTCTTAAACTATTGGATGTGGGTATCATATACCCTATATCTGATAGTCAATGGGTGAGTTCAACTCAGGTAATCCCTAAGAAGTCCGGAATCACCATCGTGGCCAATGCTAATAATGAACTCATGCCAACTAGAGTCACTACTGGTTGGAGAATGTGCATTGACTACAGGAAGTTAAATACCTTCACGAGGAAAGACCACTTTCCTTTACCATTCATTGATTAGATCTTGAAAAGGTTAGCTGGTCATTCCTATTACTGTTTCCTTGACGGGTATTCGGGCTACAATCAGATAGAGATAGCCCCTAAAGATTAAGAAAATACTATATTTACATATCCCTACAACACCTTTTCTTACCGAAGGATGCCATTCGGACTATGTAATGCCCCTGCCACCTTTCAACTGTTGTGCAGCACGCCAACAACGCAGTGAGCCTAAATCTAATCTCAGGCCTTACCGACAAACGATAAATAGGAAGAAATATAAACTAGAAAGGAATAAAAGAATTCAAACAAACCACAAGACAAGATATACATGGAAAAACCCCAAACTAGGGAAAAAAACTATGGATGCAAAATTCCACTATGAAGAGAAACGAAGATTATAAGGTAATATACTAACCTCTCCCTTGGAAATACAGAGAAAATCCCTTGCCCACACCTTAGAATATTTTTCTAATATTCACCTTAACCCTAAAATAGCCCTAGGGACCCCAATTTATAGTTTTGACAACTTCCCTTTCGCATCCCAGTTGTGAAAGGACTTGCGACACAAAATCTGCGAAACTCCTTTCGCATCCCAGTTGCGAAAGGACTTGCGACATGAAATCTGCAAAACTCCTTTCGCATCCCAGTTGCGAAAGGACTTGCGACACGAAATTCGGGCATGTGGCTCCACTTCTCAACAATCTCCCACTTGGAGACACATCGCTATAAACCTTTGTCATCTTCATCCGGAGTGCACCACCTCCCTGTCTTTAAGCCTGAAGACCAATCAAAGCTGAGCAGAGCTTCAACTTCTCCCTTATGACCGCCTTGGTTAGCATATCCGCAGGATTCTCACTTGTATGAATCTTCCCCAGAGTAATCGATCCATCTTCCAGTAACGAACATATGAAGTGATATCTAATGGCAATATGCTTGGTCCTTGAATGAAAGGCTGAATTCTTAGCCAAGTGTATTGCACTCTGACTGTCACTGTACAGCTTGCAATCTGCTTGCTTCTTACCTAACTCTTCCATAAAACCTTGCATCCACACAATTTCCTTGCATGCTTCTGTAGCCGCAACATATTCTGCTTCTATTGTACTGATAGATACTATCTTTTGTAACTGAGAGACCCAACTGACTGCAGCACTACCCAGAGTAAGAACATAACCTGTAGTGCTTCTTTTGTTGTTGATATCTCCTGCCAAATCTGAATCCACGTAGCCTTGTAACTTGATTTTCGATCCACCATAACACAGCCCTACGTCCTTCGTACCTACCAAGTACCTAAGGATCCACTTCACAGCTTTCCAATGTTCCTTCCCGGGGTTGTTCATGAACCTACTAACAACTCTCACTGCTTGAGTAATGTCTGGCCTCGTGCTCACTATAGCATACATGAGACTCCCAATAGCTGACGCGTATGGAACTTTAGCTATGTAGTCTTGTTCCTCATGTCTCTTTACACCTTGCTCCTTAAATAGCTTGAGGTGGTTGACTAATGGAGTGCTAACCAGCTTAGTACCTCCCATATTGAATCGATCAAGTACTTTGGCTACGTACTCTGCCTATGACAAAACTAATTTCTTATTTTCCCTATCATGCTTTATCCTCATGCCTAGGATTTGTTTTACAGCTCCTAAATCCTTCATGGCAAATTCTCTAGACAGTTGTCTTTTGAGATCTGAGATGTCCTTCATGCTTGAACCGGCCATAAGCATATCATCAACGTACAGAAGAAGGACGATGTAAGACGTATCAAACTTCTTCAAGTAATAACAGTAGTCTGCATGACATCTCCTAAAATCGTTTCATGACATGAAACTGTTGAACTTCTTGTACCACTGCCTCGGGGCCTGCTTCAGGCCATATGGACTCTTCTTCAGTCTGCACACCTTATTCTCATTACCTGGTGCCACGTATCCTATCGGCTGATGCATATATATCTCTTCTTCAAGGTCCCCATGAAGAAAGGCTCTCTTAACATCTAGCTGTTCTAGATGTAAGTCCTCTGAAGCCACTATACTCAAGATCATGCGAATCGTAGACATTTTCACTACCGGTGAAAATATTTCAATGAAATCGATATCTGCCTTTTGTTGAAACCCTTTCACAACCAATCTGGCCTTGTACTGTTTCGAACCATCATGCTCCTCCTTCAGTCCGTAAACCCACTTGTTATGAAGAGCTTTCTTACCCTTGGGTAAAGTAACTAGCTCCCATGTACGATTAGATTCAAGAGAGTCCATCTCATCATATATGGCCTGCTCCCACTTAACCTATATATCTGACTGTAACGCCTCTTCAAAACACTCTGACTCACCATTATCTGTCAGTAGTAGATAATGTAAGGAGGGTGAGTATCGGACCGCGGGTCTCCTCTCTCGAGTAGATCTCCTCACAACTGGTGTATGTGACTCTACCTCATCCTGTGGCACCGTAACATTCATGTCCGGTAACTCTTCCAACTCTATGAATTCCTTTCTCTCGGCCTTATTTTCCTACACACTGTCCTTATGTATCACTTTTTCATTAAAGACTATGTCCTTGCTTCTGATGATTTTTCTATTTTTTGTATCCCAAAACCTGGAGCCAAAATCATGCTGCCCGTAGCCTATAAACGTGCACCTCCTGGATTTTGTATCCAGCTTGTTTCTGTGCTCTACATCAATGTGAACATATGAAGTGCAACCGAACACTCTAAGATGTGCAAGGTTCACTTCCTTACCAGTTCACGCTTCTTCTGGTAGCCCACCATCCAATGGTGCTGAGAGACTTCTATTGATGAGATATGCGGCAGTATTCACAGCATCTGCCCAAAAGGTCTTGGGCAACCCTGCATGTAATCTCACGCTCCTGGCGCGCTCAAGGATGATCCTATTAATGCGATCAGCCACACCATTTTGCTGTGGTGTCCCTGGAATCATTTTCTGATATTTGATTCCATTTGTTGGACAATACTTGTCAAACCTCTTATCACAATACTCTCCCCCATTGTCCGATCTGAGACACTTTACTGTTTTACCTGTCTCATTTTCTACCATAACTTTTCACTTCTTAAATACATCAAATACATCAGATTTATGTTTTAAGAAGTAGACCCACAGTTTTCTACTAGCATCATCAATAAAGGTAATAAAATAACATGAGCCACCAAGAGATAATACCTGTGCCGGTCCCCATACATCAGTGTGTACAAGCTCCAACAGATGCGTCTTTGGAGTGCGTCCCGTCTTCTTGAAGCTTACCTTCTTCTGCTTGCCATACACGCAGTCCTCGCAGAATTCCAAGTTAATATACTTCAGCCCTGGTAGCTTCCCTTTTGACAATAGTACTTTCATCCCTTTTTCACTCATATGTCCCAACCTCTGATGCCATAACTGCCCATTCACTCAAGTTAATGCGACTGCGAGTGAACTATACAATCCTGAAGTCACGTACAAAGTACCTTCCTTTTTGTCTCGAGATATTACCAAGGCACATTTTGTGATCTTCCAGGAATAACTGGTGAATGTCGTCATATAACCGATATCGGGCAACTGTCCCACTGAGATCAGATTACATTTCAAACTCGGTACATGTCTGACATCCTTCAATTTCAAGACCGTTCCGTCTTTTTGATTTACATGAACGTCCCCCTTTCCAACAATATTGCACGGCTCATCATCACCTAGGTAGACTCTCCCAAAGTCACCTAACATATAATCACGCAGAACTTCCTTACACGAAGTGGCATGAAACGAAGCACCCGAGTCTATAACCTAAGACTCATTCCTCGTATCAAGAGATAAGATCAACGCCTCTGTGTCGCTCTCCTCAGACAGATTCACTGAATCCTTCCCGCCTTGAGAGCTTCCTTCTTATTTCTTGAGCGCCCTGCAATCATGTTTCATGTGCCCCTTCTTGCTGCAATGTCAACACCCGTCTTTGTCTTTCAGTCCCTTGGACTTCTTCCTTGACTTAGAACGCCCGTGTTTATTGCCTACTTTGTTTAGTGATCTTCCTCTTCCTTCAACATTTAGAGCATTTCCTGAGTCCCCTGAAACTCCTGATGCCTTCCTCCTAGATTCTTCGCTGAGAATTAGACCGGCTACATCATCAAATTTCAACTTTGTCGACCCTGAGAATTGCTCACAGCAATCACCAAACCATCCCAACTGTCCGACAAACTGGATAAGATCAATAATGCCCTGAGCTCATCCTCAAAAGCAATGTTAACATATTCCAACTAGCTCGTGACTGTATTGAACTCGTTTAGATATTCTGTCACGCTCCCACCGTCTGACATCTTCATGTTGAATAGCTGTTTCATAAGATGAACCTTGTTGGATGCCGAGGGCTTTTCATACATGATGGCTAGGGCTTCCATTAATTCTTTTGTCATTTTTACTTTGGATATATTGAAGGCGACACTCTTAGACAAAGAGAGTCGGATTGTTCCTAAAGCCTTCCTATCCGGTAAAAATCATTCATCATCTGTCATCTTTTCTGGTCTCTTCTCTTTTCCTCCTAGAGGAATATAGAGGTCCTTCTAATACAGATAATCCTCCATCTGCATCTTCTAGAAGGCAAAGTTTGAACCATCAAACTTCTCAATTATAGTTTTCTCATCTTCCGACATCGCTCTCAATATAACTAAACCAATAGCTCTGATACCAGTTGTTGCGCAGCACGCCAACAATGCAGTGAGCCTAGATCCAATCTTAGGCCTCACCTGCAAACGATAAACAGGAAGAAATATAAACTAGAAAGGAATAAAAGCATTCAAACAAACCACAAGACAAGATATACATTGAAAAACCCCAAACTAGGGTAAAAAAACCACGGATGCAAAATTCTACTATGAAGAGAAACGAAGATTATAAGGCAATATACTAACCTCTCCCTTGGAAGTACAGAGAAAATCCCTTGCCCACACCTTAGAATAATTTCCTAATATTCACCTTAACCCTAGAATAGCCCTAGGGACCCCAATTTATAGTTTTGACAACTTCCCTTTCGCATCCCAGTTGCGAAAGGACTTGCGACACGAAATCCGCGAAACTCATTTCACATCCCAGTTGCGAAAGGACTTGTGACACTAAATCCGCGAAACTCCTTTCGCATCCCAGTTGTGAAAGGACTTGCGACATGAAATCCGCGCATGTGGCTCCACTTCTCAACATCAACGATGTATGCTTAGTATCTTTTCTAATATGGTGGGGCAATATCTGGAAGTCTTCATGGACGATTTCTCTGTCTACAGTCCATCTTTCAGCGAGTGCTTGGAAAGTCTTAAATGTGTGCTGAAAAGATGTGAAGAAAAGAACTTGGTACTTAATTGGGAGAAGTGCCATTTCATGGTTCAGAAGGGAATTGTCCTTGGGCATATCATCTCGGCCAAGGGAATCGAGGTAGATAAGGCAAAAATCGATCTTATCTCTAACCTACCTCCACCCAAGAACATCAGAGACATATGATCCTTCTTAGGACATGCAGGATTTTACAGGCGATTCATAAAGGACTTTAGTCTCCTCTCTCGTACTTTATGTAATCTTCTGCAAAATGATGCACCATACGAGTGGACTGAGCAATGCCAGGAAGCTTTCACCAAGCTTAAGGGCATGTTAACCACTGCACCTATCATGCAGCCACCCGACTGGAGCCTTCCTTTAGAGCTTATGTGCGATGCTTCTGATTATGCTCTTGGAGCTGTTCTAGGCCAGAGAAAAGATAATAGGCCATATGTCATCCATTATGCGAGTATGACTTTAAATCCTGCCCAAGTGAACTACTCGACTACGGAAAAAGAACTCCTAGTCGTAGTGTTCGCATTGGACAAATTTAGGTCCTATCTAATCGGATCCAAGATCATTATCTATACAGATCATGCAGCACTTAAGTATCTTCTTTTTAAGAATGACTCTAAGCCCCGCCTGATACGATGGATCCTTCTACTCCAAGAATTTGATTTGGAAATTAAAGATAAAAAGGGAGTAGAGAATGTAGTGGCCGATCACCTTTCTCGCCTCAATACCTCTGATTCCCTTGAGGCGACCCATATTAATGACATGTTCCCTAATGAACAACTATTCAGATCTCTCATTCACCTTGGTTCGCTGATATTGCCAATTATCTTGTCACAGGTTCCATACCGACGCATTGGACTGCACAAGATAAGAAGAAATTCATTACCAATGTGCGTAACTTTTTCTGGGATGATCCATATTTATTTAAATATTACCCAGACCAAATCATAAGGAGATGTGTGCCAGACGATGAGCATCAGAGTGTCATCTCCTTCTATCACTCACAGGCCTATGGTGGCCAATTTTCGGCTAAAAAGACGATGGCCAAGATTCTATAGAGTGGCTTTTATTGGCCCACTATGTTCAGGGACACTCATGAGTTTTGCAAGGCTTGTAAGCGTTGTCAAAAATTGGGAGCATTGTCCCATCGAAATATGATGCCCTTGAATCCCATCCTTATCATAGAAGCATTTGATGGTTGGGGTATTAATTTCATGGGACCATTCCCCGAATCCTTTGGAAATTTATATATTTTGCTCGCCGTAGATTATGTCACTAAATAGGTCGAAGCAATTCTGTGTCGAAATAATGACCATCGCATGGTCATCAAAATTTTTAAAAGAGAACATCCTTTCACGGTTTGAAACACCTTGAGCCATTATTAGTGACGGGGGCTCACACTTTTGTAATAGACCATTCGAGAGCTTAATGAAGAAATATGGTATCTCTCATAATGTGAGCACCCCATACCATTCATAGACAAGTGGAAAGCTAAGATTTCCAATAGGGAGATCAAACATATCCTAGAGAAAACGGTTAACCCTGATTGTAAGGATTGGTCAACTCGATTGACCGATGGTTTATGGGCATACCGTACTGCATTTAAAACCCCTATTGGAACGTCTCCCTTTAGACTTGTCTATGGGAAGGCTTGTCACTTTCCTGTGGAGTTGGAACATAAAGCGTATTGGGCGATCAAAAATCTGAATTTCAATCTGGACAACGCTAGCTCGTTATGCAAACTTCAGTTGAATGAACTTGAAGAAATCTGGAATGACGCATATGAGAACTCGAGAATTTACAAGGACAGGATTAAGGCGTTTCATGATCAACATATTCTACGGAAATCATTCAAGCCAGGTCAGAAAGTCCTTTTGTATGACTCTCGACTACATCTATTTCTGGGTAAGCTTCGATCTCGTTGGACCGGCCCTTACATTGTTATTACTGCTTATCCTTATGGGGCCGTTGAGATAAGAGATCCCAACAATGGTAAGGAGTTTAAAGTAAATGGACATCGATTAAAACCATTTGTCGATAAATTTGATTCAGAGGACATGTCCATGCCTCTGCTGCACCTGTTTACTAGGATTGATCTCCTAGTCTAATGGAGGTATAGGTAGGTTTATTACTTTCATAAGACTAGGGTAGTTGCTTTAATTGTCTGGCTGAAGACGGTAAACTTAGCGTTTCTAGGAGGCAACCCAACTTTTCATTTCCTTTCTTTTTCATAATTAGTTAGTTCAATGTTTGTGGGTAACATTGATGCAAACCCTCACGAGACTACAACTCGTCCACTAGGGGCAACCTAGGAGTTTAAAGGCTTGTTGCATATGTTAAATGCAATCGAGAGCACCGGCGAAAGTGGTATAGATAGGATTTTATCTTTTGTTATTTTTACTTTACTTTCTCTCTCGTGCTGACCGGCTTCCATGCTGCGATCTCTTGGAAAGTCTCTCTCAATTCTTCTTCTAGGTACTATCTTCCCATCACTTCACATTTACTTTCATTGTCCCATGTGCATTGCATACTCATATCTTTTACATTGAGGACAATGTAGATTTTAGGTTTGGGGTGGGAGATTAGGTCAATCATTTTTTTCTAGGTCTTGAGCAAAAATTGTGAATTTTTTTAAAAATTTTTAAAATTTTCTGGGAATTTCTTGTGAATTTGAAGTGATTTTGACGGCAATGTAAAGCACTAAGCTTTTCAAGATACGTGATGTTGGTAATTTGTCTCTTAGATTCAGCCATTTGATAGGCTCCACAGTTAAGTTTGAACTATTAATCCCGAATTAGAAGTTGTAAACATTGATTGAGTCACGATTTCACATGTCACATCTCGCTTCCACATTAAGATTTCAGTTTGATATTGAAGGGTTAATTCGGTAATCATTAAGCATGAAATGAACCAGCCTAGAAAATGTGTCTGTCATGATCAATTGAAGAAAAAGAAAATACCTAGCTAAAAAAAAAAAACCAGATACCTTTGGAAAGAGTTGGGCAAATAATTTTCACCATAGGTTTGCTCCCTATAGGTGAGGATTTGATTCCTTATGGATGATATGTTAAAAAGGTTTGGGTGTATGGTTTTCACCATAGTTTTGCTCCTTATAGGTGAGGACTTGATTCCCCTTCTAGGCATTACTTTTAATGAAAAAATCAAAAGTTGGAAGAATAAAAAGATGATCTGTAAGGCAAGTTCTGGCTTAAGTTGTCCTTGGATTACTAATGATATCTTGAAATAGAGAAGTGAATTTTAATGATGATAAGTCGAGATTACACCATACACCCATGGAACTCAATGTTTAGAATTGTTCTAATTGATAGACTAATACTTTGAACTTGATTATGAAGTCTACCATGCACTTGAGTCTAGGAGAAATTAATGCCCAACATTCATGAATCTTAGACTTATAGTATTTGGATTGTTTTTCAAAAATCACTCGAGTTTAGAGAAATTGTTCTGTACTCTCAACTTATTTTTCGAATACTTTGCTCGGGGCTAGTAAGATACTGGTTGGGGGTTGTGTTGAGGGTCGAATATTGCATATCAGACCCTAGTTGCTGCCTGGATTTATGTACATGATATTGTTTAACAACCTATTTTAATCATGTTTGTGTTGCAAGGTGACTTTAGGAGCTGGGACCGAAATAGGGTGCTAAATGCATGGAATTGACACTCTAGAATCACCAAGGCAAGGGATGGACCCCAGGGGACTGAGATCGAAATATTTACACGCCAGAGATCCTAGGAAATTAAGTCGTTCACGTTAAAAGAGGCCTGAAAGTAGTTCAGAACGCAAGATCACAGGGTTCCCACCATCTGTTTGGCTCGAAACTTCATACATGGCCAAGGGACCACTAATTAACCGTACACGTTGAATTTCAGCTCTCAAATTCTTGTGGAAGAGGCCCAATAGACAGATCAGCCTATAAACCATCGATTTTAGGCCCACATGACATCTAGATATGCCTCAGCTTTGGACTCAATGCCTTAAATAATATGGCAAAATGGATGGACGGAGCGGATTTTGTACCTACATCATGATGGACCCTACATGTGTATTGCATGTGCACAGTGTGAACGTGCACCAGCCATGCACCCATACACTCATAATCGGCCAGCAGGCACTGACCGACAAAATTTTAAAAATTTCTAAAACGGGCAGCGTCTTTACGTTACCCGTCCGATTTTTAGTAGTGGGGCCCACCCATTGCACATTTTAGAGATATGTACCGCCTAGTAGGTTTCCAAAGGCCGTCTCACCTTCGCCTAGGTGGTGAAATTGTGAAAGACAGTGAGGATCAGATCTTAACTGTCCAAACGGAGGTCGGACGGTCGTATGATCAAAACACGTGGGCCACACCGAATACAATCAGAAACTATTCATTTCCGGCTGGTTTTTCGAGGGAAATCCAGTGGACGGGTTGGATTTTCTAGGTAACACCGATTATGGACCCCATGATCATCATAGCGTAATTGGTTACGCACCCTGTTTCACGTCCGGAAAATTCATGAAATCCGTACGCTGTGGGCCCCTGTGTGCTTCTGATCACCGTCGAATCGGTGATCCAGACCATCAAGACGTGTGTAAAGAGATTTTTAACCCTCACCATGAAGGGAAAATAGATTTCATGCTGATGTCGGTGCCGAAAATTTGAGTTGAATGGAACTCATTTTTGCGTTTGGTCTGCGTAAACAAAAAGTCTCCTTTTCGGTTGTAACTTCTCTGTGGAAAAGGGGTCGGTGGCACTCTCCCAGCCACAGCCTTATAGCATCTATATAAGAGAGAAAGAGACAGAGAGAGGCAGTGGGGGGGATTGAAGGCAGAAGCCGTGGAGTCGTCAATAAGAGGCAGAGATAAAGAGTAGTAATTTTTATTTGTTTTATTTCTTCTATTTCTTTTTATTATTTTTTGTAGGATGTTTAGCTTAATTATGGGTGGCTAAACCTCTTAGCTAGGGCTAAGAGGTGAAGCTTGTAGCATGATGGGAGATTCTTTGCTTGTGCCTTTTGTTTAAGACTGAATTGATATTGATTATTAGTTTAATTAAGGTAATGTTTTTAGTTTTTAATGGTATGTTGTGACTAAAATTACAATAGATCTGCGATAGCTTTGAGCATGTTCCTTTCCTTTTATGTGTATGACGTCAGGAAGCCCTGTTGTTCACCATCGTCTCTTGGGCATGGTCGGATGACGGTACCCTTCCTAACCTTCATGCATTGTTGATTGGTTGGTAATTAGTTTAATTTTGTTGTTTACTTTGTCTCCTGGGCATGGTTTGGTGATGGAATCCAATCTAATTCACATACCTTTCATCTCTTTGAAAACTATATCAAGTAAGTTCAGTTTGATTTCCATGGTTACATTCTTCAACTGGATGAAGATGGGACTCTAAGTCTAGTTGATTTCTTGATGCAGGCATAAGATCTCCCTGATCTCTACAAGTGGATCCTCTGAATCCCCAGTTTCTTTTCTCTGAATTCTTTAAGTTTTAGATTAATATTTCACCATTATTTCCTTAAATTCATTCGATTTAGATTTCATCTTAGCCTAGTTCTAGTTCTACTTAATTTCAGATTATGTACAGGTATCAGTCTCTTGGTATTCGACCTCAGTCTTATCGAGTTTATCACTACATCACAACCCTATACTTGGGGAGTGAACACTCCCCCGATCATGATGTCAGTACTTTTCTAAGGCTTTGACTCCAAGATTAATCACCTTACATGTGATGCTCCTTCGAGGTGACCAAGGTGATGGGAGGTTGGTTGAATCTCTTATAACTAATGGAAAGTTGTTTTTTCTTAGGATATTCACCTAGATGGGTCTCCTAGACGATTTGTATAATGGTTTACCAAGATATCTTAAGTCCAATCTTTAGGAAATGGAAGAGTTCAAGCACATCTCAATGTTGAGGTTAAAATCCTCATTAGAGTTGTAATCTCATTAAAACTTAATAGAGGCTAGGGATGAGGGATATAAACATGAAATCACCCTTCCTTTTGTTGCTCCAAAAATCCATCTAAATGCCCAAGAACCGACTGCCTTTTATAAAAAGTTCGAGCTCTAATGGTAAGAAAAGGGGCAGAATCATCGAAAAATCCAGACAATATATGATGATTGCTTGCTGGACATATCTGGACCAATTTCGATGTCATCGAAATCCCCTTCAATTTCATCAAACTTAACATTCAATGTTATCGAGAAATATTTCAATTTCTTGCTCGACATTTTAGACTCTTAATTGATGTTATTAAACAACCTTCGATGTCATCGAAAGTTAAATTTCAATGCAATCGAAGCGACTCCAATGCCATTGAGAAAGTTAGGAAAAAAATCTAGTTTCTTACTGGATAGTTCTGACTCTTAATCGATGTTAACAAACACCCTTAGATATCATCGAAACTTAAGTTTTGATGCCATTAAAGTGAATTGATGCCATCAAGAAAGTCACGGAAAAATCCAATTGGTTGCTGGACAGTTCCGACTCTCTATCGACATCATCGAGTAGTCCTTTGATGTCATCGACGGTGCTTTGACGGCAACTCGATGCCATCGAAGACTCATCAAAAACTGTCGTTTGTGGGCTATCTTTTACACGGCAGCTTCGCTCCTCTTCTTGCCTTATTTATCATGTTTCTCTTAGTCTCCTAAGGCTAAGGGATGATTAATTAGGTATTCCTATTAGATCAAGATCATCTAGAGGAATATGGGTTGTTTTGGGTCAAGGGTTAGGGTCACCAAGTCACCTATTTTACCTGTTCTTTGCTTCTTGATGCTCTATCTTTACTTGTGTATTAGGTCTTTACTTTCTAAAGGCTCAACCAACTACATGACACAATCACTCATGTGATTAACAAATTGGGTGTAAAAATCAGTGCACTAACACTAAGAAGAATTGAATGCTTAGCAATGGGGATCCTTACTAGTTCTTAAAGATCAATCATTACCTAGTTAGGATTCACCATAACCCTTAACCTATCGACCTCAGCATTAACTATGGGGCCTCATCACTTAGTTGTGGTTCAAGGGAACTAAAGATCCTTCATTGTCTTTGAAGATATTCTTTAATGTGCTTAATGAGGCTCACTCACTTATAGGTAAGTACAAGAGTCCAGTTGTGTCTGAAAACCCTTCCTTGTGTAGGATTGGGTTTCAGAGTTTGTATTCCCAAACTCAATAAGTCCTTGCGTAGGCCTCCGATGGGAGAGTACGTTTATTGTCCTAATGTAAGACTTCTCAAGTTCTTGTGTAAAACTTACTAAGACCTTGTGTAGGCCATCGACCGATGAAAAATAGTAAACTTGTGTAGGTTGTGAAGGTTTATGGTGAACCTCATTTAATAGTATTTTCATAGTGAAATCCAACACACTTTAGGAGAGAGTGGGTCATCCGGGAGTGGAGTAGGCACATAGCCTAACCACTATACAACATTGTGCATTGTGGTGAATATATTGATTCATTATTTGCGCTGTTTGGTTAAATTCTATACTATATCTATTTTCTACACCAAACATGTTTGTCAAAATACATGAATGATGTATATCACTATTTTAACCATATTTATTCACTTCTTCATATTTACATTTCTTTAGTTAGTTGTTTAGAATTAAGTGCATGCAATTAATTTAATTAAAATTTGAAAAGTCTTATTCACCCCCTTTAGGACAATTAGACATATCTTCAAGCTTCTCTTGTAGTGGTAAAGCTGTAATTTCATTGTGAACATAAACTACACAATTATCTTAGATGGTTATCACAGCTCTGAACCATCTATCTTTCAGATAGAACTCTATAAGTGTGGTAGCTTCACTATATTTCCAAGTAGACAATTTCCCAATGCTATCTTTTATGGCTTTGATAGTCAAGTATCTTACTTGAACACACTAACAACGCAGGTCTGGACCTAGACATGCCTGCCTAGCTCGGACCTAGACATGCTTGCCTAGCCCTATAACATCCCACTTGTAAGTGGCGAATAGTTGGTAGTTTATATATATATATATATATATATATATATATATATATATATATATATATATATATATATATATGCATCCTTTATCATTATTGTGAGGTGGTTGATCTAGTCATTATAAAGGACTCAAATTTCACACTTACTTTAGTGTGGAAGAGTTGGATTGCTATGTGTTTCTTAGTAGTTAAAGTTTGTGGCTAACATTTAGAATACAAATGATTCTAATCACCATCTAACTCCCATTGAACTAGGGATATATACAAATGTCGAGTAATAAATTTCACCCTACTCTTAACAACCAATGTAGGATTCATGACTTTAACCATGCAGGTCATGCATCATGTTACAAGGTGAATAAACTAGTTCAACTAAATATGCCAATGAAATGCTAGTTATCATTTCATTTATTTGAGATGCAAGCATTTTATGGATGGTGAACAACAAGCACTTATATGTGATAGCCCATACAGTTGCAATTTTCACATGCCCATTCGTATGCATATGGCCTTTAACACTATCATTGCACACATACTGACTTATACCTTTAACATGCCCATGCCCCTTAGATGCTGGTGCAAGGAGAGACATGATGAGGTTGATCACTGTCTTCCTAAGGGAATAACTACTCTGAATCCACAGAGCTCTCTAGACACCTCATAGAGTTACCTCAAATCCATGAGGGATAAAAGTATGAATAATTCCTAATAAATTTGAAATAATTTGATTGATGATAAAAAAGAAAAAAACTAAATTACAACCCTTTAAATAATGATCTCATACCCAGGATAGAGTTTTAGACATAGACTCCAACTCAAACACCCTAAAAATGTGACTTACTATAAATAGTATACTATTCCTACTAGATGTCATGGTTTTCGCACAAAAATAGTAAGTGTCCAATTTGGCCTAACCACATTATTCTCCTAACTTTTCTGAGCCCTTTTCATGTTGGGCACGACTTCTACAACTCAAAGGATCAAAAGTTATACTTAAACTAAAACATATTATTTATAGTAAAAAAAAAGGGACTTTGATCATTGATATGATTGAATGTCACAAATCCAGCATGGGGAACTTGGTGTAGAAGGGTTGGTTGGCTTAAGTAGGTTCTCCTACCCCAAAATCATATGTAATATGTTGAAAAACTCACCCAGGTTTGTGAGATACAATTGTTTTAAGGTTCTGACTGTCTAGATAATTTTCGTCTCTGAGTGGGCCTTCTTTGGTCCATCTTTGCCATGAAAGTGTTTGCAACCCCTCTACTTCAAAAGAACTAGACCTCGAGTTCTCATTCAGCTTTGGTTCATTATACTCGTTCAGGTCATAATGTTCAAAGTATGCGAGATCTCAATCTCATCCAGAAGATCAACAACGTAAGCATTGTCATTGCAATTTTGGAGGATCAGTACTGGTCCAATGTTCTTATTCTTTAAGTTGTTGTAGGTTTCGGTAAAAAATTTCTCCTTGAGTAGATGCTTGTTGGCTTGCTCCTTGTACTTGTCATTCGAAGCTTGCAACTAGGCTTGCACATCCACATGAATGCCCATGATTCAGTCCGCCATATGTTCTATTGCAACGCTCATGCCTGGGAGCTTGGGCAAAGCGACTAAGTTAAGTGTTTGACAGGGCACTTGACCATAAATGATTTGGAACGATGACTTCCCTATTAAGTAGTTCACCATATTGTTGAATGAAAACTTCGCTTCAGACAAACCCAAATCCCATTGCTTTGTCTTGGTACCTGAAATACACTGGAGGAGGTTTCCTAACATGAAATCACAACTTTAGTCTGCCAATTGGTTTGCAGGTGGTAGGTACTACTGAATTGAAATTGCGTACCGAACTGATTCCATAAAGTCCGCCAGAAGTGGCTAATGAACTCTGTGTCATAGTTAAAATTAATGGTCTTAGAAACCCCGTGTAGCCACATGACCTTTCTTAAGAATAGATTTTCCACGTGTGTTACATTAAGGGTCTTCTTACATGGGATAAAGTACATAATCTTTGAGAAATGATATACCACCATGAACACCGAATCCATGCCTCACTGTGTTCATGGGAGACCAAGCACAAAGTCCATAGATAAGTCCTCCCAAGGGCCGTCAGGCATAGGTAACATGGTGTAGAGTCCCGTATTCTGAGACTACCCCTTGGAGGTCTAACAAATATGACAGTGATGCACCACTCTACCCACGTTATGTATCAATTGTGGATAGTAACACCCTTTCTCAACAAGAGCCTGCGTCTTGTCTCGCCCAAGGTTGGCCACATCTATGTAGCTCTTAGATAATCTGCCCCGTGAGAGAACTTTTGGGGATGCATAATTGATTCCCTTTGAAGAGTAAACCATCTTGCATATGTAAGGCACTAGGATGACCCTCTTGGCACCTCATCCATGCATCATTAAAGTCTTCATCTTCGACATATAGCTCCTTGAGACAGTCGAAGTCGACAACCTTATTGCTTATCATAACTAGCAGTGATGCACGGAGGCTAAGTGCATCAGCCACCTTGTTCTACTGCCCTGACTTGTTCTTTAGAATGAATGTGAATTTCTATAAAAAAGTGACCCATCTAACATGCACACGATTCACGTTATCCTGATTATTAAGAAACTTTTAAGGCTTGATGGTCAGTGTAGAGAACAAAATCTTTCTGAATTAGATAATGTCGCTAATGTCGTAGCGCTTGAACCACTACGTACAGCTTAAGCTCATATGATGACCATTTCTTTCGAGCTTCTCTGAGCTTTTTGCCGTAGAAGGCCACCGCTCTGCCTTCCTGTGATAAGACTCCTTCAATTTTAACATATGAGGCGTCACACTCAACCTCAAATAACTTATCGAAACTAGGAAGAACCAAGACTGGTGTTGTGCACAATCGATACTTGATTTCAGCAAAATTCTTGTCTGCCTCATCGGTTTACTGAAATGACCATTTTTTCATGTAATATGTAATAGGTGTGAATATAGTGCTGAAATTCTGCACGAATCAATGATAGAATGTCGCTAAGCCATGGAAACTCGTACGTCATGGATGTTTGTGGAACTGACTATTCCTTGATGGCTCTCAACTTTTCGTCATCCACCTGGATGTCCATGAATGTCACGACAAAGCCTAAAAAATGTAGGCTTTCAGTAAAAAACCTACATTTTTTAAATATTGAGGTACAACTTATTCTCAGTGAATACTTAAAGGACCTGTTTGAGATGTTCCATATGGCTTGCTTCGTCCTGACTGTATATCAAAATGTAATCGATCTTGACCACTATGAACTGCCCAATGAATAGTTTTAGAACTTGGTTCATCAACCTCATGAATGTACTGGGCACATAAGAAAGACCGAAGGGCATGACCAACCATTAATATAGCCCCTCCTTAGACTTAAAAGTTGTCTTCCACTCATCACTTGGTCGATTTTGGGTATGATTCTAGCCGCTCCTCAAATTCAATTTAGTAAACAAATTTGCACCTTCAAGCATGTCCAATATCTAGTCCAACTGTGTTAAGGGAAACCTATATTTTGTGGTAATCTTGTTGATTGCCCTACTGTCGACACACGCGCCAACTCTCATCTTTCTTAAGAGTTAATAAGAGTGGAACTGCTCATGGGCTCATGCTTTCTAAGATTAGACCCTTATGGATCAATTCCTTTACTTGTCCTTGCAGAATATCACACTTCTTCAAACTCATCCGATAGTGAGGATGATTGAGTAAGCTAGACCTTAGAATAAGGTCGAAATGGTGTTGAATATCTTGAATGGGGGCAATCCATTAGGAAGGTCGTCGGGCTATTTTTTTAAAAAAATAATCACGTAACAAGGGTTTTAGTTTCTCGGGAACGATGGTGGTCTTGAGTTCTTTTCCTTTATAATCAATGCATAGGTTTATCCCACCTCATTATATTCCTCTACAAAGTCCTATATGGTTATGAGAGAATGCCCCTCTACTTTAGAAGTTTTGGGTGGCTCCTTCGGGTCCATAAGGGCTAGTATGGTTTTTTAGTCGTCCTTAATAAAATTGCACACATCATCCCATCCCCTATGAGTGACATCACGGTCGAATTGCCTCGGTCGATCGAGTAGAATGTGACAGGCCTCCATGTCAACAATGTCGTACACGACTGTCTTTATAATGTTTATCAATTGAAAGAGATATTGTGCACCATTTAATTACCTTCATCTCACTAACTTTCTTAATCTAGCTGGTCATGTAGGGGGAGGGATAACGTTCTATGTTCAATTGTAATTTCTTTACAATGACCTTGGAAATAATGTTCTCACTACTTCCATTGTCTATAATCACATTGCAGACCTTTCAATTCACCGTACACCTAGTTAGGAAGATGTTGTGTTGTTGTGGGTGTACCTCCTTCCTTGTTGCATACAATAGTTACCTCATGACGAGCAACTCACCATGATCATACGGAACCCAATCTACCTTATTCGCTTCATCCTCTACATTATGCTCCAATTCATACACATTAGGGTCTTCATTGGTGTTTTTAGTACTACCATCATTGATAGCGACTTGTTGCAAGGGGCAAGTGTTTGATAGGTGATCCGGTTGGACACAATGATAGCAATGGTAGGGCCTTGGCTGACCATAGGGGTTTAAGATCTTGCTCAGACCAACAACAATGGTCATGCCCTTTTGGGGTCTAACTTGCCCACTTCCTAAATCTTAATTTATGGGTGTAGGAGGTTGAGTGCGCCCCTACAAGTTCTTTCCCTTTGGGCTTTGAAGCTCCCTTGGACGGACCCACTACGACGATCCAAGTGGTAAGATAAGTCCATGTGTTGGGACGCTCAAGCTGCACTTATGCTCGGATGGCCAACTTGATCGTTTCATTCATCGTCCATATGTGCTGCATCCGACCTGATCCTGGATCGTAACATGTAACCCACTGTTGAATTGGGCGACTTGCTGCGATTCAGTTTCAACCAAATTGTTCTATGCCGCCAAGCTATATAATTCTTCTGCATAAACTCTCACCGATTGACTACTCTGCCGAAAATTTTGGTATTGTTGGAATAGTACCTGATTATAAATGTTAGGGAGGAATCACACATGCAACAACTACTTCATCCAATGCCATGTATGAATTGGTGCTTTCATCTATCTGGTCCGTGCGAGCTAAAGTTGCTCCCACCAAGCTGAAGCTTCGTTCTTCAACTTTTAAGCCATAGGCTTAACCTTCTTCACTTCAGGAATTTCCATATGGTTGAAGAATTGCTCAAGTTCAAAAAGCCAATCGAGTAAACCCTCAATGTGAAGTTGGCCATTGAAGTTAGGAAGATCGACTTTCATCATGAATTCTTGATCTGCCCGATTTACTTGATTGCCACATTGTCCAGGATATTGGAGAATCATCTTATCCATCTCGTCATCGCTAGATCCACCTCCTCAAGCATGATCATGCGGTTTTCTACGGACATCATCCTACGATCAGTGCGATTACAAATTTTAGTGCCTACCGAGGGTGGATCACCGCCACGAACACGGAGCCACCCTAGAGCCTCCGTCGTGGGATTGATGGTAGCCTACAACCCATGCAGGACTTACCGATTCTCTCGCTGTATTGCTTCGAAAGCCACCACTATTAAAGAAAAATTCCCTCGAGCACCATCCACGAGAATTTTTCCCAACCCATCATTAAAAGTCATAGATCCGAGGAGAAAGCCTAGCTCTGATACCACTTGGCACAGGGAAGGATGTGATGAGGTCGATCACCATTTTCCTCAAGGAATAACTACTACGAATCCATGGAGCTCTTTGGACTCCTCACAGAGCTTCCTCAAATCCACAAGGGATAAAAGCAAGAATAATTGCTAATAAATTTAAAATAATATTATTGATGATAAAAAATAAAATTACAACCCTTTAAATAATGAGCTCAAACCTAGGACAAAGTTTTAGACTTAGACTCCAACTCAAACACCCTAAAAACATGACTTACTATAAATAGTAAATGTACTATTTATACACAGTCTCTATTCCTACTATGCTTCATGGTTTTCAGCCAAAATTGTAAGTGTCCAATTTGGCCCAACCATGTTATTCTCCTAACTTTTATAATCCCTTTTCATGTTGGGCACGACTTCTACAACTCGAACAATCAAAAGTTATCGCAAGCGGATAAGATCTAATCCAGAATTGCTGGATAAGATCAGATTTAGAATAGATGGTTGGTCCGCTAGATACTTATTGCAAGCGGGGCGGGTCATGTTGATCAAACACTTCTTGGGGAGCATCCCTAACCATATTTTGGTTGCGTCTCAGGTTCCTTTGAGTATCCTGGCAGATTCGGAGAAGAAATTTTCTGATCTCCTTTGTGGATGGGCTGCAGGGAAAAAAAAAAAAGAATCATTGGTTCAACTGGAAAAAAATTTGTACGCCAATTTGCGAGGGGGGCCTAGGAATTAGATCTCTTAATGAGGTCATGAAGGTTTTCATATTGAAATTGGCGTGGTTTACCAAATTTGGGGATCATGACGGTCAGTGGGCTTTCTTAATGAAGGCGAAGCACCCTCTTGATTTCACTTCTGCAGGTGGTCCAAGGATATGGATTGGAGCCTCTCCCATATGGAAATCTGCGAGAGCCCTGTTCTCCTTATTGGAAGATAATATCTAATGGCTCATTGGCAGTGGAGACAGAAGCTTGTGGTCCGATAATTGGACTAGTATGGGGCCGCTCATCCTCCAAACGGACAATCAACTCCTAGAGTCAGTCAGTGCGCTGAAAGTCAAGGATTTACTAGGTAAGAATGGTCCCCTCCCTCCCTCCCTCCTCCGCTCTCACTCTTCTACCTTAAAATGTACTGGACTTCATCTTCCAAGGGGGTTTTGCAACATCAGGGGAGGAGGACATCTGCTTGTGGCCCTTGGACCCTTCGGGTGAGTTTTCAGTTAAGTCAGCCTGGTCCCTTTGTAGGCCCCCTACCTAGCACAGGTCTTGGTCAAGAGGAGTTTGGTAAAGGAAGCTCCCTCTGAAGATTTCCTTATTCATTTGGTGCCTTCTACAAGGAGCAGTTGCGGTGGATGATAGGATTCAGTCAAAGGGAGTATTGTTGGCATCTTCCTATGTATGTTATGGGGAGGACGACTCTCATAGACCCCAGGCGGAATCCCTGCCTCATCTATTCATTCATGAGGAACTGGTTTCTAAACTTTGGCATCAATTTGGAGTCATAGCTGGTATCCCAACCATGGCGGCCTAATCTATGGAAACTAGGTTGAAACATTGGTGGATGGCAAAAACTGAGGACGACTTCCACATCTTTAAAAAGGTAGCTCCTTGTCTAATTCTTTGGGAGATATGAAGGGCCAAAAACTCCATGAAGATGGACGATAAGAATAGCACGAGTACTGGTGTTACCAATCGAGTTAAATTCTAGCTGCAATTGCTTTTGTCAGAAAGGAAAAATCCTAAGAACCAGGTCCATCTTCAGGTTGTGCGGTGAGTTAAGCCGAAAGAGGGCTAGTCCAAGCTCAATCTAGATGGGTCTGCGCGCGGCAACCCCGGCCCATCTGGAGGAGGTGGGCTAAGTAGAGACTCTAACGGTAATCTTATTTTTACTTTTTCAGTGGGATATGGTGTGGGATCCAACAACAAAGCAGAACTACGTGCGATTTGGCACGGGTTTTTTTTTATTGTCTGGAGCAGGGCTTGGATAGGGTGGAGGTTGAGTCAGACTCAAGCCTTATTATCAACCTCCTGTTTGGTAACTCGAATCCTAATTAGGGTTGGAAGCATTAGATTAGAAGGATTGATGCCCTTAGGAGTAGAGGGACGTTCTTCTTTCGTCTCATCCCAAGGGAGGTTAATGCCCTTGCGGATGCTTTAGCCCGGCTTGGCAGCTTCTCCCAGGAGAATTCCTTTTTTAAAAACTCAACTGAGCTCACGTAACATATTAGAGGCCTAGTAGTGCTCAATAGGACTGGCCTGGGGGCCATTAAAAAATTGTGAGGCCTAGTAGTGTTGTTTATAGAGATTTTCCATAGGATAGGCAGCCCTTCATTTCTTTTTGTTGGTTGGGCGCCCAATGATATTTCGGCCCACGTATACTTTTGCTTCTTTGAATGAAATGATATGATACATTTGAGTTTAAAATAAATAATTAAATAATTAAAAAAACAAACTAAAACTTATTATTTATAGTAAAAAATGAAGATAAAAGGGACTTTTGTCCGTTGAACCAATGGAATCTCACAAATTTGGCATGGGAAACCTAGCATAGAGGGGTTGGTTGGCTTAAGAAGGTTCTCTTATCCCAAAATCATATATAATATGTCAAAAAACTCATCCTAGTTTGCGAGATACAATTGATTTAAGGTTTTGATGGTTCGGATCATTTTCGTCTCCGTTCGGGCCTTCTCCGTTCCATCTTTGCCATGAAAGTGTCTACGACACGCTCTACATCAGATGCTAGCTTTAACATACCCATGAAATTGCTTATGCACTCGTACGTGATATTTCATATGAACATGCACTTTGTACATGATCTTTTGTAGGACCATGAACTTGCATGTAATCTTTCACAAGTCCATAAACACACTATACAATGTCTCTTGATCATATGAAAATGCACTGGCTTGTCCAGCTATAACCAACATCCTTAATGATTATTAAAATAAACAACTCATTTAGAATAAAATAACCAAATCAATCATCATAATTCATGCACTCAAAATCAAATGATGCATCTCCGAGGAGGGTGGCTGGGAGTGGGTTTACACCCAGGAAGATGATATACCGAATGTATTTATCTCTAATACCATAAAAACCCATAGAATGTATGAGTACAGGTCGAATAAAGCTTTTCCTCACCTGTATTTCATTATCTCAATGCATTAACTTTATACAATCAATCACATAGCTGACATGTACTATATATGGCTCATCACAACCTAACCACAATATCACAGTTCTAATTACAATATCACATCTATTCTCTATTACAAGGAACCTAGTTTTGGGTTGCTACATGGTATAATTGGGTTGTGGGTAAGTATATACAACGATATTGGATATAGATTAATGGTCCTGCTTCTTGTAATTAATATTGTAACAAATATTATGCATGGTCCAACATTAGTTAGCCATAGTGTGACATTTCTAGGGAGTAGCCTCAATTAGGTTTTATGTAATCAAGAAGTTGATGATGATAACCATTGGAGATGTGGCCCATATGAAAATACATGCTTTGCTGAGGAGTAGGAAATACCGTTATGTTTATTACACTTCTTCTACAATAGGAAAGGTTAAAATGAAGGAAGCATTATTACTATTGTTTAGGAATAGAAATGATATGTGGAAGCATCGATGATGATATTCCTGAAGCCACCGATGGTGGAGGCGGACATGATGAGCAACCCCATAAATATGCATGTCTGGGAGAAAGAAAATAACACTAGTGAGGAAAATAATAATTTTCTTTATATTAAAAAAGGTAACAAATCAAGAGAGACCCACATTAGGTTATCGTCCAACCAAATACTGACAATAATAATGTTCACCCATTGTGAAATTGAATTGTAATTCACCCTTGAAATTGTAAGTGCATGCTCTTCTTTTATATTCAGAAAGTAAGGGAACAAGGGATAATATTCTTGCATTTATCTTACCCAATTCACCATCCATGAAATGCTAAACCTCTTTGGTTTCTTGATTGCCAGCCAGATTGTACATGGGAGCTGCAATAACTCCCATGATCATAAGAAGTTAGTGAAGGGATTTTTTATTAGTAAAATTAGTATGTTTTAAATAAAAATATTTTAGAAATGACTTACGAAAAAGGAATTAGGTGCAAATGCAAAGCCTCCAAAGAATCCTAGAAGATCTCCAAAGAAAGGAAAGGTCATGGCGATGAAGAGAGTGAGTGCTGCAACATGAATAACTATTATTTATCTTTTTTTACCACCATACATGAAGTCAAAGGAAGCATCGTGTATACTTCTTTTGCTTTTTACTGCAAGTAATGTTATGGAACATGGAACCACAAAATAAATAGTAGAATACAATACAATACATTACAATATAATGTAATGTTGTTGAGTTCGAAATTGGGCCAAGTCCTTCTCACTCTACTTTGAATGCATGTGTAGACTAAGATTAGAAATAGGTAAATAATACTCAATAAATCTAAAAAGATAGACAACCATTAAAAGGCGAGTAATAATTACTTGCCCAACCCCTAAGCGAGTAATTATTACTCGCCCACTTCAAGCAAGCAGGACGGGTTTTGTCGGAAGGTGTTCCATGCCCTCATTTTTTTGTCCAATTGGGATGATTTGAGAGTCTATCTTTATGTACTTTTAAGTATCTATAAATTCTTAGAAAGCATTCATCAAAAGGATCAGTGGATTTATTTTTTATTTTTTATTTTTATAATAGGTTTGTGGTTGTGAATTGCAAAAAGCCGAGTATGATTTTACTCTAATGATCATAATTGTGAGTCACCACTGGCTCTTGAAAAGTAGTATGTGTAGAGAGCTAGAACTACATGGAAAGGGGATGAAAGTGACTCCAATCTCAACTAATCTAATAATCTAAGGGATTCGGTTAGTTGAAGAGTTAGGTGCCTCCTTAAGCCTGCTATTGTAGTCTCCATAGTAGGTAAAGTGAAGGGGATTTTAGATAATTTTATTGCATCAAATGAGGAAAATACTAAAATCTATGACAATTGTTTAAATATTGAAGACTATGTAATACATTAAGCATTGGGCCCTACCCACATATTCAACTCCCTATCCTTGTACACGCACCCTACACAGTTTAAAATTAATAAAAAAGAAGGAAAGGGATTAGGCTTCACAAAACACAAATCCTTCTCTATTCTCCCTTACGTTCTCTTGATCTTCTCCTCTCTCTCTCTCTCTCTCTCTCTCTCTCTCTCTCTCTCTCTCTCTCTCTCTCTCTCTCTCTCTCTCTCTCTCTCTCTCCATGCTCTTTTCCCTAATACAACCACCATGTCCATTGGTGCAACCCCCATAAACATCATCGTCTCTAGTTGAGACAAGGGCAACATTCTCACTAGATGCATTAGTCAGAGGTTGAGGAATGTGGTGACACCCGTTACACACAAGAAAATATATTGGACAATGCTGGAACACGTTCACTTCTAAGTTGTGCTCCTTTTGTTAAGGTATGGTCGAACCACAGCAAGGAAGTGGATCACACCGATTTCCTCCCTCTATCATTGTTGTTGAACAATACCGGTGGTGAATGGATGTGCAGCTTCCGTTCATCAAATACTCTCCTAATTCAGGCACATTGTTCATCAAGATTTTCCTTGCTTCATGGACTTGAATTCTTATAAGATATCATACAAGTGCTATATGTTCTTCTGATCTTTTAAATACAATGTTCCAGATTTCCTTTGCACTCTCACCATACATCACATTGTGGTTATAAACATTGTCTTCAATATTGTTGAAGAGCCAACTTATGACCTGACAATCATCTTCTTTCCATTGGAAATTGGTCTCAGCGTCTTCACATGGTCCATATTTGATTAAATGTTTCGATTATCTCTTTGATATGAGAAATATGTGCATGAATTGGGCCCATGGAAAATAATTGTCCACCCATCTCAATTTCCTAAAGGCAATTTGTTGGTCGTGTTCTCTAGTATCAGATTTCCTATCCATAACTTTAGTAGGAAGAATAAAATATTCAGCAATGAATCCACAATCCAAAAAGATTGATTCAATGCAAGAGCAATATTTTTCACAATAATAGGTGTCCCACACTACAAACAAAGAGGCAACAACAACTCAAAACCGTTAGACTGATTCCAAGAATTTTAGACACAATTCTAAAAAAATTAATCCAGCAACCATAATCAATAAACATACCAACTAATCTAGTACCGATTTCTAGCAGTTAAGTGGTTGAGAAAATCAAATATGCATCAATAATTTTAGATACAATAATAAAAGAAAATCAAACAACTTAGAGGGGAAAAAAAATAAAATGAAAGGAAAATCAGAATAAAAACCACAAGTAAAAGATGGACCAGCTGTTGTTACAACAACCACAATTCCCAGCCTCAACGGCAATGGGCCACAGGAGAAGCAATTTCAACCAATAGATGGGTCTTTAAAAAAAAATCCACAGCATCATTATTTTACCCATTTGATCTAATAAAGATCACATTATTTGAAAGATCTGATCTAACGAAGATCACTACATGTAGACTTGGCCAATCCCTCTGATCAAACTTATTCAAATCACCAAGTATAGATGCAGAGGGTCTTTCCTCTATTAATCACACTAGAGCCCTACTGGTTCTAAAAGAAATGAGAAGAAAAAACAGATGAACAAAAGCTGGTTACCCAATCAAAACGGTGGTAAAATAAAAATTGAGATAAGTACCTCTGGTATAGATATGAGAGAAGCATGATTAGATGGATGATTAGAGCTCTAATACCTTGAAAACCGCTCTCTGCAGTGGGTTCAAAGGCATGGACAACATCCACCTAGTGGTGGGCCCAAAGTGCACAGCATGCGTTGTCCACTAGTGCATTCATTAGAAGAAAACGAGAGAGAGAGAGAGAGAGAGAGAGAGAGAGAGAGAGAGAGAGAGAGAGAGAGAGAGAGAGAGAGAGAGAGAGAGAGAGGTACTTTAAAGAAATGATTCTTTAAAGAATGCTCTTTTCAAAGGTGACATTCTACACGCACTCTACATGCTCCTTACCTAATCTGATATTAGAGGCATCAATCTGAAGTTTTATTTCACCCACCTTTTTTATCAGGAAAGGAGAGCATTTGTTCATCAATTTATTCTTCTCTTTTCTACCTCAAATATTTAGTGTGTCGCCAAGCCTGTACACACATAAGCCCATCATCTTTTATGGAAACCATTTTAAGCCGCAACATATCAGTCACTGCTCAGTATCCAATATCTGTGAAGCTTAACCTCTCTGAAGATAAGCTCTACAGTTTTGCAGGTAGGAACATGATGTAAAAAATCGGGTTTGATTGTAGTGACACCTCCAACCTTAGCAACATCACTGACATTTAGATCTGACTAGGGTCACTGGTTTAAGAGGGGCCTTCAACATTTGAAGCTAGACCAACAAGATTGGTCAAGGAGCAAAGCATGTCGTCATACACCTACCGTTGAGGTCTAATAAGGTATCCAGTCATTAAATTTCTTCTTAACAGGTTCGCTAACTAATTATTGAAACATGGGTAAATCGCTGAGATGACCAAGCTAATAAACTAAGCACAAGCTAAGATTGAAGATTGTAGCCAACCCACTATGGACAAGCCGCGTGAAGTCAACCTTAGCTCTCAGAGGAAGTTGCACCTGACTTTACTTGACACCAACATACCTCTTTACAAGGTCGACAAGTGTATTGACCTCATATAAGAGATCAGGGACGTCTTCACGTGATTAGAGATTCTTAGTTTGGACCCGATAGTAGTGATCTAGTGGCTCAATATCTCTAAGGAGAAGAAGCTTGTCAAATAATCTTCCTGACGCTTCCACCCTAAGTTGGCCTCACAAATTGAAGAAGAAGTCAATAAGCTCATCATTATAGGATTCATTGGAGAGGCCAAGTACGTTAATGGATCTCTAATATAGTCCTGCTGAAAAAGAGGACAGGGCAAATCAGGGTGTGCATGGACTTCCATGACCTCAAAGAGGCTTGTCTTAAAGACGAATTTCAACTGCCAATTAATGATCTTCTCATTGATAGTGCCACCGAGGATTCTACCATGTCATTCATGAATGACTACTCAGGATAAAATCAATTTTTGATGGCCCCGAAGAACGAGGGCATGGACCTTCATAATTCCTATCAACATCTTTTGTTAGAAGGCCATACCTTTTTTCGTGAAGAATATTGGTGCTACATATCAACGTGTCTCACAAATCAACTTTCCACGAAATGATCATTGCAAGTCATCCAAGTTATCAATTCATCAATGTGCAATGCAATTCATCAGTGTGGTTGACAAGCTGGGAGCCCTGGATCTTCATTCTCCAGCTTGAGGGGGAGTGTTAGAATAAATAAGTGTTTAGGATGAAGTGATAGATTTTATGCTTTATGCAGTGTAGTAGGATTAGACTGAAGCCTATTAGTCATTTGATTTTTCACATTATTTGTTGGTTGTAAGGGCACAGTTGTCTTTTTGCCCAATTGTCTTGTATTTAGCTTTAAATATATGTGACGTTACTCTTTTTCGCTTTTAAATGGAATAGGATTATATCCCATTTGACCCAATGGTTGTTATCGTCTGGCTCAATATCTCGAAGGAGAATAAGCTTGTCAAATAAGCTCAATGAAATTTCTACCCTGAGCTCGCCTCATAGAACAAAGAAGAAGAGGTCAATAAACTCATCTTTGTACAATTCGTTTGAGAGGTCAAGTACCCTTGGATCTCTAATATAATCCTGGTGAAAAATAGAATGAGAAAATCAAGGTATGCATGGACTTCCATGACCTCATTGCAGCTTGTCAAAAGGAAGGTTTTCCATTGCCTATTTCTAAGCTTCTCATTAATAGTGCCCCTGGCTGTTCTACCATGTAATTCATGGATGATTATTCAAGATACAATCAAACCTAGATGGTCTTAAAGCACAAGGCCATACCTTTTTCCTGAAGAATGTTGGTGCTAAATATCAACGTGCCATGCAAGTCATCTTCCATGAAATGATGCACAAATATGTGAAGTGCTACATGGATGACCTAGAAGTATACTCCACTAGATATGAGGAGCATTGTCAACACCTCTAACTCGTCTTTAACAAACTCCTTATGAAACTATTATGCATGAACCTATTAAACTTTGCATTTGGAGATTCTTCAAGGAAAATCTTTAGCTTTATCATTTATCATAGCGACATTGAAATATACCATAAAAGAGGCCATCGAAGAGACATCACAGCATAAGAACCTTAAAGTGCTCAAGAACATTTAAGGGAAGCTTTCATATATTCATTAGTTTACTTTAAACCTTGTAAGCTGTTGTCATCCTTTCTCACCTTGTACAGAAGGGTGTCCCACTCAACTATGACGACACATGCCAAAACGCCTTCGATGCCATTAAGAAGCTGTTGAAATAAGATCTAGCATTAGAAGCCCCGTTAAGGATGAGACCTTGATCCTCTACATTGCGACATGTGAAACTTCACTCGATGCCATGCTACCTCAGAACACTAAAACTAGGAAGCAAACTATGTCAATCATACTTTGGTATGGGTAGGGCATAATTATTCGATGATAAAAAAGATATGTTTAACACTATTATTTGCAACCTAGAAGCTACAACATTACTTTCTAGCCCACGACATCTTTCGGATATCAAGAACTAATCAGTCGAGCTATTGATGTCATAGCCCATGGCCATCTAGCTAAGTTCCTGTTGCTACTCTTTAAGTTCAACATTACACATATACTTCAGAAGTAGTAAAAGGGCAAGTGCTAGCTGACTTCTTAGTATTTAACCCCATCCTTGACTCGAAGACCATTCAAGACAAGCTACTTGACAAGAAAGTACTCCTAGCCTAAATGCTTACCCTGTGGTGGAGGCAACATAATTTTCGTTATTCGTCAAGTGGACCTACTTGCTTATTCCTTCACCTTAGGCGTCGCCTATTCAAAGAACGAGGTGGAGCATCATGCACTCATTGCCAGTCTCAATGTTGCCCAAGAGATGATAGTGAGTTCAATTAGGGTTTACGGTGACTCGAAAGGACAATTAGTCAACTCATCATGGAGTACAAGGTTCTTAAGCCTAAACTTGTACTCTACTAGGAGAAAGCTCGACAACCTATCAAAAACTTTAGAGATATCCAAATCCAACATGTATTATCACATGAGATCATCAAGGCTGATGCATTAACAAATCTCACTATAGCATTAGCCCAATCATCAAGTACTCCCCCTAGTAACCATTGAGGAGTGATGATTCTTACTGCCTCTCAATTGAAATGATGAAATCCTTCCCATGGCACGAGTCTCTTGCAATAACACCACAAATTGGTGTACATCTATGTCTATTAACTACCAATTGACATAAGGAGAAGATGGGTTAAACGGGCTTGATTTTTCATGCTTAAGTATATGACTGCACAAAATTATATTTCCCGGCATGAGGAATATTACGTTCCAATGCATTAATTAACATTCATGTGTATGCAAATACCTTCTAAGTGAAATCTTGCTCGTCTATATTTAGAGATAATATGAGCCATCCATGACATCTTGCACCCTTGTTAGATCAATATGATTCTGATCTAAGTGGTACTAGGCTTATGAAGATGCATGATCACCTTACCTGTGGTAGTGACTTATACATGTGTGAGATTAACTCCATCTCTACAATATCTAACTCTTAATGCATTAGCACAAGAGTAACTGTGCATGTGTGCGACTTGTTGTAGTGTTTTACTAAGGTCAAGCAACCACAGGAGACCAGAAATATATATATATATATATATATATATATATATATATATATATATATATATATATATATATTGAGAAAAGAATTCAAGTAGGGCGGTCTTAGATTGGGTAGAATAAAATAATTATCCTCTTTGAGTGTGCTTAAAGTCCTGTCATTCGAAGAAACCTAATCTCTGCACTTAAATTGGCAAATTAGGGATATACCTTCGTATTTGGGGCTACAATCTAGACTTGTCATAAAAATAAGATGATTGCATTTGGTGTGTTAATGGGTTGATTTTATGTCATCTCTTCTTACCTAATTCCCTTCACAAAACATCAAATTTATAATTTCATGACAAAAGGCTCTAGGAGGAGACCATGCGAGGACACTTCCTCTCTCTAACTTTGGCACTTGCGGCTTACCCAACAGGAGAGGATTAAGAGGTTAGTGAATGATGGGATCATTCCCGATGTTCAAAAGGAACCTCTACCCACTTGCATAAGCTATTTGTATGGGAAGGTTATGAGAAAACTCTTCATAAAGGGAAGCAAAGACAAATTATCCAACTCTTTGAGATTGTACACATTGACATGTGCATCACATTTAATGTTAAAGCAAGAGAAGGATTTGAGTATTTCGTCCAGTTCATTGATGATTACTCACAGTTTGACTACCTGTACCTAGTATGTAATAAGTTGGTGTCTTCAAGAATTTTAAAATGTACAATGCCCAGGTTAAAAAATAGCTAGAAAAGAGTATTAAGGTTCTAAGTCAGACTGAGATGGAGCATATTTATTGAATGAGTTTGAAGATTTCTTGAATAGAGAGTGAATTATCATGTAGTGGCCTATACCCTATAATCCACAACAAAACTGGGTTACAAAGAAGAGGAACCATAATTACTAGATATTGTGAGGCCTATGTTGAACTATGTCACTCTTCCTATTTCCATTTGGGAGTGTGTAATGGAGACTACATTGTGCCTACTTAATAAAGTTTCTACCAAAACAGTACCTAAGACACCATATAAATTATAGAGAGGTTGCTTGTCAGCCTTTGGCCACGTTACTATATGCTATTGCCCTATTATTGTTAAAAATTCAAATGCTAGTAAGTTAGAATCTAGGGGTAATAATTGTCTCTTCATTGGTTACCTCAAAGAGTCTAGAGGACATAAATTTTATGACCTTATGGAAAAAAGGACCTTGATCAACAGAGACACGATCTCCTTAGACGAAGACTTCATATGAAATAACAAGAGTGATTGTGTAGTAAATTTTTATGTGAGAATAAAGAAGACACCCATGAGTGCTCCTGTGATGCCTAGTCCAGAGAAGCATGACCTTGAACCTTAGCCATCACCTGCCCTCCATTAGAGCCACAGACAATGTTGGGAGCTTTATAGATTTATCTATCTTGAAGAGGTCTTCTTAGCAGTATCCGACACACTTTAAGTTGACCCATCTTCCTACCAAGAAACTATGGTTGATAGATGAGAGACATTACTGATAGCCATTAACTTCGAAATGAGGTCCATGTATTTCAACCAAGTGTGAACCCTTGTCAATAGGCCTAAAAATGTAAAACTAACACAATGTAAGTGAATCTACAAAAGCAAATGAAATGAGGAAGGAAATGTGGACACATAAAAATCTAAGTATGTTGCTAAAGGAAACACCTAAAAGGAGGGAATAAAATATGCGAAGACATTCACTCTTATAGCCATGATAAAGTCTATTCACTTTCTACTAAGTACCATTGCTACTAAGTTGGACTATAAGATTTGGTAGATAGATGTGAAGATGACCTTCCTCAATGATTATCTAGAGGAATAAATATACATGAATTAACGAGTGAGATGTCGCCAACTTAAATAGGAATCAAAAGGTATATAAGCTCCATAAATCGATTTAAAGCATTTAAGAACTGGAAACATAGATTCAATGAGGCACTTCATTCTTATGGCTCCATTAAGAACCAGAAGAACCCTATATCTTCCTCAGATCTTCAAAAGTGAAGTTATGATTTTTAGTTCTTTATGTGGACGATATTCTCATAATTTGGAATGATATTAGATTCATGACAGAAGCTAAGGCTTTGCTTTCCACCACCTTCGATAAGAAGGGTTTGGTAGAGGAATCCAACATCTTAGGTACTGAGCTCTACCAAGACAAAACTACACGCATCATAGGCCTCTCCCAAGCATCATATATAAGCAAGATATTTGAATTTCTTTATACCCGAATCCAAGATAGTTAATGTGGTTTTTAGGCACAATATAATATCCTTCTACTTGGGAAAGATTGTCCCAAGACTCTATATGAGTGATAAGCCATGGAGAACATTTCCTTCAAATTAGCCACTGGAAGCTTGATGTATGTAGTGTTCGAAATATTGGTATCGCATTACGTACTGTACCCTTTGGATACGAATATGTATCGATTATCGCATGAGATATATTAGTTATATTGCGTAATGTATCGCTGTTGTTGGAAACATGGGGAAACAATGCAAAATTGGTCGAATTTTTTAATGAAACTTCAGTGATTGTTAAAAAAAATATCAATACATACTTATAAATCAAAAGATTACAAAAAAAAAGCACTCATAATATATTTTCTTTGTATGGGGTCCTAATCTATGCAATGTCTAATTGAATTGATGCATGTATATTTAAAGTCTATTCATATAATTTATAAATGTAAGAAGACGTATAGAAACACAAGAAAAATATTCAAAAGCAAAAGAAGAATCACTAGATCAGATTACATACATATTTGAATTTATATTTGGACACAAAGATTGCAACCGATTGACAAGAAATTAGAATTTTTTTTTTTAAAAAAAATTCGCAACTTGGCCAATCTCCTCGAAATCTCGAAATCAAAACTCCAAATCTAAAACATGAAAAAAAAAATCATGGATTTGTAACAATTTGACACTGATTTAGCATGATTTACAGAAAAAGGGATTGAAAATAAAAATGCTCACTGGATCGAACATGTGGGATATATCCCACTACTTGTGTATGTCGTATTATATAAGTGGGATACAAGAAATATCGTTGGATATATCGACTGATATCGTCGATACTTAACAATGGATGTACATAATACTCTGCATGAGGCTTAACATCCCTTATGCGAGTGGAGTGGTTAGCTAATACCAAAATATAGGCATGAATGATTAGACAATGGTTAAACAGATTATTAAATACCTGAAGAAGATGAAGGAGCTCGTCTTGATGAATGGGTATAGGAATCTATCTATAGTTAGATATATTGATGCAAACTTTCATGCAAATATTGATGTCAGGTGATCGATGGAGGGTACAAGTTCTTGATGGTGGGTGAAGTTCCCAGTTGGTGGTGTTAAGTAGAAGTGCATTATGGATTCCACCATGGCAGCAAAGTACATGGCCACTAGCAAAGCGTCAAGGAAGCATTGTGGGCCAAGAAGTTTGCCTTGGAGATATGAGTTGTCCCAAAGGTAGAGATCATTGCTTATAAACTACAACAACAATGGTGTGGTTGCATAGTGTAATAGCTCAATTTTTTTTGTGCGCAAGTAGGTATATGAGTGCTCTCCCATGTGTATGTTTCAACAAATATAATTTTTTAAAGATGCATAGATGAATGTGCATGTACACCCATAGACTTACATACACACTATAATATGAACTTTAAACCCTCATATACCTTGCTATACTTAATCGTTCATCAAACCAACTATCCAAATAACTCATCATCACTAGATCAAGGTATTTGATCATCTACTTCACTTTTGGACCACTTAATCATAGTAAATCAACTATGAGATCTTTATATCCACTCAAATACACATTCAATCAAGATCCTGATCTGTTCATCTTGGTCATCACCCTTGTATACACTTAACCAACCATTGAAATCATAATGTAAGGACCCTGCTCTTATGTATGTATACATGTACATTCTTCTACATATCTTAAGCCTATAGATCATATAATATTTGATTATGCATCAATTCCACCATTGAGAAGACTCTCCATGGACCGATTAGGTAATCCAACAATCTGATTTCAATTCGATCCATCACATCATTGTGAAATAGATAATGGACACAATTTAAGCCATTAATATATAATCATCAATGAATCTAAACCTCAAATCATGATCCTACACACTTAGGAGTGTTTTATATTGTTACAATTAAATCACAATGGTTACATACGTACTATTGATTGTCTTAAGTTTTTCACAGCGTATATGTTCATACTTGACATTGAATGCCAAAAAACATATGAAAGTGCCCTTATTTGTCAATATACGTGAATGTTGAGTCCGTCTGTCAAGTGAGCCCATATAAAGACTATAAGATCAAGACTCATTAAGTTGAAGAAGTTCGATTACACTTTACAGATAGATTAAGCCTCACTTCTCAAACCAAACCCTATCAGGTAAAAGATCCAATAGGAATACATCTAAACTTGCCCAAAACCATCTTTGTAAAACCCTTGGTAAGCTTAGATTAGAGTTGTTTAAAGCCTATGGAGATAAAAGAAAAATATGAAAATTCCATGTTCTGTCGATTACAATCGAAGTGAAATTAAGATAGCTTCAATGACATCGAACACCTATTCAATGACATTGAAACAAGGCCTTACAAGTTTGGCAACCAACTATGAAAAACCTGGATATATTCAATGGAATCGAAGACAGTTCGATGCAATCAAAACTTAAGTTTCGATGGCATTGAACGCATTTTGATGACATTGATATAAGGTGCAATATCTCCAGCAAGCTTTGAAATACTCTAATATACTCAATCCAATCGAATCACTCTCAATGGCATCGAAGTAAGTCAGTCAATAACATCAAACACAGTTTGATAACATCGAAAAGAAGACCGGTTTGTCTAGCAAGCTTTTAAGAAAAATCATATATTCTTGATGGTATTGAAGACCATTCGATGAGATTGGAATTCAAATTTTGACGACATGGAAAATTTGTTTGATGGCATCGAAATATGAACCAAACTGTCTAAAGTGTTTTTATAGAAAAATATATTTTTCACTCGATTGCATCGAAGCACGTTTGATGAAATCGTAAATAGTGCTCAATATGTCCAGCAACCAAGTGGTATGTTCATATGAAAATTTCATTGGCATCAAGCCATCGCACGATAATATCGAAGGACCCTTCGATGGCATCGAAGGATGTTAGATGAAATTTGACAGAATTTGTCTTGAACTTATTTGAAAATCATAGTGCAAAGAGTCGATGCAATCGAAGAAGGTTCGATGGCATCAAAGGAAACTTTTATGGCATCGAAGAACCTTCGATGATATCAATAATAACAAATTTCTACCCATTTTTTACCATTGGAATTTGACCTATATAAACACTTGGGTTGTTTCTTGAATTTTTGAGCGAGTATTGAAGAGAACCTTGAGAGAGTTATTACCAGAGTTATTTCCCTTACTCTCAAGTCCTCTTTCCCATAAGAGTTCATCATTCAATCCATGGCTTAAAGGTATTTATTAGTATATTCATAGCTTGGATTGAGGCATAAACTCCGACCTTCAATGATCATCCAACAACATTATTTAATAACAAATCATTGTGTTGAGATCTTTAAAAGCTTTTATTATGAGAATCTTCTCTAGATCTTAAATGCATATCATTAACTAGAGTAGATTAACCATACCTTAAATCCAACAACCTTGGTACTTCGATTGGAGCATCTACAAGCGGTTGCGATTCAAGGGAGCTGAAGACTCTTACACCACTAGGAAGATCTTCAACAACATGTGCTGAAATGGGGCTCACTCACTTACAAGTAAGTATCTAGAGTCCGTTGAGTTTGAAGCCCTTTCCTTGTGTAGGATCAGGATTCAAAGTTTGAGTTGATAAACTCGCTAAGACCTTTCATAGGCCTCTGATGGGAGAATACGTGTAATATCCTTGTGTATGACCTACTGCCCTGTGTAAGCCCTAATGTGTCCTTGTGTAGGACCTATTGCCTTGTCTAGGCATAAAATTACCTTGTGTAGACATAGAGTTGCCCTGTGTAGGCACCTAAGGTTTCCTTATATAGGCACCTTAGTTTAACCTTATGTAGGTTGTAAAGGTTTGTGGTTAACCTGATTTAAAACCATTAGATAATGAAATACAGTACACTCATGGGTTGAGTGCGTTCACCGGGAGTGGAGTAGACACATAGCCAAACCACTATATATGATCGTGTTTGGGATTGTATTTGTGCATTTGTTAATTATTCTTATTTGGTTTAAATGCTTAATTATAATGCATGATTAGATTAATGTTTAACATTAATAGGAATCACATCCCACACATTCATATACACTATCTCTATAAGCTAGTTACTTATTTGCATATCTTTCATAGTCTATGTAATTGGACCCTCTATGGCTTGGAAGTCGTAGAGTTAATTTTCCTTGATTAATTTGATTGGTAATTTAAATTAGGCAATTTAAGTTTTTAACAGAAATATTTTTAAAAGTCCTATTCACCCCTCTATAGGACACTTGGACATAATTTCGTACTTCAATTAGTGGGTTAACCCACAATTGCAACCTATTTATAGAAACCTAATCATGATGAAATTTTAGCCAATGCTTAGTTAGTCCAATTGAGTCGTATATTATCTATTTTGAGACCTAACTCAGAAAATCCACCATCAATCAAAATTTGTATCATATTCACTGGAAATAGGTCTAGATGAATCAATCAAATTATATCTTACATCGGGGCGTATGTCTGGACCTATTTTCAAAGTTCCCGGAATATTCAGTTAAAATCCTACTCATGTTACACTTTCCAAGATCCAAGAAGAAATTGGTACTGACGTACATACCTTGCACCACACTTGAGTTTTGAATTTCAGGGCATGACACAGTGCAGGAAGCCTTGGTACAATGGGAAGGTGATGCACGCTAAAAGGAAATATCACATCATACGAGAGTATATGGAGGTTAAGACAATTGACGTTCTGCAGGTAGCATTGAAAGATAATTTGGTGAATCCTTTGACTAAGGTTTTGCCCATTTATCTTTTTAATTCCCATGTGATTAGTATGGATTTGTGTGCGTAGGTCGATTAGTTTTATGAAAAGTAGTAATTGTTGGGGTTATGCCCTGCATAACTAATGTTTAATGTTTAGTTGCTCCTTAACATATTTTATGCATGTATTTATTATTAACTCATTAGCCTAGTTAATTATATGTGGAACATGGTTATTTTTATGGGTTTATTGTCCTTAGGCACCTTGATATTAAGCACAACACTTTATGGCTGAGGGAGGGTTTTGATTCATATATCTTAGTACCTTGTCCATGACCATATAAGTTCTTAGATGTACCTATGATATTTAGATTGGTCATCTTAAATAAGGGAACTGAATTAGCGTCAAGATATATAGTCTCCACCATTGGGCTTGACTCAGCATCGATATGCATTCACTTTATCCCACATGAGTGTCTGAGTGTGCCATTGCCGGTTCCCTAAATGACCTTTAATCACTTACATGGGCAGGATTGCTTGCAACTAACATCTAGAAGGCCCATCATGACCCAAGTAGATGATACTTGTGGTTGCACTAGCTCCATCAAATCCCTTGACCTGAGGATGGGTGAGATATAAAGATCTTAATTTATATAACTTTGGCCAACCTTATAAATGCTACATGTTGCCACTAAAAGTGGGTGTACCTGGGTGGTTTCATTAAGATAATCAAAGTCGATAAGATTCATCATGAGATCTACTTGGTTTGCTCGGGATATTAGTATGTGGGTTTATCTTATGGTTTGGAATGCTTATCAAGTGTTTTAAAGGTTGACCACAAGTTAAACAGTTTTCAATTGATTAATCATAGAATTTAATTATGTGCTTTGAGTTTTAACCATTGATTTATTTTAAACTATACTTGATGGACATCCAATGGCTAAGATATGGTAATCCACTCCTTGGAGTAGCATGGAAATTCTAGACTATGATGACCAAGGATAATGGAGGAAGTTTAGTAGTTAAAATCCATGGATTAGCAATGTAAACAAGTTTCCTTCACAGTAAGGTACACAAAATTAAACTTGTAGGATAGTGGAGCAACTTACTCAGTGCACCTCCTAAAACTAGAAACACATCCTTTATATATAGATCCTACCCAGGAGGGAGTTTGCAGATGAGATGAGCCCTAGACATCTAAGGCCCCCTTGCACTTCCTACTTAAGAGAGCATGACAAAGTGGAAGAGGGAAGAGTTGGGAAGTTCCCATCCTCCATTTCTCATCACATGCACATGCCCAAGCATGGGTTCCACCCTTGGACAGTTCAGGTAAGCCCTTGAGCCTTACTGGAGGTACTGACATGGCTCTTCACCCTCTAAACCTATGATAGATTGGGAGAGAGTCCATACGTTAGGAGATTATCAATGAAAAAACCAATGGTTTTTCTAGTGTAAGTGTGTGCTTTAGAAAGAACATATACATTTTTATATTCTTGAAGCATGGTATGATCATAAATGATAATCCATAAGAACTAATTACAATCATGATTTGAAAATTAAAATTCGTTGTATTTCCATAAAAATCCAACATGTGGATGCATGGTTTTAAAGTAATACGTTTGGAATTTTTTCCAAGGATTAATTTTTATTTTTTTTATATAAAAAAACATGAGTTGAATCATCTTTGAAATCTCTCCTCTTTTATTTATTTATTTATTTTTATCACTTTACATAATGGGAAATCTTCCCTTCAAGCAGGCATGCATCCTATTGTCACCAGTTGCTAACTTTTTGTATTCTTGGGGATTGTGTTCCTTCATCGGCACCTTGCCTGCTATAGCCACATAGAGATGCAACTTCCACACATAATGAAAAAGAAACTTCTTTTCCAAAAAATAAAACTTTTTTTTTTTGTGTGCCAAAGATAGATTTATTGAGGCCCCTGATCCAGTTCATGTTTTTTTATCATCATATGCCTTTGCCTTTGGCTAGAGGTAATTTTTTTTTTTTTTTTGTGGTTCTTTTTTTGTAAAATCTTCCACTGGTCCCTAACAACCTTGTGATGATGATTGTGAACTGGATGTGAAATCCAGTGGGGCAGCCTAAGAAGGATTATAGTCCATACCATTTAGCCAATTTCTTCCTCCTCTATCCCTTAGGCAGGCGACCACATGATCAACCTGGTCGTGGTGCTTGTCAAGATGTGCGACAGTTGCTTACTTGTGCTGCCAAAGAAGTCACGGGTCGCACGAGGCATAGTAGCGAGGATAAATGAAATATTGGCCCCTTAGATGTGCTTTCTTTTATTCCTCTAAGCACCTTCTCCACTTGGGAGCTCAACAATATTTAGTTTAAGAGCAACATGGTCCATCATCTCCATCATGTACATTAGATCTTCGGAAGTTCACATTCTTGGAATGCCGGACAAGTCCAAGAAACTTAATACAAGCATGTTCAAGTAAATAGGTCAAGCAATCTTCTTTATTTTCATCATTAAACAAATCAGATGGAAAACAAAATTGAATAAATCCAAAGATTAAGTACTAAATTTTGAAGATTTTAGCTCAAATTTAGAATTTTCTTTTAAGTGTTGGACAGTCATGCTCAAAGTCGTGCCTCTTCAAAACAACTCATGCAATAAAGTTGGCATAACCGACCCCACACATGGGCAGCTAAAGTCATGCTCTAAGAAGCCATGTCACACTCAACTAAGGTACGCTTCACACTTCATAGAAGATAATACTCAATGTTCAGGGAAAGTCTCCCCTTCATGCGAAGGCATGAAGCCTCTTCATGCTAATGTGAGTGACTAGCGTGAACTTTACAAGTACAATCACGTGTTAGAGGTTTGAAAATGGCATAAGAAGCATCTCATGCACCTTGTCACAACAACTTCTAAGATCAAAATTGTGAGTCCTAGTCTCACTCGTAGTCAATAATCATGCACTATACTCTCACTCCAAATAAAAATGTGAGAATGACACATGAGCTTTGGTATTTATAGATAGAGTCGATGATCCAAAGGGTCGCCCCAAATGGCAACCACGTTATGCATACCCTATTTTGAAAATGTTTGTGGACTAGCATCTGCTCCTAACCTGCACACCATGTCAAGTCATATCGCACTCTAAGCTCTTCGTAGCGCAAGTGTGGTGTAGCTACTGGGTTAGAATTTGTACTAAGTCTATCTTACACTCCTTTATAAGCATGTTGCGTAGATGTTTTGCATTGGGAATATGAAGCACTTTGCTTTTCAAGTAAATAAAAAAGTTGATCGAGCACTATCTTTAGAAGGGAGTGCAACACCCTCCTCCACTCCAAAATACCTTTGTCAAATTATAAATCGTGCATCTAACCAATTGAGAGTGAGAGATGTATGAAAGACCTCTAGAGAATAATATTATTGACTTTTGCACTAATGGTAGGTTATGACATGAACAATTAGCTTGTGACACATGTCCAAAAATGTCATTTGAGCAACAAAACCACATAATCGTTTCTTAAACAATAAATAGCATACTTTTAGAGGGGAACCTACCCCCCCAAAGGCCTAAAATAACCCCTTGGGATCCTAATTTGAGAAGATTCAAATCTCTCTCAAGGAATTTCTACTAATTTCTCTAGTTTAACTTACAAGATTTCCTGCTTCCATCTTACCAAGAGCAATTGGGATAAGATAAGAATGAAAATGTCTAAGGACTCATCCCTTCTTAGTAGGTGCTTCATGCAGTTGTCTAAGTATTCCCACGAAGTCACGCACACCTTCCTTGGGGTCCCTTCAAGAAGGCTTCATGTCCCCAAATAGGGTTATCACATAAGAGATTGTGCATCTTGCCTGGTCCTTCAAGAAGGCCTCATGTCCCCAAATAGGGTTATCACATAAGAGATTGTGCATCTTACCAGCTCCTTCAAGAAGGCCTTGCACCCTTAGTAGTGTAGTCCAAATGACTTAGCACCACACTTTTTGAGCTAGCTAAGGCTAATCACAGGCCACACCCGAAATGTTAAGGCATTAGTGGTTCTACTGCACTTTAGCATGTTCTTCACTTAACATGCATCCTAATGCATTCTTTATCATCATGTCATGTGCGACCCCCGACAATGCTACAAAAATCATACTAGTGTACACCATAAGGCTATATGGCTATCTCAAGCTTAACCCTCTCAAGATGCATGATACATATCATTTGCTAGTATCTTAATGCCAAGCTAGCACTACGTGATGCCTAAACACTAAAGGCTATCACAAATACCTCAGTCGAATCGATAATCCAGAGACTAAAAATGAAGAACTATATATTAGGAGTTATATGCATAATTTTTTTCTCTACTCTGTACTATATAACATATTAGTTTTCTCTGATTTTTATCTTTTAATTAAATGATTTTTCTTCGTCAAGAATCGTAATCAAGGGATTGTGCCTGTCCATAGTTTGAAATGTATGTTATTTCTTGTATTAATAAAAGCCTCTCAACAAAGCATATTTGAGTCCACATCTTATCTTACAATGGTGTTAGGCATAGCATATATCAAACCATTAAAAAATGACCGAATTGTAATGAACAAATATAATGAAACATAATATATTATATTTAGACTGTAATTTCATAGAATATTTTAAGGGTGCATTTTTTACGCACACACCCTCACACTCACAAACACCACAATGGGTACTCGAACCCATGACCTTAGTGTTGAAACTCTTATGAGTCTATGTAACACCCCAAACTATTCAATACTTGAGTATTGAAAGTTCTCAAGTGTTACCATAAAATTTAACTTAATATGTACATGTTTACAATACCAATCTACCTATCCTAACCTTACATCTATTCTCCAACATGAATCTGACTGTTAAGAATGATCTTCATCCATAGATCAGGCCATCTTACTGTTGATTTTAAGACAAGATCATCATATGTCCAAGTATTCCCACTTGTCCATCATAACCAACCGTTCAGTCAACCATCTACCGATAAGTAAAGATATCTGATCGTCCACTTTGAGTTTGGACCACTCGATCATAGTAAACTAACTACTTGATATCTATATCTGCTCGTACACATATCAGATTGAGATTCTGATCCGTTTATCTTGTTCACCGCCTATGAATATGCTTAACCCACCATCAGAACTACAATATGAGAAACTTACACATGTGAACTAGTCACTTGAATCTACCAGTATACATGTTTTGCCTCTTGATCATTCCAAAAACCTACTTGTGATCATCCATTTACAAAACTGACAGTACACCCACTTACATACATGATCAGAGTACTAACCATCGAGTTTTTCTATTTTTTACATGTCAACTGACTATCCATTATGTTGGTTGATATATGTACATTCCCTTAATTAATTTGGTGAATAATTTTTTATTCATAATGATTTAGATACAAGTTATTTTGTAAAAATTACTTAAAAATATGTCTATAACCATGTAGAACCATTAGATATCCAAAAACTCTCATATCAGTAATAATTACGAAAATGCCATTAACCTAGACCTTAAATTCTAGATCACATGGTTCTCACAATCCGTTTGATGTAAAATGTTATACAATGCCTATGTATCATAAATTAACTATACATGTCAATTTTCAGCCCTTAGATTATTGTAAAAGTAACCCAATTGACAAATCAGCCCCCTAACTGTTAGTTTTGGTATCCATCGAGTGAAGAAACCTCATTGGTTGCCGTAGTAGGATATTTTCCTTCATATAAAAAAACTTGGATTGCCCATAATATGGACTAAGTATGAAGTACGAATGTCCTGCTTTGGTAGGCTTTTCCTTAGGCGCGAAGTTATCATTTTGAGGCATACCAAATCCTTATAAATCTGAACCTTTCGATTTAACCACTTCCTGTCTCCATCGTAACTCAAAATTTAGACCATGATTTACGATCTTATACCGTTGAATGTTGAAGCCAGGTCCTTCTTTTAGGTACAAAAGGTGAAATTATAGATTTAGGCTTTTTCCACCATTGATCAACCACCAAATTTTGTTCAACCGTTTACTTATCCTGACTACACATTCCTCCCAAAATTGGGCTCTGATCATTAAGTGTGGATCGTTAATTAAGCTCAAATTCATTTTGGCACCCATTAGAAGAATTTTTAAGATAGGCTAATCTAAATTTTGGATCATCAAGAAAATCAAATACCCCTGCTCCATTTGATGACCCCGACACAATGGATGAATTAGATTTAAAGAAAGATCATCAAAAAAGAAAAAAAATTGGAGAAACCCAATCCAAGTGGGATGTGAAACACACCCCTCTTAAACACCCACTCCTTTTAAAAAGGGGTGTGCGTTCCCCTCTCCACTCACACGCCCAATCTCCCAACGCCCAACGAGAAAGAGAGAGAGAAAGCAAAATAGAAAGAGAAAGACAAAGAGAAAGAGAGAGAGAGAGAGAGAGAAAGAGAGAAATAGAGAGAGAAAGAGAAAGAGAAGCCTAGATGTCCATTATCCACTCCCTTCTCCAACAATTGGTATCACCCTCTTGGTCAAGCGATGTCGTGATTCATGTAGAAGCTTTCCTACATAAATATCTACCTAGGGTTTAGATTTAAAGCTAATGTGAGGGATCCCTTTAAGCTTACATTAATTTGAGTTGATATGATTTATCTTGTTGTTTTTACATGTTCCCATATTACTGTGAATCCTCCTTGCAATTGATTGATTTACCATCTTCAATTATTTATCCTTTGAAAATTATAGTTAAGGTATGATTTTAATTATACGTGATCTTTATGAATTATGTGGGGTGATGGATACAAGCCTTACCCTTTGCCAATTTTGAGAGCGGCACGTGCTTCCACTCTGCATGGAGTTGGCCTTTTGCTTCTCTCACCTTATTTTTATTGAGTTAACCCAATTGCTACTCTTCTCTTTTATTGAGATAGCTTAATGCTACTTTTCTCATTTATTAGGTTAATCTTGTGCTACCTCCCTTAATAGCTTGGGCTTGTGTCTTGGAATTCTAAAATCCTATGATTCAGTTTATTTTCCCTCTGGTGTAAGTGATATGTTAGAGGTCTCACAACTAGTGATTCAAATATTTTATCGTGGACGTAATGCGCTCTAGGTAGAGACCCTCTTGGTTGACGCATAATTCCATGGGTTTGAGTAATAGTGCACAAATCAATATAAGTAATTCGCAATGTGTGTTACATTACTTCCAGGATTGGATGTCGCAAATAGTCGCTCCATAAACAGATTGTGTTTCGTAATTCATCCGACTCATGTGCTGTGTCGCCTCGAGATGTTCTTGTAAATCCACGGTAGCATTGGACACGCCAGCAAATCTTCGTAGTTATGGGATATGGGGCGAGTGGGGTTTTCTATGAATTATATTCCACATTACGATGATCAATATGTATGATGAGCCGCCAATACTTTGCTAGGCATGCATTCATATATATATATATATATATATATATATATTGGTTGCGCATACTAATATTACTCGTAGTGGTAGAGTACGAGACGTATTAGAACCCTTACATTACTCTTATAAATATCTTAAATTATTGTGAATATTAAAGGATAATCATCACTATGAGTAGGGCATTAACCCTCTCCAACCGTACAGATGATGAAGGTGATGTGGAGATTAAAGACACTGATGACAATACCCCTACGGAAGATTACTCTGAATAAATAAAGATATACCTTTATGTTTAGTTTTATTTATTTTTGCTGCAAACTTTGATAATGTAATAAGCTCTCATTGAGAGGGCATTTGATAATTTGCTAAATTCTTTTAATCTAATAGAATAATAAATAGAGTTGATTTTACTCTCGTAAATGGTTACCTTTGTAAATGTAACTAGATGTAATCTAAAAAAAAAAAAAATCAAGGTAAGATTTTGAAGCATCCAAATCTTTACATTATTAACACCCAGAATTCTCGTGCACGAGTATGTACTCGAGCCGTAAAAATTCGGGGCATTACAGTTGGTATCAGAACATGAGAATGAGATTAATTAGGCCTGAGGGAATATACCATCATAAGCTTTACACGACTAGGATAGGATAATGAATTAGATACATATATTCAATTGAATTCCTAAAGGAACTAGGAAGTTGAGGAATTAGAAACTCATATTCAGGTTCCCCTTTGGAAATATTAAGTTACATGTGGAATTTAGAGACTATGAATCTAGGTACCTTCGGAATAAACTTCCAAAATCCCCAAAAACTTTTTTTATTGTGGACTAAAATTCATCCTTAAACGGATTTCCAAGCAAGAAAAACAAGTTTCCCAAATTGGAATTGTATTTCTTTTAATTTTCCTAAAAATTTGTTTTCGTTTCGATGAAAACTAACATGTTAAGAAATTTCCGCTGGTCTCGGTAGGTAGACTTATCAGAAAATTTTAAAATTTTTTTTGTATCTCAAATAGGTCTTCAAAAACTTCTCTCTAAATTTTCAACTTTATTGGATCTACACAAAATTTTAGGAATATTCAATAGTGTCAAAATTTGGCGAAAAAATACTGCTGGACAGAAGTCTTTTTTCACCTTATAGGGATGAAAGATTCACCAAACTGTAGAATCTTACTTCCAATTTTATTTATTTATTTATTTTTTTAAAATCTTGAGAATAAAGGGACTTGGGTTTAAGTTTTCAGATAATTCAGATATATTGTTTAGAAATTAAAATTCTAGGAGTGATAAGATGTCAGTATAAGATGATTTTGGGAATTTACAATGATTCATATAAACGATGACACTAAAGCTTAGGTTTAACATGGGATGAACCATTGGGGCTTATCCTGCATGAAACCTAGGGTACTTTTATGGCGAACAAAAAAGAAGTACATGATGTTTTTCAAGGATTTAGAAGGATCGGGACCATAGATTTACGGAATCATATTCAAGCAAGATATAAGCGGTTTGATCCGAGTACAAAATCCTGGGTGCTTACCAATGAACTCAATGCCCTGATCAAGCAGAAGTTCGAGACTCACCCGAAATGGATGATACCAAATAATTCACCGCCTTGGCTAGGAAAGAGTTCAGTGTATTAGGATTAGCCATACTATAATAGTTTTTCTATGTTGCTCCGAAACACTAAGAATTAAAAAAATTAACTTTAGAGGTGAGGGAAAATAATATGTGAATTGCTATAAAATTTAATACTCAAATAGATAAAATAAATATACACATATATTTTTCAGGGTCGAGATTTTTATTTAAGGGGGATAGATTGTAGCGTCTTGATTTCATGTAGCCAATTATACATGCATATATATATATATATATATATATATATATATATATATATATATATATATATATATATATATATATATATATACCTTATGAGAAATACATAGCATAATAAATCAGTGAAAATGATAGAAGAAATTAAATTTTGGGGACGAAATTTTGTTTAAGGGGGGTAGATTGTGACACCACGAACATTTTAATACCCAAGTATTGAAAGTTCTCTAGTGTTACCATGAAATTTAACTTAATATGTACATGTGTACAATACCAATCTAGCTATCCTAACCTTACGTTCATTCTCCAATATGAATCTAACCATTAAGAATGATCTTCATCCATAGATTAAGCCATCCAACTGTTGATTTTAAGACAAGATCATCATATGTCTAAGTATTCTCACTTTTTCATCATAACCAACTGTTCAGTCAACCATCTACCGATAGGTAAAGATATCTGACTGTCCACTTTGAGTTTGGACCACTCGATCATAGTAAACTAACTACTTGATATATGTATCCGATCGTATACATATCAAATTGAGATTCTGATCCGTTCATCTTATTCACCGCTTATGAATATGCTTAACTCACCATCAGAACTACAATTTGAGAAACTTACATATGTGAACAAGTCACTTGAATCTAACAGTATATATGTTCTGCCTTGTGATAATCCATTTACAAAACTGATCATACACCCACTTATATATAAGATCAGAGTACTAACCATCAAGTTTTTCTATTTTTAACATGTCATCTGACCATCCATTATGTTGGTTGATATATGTACATTCCCTTAATTAATTTGTTGAATAATATTTTATTCATAATTATTCAGATATAAGTTCTTTTGTATAAATTACTTAGAAATGTGCCTATAACCATGTAGAACCATTAGATTTCCCAAAACTCTCATATCAGCGATAATTACTAAAATGCCATTAACCTAAACCATTGAATACTAGATCACATGGTTCTCATAATCCATTTGATGTGAAATTTTATACTATGCTTATGTATCATAAATTAATCATACATGTCAAATTTCAACCCTTAGATCATTGTAAAAGTGACCCGATTGACAAATCAGCCCCTTAATCGTTGGTTTTGGTGTCGATCGAGTGAAGAAACCTCATGGGTAGTCGTAGTAGGATATTTTCCTTCATATGAAAGACTTGGATTGCCCATAATATTGAATAAGTATGAAATACAAATATCCCACTTTGGTAGGCTTTTCCTTAGGCACGAAGTTATCTTTTCAAGGCTTATCAACTCCTTATAAATATGGATCTTCCGATTTAACCACTTTCTGTCATCTATCGCAACTCAAAATTTATACCCCCATCTATAATCCTACATCGTTGAACGTTGATGCCAGGTCCTTCCTTTTAGTACAAAAGGTGAAATTTTAGAATTAAGCTTTTTCCACCATCGATCAACTACCAAATTTTGTCCAACCGTTTGCCTATCTTGACTATATATTTTTCCTAAAATTGGGCCCTGATAATTAAGTGTGAACCGTTAATTGAGATCAAGTTTATTTTAGCACCCGTTAGGAGAATTTTGAAGATAGGCTAATCTAAATTTCGGATCACCAAGAAAATCATATACCCTAGCTCCATTCGACGATTCTGACACAATTGATAAATTAAATTTAAAGAAAGATCATCAGAAAAGTGAAAATTGGACAAACCCAATCCAAGTGAAACACACCCCTCTCACACGCCCACTCCTTTTAAAAAGGGGTGTGCGTTCCTCTCTCCATTCACACACTCAATCTCCCAACAACCAACGAGAAAGAGAGAGAGAAAGAGAAAGACAAAGACAAAGACAAAGATAAAGAGAAAGAGAAGCCTAGACGTCCATCATCCGCTTCCTTCTCCAAATATATGGTATCTCCCTCATACTCAAACGATGTCGTGATTTATATAGAAGCTTTCCTAAATGGATATCTACCTAGGGTTTAGATTTAAGGCTAAGGTGAAAGATTCCTTTAAGCTTACATTAATTTGAGTTGATATAATTTATCTTGTTCTTTTTATATGTTCTCATATTACTGTGAATCTTCCCTACAATTGTTTGATTTACCATCATCAATTATTTATCCTTTGAAAATTATGGTTAAGGTATGATTTTAATTGTGCGTGATCTTTATGAATTATGTGGGGCAATAGATACAAGCCTTGCCCTTTGCCAATTTTGAGAGCAATGCATGCTTTCACTCTACATAGAGTTGGCCTTTTGCTCATCTCCCCTTATTCTTATTGAGTTAGCCTAATTACTACTCTTCTCTTTTATTGAGATAACTTAATGCTGCCTTTCTCTTTTATTTGGTTAGTTTTGTGCTACTTCCCTTTATGGCTTGGGCATGTGTCTTGGAATTTCAAAACTCCCATGATTCAGTTTATTTTTCCTTTGGTTTAAGTGATGTATTAGAGGTCTCATAACTAGTGATTCAAATATTATATCATGGACATAATGCGCTCTGGGTAGAGACCCTTTTAGTTAACGCATAATTTCATGGGTTTGGGTAGTAGTGCACAAATCGATGTAAGTAATTCGTAATGTGTGTTACATCGCTTATGGGATTGGATGTTGTAAATAGTCACTCCCTAAACAAATCATGTTACGTAATTCATCCGACTCATATGTTGTACCGCTTAGAGGTGTTCAAGTAAATCCATGGTAGCGTTGGACATTTAGGCGAATCTCCATAATTAAGGGATGCGGGGCGAGTGGAGTTTTCTTTTAATTATATTCCACATTGTAATGATCATTAAGTATGATGAGCCGCACACGCTTTGCTAAGCATGCATTCATATATATATTGATTGCGCATACTGATATCACTCGTAGTGGTGGAGTACGAGATGTATCAAAACCCTTACATTACGCTCATAAATCTCTTGAATTATTGTGAATCTTAAAGGATAATCATCACTATAAGTAGGGCATTGACCCTCTTCAATGTATAGATGATGCAGCTGATGTACATATTAATGACACGGATGACAATCCCCTTACGGAAGATTATTCTGAACAAATAAAGAGATAGCTTTATGTTTAGTTTTATTTATTTCCGCTGTAAACTTTGATAATGTAATAAGCTCCCATTGAGAAGGAATTTGATAATTTGTTCAATTCTTTTAATCTAATGAAAAATAAATACAATTGATTTTACTCTCATGAATGGTTACCTTCAAAATGTAACTGGATGTAATCTAAAAAATAAATAAAAATCAAGGTAAGATTTTGAAGTATCCAAATCTTTACATTATTAACACCCAGAATTCTCGGGCACGAGTATATACTTGAGTTGCGAAAATTTGGGGCATTATAGTCTACCACTAATCCATGATAAAGACCCTACTTAAGGGTGCATTTGGTTGCACTAAAATATCATGAAATTTCATGATTGTTAGGGTAACCAACACAACCTAAACCTATCAATGATATGAAATTTTAGTTGGTTGTTTCAATGGTGTTGCATAATAGACTAATCCCACCTAAAATCATAATTAATGAAACAATGTGATTTGAACTAGGGAGAAACATCTCTATAATTCACCTTTACTAAAAGTTTAGATAAAAGTTTCATTAAATAATCAAAACCTCTACATATCTCTTTACGCAAATATTAAACAACTTCTAAAAATATTAATGCTAGCTTAACTAGGAAGTCAAAATGTGTTAAAGATCCAATGCAATTTTAAAGACTAGATCTAATAGAAAGTTTTGTTCATTAAGCTTAATGTAATATGTACTTATAAGTGTTTTTTAGTGTATTTAAATATGTGAGGATAAAGTTAAGTCAAATCGAAGCATATAGGGCACAAAAATATGCTTATGCACTTAGGTGCACTTAAGCATACTTATATGCACTTAGTTGGGTGTCGTACATTAAGCTTAGTATGCATAGCTTTGTAATGGATTCGATTACATAATTAGAGGAAAAAAAGTTTATGAAGTTAAAAATGTTTTACAACCTACAAGCCCTTACAAGTGACCACTTCTTTCCTCTACAATATATAGAACATAGATAAATGGCAGAATAATATGAATGTTATTATTCCTTACCAACATAAGTAGTACGGGCAATGAGTCGGAGTGCAAGTCCTGGTGGAAGCTTAAACCTTTTCACCAATACCCTCTCAATCATGTCAAAAACAGGCATGGCATATACCTGCAAGTACACACCTCAAATTTTATTTAGAATAAAACCTCATAAAGGAGAGTAGGAGATCATTAATGGATTTATGGGCATTACTTTTAGAGGCATCAAGATACAACCTTTTTTCCTAATTATTTCTTCTTAGCCATGTCTATAATCCTCTAGGGTCATAAGTGGTGTTAGTAGGCATAACAAAAACACACCCTTATTTGAGTCAGGTAATGTCCATATGCAACATGTTGTACTTCGTAGACCCATAGCTTGAATTAACTTCTATTGGTTGCTTATTAAGGCAATTAGTGTAATCAGTTTCAGTTGTCAACCAATAAAAGTCAATCTTGGGCTATAATAATTTTTAACAAAAGGTGTCCTTACCCCATTTTAGGGTGAGATTAATCTCTGAGGATGCACACAATCACTTGCAAACCATGTGCATCAAGTAATCCCGGAGAGGGGAATCGAACTCGTGTTTGTGGGAAGAAAACCCACGATGCTAGTCATTCGCCCAAATCCTATGTGGATCTTAGGCTATAATGTTAAGAATTTTAGAAATGTAATGGAAACTTGAACTTAAAAAAAAGTTTAAATTTTAATTATGGCTAAGCTTGGAAATGCATCTATGATATTACCAAGTTTCTATAACACAAAATTAGAAATAAATCATGCCTTGGTTTGTGTCGTCCAATCATATAGAATGTTGATGTCAATCTTCTAAATAAGGAAGTCTCTACCTAAACTATCTTAAAAAAGAGAAAACGAGAGGAGTTACATCATGCTTAGGGTAGGGAAACATGCACACAGAGAGAAGCCCAAGGTGGGCCTCATATTATGTATGAACATGTGATGGTGGAAGGAGGGAGTGGGAGATTTCTCTTCTTCTTCTTCTTCTTCTTCTTCTTCTTCTTCTTCTCTCTCTCTCTCTCTCTCTCTCTCTCTCTCTCTCTTCTCTCTCTCTCTCTCATTCACTAATGTTCAAGATGGGGATCTCCAGGGCTCTCTTTCACTCTAACCTCTTTAGGATATGATCTATTTGTAAGGAGAGATTAATGTTTCGAATGAGAGCAATAAATATGGTACTCATAACCCCATAGACTTTAGTATACCCTACACCATTAAAAGGCATATAAGCTTGCCTTACCCATACACCCAAAGTGACAAGTGTTAGTGTCCATTTTATGCACCTTATTTGTCAATCACGCGAGTCCATGTGTCATGTAATTGGTTAAGCCCTTGGAAGCTAAAGACCAAAGACACAAGTGACATTGGAACATCAAGGAGCAAAAGAACGATGAATGAAGTGACTTGGCAACCCTAACCCTTAACATAAAATAACCTACCTCTAGATGATCTTAAAACATAATTAGTAAAACCTTTAATGATAATCTCTTAAGCCATAGGAGCCTAAATTGACCGCCCTTAGGTTGGATTTAGAGGTCTCAAGTTGGTAAAATAACTACATAAATTTAGAAACCTTTGGTCCCACCAAAGACCCCTTCCATCCCACCGAAATTGGCCACAATAGGACAACAAGTTTAGCCTTGAAATTCAAGCTAATTCAGCTGCAGCTAAATAGATCTTCGGTTGGACTTGGTGCCACTGAACCATGACTTCGGTCCAACCAAAAGTGACCAAATCTAGCCAGCAAGTGAACTTTAAACAAATATATAATTCGAGTCCAACGGAACGAATAATCGGTTGGATTCAGTGAGACCGAAGGTCAGGTTCGGTCCAACTGAAGGAACTAAAAGTTGTCTAACAACATTTATGATTTTTCCTCGAGCTAGTTCAGTGCGACCGAAGCCAACTTCGGTCGGACTGAAGACTAGACATTATAGATCCATTAGAGCTTTTTTAGATCTTTGTGAAATTGATGGATTTTCACTTTTTCGATACCCTAGTGCATCCCAAGCTCTACCAAGTATCTTAGGATCTATCCCAATGAGATCCATGCTCTCTTCTTAGTGATTATTTTCTCTAATGAGCATTTCAAGCTCATCTATAAGGAGATCATGATCTCAAGGTGAGCTAAAGTAATAATACTAGGATCATGGATTCCCGACACAACCCCTGGTCTAACGAATAGTCAAAACTGCTTTATAACTAAGTAAATCCATATCGAGAATGATAACTCTCCTCCTATAGAGACTTGACAAAATCCTCCAATGCAAGTGCTCACCTAGTTCCAACCACAAGAACATGAATACCGTGAACACTCACACTCTCATATGAGGTAAGGCATAGGAAATAACATCTTGTTGTGCTCGATAGTGGGGAGATTTCATCCCAACTCATTATCGGTTCCCTCACAAAGATGACCAACATACCTTTCACATATTGCTTAATCTCGCTATTATGGTAATTGAATTTAGGGTACTAAGATCCATGAAACACAATTCTCTGATGGCCAGTGGCTGTTGTGTTCAAACTCATATTCCCCTACGACAACTGGTGGAACACCTCCCTTTAACCCATAGCATCAAAGGTAGTTCAGGCTTCTCACTCATTTAATTATGGCATTAAGATGTAAAATAGACACTCATGACCATAAATGGGCATGTTATCACAATCTGTAAGTGCTATGTTGTAAATCTAGTACCCTATATTGTCAAAATTTGTTGTGCCAAAACACTTTGGAATGTTTGACTTGTTTTGATAGATGGAAAGTTCACCTTCAAGTTCAAATAGATGGAAAGTTCACCGTCATTCAAAGATGAGCTTCGTGTTATCTACATCGACATTGAGTATGCTACAATTATGCATGTTCAACTATGAGAACAAGTTGAAGTTCGCCAAGTCTAAGTACTCAAGTCTAAGTGCACTAACTCAAGCTCAAGTTCGAGTGCATCACATGCTCAAGCTTAAGTTCAAGCTCAAGTACATTTGCTCAAGCTTAAGTCTCAAGACACATGTTCAAGACACAAGTTCGAGACACAAGTTCAAGTGTACGAGGTCAAGCTTCATGTGCTTTAAAGTGACCTATCTACTAAAGCGACCGATGTTTCAATTTCAATAATCACATTTAATGTATACTTGACCCTAGAAAGACCTTAGGATTAGCTCATTAACATTGCATATTTAATTTGGATCATAGTACTTATTTTAGGCTTTACTTCGACTAGTCCTAGTCTTGGTTTGACTAGTCCAGGCACTGGCTAGACCAATCCAGGGTTTTTCTCGACCAGTTCAGATTTAAATTCAAATTTTCAGAATTTTCTGGTAGGTCCTTGACCAGTCGAGTACCATGCTCGACCGGTCGTGGTGACTGGTTTGACCAATCGAGTGCCTTGCTCGATCGGTCGTGGTGACTAATTCCACCAGTCGAGTATGACTCGACTCGAACTCAAGATATACAATTTTTATTCATTTGACCAGTCGAGCGCTGTGCTCGACCAGTCGAACTGGCCACTCGACTAGTCGAGCGAGCCACTCAACCAGTCGAGGTTATTTTATCCGATCGCACCAAAAATTTTGAAAATTGATTCTACCAAGACCAGTCGAGCCGAACCTTAGACCAATCGAGGGAACCGAATTGCAGTCTATAAATTGAGGACATTTCTCAGATTTTATCATTCATTCCAAGCCAATTCAAGTCATCACTCTGAGAGATTAGTCCCCACTATTGTGAAGCTATTTTAAGGTATTTATAAATCATTTTAATAGCTTTTTGGCTTCTTAATTTCTTCATCTCTTAATTCCATTCTACTTAATATAAAGGGGATTTTGATTTAACCTTTTGTGAGAACTAAGAAATTGAATCCAAGTATCCTAAGGTTGAATTTAATTTAAAATTCATCTACACCTAGAACCCCTTCTTCTGTGATATTGAACATTAAACATCGTCATCTACAAAGAGGCAGTTCTACCAGCTACATCGAAGATCATTCGTTAGATAAGTATATTTTATTTTGGTTTGTAAGATTGCCAAAAAATCTTTCATTTTGGTTTTTTCTGAGATAGCCAGAAAATCTCAGTTTGTGTGGGATTTTTAATTGTAATAGCCCATTGAAAACACAATTATACAGGTTTTAAGGTGAACCTTGGAAAACCTTCTTTCTTAGTGAAAGTCGATATCCCGTGGGTTGTGGATATTGGGAGTGGAGTAGGGTGGCTGTTTGAGAACAGTTGGTGTACACCTGAACCACTATAATTCTTGGAGTTTGGATGATGATGATGATAATGGTGATGTATGTGATGTGTTGAATGTTGTATTTATTTTCATGTACATATGGTGAATGTTGTAATAACATGATTTATTTCCTTTACCTTTGTATCAGTTTAAGTTTTTGATTCTTACCAACGTTCTAGAAATCAGGTTGTCCTACCATAAACCATTGGTTTTTGGTGTAAGGTTGTCCTTAGAACAACGTTTATATCAACCTCTCAATACTTGTGCATTTGAGGTTGTTTTAAAATTTTGCTATCTGTTTTATCTTTCCGCATTTTATTTTTTATTTTGCATAGTCCTATTCACCCCCCCTCTTGGACTTGGGGCTCGCCCTTTTCACAATCATTATTGGATTTTCAGGGAATATTATACCAATATATAATTTGGTCCTTAAATTGTGGCTTTGCCTAATTTTGTGGCCCTATTAGTAAATGTGTTTGACCTATAACTAGTTTTACAATATTCTCTATTAATTTGCATCTTAACCCCTAAAGGGCCCATTTATATAACTTTAGTAAGCGGATTTGTATTTGAAACAGAAAACCAAATGACTAAACATGCCTAGATTCGCATCTAATTCCAATTTAAAAAGCTTGGCCCTAAACAAGTTCATTGACACTGTTATTAATTAATTATGTCATCCCTTTTAATGAATCTCTAGCTTTCTCATTCAACAATAAGAAAGATTATTACTCATAGCTATAAATGAGAAAATACTTATTTAACTTCTGCTCATTTTATATCACGTTAGTATCGGTGGAAAGATTCCTTTGCTAGTTCAGCAATATTTTGAAATTGGTGTTGAATCATCCTTGTGTACATGTGACACTAACAAAAGGTTATCCAAACCGTCAAATTTATTTCAAACATTATGAATGGAGCAATCTCCAAAATCAAATAATTAGGTAATCTTAATTGTATATAATTAATGGATATCAAATGGAAGGTTAAAAGAAGTAAAATAGTGAGTGACCCAAAATTCCTAAGGATAAATCAGATGGTTAATATATATTCTCAAAGTCAATGGTTAAATATCTTAAATTAAATATTTAAAACTTTTTACTATCAAGCCCAATTAGAAAACCATTTGATGGTGGACAACTCAATCACCGAACTCTAAGCTACAATAGGTTCTATAGTGAATCCCATGTTATAACATGACTTGTGATTTTGTAATATGGAAAAATGAGCCCAGGTGCACTTGATGGAGCCTTAGCATCTGTATAGGTTAGCTCCAAATGCTTTTTGCCTAAAATCAACCCTCTGTGCTAGTTCTATAGAAAGATCCTTTAAAAAAGCCTCTATGCAAGCACAAAGCACACTACATTGGACTGTAAATACACAGGCATCGAGCCTAACACTAAGCGCTTGTTATGTTCTTAGCCCCTTACAAAGTAGGCACCAATCTTCTTGGTTCCCAAATTTCATGGAATTGAGCTTCTCTCATCCAATGGGAGGTTGAATTGTGTTCCTAACCATCCTGGAGGAAAATTACAACCATATATATATATATATATATATATATATATATATATATATATATATATATATATATATAAGGAAAAGGTACAATGTGCTCGAGCTGATTTTAACGGCCCATGAGGTCGAGCTGTGTGGGCCCCACCATGATGCGTTTCGAACATCTACCCCATCAGTCAGATGTACCATTCCATCGTGAAAGTGAATCTCAAAAATCAAGTCAATCCGTGACTTGTGTGGGCCACACCACATACAGAAGTGGGGAGGGGTCGTGCACCATTAAAACATTCATAACCATTTTTGAGGGCCCACCGAGATGTATTTTGCAAATCCAGCCCATCCATTATGTGTGTCCCACTTGAATGAGGGTTCATACCAAGTTTCAGGCGCATGCAAAACTTAGGTGGGCCCCACCAAGTGCTTTTATATGTTTTAACGGTGTCTTCACATAATTTTAGATGGTATGGCCCACCTGAGTTCCGTATACAGCTGACTTTTGGGATATCCCATAATTTAAAGGGTACCCATCAAATGCATGGTGTTGATGGTCGAAACACATCACGGTGGGGCCCACATAGCTCGACCTCATGGGAGCTTATCGTCAGCTTGAGCGCATTGTACCTTTTCTTATATATATATATATATATATATGGGTTTAGGTACTATGCGCTCGAGCTCACGATAAGCTCCCGTGAAGTCGAGCTGTGTGGGCCCCACCGTGATGCATTTCAACCATCAACACCGTGCATTTGATGGGTCCCCTTTAAATTATGGGATATCCCAAAAATTAACTATATACGGAACTCAGGTGGGCTATACCATCTAAAATTATGTGAAGACACCATTAAAACATAAAAAAGCACTCAGTGGGGCCCACCTTAGTTTTGCATGCACCTAAAACTTGGTCTGAACCCTCATTCAAGTGGGACACACATAATGGATGGACTGGATTTGCAAACCACATCTCGGTGGGCCCTCAAAAATGGTTATGAATGTTTTAATGGTGCACGGCCCCTCTCCACTTTTGTATGTGGTGTGGCCCACACAAGTCACGGATTGACTTAATTTTTGAGACCTAGGCCCATGATGGAATGGTGCATCTGACTGATGGGGTAGATGTTCAAAACGCATCACGATGGGGCCCACACAGCTTGACCTCATGGGACGGACTCGTGAGGTCGAGCGTATAGTACCTTATTCATATATATATATATATATATATATATATATATATATATATATATATATCTTAACGCATAATTTGTGAGGACTTTCCTATCTTTTGACTATCGATTATTCATGATTTTAAACACCAATGCTCATCTCATAAGAGCCTTGTTAGGACTTTTGAAACACAATATATATATATATATATAGTACAATGCGCTCGAGCTGACGATAAGCTCCCGTGAGGTCGAGCTATGTGGGCCCCACTGTGATGTGTTTCGACCATCAACACTGTGCATTTGATGGGTACCCTTTGAATTATGGGATATCCCAAAAATCAGCTATATACGGAACTCAGGTGGGCCATACCATCTAAAATTATGTGAAGACACCGTTAAAACATATAAAAGTACTTGGTGGGGCCCACCTAAGATTTACATGCGCCTAAAACTTGGTCTGAACCCTCATTCAAGTGGGACACACATAATGGATGGGATGGATTTGCAAACTACATCTCGATGGGCCCTCAAAAATGGTTATGAATGTTTTAATGGTGCACGGCCCCTCCCCACTTCTGTATGTGGTGTGGCCCACGCAAGTCATGGATTGACTTGATTTTTGAGACCTGGCTCATGATGGAATGGTGCATCTGACTGATGGGGTAGATGTTCGAAATGCATCACGGTGGGGCCCACACAGCTCGACCTTATGGGATGTTAAAATCAGCTCGAGCGCATTGTACCTTTTCCCTATATATATATATATATTTATAGTCTTATGGATATCCATTTTAAATTTATAATTTTAAAAAATTCGATGCCCCAAAGGAAAAAAGTTAACCTCACTACGTCTCTAACACAATAATCCATAAGCCAACCAACGGCTGATACTCAAAGAGCCAGGAGACAGAACCCGGCACCCATCAAAGATTCAAAGCCACTCGTTATGCATGGCGGGAAGTCTCTACAACCAAGTGGTTTGTGTCTAATAGACCGAACATGGTTTTATGTCCCAATTCAATAGTTAGGCTAACTCACGCGACTCACCAACATTACATGACGAGCTTAGTAGTAAACCGTCAAAGGCCATCGTAGCCAAATTATTCTGTTCTTACCTGTTTCGTTCGTACCCTGCAGAGACCAATTAGAGCAGGTTATGTGTGATCTGTATAGGCATGCATGGTGCATTCAGAGATATGCAGATATGTATGGAGGAAATTTCTTTGGAAGTGGAGCCACGATGTATCAGTCGGTGTTGTATATCGCTAGAGTGGTTGAGAGGAGAAACGACTGAGCTCAAATGATTGCATAACAGGTGCTATAAGTATGAGTAATCTAGTTCGACCGATCACAAGATAGTTGGCGGAATAGGAAGCAAAGGATATAGAACGTGGGAAGCATCCAGAGCTGAGTAGTAGAGAACAGTTACAGTAACTGTCGGAGTGTGGGAAGGATCCAGAACTAGATCAAAGCTATAAATAAAAGAGAAATGCAACGAAGAAAATCATCTCATACCAACCCAAACAAACCAAAATCTATCTGTCAATTACCAATTAATTTACATTCTATAGTGTAATCCTTTACTTTTCCAATCAAGAAAATTACATTTCTCAATGTAATTATTTACTTTTCAGCCTACTGTTTACATTCCATAGTGTAATATTTAGTGGTAATCAAGTAACTGGTAAATTTTAACTATAATTTGAGTTCACGCTCATGCGCTGGACTCAGTTCCTCAATCAGAAAGGTCTTTTGTAGCTGCTCTTCACGACCGACTGTAAGAATCTCTATCTCATTTTCATTTATGTGTATTGAAAAGTCATTTTAGACGGAAGGCAAAGGAGTAACCCATCATCAGAGGACTAACCCCACGCTTTAAAAATCGTCTGATCCAATTTACACATCGAGCGAGTGGCTGAATAGGAGACCAATCTCTTTAGATCTCGATCATACACTATGTGTTTGCCTACCTCGATGCTCGGGGTCATTGTTGTTCGATTTGATTTGGAGCCGTAAATCCAATTATGGCACGCCCACACATTAGTGTAGAAAACAACGCCGAAAAATTTTATGGTACGCCCGGTGGGACACTGTCTATTAACTACAGGTGTGATTTTTAGCAAAAATGCTGAGGAGAAGTACCCGTATTGCTAGGGTTGAGCCCTCAACACCAATTTCACTACCTCCAAGTGAGGAGGTGGCAGTTCAGGTGCCTTGTGAGGCATTAAATCTAAAAACTAACCCAACTGGAGGTCAGGCTGGGCCGTCTAAGTCCTAAGTTGTACTCTCGAACGAGGTGTCTATTATACTTCGGGATATTCAGATGAGCATCCAGATGGTACATGAATATGGAATAGCACAAGCCAAGAAATTTCGTATCTAAGCCAAGAGCATCAATCACTACAAGTCTAGTCAGACCGAAGCCATGCAATGATTGTTAGTTGTAATAACAGAATGAACATCGTTGGCTCCACAACATAATGTTGACGGAAGCTCAGTCGGCAATGCAGTTCCGTTGCCATCAATGTCGCCTTTACAACATAATCCACCTCGATGCCTCCTCTGGACGTCAGGAATGCACCACCTCCTATGGAAGCTAGGTGGCCTGAGCGGGAGGCTAGGAATTTTATGCCTGAAAATTGGAATCATGGACCGCCGGTGGGGATTAATCCATAGTAGGGCCTTAAGTTTTTTGATAATCTCATCCGGTTCGGTCCGAATCACCCACCAGTTATGGAGCCTCAGTGGGTGGACTGCGATCAGATAATACAACTTGTCGAGGAGGTTACTGGCTAGGTGTTCGGCAGTAATACCATCCTCGTATATCACAAGCCATACCCTGAGTGGGTAGATCAACAACATTCACTACCAAAAACTTATTGACTGGATCTTGTCTTGTTCTCGGGTGAGCCTGGTTAGTCGGCTATTGAGCATGTCAGCTAGTTCACGATGCAGTGTGGCGAACTGGCCAACAATGATTAATATAAATTACATTTATTCGGTAACTCATTGACTGTGATGACTTTTACTTTGTACTCAAACTTACTGCCCGACTCGGTGCATACTTGGCAAGAGTTGGAGGACAAATTCCACACTCAATGCTTTTCCAGAAATAGGGAGATTACCATGGTTGATCTCAGACGATTTCAATAGTTGCCTGGGTAATCATGCGAGAGTTATATTATATAGTTCAAGCGGGCAAAGAGTCGTTGTCAAGTAGTCATGATCGAGACTGAATTTGTACAACTCACACAAGATGGACTGAAATATTAGCTCTACAAGAAATTTATAGGTATGGAGTTTGTTGACCTATATGACTTGATTAAAAAAGTCTCTCATTATGAAGAGATCCTGTAAGAAGGGGCTAGGCGAGCGAACTCGTCATTAAGAATGTATTACAACAAGCCTAATTATGAAATCGTAATTGCTAAAGTAGTGGCTAAGAAGCCATTGGTATGCTCAACATTGGTCAAAGTGGAGTCAACAACCTCAACCGCACAGAAGGCTCAGAAGGTGTATACCTTTGATACATCCAGGCTGAAGAGATATTTGATATCCTGTTGGCCAAAATTTTTATTAAAGTTTCTATCAATCATAAGATACCTCCGACCGTTGAATTATAAAAGATCGAGTACTGCAAATGGCATGGAACTCGGTCCCACTCAACTAACAAATGTGTTATTTTCTAGAATGTCATTAAAAAAGTCTCTCATTATGAAGAGCTCCTGTAAGAAGGGGCTAGGCGAGCGAACTCGTCATTGAGAATGTATTACAACAAGCCTAATTATGAAATCGTAATTGCTGAAGTAGTGGCTAAGAAGCCATTGGTATGCTCAGCATTGGTCAAAGTGGAGTCAACAACCTCAACCGCACAGAAGGCTTAGAAGGTGTATACCTTTGATACATCCAGGCTGAAGAGATATTTGATATCCTGTTGGCCGAAAATTTTATTAAAGTTCTTATCAATCATAAGATACCTCCGGCCAATGAATAATAAAAGATCGAGTACTGCAAATGGCATGGAACTCGGTTCCACTCAACTAACAAATGTGTTATTTTCTAGAATGTCATTCAGGACCACATCGATCATGGGTTAGAGAAGTTCCTGGAAAAGGGTGAACAGGCAATGTTGATCGACACCAATCTATTCCTAGCCAATATTAAGGTGAACATGGTCACCGCTAATTTGTAGAACCACCTGCTACTGAAGATCGATCTCGACTCGGATAATCAGCAAAGTATGCATGGTTAACCTACATAAGGAAACTGATGGATTCCCCCTCTTCAAGATGATTGATTGATTGCCATCAGAAGAAGGCACCATGGTCCTCGAATTTGCGACCGGTGTGCTCGGGAAATGGCGTCCTGGTCGGGGAATTCCCCCAAGAGGGGAAGGGGGGATCATAATAACAGTCTTAATCATTATCAGCTGATACAGTCGGCCACTGATAGTTGTTCGTAATGGGGATCACCTTTGCTATGGGCAAACCTCCTATTATGCAAGAGGGGATATGAAAATGAGTCACTTATCCAAAGTTTCTAGTGATACCAGAAGCTTTGACAAAGACTCAAAAGCACTGGTGGAAAAGATAGAGGGTTGCTGCAAGAAAGGAAATGGATAGGGAAGGGACACTCATTCGGCTAGAAGCTAAAATATCTCACTCTTTTTGGAAGATTCCCATTCTTGATGAGCAATTGGCAGTAAACATAGTTGAAGCCATGTTACTAACTATAGTACAAGAAGGTCCAGATGCTATTGGTGACATAGCTTGATCGAAATACCTTAAAGAGGAAGATAACTGTGGTAATTCGTAAGATTACCTTAGTGAAAACTACTTTCCAATAGAGGAATGATTAGGTAATGAACTCTCATCGATTGCTGACACGCTGAAAATCTCCTCGACCGTTAATCTGTTAGTCGAACTCATAGTTGATGAATACTCTAACCCAGTCGAGAAGATGGAACCTGAAACATTTGTGGGGAAAGGTTCAAGTAGTGAAATTGTGTTTGATTCACTGTCACCAGAATGTTCCATTGTAATATAGTCTTCACGTTGTCATCCAACTTTCAAGCGAGGCTCACTCAACCCAATATAATGGCTAGTAATGTAGAAGAACATGCTCCTCTAGTGATCATACAACATGCTTCTTGCCCGTTTAAGAAGGCAAAGAAAATGAATCCAAGGTCAACGAAACACCACATGTCGACATAGTCACTATCGCAGACGGGGGTGTATCCGAAAGGGTAATCATCGACAAGCTTACCCATGACATGACATGACATCTAAAGTCGCTATATATATATCGATTCACCTCGATGGATGCCCTGTTACTAGAATTTTGGTTGATAATGGGGCTACAGTGAATTTGTTACCATGGAGAATGATGGCCAAACTAGGAAAAAGTACGGCTGATTTAATCCCATCAGAAATGACCATTAGTAATTTTATAGGTCATGTCACTAACACACATGGTCTTGTCGGGCAATTTGACCATGGGCACAAAAACAACTTTAGCACCATTTTTTGTTGTCGATACTTCATCAAGCTATAATGCATTGTTGGGGAGAGACTGGATCCATTATTTCGAATGCATCTCATCCTCTCTTCACCAGTTCGCAATCTTTTAGAACTAGAACAAGTTCGAGTAAGTCCTGGCCGACAACAAACCTTTCTTGGCCACATCTAATGCCAACAAGGCTTATTACTATGGTGAAGAGATGGGACTTATCAAATTCATTGGGAGAAACAAGTTTAGTCAACCTACTGGGATCACGGTGAAAAAGAACCCAGAAAGCATTTGCATGCCATTCCCGAAGTCTCCCAAGCTAATGATATTGGCTGAAGGACATTGTTCTATATTGGTCGATCTCTCACTGCACCATTGAAGAGATCCCATGATTAAGACAACAAGAAACGAGGTGAACTAGGCTGACTTTACGGCTATAATAAATAGGCTCGAAGGGAGCCTAGAGGATGCCGATGCAGGTTGTTTTGTGAATTTGGCCAAGTTGGAAGGATCGGCTGACGAAGACAATATTGAATTTGAAGAACTGTCAAAAGAAAAGGAATATTCTCAACCACAAGTTTATAATCCACTAGTCGAGATCAATCTAAGTAAGAAACAAGATCCAAAGCCGATGTTCATAAGCGACTTGTTACAACCTTCCGAGAAGGAAGAGTTAATAAAGTTACTCTTGGAGTTCACCGACTGCTTTGTGTTGGATTACCATGAAATGCCAGGGCTTGATCAATCCCTGGTTGAACATAGATTACCCACGAAAGAAGGTTATCGACCATTCAAGCAGCCGCCTAGGTAGATGACGACCGAAGTTACCCTCAAAATCAAAGAGGAGATCGAGCGACTCCTGAAGGCCGATTTCATCCGACAGATAAAATATGCGGAATGGATATCAAACATGGTCCCAATGATGAAAAATAATGGTAAGTTAAGGGTTTGTATTGACTTTTAAAATTTAAACCTAACTACACCAAAGGATGAATATCCCATGCAGGTGGCTGATTAGTTGATCGATCAGGTTGTTGGACATGGGATTGCATCTTTCATGAATGGGCATTTTGGATACAATTAGATCTATATAGCCTTAGACGATGTACCAAAGATGACATTCCAATGTTTAGGACCGTTGGGAACTTATTGGTGGGTAGTGATGCCCTTCGGACTAAAGAATGCGGGAGCTACATACTAAAGGATGATGAATGTAATCTTCCATGATATGATCGGCCACTTCATGGAAGTATATGTGGACGATGTACTGGTCAAATTGATCGATGTGACCGAGGATCTAGTCCACTTGCGCTGCTCTGGCATTGATTAATGCTCACCCACTGGGAAATAAGATTGAGTTCCAAAGGTTTTTAGGTCAAGTTAATTTCTTGAGAAGATTTATTTTTAATTGCGTAGGCAAGACTAACATTTTTTTCTCCATTGATAAAATTAAGGCAGGGGTCCAAATTTATCTTGGAAATGAAACACTAGATGGCTTTTGACAAGATTAAAGAATATCTAATCGAGTTGCCCATGTTGATGCCACCGATCAAAGATCTTCCACTCAAATTATACGTTGCAGCCTTAACAGAGTCGGTTGGAGCCCTGTTAGCACAAGATGATGACATGTGGAAGGAGCAAGCAATCTACTATATGAGTACGACACTACTCGATGCCGAAAGACGATATTCGAACATGGAGAAATTATGCTTGTCTTTGTATTTTTTTGGCCACTAAGTTAAGGAATTACTTATTGGTCGAAAGAGTGAATGTAATAGTAGTCACTGACTTGATAAAATATTTGTTGAACCAACCGATTTTGAGCGGCCGAATTGGTTAATGAGCACTTGCTTTATCTAAATTTGATCTCCATTATGTCCTGCAGAAAGCAGTAAAGGGTTGTGCCATAGCTGATTTTTTGGCCGATCATCCTTCTGACCTAGAGAAACAAATTCTCCCGAGCATACTTAATCTATATTATGTGCAACTAACCCCATGGAAGTTAATCTTTCATGGGTTGAGGACACAGATATGTCTGGAGATGGGGTGATCTTGATTGATCCTAATGGGAATCGACAAGAGTTAGCATTTCAATTAGAATTCGATTGTACTAATAATCAGGCCAAATATGAAGCTATGATAATCGGCTTAGAATTGTTATTGGAACTGGCACAAAAACAGTGACCATTAAAGGAGATTCACAATTGGTGATAAACCAAATGGCGGGACTATTTAAATGCAATAGCCCATCTTTACTGCCATATTATGCCTTAGCGGTCCAATCACTCGACCAATTTGAAGAGGATGAGTTAATGCATGTTACTAGGGAGATTAACGCAGATGCCAACGAAATGACACAGTTAGCTATAGAACTTGATGCCTAGGGAGGGTGGGCCAAGTGGTAGATTACAGTCCAAAGGAGATCCTTGCCCTCTGTAAGGCCCGTTTCCTAGATCATACTATTCCTTATACTTCCGCGATCCTCCCCGCAATTTTCGTCAACTCGCGACCTATAGACAGCGGTTGCGCGTGACCCTGAGATGCATCCTGTAGATCTGAGCAGGATCGACCCGAGACTTGTATCCTTGCGATTGCACTGTCGCCGCATTCTAACGTCATGTCTTACGCACCGATGCAATACCTAGCCCAAGAGTTGTGGGCTCGCATATATTTCGAGGAAACGTCGCACGCTGCGAATTCTAAGAAAATATCTACAATCCATCAAATCAATCAATCAATGTACAAGTCAAGTACACATCATCACTCACCCATCCCTCTCTCAACCAAAGTCGACTCTCAAGTTAAGTACACCCATTACTCACATCCATCTCTCACCCATCACACTCATCCCACTCCCTTACAATCACTCTCTCTCTCTCTCTCTCTCTCTCTCTCTCTCTCTCTCTCTCTCTCTCTCTCTTTCCTACGCAATTTTCCAAGCAACCAAAGAGAAGAGAGCAATCGTCCAAGCTTCCCAAGGAGATGAGAAGCTAGGTGTGGCCTACTCCTTACCACCCAATCCCTCATCTCATCCCTTCAACTTCATCATCTTCCATCAAAGAAGAAGCCAAGGAGTTTAGCTTGCCATGGATCCAAGAAGAAGAGTAAACGGTGGGTGATCCACTGTTGATTTTCATTTGAGGGCTCACTTGTGATGGGACCCATTTTGGTGAATGTGTTGTAGACAAAGATGGGCCCATAGTGGCGGGGTCCCTCCACTATGTTGATCTCTCTCTCTCTCTCTCTCTCTCTCTTTCCTTGTGTTATGGGCCCCACGTGATGAGTGTATTCTATATTCATGCCGGCCACCCGTGCGACCTACCTTGCCAACGTCCAGCGGACCGGTCCACCCTGGCCGTCCATTTTGGACACCCCCCTGATAAAGGGAAAATACAAACATCAGCTTCATTTTGAAGCTGAGGTGGGCCACACGTGTGGACCCACCAATGATGCATGCATTTCATCCATGCAGGTGGGGCCCTGTCATGAGATGTGTGTTATATCTGGGCCGTCCACAGCTACTGTATTGACATTGGCGAGTTCTGTGGGCCCTAATCATGGGGTATGTTTTATATCTAAACCGTTCATCTGTATGGGACCCACACATGATTCAAGTCTTATATCCACACCATCCATGGTTTGGATGGTGGGGGCCACCTTGATATATGTGTTTTACATCCAGGGCGTTCGTCTAGGCCTGGATGATGGACGTTGGTAAAAAAAGGAATATAATATAATATACATATTATATATATATACAATACATATATGTGATGGTGGGCCCCACTTGATGGGAAGCTGTCTAGTTGGTGTAGTAACATCACCAAGCTTTGAGGGTCCCACTATGTGGGTGTTTCATCCAGACCATCCATCTGGATGGTGGCTTGGCCACACACAGTAGCTATATAGCTACTACACCACGTCAGCAAGTTCTATGTGGGACCCACCTTGATGTATTGATTTTATATCCACACCATCCATTGGATTCGGACGGTGGGACACCTGCCATGATGTATGTATTTTATACATACTGTCCATCCATTTTTCATGGCGTGGGGTCCACCCCACATGTGTGACACGTGTGGGGGTGGGACCCACCTTGGTGTATGTATTGTATATCTACTTCGTCCACCTATCAGGATGGTGGTGTGGACCCCACTGTGATGTTTGTGTCTTATACACACCATCCATGCATTTCAGCTTGTGTGGGGCCCACCCCACACGTGATGTACGTATGGTATGGGACCCACCTTGATATATGTATTCTGTATGCTAACCATCCATCCGTTCTAGACGGGTGGGACCCACCTCGATGCATGTATGTGTGGGCCAATCGTGGTGTATGTGTTTTATGCACATCGTCTGTCCATTGGCGTGACCCATTGATGCGGCCCACTTGATGTATTTGAGGCCCATTGGCGCAGCCCATGAGATGTGACCCATTGTGATGTATATAAGGCCCATGCGATGCGGCCCACTTGATGTATATGAGGCCCATTTACGCAGCCCATGAGATGCGGCCCATTGTGATGTATATGAGGCCCATGCAATGCGGTCCACTTGATGTAGTGCGGCTCGCGTATGAGGCCCATTGTGATGTATTTATGGCCTTGGATGAGACCTAATGTGATGAATGAGAGGCCCATATGATGAGGCCGATGCGATGTATACGTGGCCCATTTGTGAGGCCCGATGTGATATATATGAGGCCTATATGTGTGAGCCCAATGTGATATATATGAGGCCCATATAGTGAGGCCCATCATGATATGTATTAGGCCCATGAGTGAGGCCCATGACAATGTATATTAGGCTCTTATGTGAGGTCATGGACCCGCTATACGTGTGGCTCTATGTGGGCCACTCCTTGGGAGCAATGTTGGTTAAATGTCTACATTGATGGGCAACGATGGTTAAATGTCCACATTGTGACCTTCCCTTAGGCCTTGTTAGGCTCATTCTCATCATTCTCTTAGTGGGTTAACTCAAATTATTGGGCCATATTGATGTTGCATGGTTCATCCTCGCCGTAGACTCTGTGCTATCGGAATTGATATATCCACGGCCAAGGGTCGATCTTTATATTATGGTTTACATTGGCCGTTCATCTATGAACCCCACCTTATAGATAGGCCGATTATCAAGGCCGGTTGTTGATGCCGATTATTGATGCTAGTTATCGACACCGATTATGAGTATGCTTAACATATCATCATGATACATGCCCATACGCATCTGTATGCTTAATATGAGATATGGTTGACCATTGCATATGCCATTGGGTAGGTTGTTATAGGACTCCCTAATAGACGGAGTTGCCCCACATGATCGCGCAGTACGTGCAGCTTTGATGCTTGACTGGATGGTATGACTCATGTATCTTGCATTTATGTGACATGATCACTTGGCGCCCTAGCGATATTGGGGCTGTGGCCTCCACGAGTTGATCGTGGATGGCCAGATGGGATACCAAAAATATTTGGTTCTAGCACTGTGGGCACAATGTCCTTAGGTGAGAGTCCCAGAATCCTCTGGTACTGGAGGAGACTACAATGTCTAGATCGAGTAGATACATGAGCGCCTGGGTGCCGAATACCAGTAGGCGGCGTCTCCCACTATGTCATGGTCAGTTGGAAGGGGGTGTGGCCTTATTCGCCTAAGTGAGGGGGGTTGTAAGCTAGGCTGAGTTTGACCACTCCTAAATGGGTCCGCTCTCGATGAGCCAGGTAAGTATTGACAGACTACTGACTAGGCGGATAGTGAGGTTTTTTCCACTCGATAGTTGTGAGGCTAGGAAGGCGGCAATCATTGTGGAGTGTACTAGACCCCGGTGATATCCCATAGATGAGCTATATTGATATGTGGACTTATTGAGCAGGCGTTGTATACTCAGCATTTTGCCCATTCATTCATTCATTCATTCACTATTCACTCGAGCAGGTGGTGCACAACTAATTGTTATTTGTACCTTCACGATGGCCAAGATTTCGATTGGGGCACGCGGCTAACTTGAGATCAGGAGTTTACCACATTGAGTCTGACTATCCAAATTTAGGTATAGGACCAGTTTGGATAGAAGTCCCTTGTGATGGTCCCTATAGCTTGCGATACTACATATTATCATCCCGACTTCACACTTTAGCTTGGTCATTTCATTCGCACTACATATTGCATTGCATCCTCAGCACATAACATTTAGTTTATTATGCTCCTGTATTGCATAGCCTGAATAAGGTTGATGGTATTTATGAACTTACCAGCATATTTCTGTATTGATCTGATATTGTATACTTGATACTTATCTTAAGCACACACTTTCACCACTCTTTAAGCTTTCTATAAGCTTATGTATGATATATGCGTTCAGGTGGTGTTAGCTCATAATAACGTTGAGATTGGAGCATACAGCTGCCTTCTGGAGCTTTAAACTTCGATATATGTATTTCTTTTTTAGCACTGTATTCAAATGTTTATATTAATGGATATGTGATGATGATATTGCCTTTATGATTTGGGTAAACTTGCGGTTATGCTTCTTACGAGATAAATCCACATTGTAAAATCCTCCTTGTAGGACCCCAGGATCGAAATCTGGCGTATGGTCACTAGGAGCTGAGAATGGGGTACTATGAAGCTGTCGGCACCAGATTCGGTGAGCGGGAATTTAGTGAGCCCGGTCTCCAAGTTTGGGGTGTGACACCCTCTATTTTTCAGAAAGAAAACATAGTGAAAGTTTACTAGGCAGAACTAGAGGAGGATGATTGGAGGGTTCCTCTCATGAGTTATTTATAGAGTCCTCATACCAACACTAACAGAAAGATATGGATATCGACCGCGAATTATGTAATGATCAACAGCGAGTTGTATTGAAAGGGGGACGATGAGGTTTTACTTCGGTGCTTGTCAAAGAAAGAAGCTATGCTAGCCATGGAAGAGGTCCATGAAAGGATTTGTGGGGCCCACCAGGCTAGTAGAAAGATGAAACTCACACTTAGATGTTATGGTTATTTTGTGCCAACGATGATAGTCGAATGCATCTAATATGCAAAAGGGTTGTGAAGCTTACCAAAGGAATGCACCGGTCCAGCATGTGCCTGCGATCGAGATCCATCCTATAATAAAGCCATGGCCGTTTCAAGGATGGGCGATTGATTTAATCAGTCAGATTCACCCTCCTTCGACCCGTATGGACTCATTTATCATCATAGCGACCAACTACTTCACCAAGTGGGGAGAAGAAAAACCCATGAGGGGAATCAGCAACCGAAAAATTTTTGGGTTTATCGAAACCAACATTATTCATCATTTTGGGATACCAGAGTCCATCACTATGGACAGAGGAGCAAAGTTCTCAACTAAAGAAGTGTGGCAATGGCCGACCAATACGGCATAAAAATCTTGCACTTGACCCCATACTATGCTAAGGCTAATGGTCAAGCTGAGGCCAGCAACAAGTTAATCAAGAACATTCTGAGGAAAATGATTTGAGAAAATTCTCAAGAGTGGCACATCAAGCTTTTTGAATATCTCTGGGCCTACAAAACATTGCCTCGCACTAGTACTGGGGTAAGCCCATTTTTGTTAACTTATAGACGTGATGCAATCGTGCCCCTAAAGGTCACGGTACATCACTATAAACTGCGTATCAGGCCAAGTTAACTCCTCTGGAGTTTACAGAGGCAATGTCGGCTATACTCAAGGGATTCGACGAGGTCTGCATAAGGGCTTTAGATTCAATCGTGGCCAACAAAGCCACCGTAGTGCGTGCATATAACAAAAATGTGAATTGAAATTCCTTCGAGGTAGGTGATACATTTTAGAAAATGATACAGTCAATCAGTCAGAAAGATCGATCCTTAGGTAAGAAGTGGCCGCCCACATGGGAAGGACCATATGTCATTGAGTAGGTCCTCAAAAGGGGAGCCTATGTCTTGAGAGACATTGATGGGAGGATTACGAAGGCCCCCCATAAATGGCCAATTCTTAAAATTTTGCTCCCTTCACTGTGGGAAGTCGTAAAAGATCAAATCAGAAAAAGCTAGCAAAATAAATAGTTCATTCGAATAAGAGCCTTGGAATAAAAGTCAGTTGATTAAAAAAAAAAAAAACAAGAGTTGGTGGATTGGACGGCCGAGCTACAAACAGGCTGATTTGAGCTCTTCCAACCTTTTGGTAGCCGATGCTTTCACTTTCATCACCATCTTTCACCTCTCAATCCATGATACATGTTGGCTCATGAGTTGTGCGGAGGAGCGATCGATCAATGCCAGACGTTGGTCAAGCACGGCATACTACAAATTAGCTGACTTCTTTTTAGCTTCACTGGATACAACATGGTCTTGATAGAGTGTTATCTAAGACTCAATGAACGTGACCAACTCCTCATTTTTGGGCTGATCATGGTTTGGATAAAGGCGATGAGTCTCAACTAAGTCAGCAGACAGATTGTTACTTGCAATCTTTATAGACAACAACATCTCCTCATTAAAGTAATGTTTGTGATTCTAGTGCAATCATTTCTTCTAAGCTACTTCATGGTAGGTCGACAAAGCTCTAAATTAAATGCCAAGGGTTAACAGATGGGATAATGAAGTAGTGCAGAGTTCAAATTCTCGGTCAACCTTGGAGTATTCTTCTCCAAGTTGCAGAGTTCCGAAAGAATGTTCAAAACCTCCTGGGGTGGCTTGCAATCTTTAGGAAGCTCAGTGGCATCCCTGAGGAATGGATAAGGGTCATATAAAAAGGAAGACATGAGAAGGATTCAAGCCCTTCTGCGAAGATTTCTTCCATAATTTTGATCGACAAAGAAGAGAAATCCATGAGGGCTGAAGTAGTGGCGATAGAATTCCTGGTTCGAGTGCGATCATGATGCATTTTGGATCCTAAGGGGTGCTTTTATAGATTGAAAATTCAACAATTAATATGCATTAAATAGGGCGTGATGGTTGGCAACCTGAAACCAACGGCCACCGCGTCAGTTCATTTATGAGATCTTGGGGGAATGTAGTGGAATAAATGGGATCCCCTTAAAAAGTATGGCGCTATTATCATGGTTGAGTCAGCACATGCACGTAAATAGGAAAATCACTAAGTATAGTGCAACCATAGGGCAACATAGGGGATTGGCTGATGGCTAACTTACCATCAAGCATCTTATGGATAAACACTCAAGTGGCAGTGCTGAAATAGAGATGCATCCAATGTCCTAAACAAAATGAGTTAATTTTCTTAATTGTCTACTACTCCATGGGTCATTGACCACATTATAAAAGAAAGAAAACATAAATAAGAAGTCTAAAGGCGATCGAGTGTCTTAGATCTTCATCTTCTCAAACTACTCGAGGAGAGCCTACATCTTCGCTTCATTCTTTTCCTTAGAGGAAGCCCAGGTTGTTTATTCTTCAATGACAAGAGACAAGAGATGGAGTAACTGATTGACACAGTGCGCTTGATGAAACTACCTTCTTAGCTGCTTTCTTAGTGCTAGAACTTTCCCCCGTTCGCACCTGATACATGGAGATATGTTCATCCATGAACGCTAGGTCATTTGGGCTTCCCATATCCTTGGAAAATTAGGCATGTTCTCATTCTTCCAATTCTTCCATTATCCCAACTCGGTAAGACTATAACATCCTCAACATGGTTCGATTGAATTGGTACGTTTAGACACATTACAATCTCTCGTACCAAGCTAGTTCCTATTTACTACTCATCGATAAAGAGTCCTCTTTCGTTGTGGCTTACTGTTGGAGGTATGCTAATTCACTGATTAGTAAAAGTTAGTTTGTAATATTGATCCCCCATACGTACAGACGTTTCAGCTTTTGGACAAGTTCTCTATGCGTAAGTCTGATTCAGCCGTGGATGAAGCATTTTTTGCGAAACTAATGGCATTAAACAACAGGTTAGAATGTGAATATTCCTTCAGGCCCTATTCAAAAATTTCCTTTAAGTAAGATTCAATACCTGCAATAAGAGAAGAAGAACTGGAAGCCATTAAAACAGATCAAGGCCATAAGGAAATGCTGATGTGAGAACAAAATGTGAATTAGATGATGTTTAAATAAGGATTCCCAATACCCATGATCTATGCAGGACGTGGCAATGAGATTGTCACACATTCTAGGCCATGAAATTTGGACGGTACCCGTGTTTACTAAATTTTAAGGATAAGTTAACAAGCAGTTATAAACAAAGCAACAAAAAGAAAAATAGAGAGGCGATGAAGTGCAAAATGGCTCAACGGTCGTTCATATAACATAAAAAAGATTACAATCAAAATTCTACAAATAGAAATTATTGTAATGAATCCCTTACCATCCCTAGCTGTCCCCTTGCTGTTTACAGTGAAGCTCCTTTCTTGGCTGCAGAACGAGGAAGTTGGGTGCAAAGACCCTCCTGGACTTGGCCATAGCTTGTTTAGCTTCAAGATGGTCGATGATGACGCTAGCATGATAACACATCTTGAGTAGCCCCTATAACTCCTAGAGGATAGGTACCTTACTGACCAGAGCAGGGCCTGTCTAGGAGAAGACACGTTATTGTTCAAATAATCAATCGAGTTTGTTGGCTGACTTGGCTTTAAGGGATCCCTTTAAGCCCTTTTACAAAAGGACTTAGAGCTTGCCCCTTACATCTTACATATTGCTGGAGGGAGAAGGAGATTCGGTGTAGTTATCTCCCTAGCTAAGGCCCGCTGAAAAGAAGAAATGTCGTCTGTGGGAGGAAAGTCTTTGCTGGAGGGGACAATAGCAGTCTTAGTCGAAACCACTTCGGTCGGAATGGTCTCAACAACCTCGATTGGGGTAGACTCAACAACCTCAGTCAGAGTGGTCTCAATGATCTCGACCGGGGTGGGCTCTGTAGTGTTGACTGCAGTAGTCTCAATAACATTAACCATGGTGGCAATTGTTTCCTCAGCTTTAGCCACAGTCTCTTCGACCTTAACCATCATCTTAGCTACCTCCTTAGTGGCTGCAATCTTAGGCTCGACCAAAGTGGAAATCTCTTCGATCATTATGGGAGCTGGCCTTGCTGGGAGGATCATCAATGGAGAAGGGAGGTTTGCAATTAATGACCAAGAAGGTGGCACAATGACCACGCTCTGATAAAATAGGTAGGACTGCGAGGGACATGTTTCATGTATTCCAAGTCATTTGGAAGATTACTGACTACGGGCAAACTTGTATCAGCGGTTGGGATCTCAGTAATCACAGGGTCAAGGACCACTGGGATTACTGATGTTACTATTGGAGCTACTGATGTTATTGTTACTGGTTGTTGTTGTTGTTGTGGTTGGGCCGCCACCATTTGTTTCTCAGTAGCTGTTAACTCCTGAGTAACTACAAGAAGAATATAAAAGAGTAAGTTGCTGCAAAAGGTAAAGAATCAATACATACAGATGTATGAGTGAGCGATCTTCACCTAGGTCGGATTGAACAACATAGACGACAGACCGATCTCTAACGACCTGAGGATTTTTTATTACGGTCACCAACGGACAGGTAGAAGTAGGGAATGGTGGTGGATAAGGGCGATAAGGAGTAAGATACTTTTCAAAAGGAAGATCAGGATTATTCAATCTCTCTCTATCCCGCCACATTTATTCCAACACTTATTAAAATGGGCTTCTTGATGCCATTTCAAGCCCTAATCAATCTCTTTTGAATAGTTAGCAATAGTGAGACCGAGTTAGTACTTGGTTTTGAAATATGTTTTGAAAGAAGATATGTCCTCGATCGAAGAAGTATCTGATGGTCGATGAGGCCTTACAAATACGGATAGAGGTTGGTCCTCTATTATTGAAGGTGGTTTGAGAGGACTGCATGCTGGAATGAGAGAACGGGAACTTTAGGAGGTTAATTGGGAAGATCTACCAAATCTAAAATCTTCTTCAGGGCCGGCTATGGCTGTTGGGTAGGTGTTGGAGCATCAGAATCCTCTCTCACGACCTCTTAGCTTGTTAGGACAGTAGCCTCAGTCATTGGAGCTGGAACAAGAGTGATGGTAACCAATCTGGTCTTCAACTTACTCGTTATCTTCTTAGTGGGTGGGGTTGTTGGTGGAGCAGCAATAGTCTAGTATAGTGAATTTCCCACCATGAAAGAAAGATATCCATTACCTGTGGGAGGTTAGGATAGCTATGAAGCACCGGTGCATTTTCCTCTTTTCGATATGTAGCATTAACAGAGGTGTAGAGCTCCGCATTCGTCACTATGAGATGGTCATAAGGTGGTTGGTTATAGGTTTTGTGAGTGAGAGGACATGGAATGCATTAGATGAGGCTAAATTGCCAAGCAAGTAATGATAGGTAATACTACTCGATCTTGGTCTTCGTGTTCTTACCTATCTCGATCGTTCCTCCTTAGGGAAGATCATAGTCGGATGTAACTTGCCCATGCGTGGTGTGATCGACTGGCCAAATACTCATCTTCTAGCTCAAATCGGTCAGTGAGTCTGCTTGGTCCATACATTTCTCCTTCTGATAAATGCATGAAGGTCTGGTTCTTCTTGGCTTTCTTTAGAATAAAGAAGGGATGGAGATACTATTTAACTGTGAGATTATTCTAGATAGAATAAATAATTCGATCATCGAAAGAAGAATAAGGTTTCCCTTCACGCATGACGTGATGGAATAGAGAAGGGTGGAAGTATGCGTAGAACCACATCTGTAGGAGCCACAATGACCCTCCTACAGAATGCAGTCTTTTATGAGTGGTCTGATCGAGGCCCCGTGTAACACCCCATACTTTTCAATACTTGAGTGCTACCATGGAGATGTAAATCAGTTTACACGTGTGTGGGAACACACATAACTTACCTTACATAGCGTCATACAGTGATTCTCAATCTATCCATCTCAACCATCTAATACAAACTTGATTCATAAATCAAGTCATTTAGCCATTGAGTCTCGATGACAAAAATCATCTCATCACGAAATTGACATTTATTTTCAGGAACATTGTGTTGCTAAAATTCAAGGGCAATGAAGGTCTAAACCCCGCCCTATTAGACAGATTGATTCGTATGTTATCAATCTTGAGTACCAGATCATCAAGATCCACCATTTAACCAATTTACATCATAACAGTGCAAATCCAACCAGTGATCGCAATGCCAACAATTAGACCCCGAGATATGGTAGACATTTATCAAACACAAATAAATATAAATTATTTGCTAATGACCTAATCATTGGATGCATGATAAAATATGTAAATAAAATAATTATCATAACAAGAATATTAATAATAACATTGCTAATCATATCTTAATAATAAGAAAAATATTGTAAATGCCACCTGGACTATCATAATCATAATCATCAATGGACTCCTAGCATTGAAGTAGGTTTGAAGGCTAATCTGGACCATCAAGAATGCAAAATGCACCACTAATGCCCCTCTAAAGAAGAGTAGGACCCCTTTAGATTGTTGATTTTTTTGGACAGTATGACAATGTGACCATTAGATCAATGGAAATAGACACTTAAAGACCACAACTCCCTTGATATGGCCCACTAGAGCCTTGGATCTGTTTCATCCTTTGTCAGAGGCCCATTTTGGACCAGAGGAACCTGATGGATGGAATGGATTTCACCTGAACATCACTGTGGACCCTACATAGGTGTTCCTTGTGCACTAGGAGTGGTGCACTCGCTTTGCACCAATCCAAGAAACCCAGTCAAAGCTAGGTTGACCCGAGAATTCCAAAGAAGGAAACCTCTTTTTTTCCTTTTTACTTCTTGCCATCGTCCATTTCAAATGGACTACATGATGCATTAGATCGGTGGGTCATCATGATGAACGGAACTGTCCATCGTGTGCGCCCCTTGAAATGACCTAAACCCTAGTCTTTACAAAGACCCACACACATGTGCATGCGTACAACTGCAGGTGCAAGTGGTTAAGCATGTGAGCATGGTTGTATTTCTCGCCGCTTCAAAACCAACCCATTGTGCTTAGTGTGGCCCACCTTGATCTAATCCAAACCATTCATATGATCCAGGGGTTGGGGCTGACCAAATCCACACCGTCCGTACATACTCACGCATATGTGCATGCACTCAAACTCGAGCCCAAACAGAGCTGCATGCGGCAGTTCTGAAAACAGAAACTGTTTATCCTTGCCATAGTGGCAATCCGCATGAGAGGGAATCCTCCAATCTCGACCATTCGTCTGGGCAAATCCCAGCCCTCCATCTAGTTAAATCACCACCCTTAGATCTAGGTCTCCATCGCTAGCTATATAGACAAATAACTGAACCTGTTTGTTGGAATACAAGTAGGGTGCCCTAAATTTAATCCACACCCTTCATTCATCATCCAACAACCTAGGAAAGTGTGGTTTTTCCATAAGAAGGGAGAGAAAATAACTCTCTCCTATCTCTTACAAAGACCTAAGGAAAACTAGTCGTCGTCTTCCAAGCTCGAACCAATTGGGAAAATGCTAATAGAGCTTCGTTCCCTCACTCTCACAAGCACCATGAAGCATAATAAAACCCTTTGGAAGCATCCTTTTGAAGAAATGAGTTACTGGTGAAGATACGTCATTAGAGATAGCCATTTTCCTTGGCAAAACCCGACCAGCTAACCTGCCAAGGGCCACATTCTAGGTACAATTGGAACGAAAAGGAAGATGGGGAAAAGAAAGAGAGAGGGTAGGAAGAAAGAATGGAGAGAAGAGCGAGGGAGAAAGAAGCAGTGAAAGAGAGGGAGAGCTCGACTCGAGCGGTGACACATTGCACCATGCTGCACTTAGTCGGGGTTGTTGTCTGACCTCGTGCTGCATTGAGCTGATGTCGTTTGGGTGGGGTCGATCCTAGCCGGTCCAAGTTATCCTAGAAGAGAGAAGGAGCAAGGATGAGTGGAATGTGGGTTGCTCGTTGCCAGTTCGTGCTTGCTAACTCGATCGGCTTCTTCGAGTCAGATTGCGTTATTGCTGAGTCAGGTGGCCTCGACTCGGTTGGAATCATAATTCAAGTTGGAAGTCTAGATTGAGTCGGGTTTTGGTTTGGTCCTACTGTTGGTGAAATTTTAGCAAGAGAGTGAGAGAAAGAAAGAAAAAAAAAACAGAAGAAGGAGAGGTGTTGGTGGTTGTTGGGTTGACTTGGCTGAAACCGAGTTTGACTCGGTCAAGTTGGGTTTGGGCCTGGTCTAGACATTGCTAGATTTTCGGCATGTGGAAAACAAATGGAAGGAGATGAAGAGAGAGAGAGAGAGAGAGAGAGAGAGAGAGAACGAGAAGAAGAGAAAGGAGAGAGAGAGAGAGAGAGAGAGAGAGAGAGAGAGAGTAAGGTGGGTGGTTGTGTTGAGCCGAGTCAACTCGGGTGTCGAACTGAGCTGATTCAACTCAAATCAACTAGGCGCGTCTTTCTCTCAACCTTGTATTGAAATTTTAGTTAGTAGTTCAGTTGGTTAGTAGATTTCCTAATCTCAGTTAAGATGTAGCCTAATATCACATTTTTATTTTGTTTTGTTCGAATTGGGAGTGAGTCGAGTCAAATTTACCTCGGGAAGATTCTAAGGGCGCACGAACTTCCTAGCGACAATGTAGGCGATTTGACACAAAAGGTGATGACTTCTTCCCCTTAAGCTTTCCACTTCCTAATTAGTCTAAGGGATAGTTTTTATTGAATTATAGTTGTTATCTTATAACTTGCGATTACTTACACTAATTATTAAATCTCAAGGGTTAGCTTACATTTGAATTACAGTTGATAGCATGTTACTTACATATTAGTTTCCATATAAACTCCAATTAATAGCTTATATATATTTGATTTATGATTTATTATGATAGTTATGGACTTAATGATTAACATACATTTTGCATGTTGTAAACATACATGTTTATATGTCAATGAATTATTGTAAGTCGCTTCGAACTCATTTCACTACACCTACTAGTAGAAAAATTCCACTTGTGTATGTGAGCCCACACTTAGGATGTAACGAGACAAAATGTGTTAGAGATGGACCCTCGACTTGGAGGTTATTTGGGATGTGAAATACCAATGTGGGTCTACCATCCATAGGTTGTCTTGCCTACATGGCCTTAGGAATGACTTCTCTATCGCTCTGATTTAACACTGCCCTACGTAACTTCTTTACCGTTTCAATTTAATATTTACTTCGTGCAACTTTTTATCTCTTCGATTTAAGTATTTGTCTCATGATTTGATATTTGCCCTGTATGGCTTCGATGGTTCATTCCCATATAACCATGCGATGGTAAATTCCACGTATTGAATTTGATTGGCCACTAGTCGATGGGCATTCATTGAACATCCTAAGGCGGGAAATCTCATGAGCCGGGGATGGTGGGAATGGGACATTATGCCTGAGTTGTCGGCCTACGCTGGGTGACGAGCCCCCCGTAGTGACCCTTGAGTTACTTAAATTGACTGTTTGTAATTAGAACAATAATGGTTTGGCTAATCATGCATTCATAGCATACTGACGATGATAGGTGGCTAATTCTGGAGCTGTAGCACATGCCCCCATGCTTAGTGGGTATCGTTTTGCTAGCTCCCAGACCATCGACTATCAACCTGAGTACGTGATGTACGATGGCTTGGTGATTATGTTGTACGTGAAGTGCTACGCTGGTGACCAGTCATATGCATGGGTGATGAGCCTAAGTCTGACTAGATGAGCATCCCCAGGTTGATGTGCATTCACATATTCATGCATTTAAACAAGACTGCATCATGTATTGTTTTGATTGCCTTGTTATTTTTAACTATGCTTAGCTAAGATGGCAGTGTGTAATCTTGAAGTGAATTCACACTGAGTTGGCCACTCATTCATTGAATATATAACCATACAGGTATTACAGGTAGCTTAAAAGATATTCATGTTTAGATTGATAAAGAGCAGGGTACGATTATCAGGGATGCATGGCTGTATCTGCCAAGAGAAGCTGCATGATCTTTCGGCTCAAGTTTATATGCATTTTATTAATTCTAATGTGTAAATTGTATAATTTTTGTATTTGCTATTATAAGAGACATTGGTTTGTATAAGTCATTATGGGTAGCCGCTCATATACTCTGAATGTAAGTGTAAATTTTCTTTTATGTTTGATTTGTCCATCTTCCACTAAACTGCTGTTGAGGGTCAAATATTGCATATCAGACCCTGATTATTGCCAGATTTTACATACACAATAATGCTTAATGGAGTATTTTAATTGTGTTTTGTTGTAGGATTCAATCAAGAGCGTTGACTGAAAACTGATAGTAAAAGCGTGGATTTGGCACTCCGATGTCACAAAAGCAGGGGATAGACTCCTAGGGATTGGGATCGACGATTTTACACAGTTGAGATCCGAAAAAATCGAGAAACTGAAGCTCAAGTGGCCTAAAAGTCAGCCAGAATGCAAGATCACAGGGTTCCCACCATCCATTCAGCTCGAAACTTCACACATGGCCTGACGAACATGAATTAACTGTACACGTCAAATTTCAACTCCTGGATCCCTACAGAAGTGGGCCAACAGACAGATCAGCCCATAAATCGTCATTATGGGACCCACCTAATTACTGGATACGCGTCAAATTTGGAATCAATGTCTTAAAAGAGCCAGCAAAATGAATGGGCGGAGCAGATTTCGAATATGTATCAAGGTGGGACCTGTATCACATCAGTGGAGTACACAACACTAGTGCACTCGCCTTGCACTGGACCAAAGGAACCAGTCAGCGGCTGCTGACCCGATTCAAATCAAAGAAATCGGATTCTCTTCAACTGGGAGTTGCGGTCGACGTCCGGTGGGCCACTATCATCGCATTGTTTGATGATCCGAACCGTCCATTCGTACTAGGAGGGCAAACCGACCGTAGATTGATTATTGTCTCGATTCGCTCGGACATTACACTTTCAGGAAGCTTAAAACGTAGAATGGATGGTAAGCACGGATTCTGTGGGCCGCAACAGCAGACAAAAAAAATATACAAACGCAACCGATTTTTCATTCTACAGCCAATGGACGGTTTGGATATACTATCAAAACAAGATAGTGGGCCCACAGACACTACCGAGGCAAGAGGAAATCGCGTCCTCTGTTCGGCCTGCGAAACAGAGGCTGTGGGTCGTCTCGGTGGGCCATCATCATGGACCGTCCACCGTGTATACAGGTCAAAACCGTCCAAAGATACATCCTTCTTCAGATTTTGTGTGGACGCCACAAATACCAGCGCGAGCAAAAAATCTGCCGCTCGCTTGTAATTGCGCACACTCTGCTACGTAAAAGTTTCTCTGGAAGTTCCTGCTGCGAAACTGATTTCATGATTCCTCCACCCATTCTTCCTATATAAAGGAGGTTGGACGTGCATCCGAGGAGGGGGGATCTGGAGTGCAGCCGTGGAGGCCTGGACCTGTCAAGCATCAGAGTTTCTTTTCTTCCCTCCTTTTTCTTTAGTTGTTTTATTTATTTAAGAGTCTTTGGTCCACCATTTATGTTGGGCTGAACCTCTTAGCTAGGGCTAAGAGGTGAAGCTTGTGGCATTATGGGATGTTCTATGGTCTGGATTCATGTTTTTGAAGTGATTTTGATTTAGTTTTATTTTAAGGAATGTTTACAGTTTTTAATGGTCTGTTGTGACTGAAATTACAATGGGTCTGCGATGGCTTTGAATATTCCTATTTCCTTCTTATGATTATGACGTCAGGAAGCCCTGTTGTTCACCATCGTCTCTTGGGCATAGTTGGATGTCGGTACCCTTCCTAACCTTCATATCATGTTGATTGGTTGTTAATTGGTTTAATTCTGTTGTTTACTTTGTCTCTTGGGCATAGTTTGGTGATGGAATCCATTCTAATTCATATACCTTTCATCTCTTGAAAACTATATCAACGGCAGTTCAGTTAATTTCCATGATTCGTGAAGCAGGCGTAAGATCTCCCCGATCTCTACAAGTGGATCCTTCGCACCCTAGTTTCCCTTTTTCTGAATTTTTCCTAAGTTTTAGATTATAAATTCATCATTATTCCTTCCATCTTTATCTAATTTAGATTTCATCTCATTCTAGTTCTAGTTCTAGTTACTTTCAGATAACGTACAGGTTTCAGTCCCTGTGGATTCGACCTCGGTCTTACTGAGTTTATTACTACATCACAACCCTGCACTTGGGGAGTGAACAGCTGCTAACTATGAAAGAAAAAAAAAAAACCTAAATTTGACTATCTTTAAAGGCTAAGACTCGAGTTTTTGGAGAACGAGTCATATACTCGGGTTTCGAAAACACGGGGCATTACACTCTGATACAAGTGGCCTAGGACATGGGAAACTAGGGCCACTCTGTAGCCCTGAGAAAGTTGCTCGGCCAGAGCGACATACTCTGTGGTGATTTGTTGAGCACTGACGGACAGAAGAATTTCATCACCCATAGGAGATTTGAAGATTGCGTCTTTGATGCACTTGTCTCCAAGAACATCCATAATAGCCATAATATCTCGTTGATCGAATGAAGGAGTGGATGAAGAAGAAGCAACCATTGTAGATTAAATGGGAAGAAAGGGAAGTTTTTGGGAAGAGAATCGTAATTTAGGGAAAAAATGGGAAGCATAGGAAGAAGAAGTTTTGAAACGATGCTTATATTGACCGAGCAATATGAGCATTTATGGAGTCATCATGACAGTTTTGGTAAGATAGCTAGAAAATACACGTGTCGACATAGGGTTTTTCTAACACATCGATTAAACGCAACCGATAATGACACATTACGAGGAGATGGCCGAAGGCGTTTGGTGCTTGGACAACGCGTGTACGCATTTATCACAACATTAATGAGGGGTCTTACGTTGCTGTCACTTTTTACTAAAAGGACGGCGATGTGGGGGGCAATGATCTTACCTGTTTTGGCCGTACCATGCCAAGACCAATCAGAGCAGGTTACGTGTGATTTGTATGGAGACGCATGCTGCATTCAGAGATAATGATATATGTTTGGAGGAGATTTCTTGGAAAGTGGAGCCACGACGCATCAGTCGTTGTCGTATATCGTTAGAGTGGTCAAGAGGAGAAGCGAGCAAGCTCAAATTATTGCATAACAAGTGGAGTAAATATGAGCGATCGAGTTCGACCGATCGAAGGATAATTGGTGCGATAGGAAGCAAATGATACAAAACGTGGGAAGCATCCAGAAGCTAAGTAGTGGAGAAAAGTTATAGTAACCGTTAGAACATGGGAAGGATCAAGAACAATTGGATGAAAGCTATAAATAGAAGAGAAATGCAATAAAGAAAATCATCTCATACCAACCCAATCAAACCAAAATCTATCTTTCAATTACCAATCATTTTATATTCCATAGTATAATCCTTTACTTTTCATGTCAAGCAAATTACATTTCTTAGTGTAATTATTTATTTTTCAGCTTGCTGTTTACATTTTATAGTATAATCTTTAGCAGTAATCAAGTAACTGGTACCTTTTAGCTATATTTTGAGTTCACGCTTGCGCATTGGATCCAATTCATCAATCAAAAAGGTGTTTTGCAGCTGCTCTTCATGACTGACTGTAAGAATCTCATTTTCATTTATATGTATTGAAAAGTCCTTTCGTATGGAAGGCAAAGAACTAACCTATCATCAGAGGACGAACCCCACCCTCTAAAAATTTCCTTATCCAATTTAAACATCGAGAGAGTAGCTAAATAGGCGATCGATCTCTTCAGATCCCGGTCATACACTACGTGTCTGCCTACCTCGGCACTTGGGGTCATTGTTGTTCGGTTTGAATTGGAGTTGCAAACCCAATTTCGGCACGCCCGCACACTAGTGCAGAAAATAAAGTCAAACATATTCATCGCACCAAGAGCGTTATCATCACAAAAGCGTCATTCTTATAATTGCATAGCCAAGCTAAAGAAGCCATAGGATTGGTCCCTCACCATCCTATGATGGCTAAACCGGTTGATATCAAGGAGGACAAATGGACAAGAGCGGTCCACTCAAAATTTTCGCATGGAGTCTTATAAAATGACTCGCACCTAGATGCATTATGGGCAATGATAGCATGCATTGTTGAAATGTTAGGGCTCACTAATGACCAATATGGTGTGTAGCATACTCAACATCATTCCGACATATTATGGAACCCAACAGCTCCTTAAGATGGGTTTGATCAAATTCGCAACCGAATTAGTCTCTCAATAAAGGTTAACATATTATACTAATTGATGAAGAAAGCTTGGGAGATCTTATGGTTGAAATCAAGGACAATCCCATGTTTGATGATTTCGTGAGCCATGAAGAGCTCTTGGAAGATTAGGTGCTCGTGATCGAAGAACTGATGGCCAATGACCCATTGGTAGCTGAGGATGTGAAAGGTTAATAAGAGCATTGAATAAGATTTTACTAGTTGATTCTGCCATGAGCCAACATTAAACAATAGAAGATTTGACTGCCTCTAGGGTAGAAGGAACCATCGTTTTAAGTATTAACGATATCTTCCAATCTATCTTGTATCCAAGTAGTGAGATATATCCCACATGTTTGAACCAGTGAGCATTTTCAAATTTTTATCCTTTTTTTTTCTTCTATAAATCATGTTAAATCAGTGTTAAGTTGTTACAAATTCATGATTTTTCATGTATTGCATGAAAAATCATTGATTGGGAGCTTCGATTTTAAGATTTGGAGGAGATGCGTTGAGTTGGAAAAAATTGGAATTTTTTTTTTTAATTTTCCAATTTCTCACAAATCAGTTGTAATCTTTGTTTTTCCACACATCTTCTTACATTTATAAATTCTATTAATAGACTTTGAATATACTTGCATCAATTCAGTTAGACAACGTATAAATTAGGATCCCCATTCAACAAAAACCTATTATATGCATGTGTTTTTTATAATGTTTTGATTTATAATAAGTGTGCATTGGTATCTTTTTTAACAATCACTGAATTTTCATTGAAAAATCCAAACAATTTTGAAATGTTTCCAACAACAACGATTCATAGTGCGATATGGCCATATATCCCATGCGATAATTGATACATATCCGTATCCCAAGGGTGTGATACATAATGCAATCTCGATATTTCGAACACTGGTTGGAACATGTAAAGACTCAGAGATAGTGATTCTAACAAAACCAACTCATCAAATGGCACAACACTTGAAGTCGTTATATATCATGGCAGATCTCGATGGATGCCTTATGACTAGAGTTTTGGTTGACACTGGATTAAGTCAATATACTACTAGCTTCGATGCTTATAAAGCTTTTTTTTTAAAATATCGAGAGGGATCTCAATACAATTGAAGTAACCATTAGTAATTTTTTTGGTGGTATCACTAATAGTCACAAGGTATCAAGTTGTTGGTCGGTAGCTTAAAAGGATTATTGATTTTCTTTATGATAGATTCCTCCTTGAGCTACATTGCTTTGATTGGGAGAGATTCCATTCACTCCAATTATTGCATACCATCATTCTTCCATCATTCTTAATTTTCTAGAATAAAAGTATGGTCAACGTATTACAGGCCAATAATCGACCGTTTATGGTTGATTCAAATTTGACTGAGTCCTATTTGTTTGGTGATGAAATAATGTCTCTTTAATTTACAAGTTGCAATAAGTACGACTGACCAATAGGTATTTCGGCCTTTATTTTAACGCCCCGTACTTTTTAGTACTTGGGTGTTACCATGAGAATCAAGTTTAGTACAAACACAAGCCGACTCATTTAAACATTAAGTTTCGATCTAACCTAAACCCGACCATTAGGATGAACCTCATCTGTAGATTGAGCCATCCGACCCTCTAAGCATAGGACCAATGGTTAGATCTCTACCTATGCTGTCTTTAGGACATCTAGAACTATTAGGAAAGGAGGCTATAACAATTGCATTGGTAAGTCACAAGATCCATCCGTTGAGATTGTAGAGCAACGACGAGATTCGAAATCGACTGTTAAGTTTAGACCACATATCTTACAGTGATGGAACTGATCATTAAAACTTATTATTGGATTCATCTAAAGGACTTCTGGACTGGAAATGAACTACCCTAGAATAAATTAGCCTTCTAAACTCATGATTGCCCATGCAATTGAGATGTAAGAGCAACTAAGTACAGGGATGACTGTTTAATCCACCATAAAAAGGATTACGAACCATTTGATATATTGATGATCGGATTTGGGAAGGATCTGACCCTTAGATCAGTAAGATCATTAGTTAAAACAAATATTCAGTTGATATAACCCACCTGAACATTGGGTCTACCCGATCGTTGGTCAGGGGTTCCATTTGGACAGGAAGAATTAGAGGGACGGGGCAGATCCATCGAGATAATCACTATGGACCTCACCTGTGATGCATGCGCACAACCTGCGCATGCACTTATTGTGCACTGGTCTGGGAGACCTGGTCAAACTGGTCTGACTCGACCATACCCTATAGAAGAAAGGATTCTTCTTCCTTTCTTTTTAATGCTCAAACGAGACTTGCTCACTGTGATGGATTGTGGCCCACCACCTACGATCGGATGGCCAATCCGGACCGTCCATCCTGTAGCCAAATAAATTCCAAGCAACCCTTAGGTTAGTTCATGTGAGGATGAGCTCACATGTGGGCATAAATCCAACCACGAATGGACTGAGCATGGGAAAGAAATCTAGATATGGAAACCATTTCGGGTCACCCCGCTGACAATCTACATAAGCCCTTGGATGGAAACCATCCCAGCCATCCGACCTACACCAAAGAGAGATTCGACCCCAGCCAAGATCTCTGGGAAACTTGGGAGATCTCCACGATTCTAGAAGAAGGAATCCTTCCGCAAGATGTCTCACCGAGAAGCCAACCACATTCCAAGTATTCCTCGCCCGAACCTGGGAACCCAATTCCAATCCAAACCATCCAAAGCCTAAGAGGAGAGGTTCTGTCGCAACCCACATCAACCGAAAGGAACACAAGGAAGAGAAGAACATGACATTTCGCCGTTTTCCCTTACGCAAACCGCACTTCCGGAAACTACACCGCGAACCTTCGAAGATCTCGTCCGCAAGAAGACAACGTGATCAAACCAAGAATCTGACAGGCCAGAGGTCATCGGATAGCCAAATCAAACCATTCAACAGGATCGTCTCAATCCAAAAAAGCTAAGGATCAATCCGACAGTAAATCAAGGGTCGTCTGCCCGATCACACGCCGAACTAAAGAACCATCGACAGGCCATCAAGAGTCGATCAGAGACGTTTATTTGATAGCCTTTCCTCAAAGAAACCCCACCCGGATATCAGATGGGACCAATCATTGCTTCAACTCCACAAATTGGGGCCCACACACAAGTCGGCTGTGAAATCCTTACATAAACTGAGTGCGAAAGGAGGGAGACTGTCCAACTATAACTCCTCTCCCTCTGGGACTAAGTGTTATAAATTGAATGAGTGAGAGATAGGGAAAAAATGTCTGAAGTAAGGGAGAAGAGAGAGAGAGAGAGAGAGAGAGAGAGAGAGAGAGAGTGCACGCGAGACCGGGTTAACTCGGTTGAGTTTGGCCAAATTATAGTTCTGATTTGTCCAACCTCCCAGGAAAAAAGAGAAAAGAAATAAAGAGAGAAGAAATGAGTGAGAAAGAAGGGGAGAGAAGAAATAAGAGAGAAAAGAGAAACAGGGTTACGAAGAAGATAATGCGTGACTCACCGAGTCACCAGCTGGGTTCAGATATGAAGCAAAGTCTCTAATCCATGCGACACCTTATGATAATTTTTCCTAATTAGTAGATTAAATAAACTAACCAAGATGAAGATGATAGACAAGACCCTAGTTTAATCCTTAACTAGATAAATCGTGTAACCCATATATGAAGCTGAAGTCTACAACACGTATACAAGTTCTTATTAAACATGTGAAGATATTCAACCTTAAAAAGGTGAGGGTGGTTTTTCCTTTAAGTTTACCTTGATTTAAGTTGATATGAATTATCTTGCCTTTTACCTGTTTTCGTGTTACTATGATTTTCTCCCTCTAATTGTTTAATTTACCACCAGTAATTATTTATCCTTTTAGAATTATGGTATGATGTTATTTACAAGTGATCTTCATTATTTTATGGGGCGAAGGATACAAGCCTTGCCCTTACCTTTACTAATTTTGTTGAGTTAGCCCTTGTTGCTCTCCTCTTTTTTGAGTTGGCCCTTACCAGTCTCCCCTTTGTTGAGTTAGCCATTGCTACTCTCCTCTTTGTCGAGCTGGCCATTGTCACTTTTCTCTTTGTTGAGTTAGCCATTACTACTCTTCTCCTTACCTTATTAGCCATGTGTTGTTTAACTTTATGACTTGGGCATGTGCCTTCGGAATTCAAAAACTTTCATAATTTAAATTATCTCTCTACCAATGCAAGTGATGTGTTAGAGGTATTACAACTAGTGATTCAAATATTTATCATAGACTTAATGTGTTATGGGTAGCGGCCCTCTTGGTCAGCACGTAATTTCATGGGTTGGTTAGCGTGATGTGCAATCGATGTAAGTAAATCACCATGAGTGTTACATTACTTTTTCGGGATTAAATGTCGCAAATAGTTTCTTCATGAACACATCGTGTTATGTAAATCCCCTATCCTCATTGTTGTGTCACCTTGAGATGTTTGCATAAATCCACATTAATGTTGGACACGCCAGCGAATCTCCTTAGTTATATGATGCAGGGCGTGTTGGGTTTTCTATGAATTATATTCCATATTGTGATGATCACTACGTATGATGAGCCACACACACTTTATTAGGCATGCATTCATGTAGATTGGTTGCGCATGCTGATACCTCTCATAATGGTGGAGTACGTGACATATCAGAAGCCTTACATTACTTCACAAATCTCTTGAATTACTGTTAATCTTAAAGGATAACCATCATTATCAGTAGGGCATTGACTCTCTCCAACCGTACAAATAATGCAGATGATGTACAGATTGAAGACCTAGAGGACTATCTCCCTATGGAAGATTATACCGAAAGAATAAGAAGATAGTTTTATATTTCTGCTGCGAACTCGATAATGTAATAAGCTCCCATTGAGAGGGCATTTAATATTTTATTGAATTCTTTTACTCCAATGAAATAGTAAGTACAGTTGATTTTATTCTCGTGAATGATTACCTTCATGAATGTAACTGGGTGTGATATATATATATATATATATATATATATATATATATATATATATATAATGCGATTTTTAAAGCATCCAATTTATACATTGTTAACACCTATTTTCTCGGTCACGAGTATAAACTCTGGCCATGAAAATTTGGGGTGTTACATTTACTGACCCTATCCTTGTGGCAGCAAACATACAAGAAGTTCTCAAACCATATTAGTTGAATGTGATCATCTCATACTATCCAATATCGAACCTGCTTAGCATCAACGAGGTGTCATGACGACCGAACCATTGTCAATCGAAGCACAGGTCGAAATCACAACCATTCTAAATATAGTAAAGAAGTATCTTTGGCATGAAGAGTTGTATAACAACCATCTCGTCAACATGACCAAATGTTTCTTGGAAAAAAGTGAAGTTTCCGACGAAGGAATAAATTTCTAAGACTTAGATCTAACACCCGCTAAATTGGATGACTACTAGGCCGATCTTCAAGACCCATTAGTGGAAGTTAATTTGGGAACTAAATAAACCCCATGCTGACCTATGTTAGCGTGTTATTAGAGCTGCAAGCCCAGGTAGAAATCATATCTCTTCTAAAAGAATTTTTTGATTGTTTTTCTTTGGATTATCACGAGATGTTGAGACTCGACAGAAAGCTAGTCAAGCACCACATCACAATCAAAGAAGGTTACTAGCCCTTTAAGTAGCTGACACAATGAATGATAGTTGAAGTAACTTTAAAGATTAAAGAAGAGGTTGAATGAGTACTGAAAGAGGGTTTCATTCAACCAATTAGGTATGCGAAATGGATTTCTAATGTAGTACCAGTCATCAAGAAGAACATTAAACTATGGATATGCATTGACTTCAATAATCTTAATCAAGCGACTTTGAATGATGAATATCTGATGCCAGTAATTGATCAATTAATAGACCAAGTGGGTGAACACGAGATGATTTCCTTCATGGATGCCACTCAGGTTATAATCAAATTTACATTGTAGATGATGACGTCTCAAAGACAGCCTTTAGGTGTCCCAAAGAAATATGAGCCTAATTCCAGATTGGCATGCCTTTTAGGCTTAAAAATGTTGGCATTAGTTACCAACGTGCAGTAAATGTAATGTTTTATAACATGATCAAACATTTCGTGATAGTATACATCGATGACATAGTCATGAAATTGGTTGGTGTGGCTGATCACTTGACGCATCTGAGAAAAGCATTCAAGCGAATAAGATTACATAAACTAAAAATGAATCTTCTTAAATGTACTTTTGGAATTTTGCTGAGAACTTTTTTTTAATCCTTATACATTAAAGATGAATCAAAATTGACCGAAAGAAGGTTAGGGCTATCCTGGATGCCTAACCATTGAAATTTAAGAAAGAATTGTAAATGTTTATCAGTAAAGTTAACTTTCTCCACCATTTTATTTCTAATTTGGCAGGAAAGATCACGTCTTTCTCACCACTGGTCAAACTCAAAGCATGAAAGGAGATCAAGTGAAAGTGAACATCAGATGGTTATATATTTGATTAAGGAGTATCTGATTAGGCCGCTTGTATTGATTCAACTAGAGAAAGATCATCCTCTTCGGTTATATATTTCAGTCACCAAAGATTCTATTGGAGCATTGCTAGTACAAGAAAATAACAAACGAAAGGAACAAGTGGTTTACTATCTTAGTCGGACGTTGACCAAAATTCAAAGGCAATATTCATCAATCGAGAAGCTTTGTTTATCAATATATTTATTGGCCATAAATTTATGGCATTACTTGTTGTCTAACACAGTTCATGTAATTTCTTTAACTGATTTAGTAAAGTACATGCTAACATGGCCGATTCTTAAGGGCCATATTTGTAAGTGGATTCTAACTCTTTCAGAATTTTGCTTCAAGTATGTTCCTCGAAGAGTAGTAAAAGGTTAGGCCATAGCGAATTTCTTGGCCGGTGACCCATTGAGCATCGATAACTAGATTCCCCAAGACGTGATAGAGCTATGTACAATTCATCTCATATTAGGGAAACTGATATTCAATAAATCACAGACGGACTGGACATATGATGCTGGGAACAAGCATAGTTAAGATGGAAGAACATGAAACTTTTATTAAGTTCTATTCTAAATTTAATGGTATTTGTAACTCCATGTGGATTTTAGGAGAACGAGTCCCCGAGAGCCACATTTGTAGGGAAATACTTAGGTCTCTACCAGAGATATTAACCTCCAAAATAACCTCTATAGAAGAGTGTAGGGATATAGATAGCATGAAAGTAGAAGAACTTGTAAGTTCCCTGCGTACATTTGAACTAAACTTTAAGAGTCCCTCTAAGCACAAATACATTGTCCTAAAATCTTCACATAAGCATAAGAAAAAGGAATCTAAAGAGGACTGATGATGAAGAAATGTCCAAAATCACTAAAATCTTTACAAAATTCTTTAAAAAGAATAGAGGGACAAGTTATGGAAAAAAGGGTAAATAGATCGACCTTAAACACAGGTAAATCTTTCAAAAAATTGATAGAAACCCAATGTTACAACTTTAAGGGTTATGGTCATGTTGCCTCCAAATGCACTAGCAAATGAAGATTCAAAGAAAGGCTAACATAGAAACATGGGATAAGTCTAAGGATTCTGAGTCAGATTTGAGCTTCCCATAGTGATGATGACCTTGGATCCTTATGAGTTCAGATAGCCTCCACCACTACTACTCTCCTTAGAGAATTAGGAGGAGATTCCGATCATCACACCTCGGAAGAAGAAGATGAGACATCCTCCGATGAATAAGAAGAAGATGAAGGAGAAGTGAAATTGTAAGAAGCCCATAACTTGCTTTTCATTAAAAGTTTGGAAATATTCAAAGTTAGGTCTGGTAAGGGTTGAAAAGAATCAATTAACCTTAGAGCATTTTTCTTATAAAATGGGCATCAAATCTTTGCAAATGAGATGAATTTTAGATGGTTTTATAAGCCCTATGTATACATGATGTAGAGTGTGTCGTGGACACTTTCATGTCCAAGATGGACCAGAGAAGGCCCAATTGGAGGCAGAAGTGATTAAGACCGTTAGAACCCTAAAACAAGCATATCTCACAAACTGGAATGAATTATTTGACATACCATATATGATTTTGTGGTAGGAGAAGCTACTTTAGCCAACCAACCCCACTACGTCGGGTTACCCATGCCGGATTTACCAGATTCCATCAGATCAACGGTTAAAAATCCTTTTTCTTTTCGTTTTTACTATTTACAGTAAGTTTTAAATCGATCATAACTCTTGATCCTTTGAGCTTTAGTAGTTATGCCCAACATGAAAATGGCTTAAAAAATTTAGGATAATAACATGGTTAGGCCAAATTCGACACTTATTATTTTTGGCTGAAAACCATAAAGTCTAGTAGAAATCATGACTGTCTATAAATAGTAAGTTTACTATTTATGGTAAGTCGCATTTTTAGGTAGTTTGGTTAGAGTTTGATTCTCAAACTTCTTCTTAGGTTTGAGATTACTATTTAAAGGGGTTGTAATTTTGTTTTTTAATCAATCAATCTATTTTTAAATTTATTAGAATTTATTTTTATTATTTCTATTTTTCCTCATGGATTCGAGGAATCTCTATGAGGAGTTCAGAGAAGCTCCCTGGATTCGGAGTAATTATCCCCTTAAGGAAGATGGTGATCGACTTCATCACATCCATCCCTACATCAATTGGTATCAAAGCAAGGACTCCTCTCAGACCGATGACAAATAACGAAGGAATGAACCAAAATCTTGTGGACGGTGATCCAGGGATTTGCTATCTTTAAGAAAGAATGAAAGCTTTCCACCAGAAGAGTCAGTTGACCATGTAAGGGCTGCAAGCAACCCTTAACTATCTTATGGATACGCTGATTCCTCCTGAGCCCAAGGTAATGCTAAGCCGCCCGTGATTGTTGTACGACACAACCTAGATTTCCATAGGGCACTACCGGAGGTGAATCGTAAGGCAACCACAGATAAGTTGGGCTCTAACGACGAGGATATCGTTGGCGGCTTTGGTCGACGACTAGTCCATCGAGGCGATCGACTAGATCGTGCTAAAAGAGATTTTAAGGTAAGGCCAAACTTCACGGTTTTAATGACTTATTACTTATAGAAGATTTCCTTGATTGGTTAGCCAAAGTGGAACGATATTTTGATTACATGGACATGTCGGAACATAAAAGGTGAAATTAGTAGCATTCAAATTAAAATCTGATGCTTCTGCAATGATGGGAGTAATTATAACTCTTATGTGCCCGACAGAATAAGGTGCCCATCTGATCATGGCCACAGATGAGACGCCTTCTTCAATCACGATTCCTCCCTAGTGATTACGAGCATGTATTATTCCAACATTACTAAAATTGTCGACACGGGAATTAAACTGTCACGGATTACACCGAAGAATTCTAGCGATTGGCAATGCAAAAAGACCTGTCAGAAATTAAATCGAAGTAGGTAGCACAATTTATAGGTGGGTTACGATCGATGATTCAGAACCCAGTTCAGATGCACCCGGTCAGGACCGTGGATGAAGTGGTTCGGTTGGAAGGTAGGGCAGAAACAACTTGCAAGAGTCCCTACTCGGCCTTATCCTTCAACTCTCCCCCCCCCCCCCTCCTGATGATGAGTCCCATGTAGGATTCATTACTGGCATGAGGAAAATAACTAATAGGATAACATCCTTAACCTCCTGCTATAGCAAACCGTGACACGGGGAGCGGCCCATTTAGGTCTCAACGTGTAGCACCCACAGTAGAGGGTTTGAGTAAGATTTTAAATCCTTATGGTCGGCTAAGGCCGAACACTAGTTACCATTGTGGCCAACTGGGCCACTTATTAAACACCTGACCTCAATGCCCCGTGGCCCACTTGACCATTAACAAAGGAGGCACTAAAGGTGATGCAACTAAAGAAGACCCTGAATTTGATGAAGATGAACAAGCCACTGAGGAAGGAGATGGTGATAAAGAATGGTTGACCAAGGATTATGGTGAATCCTTGGTTGTGAGGCGATTATTGTACACCCCATGGAAGGAGTTGCATCTATAGTGGCACAATGTATTCCATACGTGATGTACTGTTAAGGGCAAGGTCTGTGATATAATCATAGATAGTGACAGTAGCAAAAACATCGTCTCGAAGGTGATGGTGGACAAGTCGTAGCTACCTACGATAAAGCATCCTTCCCCTTACTCGATTGGGTGGAGAAAAAAAGTGAACGAGACCAAGGTAATCGAATAATGTATCGTCTCATTTTCAATTGGTAAAAATTATTAGGATTAAGTACTTTGTGACATAGTTAACATGAAAGCATGTCATATGTTACTCGGTCAACCATGGCAATTGGACCGTGATGCAACCCATGAAGGATGAGACAATGTTTACATCTTTATCAAGGGTGGTCAAAAAATGGTCATTGCTCGTATGGTACCAGAGAACTACCTTGAAGCTTCTAAAGTGGATGGGAGTTCCCTCCTGACCATTTGAAAATTTATGAAGTAATCCAAGAAAACCGGCAAGGTGTAAGCCGTGGTGGTAAAGGGCGAGAAATTGGATCCCTTAAATATTTCTCCATGTTTAAGGCCGTTGCTGAATGAATTTAAAGAATTTTGGCCCGATGACCTTCCCGATGGATTACCTCCCATGCATGATGTTCCACACCATATTGACCTTATCCCCAGGTCAAGTTTACACAATCATCCTCACTATCGGGGCAAGTAAAGGAATTGATCCACAACGGTATAATCCGAGAAAGCATGAGTGCATGAGCCATACCGACCCTATTAACTATAAAGAAATATAGGAGTTGTCGATTGTGTATTGACAACTAGGTGATCAACAAGATTACTATAAAATACAAATTTTCCATACCAAGGCTGGACGATATGTTAAACATGCTTGAGGGTATGAAATTATTTTCAAAATGGATTTAAGGAACGACTACCATCAGATTCAAATATGGTCAAGTGATGAGTGGAAGACAACTTTTAAGACCAAGGGTTGTATGAATGGTTGGTCATGCCTTTCAGTCTTTCGAACATGCGTAGTACCTTCATGAGATTGATGAATCAAGTTCTAAAACTATTAATTGGGCATTTTGTAGTAGTTTACTTCGATGACATTTTGATATATAATCAAGACGAAGCAAGCCATATGGAATACCTCATACAGTCCTTCAAGTGCTCGCCAAAAACAAGTTGTATCTCAATCTAAAAAAATATAGCTTTTTGACCGATAACCTATTATTTTTGGGCTTTTTCGTGACATCCACGGATATCTAGGTGGATGAAGAAAAGGTGAAAGCCATTAGGGAATGGCTAATTCTAACAAACATCCATGAAGTACGAAGTTTTTATGGATTGGAGATTATCATCAGTTCATGAAGAATTTTAGCACCATTGTATCACCAATTACAGATTGCATGAAGAATGAACCATTTTAGTGGACTAACAAAGCTAACATGAGTTTTGATCAAATCAAGCACAGAATATCCATAACCCTAGTTCTCGTATTTTTTAGTTTCAACAAACTATTTGAAGTCGAATGTGATGCTTAATATGTCGTAAGTGAGAGAGTTTATCTCAAGAAGGTAGGCTGGTAGCCTTATACAGTGAAAAGGTTAGTGATGCACGTAAAAAGTGCGACCTACGAACTCAAATTGCTTGCAATAGTTCAAACATTACGGCATTGGTGACATTACTTAATTCAGAGGGAGTTTATTCTTTACACAACCATCGCACTCTCAAATTCATTAATAATTAAGCTAACGTGAATCGTGTGCATGTTAGATGGGTTGTGTTTTTTTTTAGAGGAATTTACATTCGTTCTGAAGCACAAGTCAAGGCAGCAGAATAAGGTGGTTGATGCACTTAGCCACTATGCTTCACTACTTGTTACAATGAGTAATAATGTAGTTGGCTTTGACTGTCTTAAGTTGTATACTGAGGACGAGGACCTCAAAGATACATGGATGAGGTGCCAAGGGGGTCATCCTAGTGACCTACATTGACCTACATATGCAAGACGATTTTCTCTTTAAAGGGAATTTATTGTGTATTCCCCAAAGTTCTTTGAGGGAGCAGATTATTCAAGAGCTATATAGAGGGGGCCTTGGTGGACCCCTTGGGTGAGATAAGATGCAGGCTCTTATGAATGAGTTGTATTACTAGCCACAATTAGTACGTGATGTAAGTAAAACAGTGCAGCGCTGCCATGTTTGTCAGACCTCCAAGGGGTAGTCTCAGAATACGGGCCTTTACACCCCGTTACATGTGCCTGACAGCCCTTGGAAGGACTTATCAATGGACTATGTGCTTGGTCTCCCATGAACAAAGTGCGGCATGGATTGAATGTTTGTGGTGGTAGATTGTTTATCATAGATGACACACTTTATCCCATGTAAGAAGACCGTCGATGTAACACATGTGGTGAACCTATTCTATAGAGAGTTTGTGCGGCTACACATGGTTCCCAAGACCATTACTTTTTACCATAACACAAAGTTTATTAGCCACTTATAGCACACTTTATGGAGTTGGTTCGGTACACAACTTCAGTTTAGCAGTGCCTACTACCCACAAAATGATGGGCAAACGAAAGTTGTGAATCACATGTTGAGAAACCTCCTTTGATGTATTTAGGGTGACAAACCAAAGCAGAGGGATTTGACTTTGTCTCAAGTGAAATTTGTATTTAATAACATGGTGAACCGCTCGACAGGGAAGTCTCCATTTCAAATTATTTATAGTCGAGTGCCTCGCCATACACTTGATTTAGTCCCTTTTTCTAAGCTCCCGGACATGAGTATTGTAGCAGAACATATGGCAGACCAAACTGTGGGCATTCATGTAGATGTGCAAGCCAAGTTACATGCCTCGAACAATAAGTACAAGGAGTAAGCTAACAAGCATCGATGACAAAAGGAGTTCGAGGTGGGTAACCATATTAAGGTCCATCTACGTAGGAGAGATTTCTGATCAGGACCTACAATTAGTTAAAGACTAAGAAGATTGGACCAATATCGATCATACGAAAGATCAATGAAAATGCTTACATTGTTGCATGTACTTTCAACGTCGCAGACCTGACAGAGTATCATGAACCAAAGCGGGACTAAAACTGGAGGACGAGTTCTTTTGAAGTGGAGGGGACTAATGTAGAGTAGGTTGCAGACACTTTCATGTCAAGATGGACCAGAGAAGACCCATTAAAGGCAGAAGTGATCGGGACTACCAAAACCCTAAAAGAAGCATATCTCGTAAACTAGAATGAGTTAATTGACGTACCATATATGATTTTGGGGTAGGAGAAGATACTTTAGCCAACCAACCTAGATATGCTAGGTTTCCTACACCAAATTTTTGAGATTCCATTAGATCGACAGTCGAAAATCCTTTTTAATTTCCTTTTTACTATTTATAGTAAGTTTTAATTTGATCATAACTCTTGATCATTTGAGCTTTAGGAGTTGTGCCCAACATGAGAAGGGATTAGAAAATTTAGGAGAATAATGTGATTAGGCCAAATTGGACAGTTATTATTCGTGGCTGAAAACCATGTAGTATAGTAGAAATCATGGCTATCTATAAATAGTAAGTTTACTATTTATAGTAAGTCACATTTTTAGGGAGTTTGAGTTTGAGTTGGAGTTCGATTGTAAAACTTCTTCCTAGGTTTAAGATTTTTATTTAAAGGGTTGTAATGTCGTTTTATCATTAATAAATCTAATTTTGAATTTATTAGAATTTATTTCTTTTATTTCTATTTTTCTTCGTGGATTGGAGGAATCTCTATGAGGAGTCCAGAGAAGCTCCGTGGATTTGGAGTAATTATCCCCTTGAGGAAGACAATGATCAACCTCATCACGTCCATCCCTACGTCAATACAACTCCTAATTTCTCTACTTAGGCTCTAATTAATTGAGTTCATGTCATCTTCCTTGTGATTCATCACTTTATATGAGCATTCCAAGCTCACCTTAAAAATGTATATGTTCTCTTGCAATATTGTTTAGAGGTTAAACACCAATCCTATAGGTAAATCCATTATTTCTCATCCTTTAGAATGCCTATTTAGGTGAATTCCCATTTGGAACCAACTATCTCAATAGTTGTAAGAGATTCTACCACCATCCCATTACCTGGGCATCCTCATAGGAAGATCATTGTAAGTTAGTTGATCGTAGGAGCTGAACAAGATCCACTTCAAAGGTTGTGGGAGTTGGAGAGTAACCACATTAAGATTGATCGAGCATTTCAAAAAGTGTTTTATCAACGGGCCTCATGCAAACTTAGAGTCTAATTTAGAGTCCATTGTATACTCAATTTTTGTGTAGAATTGAGTATAGAGTTTGAAATCCAAACTCGATTAAGTATCTATATGAGCCAACGGAGGGTGTATATATAAAAGTTACTAGTGAGCCTATAGAAAACTTTATAAGAGTCTCTGTGTGATCCACCAACAAGTGTAAATGTGTAGTCTCTATGTGACCTCCATCGAGAGTGTACGTGGGTCTTTGAGTAGGATTATAAAGGTTAATGGTGAACATATAGAAAACCATCAAACTAGTGAAATATGAAAACTTGAGTTTGAGTTCGTCATTTGGGAGTGGAGTAGGGATTTAGATGAACCGCTATATATCATTATGTTTGCGATAGATAATACATTTCTATCTATGATTATGATTTAATTCTTTCAATGTATATGAATACATGAATAGATTGTATGATAGGTGTCTAGTTTATTGCATACACACTTAATATCTCTATCTCACATCATAGACTACTTTGCACATATAGTTATATCTTTATAGTATATGATCTTAGACTCACTTAATTGAATTAATTGGTAAATAATTTTAAGTAGTCTTATTCATCTTTCCTTATCTAGGACTTAGCCATAATTCTAAGCTTCCCAAGCTTCCGTGTCATGGTATCGTGTTAGATAACCACGCGATTTCAGTTGTTTGGATGATTGGATGGCATGGTTGGATGGATAGATAGGATGGATGGGATGGATGTGATGAGATGGGATCGTTAGATGGATGTTTAGATGGTTATGGATGGATGGGATGGTTGGATGGATAATATGTGATTGATAGATGGATGTTTGGATGATTGGATGGAAGTTGATGAATGGTTGGATGGGATGGAAGGATTGGATGGATTGGAAGGGATGATGGGAAGGTTGGATGGATGTATGGAAGAATGGGTTGGTTGGATGGATGGATGGTTGGATCATTATTCATGATTGTGTTTATATACTCATTTATGCATGCATATATGATATATGAATGCATGAATGCATTATTGTTTTCTTGTTAATATAATGAAATTAAAGTGAGTGTCCTGTTACTATTAGACTGCTTTCGTACACAACACATGCTTTTAGCCTCCATTAAATGGAAACTTATTATGTATGTATTCTTTTTGTAAATTTTTTATTCCTAAATATGCAAATATGTGTATTTTAGCATATCTTGGAGTTCCATTAAAAAATTCCACCATTTTCCCCATATTTCCGTTAGAGGAGTGAAATAACCGAGCGATTAAAAGAGTCGTGTCAAATTATGTATTATACAATGATGACCTATATCGTAAGGGGTTCAATGGCATTTTATTAATATCTCAGTCACAATGAGACATTGGTCATTTTGGGTGAAATTCATGAAGGAATTTGTGGTGCTCATCAAGCTGGACTCAACATGAGAGCCCTAATTCAGTGCCATGACTATTTCTAGCAAAAAATTACTAATGATTGCATGAGATTCACAAAAGAGAGCCAGGCATGTCAAAGGCATGGACCGTTGCTACATGCATTAATTGTGGAGTTGCACCCAATAATCAAATTATGGTTGTTTCACAATGGGTTATTTATTTGATTTGCAAAATCTACCTTCCATTACTATGGCATAGCTTTATAATTGTGGTGAAAGATTACTTTATAAAGTGGGTTGAAGCCACACCCATGAGAGGATAGTCCAATCTGAAGTAATTAAGGTCATCAAGGACCTTAGACCAGAGAGAGTGGAAGCAAGCAAGGGATTCCATCATCTCCAGGAAAGCCTCTTGATGAGTTCTTTTTAAGAAAATGAATGGCCCGATCATTCTATTTTCCTATATTGGTGTGCTTGTGCTCATTAATACTTAACTCTTCCTTTGCTTGTTTTTGGCATCGTTATAGAGCATAGAGTCGATCATTGATTGCATGGAGTTGATCATTGATTCAATCAAGTTCAACATTTAAGATATCAAATTTTCCTCTCGCATTCATTATATTCTTCTCCTAACTTCCTACTTTTCCCTTGTCGGTAAAGTTCATATTTAGTGAGAAAGTGATCTGTGTGTGCATATTCCCTACTCACTATGTGGTATGCCCTAGTGACTGCTAGTTTAGTTATTATGAGACTAATTGCGAGTTAGGTCTTGGCTATGAGGTTTATGAGGAAAACGAGGAGTGGCCAAACCCTTGACAATTGGTTGGAAGAAATAAGAGCAGGCAAGTCCTTAGAGAGAAGCTCTTTCAGTAGAGCTTGGGCTTCAAAGAGTTCAGAGGGTATACTGTTAACCATGATTAGAGTCCTTTGCAACTTTCAAGTCCGAGAAGATAAGGAAACAGAAGAGAGAGGTAAAGTGTTTATAGAGAAGAAAAATAATTATGCTTGCGTTTAAAGCATCATCATGGTGATCTACATCTCTCAAAATAGAGACGGCATTGACGGTTGATGGGGAAATAAGATCCAACCATGTGGATTTACCAATTCATCTCGCTGAGCGAGAGATCCATCATCCCTCGCGAATGCAAACTACATATTAAGCAGGTGCTGGAGAATTTTTTTACAAAATTTGACTACATCTCTTCACATATTAGTTGAATGGAAGGAGATGTGGAGGGGGGATTGTTTATGTTGGATATGACCACGTCAAATATAATGACTTAGGTGATATTATGTGGAAACAAGATCTCGACAAGAGAAAAATCGAAGATTTCTTTTGCTGCTTTGATGGCTAAGCGAGGTCAAAATCCGAAAAGTCGTAAGTAGCCTAAAAAGGGTAAGTCCAGTTGTTTACAACAAGGATACATGTGTCACATATCTAGAACATGTGGTAAAGACAACTATTCACTGGAGAGACCTCATGACCGAAGTTGGGTTTCGACCAAAACACGATTGTAACTTGCGATAGGTTTAGTCGATCCACTATCATGTGTTGCATGGTTCCCACGACAGAAGATATATGAGGCTCAGAGTAGTGATTATGCTAAGTTAGCCTAATATTATGGTGCATTATTCACATCCTTGCGGAGGAGTAAATTTTTATCACCACACGTGGCGTCTCGAGAGAAATTCTCATTCATGTAATTGGAAAAGGACATGCGTACAACCAATGGCCAACCCATGACAAGTGACTAACCTATGTGGCATCATCTGATAAGCCACAACTATTTATGGATCTAGAAGATTATCTCCACTTAAGTAGACATGATAAATGGTTACGAATATCTCTTCTCGCAACCATTCTCGAGGTTATATAACAGAAGGAAGATCAAAGAATTCTGGGCCCTTATCAACCTAATACATATTAAATCAAATTTACAGCGCAACTCTGCTGATCAATTTTATCTTTTATCTTATCTTATCATTGGACAATCCATCTATTCTGTTACACTGGATGAATCTTAGACTATGAGTAGCGTAATCTCGTCCGTCTACACTACTACATTGGACCAACTTATACTAGGAGTAGTGTAATTCCTTTTCATCTGTGCCAAATGTTGGATCATAAGGAAGACTTTTACTTTTTCCTTTCAGTAGTATAATTCCTTTCATCTACGCTTAAGTCATGGGACCAAGGAAGATTTAGATATAGGGCCTTTCCATCTACACCACAAATGTTAGATTATAGAGGAATTAGCTTTGTAAGTTCACATTTACTTCATCAATACAATTGAGTTCCTTTTACTCACTTGTTCTGCTTATTAGATTATCTCTACTATTGATAAAAAAGTCCTTTCATCCAAAAGGCAAAAATAACTCATTAGAAGGACGAACCTCCCCTTCACAAATCTCTTAATTGTGCATACGAGTGGTGGAATAGACAATCAATCTGCTTTAGTTTTTGTTCAATTTTTATTCAACGGTGACTGTACAATCCCTCTGTTTATCTTGACGGTTGGGGTCAAACTCGTTTGGTTTGACCCCAAGCATCAAAGAAAATTTCGAGTCAATTAAGATTATTCTATAAAATGTAACTAAGGGTTTATGATATATTATATCCTGAAATGTAGTAAAAACCTAGATAATAATAAAATATATTTTAACTACATGTGTTCTTATTTCTCTTGTGTGAACACGACAATGTGATGAGAATGTCTTATAAATGTTTTGTGAATGAATGACAATGAATACAATCCCCAGTGCAATATTTATTTAATATCTATACTCGATACAAATCATAATCAAGACCTTCCACTATTATGAACATCCACCGTTAATCTAAATCTATGCAAATAAAGTGGTAAACTACATTGGATTTAAACTATCAGATTATCATCAAGTGAGATTAAAACATTTTTAACTGTCCAAATTAAACTTTAACGATTGAAAACATTTATAAAAAAATTTAAAACCTTTTGAATGTTGTGCCTAGTGAAAAACCACTTGAATATCGAATCTCAAGATATAAGCCATAAGTAAATTTCTACAAAATCAATGAATCATTTGTTGGATTATGTGAGCTTCCATTGGACCTTTATTATGCACCCAGCCAAACCTACTTTTGTTGGTTACATGATGACCTCATAAAGCAAGCTAAAGCACATCTAATTAAAATCTTGAACTTCTCGGATGCCCTCGGGTCTAAGGATTAATCCAAGTTAATACATCCTCGAGTCAATCATAGACATGCAAGATGGATCTCTCGGTCTAAAAACTTGAACTCGATCACCAATGCAAGTCCCTAACAGGTTAAAAACTACAAGCCTATTCCCATGGTAGATTCATATTCCTATCTAGGGTTGGTAAAGGCACACAGATTCGTTGTCGTGCATGATGTTGGAGACTTTTTATTTTGACTGATCACCACTCACTTCACACAAGATGACCACATGATGATGATAGTAATCAATAGTCAGTCCTATAACCCATTAGGTGGGTAGGAATAACATATGATATTGAGTTTCATGTACTCTTACGGACAATCAAAGAAATCCCTCTCCTCTAACTAGACATACTTTATATTTTAAGCTTACAAAGCTTTGAATTGAAATCAATTTTCATTAATTAATTAATTAATTAATCTACAAGAATAAGGGTTTAGTTACTTAAGTAATAATAAGAAGAGATGGAAGAAATGGCAGACCTGGTAGCTTCCAATGACGTGAATTACTACGATCAAGTTGGCAGAGGCAATGAGCCATTTAGGGCTTTTGAGTGCCAAGAGCAAATTGTCTTCGACATCATGGCCGAAAGCCCAATATCCAACAAGCGCAGTTGGGAAGTAGCAAATGGCCGTTATAAAATAAGAAACGATGGCACCTTTCCACATCGATATCTTGGAAGGCTTTTCAGGGGTGGATGGAATCGTGGCCTGAATCTCAAGAACGACTCCGTGGCCTGCAAAGGCAAATGAGATCTGCCCCAAAGCATTAAAGATCCTGAACATTGAATTTGCAGGGCTGGATTTCTTGTACGCATAGCTCACATTGGCAATTGGCCCTCGACTCAAGCAAGCCACCCATGATATGGTCGAATAGCTGATTAGTTGGCCACAAAATGGTTGTTAGCAATGAAATGATCAATACAGTTCTAAGAAAGTAGCCACCAAAGCTCAAGGAAAAGTTCTATAAAAGTTACAGACGCCATAAAATGGACTGATGGTATGGATAAAATCCATACATAACAGTAAGCCTCACAGAGCTCGTGCCTGGACGAGTCGGTTCAGGTAAGAGCAGGACGCAATTGGCTTCCCCAAAAAATGGGCAGGTGCAGGCACGCAGAAACAAAGAAAAAAAGGGATCGAGTTGTTTAATACTCTTTGATGAGAAATATTAAAAAAATTGTAGATTGCTCATAGTTTAAAAATAACATATACCGATATTAATGTCAAATTAACACATTTTTCGTTGCTTATATATATATATATATATATATATATATATATATATATATATATATATATATATGGGAAAAGGTTCTATGCGGTCAAGCTCATGGGAACTTCCCATGAGGTCGAGCTGTGTGGGGCCCACCGTGATGCGAGTTAAACATTTACCCCATCAGTCAGATGCACCATTCCATGGTAGGCCTAAGGCATAAAAATCAAGTCAATCTATGACTTGTGTGGGAAGTTCCCATGAGCTCGACCACATAGAACCTTTTCCACACACACACACACACACACACACACACACACATACACACATATATAGGCATGCTCACTAGTGCATGTGGGCACCTTTGTACACGTGCCATGGGCATCTAATTCGAACAGTCCATATGATGTGGCATCCCATGATACTCCAACAGACCAATTTTCACCCTGATCTAAAACTTTGGTAGGCCATAGCAAAGAGAGATGCAAATCAAGGGAGGAAATTGTTTTCTTTTTTCATGGCCCACCAAAGTTTTGGATCAAAGTAAAAGTTAGGCCCTGGAGGTCGCATGGGGTGCTGTATCACATGGACTATTCAGATTTTGGACTAACATTACGTATGATGAGTTCTCAAATAGTTTGGATGAGTTTAGTGTGAACTGGTGCGCAACTGAGCATTCGGTGTGTGTAAATGGTACTATGAGGCCGGCCCCACCACAATGTGTGCCAAACATCTACCCCATCAGTCAGATGCACCATTCCATGGTGGACCACGGGCTTAAAAATGAAGTCAATCCATGACTTGGGTGGGCGACACCATATACTACAGTTGATAAGGGTTATCCTCCCATTAAAATATTCATAATCATTTATTGGGCCTACCGAGATGTGGTTCGAAAATCCACCCCATACATTGTATGTGTTACATTATAATGAGGGGACAAGTTTCAGCCGCATGCACGGTGTTAATGTTTGACATACATCAGGGTGGGACCCACACAACTCGACCTCATGTATATGTGTGTGGGAAATGGTTCTATGCAGTCGACCTCATGGGAAGTTCCAAAATCTGAAGTGGAAGTTCCCACACATCATGGTGGGCCCCACACAGCTCGACCTCATGGGAAGTTCCCATAAGGTCGACTGCATAAAACCATTTCCCTATATAATTATATGCGCTTACCATCAGCCAGTTGTTGGAATCGATTCCATCTTATTAGTGCATTTTTCTTACTGATCATTAATCTAAAGTGGGGCCCACAATTTGTACTGTTGAATTTGAATTACGTACATGTTATGTGTACAATTTTTGTACATGAGTATGATACATGTCAGGGGTGATACAAGTAGGCAACAAATGACACAAGGTCCAAAATTTTGATTAGACGTTTTTGTTTTGTTTGATAAGGAGCATTTTTTTATTTTTTTTCGATCACTGGCCATATGTCTTTAAATAATCCAAGCATAATGATTCTTTAGAGATAAGGCATCCCTAGGAGGGGCCCTCATGATGGATGGGACGCAACTTGGCTGCCACCCCCCATAACTAGGGATGTGGGTTAGACCCTGACCCTATGGCCCACCTCGATGTATTCCTTGCATATCCATGTAGTCCATCTATTTTGCTAGCTTTTTTTTTTTTTTTTTTAGAGCTTGCTAAAAGAAAACAAAGTAGATACAAATTTCAGGCTAACCACACCACCGTAAACAGTGGTCATTGACCATTAAAAATTGTTTATGGGCCACAAAGTTTTGGATCAAGCTGATCTTTATGTTTTTGCTTCACCTAGGTCTGTGTGATCTTATCAACACATGACAGTGGACTTTAGTAAGCTTTTAGTGATGAGTGTTCAATGCCACTGTTTCCTGTGGTGCGGTCCACCTGAGATTCATCTCTACTTCATTTTTGGGACCACGCCCTAAAATAGGCTGGCAATATGGATGGACAGCTTGGAAACACAACGCATACATCGAGGTGGGTCCCAAGGTCAAGGTCCCACCCACATGACTGGTTCCAAGGTCGTAGAGAAGTTGTCCTGATGGATGAACCAAATTTAAGACTTGACCTTTTTTTTCTTCATAAAACTGTGAGGGATGAGTCAAGTTATGAGCAAAGCAGTAGAATCGTTCCATCTAATTTCTTTAGTGTTTAGTATTAAAAAAAAAAGGCTTTCCAAAGATTTGGAATCCAAACAAAATCAGAATAATACAAAAGCAACCATGCACAGTGCACGGTGAATCAAGGACTTAAAGAAAAGTAATAAAATATTAACTAGGGAATCAACCCTTTGTTTTATGACATTGTAAATACCTCTCCTCTATTAGAGGAATCCTTAGCAAATGACCAAAATATCCTTATTTGAAGAGTTTGTTTTTTGGGTCTCTAGGGCCATTGTTATGTTAAAATGACATCCAATTTGTCCACCATAGTTGCTCTATCGTAAAAATTGGGGGCCAAAAACTCAGGCTAATCTAATCATTAGATAGCTAAACCATAGAAAATAAGAGATTACCAACCAAAAATTGTTATATTTTAAAAATAATTTGTTTCAATACTTAAAATTTTTCCTTCCATGTTTCATTTTTAATGGTATTTTTGTTTTTAGTGTGGCTCTTTTGGCTCACATTGAAAAGAACCAAAGAAATCTAATGTATATAAGAGACATGGTTTGTATAAGGTTTGAGATGCTAATGAGGAATATCCTTTTGGGTTGGACCATCTCTTTACAACGCAAGCATGCAAAGCTGGAGCTGCACACTTGTTGATTTTGCATGAATTTCAAACTAGGGACGCGTCTGTTTAGAGCACCAGTTGGGTTCGAACCCAATAGACATAACCCATTTGAAATAGTGCTTTAAGAACCTAATCGTGGTCTATATATAAACCTACTCCTTTTCAAATTATTTAATTCAAACTAACTATTTCTTTCTCTATTTCTCCAAAAGTTCGTCTCTGTTCAGTATTGTTTTGCTAACTGAGTTCGTTGCTAAGTCAACTCACTTTAGTTAAGTTTTGCCTGTTGGTTTGAGCCCGTATAGAACTAGCGCACCATTGGGATTAGATAATAGTCATTGTATCCTGGAGGCCAACTGTTCAAGATTCCTGTTACACTTGGGTGCGATCCAAGAAGGGCAGATTTGGTTTCAAGCTGAGCAACCCAGTCATGCCACAACTCAAACAAATAAGTAATATTTTCTTACTTTATTTATTATTTAATTTTCATTTCTCAAATATTATCTACTATTTTCAACACATTATTTTCAACAATCTTGAAACCAAATATTCAATTGTTGGAAACAGTAAACATCTTTTTCGATATTTAAAAATAGAAAAGTTTTTTCTACTTTTCTTTTCTGTAACCAGTGTTTGATGATTTCTCTAACCAGTTGAAAATTCAGTTACAACCAGAACTCTATTGTATTCTATGGCCACTATCATAATCAACCCTATGACAGAACTGTCCAAAATCGAACCATTCACTGGACATAATTTTAAAAGATGGAAATAGAAAATCAGTTTTGTTCTAGAAATATTAAAGGTTTTTTTACATTCTTTCAAATTCCTTTATGGTTGATTCGACCAAATAAAATGAATTTAGATATGCCAATAACTATAAACATTACATCCTAAATACCTTATCCAATGAATTATTTGATATATATATTTCTTATGAATTTGTTAAGGATATTTGGACCGCACCATAAAAGAGATAAATCTACGAAGATGTTGGATTTAAGAAACATGTTATCGTAAACTTCCTTCATTATGAAATTATAGATAATAAACCTCTCACAAACCAAATTCATGATTATCAAAATCTGGCACATGAGCTGATGATTGAGGGAATGAAAATAGATGAAATATTCTTATTTGGAGCACTAATTAAAAGGCTACCTCCTTCCTATAAAGAATACAAAAACGGAATGAAATATAAGAAAAATGGTATTTTTACAAAATATAACCGTACACATTAGAAGCGAGTGGGCTAACAAAAACAGATACCAAATTGAATATGCAAACGGGTCAGATTCAAAAGCTAATCTAGTAGAAATAAGTCAGGCATAAAAAGGCAAAATGAAAGGAATTGTTATAAGCGTGGAAACATTAGCATCACTCTAAGCAGTGGAGGCTAAAAAAGAAAACAAAAAACCAATTCGAGAAAAATAGGCTCTATAACTACTGTAAGAAGCCTGGACATTATGAAAATGAATGTAGGCTTAAGAAAAAAATACAAAATTTTAAGTCAGTCTCGCTGAAGCTGAAGAAATCAGGATATGGTTGCCATTATAGTGTCCAAAGTATTCCTAGTAAACAACATGTAATGAATATTAGACATAGGGGCAACTCGATACGAATGTAAGGATCAGAGCATCTTTACCTCCTATTAAGCAACATGAGATGAGGAACAAATGTTCATAGGAAATACTCTATCCTCTCTAATTGTTGGAAAAAAATGTTGTTGTAAAGCTCACATTAGGAAAGACTTTAATACTACAGAGCATGCTGCATGTGCCTGACATTCGTTGCAACTTGGTCTCTGGTTTGTTCTTCAATAAGGCTGGAGTTAAACTAGTATTTGATTCTCATAACCTTTTAATGACTAAGAATGAGACCTTTTTTGGAAAGGGTTACTATAATGATGGATTATTTGTTATAAACGTTTCTTATGATAATAATAAGATATCATCTATTTTTGCTTATATTATTGAATCTCTTTCATTATGGCATAATAGATTAGAACACGTGAACATAAAATCCTTGAAAAGAATGAAACAAATAGGACTGCTACTTAACATCTCAGTCGATAGCTTTAGAAAATGTGAAACTTATATAGAATCCAAGTTTGTTAGAAATCTTTTAAATCTGTTAGTAGAAGCTTCGAGTTATTAGAATTATTACATAGTAACTTAGATGATTTTAGAAATCACATGTCTAGATGAGGCAAAAGGTACTATGTAACTTTCATAAAAGATTATTCTAGATACACTAAGGTATAACTTCTAAAGAATAAAGATGAAACTTTAGAATTCTTTATTAAGTATAAAACAAAAGTTAAAAAATAATTTAATAGGAACATTAGAAGACTTAGATCAGATAGATGAGGAGAGTATAAATTGACCAGTTTAGAGAACTCTATGAAAAGAATGGAATAGTACATGAAACAATTATTCCTTATACTCTAGAACATAATGGAATAGTTGAACATAAGAATAAAATATTTGAAAAAATGATGAACCCTATATTAAATAGTTTTGTTTTACCCTCTAATATGCAAGGAGAATCCATACAATATACATGTTATATAAAAAATATGATATCTCATAAGAAAATTAGTAAGACATGATATGAACTGTAGAAAAATCACACTCCTAGTTATGAATACCTTAAAGTGTGGGGGTGTCCGGTTAAAATAGGGTTACCTGAAACTAAGAAAAAAAAAAGTAGTTCCTAAGACAACTGATTGTGTATTTATAGTATATGTAGAAAATAATGCATCATATATGTTCCTAGTTTTGAAATCAAAGGATAACCTTCTAGATCCAAACATTATTATAGAAGCTAAAGATATAAAATTTCTAGAAAATGTCTTTTCTATGAAGACTAGATCTGTAAAAATAAACGGAATTAGTGAGTCTGATGTTGTTTCAACTAGCATAAGCATAGATGTGATTAGTGAAGAACAACCAAAACCTAAAAGGAGCACGAGCTCGAAAGGAGACCAACCTATAGGACGAGTTTTTCACTATAGGGTGTAAGTGGGTGTTTAAAAGGAAACTTAAACCGGATGGTTCTATATATATGTTTAAAGCTAAATTGCTCGCAAAAGATTTCAGACAAAAGAATGGTATGATTACTTTGATACCTATTCACTTATAATTAAAATTATAATGATCAGGGTATTAGTTGCAATATCATTCATATACAAGCTAGTTGTACATCAAATGAATGTTAAAACAACATTTCTAAATGGAGAGCTAGAAGAAGAAATGTACATACAACAACATGAATGTTATATAATTCTAGGAAAATAATAATGCGTATAGGTTAATCAAGTCCTTGTATGGTTTAAAACAAGCTCCTAATCAATGCAAGAGAAATTTGACAATGTTTTAAAATCAAATGGTTATGTACTAAATTATGTGGATATATGTGTATATAGAAAATTCTATGGTAATGATGATGCCATAATCTGCTTATATGTAGATGATGTGCTAATCTTTAGAACTAATGTTAATTTAGTCAATTCCACTAAGAAACTCATATCTTCTAACTTTGATATGAAAAATTTAGGAAAAGTAAGTATGATATTAGGTATTCAGATAATCAGAAAAAATGATAGCATTACTTTGTTTCAATCTTATTATGTTGAGAAAATATTAAAAAGGTTTGATCACTTTGATTACTTATCTGCTAGTACACCTTATGATCATATTGTTCATCTCAAGAAGAATACATGAAGTAGTATATCTCAACTTGAATATTCTCAAGTAATTAGTAGCCTAATGTATCTTATGAACTGTATTAGACCTGATATTGCATTTCCAGTAGGTAGGCTAAGTAGATATATACATAATCATGGATATGATCATTGAAATGCATTGAATATAATATTAAAATACTTGAAAGGTACTATTATACATAGTATTCATTATATAAGTTATTCTCATGTATTAGAAGGATATAATGATGCCAATTGGATCACTGATTCAGATGAAATAAAATCCACAAGTGGATATGATTTCACCTTTGGTGGAGGTACACTATCTTGGAAGTCTACTAAACAAACTTGTGTTGCTCAGTCAACTATGAAATCTGAGTTTGTCGCATTAAAAAAGGTAGGGTTAGAAGCTGAATGACTTAAGAATCTGTTAAAAGATATACCTCTATCGCCAAAACCTATGTTTGTTATATCTATTCATTGCGATTGTTAAGAAGCAATTGCAAGGGCCAAGAGTAAAATATATAATGGTAAAAATAGATACATTAGAGTTCGAAACAATATTCTGAGACACTTGTTGAATAATGGAGTCATATCTGTTGATTTCGTATGATTAGAAAAGAATCTGACAAATCCTCTGACCAAATGACTATTTAAATGATTAGTCATGAAAAAATCGAAAGGAATAGGGCTGAGGTTAACCGAATGAGCTGCCAGTGTCAACAACCCAACTTATATAAGTGGATATCCCATGCGATATGTTTAATGGGTAAACAACAAGATACTATGAGACTGGAAAACACTGCAGAGAATTGGCCCCTTCCTACGGTGTAGGCAGTGCAAGCAACAACGTGTGAGAAGATAATTTTTGAACTCTTAACGAATCCATAACCAAATATGGTGGTGTATTTAGTTGTTGTGTATATTTGATGAAATTCACCTATATGAGTGTGGAAGTGGGGCCGCTTCTTATGATAATATATAGGCCATTATTTTATAGCACTCATAAAAATCTAGATAGGTGCATGCCAAAAGGCACCAAACTGGAGAACTAGTTATAGTGAAAAAGTTGTATGAGTATCATGTTAGTCGTTTATACTTAGATGGTTGGATTAAAGACTAATAGTCACCTGATTCATGTAAACCTGTGTTGCTTACTTTAAATATCGATTAAAGTCGGATAGATATTGACAGTATTATATAACTCTTGTATCTTATACCGAAGTGTTTTAAATTTGAAACATGTGGAGGATTGTTGTATTTTAAAAAGATTATTTTAAATAATTTTATTTCAAAAGTCAAAATTTTCCTTCTGCATTTTTTCAAAAGTATTTTTGTTTTTAGTATGGGTCTCTTGTCCCACATTGAATAGAACCAAAGAAATATCATGTATATAAGAGACGTGGTTTGTATAAGGCTTAAGCCGCCAAGGAGGAATAAACATTTAGGTTGGACCATCTCTTTATAACGTGTGCTCGCACCGAGTTGAGCCATACTGTATCATGTCGAGCTGAGCCGAGTATAGCCATGTGACGTGTGCCTGCGTGCGCACACACCACACTGGGCTGGGTCCGGGTCTATGTGTGGATTGAGAGTACACTCATGCTAATGTTTTTTGTTTTGCACTCCATGAGTATACTCGTACCTGTCAGTTTTGTGCGAATTTCAAACTAAGGACATGTCTGTTCGGGTGGTCGCACCAATCGGGTTCAATTCCAACAACCTAACCTATTTGAAATGGTGCTTTAAGCACTTAATCATGGTCTATATATAGACCTACTCATTTTCTAAATTATTTAATTCAAACCAATGATTTTTTTTCTGTTTCTTGTTTTGTCTCTAGTTCAGTGTTGTTTTACCAACTAAGTTCATTGCCAAATCAACTCACTTCAGTTAAGTTCTGCACACTGATTTGAGCCTGTGTACAACGAATGCACCATTGGAACCAGATAATAGTCATTATATCCTAGAGGCTAACTTTCCAAGGTTTCCTTTGCACTTGGGACGTAGTCCAAGTATGACAGATTTGGTTTCGAGCCAAGTGACCTAGTCATGCCTCGACTAAAACAAAAAAAGTCATATTTTCATACTTTATTTTATTATTTAATTTTCTTTTTTTGAATATTATCTATTGTTTTCAACATATTATTTCCAACAAAAACTTCTAAATTCAGGTAGTAAGCAACTTTACATTTAGATGAGCTTAATTTTGAGTGTCCCATTTTCAAGGTCGAGTGAACATGCCGAATGGGTTATTTGACATGCAAACACTATGGTGGACCCATACATTTAGATGGGTGTAAAACGGTCAATTGGTCAATTTGTTATTATTGTTGTCGTATTGTGGGGGAATATACAAAGAATTTTTGAAAGAGAGGTGAGGCACATGTAATAACCGAAAACAGAGGCGAGGTGTTTACAGTTTTAGTACTCATAAGTAATATAAGTTGCTCGCTTCTGCTTCACTAACACATGATGGCCTACATAGAAAGTATATAGACAAGGACCAGCTATATATGGGCCGCATGGCAAAAGTTTTTAGCAATTAAGATATTTTGACTATCCACATAAAGGTCAACTGAAAAAACTACTTTTATTGACTGTTGTTACTAATAACTGTTGGGATATGAGCTACAGAATCACACAGATATGGATTTAGGATAGCAATCCAAGAGCATAAGCAATCATAAGAGATCACGAAGATTTAATGTGGAAAACTCTTTCAGGAGAAAACCACGGCACAAAGCAACAAAATTCCACAATGAAAGCATAAATTACAAAGAGAAAGGACTTACCCGATTCGAACAACCTCAAATCTCACCCTTGCTACACCGCGCAGAATCCGCATGCCATCTGTGTAACCTTCGACTGGTCGAGCCTGTCCCTCGACTGGTCGAAGACCTCAGAAATTTCAGAAATATTATCACTGGACTTCGAGTCAAACTTTTTCCAAAACTTTTCAAAATTAAGACATCCTTTTTAACAACAATCTCCACCATGTCTTCAATCTTCAAAAATGTAGCTTTTTTTATCTCTTCTTTTAACTCTGCATCACATCATAGCTTCTCGTGCATACTCCGTCCTCCTTTTTCATCATCGCCAAGCCCAGAGAAGTTGCACAGAACTTGAACTTCTCTGCAGGAATGACCTTTGGTGATCATGTCTTCCGGATTCACGCTGGTGTGAATCTTCTCTAGTGTTACGCCTCCTTCCTCAAGCATCTGTTGGATAACATGAACATCTAACTAATTGTTCCACCCGCTAGTAAAAACGGGTAACCTGAAGTCAACTTCCTGGAATCCACACTGCCTGCGTAATCTGAATCCACATACCCTTCTAACTTTATTCTTGTCTTCTCAAAAGATAAGACGTAGTCCTTCGTACATCGAATGTATCGAAGTAACCATCTCACCGCCACCCAATGTTACTAGCCGAGGTATTTACTTACAACACTGGTTGCCTATGAAGGCACCGGTCTAACACAAACCATGACATGCACTACCAACCACATTCGAATAAGGCCCATGAGACATATCCTGCTTTTCCTCATCTATTTTGGAATATGTCATAAGGAAAACTTGAGGAGAGACGCATAGGGAACACTCACCGGCTTTGCCTGGTCCACACATCCTTGATCAATACCTACACAAGGTATTCTACTTATGATTACCAAAACCTGCTCCTCTTCCAGTCTCTATGAATATCACTGCTGAGAACCTTTTTTGCAGCCCACACTAGATTTTTGAAGTTGTTTTACATTTCCGCATTATGGATTGCTTAAGTGCTATCTTTATTCATATTTGATTAAATTACACAGTTTATTTTGTAATTTGGCATAGCCACCCCCCCCCCCCCCCTCCCGGGACTCTTAAGCTTTTTCAAGTGGTATCAGAGCCTAATAGCTCGTTTTAATTATTATTTCTTTTCGATTAATTTCTTGAGCTAATCAATTTGAGTTTTGTTAGATGTCAAATTTTGATAGTCTTTTAGTCACTAGACCTCCACCATTTGATGGCTCCAATTATGCCTATTGGAAAGCCTGGATGAGAATTTTCTTAAAATCCATGGATGAGAGTGTGTGGCAAGCCACGGTGACTAATTGAACCCCTCCTACCACTGAAGTAACCGGTACCGATGGATGCAAAACTATGAAAGTCACACCTTATTTCTTTTGGACCACTCTTCAGAAAAGTGAGAGTAGTGCCAATGCAAAAGCACTAAATGCAATCACTTGCACACTATCACCAGATGAATTCAAAAGAATTATATCTTATGATACTGCAAAGCAAGCCTAAGATATTTTAGAAATGACACACAAGAGATCAATAATTGTCAAGAAATCTAAAGTCCAAATCCTCACACCCAAATTTGAGGAAATAGGTATGGAAGAAAGTGAAACTTTCATGGACTTTTATACTAGATTGAATGACGTTATCAACTCTATCTGGGGTATCGGTGATAAAATCTCAGAAAGTAAAGTCTGTGCAAAGATACTACGCTCACTACCTGAACGGTTCAATTTAAAGGTGACTGGATCCAGGAACTTCGTGATACGAATAATATGAGGGTAGAAGAATTAGTTGGCTCATTACAAACCTATGAGTTAAACTTTAAAGCTCCTAAAGGTAAATCCATCACCCTTAAATCTTTTAAATATTTTTTTCAAGAAAATAGTAGTAATTTTGATTTAGAAAATTCTGAAGATGATATGACTCTTTTAGCTAAAAAGTTTTATAAGATTTTCAAAAGTAAAAAGAGGGTTGATTTTCAAAAACCTAATGAAAAGAAAATATCTAAATCTAAAACTTGAAAATCTTTAAAAGACGGTCAATGTTACAACTGCCATGAATATGGGCATCTAGCAAACAAGTGTCCTAAAAAGGATAAATCAAAAAAGAGAGGTATGTTGGCTACTTAGGATGAATCTTCCTACTCCGAAGCCTCTTCTGAGTCAGAAGATTCTGAAACCGAGTCGGGTAATGAAGTTAAAGCCCTTATGACTCTAGCCAAGTTCACTTTTTCAGATAATGATTCAACTAGTAAAGAAAATCTGAATAGTGATCATGAAAATGAAGAAGACCTTCAAGATGCTTATAATGCCTTATACAAGAAAAGTTGTAAAATTGTTGTAAAACTAAAACTGCAGAAAGAAAAATTTTCAAAACTTAAAGAAAATTTTGATAATCTTGTTTTCGAAAAATCTCACATTTCAGATTGTTTTGGAAAAAACTAAGTGCAACCTAGATTTTAAAAACTCTCTAATTGAAAACTTAAAATCTGAAAACGAAAAACTAAAACTTGAAGTCTCTTCACTTTTGAGTTTAAAAGACACATGAAAGTATGCCCAAGGTGATCCTAAGTTAGAAAAACTCTTATTTAGATCTGGAAAATGTGGCGATCGATCTGGATTGGGCTATGACAAAAGTATTCCACCCAAACATAAGAATACTCTACCCAAATTTGTGAAAGGGGAGCCTTCAAACTCAAAAGGGAAAAGCCTGAATCAAAATCACTTTAAAAATGCTAAGTCTTTTCGAACCTTAAAACCTAGAAGTAACCATATCAACTATAAAAATCAGAATCATAATCCTTTAGCTGAGAAAATTGTTGATTTACTTAAGGTGCTCTTAAAATCTAACTAATTGGGTCGGTCTTATAACAACTTCAAATATAAGAAGACCAATTATACTCACAAACCCAAAACTGTAATGAAATGGGTTCCTAAGGTTACGTGCTTGGTTGCCCACACTGCTTTCAAAGCTACCAGCCATTCAAAGTGGTACCTAGACAGCGGTTGTTCCAGACACATGACAGGTGATAAAGATATGTTCACTAATCTTAAAGATATGACTGATGGTTCAGTCACATTCGGTGATGGTAGCAACTGCGGAATTGTTGGCCAAGGTACGGTTCAACTCTTTAACCGCCCTTTATTTGAGAATGTTTTATATGTCGAAGGGTTAAAACAGAACTTATTAAGCATCTTTCAAATATACGATAATAATCATAGTGTAAAATTTACTAACCAAGGATGTGAAATTCTAAATAAAAATGGTTCTGTAATATTAACTGGTCGTAGAACTTCTGAAAATTGCTACATTGTAAGTGATTCAAGCTCATCTAATTTATCGTACTACATGGTCAATACCGATGAGACCGAGTTATGGCATAAACGCTTTGGACATGTACACTAATGCAACTTGTATAGATTGAGTAAAAGAGAGTTGATAAGAGGCTTACCCAAAATACAGAAAATAGATAAGATATATGGTGAATGTTAGATTGACAAACAAACCAGGAGTACTCACAAAAAAGGTGAACTCCAATGCCACATCTAAACCGCTCGAACTTCTCCATATGGACCTTATTGGACCAGCCAGAACGGAAAGTCGAGGTGGCAAAAAGTACATACTAGTAATTGTTGATTACTTTATGAAATATACATGGGCAGTCTTCTTAAGGGACAAATCAGAAACTCTCGATGAAGTAAAAAGGATCATTAAATGTATTCAAATAGAAAAAGGTTCTCAAGTTTGTAAGATCCGTGGTGATCATGGATCAGAATTTGTGAATAGCGGTTTTGAGAAATTTTGCAATGGTCAGCGAATATCACATGAATTCTCAGTGCCCAAAATACTTCAACAAAATGGTATAGTAGAAAAAAAATAGAGTGCTTCAAGAAATGACAAATGTAATGTTAAATAGTATGAAGCTCCCTAAAAATCTTTGGGCTGAAGCCGTTAATATTGCTTGTTATATAATTAACCGCGTTTATACTAGAAAATCAAATGGTAAAATGGCTTATGAAATATGGTTTGATAAAAAGCCTACTGTCAAATACTTTCGAGTTTTTAGCAGCAAGTACTACATTTTACGTGACCGAAAAAATCTAGGTATGTTTAACACCAAAAGTAGATATTTTTAGGGTATGTTCTAAATAGTCGAGCATATCGAGTTCTTAATAAGAGGACCAATGTTATTCAAGAGTCAATTAATGTAGTTATTGATGATCACTTGAATATACCTATCTTAAGTTTAGACAATGATGAAGTTCTTCTAATTGATAAACCAGACTCTTCATCAAGTCAACAAAACACTGAACTAAGGATAGTTAAAGACCATCCAACTAATTAGATTCTTGGAAACCCTCTCACTAGTGTACGCACTCGTAAACAACTAGAAGATATGAATAATTACATGTGTTTTACATCTCAGATAGAACCGGCTAACGTAAAAGAAGCTCTTACTGACGAAAATTAAATTGTTGTAATACAAGAAGAGCTTGAACAATTTGTTATAAATGATGTTTGGTACTTAGTTCCTATACCTAAAGATAAACACATTATCGAAACAAAGTGGATTTTCAAAAATAAGTCTGATGAACTTGGTAATATTATTAAGAACAAGGCTAAGCTGGCTGTACAAGGGTACACTCAAATTGAAGGCATCGATTATGATGAAACCTTTGCCCCATTAGCTCGTCTTGAATCAATCAGACTGTTTATATCTATTGTATGCTTTAAAAAATTCAAAATATACCAAATTGATGTAAAGAGTGCTTTCTTAAATGGCTATTTGCATAAAGAAGTGTATGTTGAATAATCAACAGGTTTTGAAGACCCTAAGAATGCTAATCATGTCTACCGCCTCAAAAAGGCACTCTATGGTTTGAAACAAGCTCCCAGGGCATGGTATGAAAAGTGGACTAAGTTTCTACTAAGTCATAACTTTATAATGGAAAGTGTTGATAAGATATTGTTTGTAAAGAAACATAATGATCACATTTTAATAGTATAAATTTATGTTGAGGATATTATTTATGGATCTACCTGTGCTAACATTACTGTTGAGTTTGCAGATCTTATGAAGTCTAAGTTCAAAATGAGCATGGTTGGGGAATTGAATTATTTCCTAGGGTTGTAAGTAAAACAGCAACCTGATAGTTTCTATATCTCTCAAACTAAATATGATCTGAACTTAGTTAAAAAGTTTAGATTTGAGAATGGGAAAAATTTTGATACTCTTATGAGTACTTCCTTAAAACTCTTAGAGGACTCTACAAGTAAGAATGTGGATCCTAAATTATATCGCAGTATGATAGGTAGTTTGCTTTATTTAACTGCAAGCCGACCTGATATTGCATTTAGCATAGGAATTTGCACTAGATATCAATCTGACCCTAAAGAGTCACATTTAATTGCTGTTAAGCAGATTATGCGATATGTCACAAGTTCAGCAAATTTGAGTCTTTAGTATCCACATGATACTAGTGTGCAATTAGCTAGTTACATAGATGCTGATTGGGCTGGTAACATTGATGATAAAAAATTAACTAGTAGTGGTTGTTTCTATGTAGGGAACTGTTTAGTTTATTGGTTAAGTAAGAAACAAAGTTCCGTATCGCTCTCAACTGCTAAGGCTGAATACATTGCAGTAGGTAATGCATATACTCAGCTTGTGTGGATGAAAAGAATATTAAGCGATTACGGAATTGCACAAGATACTATGGTTTTATATTGTGATAATTCAAGCACAATTAATATCTCTAAAAATCCAATCCAACATTCATGAACCAAGCATATTGACATTAGATATCACTACATTCGTGAATTAGTGGAAGACAAGACAATTTCTTTGGAATACATTCCGACCGAGACTCAACTTGCTGACATATTCACAAAACCGCTCGACAAAAGCAGGTTTTCTAAATTAAAATTTGATCTTGGTATGTGCAATTTGAATTGATTATTCATGCATTTCTGTATCATAATGTATATATTTATTATTTTAAATGTTTAAAGTTTCAAATTTAATGAAAAATTCATATTTTGAGCTGTGCATGACCAGTCGAGTACTTGCTCGACCGGTCGTGCCACGATTAAGAAAAATCTTATTCTTAATTATTTGGATCATATATTTTCTTCTTCCTCATTACTCTTCTTATTCTTCCTTATATATCTACTTCCTGTTACATTTATTAGTTCCTTCCTTTGTTATATTGTGACAAAAAGGGGGAGAATTTTATCATACTTATGCTTGTGATATGTGGCATGTGGATTGTGGATTGTGGATAAGTAGTCTTTCATTTTATTTTTATTTTTTTGTAAGGGGGAGTAAGGGGGAGTAGTATTGAGTTGATATGAGAATTGATTCTTTAATAACTGGTGCATGATTCTTTGACCAGGTTGTAACTGGTTTATTTTATTAATTGATGCATGATTGTGCATATTATGCTTATTTTTAATAAAGTATGTTTTGTCACTAATTTGATAAAGGGAGAGATTGTAAGTGCTATATTTCCTATCTCCTATGATTGTCAAATTTTGTAGTGTCAAAACTTCTTGAAATCTGTGTCTTGTGTAGCGCATCTGCATATTCAAGATTGTGCTTCTCATGTACAAGAACAAAGGACATCACCGCAAGAACTTCAAGTGCAAAAGATTACATGTTTGCAAGATTACATGTTCATATTCAAGTACAAAACCAAGTGTGAATTCAATCTTTCAAGCTTCAACTGTTCAAGTATTTAAAGCTTCATCCAAGTCAAGACAAAGTTCTCTACTTTGAACCTCAAGCTCAAGCTTCAATGCATTACAATTTCAAGCTTCAAAAGTCTCAAGTTTAAGCTTCATCATATGTTAAGATCTCAAGCTTCGTGAACTTCAAAGAACGACTATCAACTGAAGTAAAAGAAGACTCAATATTCATACGTCACTAATAAGGTATGGATGACCCTTGATTGACCTTAGGGTAGGTTATTTTGAATACATAATTCAATTGGCTCATTTTATAAGTGCATAGTCTATTTTTTGACTAGTCTTGGGTTATGTTCAACTAGTCATAACATTGGCTCGACCAGTCAAAGAAATCCTTGACAAGTCCTAAGTTTGTTACTTATTTTTAGAATTTTTTGTTAGATCCTCGACCAGTCTTGGAAACTGCTTGACCGATCGTGGGAACAGTGTTCGACCAGTATTTTCGACCAGTCCTACAGGCTCGACTTAAAGTCCAACAACTAAATTGAGTTCCGCACGACCAGTTGTGGACAGGACTCGACCGGTCATGGAGGTTGTTCGACCGGTCGAGCAGGTCCTTCGACCAGTCGTGGAACGGTCTAATCTTATCGCGCTCAAAATTTAAAAAATTTGTTGGTCCTACGACCAGTCATGGCGACCTCAGGACCAGTCGAAGATGCGATTTCTGCACTTATAAATAGAACACGAATTTCAGAGTTTGATATCCAATTCAAGCAAAATCAATACACCACCCTGAGAGATTAGTTAGCGATATCTTAAGCTATTTAGTGCTCATTTTATATTCTCTTTAATTAGCCTTTTTACATTTGATTTTGAATTTTGCATTCCAATTTTATTTGAAAGAGGGATTTTGTATTCCCATTTCTTGGAATCAAAATCAAATCAAGCTAGCCCAAGGTGATTTAATTTAAAATCAATTTAGAACTTAGAACCTTTTCATATGTGAGTGTGAACATTAAACATCTACGTTGATCTTCTACTATGAATTGGTTCTTCTGGGCTATATAAAATTTATTCTTTTGTTTTCATTGAGATTGTACCAGAAAAATCTCTTTATTTTAGTTTGTCTGAGGTGATCCAGAAAACTCAGTGTGGGGTTTTTCAATTGTGTAAGCCCACTTAAAAGACACAATTGTGAGGGTTTTAGGTGAACCTTAAAAAACCTATTTTTATAGTGAACGCTAATATCCACTGTGTGAGGATATTAGGAGTGGAGTAGTTGTGTGGCTGTTTTTCTAAACAGATGGTGTACACACAAGCGAACTACTATAATTTTTGGTCTTGTGATGATTGATTGTTTATTTTCATTTTGTAGATGTTGTAATTTCCCTTCATGCATTTGTGAAGAATGTTGTAATTTCCTTTATGCAAGTGTGGGAATGTTGTGATAGCTTAGTTATTTCCTTTGCTATTTATTTCCTTTATATCCTCTTCAATTTGAGTTTTTGATACTCACCCAAGTTCTAGTAAGGTTGTCCTGCCATAAACCATTAGTTTTTTTGTTCAGGTTATTCTTAGAACCAAGTTTGTGTCAACCTCTCAACACTAGATTTTTGAGGTTGTTTTACATTTCCGCATCGTGGATTCTTTAAGTGCTGTCTTTATTCATATTTGATTAAATTCTGCAGTTTATTTTTTAATTTGACATAGTCCTATTCACCCCCCCCCCCCCTTCCCCTTTAGGACTCTTAGCTCGGCCTTTCCATCCCGTGTCTAGAATACACTCACCCCTATATAATCGTATGGTCGTTTGATTGTAGCACAAACAAAACATCACCATCACATCCACTCGATCTATCTGACGTGGTAGCATTGGCCTTCCTGTATGAAGCCTCAGATTTTTCTCTCTTAGATTTAGAATTTGTACAATCCTTCTTCATGTGTCCTTCCACCCCACAGTTCCAACACGTTAACTTACCTTTGCCCCTGCACTTGGATTTGGATATAGATCTTGAAGTTCTTGTACTTTGTTCAGAATTTATGCCCCTCGTAACCAGTGCATCAGAAGATGTCCCCATGTCACTGTTAAGCTTTCTCATGGCCTTCCCTTGAAGGGCTAAGATAATGGTGTCGACACTCATGATTTTATTCGTGGTGCACATTGTGTCCTTGAATGACTCATACGATGCTAAAAGAAAATTCAGCAACATATATGCTTGTTCTTCATCTTTCATCACTTCCTCCATATCCAGTAATTTGCAAACCAATTTATTAAAATTGCTGATGTGAGCCTCCAGATCTCCACCCTCTGCCATCTTGAAGTTATACCACCAACGCTTCAAGTGCATGCGATTTTCAGAGGATTTTTTCGCATAGACATCCTCTTACTTTGCTCATAACTTAACCGCAGTTTTCTCCCTTATGACATTGTAGATAACCTTATCCATGAGACATAAACGGATCGAGGATAAGGCCTTCTTATCAAGAGTATTCCAATAATCATCAGTCATAGTAGACTTTTGCTCCTAAAGAGTACCATCTTCGCCTTGCTTGATTAAGGAACTGATCATCTTAATCTTCCATAATTCAAAGTTATTTTTCCCTGAGTACTTTTCAATATCATTAGTGCTTATCATTATTGCTTATCTCTCAGATTCAGATTTGTACCCCAACGATTGCTCTGATACCACTTGCTGGGATTTGAGTTGAGGAATCACACAAATATGAATCTAGGATAGCAATCTAAGTGCACCAAGCAATCACAAGAGAACACAAAGATTTAACGTGGAAAACCCTTTCGGGAAAAAACCACGGCACAAAGCGACAGAATTCCACTATGAAAGCATAAATTACAAAAAGAAATGACTTACCCGATTCGAACAACCTCGAATCTCACCCTTGCTACACCCTTTGAAACCCTAGATCCCCTTCTAGAAACCTTCAAAATACCTTTAGAAGGCCTTAGCATCTTGTAGAATGGCCCTAGGGACTGCTATTTATAGTTTAGGAAACTCCACTTACGCACCTCTTTGAAACCACCTCAAATTTGTGCAGTCCACGTAGAATCCGCGCACTATCTGTGTAACCTTCAACAGGTTGATCATGGGTTTTGATTGGTTGAAGGACCCCTTTGACTGGTCGAGCCTGTCCCTCAATTGGTCGGAGACCTCGAAAAATTCAGAAACATTGTTGCTGGATTTCGAGTCGAACTTGCTTCGACTAATCGAACTTTTTCCACAACTTTTTAGATTTAAGGCATTCTTTTTAACAACAATAACAGAGTGACATTCTCCACAATTTTGTCATTTTTGTTGCACCATTATCAGGAACATCTCCCTGAAATAATATATTAAAAATATTTATTACTAATTAATTAAATAACTTGAACATTTTAAAATATGGGTAAAAAATGAATTAATAATCTTGCAAAAATTTCAATAATCTTGCCAAAAAAAAACTGTTGGGATTTTGAAAATTTCATAATAATATCATTTAATGAATTTTCGATGAAAATGTGGTGAGAATTTTAAAATCTCAGTGATATATGTCATAATAGTATCTGAGTCTATTTATGCAGCAACCACCGCTACATCTTAATAAGATTTTATTTTTAATAAGAGTATTTATTTTTTTTTCATCTTAATAAGATTTTATGCAGCAACCACCTATTTATTTTCTGTCACCTATCTTCGGTGAGACCATATTGATGAATAGCTAGGATTATCACAAAGAGAGCCGAGCAAAATCTCTAAAACTGATCATGATTGCTAATTAGTTGAGTACCTAAGTGACATAACCGCTGCAGCCAGAGAAACACCGGCGACCGAGTTGATATTGGGGAGCTGAGAAAGAAAGAAGTGGATAGAGCCGAAGATACAAATCCAGTAGGATTGGCGCAGTTTGGTGAAGTTGGGGCAGGCAATCTCCAAAAATTTCTTGAGACATTTTCCCCCAGTGACCATGTATACGATGTCGCACCCCACCTGGACAATCAGCTGCTGGGGAAGCACTACCCATAGCCCCAGTTTGGGTCCAAAGGCATACTGGCCTAGTTCGTAGTATCGATCGAAGCGGATCCCTGGTACGCATTCGTGGAGCTCTACCATCTGCCACATAGTGTATAAAGTGATACACCATGACATGACCAAGACAACAGCTCCTGGGCCCCTGCAACAAAATAAAACTTAAAACACCAATATACACAGGAAATTACCTTTTCAACCCATAGTGAAGCCTAGCTAGGGTGAATCTTAGGGGTAATTTGGATGCCTGTAAATTGAGTTAGTGGTAAATGATTTCTAGGAAGTTTTTTGATGCTGAAAAATGCATATAAATGATTTACAGGATATAAACCATTTACAATTTTTAACTGTAAATTGATGATAATAGAAACTGAAAAGCTTTTATTACATTTACCTGCTGATGAAATTCAGCCTAACCGTTAGAATTTTGAAATTTTACTATAAAAAGATTATAGCTAAAAGAATTTACAAGTTATCCAAATACAAACAATTATTTATCTGTACATAGATTCTAGCTTAAAAACAAACAGGAGTGGCTATAAACAGCCTATATGATTCAATTACCTACAATTCAAAATTTACGTTCATTCAAACAACCCCTTGATTAATTTGGACCCATGATAGAAAGTGGTTTACACTTTTCTTGAATCGCTCGGCTTCATGCCTATACCATATGGATCAAATGGTCACCCGCAGTGAAATCTTACTATGGGGAGATGCCGGATCATTTGGTTAACATATGCATTGGGAATAGATTAGGAGGTTTATACCATCCTAAGTAGGCCATGGCATAAGGCAAGCTGAGTACGCCTGCACCCACCATGGCAGTAACACTGTGGAACGCTGAATACCACCATTTGGCTTGACGAGGCACTGCATCTTTCGACCACTCTTCATCCAAGTATGAAACCTGAATATGCAGAAACTCAAGTCATTTAATGCATTTTTCTTTCAAGTGAAGAGAATATGGAGAAAATGGGAATAAGGTGAAAAGGGTGTTTGCTCTCTTTTTCTCACCTTTGGTGCAGATGGAGAAGACGAAACCATCTTTGCACCCAAGAAAAGGGAGGTACTTCCTTGGAGGGAGTTTTCTTGATAGTATTTGTAGTGGTTGGTGATGTTATGATTTGATTTGGTGGAGGAAAAAGAGAATGTTCCTGAGGCATAAAGATCCAATCACATGTTTCGAAAATGTGAATGCTATTATGATAGTTATTCTCCGTTTCTAGGCTGTCATGTAGATATGTCATGACCAGGCTGTGGAGTTTGTAAGGCCCATTATAGATGGAGCACAATGATCCGAACATCTGGCTATGAAATGAAGAGTTAAAAATAAAATGATCAAAACAGTGGTGAACCGTTGGTATTATAGTCTTTTTTACAATGCCCCCACATTGTTAGCCTTGCAAGTAAGTGAGAGATTACTCGAACGCCGCTGCTCCTTTTTTGCTTTGTAATGGAAAGGGAAAGTTATAAGAAAGCTTAATCTTAGACTGTGTTTGGCCCACAAAGAGAAACCAGGTTCGCTAATCCTACTCGCACGTGTAGGAAAAAGGTCACTTACCATTCAACTTAAAATAATAAAAAAAAAAAAAAAAAAAAAAAAGATTGATCGAGTAATAGAAATTGGCTGCTGTCCGTTCTTTCCGATAATGGAGTAACCGGAGACATTTGATGCTAATGTACAATCAAGGTCGCCGTGAAACAGAAAACTCTGTGAGGCCCACTTATCTATAAAATCCGATCCATTCATCAGTTGATATATCTTACCATAGGAAGTGATCCCAAAAATCAGGAAGATCCAATATGTACGTGGGTCATAACATATGAAACCGTAGGGAATTGAATCATTCCTGAGGCCCAACCGGTACATAAGGTGAGTACCACTGGAATGAAGGGAAAGCTTCAATAATTTAAGCCCGATTGGAAACTTTCTTTGCCCCCAAGGCCCACACGTTGCTACCGTTTCCTTTGTTGCTGCCCACTTAGTTCTCAATCAACTTGACTTTTATATCATATTTTACAATCAGCTCCCAGCGACAAATAAATGGAATGAATATCATGTAAGCATGACGCTAGATAGTACAACAACTCAGAAAAACTCTAAAGACTGTTGATTTGGAACCCTGGATTCGGAACCCAATGGGTTTGGAATCCTCCGGTTGTGTTTGGCAGCCCGGATTCAGAATCCCCTGTAAATCAAAAGTAGTTATGCATAGTGTATTTAAGGGGTTTGAATTTAATTACTAAATCAACTTTAATATGTCTAATTAGTGTATGTCATATTTGACACAATGGTTGTAATAAGCCCATTGAAATAAATTCTTTGCCTGAAAATGATGAAATTCTAGGTCTCGGATGGGCCATAAGCACAATATAACATCTGAGTGACCAACCAATGATTTTTAACGGTTCATTTATATGGACAATGTTTGGACGACACAAATTATCCTATTAAAGTAATTATAGTGATGCAGTTAATAATCTAATTGTTTTGGGATATCATCAATGGGCCAGGTCCCCAATAGATTAGTAGCCCAGTGACATACATCTTACACATGCAACTCTTGGAAGGATTTTAGATGTAATCCAAGCTTCCACCTTGGATTTCAAACTCCCTGACTTTGAAATCCCCAGTTACTTTATGGTGCCAATGATTCCATCACAAAACCATGCCCATGATACAAAGCAAACAACAAAATTTAACTGATCCACATCCAATATAAGAGAGTTATGAACGTTAGGAAGAATTCCATTATCCAACCATGCCCATAGGATGATGGTGAACAACAGGGTTCCCAAGTTCACAATCCCTATAATGAAAAGAACATACTCAAAGCTATCGCAGATCCATTGCAATTTAAGTCACAATAAACCATTAAAATCTATGAATATTCCTTATAATCAAACCAAAATCAAGGATAGTTCAACGTAACATGAATCAAAGGCATAGAAACATTCTCATCACACTACAAGCTTCACCTCTTAGCCCTAGCTAAGAGGTTTAGCCAATCACAGACATGATTAACTAAAATCTCTTAAGAAAACTATGAAAAAACATAACTAAGAAGGGAAGGAAGGAAAAAACTGTAGACACCGGCCGATCTCCATGTGATCTCTCTCTCTCTCTCTCTCTCTCTCTCTCTCTCCTTTGCCCATCTTGCCTCCACGGCTGCCTGTGCTCTCCTCCGCACGTCAGATGATTAACCCATGCTCTCTCTCTTTTTTATGGTTGTCTATAGGTCGGTTTACTATGGAGAAAGTTGTGTGTGTAAGTCCTGTTTACGTAACAACATATTTAGAAACTTCGTGCACAGTAAGAAAACGTAAACAGTCTTGCGTCAGCTCTTGTTTTTAGGACGGCTGAACATCCTAGCTTCTAATTTTCTCTATGGACAAGGTCGTGGCTCACCCGAGCTCCACCTGAATGGGCTGGATCGGCCATTCAATCAATGATGGTGGGCCACTACTTCTCAAAAATTTTGGTTTTTCTTAGACGTGCGTTAGGCATGCGAATTCGCTGAGATGCTCAGTGGGCCCACAGATAGCATCATCAAAGAAATACACTCCATCCATTGGATTCGTGGTGGAATTTCAGTTGGGGATGGGCAGTTTTGAATTGTCGTTGACGCGGCCCAAGGAAGTAATCATGCTGCAACTGTTTTGAACGTTGTAGGGCAGTCTTCTTGTGATTGTTGTGGCCGACATGTGCGCGTGCATGGGTGCCAATGGTCAACATGGGTCCGACTGGTTTTTCCCCGTTTGCATGATGGACAATTCAAATCAACGAACCGGATGATGATGGTGGCCCACTGAAATCATCCGTGTGGACGCTGGCAAAAGAACAAAAATGAAAATTTCCATTGTTAAAGACAGGATCGAGTCAGCATCCTTTAACTGGACTCTCTGGTCGAGTGCATTGTGAGTGCACTTGTGTTGTGCACACCAATCACATAAAGTGGGTCCCACCTTGATGTTTTGAGAAATCCCTTCCGTCCATCCGCTTTCCCCTCCAATTTAAGTGGTTAAGTCCAAAATTGAAGCATATCTAGATATCAGGTGGGCCCCAAATCAGTTATTTATGGTCGATCTGTCCGTTGGGCCACTTCCACAAATATCCAATGGCTAAAATTTTACGTGTATGGTTACTTTATGGTCCTCAGGTCAGGCATAAAGTTTTGTGCCGAACGGATAGTAGAAACCCTGTGATCTTGCATCCAGGATGATTTTCAGGCTTCTTTAACTTCAACCACTCTGTTTTCTCGGATCTTTGGCATGTGAATTCTTCAATCTCGGTCTCCTAAGATTTGTCCCTTGCTTTGGTGATTCTTGAGCATCAAATCTATGCTTTTAGTACCCGTTTTTTTTTTTTTTCTTTCAATCCAAGCTCTTAAATTCACCTTACAACAAAAACATGATTAAAATGGAACATTAAACATTATCATGTTCGTAAAATCAGGTAATAATTGGGATCTAATATGCAATATTTGACCCTCAACAGCCAAACATGTAAGGGGATTTGAAATCCCATCAAATCTGTTCAAATTCCCCAAATCCATGGTGCCAATCAACCCCTAAGTCAACTTGGCCGACTTAACTTGACCCGATCAAAACTTGGTTGACTCTAGTGAAAACTTGATTACGTTGAGTTTCTCATCAAGACTGAGGTGACTCATTGAGTACATGTGAAAACTCAATCCAGTCGAGGTGACTCACCGTGCTTGACTCGGTCATGGTTACAAATAATTTATAGATAGGTTTTTATTTTTAGTCAAAGGCAATGATAATATTATCTTGGCTGAAATACTCTTATAGGGAGTCTTGATGTTCCTCATGAAAAAAAATAAAACATGCCCCCCCCCCCTTAAAATAAAATAAAATAATTCTGAATTCTATGAGGAATTGAGTAAGGGTGGACCATATTTCAGGTAGCAACCGAAGTGAACACAGTGCCCAGAGTGGAGGTTAACTTTAGGATGGTCAAAATGCAAAACAAAAATTGAAAACCAATCCCTAGAACGATCAAAATGCACAATGGTTCATCTCTCTCTCTCTCTCTCTCTCTCTCTCTCTCTCTCTCTCTCTTCATTTAATCTTTGGTAATCTAGGTTTGCTGGTGTGGAATCTCTTATAGATTTAAAAATTAAAGAAAGCATATATTTTCTCTCTTGAAGTTTTGGGTCTTTTCTTTATTTGGTTTAGTCCTGCACTAGAAAGAAGATGAGAGAATTAAGCCTTTATATTAAAACCATTAACTAATCCTTTGTATTGATAACCAAGGTTTTGCCATAAGCCCAACTTTGCATGCACACGTAGGAGTCAAGGCGTGGCGCGGTATCTTTAATTTAGACCATTTTATTTTTTTTGTTTTTGTAACAGTTCAGCATGTGCGCATGTAATGCCTCGAAAATCGGCACCCGAGTACAAAGACTCTGGTCCCAAGTTTCCAGGAGTTAACTTAATAAAATACACATGTGTCTTTATTCAGATTCAAATTCATTTCACACACAAATAATCAGAGTTGCGAAATTCAACTTAGCAGAACCAAAGCAAGGAAGATATAACAAAATATTCAGAAATATAGGACTAATAGTAAAAAATATAATTCTAATAGTGACGATCACCCGAAATGGAGATTATACAAGCTACAATGAACATGTGACAAAATTTACACATAAAGCACAAAACTAAAATAAAAACAAGATCTTTTAGCTTCGTCTGACGCTCCCAAGGCATCATGGTAAAAGTGCAAGCCGACCAAAGTTTACCCGCCAGAGGCCTCGGTAGAACCTATATAAACAACAATGCTTGGTTGACATTTTAAAACACCGTCCTAGGTGGGAGTAAGTAGCTAACTTTGTGGTTCCATTAGTTCTAAGTTGCATACGTTATCAACCCAATTAACACAAGTAGTGATAAAACAAGAAACCAAGCACTTCCTAAATACTCTTGTTAAATGCATGATGAAGATTATGAAATGACGTATGTACCTCATAATCCAACACTCCCTCATAAGTGACTTCAATGCCTATTTCGTAAATGCCAACACTCCCTCATCACGTGACTCCAATGCCAAATCACCACATCCTATCTAATGCAATGCGATTGATGCGTATGTTAGCAGAGTAATTATTAAATTTCTTTCATCTAACATATTGGAGAAGGTAGGATACTGACATATATTACTAGTCCTTGTCCAGATCACGTGGCTCGTTGTGGCACGTAATAGTTCCTCACCTGTGTAATTTAGGTATCACCCATTTATATCATGAATCAATAATTCCAAATAAACATCATGATACCCAAAAGTATGAGGATCAACTCGGTATGAGTCGTCGCCCAGTACCGGGTATGATCACTCAATTCTGAGGTTCAGGCTTGTCACAAAAAACCAAAACACATAAAGAAAATGGCTCGTCACCCAATTCCATTCACGCCCGGGTTGTTCGAACGATACTCTGGTACAGAACTATCGGCCGGATAATTTGACGAGGGTTGTTTGAATAATGATTTATCACCTCCATTAGTGCTCATTGGTCACTATGGGGAGGCTCATCACCCTAGCGTAGGCCGACAGCTCGGACACGGTGTCTCATACCACCATGCCCAGCTCATGAGTCGTAGTGGGATCATATCGTGCTAACAGTAATGAATGGACTCATCTATTGAGAACATGACATCTTAGATTCTATTTAGTCGTGTCATACATTGTGAACATGCATGATCAGTTGGCTAGTGGACTAACTTGATTGACCTGGGAGAACCCCGACACAACTGGCATTGGGTGCAACCATCCCGTATAGTCCAATTACTATCAGTCATGTTCAACCCGAGTCGATTAAACAAGCTTAGGGTGGTCGACCTAACTCGGGCCACCCCTTGGTTTGGGTGATTTACCGACTGACTCGATATCCTAAGAAATCCTAAATATCGCTAAGGACTAACAATTCATCAAGTAATCACCACAAGATTTCATATGAAATCTAAATTTAGCAACACAACCACCTAACCATTTCATCGAACATATGAGCGTCAATAACATATCACCATCACTTAGGCATTTCATCGACTATGCGAGCATTAATAAAATCACACATTCACCTAGGCATTTCATCAAACATGTGACCTAAAATAAAACATTCAATCACTTAAGCATTTTATTAAACATGTGAGCATATATAAACAAGTATTCACACTTATTGTAATCAAATTGAAATGTGAACATGTTAACATGCACCGACCAATCCATAAACAACGAAATCATTAACTGAGACCATCAAGGGTCAATAAATAGAAACCTAGGCATAATGGTCCGCACCTTTTAGAAGGAATATTCGATTTTGAGCCCATATGATTAGAAATTTTGGGGAAAATGATTCCTACGCCAAATTCAAAAGAATTGGGTGAGAATTATGCAATTAATCATAATAAATTTAGGTTGGAAAGTATGGTCGTTTCTTACCTCTCAATCAAGAGTAGGATGGATTTGATGGAGGAGAATAGTCGAGGCTAACGCTTGATCGAAGAAAATCCATCAAGAATACTCCAAGAACCCCCTCGCAAGATCTCTTTCCTTCTCTCTTTCTCTCTTCCTCTCTTTCTCTCTCTCTCTCTCTCTCTCTTTTTAAAAGGCAAAATTGGTATGGGGAGAGGGGAGTGAAAATGAAATGGTATTTATAGTGTCAGATATTGCACAAATGGCCCCAATGGCCGTTTACTCATTATATTAACCCTTGAGAGGGTTGTTTCCAACCAATGAGACCCGCTGGGAGGTGTAAGGGTCAATCTAAATCATGGGATGAGTGTCCCAATGGGAGATCTATATTTGGACACAACCATCTGATGATCGGACGTGCCGATTAACTGGGAAGGCCCTAACTTAAATTGATCTTCACCGATAATTAATCTAGTTGTGGCTATACAGATATGTGTGAGGAACTATCTTTAACTTGCACCTCGAGTTTGGTCGCGATCTAATGGTCAAAAAGACACAACTTCGCATAAGATTAGAATGTTTATTTCACTTAAGTTTTAGGTTTCAGCCCAAGGCATTCATGTATTTCAAGTACTCGACTTTTGGCCCGAGTTGAACAGTTCTGGGCACATTCTTGATTCGCTACCCGTGATGGACATCAAGCCCACTAAGACGAACGTCTTTCTATAGCCTCGAGTTTAGTGGCCCACCATTGAGCGATCTATAGCTTATTTGGATAAATGGGGCATTTTTAGAATGAATTGGGTAGCGAGATTTCTTATAAGCAGTGATTAGGTTTTGGATTAGTTAAGTTCATAGTGTAGCTAATTTATAATTAGCATAAACGGCTATTTGATCATAATAATCCTAAACTGTTGGTTCTTAAGATAAAAGAGTAATTAGATTGATTTGGTTTGCTAATTAAGATCCAAACCCTAGTTTTCTCGGCTTTAGGCTGGTCTTTATTTAGATGTGGTTGTCTTGATTAATCAATGATAGGTCGGCTAGATTTATGCCCTATGTGAACAAATCACAAAGTTAAGCCCGATGTTTAAGTGATCGGGTGGATTCATTGGCTTCCTATGGTAGATTAATCCGATTTGTGCAGTTCTTTACTAGTACCACCCATGTATAGGCTCACATCGATCGTTAAGGGTCGGTCAATGACAACATAGGCTAGTTATATCAAAAAATTTCAAGGATTTTTAGAAATTGAAAATAGCAAAAATTCAAGACATTACAGCCCGTGAGAGGAGCCTATTAGTCTAATTAGTTCTTTATAAAGGTCTCTCGTCCTTACATTCCAAAAAAATGAAAAAACAATCTATCTCCCTTCTCTTTTTTCTAGTTTTCACCTTTGGATTTTCCTACTTCGTGTTTTATCATATATGGACAATAGCCAAAGAATTCTTGGGTTCGTGTGGTTTAGATCACGCGTGCATCTAATGAAGCCATTCATCTTGAAGGAGAGCTGTTGTTGTAACACTTTGAATTTGTCAATACTAAGGCATTGAAAGTCTTTAGGTGTTACCTTGAAAATCTAATTTACTATATATGTGTGTGGAAACAAACATAACCTACATTATACACCATTGCATGATAATTTAAAACCCACCCATCTTAACTATCTGATCTTGAGTTATGATAACTCACAGCATACCCATAAAGTTTGAAATCAATTCAGCTTGATTGACCATTGATTTCTCAACATAGGTTTACATCACTAATGATTGTTCAACCCGCAATCTAAATCAGCTCGTTGAGACATGTGATGTCATACTTAAACATTTCAAATTGATCCAATTACAAAGATGAACTAATCTCTCAATTTTTGTCCTAAACCGACATGTACAATCCTTTAACTTAATCATGGATTTAAGTCATTCATACAATCGACCATAAGATCAACCTATATACTCAATCATTTATAGATCCAACTATTGAGAAGACTCCTTATAGACAGTTAAAGCTATCCAACCGTTAAATTTCAATTTGGACCAACACTAAATGATAAGATGATCTTCCCTACAGAAAAAAATGATCAAGAAGATGATCTGCCCTAGAAGATGATCATGGGAGACCGATCAAGAAGCTTCAGCCTCTTCATTGGAATCATCACCTTCGATACATCGCAGGAAGATCTTTTCAGGATTTTCGGCAAGTTTGGGAAACTATCTGATGTATTTACATCATGGAACGAGGGGCTACACTGACCAAGGGGTTTTGCATTCATTCGGTTACTCTACGTTGTGGATGCCTACGTAGCCATGGGGGTGCTGAATGGCAAGATGGTTGATGGCAGGGTTCTCATGGTTGTTATGGAAAACCCTAGGAAGGTCATCTCCTCTACGAAACCCTATCCTGCGGAAAAGATTCCCGCACCTAGGCCAGCCTCATCTTGCCAGTGGACTACAGGAGCATCTTACCTCGACATTACTTTGGCCTCCATCCATAAGCGCCATGACAATATCAATGGTAAAGCCCCTCATTCGACTATCATGTCATCTGGTTCGCCCAAAATCTCTTTCACAACGGACTCTAAGGAAGTCCAAAACTTGCAAAATAAAATGTCCATACCTCTTATAGCCCATGTCGAGAACAGAGGAGTTCTTTTGATTCGACTATCCCGATCCCTGTCGAAATCTAGATATGTTGCCCTTGCGATTGACATCGCTCGCATAACTCCTAATCGCTTCCTCATTGTCTTTAAATCTAGGGTGGAACTCATCTCTTTCTACTCAGACTTTGGTCTGCATTCCAGGATGAGATTATCGAGGGTGGAGGCATGGAGCTTGACTTTTAGCTCAGGCCAAGAAGGAATATGGGTTACACTATATGGTATCCCAGCACATGCATGGCTTGAATCACTCTTTATTGGATTGGGGAACACCTTCGGAGAAGTGCTAGAAGTAGAAAGATGCTCAACTTTGGGGTTTGTCTAGGTTGGGGCCAGAGTCAAGGTCAAGCTGCAACCAGGGAGGGACACCTAGAAGGTTCGTAGGCTAGTTGTGGTAGATAGAGATTACTCGATTTGGGGTGTCTTTGATTCAATCCAGTGCCCATCAGAAGGGGATGTCTCCCAGCATAACATCTCCTCAGCGAAAATCTTGACCACCAAACAATGGGTTGAGAGAGTTTTTCATTGCCCTGCTACCCAATCAAGTCCATCCATCCACCCTGCAACCACCGCTCCTTCTATAGACACTAACCCAGGATGCCACATGCTAGGTGTTTGTGGAATTGCTTTTACGCCATACATGAATGGCCTCCCTATAGATGTTTGTGACAATGTCTACTCCATTCCCCTCACCCCCCTCTCAACACCCAACGTGTTCATGCAAACACTGCAGAGAACTCTATTGTAACATCCCAGATTTTTGCCAACCTGGAATTAGACGTCCTTAGGCAATGGGTCGATCATACACTTTATTAACTTGTCAGAACTCAATCCCAAAGTCTAAAACCGCTTTTGAACCCATTTCCTTCACAAATCCCACCCTTCACCACCTTGTTCTTTCAATTTTTCTAAGTACTTTCACCCTAGACACTGTCTTAAACTAGCTAAGTATTATAACTTGGATCACTTTATATACAAACTACAAAGGCCCAGGTACCACCTCAGACAGAAATTACTCAGGACTAAACCCTTTAGAAATTAGACGAGAATTAGCCAGTGTTAAACTAGAGTACCTGTGAAATTAGCACCAATCACTTTAAATACGATCTGCAAGACCTAAAACTTGTAGAATCATTGACGCTAGGTTACCCTAAAATCTAGGATCAATCTCATTACCCAGTTGCTCTCGGGAGCACATTGAAACTCCGTATCAGATCTGGATCGCATGTCGGAAGTCCGATTAACACGAAGTTAAGGAATTAGGACCGCCTTGCTGGGCTTGACAACCATCTCAGAAATCAAATCCAGATAGTATCCCAGTGCAATTCGCTCAAACCCAGAGTGAAGAGTGTGAGAAACATGAAAATAATTCCAAAATAAATAAGGATTTATGAAATCTGGCATGTGACGCTTGCATATCAGTATTGAGCAACCTGACCATCCAAATCAGGCCAAATTACACCCTCGGATCAGGGATATTTCCCCAAACATATCCATGTACTGGGAATCTCCGATCGAGATCCACTGACCGTTGAACTGAAACTGCTCCGCCATTTGTGATATGGAATCCCGACTGAAACGAAAACTTAGCCATACCTAGATTCAGTGTTAGTGAGCTTAAGTCCGACCGCACACAGAAAAGGGGCCGCCAGAAGTGCTCCGTTGAGATGGAACAACCTCACTTTGGCTATAACCTAAGTATACCTTGACCTGGAGTGTATTTTGGAGAGTTCTGGGCTTATATAAGGACCTTAAAATCCTCTCTCATTCAGCCATACGAATTTGAGAAAAACCCTAGGAAAAGAGAGAGAAAGTGTGAGAGAAGTGGGAGTATCTCCTTGCCATGCTTCCCTGCTGCTATACGTGCTTAACCACTTCCTTCTAATCGTTTTCCTGACGATGCCGGCTTCGTTTCTAGGTAAGAAACCCTAACCCTAATCTGTTTTGGGGTTTGGATAGTTGTATGTTATGAAATAACTAACCTAAAGCATGCTATAGGTTGCCAAATTACCGTATACGAAGAATTAGCAAATCTATCGACTCGGTTACGATTCTACGACAAAAGGTGCAGACTTTAGGTGTATAGGTTATGATTTTCAACGCTTTCAATGTTAGATAATGATAGATTCATGATCTGCATGCAATTTCACATGTACAAAGTGCTGTCTGTTTTTCGTTTCGATTAAATACGAAGAATATGGAATTTTGTGTATTCTAGGTATTTATAAAAAATACTGTATCCGTATAAATTTTGTTGATATGATTGCCATGGGTATTTGTCGTGTATGTATGCTAGTTATGGATGTATGACCTGTTTGGCAAAAGGATTCATCCTAATACACTTTTTGGCCAACATAGATTATGTAGGCTAATGTGTGTAGTCTAAGTGTTTGTTGAAATGACTAAATAAATATAGATTTATGATTTATGCCTACTATATGTACTGAATGTAAGAACATGATTGATGTGTATGCAACAACTCCTTGATATGAGGATTTGTCATATTCTATGTTGAAATTAACATACGTCATGTATCTTGGAGTGGTGTGGTTTAAGTGTTTGATAAAATGCCTATGTGAGAAGTTGTGTGACGAACTAAATTTAATAGTGGTATTGAGAGAGGATTCTTAGCTACCCTAAAGATGTATATGATTTCTTCCATATTGTTTGTTTAATTTAACTGCTTACTTATGAAATATATGTGTTTGTATTTCCTGTTTATATTGTGCTTTATAACATGCTTGAATTACTTTGTTTATTTTGCTTTACTCTGCATGCTTCTGAATAAGGATTGATTGTGTTTGGGACTATGATTATAGTCCAGATAATCGGTACCAGACTTGAGTTCGTGGTTGAGATTCATTTCGCCACGTGAGATGTGTTCGACGAACCTGAGTCGTACTTCGGTTGACGATAGTGGCTGGCCACACGAAGTGCTTATGCGCTTCATATCGTTTAACTTGTTGTGCGCTCGAGCTAGCCGAGCTCGTCAAGCAACCCGATCTGTCTTATGTATGTTCACCATGTTTGGAAGCCTCTGCTTGAACATAGGGTACCAAACTTACCAGTGAAATCCCGTTAACCATAGTACCTTGATCCGCTAAGACTCATGAGCCGAGCATGGTGGTATGGGATATCGTGGTCAAGCTGTCGGCCTACGCTGGGGCCACGTGCCTCCCCGTAGTGTCCATTGAGCAACCAGACTCATGAGCCGATTATGGTGGTATGGGACACTATATTCGAGCTGTCGGCCTACATTGATTGGTGACGAGCCCTTTGTAGTGACCTCAAGCATACTCTGAATTTACGGTGAGGCTATGAGTTTTGCCGTGGTGAATAGAGTATGAACTAGACCTGTATCAATTTAGTGATGAATCGTTAAAAAGGTGATGGGGGAGTGGTGTAACAATTGCGTGTAACAGCCCTGACAGCCTTTACAGCGCCCTATAACCACATTATCGTATGAGATTATCTAGGTTTGATGACCCTATAATGGATCATGTTTAGGAATGATACAAGGGAGGTACCTTAGTTTCCCAATCCTACTGTTTGAAATGGACTAATAACAACTCTGTAATCATGCTCATCATTGCACTGCATGTGCCTGAAAGATGTGGAGCACTGAGGAATGAAAGCATGCCACGAACGTAAGATGGTGTCGCATGAGGGAGCATGTTGATGAGGGCATACATCATGATAACATTTCATACTTGCATTAACAAGAGTACTTAGGATTGTTGATTGTACTGCTTTATCATTACTGCTTGACTATTTTGATAACATGTTAACCTATGCTTTATGTTCCACCGAGTTAATCACTCACTCCCACGTTATGAGATGGTGTTGTACACACCAACCAGACCCTGTTGTAGCTGCAGGTGATGGCGATGCTTATGAGGCGGAGCCGGACTTTTACGACGACAAGGATGCCTTCTTGTATGTGTTATATTCTGGTGGCTTCATGTGAGTCGTGTCTTGATCGACAGGATTACAGGGATGTTGACTAGATGACACTACACATTTGGTATAATTTGAATTGTACTTGTAATTCATTAACCTGGTAACCTTATCACACTCTGGAGACTTACCATAGTTTATATATTTTATATATCTATTACAGTCTTCCGCTTGCAATTTAACTGTCTCTGGAGTATGATATGTTGTTTTGGTATAATCCCATTCATGTTTCAATGCTCTCATCATAATCATCATTATCTGTGTTGCATAAGTGATGCGTTGGAACTCGGGAGCTGAGCTTTGCTCGACCCCTGATTTTTAGGGCGTTACATCTACCTACCATAGCCATAATGCAGATGCACTTCCTGCTACCCATTCGAATCCACACCTCTGCTATATGCCAGGTGTTTGTGAAACTACATCTTAGCCTCCACAAACTTCTACCTAGTAGATGTGCATGAAAAGGTCCTTTTGGTGATTGTTGAGTGTCAAATATTACATATTTTTCCTTATTTATATCTTGGTTTTATGAACATGATAAGGCTTAATGGTATATTTTATACATGTTTGTGTTGCAAGGTGAATCTGAGAGCTTGGATTGAAAAGAATGCTAAAAGCATGGATTTAATACTCAAGAATCACAAAGGCAAAAGATGGATCTTAGGAGACCAAGAATGAAGAATTCACATGCCAAAGATCTAAGGAAACCAAGTACAAAGGCTGAAAAAAGGACTTGAAAGAATGAAAAATCTGCAGTCGAAAACAGGATATTTCGGTCTGACCCGAGCCAACTTTGGTCCAATCAAAATCGCAGAAAATTGTCTAGTAAGAAATCAGGATAATTCAGTCCGACCTTGGTTGGAGTTGGTCCGACCTAAATTTGACAGATTTTCTGCACAAGAATTTTCAGCATCAACTTCGGTCCAACCGAAATCATGTAGAATTGTCCAATAAGAAAGTGCAATTTTCAATCTTAATTCGGTCCGACTGAACCCAACTTCGGTCTGACCGAAGTGTAAAGTGAAAAAGCTGTGGACTGCATAAATTAAGGCAGTTTTGCAATGGATTGCGGAAATTCCAAGTCGGTGTGTAAGGTGGAGCTTCACATCTCTAAATAGGAGTACCTAGGACGTTCCTAGGCATCATCTACAGTTTAAGGAGTGGAGCCAAAGTGTGGAGAACCACCGCCAACAGTTTTTCTTCTTCTTCCTTAGTAGTTTTTATACTTTTCGTAAGAGACTTTAGTTTAATCATAATTATGGTTGGTTAAACCTCTTAGCTAAGGCTAAGAGGTGAAACTTGTAGCATGATTGGGATGTTTATCTTATTTTGATTCATGTTTATATTGAACTTCATTGATTTCTAGTTGATTTTAAGGAATACTTTCAGTTTTCAATGGTTTGTTGTAACTCAAATTATAGTATATCTACAATAGCTTTGAGTATCTTCTTTTCTTACTTGAGATTGTGGAATTGGAAAATCCTGTTGTTTGCCATAGTCCCCTGGATATGGTTTGGTGACGGAATCCCTTCCTAGTCTTTACAATCCTCTTCCATTGAGGTTAGATATATGAGAAGTTCAGAGATTTGATCATCTCTCTTTCCAATCCGATAAGATAGGACTCTGATTCCAATTGGATCTCTTGAATCAAATAAGGTAGCATCTCAAGAGCTACAAGTGGATCCTTGGCAGTCTAGTTCCCTTATAACATCTCGAAAAAATCCGTACCAAGATCTAAGTACCACCTCAGGAAGGAATCCTTAAGGACTGTACTCTATAGAAATTTAGGCAAAAATTAATTAAGTACCAAACTAAATCAATCGATGGATTTGGCTCGAACCATTATCTATACAAATGGAAAGACCCAAAACCATCAAAATCGCTGACTCAACACTACTAAAAAACTTAGGAGAAATCTCAAAAGTTGGTTGCTCGTAGGAGCACATTGAAACTCCGTATCGGACCTGGATCGCACGTCGAAAGTCCGATGACTGCGAAACTATAAGATTATGACCATCTTACTAGGGTTGACAAGAATTGTCGGAATCAAGCCCAAATAGTACTCAGAAATGCACAACTTTAGCCCTGAGCAAAGTGTGTGAGAAACGCAAATATCTATAAAAAAAATGTAATCAAACTTAAGTAAATTGGGTCGTTCGCTCATGGGCGAAATTGAAGATTTTAGACCGTCAGTTTCTTACCAAACTTCACCCATGGATTAGGAAAATTTTCCTACAGATATCTGTATACATGTGGCGCTGATCAAGTGACAACGACCGTTGATTTGACACGGGTCCTCCACAGTCGATCCACTAATCACATCGTACCGAAATCATAACCTGGCTTAGATCCATGGTCGGGGAACTTGCTCCATGCCGTAGGTGAGTAATGGACCTCCAAATGACCTCCGTTTGCCCGAAACAGTTACCTTTTGGCTATAACCTAAGTATATCATGGCCCTGGGGCCATTGACATCAGTTCTGTGACTATATAATGCCCTTAAACCTCCCTATTCCCATTCCATACGAATTTCTCTAACCCTAGGAGAGAGAAGAGAGAAAAGAGGAGAAAAGTGTGAGGGAAGGAAGAGAGATCCTTGGAGTTTGCTGCAATGATTCTTTCCTGCTACTCCACGCACCGAATCGCCTTTACATCTAGCTAACTGATTTGTTTCAACTATGACTTGGGTAGAAAATCCTAACCCTAATCTTGATTTAGCAATCGAAATAGAATAATCAACGAAATAGCTAACCTATTTCATCGTATAGGTGTCATCATTCCGTTTTTGGGAACGTGAGATTCGAACCACGTCTGAATCGAGTATTCCAACGAAAGGTGCGGACTATAAATATTTAGGTTATGGTTTTCAAGGCTTTCAATGTCAGCAATGATTTATGTCTGGCTTGATTGCTACCACATTATCTTAGACCCATTGATTTTAATGTATTATGCATATATGAACTATTTTGAATAAATATGCATCTTATGTGTTTGTTGAAATGTTTAAATGAACATGCCAACATGATTTGTGCTTAATATGACTACTAATCTAGGATTCATGTCTGTCATATGCATGATAACATCCTTGTGTAAGGACTTGCTATAATACATGTTGTAACTAACCTAGTTTATATATTTAATGAAGTGTAGCCTACGTGTTTGATAAAATGTCTAAATGAGAAATTGTTGATGAATTGGATTTAATGAGGGTATTGAGATAGGATCCTTAACTACCTTATCTATGCATATAGTTTCCTTCATGTAATCTTAATTTTTGACTACGCAATTTATGGGTGAAATGCAATGTTTGTTAACATGTTCATTGTGTTTGAAGAAATGCTCAAATGAGATATTGATTTAAATTATTTGTCAAATACTGATATGATTATCACATGTATTCACGTGTTACATCTGAGTAAGATTGGAACTACAACGTGGTCCAGGCAATCAGTAATGATTCCTGTTTGAGTGGCTAAACCAGTTTCGCCATAATAGATACTTTTGATGAATCCGGGTCGTACGACGATTATCGACAATGGTTAGGCCACGTGGAGTGCTTGTGCATTGTATGTCAATTAAGTCGGCGTGTGCCCATACAAGTTGAACTTATCAAATAACTCGATTGGCCTATTGTGTGTTTACCATGTATGAACACTACTGTTTAAATTTAAGGTACCACTTACCAATGTAAAGACCTATTTTAACCATGGTACCACGATCCGCTAAGACTCATGAGCTGGGCATGGTAGCATGGGACACCGTGGTCTAGCTGTTAGCCTATGTTTGGGAGACGAGCCTCCCCATAGTGACTAGTGAGTAACCCAAACTCGTGAGCCGAATACAGTGGTATGGGATACTGTATTCAAGCTGTCGGCTTACGCTGAGGTGACGAGCCTCTCCATAGTGACCTCAAGTATAAACTCTTGAATTTCCCTATCCACTACTTTCATAGGAGGTGATGCCCTGCAACTTGACTATTGTATGTGATTAACTAGGATTGATAACCCTATATGGATCCTTCAGTTTGGGTTAATGATATAAAGGGAGGTACCTTAGCTTTCCGAATCTGCTGTATGAATAAGCCTAATTAAGTACCTGGCTAACACGACCATGCACCGCATTGTATGTGCTTTGGCGAGTAAGGACACATTTAGGGAGTTTGTCATGCGTGAATGGTTGACGAAGTCGCTTGTGAGGGAGCTTCATGCGAGGGCATGCATCATTACAACATACCATCCGTGCATTAACAAGAGTACTTAGGATATGATTGTTATACTGTTTTATCATTACTGCTTGACTGAATTGATAACATGTTAACCTTTGCCTTATAGTACCATTGAGTTAATCACTCACTCCCACTCTAAGACGGTGTTTTAAAACACCAACAAGACTCTGTTATAGATGCAGGTGATGACAAAGTCTATACATCTGAGATGGACTTCTTTGTCGAGGAGGAGTTATCCTATGTACAACTATCAAGCGGGTCTATGTAGACCATGTACTGATCAACGGGATTGCACGGTTACATGGATTAGTTGAACATTTACATTTTGATATCTTATATATTTTGAAACAATACATGTTTATATTCAACCCTATTACATCATCATACTCTGGAGGTTGTAAAACACTTATCGTTCTGAAATACATATATTTCACTCTTCCGGTTGCTTAATTACATTAACTCTGGAGTATGATATGTTGATTTAGTGTAATCCCTCTCATGTTTAATGCACTAATATGGACAACATTTAAACATCATTATCTATGTTGCATAAGTGATGCATTAGATCTCGGGAGTTGAGCTTCACTTGACCCTCGAAATTCAAGGTGTTACAAGTTGGTATCAGAGCATGATTTGGATTAAACTGGACCTGGGTTATGGTAACACGACGTACTCTGATGCACTTTGACTTAGGAGGGGGCGATAAACTATAGAAATGATCGTAGGATCCCAAGGTTTTGCCGACAGACGAAATTGACCATTGTAATGTAGCCCGTACATGTCCGAGATTATGTAAAATGATCTCAGTCCCTTTTCTACCGTCAATTGACGGGTTTGAACTATAATTCGATAAATCCTAAACCTAAAACAAATCAAATAGCATGAATACTCATGAGTTAGACCTAGAAAACACCCCACACGGGTGAGGGAGACCAAAGCACAAGTTCTGGTGGGACACAGGGGGTCGCCCACAAATTTTCGGCATCTTGGGAGAGGGTGGCCACCGCCCCTGGGCAGAGGCACCGTCGGCAGCCCAGGGAGGTGTGGTGGCATCGCCCGAGTGGTGGTGCGCCGCCAACCTCTACAGCAGGCTGCGGCGGGCCCGTGGTTCAGGCGGCCCACCGCCCTCCACACACACATGTGGGGCCCGTTTTCATGTGGGACCACCTTATTTCACCCTCTTTTTGCCCTTTTTCTCATTCCATCCCATTTCAAACCCTTTAAACCCCTCCAAAATCCCATTCTCTCTCTCAAATCTCCCCTCCATGTACACTAAGCTTCATCTTCTTCCACATCTTGCACCCATCTCCACCATTTTCTCAAAAAAATCTCTTACAACTCTCTATTTTCCTTATTTCCCCTCATTTGAGCACACAAACCCATCCTTTGTTTCTCATAACTCTCACACTTCCCAAATCCACCTCATCCTCAAGCTTTTTCAACTTCATGGCTCTCTTTGAGCTTGTCATTGCCATCTTTTCCATCTCAATGCTCTTTTCCCTTATGGGAAAGAGAAGAGCAGCTCTGGATGAGGCCTTGACCTGATTTGCCAAACCGACCATTCCTCAGCAAGAGGCCACTTGCAGATTCACCTCCTAGGCTAATGGCTCCACCGACCTAGCAGAGGCGATCGAATCTTTGGTGCACCTACTGTAAGAAAATGGCCCATAACCAGCCCTTTTGCTTTACCAAGATAAGGGACAATGGCTTCATGTCACCTCATAAGATCAACCTCTAGTTGCCACAAATTATATTAGCCCTACCTCTTCGATCGACACCGCTAGCACAACAGTACAACCATCCACCCCTACCTTGAAATAGGCTGCCTCAATGACTTATGGCCGCACAACTTAATCGTTCTCAACAAGCCCGTGTACATGCCCCGCAGCCGAAGCATCGGAATCTACGGCTACAGTGCCTCTAGCCTTTGAAGTCACTACCCATATCCAAGGTACACCGATTTTTCTGTTGGTAGACACAGGGTCCACTATTTCAATGATAACATACTCTACGGTCAAGCATATAGGGTTGAGCGCTACCCTTATGGTCGGGGTGAGAGTCATCTCAGCAGAAGGAACTTTTACTGATGCCACGAAGCTTTATAAAGGTTGCCTTATAGATTTAGGGAGCAGGGTGGTGTGTATTGACCTGATTGTCACCACGATATATCATTACAGCGTCATCCTCAGCATGGATTGGCTTACTGAAATGAAGGCAAAGATCGACTGCGAAACCAGACTGGTGACGGCACATGGGCCCGAAAACACGACCTTCACTTTCCCCATTCAGGTCAGTTGCCCCTTTCGGGTCCTTTGTTATGCTTTCCTATTAAAAGATCATGATGGTCCATCACTCGGGAACACACCCGTGGTCCACGATTTCTAGGAAGTGTTCAAAACGATCCCTGGACTACTTCCTTAGCACAAGATCGACTTTACTATCGACCTGGTGTCGGGTGCGACACCTATTTTCTTACCGACATTCCGCATGCCTCCATGTGAAATGGAGGAATTGAGGAGACAGATAGATGATCTGATGGATTTAGGTTTTATACGGCCTAACGTATCTCCTTGGGGAGCACTATACTGTTATAAAGAAGAAAGACAAATTGCTATGATTGTGTATTGATTTTCGCAGATTGAATCACGTCAAGGTCAAGAACAAGTATCCTCTGCCCAGGATAGATGACCTGCTTGACCAGTTGAAAGGGGTACATTATTTCTCAAAAATTGACTTGCAGTCCAGGTATCATCGGTTGCACATCAGGGATGAAGACTTGCAGAAAACAGCGTTCAGAACCAGTTTTGGGCATTATGAGTTCCTCGTGATGCCGTTTAGACTTACAAATGCACCGGCCATGTTCATGGACCTCATGAACCGGGTGTTTCGGTTGTATCTATACCGATTCGTCATCGTGTTTATAAATGACATTTTGATATACTCCAAGAGTCGGAAGGATCACGAAGAACACCTGAGAGCAGTCTTTAATACTCTCAGGAAGAATTAGTTATTTGTACAATACCAAAAATGCGACTTCTGGAAAGAAGAAGTCAAGTTTCTAGGACACTTGGTGTTTAAGGAAGGTATTATCGTGGACCTTGCCAAGGTGGCCGCAGTACGGGATTGGGAGCAGCCCGGTTCAGTGACAGAAGTGAGGAGTTTCCTCGGACTTGCTGGCTAATATTGCCAATTCATTAACGATTTTTTCAAGATAGCCAGACCGTTGTCTCAGCTCACTCGGAAAGATCTTAAGTTTTCTTGGATTGGGAAGGCAGAAGCAGCTTTCTAAAATTAAAGGACAAGCTGACGTCCGCACCTGTGCTAGTATTGCCAGAGCAAGGAGTCAAATATACTATATATACCGATGCATCTCGAGTTGGTTTAGGTTATGACTTATGCGAAAGGATAGGGTGATCGCCTATGCCTCGCGACAGTTGAGTAAACATGGAGAAAACTACCCCATGCATGACATGGAATTGGCAACAATCATCTTCACATTAAAGCTTTGGAGACATTACCTCTATGAAGAGGAGTTTAAGCTCTTTTACGTTCTTAAAAGCCTTAAGTACATTTTCACGCAGTGAGACTTGAACATGAGGCAACGACGTTGGATGGAGACCTTGAAAGACTTCAAGTTTGAGGTCTCCTAACATCCTGGAAAGGCCAACCTTGTGGTCGATGCGTTGAGCCGTAAGAAGACAATAGAATTTGCAGCTCCACTGATGATCAAATAGTGCAATATGGTAGAGTTCGTGGGAGACTTCGAATAAAAGCTTACAGTAGAGGAGCCGTTCGAGCTTGTTGCACACCTCCATATACAGCCGCTTATTGATAACCGAATCATTGCGACACAAAAAGAAGATGAACTATTGATGAAAATGAGGGAGCGAGCAAGTGACAGTGAAGAATCCGAATGGAGAGTTGGCTCGGACAGAGGTTTACGATATCATGGCCGCCTGTGCGTCTCGAATCTCCATGACTTGAGGAGTGAAGTCCTAGAAGCCGCTCACAATTCAAATATGATGATGCATCTGCCAGTACGAAGATGTATTGATACATGAAGCGCTCGTACTGGTAGGACAACATGAAGGCCCACATAGCAGACTATGAATCCCGTTGTCTCACTTGCTAGCAGGTTAAGGTCGAGCATCGCTGACCTCCTGGTTTACTTCACCCCATGCCCATAACTGAATGGAAATGGGATTTCATATCTATGAATTTCATTTTTGGGCTACCGAAGACAAGGAATGGACATGACTCCATTTGGGTGATTGTGGACTGATTGACAAAATCGGCCCACTTCCTCCCGATTGGAGTTTCAAACTCAGCAGATGAATTAGCCAAGCTGTACATCAAGGAGATAGTACGTCTGCATGGAGTTCTTATGAAGATTGTGTCGGACCGAGACACGCAATTCACGTCCATTTCTGGACCTGAATCTAAGAAGCAATGGGAGTGAAATTGAAGTTTAGTACCTCGTTCCACCCACAGACCGATGGGCAGACGGTACGGGTAAATCATATACTTAAAGATATGTTGCGAGTGTATGTGCTCGATTTTAAGGACAGTTGGGATGACTGTCTTCCCTATGCCAAGTTTTCTTATAATAACAGCTTCCAAGCGAGCATTGGCATGTCTCCTTATGAAGCCTTGTATGGGCGCCCATGTCGAGCACCACATTGTTGGGCAGAAGTTGGCGAGAAGAGTCTGATTGGCCCAGACTTAGTTCGGGCGACATCACAGAAGATTGATATTATCAAGCGTTGACTTCTTGCAGCCTAGAACAGACAGAAGAGTTATGTCGATACACGATGGCAGTTGGAGTTCGAAGTTAGGGACCACGTGTTTCTTAAGGTTTCCACCATGAAGGAAGTTCTGGTTTGGCAAGAAAGGGAAGCTCACGTTGAGATTTATTGGCCCATTTTAGATTTTAGACCAAGTGGGTGTGGTGGCATATTATCTCGCCTTGCCCACACCATTCGCAGGCGTGCACAACGTATTCCATGTATTGATGCTAAAGAAATACGTTCCTAATCTTACTCATATTATCAAATGGAAGCAGGTGCAGCTAAGTGAAGATGCTACTTATGTATTGCGGCCTACACGTGTTCTAGATAGGAAGGAACAAGTGTTACACTGTAAGGTGATTCCGATCGTGAAAGTATTATGGACTCACCACACTGAGGAAGAGGCTACTTGGGAAACAGAAGCCGAAGTCCGTAAGAATGACCCTCAGATCCTCGAATAGTACGAGAAGGTACTAATTTCAGGGAGGAAATTTTTCTTTAAGGGGGGTAGATTGTAATGTCTAGAAAAAATCCGTACTAAGACCCGAGTACCACCTCATGGAGGAATCCATAAGTACCGTACTCTGTAGAAATTTAGGTAAAAATTAATTAAGTACCAAACTAAATCAATCGATGGATTTGGCTCGAACCATTATCTATACAAATAGCAAGACCCAAAACCATCAAAATTGCTGACTCAGCACTACTTAAAAACCTAGGAGAAATCTCAAAAGTCGGTTCCTCTTGGGAGCACATTGAAACTCCATATCGGACCGAGACCGCACATCGAAAGTCCAATGACCGCGGAACTATGAGGTTATGTCCTTCTTACTGGGCTTGACAAGCATCACGGGAATCGAGACCAAATAGTACCCAGAAACGCACAACTTGAGCCCTGAGCGAAGTGTGTGAGAAGCGCAAATATCTATAGAAAATGTAATGAAACTTAAGTAGATTGGGCTGTTCGCTCACAGTTGAAATTGAAGATTTCAGACTGTCAGTTTCTGACCGAACTTCACCCATGGATCAGGAAAATTTCCCTGCACATATCTGTATACTTGTGGCCCTGATCAAGTGACAACGACCATTGATTTGACACGGGTCCTCCACAGTCGATCCGCTAATCCCATCATATCGAAATCATAACCTGGCTTAGATACATGGTCAAGGAACTTGCTCCATACCATTGGTGAGTAATGGACCTCCAGATGACCTCCGGTTGCCTGAAACAGACACCCTTTAGTTATAACCTAAGTATATCATGGCCCTGGGGCCATTGACATCAATTCTAAGCCTATATAATGCCCTTAAACCACCCCATTTCCATTTTATACGAATTTCTCTAACCCTAGGAGAAAGAAGAGAGAAAAGAGGAGAAAAGTGTGAGGGAAGGAAGAGAGATCCTTGGAGTTTGCTGCAGTGATTCTTTCATGCTACTTCACGCACTGAATCGCCTTTACATTTAGCTAACTGACTTGTTTCAACTACGACTTGGATAAGAAATCCTAACCCTAATCTTGATTTAGAAATTTAAATCGAATAATCGACGAAATAGCTAACTTATTTCATCATATAGGTATTGTCCTTCCATTTTTTAGAACGTTGGATTTAAACCACGTACGAATCGAGTATTCAGATGAAGGTGCGGACTATAAACGTTTAGGTTATGGTTTTTAAGGCTTTCAATGTCAGCAATGATTTATGTCTAGCTTGATTGCTGCCACATCGTCTTAGACACGTCGATTTTGATGTAGTATGCATGTATGAATTATGTTGAATAAATATACATCCTATGTGTTTGTTGAAATGTTTGAATGAACATGCCAATATGATTTGTGCTTATTATGAATACTAATCTAGGATTCATGTCTGTCATATGCATGATAACATCCTTGTGGATTTGCTATAATACATGTTGTAACTAACCTAGTCTATATATCTGGTGAAGTGTAGCCTAAGTGTTTGATAAAATGTCTGAATGAGAAATTATTGATGAATTGGATTTAATAAGGGTATTGAGATAGGATCCTCAATTACCTTTTCTATGCGTGTAGTTTCCTTTATGTACTCATAATTTTTTACTACGCAATTTATGGGTGAAATTCAATGTCTGGTAACATGTTCATTGTGTTTGAAGAAATGCTTAAATGAGATACTGATTTGAATTGTTTGTCAAATGTTGATATGCTTATCACATGTATTCACGTGCTACATCTGAGTAAGATTGGGTCTACAACGTGGTCCAGACAATCGGTAATGATTCCTGTTTGAGTGGCCGAACTAGTTTCACCACAGTAGATACTTTCAATGAATCCGGGTTGTACGATGATTATCGATAGTGGTTAGGCCATGTGGAGTGTTTGTGTTCCATGTCGATTAAATCGGCATGCGCCCGTACCAGTTAAACTTGTCAAATAACCTGATTGGCATATTGTGTATTTACCATGTATGGACACTACTGTTTGAATCTAAGGTACCACTTACCAATGTAAAGACCCGTTTCAACCATGGTACCACGATCCGCTAAGACTCATGAGTTGGGCATGGTGGTATGAGACACTGTTGTCGATCTGTCAGCCTACGCTAGGGTGACGAGCCTCCCCGTAGTGACTAGTGAGCAACCCAAACTCGTGAGCTGAATACGGTGGTATGGGACACTGTATTCGAGCTGTCGGCCTACGCTGAGGTGACGAGCCTCTCCGTAGTGACCTCAAGTATAAACTCTTGAATTTTCCTATCTACTACTTTCATAGGGGTGATGCCCTACAACTTGCCTATCGTATGTGATTAACTAGGATTGACGACCCTAGATGGATCCTTCGGTTTGGGTTAATGATATAAAGGGAGGTACCTTAGCTTCTTGAATCTATTGTATGAATAAGCCTAATTAAGTACTTGGCTAACACGACCATGCACCACATTGCATGTGCTTTGGCGAGGAAGGACAAGTTTAGGGAGTTTGTCATGCGCGAACGGTTGACGGAGTTGCTTGTGAGGGAGCTTCGTGGGAGGGCATGCATCATTACGGCATACCATCCCTGCATTAACAAGAGTACTTAGGATATGATTGTTGTACTACTTTATCATTACTGCTTGACTGAATTGATAACATTTTATCATTTACCTCATAGTACCACTGAGTTGATCACTCACTCACACTCTAGGACGGTATTTTAAAACACCAACCAGACTCTGTTGTAGATGCAAGTGATGACGGAGTCTATACATTTGAGATGAACTTCTTTGTCAAAGAGGAGTTCTCCTATGTACAGCTATCAAGCGGGTCTATGTAGACCATGTACTGATCGATGGGATTACAAGATTACATGGATTAGTTGAACATCTACATTTTGATATCTTTTATATTTTGAAACAATACATGTTTATATTCAACCCTATTACATCATCATACTCTGGAGGTTGTAAAACACTTATCGTTCTGATATACATATATTCAAGTCTTCCGCTTGCTTAATTACATTAACTCTAGAGTATGATATGTTGATTTAGTATAATCCTTCTTATGTTTAATGCACTAATATGGACAACATTTAAACATCATTATCTATGTTGCATAAGTGATGCATTGGATTTCGGGAGTTGAGCTTTGCTCGACCCTCGAAATTCAGGGCGCTACATCCCTCCTTTAAATTTATAAGTTTCAATTACCTTATTCAAAATTAATCCCTCAAATGCTTCAGATTTAGTTTCACATCTTATTCTAGTTCTATTTCTAATTACTTTGAAAAACGCATAAGTTTAGTCCCCGTGGATTCGACCTCGACCTCACCGAGATTATTACTATATTGGGACCCTACACTTGGGTTTGTGAACAAGTTTTTGCTGCCATTGCGGGGACTACTGTTGCATTTTTCTGAATTTAATTAGTTTTTTAGAATTAGGTTAAGATTAGGATTAACTTTCTATTGTGTTTTTAGGTTAGGAATTTTTCTGAATTTATTTTTAGAAACTAACTTTATTCTCTATTTTGTAGGAACCTAACCTAGCATCTCCTAGCTGGTAACTTCGTTCTAACTCTCTCTCTCTCTCTCTCTCTCTCTCTCTCTCTCTCACTTCTTAATTGTTGTAGTTTTCAATTCTTAGATTTTAGGTTAGATTCTGAGCTTGAAGGTTGAGAATGTTTTCATGCCCAAGTGGGTCCGTGAGAACACTCAATATCTCTTGAGTGAAGGAGGATTGGTCGAAGGGTTGCCTATCCATTACAGGAATAGACACCACTAGAGATCCTCAGAGTCAATAGAAGTGATGATTGCTAATCAACCTGCAAATCAACTTGAACCTCCAGTTGAGGAATCCTATGATGAGAATGAGGTGCATCATGCACCCCCGCCTCATACTTTATTAGACTATTTACAACCGACAGGGGTGAGTACACCTTCATGTATGATTTTTCTAAAAAATACATGAAATATGAATATTAAGCTAGGAGTGATCCAACTCCTTCCAATGTTCCATGGACTTAAATCTGAAAGTCTATATGTACACGTGAAAGAGTTTGATGAGATTATAACCACTTTATATTTTCCCAATGTGTCCGAGGACACGATCAGGCTGAAACTCTTTCCTTTTTCCTTAAAAGAAAAGGCTAACACATGGTTGCATTCACTAAGTCCACGATCTATTGGTAGATGGAACGACATGACATGGGAGTTCATAAAGAAATTCTTCCCATACCATAAAACGAACACCATCAGAAAGTCGATCATGAACTTCGCCTAAAAGGAAGATGAAACATTCTTTTAATGTTGGGAGCGGTTTGTCAGTTCATGCCCACAACATGGTTTTGAAACGTGGCGCATAACAAGTTTCTTCCATGAAGGACTGACATCTTTCATGTGTCAATTCGTTGAGACAATGTGCAATGGGGAATTCATGAATAAAGATGACAATGATGTGTTGGATTACTTTGACAAACTCGCTAAAACCGCACAATCATGGGACATCTCCCCAAGACCTAGCACCACTTCTAAACCTACTCAATCAAAAGAGAAGGGGTGGGATATATCTTTTGAAAGATAAAGATGATTTAGATGATAAAGTGGCCAGTCTCATAAGGAAACTTAAGGCCATGGAACTTAAGAAGGATAAGGCTAAGGAAGTTGTCTGTAGTATTTGTGTTTGTAATGTTTACACAACTAAAAATTGTCCAACAATACCTACTTTTCAAGAAATAATAAATGAGTAATTGAATGCCATGAACAACTACCAAAGGCCCTTCAAAGGACTCACTTCAAACACATATAATTCAATTTGGAGAAATCATCCAAACTTTAGTTGGAGGAATGGACAATCTGTTACTCCTCAAGGATTCCCTAACCAATTCTTAAATCAAGGGAAACCTCAAGAGGATTCGGTTTTAAAACACATTCAAAATTAAGAGCTTTTCAATCAAAACACATTATAAGCCTTCCAAGACCTTAACAAATCCATTTAAAGGATTGAAGCACACTTAGCGAGTGGGGAGAAAGGGATGCTTCCAGCCCAACCTCTCCCCAATCCAAAACCATAATGTGAAATTAGTGACCCAAGCTCTTCAAATCAGATAGAGCAAGCTAAGTCTATCACCACTCTTAGGAGTGGAAAAATAATTAATAAATCTATTCCGCTAAGGGTTGAAAAGTCTAAGGACCCGAAAGAAGACACAGATGACAGACCGAGCACTACTCCACATGGATTGGAATCAGAACCTCTGAGCAAGCAATTGCTCCATTTCCCCAGCGATTGATTGCACCAAAACCTCTCGCCAACTAACAAGATATTCTAGAGGTGTTGAAATAAGTGAAGGTCAACATCCCTCTCCTGGATTTCATAAAATAAATTCCTTCATATGCCGAATTTCTGAAAGACTTATGCACAACTAAGAGGTGGCAAAGTATCAAAAAGAAAATTTTCCCAACAGAGAAAGCGAGTGCCATCCTCAAGAAAAGTGTACCACAAAAATATAAAGATCTTGGTAGCTTATCTTTCACTTGTATAATTGGGAATCACCAAATTAAGAATGCACTTCTTGACTTGGGGGCTAGCGTAAATCTGATCCCTTACTCAGTCTACGAATAACTGGATCTATGTGAATTAAAACCCACCCAGACCACATTACAACTTGTTGATCGCTCAATTCGTGTACCGAGGGGGATGATTGAGGATGTGTTATTCCAAGTTGTAAATTCTACTATCCAATAGATTTTGTCATCCTAGATACTCAGCCTATCGCGGATATGAGCACTCAAATCACTATCATACTTAGTCGCATGTTCCTTACTACATCCAATGCTATCATCAATTGTAAGAATGGGCTCATGAATTTGTCATTTGAAAATATGACATTGGAGCTTAATATTTTTTCAACATGAGAAGACAGGCAGAGGATGATGACGAGGCCCACGACATTAATATGATAGACTCTTTCGTGGAAGATAGAGCTCTGATGACCTTATCCTCTGACCCTTTAGAGACGTGCTTGGCACAGTCCCCAATTTGGATGATGACATGATTAGGGAGATGGATGTCGTGCTTAATACTACACTAGTACCTGAAGTTAACCAGTGGAGGCCACAATTTGAAGAATTATCCCAAACTAATATAGTGCCTCTACCGTCTAGCCTCAAAAGGCCAAAGCTTGAATTAAAACATTTGCCCTATGATCTTAAATATATCTATTTAGGTCAAGATGAGACATACTCGATGGTGATTTCTTCCCACCTTGAGCAAGAATAGGAGAGTATGTTTGTCTCTACTCTCACTGAGTATAAAGGAGCTCTTGGATGGTCGATTACGGACCTCAAGGGAATTGACCCTTTAATTTGTACTCACCGCATTCGTCTTGAGGATAATGCGAAAACCTTTTAGCAACCACAATGTAGATTGAATCTAAACATGAAGAACGTGGTTAAGGCTGAGGTACTTAAATTGTTAGATGTGGGTATCATATACCCCATATCCGATAGTCAATGGGTGAGTCCAACTCAAGTGGTTCCTTAGAAATCCAGAATCACCATCATAGATAATGCCAACAATGAACTCGTTCCAACTAAAGTTACTACTAGTTGAAGAGTATACATGATGTAAGACCTTAACCTGAGTATCTATTTCATTCCTTTAGGTCCTGCGGTCCTACCGATCGAATCCCAGTGACCTGCGACCAATAGATTTCTTTTGCAATCATCCTTAAATCCCGTTATGCTAACCCGACCCGGATTGACTCGAAACCTATGGCATTATGACCACATCGATGTTGCGGTTCCAACACCGCATCTCATGCATAATCCAATGTGTACATCTTGAGATATTGACCGCACCATTTTTGGCCATTCATCATGCATGTGGGACCCACCTAGGCCATGGGCACATTTCCCCCTTGTGGACCCCACCTAGAGCACTCTATCCCATGCACCCTACTTCCCATCATGCCTAACTTATAAGTAGCAATGATGGTTTTCTTAAAAAGAAAACTCATCATTTGATTTCTCCCTAACCCATGCTATCACCCTTCCCTAAGCTACCCATCTCCCAAAACTAATTACCTTGCTAAAAACTCCTCCCTCTCTCTCCTCTCTCATTTCTCTCATTCTCCCTCTCCCATGGTGGAAAACGTCCACCTCTCCTCCATTTTTCAGCAAGTTTTCCTCCCTTCTCTCTCCCAATCCCATCATTACAACATCATCTCCTCCATTAAAACCTTCCCTTTGGACCATTGGAGCTAGTACCTTGAAGATTAGAGGAGATGTTGGAGGTGGGTGTTGCTTGAAGCTCTCTTTCTTCTCCTTCTTACATTTGCTTCCTAACATGTTTGGAAGCATGTAGGACCCACCAATCAATGGTGGAGGTCCTACATGACTCCAAGATGAGAGGCTAAGAGCCTATTTCATGCATGTTCACTTCCATGGTGGGCCATTCTCCATGGACCCACCATGATGCATTTTTCCTTTGATTTAGCACTTTACTGGTTATCTAGACTTTGCATGCATGGTAGGGATAACATCCCTACCTAAGAAACTTCTTTGATTTCTAGGATAGCATGCATGTAAGATCTATGTACATTGTATGGTGTGGATGTGAAGGTGGAGGGTTCATAGTGACGGAACCCTCCCCTATGGCCATGATTTCTCTCTCTCTCTCTCTCTCTCTCTCTCTCTCTCTATATATATATATATATATATTTCTTCCCCTTTGGATTGTTGATGTGTGTGGTCCACTGAGGTGATCAGAAAAAAAATCCTAGATCCACCAGAAATTTGGGACGTCCAGGCCCACCTGCTGGACGTCCAGGCCCACTTTGACATGCATGGGTTGGATGGCACCCATACCTTGATTTTCTTGGGGATTTTCGCAAGGACATGGATGTGGAATTTTTATGGTCTCATAAGGTGGACCCCACTAGATGTATTTGGGTATAAATCCCTCTGGATATTTTCTATGGACTGAAATATGGACGGCATATGTTGTTGTACAAATTTCAAGCCCATTTGCTACATTATTTTAGGCCCATTTGTGAGGCTTTTTATCCCCGATTTCTTTGGGGGTTTTCTGGGGTATGGACCCCACCTTGATGTAGGATGGGTCCCACATCAATTGTCCCATGATTGAGACCTATGGGATGGGCCAAAGAGGGCTGGACGTCCAGAAATTTCTGGACAGTCCAACAATGTTGCATGTTGGAAATGGACCTAGTATACCTTGAATTTGGGAAAAGTGGGCCACTCCAGTGGACCACACTTAGTGTCCATACATGGGAGTACCAAACCCATATATTTTCCCAATGATTTGAGAGGCCTAGGCCCACCCCATGAGGTGCCAAACATGGGGACAACAACAATTTCAGCAGCAGAATTTTTCTAGTTAATACCTTGCTTTATTTTTTGAGTGATTGTTTGGGCTGGTGTTAGACCCCAAAATTTTTCTCTATGGTGGCCTACCTTGCTGGGACCCACCCTATGTAAACATAGGCCACCAAGGCCATCAGATTTTGTGGTGGAAGTGCTTGGACAGCCACCTTGCTGGGCGTCCCAGCTGGTTGACATCCAGTAAAGGTGGCTGTCTCACCTCCTTGTGGCCCACCTTGATGTAATGTTTCATCCATGCATCCATCCATTTGTGTGGCCCACTCCTAAGTAGGACATCTATGGTGGGGCTCACTTTAACCTTTGATGTGGGCCAGACCATCCAGCCCATTGGACTGCCCACCCCTTTGTGGGACGCCCAATACATTGGGCTGCTACTAGACTTTCAATCCAGCAGCAAGGCCCACTTGTTTTATGTGTTGTAAGTGCACTCCCTATGTGTTGGGGCCCCCTGTGCATGTTGCTGGTCACCCTGGGATTTAAATTCACTTCATATTTACTAGTTTCTGGGCTCTAGCTGGCCCAGATAGGTGGTGGGCTGAAAATCCAACATTGTACCTTATAAATATGCATTGTTTATGGCTGGAGTTTTAAGGGTGTGGGGCCCACCATATTATGAAGATTTGTGCGAATGTTTCATGCTTTTGTTTACCTAATTTTGGGCTTAATTAATGCATCTTAGGGGCCCGCTTTAAATTGGGTTATAAGAACCCTTAAACAACCAGATTTTTAGGACTCCTTATAGGCCCAAATGGGTTGGGACGTCCTAGCTAGGCCCAGTCGATTTGTGGGCTATGTCCATTATTATGTTGGGCTAGTTGGGTTGGAGTATGTATGTGTGGTTGGGCCCTTGGTTGCCCACCAAATCAACTAGATTTTTGGGCTAAGGTTGTAAGGCCTAATTAGCTTAACTTGGATGTGATTCTTGCCCATGTGTTTGGGATAATGAGCTGCCCACTAGGCCCACCATAATGTATAGATTTGGTGACCTTTCTCTTGGGCCATAACCTTCCTTATGGGCCTATGTTATTATATATGGATTAGGCCATGTATTGCCCCTTTGGACCCATGTAATGTATGTAGGCCTTGGGCCACTTTATTGAGGCCTAACATGTGATGTAAGCAGTATATATATAGTTGCCCATTTCTTTTTTATGATTGTGCTCGGGCCACGGGCCTTGATTCTTGGTAGATTGTTATTGGGTTGCCTCTTTGGGACAAATGGTGGTTGAATGTCCACATTCGTGTACCCTTCTAGGCCTGGCTAGGCTCACTTGCATCTATGGGTGGTTAAATGTCCACCATAGACCCTTGCTAGACCCATTATTATCATTTAGGCCCATGTTATTGTCTATCTTAGTCTTGTGGGCTACCCCTAAGCTATTGGGCCCCCACTAGAGGTTGTATTCCTTATGAAATTTGTCTAAGTACCTAGACCCTACTTAGTTAGGAGGAGAGTACAACATCACCGCATGACATGCTTACTTATCTTCATGACCCATTCCCACATGCATCATATGTGTGCTTGGTTGAGATTATGATTGGTCATGGTTATGCCATTGGGCAGAATATTATGGTATTCCCTAATGGATGGAGTTGCCCCTCTTTAGCGCATTGAATGCTCGGGATTGATGCATGGCTGATTGTGTGATTCATGCATCTGACATTGCATAGCACGTGGATATTCGCCCTAGCTTCATCAGGGTCATAGCCTCCATAGGTATATCGTGGATGGCAAGGTTTGAACACCGAAAATGTTTAGTTGAGCACTTTAGGGCACGTAGAATGTCCTTGGGTGAAAGTCTCAGAACCTTCATGATACCAGAAGATGCCCCAACACCGAGACCGAGTGGAAAACATGAGCACCGATGCCTTACCATCAGGCCACATCTCCCACTGTATCGTAGCCAGTTAGGAGGGGTGTGGCCTTACCTGCCTGAGTAAGAGGGCAATAGTTAGGTTGAGTCTGACTAGCTCGTAAATGGGTCCGCTACTGTTAAGCCTAGTTGGTGATTGGCTGTCCACAGGCAGGTAGTGAGGTCTCTTACGCCCGCTGGGCTGTACGGCTAGGAGAGCGGCAGTCAGCGGGTAGTGTATTTGACCCCGGTGATTTCTTGAAGAGGAACTATACTAATCATGGACTTGATATGAGGATGAGCATGACCGCATTGCATGTTGCATTTGGCACTTGGCTGTATAGCCCCGTATTACATAGCCTTTGATTGGGATATGGTATTCCTGTCTTGTATTTCTTAGCCTTGTGACAGCTAGTGGTATTCATGGTCTTACTGCATTCTTTCGCATACTCTAATATCGCATTCATGACACCTGTCCTGCACACACTTACACAGCCCTCTAAGCTTTCTATAAGCTTATGCACGATTGATGCATGCAGGTGATTCGAGGCCAGAGAGCGGAGCAGGAACTGGAGCGTGCCGTTGATCCTTTTGGAGCTTTCTTTATATAGTTCTTGTATTTCCCCTTGAGCTATGTACCTTGTATCAAAGTTTTTATTCCTTATGGATTTTGTAATGTGTTCCTGTGGTTACTATGTTATGATATTGGGTATGCTCTTACAAATTAGACTTATGTTATAAAAATCTTCCTTGTAGGATCCCAGGATCGAAACCTAGTGAATGGGTGCCAGGAGCTGAGAATGGAGTACTACGGAGGTTGTTGGCGCTGGATTCGGCGATTGGGAACCTGGTGAGCCGGTTTCCTAGTCTGGGGCACTACACATTGACTATAGGAAGTTGAATACCGTCACGAGGAAGGACCACTTCCCTTTGCCCTACATTGATCAAATATTGGAAAGGCTAGCTAGTCACTCTTACTATTACTTCCTTGATGGGTATTCGGGCTACAATCAGATAGAGATAGCCTTAAAGATCAGGAAAAGACAACGTTCACATGTCCCTATATCACCTTTTCTTACAAAAGGATGCCATTCGAATTGTGTAATGCCCCTGCCACTTTTTAGCGATGCATGTTTAGTATTTTCTCTGACATGGTGGGGCAATATTTAGAGGTCTTTATGGATGACTTCTCTGTCTTTGGTCCATCATTCAGTGAATGTTTGGAAAATTTGAAAAATGTGCTAAAGCGATATGAGGAAAAGAATTTGGTACTAAATTGGGAGAAGTATCGTTTCATGGTTCGTAAGGGAATTATTCTTTGACATATCATCTCGTCCAAAGGAATTGAGGTAGATAAGGCTAAAATTGATCTTATTTATAGCATACCTCCACCCAAGAGCATACAAGACATGCGATCCTTCTTAGGACATGCTAGATTTATAGACAATTTATACAGGACTTTAGTCACCTCTCTCATCCTTTATGCAATCGACTTTAAAAGGATGTACCATGTGTAAGACCCGTGTCCTATCCCGTACCATTCCATAAGCCTTTGCGGTGGAATTCTGGTAACCCATGATCTGTTATCGGCGTTTGCACGCAATCCTGAGTCGTGTCCTGTATATGAAAGTCAGCTCAACTCAAAACTTGTACCATTGCGACCGTGCTGTCGCTGTGGTTCCGACGCCATGTTTCACGCATTAAGGCGATACCTGGGCCAAGAGATGTGGGCTCACATTTAGTTCGAGGAAAATGCCACGCATTTACAATTCTAAGAGAATCTTTACCCAATGTCATATTAATCAATCAATCAATCCCATCAAGGGTCAAGTACATGTCAAGTACACATCACCTCACACCCCATCCCCAAGCAACCTCAAAAGTCAACAATCCCTTACACAACTCATCCCCTATCAAGTACACCCATTACTCACTTCACACATCACTCCACCACCCATCCCTCTCTCTCCTTACAACCCTTTTCTTCGAACAAGAAATAAATGTATTTGATTTGGGGGATTTATTCAATGATAACAAAGAATTCGGTAAAAGAACAATGACCACAAAATATTTATTTATTCTGGTGTTCATTTACATCCTCGGATTCTCTTGATTTTGAAAATAAAGTACAATCAATCAAAGAAATGAATGAAAGAAAAGACATTCTGATGGCGATTTTAGCAGCATTTCGACACGTTTTCATCCAATTTTCAGGGGAGACGAGTTGTGTGGATCCAAGAGGAACCCACGAACTGCAGAGCATAGAGCTATAAAGTTCTGTGCAACACTATTCACCCATTGTGTGACACTATTCACTATTGCGTAGCACTATTCACCATTGCCCTACACTATTCACTATTGCACAGACTATTCACTGTTGTGGGCACTGTTCACTATTACAAAGCACTATTCACTGTTGCATGGCACTATTCATCGTTGCGCGACACTATTCACTATTGTGTGGCACTATTCATTGTTGCGTGGGACTATTCACTATTGTGCGGGACTATTCACTGTTGCGCATAACTGTTCATCGTTGCGCAGGACTGTTCATCGTTGCATGACACTATTCACTGTTGCGTGGGACTGTCCATTGTTGTGTAGGACTGTTCATTGTTGCGTGAGACTATTCACTATTACTCAGGACTATTCATTATTGAGTGGCACTATTCACTGTTGCGTGGCACTGTTCATCATTGTGCTACAATATTCATCATTGCGCAGAACTGTTCATAGTTGCGCGGGACTATTCATCATTGCACGACAATATTCACAGTTGCGCGGGACTCTTCACTATTGTGCAGGACTGTTCATTGTTGTGCGGGTTTCGCTGTGCGGCTTTTGTTGTGCGGGACTATTCATCGTTGCACTGGACTGTTCACTGTTGTGCAGGATTGTTCGTTGTTGTGCGGGTTTCATTGTGCAACTTTCGTTGTGTGGAATCCATTGCACGAGATCCAATGTGCGGAACATGGATTGTGCGCCTCACACCCCCTCCAGCGCACAACACTTTGGATGGACAAATTTTTTCACCTCCTTCTCCCGACTTCTCTCCCTCTTGTCTCTTCTTGTCTGTTTTTCTAAATGAGGAATGAGAATGGGTATTTATAGACCTCCCTGCCTCCTTCCTTCCTTAAAAAATGGTAATCACCACTGCTTCTCCTTAAGGTAATAACCAACCTCCTTTCTTAACTAGTGGTGTCCACCAAGCCCTCTTTTAAATGGTGGTGATCACCAACTTCTTCTTAATACAAGGCAATGTCCATCAATTCTCTTTTTAGCAAAATACCCCAGATCACTCATTTTTACTAAAATACCCACGGATGCTAATTTTTACCAAAATACCACTGGATGCTGATTTTTACCAAAATACCCCCAGATGCTAATTTTTACCAAAATACCTGAAATACCCTCAGATGTTGATTTTTACCAAAATACCCCCGGATGCTAATTTTTACCAAAATACTCGAAATACCCCCGGATGCTAATTTTTACCAAAATAAGGAGTGAACAACCCTAGGAAAGATCTGCACCATGGAATTCTTTAACCACTGCAATGTAATATTTTTGTACCTCAACAGATGCCCCTTCGATCCTTCTTTGATTGATTCATAAAATCAAATGGAGGATCGATCTTCTTCCGACCAAAGAACTGAATGAACTGCAATTGAAGGATGACTGGATGATCATGTTTGCCTAGAAGATCGAATGATCACGCTCGAATGGAAAACTTGAAATGATCACATTTGAACGATAGTTTTGATTGATTGTGTTCAATCGGAAGACTGGATGATCACGCTCAATCGAAAGACTAGATGATCGCTCTTAATCGGAAGACTTGTAATGCCCTGAAAATCAGGGGTCGAGCATAAACTCAACTCCCGAGTTCCAACGCATCACTTATGCAACAAAATGAATGATAATTCCGGGTTGGCAAAAATTCGGGGTGTTACAAGACTTGAATGCCCCCAGCCAGCAGTGTCGAACGGATGTTTTACTAGAGAGGATAAAATTCTCTTTTCATCGAAACTCGCCACTGTAAAGTTGTGGTGACTCCATCTTTGAGTAACTCGACCAGAGAATTATCTTTCAACACCGCTGCTACTGCAACGGTCTCTTTGATCAACTCCAGTGACTCTTTCCTTCAACTCTTTATCTAGGGAGTTGTTCTTTAATGCTGCTCTTACCGCAACAACTTTTTTAATTGTTTCCTTTATTCATGATCTGTATAACTCAAGCTTTCAAATGATAGTCTTTCCTGCCAAATTAATCTAGATTAATATCTTAAGACATTATAATTTTCTAATTTAGCTTTATGAAGTATTTATAATTTTGAAATATATTGAAAGCTTCTTCTCTTTTTTAGGCTGATTATGATATTCGCAATATGATAATGATTTAATCATTTCATCTTTGTGCTTGTCATCGTGCTTTGCATCACATTCTTTGTATTCTTTATATTGCGCTCTTGGAGATGTCATCTCCAACTCCAAAGGTTCAACTGCTGAGTCTTTTGTTGTGTCTTTTCTAGTTTGTGCTCCTTAGCATTTCTTCATAGAATTTTTCTTGGATCCTTGCTGATTCTGAAAAATAGACAAATCTTATTTTAATTTTCATTCAATAACTTTTCGAAGTCCATGGAAGTTACTAATGATGATTCCGCTTGTTCCTTATCTCCATCAGATCTGGTACTCGGAGACTTGCGATATCATTATTAGAACAATGAGAAGTTACCGCATTAGACCATATAACTGGGCCTTGATATAAAAACAACTCTTTTATGTTCATGCTGGATCATGCCTCATAATTCTAGGCATATGAATTCCCCCACCGTGCATAAAAGATTATTAAAAGACCAAGACATAGATTACTTTGTAAACATAGATCATGCCCCTTTTCTAAGTCAACTTCGCATAAAGATTTCTTCGGAAGATAATACTTCTGAAGTGAAGCCTGTTGATACCCTTGAAGGATGGATAATTCTTCCTTAGTTTATTCTCTGCCGCCTTTGAGAATCTTGTGCGAGAATATTTCTCTATCATAAAAAAGGCAAGAGATAAAAAGAACTCATGCCTCTTGTCGATATATTAATTGATCTTGAAGATTTGAACTTTTGAGTAGATAATTGCCAATATTTTGAAGGCATTTGTTGTTGCTGTAATTTGAACCTAATTCAAGAGAAATGCATTTTTGTATGTTATTTACTCAATGTTTAAAGTTTTCATCAGGCAATTGCATATTTGAGCATATCTAAAGTGAAATATGTATCTACAACATTTTGATGCTACATTAGACTGGATTAGACTAGACTTAGCTGTACTGACACTACTGGACTGGACTAAACTGGACACGACTTGATTGTACTGACTTGGGCTCAAAGAGCAATTGTAGTTTACTGCCGATTTCGGGTTGGGCTTAGAGAGCAATTATAGTTTACCACCAATTTCGGGCTGGGCTCAGAGAGCAATTATAGTTTACCACCAATTTCGAGCTGGGCTCAAAGAGCAATTATAGTTTACCACTGATTTCGGGCTCTTTAAGTCATTGAAGATTTGTTTGTAGACTTGTTCAGGTGCTCACTGCTGTTATATAAACGATGATGATAGGTCTTATGCGTAGTTGGCCGTATAGGGCTTGGCTAGGCTGCCTTAAATGATAAGCTATCATCGTTATCGTCGACTTTATGTGGTTGGCCATATAGCTTTATTCCGTCAAAAAATAGTGGATCAATAATTGGTAATAAATAGTATTTTGCCGTTACTGATAATATTCTGAGAATATTCATATCATGTTTAAGATAGTGAGTCAACTTGGCGATGATAGCAATAAGATAATTTCATATGGGCGATTGATGATAACAGCGATAGTTGCTAATTCTGGCGATACCCATTGATACTTGGCGAATTTGACGATAATCATCGACGTTTGACAGTGATTATCAATACTGTGATCAATCTTAATATGCCTGATGTGCTTGAGAAGCTTTGCTTGTGCCCTTTTTATTCATTCACATGAAAAGGAATACATGACTTTGTCTATTGTAGTCATTTCATCTTTCTACTTGTCATGCCCCCTTTTGATTAAGAAGTATTATTCTAATAATCTTCGTAATAAAAATCACCTCATGATGTTCCGATCTTTAACAAGTATGCTAATGTCACATCACCTCATACCGATCATCCGAGATTAATATTGCCCCCAGTCTTGAACTAATTAGGCGTGTCTACCTTCATTTCTTCTTTTATATCATATACTTTCCTTTATGGTAATTTTTCCATTATCAATCATTTTCTATGTAGGTGGGCACAACTATGAGGGGCATCTACGCTATCCTATGTAATCAACCCTTTCATCTTTGCTTTGCTGTCATATTCTTCTATCAAAATTTCTCCCTTATCAATCATCTTTTGTAGCTTTTTCCTGAGGGCATTACAACTTTCTGTATGATGTCCAAATGTATGGTGATAATGATAATAATCCATTCCTCTAGTATTTTTAAATTCTTTGAGGTATCTTAGGCAAGGTAATTCAATACTATTCATAGCCAACAATTGTTTCAGCATAGGAACTATGTCTTTTCTTGCAAACGAATACTTCATGTGGTATTTATTTCGCCTGAACCTTTTATATGTCATTATAACTGCACGACCATTTCTATCTTCTTCATCGCTATCTCTTTCAATGTCCTAATAATTTTCATTAGTTTTTTCTTTCCAAGTGATGTGGGTTGATATCGACTGAAAAGTAGACACTCTTCCAATCATCTTTTCAAGAGCATAAGCCTTCATAGCAAGATCACGAAAGGTTTTCCAGTCTTTACTAATCAGGTGGCATGCTAGTCTGGTCTCATGCCTTCTAAACATAGTTCCACTTATTCTGATTCCTGCAGAGGATGTCGACATGATGCTCCCAAGTCCTTCTATCGACTGATGAATTCTTCGACTGATTCATTTTCTTCTTGGCGAATAGAGGCCAGTTCGGTCAAACTAACTTCTTGGTCCGAAGAGAAAAAGTTTGACATAAAAGCATATTGCATCTATTCCCAGGTAAGAATAGATCCTGGGATTAAACCTGAATACCATCTGAAAGCTCTTCCTGTCAGAGAAGATCTAAATAATCGCAGATAATATTGAGGAATTCTAGAGAAATTTCCCATCTTTGCTATGAAATGCATAATATGCTCTTCTGGTAATCCGTTCCCGTTAAATTTCTAAAAGTTTGGGTGTTTGAAATCGGTGGGAAATGGCATTTCTTCTATTTCAGCGGCATACAGTGTCTGATATCGAAACTTTTTATTCTGATTTCGTTCATTCTCTAGATGAATAGAATCGATAACCATCTGCTGAATTTCTTCCTACGTTATATTCTGAGTAGTATTATGCATCGACTCTTGAAATCTAACTGCTTGCGGTTGTAGCCTTTCTACTTGTGGTTCAATGCGGTTCATGGCAGTCACTGTCGGAATATTAGGGACTTCTTCAGCCACATGCCCATCTAGCAAAAACTGATCAAGCTGATTAATATTTGTCGACGAGCTTTTTGTTTCTTTATACTTTGATTGTCTTGATATTGAAGAAGATGAACTATTATTTGATTTGAAACCAACATACTGTCGCTTTGAAGGACCAGCTGACTCAAATCGTGGCATTCTTATGCATGAGATTGCTTGAAATCTTTTGCAGGAGGTGTTGTGAGAGAACATTGGCTGGTCACGGTCGCCTTCCCTTTATTTTTCTGAACTCGCAATGATTCTGTGGAAGATGTCTTTACGGTTATAGTTAATGGTATTGGAAGACCTTTTGGAGTGATGGGCCTTTTTGTTTTTCTCGAATGAGATGATTGTATGACCGAAGCAGGACTGTGTCTCATGACACTTCCCATAATCGACCCAGTACTTGGTGAGATGATGCTTCTTGCGAAAGTAGATCGAACTTTTCATCTTTTGGATGTTACTATCCTCCATCCTCCCTCATCTTGTTGAGCTACTGGCAAAACAGAGATCATTCTATCCATTACATGAAATTCCTTACTCTTGATCACAACCGACTTTGCTTTCTCTAACGCTTAGCATCTAAGTGATAAAACATTCTATCTCAGAGATGAAGGGGAGGATGTTCCCATTGAGAGTCGTAATTTTGGCGTCTATACAGACGTCAAAAAGTGATAAATGTTCTCTAAATATTTTTTAAGTTATCATTGAAAAGAATCCCCAACAGAGTCGCCATTTGTTTCGAACAAGAAACAAATACATTTGATTTAGGAGATTTATTAAATGATAACAAAGAATTCGGTAAAAGAAAAATGATCACAAAATATTTATTTATTATGGTGTTCATTTACATCCTCGGATTCCCTTGATTCTAAAAACAGAGTACAATCAATCAAAGAACTGAATCAAAGAAAAGACAGTTTGATGGCGATTTTAGCAGCATTTTGACGCATTTTCATCCAATCTCCAGGGGAGACGAGTTGTGTGGATCTAAGAGGAACCCACGAAAACTATTCACCATTGCGCAGCACTATTCACTGTTGCGCAGTTCACTGTTGCACGGGACTATTCACTATTGTGCGGACTGTTCATTGTTGTGCGGGACTATTCACTGTTGAGCGGCACTGTTCATCATTGCATGGGACTATCCACTGTTGCGCGTACTATTCACTATTGCGCGGCAATGTTCATCGTTGCGTGGGACTATTCATTGTTGCATGACACTATTCACTGTTGCGCGGCACTGTTCATCATTGTGCGGCACTATTCATCTTTGCACGACACTATTCACTATTGTGCGGGACTGTTCACTGTTGTGCGGGACCGTTCACTGTTGTACGAGTTTCACTGTGCGGCTTTCGTTGTGTGGGACTATTCATCGTTGCGCGGGACTATTCACTATTGTGCGGGACTGTTCACTGTTGTGCGGGTTTAGCTGTGCGGCATTCATTGCGGAATCCATTGCGCAAGATCCGTTATTCGGAACATGGGTTGTGCGCCGCACACCCCCTCCAGCGCACAACACTTTGGATGGATGAATTTCTCCACCTCCTTCTCCTTACTGTTCTCCCTCTTGTCTCCTCGTCTGTTTTTCTAAATGAGGAATGAGAATGGGTATATATAGACCTCCCTGGCTCCTTCCTTCATTAAACAATGGTAATCACCACTTCTCCTTAAGGTAGTAACCAACCTCCTTTCTTAACCAGTGGTGTCCACCAAGTCCTCCTTTAAATGGTGGTGATCACCAACTTCTTCTTTAATACAAGGCAATGTCCATCCATTCTCTTTTTACCAAAATACCCCAGATCACTCATTTTTACCAAAATACCCCCGGATGCTGATTTTTATCAAAATACACCCGGATGCTGATTTTTACCAAAATACCAAAAATACCCTCGGATGCTGATTTTTACCAAAACACCCCCCAAATGTTGATTTTTACCAAAATACTCCTGGATGATGATTTTTACCAAAATACCCAAAATCCCCCGGATGCTGATTTTTACTAAAATTCTCCCGGATGCTGATTTTTACCAAAATAAGGAGTAAATGACCTTGAGAAAGATTTACACCATGGAATTCTCTAACCACTGCAATGGAATATTTTTGTGCCTCAACACCTCTCTCTCTCTCATTTCTCAAACTCATTTTCCAAGCAACCAAAAATCCCATGTCCAAGCTCTTCAAGCCTCCATGAGAGAGTTTTGTGTGTGGTCCACTTCCTCCCTTCTCATCCCCCATTTCAACCATCAAAACTTCATTATCTTGCATTGAGATCGAAGCCCAGGTGACTACCTTTCTAAGGAGCAAAGAAGAAGAGGACGGTGGGTGATCTTGGACCCACATTTCATTTTATTTTATTTTTAGATTTAAGGGGCCATGTATGGTGGGAGCCACCTTGATGTATGCTTGTATCCAAGAGAGGCCCATAGTGGCGGGGCCCCTCTGTCATCGTCGATCTCTCTCCTTCTCTCTCTCTCTCTCTCTCTCTCTCTCTCTCTCTCTCTTTCTCTATGATCAATGACCCACCTATGATGTGTGTATTTTATCCATGCCGTCCAACAAGTGGGCCACCTTGATCCCGATTCAGGGTCCACATGATCGGACGGTCACACAGGCCCAGATGAAAGGGAAAAATAAATATCAGTTTAATCTAAATCTAGTGGCCCACTACGTGGGACCACCATGAGGTATGTGCATCATCTAGCACCGTCCAGCTTGTTGGACGGTGGCTGGATGCTGGACATCTAACTGGACACCTAATATTATATAAATATATGTATATATATGGTATGTATATATTATAATCATATAATGTGATATTATATTATATTATATTATATATATAAGTATATATATACATACATTTACAGATGATTATTTGTACGTGTGGGCCCCATGTGGGACCCACCTGTTTTGGAAAAAGGGGATTTGCTTGTGTACATGTACAACAGCTGTTTAACTGTTGTATTGACATTGCCCAGCAATGTGGGACCCACCTTGATATATGTTGTACATCCCCACTGTCCATGGGCTAGGACGGTGTGTCTGATCTTGATGTGTGTGTGTGTTATATACACACTGTCCATCGATGTTAAATCCAAACCATCCAGCTGCCAGGGATGTGGTTCCCACCTGCAATTTACGTCAGTAAGTTCTGCAGGTCCCACGTGATGTATATGTACATCTAAGCTGTCTGATGGTGGGACTCACCTGCAATTAACGTCAGCAAGTTCTGCATGTCCCACGATATGTATATGAACATCTAAGCTGTCCAGATAGTGGGACCCATCTGCTGACTGACGTCAGCAAATTTATGGGTCCCATGTGATGTACATGTACGTCCCAACCGTCCAGATGGTGGGACCCGCTGTTGGACAATGTTTGGATGGTGCTGGTTTACATGGACAATATTTGGGTGGTGCTGATTTACATGGAAAATGTTTGGTTGGTGCCGATTTACCTAGGCAATGTTTGGACCGTATTGATCATCATTTATGGGCCATGTGCCCCATGGACTGATAGTGTACAGTGATACACATGCTACACCTACAATTGTTGAAATGATTTTTGGTGTGGTCCAAGCCCACTTGAGGCTCATTGGCACGGCCCATCCATGAGGCCCATCATGATGTATTTTTGGCCCATGTCCGGGGTCCACTTGTTTGTATTGTTAGGCCCATGTCATGTCCCATTTGATGCACATGAGGCCCAAGCTGTGCAGCCTGCTTGTTGTATATGAGGCCCATGGTGATGCATTTATGGCCCATTTGATGAGGCCTATTACGATAAATTTGAGGCCCATGAGACGAGGCCCATTATGATATATCCGAGGCCCGTGGGTGCGGCCCATTGAGATGTATTCAGGGCCCATGGGCGAGACCCACTATGTGTATTCAAAGCTCGTGGACAAGGCCCATTGTGATGTATTCGAAGTCCATGGGCATGGCCCATTATGATACCTTTGAAGCCCCTATGTGAAGCCCAATGCTATGTATGTGAGGCCCATGAGGGAGGCCTAAGGTAATGTATGTGTGGGCATTGCATTGTGTATGAATCCCTTTTGTGGGCCCCTCCTTGGGAGCAATGTTGGTTAAATGGCCACATTGATGGGCAATGATGATTAGATGTCCACATTGTGACCTTCCCTTAGGCCATTTGTTAGGCCGATTGTCGAGGCTGATTGTTGAGGTCGATTCTGATTTCGATTATCGAGGCCGATTCCATTTTTCAATTCTGATTCTGATTGTGAGGCTGATTGTTGAGGCCGATTCCGATTCCGATTGTCGAGGCCGATTATTGATTCAGATTTCGATTGTCGAGGCCGATTCTGATTTCGATTGTCGAGGCTGATTATTGATTCAGATTCTGATTGTCGAGGTTAGTTGTTGAGGCCGATTCTAATTTTGATTATCGAGGCCTATTCTGATTGTCGATTCCGATTACTATTGTCGAGGTCAATTGTTAAGGCCGATTCTGATTCCGATTATCGAGGCCAATTATGATTGTCGATACCGATTTTGATTGTTAAGATTAATTCCGATTGTCGAGGTTGATTCCGATTGTTGATTCTAATTTTGATTGTCGAGGCCAATTGTTGAGGCCGATTCCGATTCTAATTGTCGAGGCCGATTGTTGAGGCCGATTCGATTCTGATTGTTAAGGCTGATTGTTGAGGTCGATTTTGATTCCAATTGTCGAGGCCGATTCTGATTGTTATTCTGATTCCGATTTCGAATGTCGAGGCCGATTGTTGAAGTCGATTCTAATTTTGATTGTCGAGGCCGATTATCGAGGCTGATTCCGATTGTTGAGGCCAATGAGATGCATATGCGGCTCATATTTAAGGCCCATTGTGATGTGCATTCGATCCATGTTTGAGGCCTAATGTGATGCGTATAAGGCGTATTCAGCTTATGTTTAAGGCCCAATGTGATGTATATGAGGCCTATGTGTTGAGTGATGTATATGAGGCCTATGTTTTGAGGCCCATTGTGATGCATTTGAGGGCCAACCGATGGAGCCCATTGTGATGATGTTAGGCCCATGTGAAAGGCCCATCGTGATGTATATTAAGCTCTTAAGTGAGGCCCATAGTGTTGTATATTAAGCTCTTAAGTGAGGCCCATGGTGTTGTATATTTGGCCCTTGTGTAAGGCCATAGATCCACTATATGTTAGGCTCTATGTGGGCCATTCCTTGGGGGTAATGTTGGTTAAATGTCCACATTGTCGAGGTCGATTGTCAGTGCCAGTTATTGATACTGATTATGAGTATGTGACAGCATAACATCATAATATATGCCCATATACATCATCTGCATGTTTGTTATGAGATATGATTGACCATTGCATATGTCATGGTGCCGGTTGTTATAACACCCCTTGATAGGCGGAGATTGTCTCACATGAGCACACGGTATGCGTAGGATTGATGCATAATTGGATTGTTGACTCATGCATCTTGCAATGTGCTATGATTACTTTACACCCTAGTGACATCAGGGTCGTAGCCTCCGCAGGCATATCGTGGATGGCTAGATGGAACAACGAAAATTTGTTCTACATGGGGTGCTATAGATATCCCTAGGTGAAAGTCGCAAAACCCTCTTGGTTCTAGAGGTTGCTCTAACATCTAGACCGAGTGGATACATGAGCGCATGAGGGCCGTATACCATTAGGCTGCATCTCCCACTATGTCATGGTCAGTTTGAAGGGGGTACAGCCTTACCTGCCCAAGATGAGGGGGCAACGCTAAGCTGAGTCTGACCAACTTAAGGAATGGGTCTGTTATCGATGAGCCAGGCTCGATATTGGCAGGCGGATAGTGAGGTCTCTTCCACTCACCTCGTTGCATGTAATGGGGTGGCAATCTGATTTGGAGTGTAATAGACCCCGGTGATTTCCTAAAGAGGAACCGTAATGATATATGGATTTATTGAGTAGGAGGCATTCATTTCATTCATTATCCACTCATGCTGGTGGTGCGTAACTAATTATTGTGTACCTTCGCATGGCCAGAATTTCGGTTGGGCGCGCGACTAACCTCAGATCAGGAGTCTACCGCATTGAGTCTGACTATCCAAATTTAGGTATGGGACTGGTTTGGATAGAAGTCCTTTGTGATAGACCTCATAGCTTGTGATACTATGACTTCACACTCCAGCTTAGTCATTCCATTCGCACCGCATATTGCATTGCATCCTCGGTATCTGATATTGGCTTATTATGTTTTTTTGCATCGTATAGCCTTGATATGGTAGTTAGCATTCATGCCTTGAATTATATAGTCTTGGTACGGCTGATAACACTCATAGACTTACCAGCATATTTTCGCTTACTCTGGTATCGTAGGATTTCTAATCTTGTCAGTATTTTCGCTTACTCTAATTACTCTGATATTACTTACTTGGCACTTACCTTGTGCACACACTTTCACCACCCACTGAGCTTTTTATAAGCTTATGCACAATAGATGTGTGCAGGTGGCGTTAGGTTGCAATAGCAATGAGCTTGGAGTATGCAGTGGACCTCTGGAGCTTTAATTTTTGATATATGTATTTTTCTTTTAACATTGTATTCAAAAGATTATATTATTGGATATGTGATGACGATGTTGCCTTTGTGATTTGGGTAAACTTGTGGTTATGCTTCTTACGAGATAAATGTATGTTGAAAAATCCTCCTTGTAGGATCTTAGGATCAGAATCTGGTGTATGGGTGCTAGGAGCCGAGAATGGGGTACTACGGAGGCTGTTGGCACCAGATTCGGCGATCGGAAATTTGTGAGCCCGGTTTTTGAGTTTGGGGCGTAACAATACGAGTGGACTGAGTAATGTTAGGAAGCTTTTTCTAATCTCAAAGGCATGTTGAGCACCACACCTATCATGCAGCCACCCAATTGGAACATTCCTTTTGAAATTATGTGTGACACATCTGACTATGCTATTGGGGCAGTGTTAGGACAGAGAAAAGAAAAGAAGCCCTATGTTTTTCATTATATAGGTAGAACTTTAAATCTTGCCCAAGTAAATTACTCTACTACGAAGAAGGAACTCTTAGCCGTAGTATTCGCTATTGACAAATTTAGGTCCCACTTGATTGGATCTAAGATCATTATCTACACTGATCATGCAACGCTCAAGTACCTTTTTTGAAGAATGATGCTAAGCCATGCTTGATAAGATGGATCCTACTACTCCAGGAATTTGATTTGGAACTACGAGACAAAAACGAAGTAAAGAACATAGTGGCTAACCATCTTTCAAGAATTAACCTCCCTGATTCCCTTGAGACGACACCTATAAATGACATATTCCTTGATGAACAACTATCTAAATTCTCCAACTTACCTTGGTTTGCTGATATTGTTAATTATCTTGCCACAGGTTTCACGCTAACACATTGGATTGCGCAAGCTAAGAAAAAATTCTTCACTGAGGTTCGTAAGTTTTTCTGGGATGACCCATATTTATTTAAATATTACCCAGACCAAATTCTAAGGAGATGTGTCCCAGCTAATGAACACCAAAGTGTCATCTCCTTCTGTCACTCTCTGTCCTGTGATGGTCGCTTTTCTTCTAAAAAGACCATGGCCAAAATTTTGTAGTGCAGCTTCTATTGGCCCACTATGTTCAAGGACACTCATGAGTTCTGTAAAGCTTGTGAGCATTGTCAGAAATTAGGAGCGTTGTTCCGTCGAAATATGATGCATTTGAATCCCATTCTGATCATTGAAGCATTTGACTATTGGGGCATCAATTTCATGGGGCCATTCCCCCAATCCTTTGGGAATTTATATATTTTGCTAGCAGTAGACTATGTCACTAAATGGGTTGAAGCGGTCTCATGTCAGAACAATGACCATCAAACGGTCATTCGGTTCTTAAAAGAAAACATCATTTCCCGGTTTGAAATACCTCGAGCCATTATTAGTGATGGAGGTTCACATTTTTGCAATAGGCCATTTACGAACTTAATGAAGAAATATGACATCTCTCATAAAGTGAGCACTTCATACTACCCACAGACAAGTGGGCAAGCTGAGATTTCCAACAGGAAGATTAAACATATTTTGGAGAAAACGATTAACCCCGATCGCAAGGATTAGTTAATCTGTTTGATTGATGCTTTATGGGCATATTGTACAACTTTTAAGATGCCTATTGGAATGTCTTCCTTTAGACTTATCTATGGGAAAGCTTACCACTTGCCTGTGGAATTGGAACATAGAGCCTACTGGGCTATTAAAAATCTAAATTTTAACTTAGACGATGCTGTCTCGCTGCACAAACTTCAGTTGAATGAACTCGAGGAAATTCGGAATGACACATATGACAACTTGAGAATTTACAAGGGCGGGATGATGGTGTTGTATGACAAGAACATCCTTCGAAAATCATTCTTAATTAGTCAAAAAGTCCTTGTATACAATTCTCGGTTACATCTTTTTTCGAGTAAACTCCAATCTCGTTGGACTGGCCCTTTTACCATTACTAATGTTTATCCTCATAGGGCTGTCGAGATTCAAAATCTAATGAATGACAAAAATTTCAAAGTGAATGGACATCGTTTAAAGCCATTGGTTGAAAATTTGATTCAGAGGATATGTCCATACCTCTAATTGATCCTGTTTACCAGGATTAACTTCCTAGTCTGATGGAGGTATAGTTAGGTTTATTGCTTTCATAGGATTTAGGACCAGGATAGTTTGCTTTCCGCTTATCTAGTCTTTATACTAACCCATCTTCACATTGAGAACTTTTGAAGAGCTGCAATTCACTTTTTCCGGGTACTACCTTTCCTGCACTTCTCCTTTCTTTTCGTTGCCTCTTTTACATTACATGCTTATATCTTTACATTGAGGACAATGTATATTTTAGGTTGAGGGGTGTGGATTAGGTAAACTAATCGGTGTTTTCTTAGTTTTAAGTAAAATTTAAAATTTTGAAAATTTCAATGTTTCGAATTGAAACCTCTTTGGAAAATGATAGTTTGTGCAATTAAAGAATGTTGTGAGTATAATGATAAGATAGAGATTGAATTTTGAATTATTGGATTTTGATCAACTAAGTAGCCTATCACTTATGGTTCTCGCACTCAATTGATTAAGAGGAAGTTTTAAATATAATGTCGATCTAAATCATAAGACACATTCAGTTTGCTTTTTATGAGTTTCGTTAGAATTTCTGATTATTAGTGTTCACAACCCCAAGTGTAGGGTCGTGATGTGGTAATAATCTCGGTGAGACTGAGGTCGAATCCACAGGGACTAATCTCATGTGTATTCTGAAAGTAACTGGAAGTAAAACTAGAAGAAGATGTAAACCTATATTTGAAAGTGTAGAGAGAGTAATCGTGAATGGAGTAATTAAAACTAGTGAATTTAAAGTTGAGAACTAGGGTTTTCAAGGATCCACTTGTAGTAATCAGGGAGATCTATTACTTGATTCAAGGACACAACTGGAATCAGAGTTCTACATATCTAGTTAGAAGATATCTCAATAAAACCAAACCTGAACTTCCTTTGACCTAATTCTTAACGGATGAGAGTTATGAAAACTGGAAGTGAATCCATCACCTATTCATGCCTATGAGACAATGGTGAACAACAGGATATACCAATTCCACAATCAAATATAGGAGAATTATGAAGGTTAGAAGGGATTCCATCACCCAACCATGCCCAAGGGACGATGGTGAACAACAGGATTTCCTAATTTCATAATCTCAAAGCATGAAAAGAAGATACTCAAAGCTAATGCAGATCTATTGTAATTTGAATCACAACAAACCATTAAAAACTGAAAGTATTTCTTAAAGATCAAACTAGAATCGAAGTAAGTTCAACATAAACATTAATCAAAGCAATAGAAACATTCCATCTCGCTACAAGCTTCACCTCTTAGCCCTAGCTAAGAGGTTTAGTCAACCATAGACATGATTGGATCTAAAACCTTAAAAGAAAGCATGAAAAACTAAGGAAGAAAGAAGAAAAATGCTTGGCGATGACTCTCTACCCTTGTGCTTTACTCCTCTACACCTTAGGTAGATGCCCAGGGATGCTCTGGGGACTCATATTTATAGTTGTGCAACACCTCCTTTGAAAGATCCAGAATCTGCCTTAAATTTACACACTCCGTGTAAGACCCGTATCCTAAATCGTATAGTTCCGTAGGTTCCCACGATCTTCCCTGACGAATTCTGGCAACCTTTGACCCTTAACCGGCAATTATGCACGACCTTGAGTCACATGCTGTTAACCCGAGTCAACTCAACCCATGACTAGTACCCTAGCGACCGCGCCGTCACCACTATTCCGATGCCGCGTCTCGCACGCCGAAGCGATACCCAGGCCAAGAGATGTGGGCCCACGTTCAGCTTGAGGAAAACGTCGTGCGTTGCAAAACCCAAGAGAATCTCTACGACTTGTCACTTCAATTAATTAATCAATCACCTCATGTCAAGTACACATCACCTTTCACCCATCCCCAAGCAACCCCTAAAGTCAACACACACACGCTCTCTCTCCGCCCATCAAGTACACTTATCCATCACTCACATCCCATCCTCTCTCTTACAACAATTTCTCCCTCATTTTCTCCAAGCAATTCATGTCCATGGCTTCCATGGGGGAGAAGCTAGTATGGCCCACTTCCTATCTCCCATCTCCACCATCCAAGTTTGATCCCAACCGTTGAAATTGGTCATTTGGAGCTCTACCATGCATTGGCAGAAGAAGGAAGGAGAGATCTCGAGGTGGGTGTTTATCCGTCAATTTTTTTTAGTTTGATGGTCCACTTATGGTGGGATCCATCTTGATGTATGCATTGTGGTGAGGGGCCCATAGTGGCCGGGTTTCTCCACCATCCGATCTCTCTCTCTCTCTTGATGCGTGGTCCACCAATGATGCATGTGTTTCACCCATGCTATGGGGCCAATCATGATGTTTCTATTGATCCACACCATCCATTGGTAGAGATGGTGGTTCTCGCGCGAGCAACACCTTACTGCAAAGATGCCAGCAAGTTCCGTGCCACCCCAATGTATGAGGGATAACATCCACACCGTATGTCTCATTGGAGAGGCCTCCTAGGCATAGGCCTGCTGAACTAGGTGCACTGGCCTGCGGTCCAGCAGCAGGCGCTGGTGTAAGGAAAGACACAAATACCAGCTTGCTCTTCAGTTGGTGGGCCACACTCACGTGGCACCTTGATTTATGTGCTTTAAATCTGCACCGTTCATCCAGTTTTTCAGGTCATTTTTGGGCTGGACAGACCCAACGGCCAGCAACCCTCTATGCTGTGTTGTTTTATCCACCTTGTCTAGCTGTTTTGGGTGGACATAAGGGATTGGCCCACCTCCTAGGTGGCCCACATCCATGGGACCCACGTTGCATATGGGGTGCCCACGTTGTCCAGCATATGGAACGTGGACCCAGCATGATTTATGTGTGCGCCCATACCGTCCGTCCATGAGACCACATTGATTTATGTATTTGTCCACACCGTCCAGCTAATGCACGTGTGACCCACTAATGATGTATGTATTTCATATCCACACCGTCCATTGACGGTGGGACTCCACCGTGATGTATGTGTCTTCTTCACGCTGTCCATCCATGGGATGGCCCACCACATGGGACCCAACTGCATGTGTTTTACCCACATCGTCTGTCTAGCGTCTCTAGACGCTGGACGCTGACGCTTCACTCTCCCACACACATACACTAATATATATGTGTATATATATATGGTATATCATTATTATATAATATAATATAATATATTATAATGGTATGGTGGGTCACCACATGGGACCCACCTTTAACATATAAGATCTGCACCGTCTAGATAGATCTGGACGGTGGGCAGCCACTCCTCATTGCATATATATTATATATATAATATTATATTTGATTATATAATATATGATAGTATTTATATAATATAATATACAACTATGGTGGGCCACCCTCACGTGGGACCCACCATACCTTCAGCAGCTACTTAGCAGTTGTGTTGACGTCAGCTGTAGCTGACGTGGGGAGAGATCCTCACCGTTTGGGATTCTGCTGATGGATGGACCCATCTAAACTGTCCATCCGTTGATCATATGGATGAAGATCCCATGGTGAATGTGTTGCATTCCAACCGTCCATCCATCTTGCTGGCAGGAGCTTTGAACAGCCACCGTGATGCACGTGTCGTATCCCTACCGCCCATCCATCTGACGTGATGGGCCACGTATGTGGACCCCACTGATGTATGTGAACCGTCCATCCTTTTGGCTAATTCTCCTCAAGGCTTGAGACAAAAAAAAAAAAAGACAGATCTAGTTATCAGGTGGACCCCACCATCATGCATGTGCTGTAGCTACAATGTCCAACCATTTTGACAGAGAATTTTAAGGCTTGAGATCAAAAATAAGACAAATATAGTATCATGTGGACCACATTGGAGAAATAGTGGGATTGAACGTGTACCATTGAAACCCCCTTGGTTCCAAAATTTTGGACCAATATGATATTTGTTCTTCCTCTCATCTAGGTCTCTATGACCTTATGAACAAACTTGATGGAAAATAAATACTATGATGGGCTTATTGAGGTTTTAACGGTGAATGATCATTACCTCTATTGTTATGTGTAGTATGGTCCAGATGATCCTTGGATATGATTCATTTTTATTTTGAGTAATACTCTTAAATAATCTCTAGGTGAATGGTGTGGATTGTCACGCCCCAAACTCGGAAACTGGGCTCACAAAATTCCCGATTGCCGAATCCGGTGCCGACAGCCTCCATAGAACCCCATTCTCGGCTCCCAGTGCCCATACGCCAGGTTCCGATCCTGGGATGCTACAAGGATGATTTTCAACATTAGTTTAATTCGTAATAAGCATAACCAAAGGCATAACCCATAAACAACAACCAAAAACTTCATCACATTTCCACTATGATCAAAAACTTTACAAGTACAATGAGCATAAAGGGAAATACAATGATGATAGACAAAAGCTCTAAAATGATCTTCTCTGCGCTCCTACCTCAGCGCTTCTGCGTCCCCACATCACCTGCACGCAACGGTCGTGCATAAGCTTATAGAAAGCTTAGAGGGTGGTGGAAGTGTGTGCACAAAGTAGTAATGCAGTATGCAGTATCAGAGTAATGCGGAACATGCTGTTGAATCCATGCATACTACTAGCCATACCAAGCCTATGCGATGCAAGGCATGAATGATGTCGACCATACCAAGGCCATGCGATGCGAGATGTAACTCAAGCATACAAATCCTCATCTATATCCACATATTAGTACAGCTCAAATCTGGGATATCACTAGGGTCTAGTATACTCTAACCAGATTGCCGCCCCATCTCACGCAATAAGGTAAGTGGAAGAGACCTCACTACCCGCCTGCCAATATAGAGCTTGGCTCGTCGATAGCGGACCCATTCCTCGAGTTGGTTAAACTCAGCCTAGCTTTACCCCCTCCTCTGGTGGGTAAGGCTGTACCCCCTTCCAACCGACCATGACATAGTGGAAAGCGCAGCCGTCTGGTAATCGGCACTCGGCACTCCTGCACCCACTTGGTCTAGACATTGGAGCAACCTCTTAGTACCATAAGGGTTTAGGGACTTTCAACCAGAGATATCTATAGCACCCCATATAGAACAAGATTTTCGGTATCCAATTCTGCCAACCAGGATATGCTTGTGGCGGCTACGGCTCTGATGTCGCTAGGGCGTATAGTAACCATATCACACGAAGAGAATGCATGAATCACACTATCTAGTCATCTAGCAATCCTGAGCGTCTCGTGCGCTTATGTGGGGCAACACCGCCTAACCGGGAGCCCCTAACAATTTGCCCGAAGGCATATGCTATGATCAGTCACTTCTCATATCAAGCATACATATGATGCATATGATCATGAACCATGGGACTATACTAAACATGTTATATGGGATAGATGTTGTTCATAAGGAGATGGGCCTAAACGGCCTACAAGTACGGGCCTAACAATGGGCCCTAGGGAGAATCATAATGCAGACATTTAACCAACATTATTCTACAATGTGGACGTCAAACTAACATTGCTCCCAAGGCATTGCCTGTCGTAAACATCATTACATAAACCATGTTGGGATCACACATTGCAATGGACCTTAGGTACATCCCATTGGACCTTAAATACATCAAATGGGTCGTATCACATGGGCCTTACATTCATCAAATGGGCCATATTAATGGGCCTCACCAATGGGTCTTATGTACATTGCAATGGGCCATAACCCATGGGCCTTATATATATATTAAAGTGGGCCTCAACCACGGCCACAAATACATCGAATGGGCCTTTCATTCACATCAAAGCGGGCCTAAAAAATAGGCCATAATTATGGTAAGGTAGGCCTAATCACTTGGGCCTTATGCATATCAAGGTGAGCCCATTTGAACTATAGATCTGACTCATTCTTTGGCTCACACCATGAAATGAGCTTGCAAAATAGATGGACAGCTTGCATGCAACACATGCATCATGATGGGGTCCACATTTGGAGTGGGTCTTTGTCGGGCCGTCTGTCGTCCGCAGCAAAGAGCGCGCAGTAAAGACTGCCCCTTTCTAACAAGCAAGCGGCCTTCTGCAACAAAGAACATCTTCTTTTTTTTTTGCTTTTCCTACGAAAAATTGCATGTGGGGCCCGCTACTAGAGAATCCACTCCGTCCAATGCGTTCTAGGGCTCGAAATACGCAAAACGAGTCCAATATACAGCGTATTTGGGGTGTAGATACAACAAGGTGGGTCCTACAAGTTTTGTACAGTAAGAAACAAAATTTTTCATGGTATGGCCCGCCTGATTATCGGATTCACCTCATTTTTCGGCTCAACGCCTAAAATGAGTTGGGAAAAGGGATGAACGACATGGATCGAACCCTTACATTGGGGTGGGGCCTGCATGAGTGGCCGACCCAAAAATCTCTCTTTGATGCATGTTCGCCACTCCACAGGACCGATGCCAAGACCTCTTGTGTGAAACGAGGTATCCTTCACTCGGTCTGCCAGTGAGGTAGGGAGTTGGGCGTGGGCCCAGCGTTGCAACGAGGTATCTTCACTCGGTCTACTACCTGAGCAAGGGGGCCGAGTGGGCCCACCTCAGTTCACATTTCACTGACGGCCACTCCCACTGTTAGCCACCTCAAGGTGGGCCCCCAATAGATGGTTGCGATGGCACAAAAACATCATGGTGTGTCCCACATGGATGGGGTCCACCGAAAATGGCATGGATGATAACATACATATTAGGTGGGCCACAATCATAGAAAGAGAGAGAGAGGGAGAGAGGAAGACATCGGCAATATCGGAGGGGCCCCGCCACTATGGGCCCTCTTGAATTTAAGCATACATCAAGGTGGGCCCCACTACATGGACCCTTGAATCAACAAAATGAATGAAAAATAAAATCTAAGATCACCCACTGCTTTCTTCTTGCACCAAAGGCTTTCTTAGCTCCTTAGCTTTGATTCCAATGGGGGAGATGAGGTTTGGATGGTGGAGATGGGAGATGAGAGAGTAGGAAAGGTGGGCCACACTTGTTGCTTGGGAGAGGTGGGAGAGGCTTAGACGTGTAAAGGGGTTGGGTTCTAGGAAAGTGTTTTAAGAGAGAGAGAGAGAGAGAGAGAGAGAGAGAGAGAGAGAGAGAGAGAGAGAGAGAGACTTATAAAGGGAGAGATGGGTGATGGATGTGGTGTGATGGATGTGGTGGTGATGGGTGTAAGAGGCTCTTTTTGACTTTTGGGGTAAAAGGTGTAAGAGAGGTATGGGTTTTGTAAGAACTTTTTGACTTTTGGGGCTTGCTTGGGGAAAAGTGTGGGGTGATGTGTACTTGACATGATGGGATTGATTGATGGATGATTGATGTAACATCTCGTTGAGATTCTCTTGGGATTCGTACGTGTGGCATTTTCCCCACACCAAACGCTGACCCTCATCTCTTGACCAGAGAATCGGATCGGCACGCGAGTCGTGGCATCGGAACCGCGACGACGGTGCGGTCGCAAGGGTACAAGTCTCGGGTTGAGTCAACTCAGGTTGACAGCATGTGAATCAGGGTCGCACGCAATGCTGGTTAAGGGTCGAAGGTTGCCGAAATTCGACCGGAAAGACCGCGGGAACCTACGGAATGGTACCGTCTAGGATACGGGTCTTACATGGATGATCTCGGCCCATTGATTCGGCCCATTTGGAATCGGCCCATTCAACTCAGCCCGTTTGTATCGGCCCATTTGTATCAATCCATTTGTATCAACCCATTTGTATCGGCCCATGTGATTCGGCCCATTTGTATCGGCCCATTTGATTCAGCCCATTTGATGCAGCCCGTTCAATGTATATTGGCTCATTGGTGCAGCTTGTGGATACGGTTCACTTAATGTATATTTAAGGCCTGTATTTGAGGCCCAGGTGCAGGGCCCACCTGTTGTGTATTTGAGGCCCGTGTGATGAGGGGCTAATGTGATGTATTTGAGGCCTAGGTGCAGGGTCCACTTGTTGTATATTCAACGCGCGTTGAGATATGTGATTTTACCATGATGTATGTAATGATGTTTATGTGGGCCACTCCTTGAGAGTAATGTTGGTTGAATGGCCACATTGATGGGCAATGATGGTTTAATGTCCACATTGTGACCTTCCACTAGGCCTTGTTAGGCCCATTCTTACTGATCCCGATTGTCGTGACCGATTACTGACTCTAATTGTCGTGGCCGATTGCCGATTCCGATTGACGTGACCGATTTACCGATTCTGATTATTGATCAATTCTGATTGTCGTGACTGATTACCAACTCCGATTGTCATGTTCGATTTTTCGATTCTGGTTATCGATCGATCCGATCGTCATGACCGATTTGCCGATTCTGATTATCGATCGATCTGATCTTCGTGACCAATTTGCCGATTCCGATTATCGTTCGATCCGATCATTGTGACCGATTTGCTAATTCTGATTATTGATCGATTCGATCACCGTGACCGATTTGTCGATTCTGATTATCGATCGATTCCAATTGTCGTGACCGATTACCGACTACTATTACCTTGACCGATTTGTCGATTCTGATTATAAATCTATTCGATCATCGTGACCAAATTGTCAATTCTGATTTTTGATCGATCCCCTCGCCATGACCGATTTGCCGATTCTGATTATCGATCGATCCAATCGTTGTGACCGATTTGCCGATTCTGATTATCGATCGATTTTGATTGTCGTAACCGATTATCGACTCCGATTGTCGTGACCGATTACCGACTTTGATTGTCGTGACTGATTTGCCGATTCTGATTATCGATTGATCCCGATTGTCATGGCCGATTGCCGATTCCGATTTACGTGACCGATTTACCGTTCTGATTATCGATTGATCCCGATTGTCGAGGCCAAGTATCGAGGTCGACTCTGATTATCGAGGCTGAGTCTGAGTGTCGATTTTGATTGTCGAGGCCGATTTCGATTGTCGAGACCTATATGGTGTATATGCGACTCGTAGTTGAGGCCCATGGTGTTGTATATTTGGCCCTTGTGTGAGGTCATGGGTCCACTATATGTTAGGATCTATGAAGGTCATTCCTCGGGGGCAATGTTGGTTAAATGTCCACATTGTCGAGGTCGATTGTTGATGCCGGTTATTGATACTGATTATGAGTATGTGACAGCATAGCATCATGATACATGCCCATACGCATTATCTGTATGTTTGTTATGAGATGCAGTTGATCATTACATATGTCATGGGCAGGTTGTTATGAGACTCCCTGATAGGTGGAGGTCATCTCACATGAGCGCACGGTATGCGCAGGATGACGCATGACTGAATTGTATGACACATGTATCTTGCATTGTGTGTTGTGATTACTGTACGCCCTAGCGACATCAGGGCCGTAGCCTCCACAGACAAATCATGGGTGGCCAGATGGGACACCAGAAATATTTTGTTCGAGCATCGTGCTGCCATAGACGGCCCTGGGTGAAAATCCCTAAAATCCTCTTGGTACCAGAGGACGCCCCAACGTCGAGACTGAGTTGATATACATAAGCGCCCGAGTGCCGAATACTAGGAGGCCGCGTCTCCCACTGTATCGTGGTCGGTTGAGAGGGGGTGTGGCCTTACCCGCCTGAGCGTAGGGGGCATTGCTAGGCTGAGTCCGACGAACTCGAGAAATAGGTCTGCTGTCGATTTGCCAAATAGGTATTGGCAGACTATTCGCCAGGCGGATAGTGAGGTTTCTTACACTCACTTGGACTGTGCGGCTGGGAGAGCGGCAGTGCCATTTGGAGTGTACTAAACCCCGGTGATGATTTCAGAGACGAACTGTACTGATATGTGGACTTATTGGGCAGGAATTGCATACTTATTTATTCATTCATTCTCTATCCACTCGGGCTGGTGGTGCGCAACTAACTGTTGTGTACCTTCGCATGACTAGGATTTCGGTTGGGCGCGCGACTAATCTGAAATCAGGAGTCTACTACATTGAGTCTGTCTATCCAAATTTAGGTATGAGACTGGTTTGGATAAAAGTCCCTTGTGATAGATCCCATAGTCTGCGATAATACGTACTATTATCCCGACTCACTCCAGCTTAGTCATTTCATTCACACCGCACATTACATTGCATCCGCAATACTTAGCATTAATATGGTCGTTAGCATTCATGCCTTGCATCGCATAGCCTTGGTACGGCTGATGGCACTCATAGACTTATTATTGTATTTCTGCTTATTTCGATATTGTATGATTTATGGCATTGTATCCTTGGCATCTAATATTTGGCTCTCTTTGACTCCTCATTTGCATAGCTGATTTGTATTGCGTACCCTGATATTGTATGACTCATGAACTTGTCAGTACATCCGTTTACTCTAATTACTCTGATATTGCTTACTCGACACTTATCTTGTACACACACTTTCACCACCCACTAAGCTTTCTATAAGCTTATGCACGATAAATGCGTGCAGGTGACGTTAGGTTGCAGTAGCATCAAGCTTGGAGCGTACAGTGGTCTTCTGGAGCTTGATTTTTGATTTATGTATTTCCCTTTTAGCATTATACTCAAATAATTATATTAGTGGATATGTGATGATGATGTTGCCTTTGTGAATTGGGTAATCTTGTGGTTATGCTTATTATGAGTTAAATGTACATTAGAAAATCCTCCTTGTAGGATCCCAGGATCGGAATCTGGCATATGGACGCTAGGAGCCGAGAATGGGGTACTACGGAGGCTGTTGGCACCGGATTAGACGATCGGGATTCTAGTGAATCTGATTTCCAGATTTGGGGCGTGACACTCCGGGTAATTCTGTGCAACTCTGCATAAGTCGTTCGATGCCATTGAACTGCCTTCGATGCATCGAAGGTGACTTTTATACGTGCCTTTTCCGCGCTGCGTAACTTCGTCCGGATTTTGTAATCTTCTATGTCATCGAACCTTCCTTCGATGTCATCAAGCGTTATTCAAGGAATCGATAATGCATCCAAAATAGTCTAGCAAGTTTTACAGAAAATCCACGGAAAATTCAATGTCATCAAAGTGGCTTTGATGTCATCGAGCAAGGCTTCGAATCATTGAACAAGTCCTCGAGTCATCAAAAAACGTCTTTAATTTGTCCAGCAACTAACTCGATTTTCTTTCATAAATTTAATGTCATTGACCCGTGTTCGATGTCATCAAATGTGTCTTCGTTGTCATCGAATGGTGATCGATGACACAGTCAATGTGAATTCCGTACTTATTCTTTCGATTTCTTTCCTTCTGCACTTGGTTTTCTTGAATCTTGGGACCTTAAAATCTTCAATCTTTGTCTCCTAAGATCCATTCTTTGCCTTGGTGATCTTTGAACATCAAATGCAAGCTTTTAACACCTTTTCCAATTCAAGCTCTTAAATTCACCTTACAACACAAACATGAGTAAAATAGGACATTAACCAATATCATGTTCGTAAAACCAAGATATAAATGGGGGATAATATCTAATATTTGACCCTCAATACAATTTCCAACCAGCATTTTTCTAGTCCCGAGCATAGTATGCGTGAAATAAACCTCAATGCTCAATGTCCAAAACCTCTTTCAGAAAACATCTTTTATGCACTCAAGTATGAATGGGTAGAAATAAGATACAAAAGTGAGATTTTGAAAACCTAAAACCAAATCACATGAGCAACCAATCAAATAAGTTCTTTGTCCATTAAATCAAAGCATAATTTGCATATCAAGTTTTTCACCGTGCTCAGTGAAAATCAACTTACTTCCCGTACGAACACTATCAATTTATAATCTTAGCCATGCTCATCACTTCAAGATTAGTTCAAAGCTCGAGTACTGATTCTGAACTTATCCCCTTCTCCTTCTTTTTCTAGTTTTTTATTTTATATCAACGGTCAATTTTTATTCATTCTTTTTATTTTTGCATTTTTTTTAAAAAAATTTCATTCCTTTCATTCTTTTTCATAATACATGACCTTTTTTATCGATCTCCTATTTTTTAACTGGTTCTTTTCTTCTTTTAAGGTGGATAAAATTCTCCAGACTTGATTCTCACCATCTATCAGTGATTCACATACTAACAATCAGAAATTCTAGTACATTTTACAAAAGATAAATTGAATGTGTCTCGCGATTTAGATTAGCATGATATTCAAACTTCCTCTTAATCAATTAAGCAAAAGAACTTAAGTAATAGATTACTTAGTTGATTAAACTCCAACAATCCAAAATTCAATCTCTATCTTCTCATACTCAAAGCATTCTTAAGCACACAATTCATCGCTTTCCAAACAATTTTAACTTGAAACATTGAAAATTTTCAAAATTTTGCTCAAAATTGAGAAAATACTGATTAGTTTATTTAATCCCCCATCCCCAACCGAAAAATCTACATTGTCCTCAATGTAAAAGAATTAAGCAATAATGCAAAAGCGGCAATGAAAAGAAAAGGGAAGTGATGGAAAGGTAATACCTGAAGAAAGAATTTTGAGGCTTTTCCAATGGTCTCAGTGTGAAGATGGGTTAGCACAAGAATTAAACCAACAAAAAGTAAACTATCTTAAACAGTGAAAATCAAACTATCTTAAACATATATATAAAAGCAATAAACCTAACTATACCTCCGTCAGACTAGGAGGTCAATCCTGATAAATAGGATTAATTAGAGGTATGGACATGTCCTCTGAATCAAGTTTCTCAACAAATGGCTTTAATCGATGTCCATTCACTTTGAAAATATTGTCATTGTTTGGATTCTGAATCTCGACAGCCCCATGAAGATAGACATTAGTAATATGGAAAGGGCCGGTCCAACGAGATCGGAGTTTACCCAAAAAAAGATGTCACCGAGAATTATACAAAAGGACCTTCTGACCTAGTATGAATGATTTCCGAAGAATATGTTGGTCATGAAACACCTTCATCATGTCCTTGTAAATTCTCGAGTTCTTGTATGCGTCATTCTGGATCTCTTCAAATTCATTCAACTGAAGTTTGCGTAATGAGCCAGCGTTGTCCAAATTGAAGTTCAAATTCTTGATAGCCCAATAGGCTCTATGTTCCAACTCCATAGGTAAGGGGCAAGTCTTTCCGAAGACAATTCTAAAGGGAGATATTCCAACAGGGGCCTTAAATGCAGTACAGTAAGCCCATAAAGCATCGGTCAATTAGATTAACCAATCCTTACAGTCAGGGTTAACCATTTTTTCCAAAATATGTTTAATTTTTCTATTGAAAATCTTAGCTTGCCCACTTGTTTGTGGGTGGTATGGAGTGCTCACTTTATGAGAGATGCCATATTTCTTCATTAAGTTCGCAAATGGCCTATTGCAAAAATGTGAACCTCTATCACTAATGATGGCTCAAGCGTTTTAAACTGGGAAATGATGTTCTCTTTTAAGAATTTAATGATCGTTTGATCATCATTGTTTCGGCATAGGATTGCTTCAACCCATTTAGTGACATAGTGACATATATAAATTCTCAAAAGATTGGGGGAATGGTCCCATGAAATCGATCCCCAGTAATCAATGATCAAAATGGGGTTCAAGGGCATCATGTTTCGAAACATAGAAAGTAAATTTATTTCTAAAAATAGAAAGTAAATTTGTTTCTAAAAATTAAAAAGGAAAGGAAATTAGTTTCTAAAAATATATCAAGAAAGTTTCTAAAAAAATAAAAAGTTAGTTTCTAAAAACAAATTAGGAAAGTTTCTATCCTAGAATTAGAAAGTAAATTAGTTTCTAAAAATAGAAAAGGAAAGTTTTTAAACCTAGAAATAGAAAGCTAAGTTAGTTTCTAAAGTAATTCTGAAAAAATCCTTACCTAAAAATAGAAAGTAGAAAAATCCTAATCTTGAACTAATTCCAAAACTAGTTTATCTCAGAAAAATGAAACCGTTAGTCCTTGGCAATGATGCCAAAAACTTGCTCACAACCTGTAACGCCCTGAAATTCGGGGGTCGAGTATGAACTCAACTCCCGAGTTCCAACGCATCACTTATGCAACATACACAATGATGGTTAAATGTTGTTTGAGTTAGAGCAATAAACATGAATGAGATTATACCAAAACAGTAAATCATACTCCAGTTCAATTGTATAAAGGCAAGTGGAAGACTGAAATTGTATATTTAAAGTATGTAAGGAAACAAAATTTTTATGAAACATCAGAGTATGATCGCTAACTGAGTACCCATATACATGTACTGTTTTTAGAGTCAAAAATCAAAATACAATCTAAAGATGTGTCCTGTAATCCCCGTGGTGCAATCGGCCTAAGCAAAGCCGTCCGAATACTGCATAAACGAGAACTCGTCCTGGTCCTCGTCGAAATCGGGCTTCGGCTCCTGAACCGTCGTGCCGTCTATACCTGCGACAGAGTCTAGTTGGTGTTGCAAACACCGTCCCATAACGTGGGAGTGAGTAGCTAACTCAGTGGAACAATAAAGCATAGGTTAACATGTTATCAATTCAATCAAGCAGTAATGATAAAGTAGTACAAATCAAACAATTCTAACTACTCTTATTAAGTGCGAGAATGAAATGACATGATGATGTATGCCCTTGCCAAACCACCCTCATGCGACATCATCTTACGTTCGCGAATGCTTAACTCCCTCAGTGTTCCACATCTACAAGGCACATGCGGTGCTATGATGAACATGATTACCGAGTTATTATTATTCCATTTCAAACAGCAGTATTGGGAAACTAAGGTACCTCCCTTGTATCATTCCCAAACATGATCCATTCTAGGGTCGTCAATCCTAGTTAATCTCATACGATATTATAGTTTGAGAGGCATAGCGAAGGCATCGCAAAGGGCTCGTCACCCGTCAGCACGGATACAGATCTCACCGTATGCGGCTCAATTACTGACCGTCAGCTCAAGTACAGGTCTCACCATACTCGGCTCAATCACTAGCCGTCAGCTCGAGTATAGGTCTCACCGTACTCGGCTCAACTCATACTCTAGTTGCTGTGAAAGACTCGTCGCCAATCACAGACCCTTGGAGTATACTCGAAGATACTACAGAGGACTCGTCACCCGTCAGCACGAGCACAGGTCTCACCGTACTCGGCTCTCGCCGTAAGTATCGATAGCTCGAATACAGTGTCACATACCACCGTATTTAGCTCACGAGTTCGGGTTGCTCAATGGTCACTATGGGGAGGCACTTGGCCCCAGCATAGGCCGACAGCTCGGCCACGGTGTCCCATACCACCATGTCCGGCTCATGAGTCTTAGTGGATCGAGGTACCTTGGTTAACGGGATCGCCACTGGTAAGTTTGGTACCCTAGGTTCAAACAGTAATGACCAAACATGGTGAACACACATTCAACAATCGGGTTACTTGACGAGCCTGACTAGCTCGAGCGCACAACAAGTTGGGCGATATGAAGCGCAAAAGCACTCCGTGTGGCCAACCACTATCGCCAACCGAAGTACGACTCGGGTTCGCTAGACACATTCCTTGTGGCGACATGAATCTCAGCCACAATTTCCAACTGTACCGAATGCCTGGACTATAAACATAGTCCCAAACTCATACAGTTCTCATCAATAGCATGTGGAGTTAAGCATGATAAACAAAGTAATACAACATGTTAGAAAGCATATCATAAAGCATGTTATGAAGCATGATATAAAGCATGTTGTAAAGCATGTTGTAGAGTACTATACAAATAGGGACGCAATTACGTATACATCACAAGTGAGTGGCTAAAGTAAACCACCACATGGAGGGTATCCTACATGTCTCTAAGGTAGTCGGGAATTCCATATCAGCACCTATCTAAGGTACTAACACTTAAACATTTACACTCACAAGCGTTTACACAAACACTTAGAGTACACCATTCCAACATATATGACGTATGTTAGCAAAATACGTATTAGGGCTATCCTTTCGCCAAGCGGTTGTTTTATCCATGTATACCATAATCATACAACAAATAATCATGACAAATGCATTTCCAAAATTTACACATATACGGTATTTCTAGAATACACAATTTCTACATACGTAGTATTTACAAGCGAGCATGTATTACGGCGATTCCTTTTGCCAAACTAGTATTTTATCCATATGTTGTATAATCATACATTAAATAAACATGTCAAACATTTTTCCAAAAAAAATACGTATACGGTATTTCTACGTATACCTAGAGTATGTGAAATTCCATATTCTACAACGTTAATCGAAACAGAAAATGGAAAACACTTTGTACATGTGCATTTACATGCAGATCATAAATCTATCATTATCTGACATTGAAAGCGTTGAAAACCGTAACCTATACACCTAAAGTCCTCACCTTAGCCCTTGGAATCACAACGGATCAGTAAGGTTGGATGAGCTTCCGTATTCGGGAGTTTTCTAGCCTAAAGAGCGGAATCGGTTAGCTTTTTCACAACCTATAGTCTATGCACTTCAAATCAGACCTAGGGTTAGGGTTTCTTACCTTAAAACGGAGTGGATACCACCGGGAAAGCGCCTGGAAAGAGGCGGTGTAGGCCGTGCGGTGATCGAAAGCAGCAGGAGGAAGTTCTCCCACAAATCCCAAGTTTTTCACTCCCTTTTCTCTCTCTCTCTCTCTAGGGTTTTATCCCAAATTCGTATGGCTGTGAGAGGGGCTGTTCTAAGCTCCTTTTATAGCCTAAAACCTCTCTAAAATAGACTCAGGTTCAAGGGTTACTGCTAATATAGGTATTTCGTCACTTTTCCAGCTCAAAAGAGGGGTTCTGGTGGCCCTCCTTGAGCCAAACGTCAGACTTAAGCTCTCCACACATGGATCTACGTGGGATTACGTTTTCGACTCGATCGGATTCCCAGATCGCACGTGGCGGACCACTTTCAGTTCAACGGTCAGTGGGCCACGATCCGAAATTCCAAGTACATGTAAATGTTCCTGAAATTTTTCCTGATCCGAGGGTGTAATTTGGTCTGATTCTGACGGTCTGGTTGCTTAATACTGATGCGCAAGCGAATGGTGCCAGATCACTATTCCAGATATTTATTTTGTAAAGGAAAGAGTGATTTTCACACTCCCTCACTCCGGCCTCAAGCGAATGGCCGTGGGACATCGACTGGACCTGATTTCTGAGGTGGTTGTCAAGCCCAGCGAGGCGGTCCTAAGTCCTTTACTTTGCGTTAATCGAATTTCCGATGTGCGGTCTAGACCTAATACGAAGTTTCAAGTCATTCCCGAGAGTAGCCGGGTAATGAGTTTGATCCTAAACTTTAGGGTAACCTAGAATCACTGATTTTGCAAGTTTTGGGTCTTGCAGATCGTATTTAAAGCGATCACAGCGGATTTCACGGCTAATCGAGTTTTGCACTTAGTTAACTTTGTTAAATTTCTAAAGGATTTAACCCTAATTGATTTCTGGTCGAGATGGTACTCGAGCCAAAGTACGGAAATTTACGGGTCGTTACACAACCCCAAGTGTAGGGTCGCGATGTAGTAATAATCTCGGTGAGACCAAGGTCGAATCCATAGGGACTAATCTCATGTATATTCTGAAAGTATAAATAGCAGTAAAGACCGCTTTAGTTGAAGTAGGAATATGCCAATATATCCTGAAGGGGTGTGAATAGGACTTTTTAAAGTTTTTATGGTTTATTTAAAATCCTTTTACACTAATCCTAATAACATGCACATATTAGGATTACTCAAAAGTAACTCTACTGGCTTCCAAGCTTGGTAGAGGATCCAATCACAAACTATTTAAGAAGTGAAAAAATATGCAAACTAGTTTATGATGGATATGACTATGTATGTGTGTGAGGTGTGATCTCAGATATTTAGATATGAAAATATTAAAGTAAATCACACAAGCAGAAGAATAGAAATCTCAAACACAATCATTTTTATAGTGGTTCGACTACTTGTCTACTCCACTCCAGGTAACCGCACTCAACCCTTGAGTGTACTGGATTTCACTGAGGTTTCACAGCTGTTCACCTCAAACTTAAGGTTTTAAATTAGGTTCACCTTCAACCTTTACAAGCTACAATGAGGCTGACTGTTTATGCTCTCAAGAGCAAGGGTCAACACAACGCATCCACTTTTAGGCACACTGGCCAATGATCTTCCACAAGACCCTAACGGAGGTTTCACTCGGATCATCTCGAACCTAAGGTTTTAGACAGGTTCACCTTCAACTAGAAGTTTATGCTCTCTATAGAGCAAGGGTCAACACTACGTACCCACCACGTACACTCCCACCGGAGGCCTCCTATGAGGACTTGCAAGGGTGAGAAACACCGAAGACCTAATCCTAAAAAGGAATGATCACAAGTGTCCTATAGACTCTAGTAACTTACAAATAAGTGGATGAGTCCCATTCAGCACATTAACGAAGATCTCCTCCTTGTTGATGTAGAATCTTCGGCTTCCTTGATCCACAACACAGATGATGTACCAATAAGAGGCTTTGGGTTAGGTCAAGGTTAAGACGGAATCCTACACTATAAAATGTTTTCCTATAAGGAAGATAGAGTGATTCCGCTTATGCGTTCAAGGCATCCCAGCTTAATGATTTGCCATTAATGTAGTAGTTGGAGGATCCTTGAATGCGGAAGTTCATTCCCCAACCCACTTTATTGAATATCAATGATGAGGGTGGATTGATCTAAGGTAAAACACTCAAAAGCACTCGCTTCTTTCTCTACCAGCAATAATAGACAAGTCCTTTATATATAGAAAAAAGGTTCAAACGGATATAAAACGGTCACATTTATGATAGAGTTCGATATCATCAAGCAGATTCAATATCATTGAGCGTATACTCTCGATAGCATCGATGGTCCACTCGATGACACAAACTTAAATGTCATACGCTTTTGAAACCTCTTTCCAACTGGTCAATGGAATCGAAACAGGTGTCGATGTCATTGGATTTCAAACTCCAATTTTATCGATATTAGTGTCGTTTCATTGACATTTGAAAATCAGAGGGACTTGACATGAAATATTTCAAGTTTATAAGAATGATCGAGGGACCTTCAAGATCATCGGAATTTAAATGTTGATGATATCGATAACTGTGTCGAGGCATTGATAAATCCAACGGAATTCTCATTAAGCTTGTTGGACAGTTTTTGTCCTTGTTTGATGCCATCGAAACAATACCGATATCATCGATATTTGAATATCAATTCTATCGAGTGACTGAAAGTGCCCTAATTTGTCAAGTTACGTGAGTGTTGTGTCAGATTGTCTACAGAGACTGATAGGAAGATCAACTCAAGCGTCTGCCTCAACTGGATGTGTGCAAGCTCACCACATATAAATCTAAAGCCTCGCATCCCATGTCCTAAAACACCAGGTGAATAAAACCTTTAAAAACAAGTTAGAAAATCATAAGGTGAGAAAACTTTTTTTTAAAACAGGAAAATCTCTAAGTTTTTCTTGCCTTATCGATTTTATCGAAACACCTTCGATATGATCAACTTACTCTATCGATGTCCTCAATGCTTAAACGCTGTCATAAAAAAGAGGACAAAAATGTCCGGCAACCACATTTATATATGGACTGATTTATCGATGTATCAATCCATATATCGATATCATCGATACTTGAATCTGGAGTCCATTGATAGTGGCTCGATAAGATCGACAGGTAGGTTTCTGGCCCCCCTATTTTTTAAAGAAAATTTCAAATTCCTTCGATATATCGATGTGCCTTCCGACATGATCTGAAATTAAATATCGATAAGATCGGAAGTCCATCGATGATATCGACTGTGGGAGTGCATATCTTCCAGCAAATATTTCAGGTTAGTTTTTTTACTTTAATCGGGGGCCATTCGAGGAAATCGATATTCATATGTCAATGATATCGAGGCCGAGTTGATTGGATCAAATCTGGATACAATCTGTCCAGCGAGCTTATTGGTAAATCTATAGGATTTATCGATCCCATCAACACTGCCTTCGATAGCATCGATATGCAAATTTCGATGACATCGGCTGACCCTCGATCATATCCTAAAAACCTAAAATATTTCTTATCAAGTCTCTCTCATGTTTGAAGTGTCGATGGATTGAACCTATCATTGATGGAATCGAAGATCGAAATCCAATGACATCAACAGTTGTTACGATTTATCGACCAGCTGGCAAAAGGTTTCAAAAGCATATGACTTTGAGTTCGAGTCATCGAGCAGACCATCGATGCTATCGAGAGTATACGCTCAATGATATCCGTTGGAACCTTTTGCCTATATATAGAGGACTTGTCTATTATTGCTGGGAGAGAAAGTAGAGAGAGCTTTTAAGTGTTTAACCTTAGATCATATACCTAAAGCCCTTTCTCTCAAGGAAGTTCATTCTCCAATCTACCCTCACCATTGATATTCAATAGAGTAGATTGGGGAATGAACTTCCTCATTTAAGGATTGTCTAGCTACTACCTCAATGGCAAATCATTAAGCTGGGATGCCTTGAATGCCCAGAAGATTGGAATCCCTCTATCTTCCTGATAGGAAAACACTTTGAGAGTAGGATTCCATCTTGACCTTGACTCAACCTGTAGCCGAGTATTGGTATATTATTGTGTTGCGGATCAAGGGAGCAAAAGACTCTTTGTCAACGAGGATGAGATCTTCGGCATTGTGCTTATCAAGACTCATCAACTTATTTGTAAGTATCTAGAGTCCAAGAGGACACTTGTGATCATTCCTTTGTAGGATTGGGTCTTAAGTGGTTCTCACCCTTTGAAGTTGTCAAGGCCTCCTGCTGGAGTGTACGTAGTGGGTACATTGTGTGGACCCTTGGTCTGTGGAGAGTATAAACATCTGGTTGAAGGTGAACCAGCAAAACCTTAGGTTTGAGGTCAACCGCTGTGAAACCTCGGGTTTGAGGTGAACCATGTAGAAACCTCCAATAGGGTCTTATGGAAGATCCTTGGCCAGTGTGCCTAAAAGTGGGTGTATTGTGTTGACCCTTGCTCGTGAGAGCATAAACAATTAGCCTCAGTGTAGGTTGTAAAGGTTGAAGGTGAACCTGATTTAAAACCTTAGGTTTGAGGTGAACCGCTATGAAACCTCCTTAGTGAAATCCGGTACACTTAAGGGTTGAGTGCGGTTACTGGGAGTGGAGTAGACAAGTCATCGAACCACTATAAAAATGACTATGTTTGAGATTGATATTCTTCTAATTGTGTGATTTACTTTAATATGTGCACATCTGAATATCTAAGATCACACCTCACACACTTACATAGTCATATCCATCATAAACTAGTTTGCATATTGTTTACTTCTTAAATAGTTTGTGATTAGATCCTCTACCGGGCTTAGAAGCCAGTAGAGTTATTTTTCAGTAATCCTATATGTGCCTATTGTTAGGATTAGTGTAATAAGATTTTAAATAAATCATAAAAAATTTTAAAAGTCCTATTCACCCCCCTCTAGGACATATTGGCATTCCTTCTTCAACTAGTGCATTCTTCAACGCCATTTCAATGACCCCCGATTATAGATAAACAATCCTGAAATATTTTGCTGGAAGAACTTGGCGCCCAAGACCGATATCATCGAGAGCCTTCTGATATCATCGAGATTTGAATTTCGATGGTATCGAGGATGCTTTGATATATCGATGCATATATGATATTCTTAAGAAAAATAGGGGCGCCAGAGATCTGTCTGTCGATATTATCGAGTCACCTTAGATGGACTCAAAATTTGAATATCGATGATATCGATAGTATATTAATGTATCGATAATTCCGTCCAAATGAGTATGTGGTTGCTGGACATATTTTGTCCTCATATTGATGATATTGTTTAGGTATCGAGGACATCGACGGTGCATGTTGATCATATCGAGATGTGTATCGATAAAATCGATAAAGTGAAAAAACTTAGAGAATTTTTCTATTTTGAAAAAAAGTTTTCTTAACTAAAAAACCCTATGATTTTCTAGTTTGTTTTAAGGGTTTTATATACCTGGTGTTTTGGGGCTAGGGATGTGAGGCTTAGATTTACCTGTGACAAGCTTGCATACATCCGGTTGAGATAGACGCTTGAATTGATCTTCATATGAGGCTCTGTAGTCCGACTGACTCAACACTCACGCTAATTGACAAACCAGGGCACTTTCAATCTCCCCCTTTGTCAATTATGTGACAAAATACTAAAACACCCTAGAACAGTATCTAGACAAACACATCCTAAATTGTGTGTACATGCATTTTACACAATTTTACAATTTCTAGTGAAGACATGTACACAACCTAGTATCTGCTCCCCCTGACTTCAAACTCTTCTTATCTTGGTGCAGCTACTCCCCCTAACACCTACAACACCATTCAAGCAGATATACAATTTTTCGTTCAGGGTGTTTAAATTGTTCTCCCACTTTTTGTCAGTCATTGACAAAGATATAGCAATTGATATTGACTGAAGTTAAGGTAACGCGGGAGAACCGTCATTCAGAGGAATATGCATATAGATGTAAAATGTTTAAACAGTTGATTAACAGACATCATTTGTAGTAGGTATGTATGCATAGCACATTAGATAAAACAGTGATATAGGATAGTCATGAAGAGACATCACATGCATTCCACATATAAACTAGATAAACCAGGAGATCTGGGAACCAAATTATGGCAGTAAAGATGAGAATTACATTCAGCCGTATACAAAGATATCCAAAAATACATACTGCCACAGACAATAGTAGATTAACAGTCATCCCAACAAAATTACCAAGCCCATTCATGGGCAATCAAAATCAAAATCAGTTTTTAGCCCATCTATAGGCAACACATAAAAAAACTGTTTAGACTGTGCAGGTTAGCGAGTTATCACATACATTTATGAGAGCGCAGAACATCCAAAAAGATATTAATGTTCATACGTGATAATAAGAGTGAAGTATATGTGATAGCATCCAGAGACCAGTACTTATGGAGCCGAGGAAGATGGCATCATATCATCACCATGACAAGTGAACAACTCAACCAACTGTTGTACTGTCTACTGTATTCCTTGTACCAACCATTCCAAAACGGTAAGCCTTTTATTCACCGAGTGAATATCCTTCTGAATTGCTTCAATCCTGTCTAGCTTGAAACGTTTGACATACCCGGGCGTTGATGTTGACGCTGCTGGATCCAGGTGGTTCATATCCGGCCATTTCAGTCCATTCAGTAGGAGCGACACCTGCACCACTTTCCCTTTCTACGTGAATGCCTGCCTCAGGTGGTTCCTTAAGATATTTATGAAACTTCAAATCCATCTTTCGAATGTTACTTTTGTTAAAGGTTTGGAGAGGAAGCACAAGATCACTTGTAGTTGGAAAGGTTATAACATTGCATATTGTATGTATGATCCAAGGATATGGTAAGTGGACATCTCTCGCCGTATGAAAAGTATAAACCAACTGATGCACGATGAGGGTAGCTAGAGAAATCCTGATCCCAGAGGCGATCAAATAGATTATCATAGTCATGAAGCCCATGAGATCTGCCCTGTTGGAACTCCTAGAGTAGATGTTTGCAGTAAGGATACCATGCAAGACCCGATAGCGTGGTTCCATAAATCTGGCTTTTAGGGCATTCCCTTGGTGCCACTGAACATCACGGTCATGACATAGGAATTTGGTGACCTCGGACCAAACCTCAATGCTTTTCATGTCCATATCTGGGAGTCCTATAGGTGATAGAGTAAGATTGAAAATTCCTGTGATAGACTCAGGAGTGATCTGCAGATCATCACCATCGACGGTCACAGTGATGGACAGAGGGTCGGACACTGGAGAATGACAGGCGCCAAAGAAATTATATGTCCATTTGAGTTGATATGGTCCCCCAAAGTTAAGAACTGGTAACCAACTATGGCGGTAAATAGAGGTTCCAGATTATATGGAATCAGACAACTTCTGTCGACTTTCCTCTCGGGAATAACTTTTCTCCCAATGAATTTTGCCTAGACTGGATTGACTTGCACCAGTGGAGGTGCTTGCCCCTCAGACTAGGACTCACTATATCTCGTGCGTTGCCTCGAGGGGGTCCCATGTTCGGGGGCCCTTGCACTTCTTTTTGAAGCGACCACTTTTTGTCAAGTGGACCTTGATGAGTCACCCAGACTGGATACTTTTTCTTTATCTTTACCCATAACAATAGATTTTAGAAGAACGGACAAAGTTCTTCTTTTAAAGAAACTGAAAGTACCTGACTAAAAAAATAAGATAGACTCGAGAGTGGAAGGAATGGAAGGATAATACCAGATCTCGAGGAGCTTTCGGGACCCACGATGTACTTTCAGCCGAGGATTTGAGCAGAAAGAAAATGGAAAGCCTTTTTTAGAAAGAAAATAAAAATTTTCCGCTCGACTGCCTTTTATCGGGTGGGAGTGTTCGATGTCATCGATTAGTGTTCCGATGATATCGATGTAGCTCCCCCGATGTTATCGAGACCGTCTTTAATATCATTGTCGATCATATGGCTCTTTACATTCCAAAAAGGCGTTGATGCGATCGACGCTTGGTCAATTAATTGAGAATGACTTATTGAGGGATATATCTAAGATGAATATTTTCCCTTTGCAACATACAAACAACCTTTCAAGTATACTTTTAGTGTTTCTATGAGTCAATAGTATACTCAGCAAAATTATGTACAATTACTATACACATAAAAATTATAAACTTTTGAATATTTATGTACAAAAGATGGAGGTGAGGAACCTCAGATACATCACTGAAGCTCAGCAAAATTTGCATCATTTCAACAAATATCCAGACCTAGATGCATGACCTAGACTTGTTCATTTCATATTTTGACATTTTAGGCATAGGAATCAGCCCTATCTTTGCCTTTGATGACATAGCAGTGGTTATTTGTGCGACAACCCTTCATAACTATTTTTCCTGATAGGTCTAAGATTTCGCATTCGTCTTTGTTGAATGTAACCACGTACTTATTATCACAGATTTGAGATATGCTTAGTAGATTATGTGTCAATCCTTTTATGCAGAAAGCATTCTCATTTTTTAGCGAATTAATTCCTCTTATGATTCCTTGTCCAATTACTTTAGCGGTGGTTCCGTCTCCGTAGGTGTCTATCCCATTATAAAGATCTGTATAGTTTGAAAGAAGAGATTTGTCACCTGTGACATGTCTTGAGCTGTCTACGTATTACTTAGTATTCTTGCCTGTCAATAGATTTGTGTGAGTAGCAAGACAAATTTTCTTTTCTTTAATTACCCATTTCGTAACAGAATTTTTTGTTGTGGTAGTTTTAGCTTTCTCATTTGATTCACTCACTTGCTTTAGTGGGTCATTCATCCTATTAGTTCTTGTATTTCTTTTGGCAGCACCAGATTTTTCTATTTGTGCTCCATATCCAGTTTTTGCTTTAACTTGTTCATATCCTAAGCCATTTTTGTCTTTTTCAGATGTTCCCATACCTAAAAGTCTTTCTAACTTCTTACCATTTTGGGAAAACTTACAGTTTAGCTTGGCAATTCTTCTAGACTCTTCTAGATCAAACAGGAGTGTATGAGTTTCATTTTGAAGGAGCATATTTTTGCCTTTTAATTGCTCAACCTGTTTATTTAGTTTTTCGAACTCGGTTTTAAGGAAGGAGTTAATTCTCTTAAGTCTATCATTATCTGAGTGACATTACTGTAACTCATTGATTAGATGTGTATTAATTTCTAGAATTTTATCCAAATCTTTTTGCAGCAATTCATTTTTGTTCTCAGATATTCCAAGTCTTTTAACCACTTTGATGTTATGGATATAAAGTTGATTGTAAGCATCTTGTACCTTGTTTTGTTCTTCTTCTTCTTCTTTTTCCGTTTCCTCATTATCTGGCAGAAATAATTCAGTGGCTTGCTGTTCTTTCTCGTTCTTAGATTTGCTGGGAATGATTGGAGTAGTGGAGACCATAAGAATTTTCAAGGATTTCTGGTCTTCGTCACTAAATTCTAAGCTTGACTCATCTATATCATCCAATGTGGCAGCCATTGCCTTGCCCATTAGTTTTTCTGTTTGGGCAATCGATAGACAGATGTTCATATTTTCGACAGGCATAACATTGTGGTTCTTTAGTGTTTTTATGAAATTTGCATGTAAAAGGTCTGTTGTCCATCTTTCTTCCTCTAGTAGGATGGCCACGATTCTTCTAAAAGAATTTTCTAAATCTTTATGCCAGAAAGCCACTTCCTCATCTTCATCATCTTTTTTCACTTTCACTGTCCTCGTTTGTTGTTTTCTTTGAAGTTTTTAGGACAGTTGTTTTGGATTTAGGGATTTGTTTGAAGTGTAGTTCAAAAGTTTGTAGGGAACCTACCAGTTCTTCTACTTTTATTTCATCAATATTCCTACACTCTTCAATGGTTGTTACTTTGGGATTAAACCGTCCTGGCAGTGATCTTAGTATTTTCCTACAGATTCTAGGAATCAGAACTTTTTCTCCCAATCCACCCATGGAGTTGGAAATGATATTCAGCTTAGTGAAAAACTCCATAAAGGTCTCATGTTCTTCCATTCTTAGACTTTCGAACTGTAAAGTCAGGAGTTGAAGTTTAGATCTCTTCACAGTGCTTGTGCCTTCATGGGTTGTTTCCAATAAATCCCATGCTTCTTTAGATGTCCCACATATACTTATCTGATTGAATATATCTTGGGACACGGCACAGTAGATGGAATTCATAGCTTTAGCTTCAGCAATTTGTCTTTCTTTATCGAACGTCGTCCACTTCTCTTTGGGTTTGGGCTTTCTGATGGTTGTGCCACTGCGAGTACAATTTGTTCAGTTTGTGGGGCATTTCCACTTTCAACTATATCCTAAACATCGTGATCCAAAGATCTCAGAAAGTAGTGCATCCTAGCCTTCCAGTATGCATAATTTGAGCCATCAAATACTAGAGGCCTAGTGACCGATGAGCCCTCTCCTTTGGCCATATTCCCAACTTCAGTCAAGATCACTCTCTAGGTGGTGAAGCCCTTAAAGAGAGACCTGCTCTGACACCAATTGAAATAGCGATGAAGACCACTTTAGTTGAAGTAGGAATATGCCAATATGTCCTAAAGGGGGGTGAATAGGACTTTTAAAACTTTTTATGGTTTATTTAAAATCCTAATAACATGCACATATTAGGATTACTCAAAAGTAACTCTACTGGCTCCCAAGCCTGGTAGAGGATCCAATGACAAGCTATTTAAGAAGTGAACAATATGCAAACTAGTTTATGATGGATATAACTGTGTATGTGTGTGAGGTGTGATCTCAGATATTTAGATATGAAAATATTAAAGTATATCACACAAATAGAAGAATAGCAATCTCAAACATAGTCATTTTTATAGTGGTTCGACTACTTGTCTACTCTACTCCCGGTAACCGCACTCAACCCTTGAGTGTACTGGATTTCACTAAGGAGGTTTCACAACAGTTCACCTCAAACCTATGGTTTTAAATCAGGTTCACCTTCAACCTTTACAACCTACACTGAGGTTGACTGTTTATGCTCTCACAAGCAAGGGTCAACACAACGCACCCACTTTTAGGCACATTGGCCAACGATCTTCCATAAGACCCTAATGGAGGTTTCACTCAGATCACCTTGAACCTAAGGTTTTAGACAAGTTTACCTTCAACCAGAAGTTTACGCTCTCCACAGAGCAAGGGTCAACAGTACTTATCCACCATGTACACTCCCACCGGAGGCCTCCTATGAGGACTTGCAAGGGTGAGAAACAACTAAGACCCAATCCTAAAAAGGAATGATCACAAGTGTCCTTTGGACTCTAGTAACTTACAAATAAGTGGATGAGTCCCATTGAATATGTTGATAAAGATCTCTTCCTTGTTGATGAAGAATCTTTGGCTTCCTTGATCCATAACACAGATGATGTACCAATAAGAGGCTTTGGGTTAGGTCAAGGTTAAGACGAAATCTTACTCTATAAAATGTTTTCCTATAAGGAAGATAGAGTGATTCCAATTATGCATTCAAGGCATCCCAGCTTAATGATTTATCATTAAGGTAGTAGCTGGTAATCCTTGAATGCGGAAGTTCATTCCCCAATACACTCTATGGAATATCAATGATGAGGGTGGATTGGAGGATGAACTTCCCTCAGAGAAAGGGCTTTGGGTATATGATCTAAGGTAAAACACTCAAAAGCACTCTCTTCTTTCTCTACCAGCAATAATAGACAAGTCCTCTATATATAGGCAAAAGGTTCCAACGGATATAAAACGATCACATTTATGACAGAGTTCGATATCATCGAGCACATACTCTTGATAGCATCGATGGTCCGCTCAATGACACAAACTCAAATGTCATACGCTTTTGAAACCGCTTGCCAGCTGGTCGATGGAATCGAAACAGGTGTCGATGTCATCAGATTTCGAACTCCGATTCTATTGATACTAGTGTCTTTTCATCAACATTTGAAAATGAGAGAGACTTGACATGAAATATTTCAGATTTACAAGAATAATCGAGGGACCTTCGAGATCATTGGAATTTGAATGTCGATGATATCGATAACTATGTCAAGGCATCGATAAATCTAACGGAATTCTCATTAAGCTTGCTGGACAGTTTCTGTCCTTGTTCGATGCCATCAAAATAATACCGATATCATCAATATTTGAATATCAATTCTATCGAGTGACCCCCAATCATAGATAAACAATCCTGAAATATTTTGCTAGAAGAACTTGGCGCCCAAGACCGATATCATCGAGAGCCTTCCGATATCATCGAGATTTGAATTTCGATGGTATCGAGGAGGCTTCGATATATCGATGCATATATGATATTCTTAAGAAAAATTAAGGGCGTCAGAAATCTTTCTGTTGATATTATCGAGTCACCTTCGATGGACTCAAAATTTGAATATCGATGATATCGATAGTATATCGATGTATTGATAATTCCGTCCAGATGAGTATGTGGTTGCTGGACGTATTTTGTCCTCATATCAATGATATCGTTTAGGTATCAAGGACATCAATAGCGCAGGTCGATCATATCAAGATGTGTATCGATAAAATCGACAAAGCATGAAAACTTAGAGAATTTTCTTATTTGGAAAAAAGTTTTCTTAACTAAAAAACCCTATGATGTTCTAGTTTGTTTTAAGGGTTTTATATACCTGATGTTTTGGGACAAGGGATGTGAGGCTTAGATTTACCTATGGGGAGCTTGCACACATCCAGTTGAGACAGACGCTTGAATTGATCTTCCTATGAGGCTCTGTAGTCTGACTGACTCAACACTCATGCTAATTGACAAACCAGGACACTTTCAAAAGTAACTAGAAGTAGAACTAGAAGAAGATGTAAAACTAAATCTAAAAATGTAGAGAGAGTAATTATGAATAGAGTAATTAAAACTAGTGAATTTAAAGGTGGAAACTAGGGTTTCCAAGGATCCACTTGTAGCAATCAGGGAGATCTATTACTTGATTCAAGGACACAACTAGAATCGGAGTCTTATCCTATCCAATTGGAAGATATCTCAATAAAACCAAACCTGAACTTCCTTTGACCTAATTCTCAACGGTTGAGAATTGTGAGAACTGGAAGTGATTCCATCACCTAGCCATGCCCAGGAGACAATGGTAAACAACATGATTTACCAATTCCATAATCAAACATAAGAGAATTGTGAAGGTTAGAAGGGATTCCATCACCCAACCATGCCCAAGGGATGATGGTGGATAACAAGATTTCCTAATTTCACAATCTCAAAGCATGAAAAGAAGATACTCAAAGGTATTGCAGATCTATTGCAATTTGAGTCACAACAAACCATTAAAAACTGAAAGTATTTCTTAAAGATCAAACTAGAATCAAAGTAAGTTCAACATAAACATGAATCAAAGTAATAGAAACATCTTATCATGCTATAAGCTTCACCTCTTAGCCCTACCTAAGAGGTTTAGCCAACCATAGACATGATTGGATCTAAAACCCTAAAAGAAAGCATGAAAAACTAAGGAGAAAGAAGAAAAACGCTTGGCGACGGCTCTCCACCCTTGTGCTTTGCTCCTCTAAACCCTAGGTAGATGCCCAATGATGCCATGGGGACTCCTTTTTGTAGTTGTAAAACACTTCCTTTTACACCTCCTTCAAAAAATCCGAAAACTGCCTCAAATTTACGCACTCCGCATAATTCTATGCAACTCTACGTAAGTCGATCGATGTCTTCGAACTGCCTTCAATGTCATCGAAGAAGACTTTTATACGTGCTTTTTCCGCGGTATGTAACTTCGTCCAAATTGCCTAATCTTCTATGTCATCGAACCTACCTTTAATGTCATCGAAGGTGTCTTCGATGTCATCAAGCGTTATTCGAGGAATCGAAAATGCATCCAAAATGGTCCAGCCAGTTTTGTCAAAAATCCATAGAAAATTCAATGTCATCACCCTGGCTTCGATGTCATTGAGCAAGGCTTCGAGTCATCGAGAAGACCTCGAGCTAAGACCACCTTGACCTCCCACTGCATGTCTCCGATAGTTTGATAGTTCTGGGGACTCAAGCCTCATCCAGGAGAGATCCGCCCAAGGTCTTCTCTAAAGATCTTGGGGGATATTTGTGACATGCTCGGAATCTCGAGATTCTTGCCTAGGATCTCTGAACATCCTCCTACTAATCTAGGATCTGAATCACTCTATAATATGCACCTACTAAATAGGTAGATAGCCTCTACACTACTGCCTCTCCTAAACTATAAATAAAGGTACTACTAATGGTGAAAGGTACACAGAATCTCACCTAGAACCCTTCAATGCTACCAGACCTAGATTCCTAACTTAGGCATCGGAGGGTCCTCGACATGAGCCAAGGTCTTCCTTGTCTATTCTTTGTGCAGGTTCACCAGTCCAGGGAGTGCTAACCAGATTTTTGCATCAACAGTTTGACGCCATCTGTGGGAATCAACATTGAAAGCTGCTCTCATCTCACAATAAGTTCACAATGGTAAAAGGGAAGAAGATGGCCCATGCCTCCTCTATTGCACTAGACCTTACAATATCAGATTAGTCTTCCAGCCACCGGGATTCCACTTCCCAACTATAAGTTCATTCGGCGCCTGCAGGGTTGATGCAACGATCTCGTAATTAGGGAGGACAGCTGGTCTCCCTCGAACAAAAAGTTGAAGTGTTGAACAGTATCATGAATTCATGAAGTAGTTATTGGAACAGCTACAGCCTTAACTCGTGCAAGGGGTCGAACAAGCAATGGGACTAACTGTGCAGGAGCCCCCTGAGACTTCTGACGCACCTGTTGCGTCCCACCGAAGCCAGAAACTCGGAACATCAAGGCTAGCACCTTCTCACATCTCTGGCATCGTAGCATTGGCCGCTTTCGACCTCCATCATGAGTTGGATAAGAAGAAGCGCAACAAAGCTCTCCAGATAGCTGTTAAGGCTATGCCTGAAAGCGGTGACCCCTGGAAAGCCATGCTGAATGACCTGCGGGGCCAGATCAGTGACATATGGCAGGCCTACCATATGAACACTCCAATTTCAGTAGAGGCAATATTGGAAGAGACCGAGCCTCCGTTCACTGCCGACATCATGCATGCACAATTGCCACTAAGATTTTGTATGCCGCAGATCACCCAATATTCCAGAACTACCACCCCAGCCAAGCATTTGGAATCCTCAGGGCTTTGATGGAATTACACGGTGCATCGACCGAGGTCATGTACCGCGCATTTTCACTAACCCTGACAAGAGCAGCTCGAAAGTGGTTTTGATAATTGAAGCCACAGTCAATCAGTTCTTTCACACGACTCAACAAAGTTTTCATCACAAACTGTAACAACCCGAATTTTCAGGACCCGAGTACACGACCCGTTTCCCAAAAACCCGAGTGTTAACCTTAAAGGATGGTCAAATATATATTTTTCTTTTCTTCTTTTATCAGAGTAAGCGGATGAGCGTAGAATGGACAAGTAAGCATAAAGGAAAGTTCCATTATCATTTAGAATATACAAAAGAGTGCCCATAATGACTTATACAAACCAATGTCCTCATTCTTACAATTACAAAATGAAGTAATATTACATGTGAAATAAAGTAAATTACAACAAATTTGAGATATGAAATCCTGTAGCAACCCTTAGCAAATATAATCATGCACCCTTATCAACCATAGCCTGCTTCTCATCAATATGAACATGAATGTCGTTGGAGCCACCTGTGCTACCTGTACGGTTATATATTTGATGGATGAGTGGCCAACTCAGTGTGAACTCCCCTCAAGATTACACACCGCCGCATTAGGTAAGCATAGTTATAAAACAAAGCATACAAAACAATACATGATGCAAATCTTATTATGTGCATGGATGCGTGAAGTATGCAATCATCGCCCCGGGGATGCTCATCCGTGCGATCATCGAACCTGGGAAACATCATCCAGTCGGGTCCCCATGCAATCGTCGACCCGGGTAAAACATCCGGACGGTCGGTGCCCCGGGTAAAACATCCAGACAGGCGATGTGACTGGTCATCAGCGCAACATTCAGCATAATCGCGGGGCATGAAGATCCAGGTCATCATCATAATCGAATGACTGGTCATAAGCGCAACATTCGAGCCGTAATCGCAGGGCAAAGTGATCCAAGTCATCGAGATATGCCATGTATGCATGATTAACCAATCCGTTATTAATTCAATTACAACCAGCAGGTTTTATAAGCTCAAAGGTCACTACGGGGAGCACAAGGCCCAGCGTAGGCCGACAGCTCAGGCATAGTGTCCCATTCCACCATCCCCGGCTCATGAGGCTACCACCTTAGGATGTTTAATGGAAATCCATCGACTAGTGGTCAATCATATTACAATATGTGGGGCTTACCATCGCATGGTTGCACAGTATAAAACATCGAACCCATGTAGGGAAAGTATCAAATAAAACCACGTAGGGCGAGTATCAAAATATGCCACATAGGGCGAATATCAAAATCATACGATAAAGACCATCCTTAAAAACCATTGGGCATAACAACCCTGGATGGTAGGCCCACATCAATGATCCATCTAGACCACCACTCAAAAACCACCGAGTCGAAGGTCCATTACGATCACAAAGAGACAAGTTACATCCCAAGTATGGGTGTACATTCATACGTGGGAATTTCCCACTAATGTACCAGTTTAAGTTAAAGTAAGCAATCCACAAATAATCCACAAGCATGAACAATTATACAGGAAAATCATAAAGCATGTAAGACAGCAATTTAATTTCTACCAGCTAACACATGTGATTATAGAGAGAGATATCAATTATGAATTTAAATAAAAACTATAACTTAAGCTAATGAGAAGATGGAAAGCTCAAGGGGAAGAATCATCACCTGAAACGACGTAGTTCTTTCCTTGATTTGAGTGATTGTGAGTCCCTTGTTGCCTGATATCGCGTAGTAGCTCCCTAAAGTTATTTCTAATATAATAGCTTGTGTTAGAAGGCATTTCTGCCTTTTGGACAAATAAGGCTAGCTAGGACTTGATGGTTAAGGGGATATGGCCCGATTCAGGGTTGTCGGGCCCACCAATCATGACCTGGGTTAGGCCATATATTACTACCCAAATGAGGTCTAAACTATATTACACTAGGGCCCCAGTAGTTAGGCTCCATCCAAGCCCAAGGTGGAGCCGAGTTAGACCACCCACGGCCAACCTACCACAGCCCAATGGGCCATTTTCAACCAAACGGGGCCCACCAAACTTTACATGGTGCGGCCCACCAACATTGTTGCATGAGAGCCTTACTGAGGTTCCCAAAAAAAAACTTAAGTTTGGGCTGATTTCAGCCCATCACGTGGCCCAAACAAGAGACTGGTTTTAGACCAGATCACGACCCAATTTCAGGCCATTTTTGGCCCGTTCCAAAGATCCATATAGTGGCCCTATGTGTAGCTGTTTCCAGCTCCCCACGTGGCCCGATTGCAGGCTATTTTTGGGCCTGATTAAGGGTCCTATGAAGGGCTTTTCTCAGCCCAAGACGTGGCTAATTTCAGCCCTTGATTGAAGCCCATGCAGGGACCAGCTGCAGTCCTACTAACGGCCCAACAGGTCGCTCCAGACATTGGCCACGCCATTCAAAACAACGGACAACCATCCATTCAAACAAACACACATGTGGACGTTGAAAATCAGGTGGGCCACGTATGTACATCAGATCCACCCCATCCACGAGGTGGGTCCTTCAACATTAGGTCACCGAGCGAGAAACTCAGTGCGGCCCATCTGGCATTTGAAATGGGCCCCACCGCAACGTGCAGGGTCTGGACACATGCCCATAGCTTGATTTCAGCCTGGCCTTTGGCCTGTGCACGACCCACAAAGCCAGAGCGAGGCGCAGCCTACTGAGATGTTCCTCAGGTGCGGCCCACCTAGAGGTGGCAACGGCAACAGCAACCGCAACCTCACTTTCTTTCCCTTCCCTTTTCTTCTTCTTTTCTTTCCATTACTCTCTGGTAGAGAGACAGACGGGATCCTAGACTTAGGCCAGGCTTGTAACTCGAACCATGACTCGGCGAGTGGTGCAGCATAGATGGCGCAACGCTGGACCCGACTCTCACTTTCTTCTTCTTTCTTTCTCCGTTGTTTCCTTCTCCTTTCTTCACCCTCTCTCTCTCTCCCAATATTTTTGAAAACCAGGACCCCTGGTCACCCCAACCTGCTATGAGTTTGGGTTAACCCGATCGGTTGGTGTGCTGCGGCACTAGCTGCCCGACCTTCTCTCTCTTTCCTCTCCTGTTTTCTCTCTTTTTCTCTCTCTATTCCTCTCTTTCCTTTCCTGATTGCTTGGTGGAAATCTCAAGGCGAAACGACTTCTATTTATAAACTTAGGGTTCGTTTGCACCGCCACAACGAACGGTCAAGATGGGGTGCGACCGCACTTACAGTCTCACCTCTGATTTCTGCATGCATGGGATAAATCTATAACGAGGGATGGATTCCACATATCGTGGCCCACTGGAAAAGTGATCTGGATCAGTGGATGGGGTCCACACGATCATGGTGGGTCTGGTAGCTGGACGGGGAAGATGACGAGGACATTAATGGTTGATTCTTATCTACGGCCTAACCAGACAATCTGGTCCGTTTGGACGGGCTGGATGGGGCCGATGATCACTGCGGGGCCCACTTTCTCTGGCCGTTCATCGGCATTTGCGTACACTTCATGATATTTTCCACCGCTTAAGGATTTCTCACGAGATGAGAAACTCCAAACTATCGAGCCATTGCCGCCTTAGAGAGGGCGGCTGAGATCCATCCTAAATGGAAGGCTAGGATTGGAGAATCCCACCTCACGCGGATCGCCTGCTGGCGGTGAGAAATGTTTCTATTTTCGGAAGTGATGTGCTTTCGGGTCCTACTTGTGTTGGAATCTGTGTGCTTACGTGGATGCTCCAACATGTGGAAATTATTGGGTTTTGTCGAGTGAGGGCCTCACCGATGGGACGGTTCGGATCATGGGTGTGGTCCCTGGTTTGGGGGCCACAATCACAAACACGGACGTTCGTCCGTCTGGCTGATTGAAAGACGAAGCACGGAAAACCCTCTGTTTTGAGAAGTTATCGTGCCAGGGCTGGTCGGCCTGGGCGGCACGTCGATGCACTCCATGTGCACTACACCGTGGTGTACGTGCACAACACTATAGGGCCCACAGTGATATTTGTGACTAATCCATACCGTTCATCGTCTTGGCTGTGGTCATGTAGTCCTATGTGTTCGAGATATGGAGAGGATCCGAGCCTTTCGATGGGACACAACATATTTGAAAGCCAGATGTGCCCAATGTCTAATTGCCTATGGAACCTGATTGGCTGTGGCGTCGTGTGGGTCCCTTGTGATGTCGCTTAGGCAAATCCTCTCCCTTCATTTGCTTTGTATGATAATGGTAGGCTATGGGCCAAAATATGGGATGGATCTGAGTTTTGGATGAGCCACACCACTAGTAAACGTGTGGTGATAGTTCCGTCACTTCCCGTTTTACGTCCAGACAGTTTCATTTCTATGTCTTTGTTCAAAATAGATGGGATTCACCTGTGATGATCTTCCGGAAGATCCGCTCCATTCACCGTGTTTGGCACGCCGTGCAAACCCATGGTCTCAAATTTGAAGTAGATCCAAACTTCAGGTGGACTGCATGATCTACTAATGCATTGACCGTTAAAACTTTAATTGTAACTTTTCGTCAACAGTGCCATGCACGTGTTCTTAACATATTTACAATTCTACCCATTTTCTTATCAAAACTTCTGTCCTCTGTAACTCATAAGTCTACCGTCTAAATGTGATGGAATTTGACAGGTGATCTTTATTTTTCACACTCTTTCCGTCGCCCAAATTCGAGCTATGATCACCCAAGGATGACTAAGATTCTCCTTTAATGGCTAATATATTTTAAAATTCTAAAATAATATTTGTACTCCCTCGATTGACAAGTTACCGGGCAGTTGGAACCTAAACCCTAAGATTTTCATGATGATCAGTTTGCCATGATGTTTACATGGCCCGTTTGGCGGATCCAAATATGATGGGTAGTCAGATGATTTGTTAAAAATGTGGGAACTTGATGGTATGCACTCCGGCCATGTATGTGAGTTGATGTACGGGTAGTTTCGTAAACGGATGGACATAAAATGTGTTTCTGGAGTGATTATGGGTATGATAGTTGGATTGGTATTGTACACATGTATATGTCACGTTGAATCTTATGGTAACGCTCGAGGACTTTCGATGCCCGAGCATCGAAAAGTTCGGGGCGTTACAATCTACCCCCCTTAACAGAAATCTCGTCCCGAGATTTGTTAGGTGTACCCCTAAATGTTAACATTACAAGTAATAATTTCATTTCAATAATGGACTCTATTTATCATTTGTGGAATCACGTCCTTTACTGTTAATAAGCTATATTCAAACATACCCCATCCCTTAAGAATCTAATCAAGCGTATCAATCTCTACTAATCGTTTGAAACTATTCTAACATTAACCAATACTAAGAATTTATTTAAAGGTTTGTCTTCATCCAGTATCCTATCACTTTTACTAAGATTACACGTTTGTTTAGGCGACTGCTATTAACGATATCTTGTCTTTTCCTTCATTTTCTTCTACCCTTAATGATAATCCCCACTATCTAAAGTACCATACGATTTTCTGGTTTTCCCGTGTTTGAGCTGTCACAGACAAATGGTTGTAGTGTGTTTGAATCCGATACATCGATCCTTCTCCTACGTAAAGGATTTCCTGTATCAATCCCTAATCCTAGTAAATCTCGATCTTCTGCCTGATCAGGGCATTGAGATCCTTGGAATATGCTAGGATATGGGGTTCGGATCAAACCGCGTACACGTCGCATACGCATGATTGCATCAGTCCATGATCCCAATTATTCTAGACTCATGGGGAGCATCCTGTAATCATCTAATGAAAGCGCCTAAAATTTATGTGAATAGACGCGAGCGATCATCACGCTTCCAGCGCGCACTCTGATTATCTAAGTACTACTTGTAAATCTCAAGACGAGGATTCCTACATGAAGTTTGAGTTGGCAATTTCTAAACTCACTTAGGATTCCAAATCTAATCCTAATATGTGCAGCCTAAGGTTGAAATTCCACCTAAGATCATGTAACTTTACCTCTAATTAATTCTGAGTGCCGAAATTTATGAAAGTCATCGTTTATATCTAATGAGATGCATTAGGGAATTCAAATTGCGATTCTTAGTACGATTCTCTTAAATTCATGAAGTTCCTATGTTTGTACAATACGGTGGGTAAGGATCTTACTACGATGACTAAGTCTGCTTCATATGTTGAAAGTATGACAATGTTACTTCTAACCAATGAAGTTTTAGGAAAAATTCAGATCCTAGATTTCTAGAAAATTTTTCTTTGGAAGTCAAATATAGGAAATGTGTTTGTGTAGCCTCGTGTACACTATAATGAGTACTTGGTACACCTATTAAATTTATAAGCCCAAACAACCATTTTGGTAGTCACAAGAGAACCAAAGTTTCTATCTCTAAGTTCAAATGACTAAGCTAAAAATGATCAAGGGAATAAAGTTTAATTCTAAATTCAATGACTAAATCTAAAATTCTCAAGGGAACCTAAATTCAACCTAATAATTTCTAAGGATTCCTACATGAGTTTAAAGTCTAAAGGTTTAGTTTCTAATTTCAATCAACTAATATGAAAACTTCAATGGATCCTAGGTTCTTTTCTAAGTCTTGTTCCTAAATTCAGACAACTATATTGATAGTTTACAAGGGAAACAAAAATTTGCTTCTAAGTTTCAAATACTTTTTCTAGTGACTTGTAGGGGAACCAAAATCTTTATCCCAAGTTCAAATGACTGATCCTAAAATTCCCAAGGGGCTTGAGTCCAAATCGTGACTTCCAAGATCATCCAAACAACTCTCTTAGGAATCTGAAATATTGAGTATGTATGTTTTTCAAACCCAAGGTCATTTCTAAGTTCCAAAACCATCAAGACACAAATCTCTACGGGGCCTAAAATTTGAGTTTCTACATTCTCATTTCTTCTAAGTCTAAGGGAAGTTCACCTAAGTTCAAATTTCTAATTTCAAAACATCCTAACTTGAGACATTCAAAGCTTGTATAAGATCATTTCCCAAGGCCAAGTTGTCCGAACTATGCTCTGATACCAACTGTAACAACCCAACTCTTCAGGACCCGAGTACACGACCCGTTTCCCAAAAACCCGAGTGTTAACCTTAAAGGATGGTCAAATATATATTTTTCTTTTCTTCTTTTATCGAGTAAGCAGATGAGCGTAGAATGGATAAGTAAGCATAAAGGAAAGTTCCATTATCATTTAGAATATACAAGAGAATGCCCATAATGACTTATACAAACCAATGTCCTCATTCTTACAATCACAAAATGAAGTAATATTACATGTGAAATAAAGTAAATTACAACAAATTTGAGATATGAAATCCTGTAGCAACCCTTAGCAAATATAATCATGCACCCTTATCAACCATAGCACGCTTCTCATCAATATGAACATGAATGTCGTTGGAGCACATTGTGCTACACATACGGTTATATATTTGATGGATGAGTGGCCAACTCAGTGTGAACTCCCCTCAAGATTATACACCGCCGCATTAGGTAAGCATAGTTATAAAACAAAGCATACAAAACAATACATGATGCAAATCTTATTATGTGCATGGATGCGTGAAGTATGCAATCATCGCCCCGGGGATGCTCATCCGTGCGATCATCGAACCTGGGAAACATCATCCATCGGGTCCCCATGCAATCGTCGACCCGGGTAAAACATCCGGACGGTCGGTGCCGGTAAAACATCCAGACAAGCGATGTGACTGGTCATCAGCAGCAACATTAATAATCGCGGGGCATGAAGATCCAGGTCATCATCATAATCGAATGACTGGTCATAAGCGCAACATTCAGCGTAATCGCAGGGCAAAGTGATCCAAGTCATCGAGATATGCCATGTATGCATGATTAACCAATCCGTTATTAATTCAATTACAACCAGCAGGTTTTATAAGCTCAAAGGTCACTACGGGGAGCACAAGGCCCAACAGAGGCGTAGAGCCGGACATTACTGAGCATAGTGTCCCATTCCACCATCCCTGGCTCATGAGGCTACCACCTTAGGATGTTTAATGGAAATCCATCGACTAGTGGTCAATCATATTACAATATGTGGGGCTTACCATCGCATGGTTGCACAGTATAAAACATCGAACCCATGTAGGGAAAGTATCAAATAAAACCACGTAGGGCGAGTATCAAAATATGCCACATAGGGCGAATATCAAAATCATACGATAAAGACCATCCTTAAAAACCATTGGGCATAACAACCCTGGATGGTAGGCCCACATCAATGATCCATCTAGACCACCACTCAAAAACCACCAAGTCGAAGGTCCATTACGATCACAAAGAGACAAGTTACATCCCAAGTATGGGTGTACATTCATACGTGGGAATTTCCCACTAATGTACCAGTTTAAGTTCCGTAAGCAATCCACAAATAATCCACAAGCATGAACAATTATACAGGAAAATCATAAAGCATGTAAGACAGCAATTTAATTTCTACCAGCTAACACATGTGATTATAGAGAGAGATATCAATTATGAATTTAAATAAAAACTATAACTTAAGCTAATGAGAAGATGGAAAGCTCAAGGGGAAGAATCATCACCTGAAACGACGTAGTTCTTTCCTTGATTTGAGTGATTGTGAGTCCCTTGTTGCCTGATATCGCGTAGTAGCTCCCTAAAGTTATTTCTAATATAATAGCTTGTGTTAGAAGGCATTTCTGCCTTTTGGACAAATAAGGCTAGCTAGGACTTGATGGTTAAGGGGATATGGGCCCGATTCAGGGTTGTCAGGCCCACCAATCATGACACAATCACTGGGGCCTGGGTTAGGCCATATATTACTACCCAAATGAGGTCTAAACTATATTACACTAGGGCCCCAGTAGTTAGGCTCCATCCAAGCCCAAGGTGGAGCTGAGTTAGACCACCCCTGGCCCAACCTACCACAGCCCAATGGGCCATTTTCAACCAAACGGGGCCCACCAAACTTTACATGGTGCGGCCCACCAACATTGTTGCATGAGAGCCTTACTGAGGTTCCCAAAAAACTTAAGTTTGGTGATTTCACCATCACGTGGCCCAAACAAGAGACTGGTTTTAGACCGATCACGACCCAATTTCAGGCCATTTTTGGCCCGTTCCAAAGATCCATATAGTGGCCCTATGTGTAGCTGTTTCCAGCTCCCCACGTGGCCCGATTGCAGGCTATTTTTGGGCCTGATTAAGGGTCCTATGAAGGGCTTTTCTCAGCCCAAGACGTGGCTAATTTCAGCCCTTGATTGAAGCCCATGCAGGGACCAGCTGCAGTCCTACTAACGGCCCAACAGGTCGCTCCAGACATTGGCCACGCCATTCAAAACAACGGACAACCATCCATTCAAACAAACACACATGTGGACGTTGAAAATCAGGTGGGCCACGTATGTACATCAGATCCACCCCATCCACGAGGTGGGTCCTTCAACATTAGGTCAGCCCGAGCAGAAACTCAGGTGCGGCCCATCGGCATTTGAAATGGGCCCACCTGCAACGTGCAGGGTCTGGACACATGCCCATAGCTTGATTTCACGGCCTTTGGCTGTGCACGACCCACAAAGCCGCGAGCGAGGCGCGACCTAATGAGATGTTCCTCAGGTGCGGCCCACCTAGAGGTGGCAACGGCAACAAGAACCGCAACCTCACTTTCTTTCCCTTCCCTTTTCTTCTTCTTTTCTTTCCATTACTCTCTGGTAGAGAGACAGACGGGATCCTAGACTTAGGCCAGGCTTGTAACTCGAACCATGACTCGGCGAGTGGTGCAGCATAGATGGCGCAACGCTGGACCCGACTCTCACTTTCTTCTTCTTTCTTTCTCCGTTGTTTCCTTCTCCTTTCTTCACCCTCTCTCTCTCTCCCAATATTTTTGAAAACCAGGACCCCTGGTCACCCCAACCTGCTATGAGTTTGGGTTAACCCGATCGGTTGGTGTCTTTGCGGCACTAGCTGCCCGACCTTCTCTCTCTTTCCTCTCCTGTTTTTCTCTCTTTTTCTCTCTCTATTCCTCTCTTTCCTTTCCTGATTGCTTGGTGGAAATCTCAAGGCGAAACGACTTCTATTTATAAACTTAGGGTTCGTTTGCACCGCCACAACGAACGGTCAAGATGGGGTGCGACCGCACTTACAGTCTCACCTCTGATTTCTGCATGCATGGGATAAATCTATAACGAGGGATGGATTCCACATATCGTGGCCCACTGGAAAAGTGATCTGGATCAGTGGATGGGGTCCACACGATCATGGTGGGTCTGGTAGCTGGACGGGGAAGATGACGAGGACATTAATGGCTGATTCTTATCTACGGCCTAACCAGACAATCTGGTCCGTTTGGACGGGCTGGATGGGGCCGATGATCACTGCGGGGCCCACTTTCTCTGGCCGTTCATCGGCATTTGCGTACACTTCATGATATTTTCCACCGCTTAAGGATTTCTCACGAGATGAGAAACTCCAAACTATCGAGCCATTGCCGCCTTAGAGAGGGCGGCTGAGATCCATCCTAAATGGAAGGCTAGGATTGGAGAATCCCACCTCACGCGGATCGCCTAGCTGGCGGTGAGAAATGTTTCTATTTTCGGAAGTGATGTGCTTTCGGGTCCTACTTGTGTTGGAATCTGTGTGCTTACGTGGATGCTCCAACATGTGGAAATTATTGGGTTTTTGTCAGAATTGAGGGCCTCACCTGATGGACGGTTCAGATCATGGGTGTGGTCCCTAGTTTGGGGGCCACAATCACAAACACGGACGTTCGTCCGTCTCATTGTTGAAAGACAGAAGCCTGGAAAACCCTCTGTTTTGAGAAGTTATCGTGCGGCCACTGGTCGACCGGGCGGCACGTCGATGCACTCCATGTGCACTACACCGTGGTGTACGTGCACAACACTATAGGGCCCACAGTGATATTTGTGACTAATCCATACCGTTCATCGTCTTGGCCAGGTCATGTAGTCCTATGTGTTCGAGATATGGAGAGGATCTGAGCCTTTCAGTGGGACACAACATATTTGAACAGCAGATGTGCCCAATGTCTAATTGCCTATGGAACCTGATTGGCTGTGGCGTCGTGTGGGTCCCTTGTGATGTCGCTTAGGCAAATCCTCTCCCTTCATTTGCTTTGTATGATAATGGTAGGCTATGGGCCAAAATATGGGATGGATCTGAGTTTTGGATGAGCCACACCACTAGTAAACGTGTGGTGATAGTTCCGTCACTTCCCGTTTTACGTCCAGACAGTTTCATTTCTATGTCTTTGTTCAAAATAGATGGGATTCACCTGTGATGATCTTCCGGAAGATCCGCTCCATTCACCGTGTTTGGCACGCCGTGCAAACCCATGGTCTCAAATTTGAAGTAGATCCAAACTTCAGGTGGACCACATGATCTACTAATGCATTGACCGTTAAAACTTTAATTGTAACTTTTCGTCAACAGTGCCATGCACGTGTTCTTAACATATTTACAATTCTACCCATTTTCTTATCAAAACTTCTGTCCTCTGTAACTCATAAGTCTACCGTCTAAATGTGATGGAATTTGACAGGTGATCTTTATTTTTCACACTCTTTCCGTCGCCCAAATTCGAGCTATGATCACCCAAGGATGACTAAGATTCTCCTTTAATGGCTAATATATTTTAAAATTCTAAAATAATATTTGTACTCCCTCGATTGACAAGTTACCGGGCAGTTGGAACCTAAACCCTAAGATTTTCATGATGATCAGTTTGCCATGATGTTTACATGGCCCGTTTGGCGGATCCAAATATGATGGGTAGTCAGATGATTTGTTAAAAATGTGGGAACTTGATGGTATGCACTCCGGCCATGTATGTGAGTTGATGTACGGGTAGTTTCGTAAACGGATGGACATAAAATGTGTTTCTGGAGTGATTATGGGTATGATAGTTGGATTGGTATTGTACACATGTATATGTCACGTTGAATCTTATGGTAACGCTCGAGGACTTTCGATGCCCGAGCATCGAAAAGTTCGGGGCGTTACACAAACTTTATCGGGGGGAAAGAAAGCCTCAAACCGGATTCCCATCTCCTCTACATCATCCATAAAGAAGGAGAGCTACTCAAGGACTACATCAAGAGATTCAACCTGGAAACGATGCAAGTGCAAGCGCATTCGGAGGATATTGACCTGACCGCCATGATGGGAGGACTAAGAGAAGGGAGATTTCTCTTTTTGCTTAATAAGAGACCTCTCACGACGATGTTTGACCTCCTTAACAGAGTTCGTAAATACTTCAACATGGAGGAAGTCATTGGCCTACGAAGAGAGGCTTGGGCAAGGAAAAACGGCCAAAGGAGGAACCGACCTCGACCAACAACAATAAGAAGAGAAAAAATGATGAAACTCCTAGAGGCCAACGATCAAGCAGATGACCTGACAGTAGGTTCAGCTTATATACTCCTCTCAACATGATACCCGAGCAAGTGAAAGATACCTCGTTTCAACACTGAGGTCTTGGTATTGATCCCTAGTGGGGGTGGTTAATAGTGAAGTGTGAACTAACAGTGGGGTGACTAACAAGCTAACGAAAAAAAGGGTCCTCATGGAAGTCTCAGATAAACGGATCCTCAAATGGCCAGGCAAGATGGACTCCGATGGTGGCACGCGAAACAAATAAAAATACTGTCCCTTTCACCGAGAATATGGTCACTCAACTAGTGACTGTTTCGACTTGAAAGAGGAAATCTCATCCTTACTGGGCACTTACGCGAATATGTCAGTAAAAATGAAGAACGAGCTGACTTGAAGAAAGAACGAGTAGCTAGGGGTGTACACAAACCGGGCTAGCCCGGTTAGCTCGCTCGACCAGGCCTGAAAAAGTCTGACTCGGCCTGACCCGAAATTGAGTTTAGGTCAGGACGAACCAGTTTTCTAGGCCCGAAAGTGAGTTCAAGCCGAGTTCGGATACCTCCCAGTTCGGCCCTACTCGGTCCGAAATCCGACTCGCCCCGGCCTGACCCAACTCCGCCCGGCCCGACCCGACCCGTGTATGATTGTATTTAATTTGTATAAAATGTTTTATTTTATGCTTTGTCAAATGTATGTAAATGCATGTAATTGTCCTGATTAATTATATTTTTTGTGGAGTCTATAATTCAACTATCTAAATTGTTGATCGAGGGCCTTGTAATGGGATGCGGATTACCTGTCAAAGCCCTTCTCATGAACTTGCTGTAAGGTTTGAAACTGGCTCGAACTCAGGTTCAAACTGACCCAAACTTGAAGGTTCGAAACTGGCCTGAACTCAGCCCGAACTCGCGCCAAGCCCGGTTCAGGCTGGAGATGTTGGCTTGGTAACCAGGCCTGGTTGGGTTCAGGCCTTATGTGGCTGTTGAATGGGCCTGGACGGGCTGAGGCCAGTTCGACTCGGCCGGACCCGTGTACACCCCTACGAGTAGCCCATCAACAATGAACCAACTGAAAAAATTCGCACGATCTTCAACAGGGCCACCCGAGGAGGCGACTCAAACTGAGCTTGGAGAGCCCACACCAAAAGTATCAGCCATTCCAGCTCAGAGCATCAGATCCTCGTCACCAGCAGACCCTCAAAAGAGCAGAAGGTAACATCTTCTGATCTAACCTTTGCCGAAGAGGATGCCCAAGGAGTCTATCATCCCCATTATGTTGCACTTATGGTTACTATGATTATAACTAACCGTAAAGTGTTTCAGATTTTAGAGAACACCGGAAGCTCGACCGATATCCTCTTCGCCGAAGCATTCGACAAGATGAGAGTAGGATGACCTTAACTCCGAACCATTAAAACTCCTCTGCTCGGGTCTGCGGGAGACAAGATTACTTCCGAAGGGTCAGTCCAGTTCCCGATCAAAGTTGGGGATGTGCAGAATCATATAATGACCATGATCAACTTCCTAGTGGTAGACTGTCGTCCGTCTACATTGCCATTCTTGGATGACCTTCACTCAACGATCTGCACTCCATTGTGTTGACATACCATCTTGCGATGAAGTTCCCCACTGAACATAATACCGGACTGGTCAGGGGAGACCAACAGGAAGCTCGGCAATGCTATACCATGGCATTAAAGACCCAGCAAAAAGCAATGGTGATCACCTTCCTGTATCTTCGAGAAGACTCAACCGAAAGAGGATGTCCTATGGAGGACCTCGTACTCCTCCTACTCAATGATTCAGATCTGACCCAGACAGTGCAAATCGGGTCATTCATGACGGCACCGTTGTGAGACAAAATTATGAGGCTCATTGTTGATGCATAAAAAAAATTCCATCTTTCTTTCTCTGGAAATCTTATTACATGCCCATTACATTAGTAGGGGAATTCCATTATACAGATCCTTCCAAGGGTTGTGCGCCCATAGCAGCATAGAAGCCTTGTGATGTGTTGCGTCATGTTAGAAGAGGTTTTGCGCTTCACATTTTGAATAGAAGAATGGATGGAAGTCATCTAAATAAAAGAATCGATGAACGTCATCTCAAATAGAAGAATGGATGGAAGTCATCTAAATAAAAGAATCGATGAACGTCATTTGGAATAGAAGAATGGATGGACGTCATCTGGAATAGAAGAATGGATGGGCGTCATCTGGAATAGAAGAGTGCATGGGTGTCATCTGGAATAGAAGAATGGATGGGTGTCATCTAGAACAGAAGAGTGCATGGGCGTCATCTGGAATGGAGGAGTACATGGGCATCATCTGGAATGGAGGAGTGCATAGGCATCGTCTGGTAAGGAGAAGGGGTGGACGTTGTCTTGTATGAAGGAAGAAGTGGTTGAAAGCCACTGTTTAAGGAGAGAACGTGTGTTGGAATCCTTGTCTTAAGGAAAGAAGGAAAGGAGGGATGGATGTTGCCTTCTATGAAGGGAGAAGTGGTTGAACACCACTATTTAAGGAAGAAGGTTGGGAGTTGTATAAAGGGAGAAGTGGTGGTGAACACCACTATTTAAGGAAGGGAGGAGCCTGGGAAGTCTATAAATACCCCTCCCCACTCCTCATTTGAAGAGGAGAAGAAGGAGAGAAGTTGGGGAGAAGAAAGTGGAGAGATGCTCGTTCGGCCCTCCTCCTGAAGTGAGGTTGTACGCTAGATGGTAAGTGGGGTGCACTACCTATGCAGCGCACAATGCCCTTACGGAGGAAAAATCCTCTCCTATGCCACTTCATGTGGGTCTTGTCCTGAAGAAGTCCCTTATGCGCAATCCTCTCCTGCGCCACTTTGGAAGGAATCTTGCCCTAATACAAGGGTTGTGCGCCACTTCTCTCTCTCTCTCTCTCTCTTGTCCTAATATAAGGGTTGTGCGCCACTTCTCTCTCTCTTGTCCTAATACAAGGGTTGTGCGCCACTTCTCTCTCTCTCTCTTGTCCTAATATAAGGGTTGTGCGCCACTTCTCTCTCTCTCTCTCTTATCTTAATTTAAGTGTTGTGTGCCACTCTCTATGGGATTTGTCCTAAAGCCAAGTATTGTGCGCCACTCTCCATGGGATTTGTCCTAAAGCCAAGCATTGTAGGCTTTTGGTCTAGAAGACCAAGCTTCTGCGCCACTTTGTATGCATCCTTATCCTATGAGGAGGCTTTGTGTGCCACTTCTCAAGGAGGTTGTGTGCTCCTTTGTCTGAAGTAAACTCCCTGTGCCGCCTAAAGAGGAGGTTATGCGCTCCTATCCCGGAGAAACCCCTTGGACGCCACTTTACAAGGGACTTTGTCTTGATCCCATGCTTTATGTGCCGTCCTCCATGGGCTCTTGTCCTAGGAGGAGACTTTGTGCACTCCATGTTTGAAGAGGACCTTGTACACTCCACACTCCACCTTTGAGAAAGCTTGTACACTTCACCTCTGAGAAAGCTTGTTCACCCCCCTTGACAGAAATTGGAGAGCCTCAAAGAGCTCACAGAGGAGATGATGAGAGAGCATGATGGAAGATCTTCACAACCCAAGTATAAAAGTCTTTGCCGTTTCCTCAATTGGGCACCCGCACAACTCAAGTCTGTGGAATTTCCAGATTCTCTTAGACTGTGCAATAGTGTTCTTGCCTGAAATGCCCCTTCCTCAATCAAGTGTGAACCAAATCAAGACGATTAGAGCCTATCGTACAACCAAATCAAGGGTTTTAAGTGTGCACAATCCACTTGCCTTTGTGATGAACATCAAAAGCGTCGAAATGTTGTTAAAACTGCCATCAGACTGCCTTCTCTTCCATTCATTGTATTGATTATTTGTACTCTATTTTTAAAATCAAGGGAAATGTGAGGATGCTAATGAACTTAGATTGAATAGAAAACTTTGTGATCATTGTTCTCTCATTTTTTTCTTTGTTATCATTCAATGAATTCTTCCAAATCGAATGCATTTGTTTCTTGTCGAAACAAAATGGCGACTCCACTGGGGAATATTATTTAATGATACTTAAGAAAACATTTAGAGAACTTTTATCACTTTTTGGCGTTGTATAGATGTTAAAATGGCTACTCTCAACGGGAACATCCTCCCCTTCATCTCTAAAAAAAAGTATAATTTTATTTAATTTAAATAACTGACACTCTGTTCTGAATAATAGGTATACCACAATGACTTTTCTCCCGATTAACATGGTTGTCTACTTACACACCTAATGGATTTCCACTAGAAACTACCAGATAAGGTTAAATCGGTTGTGATCAAGGATAGACAATGTCAGGTCATGTCTAAAATAGTTTCTATTTCACAGGTAGCACAGCAAAACAATGAAGGATGGATGATAGCGACATCTGAAAAAAAATGAAGGGTTAGACTTCTTTTATAAGTACCATCCTGCCGAGCATGGTCAACAGGTCGATCATGTGCGATACTACGAGGCACAGTTTTATCTCACTCGCTCAATTCATCTTCCTTAATGACTTCAGCAATGCGGTTTTCACTTTCTCCGTTGATACTAGTACATTCGTAGTGTAAAGAAATAAAAAAATTTACCAACAGATGTTAATTAGCCTACACTAGATGAGCATGTTGTTGAAGAAGTCCCTAATTTTCTAACAGTGACTATCATGAACAACAAATTTTTTAACGCACGCACACACGCCTAAGTGGAATTTCACCACCTATGGGTACTCGAACCCTTGACCCAGTGTTGAAACTCCTGAGAATCTACCACTTGAGCAAGAGTAAGGACACACACGCCTAAGTGACCAACATTAAACCCTAAGGGAAGCTTTCAGATGAGAAGTTAGTTTGACTGAATTAGCCGCTACTCACTAACAAGAAGAAGAATCAGTTAACGAATTCATCAGTCAATAGAGAACCCTAGGGGCATTGTGTTCACAACCTGCCAGAGTAGAAGTGCAAGTCAAGTTACTTATAGAATGCATAAAACTAGCCATTACATTAAGACTCATTGATCCGAATATACAGATCTTTTAAAAGTTGATTATGAAAGATTGCAATTTAGAAAGATTCAATGTGAAGCCGCTCAACTCTAATATGAATTGGTTATTTCAAAGTCTTAAGAGAACAACAGCAAATATTGCAGAAGAAAGAAAATAAAACAAAGGATCGTCAAAAAGTAAAGAATTGAATCTTTCTATAAAGTAAACATGAGTTATTCTATAATCAAGAAAGTAAAGAAAGGGTTCGGACAATTTAAGGACTACGGGAAATATGCAGTGGAAGAAAGCCATATACTTCATACGATGAATCAATTGCTAGGTGTAAAGAGAATCAAATTGCCACGGCTATAGTATTTAAAGGAAAAGAAGCAAAGAAGAAAAGATGTATCCTACAGAAGATGATTGACGATGGTAAAATTGCCATAAAGAAGATATATGGAATAAGAGAGAAAGTAATGGCATATTATCATGATTGAAAATATTCACTCTATAAAAGAACAGGCGAGAAGAAAGCAAGACAAGTATATTCACTATGGGGGCAAATTTTCATCAATATACCTGCTAGTTCAACAAAATATATCATCTTTGAACGTATACGTAGTTTTGACTCAAAAGATTCATGGTGTAATTCTTCCAAATCAAAAGGGTGCAGACAAAAGCATACAAAATATGTTATCCTTGAAGATAATCACAGTTTTGATTTCAAAGATTATCAACATAATGCTTCAAAATCAAAAGGGGGCAAGATAAGAAGAATATCAAGAATGCCAAATACCAAGGATGTCAAAGTCTCAGAATGCCAAAGTCTCAGAATGTCAATGCCATACATGAATAAAAGACAGATTTTCAAGCGTATCAAGCAGATGAAGGCAGACTTTCAAGCATATTAAGCAGATGAGCAGTAGCTATCTTGCCATCGCCATATCGCCGAGGCAAGAGACTATTCCAATATCGAAATTTATCGAGATTGCTATTGTCACCAAGCTGATACACCATCATAATCATAAAAATATTGTAATATCATCAGTAATGGAGATATATCAATCATCAATTTGTTATCTTTAGCAAGGCCTATACGATCAACCATCACATTAGTGACAACAGTTTATCATTTAAGTCAGCCTAGTCATACTCTATATGGTCAACTACACATAAGACCTACATATTATTCGGATAGCAGTGTGGAGTAGTGGCCTTAAAAGGCCCGTATAGGCCACATCACATGCATACCCATGCGGGTAGCGGACGGAGCTAGTGATTAAAAGCCCTAAAAGGCCAAAAAGTCCTCAACGGCCAGTCACGCGTGAGACCATTGTCATATGTATAGCTTCCAATAACGTCATAGACGAGGATTAAAATACCCTCTTGTGAATAGGTCCGACCTTACAACAAAGAAAAAAAGGGAACAGAATAAGACCCCCCAGATCCCTGACTTGATTTCAGTAATAACTCATGAGGACAGCGTCTTAAAATACCCCCTCATCGATGGTGTAACAGCCCGGATTTTTGCCAACCTGGGATTAGATGTCCTTACGCGATGGGTCAATCCTAACACCGGTTTAACTTCTCAAACACTCAATTAAAGCCTCAAATCCCTTTTCAAACCATTTTCTTCACAAATCCCACCCTTCACCACCTTGATCTTTCATTTTTTCTAAGTACTTTCACCCTAGACACTATCTTAAACTAGTTAAGTATTATAACTTGGATCACCTTATATATAAACTACAAAGGCCTGAGTACCACCTCGACCAGAAATCACCTAGGATTAAATCCTTTAGCAATGAGACAAAGTAACTAAGTGCTAAACAAGATTAGCTACGAAATCCATTAGAATCGCTTTAAATACGATCTGCAAGACCCAAAACTTGTAGAATCATTGACGCTAGGTTACCCTAAAATCTAGGATCAATCTCATTACCCGACTGCCCTCGGGAACACATTGAAACTCCGTATCAGGTCTAGACCGTACATCAGGAGTCCGAATAATATGAGGTTAAGGACTTAGGACCGCCTCGCTGGGCTTGACAACCATCTCAGAAATCAACCCCAAACAGTGTCCCACAACTGTTCGCTTGAGTCCGGAGCAAAGGAGGGTGAAAACACAAAATCCCTTTACAAAATAAATATCTGGAATAGTGATCTGAGACTTGAAACTTGTGATCAATTTATAAGAAATCGGACCGTCAGAATCTGACCCAAATACACCCTCGGATCAGGAAAAATTTTAGGAACATTTACATGTACTTAGAATTTCGGATCAAGGCCCACTGACCGCTGAACTGAAACTGGTCCGCCATGCGTGATCTGGGAATCTCACTGAGACGAAAATATAACTCCACGTAGAACCAAGTTTAGTGAGCTTAAGTCTGACTTTTGCCTCAAGGAGGGCCGCCAGAAGTCCTCTTTTGAGCTAAATTAAAGCCGATTTGGATATAACCCAAGTATGCCTTGAACTTAAGTCTATTTCAGAGACTTTTTAGGCTATATAAGGACCTTAGAGCACCCTCTCTCACAGCCATACGAATTTGAGAAAAACCCTAAGTAAGAAGAGAGAAAAAGAGAGAGAAAGCTAGAGACTTGTGGGAGAATCTTCCTCTTACTATTTCCAATCACCACACGGGCTGCACCACCCCTTCCTTGTCGCTTTCCTGGCGATACTGACTCCGTTTTAAGGTAAGAAACCCTAACCCTAGATCTATTTTGGGGTGTGAAGTTATAGGTTATGAAATAGATAACCGGTTTCACTCTTTAGGCTATAAAACTCCCGAATACGGAAGCCCATCAAACCTTGCTGATCCATTGAGATTCCAAGGTGCAAGGTGAGGACTTTAGGTGTATAGGTTACGGCTTTCAAGGCTTTCAATGTCAGATAATGATAGATTCATGATCTGCATGCAATTGCACATGTACAAAGTGCTTTCCGTTTTCTGTTTCGATTAAAGTTGTAGAATATGGAATTTTACATATTCTAGGTATTCGTAGAAAATACCGTATACGTATATTTTTTGGAAATGTGTTTGACATGATTATTTGTTGTATGGATATATGATATATAGATAAAATACTTATTTAGCGAAAGGATTCGCCTAAATACATGTTTTACTAATATACACTATGTATGTAGAAATACTGTATTGTAAAAAGTACCGTATACATGTATATTTTAGAGGTATGTTTGCCATGATTTATTATTGTATAAATATATTATGTGTGCGTAAAATACTTGCTTGGCGAAAGGATTCGCCCTATTACATGTTTGCTAACATACACTAAGTATGTTGAAATAGTGTGTGTTATGTGTTTGTGGAAATGCATGTATGAATAAGTATTGGAATGTTGTGCCTTAGGAGGATGTTGAGATGGGATTCTCGACTACCTTAGAGACATGTATGATTACCTCTATGAGGTTGTTTACTTAAACCGCTTACTTGTAATATATGTATTTGTATTCCTATTGATGTAGTGCTTTACAACATGCTTTATATCATGCTTTATAACATGCCTTATAACATGCCTGCTAGCATGTTTGAATTACTTTGTTTATTATCCTTTACTCCACATGCTATGGATGAGAATTGATTGAGTTTGGGACTATGTTATAGTCCAGACTTGAGATCGTGGCTGAGGTTCATGTCGCCACGTGGGATGTGTTTGACGAACCTGAGTCGTACGTCAGTTGGCGACAGTAGTTAGGCCACATGAAGTGCTTATGCACTTCATGTCGTTCAATTGATTGTGCGCTCGAGCTAGTGAAACCCGTTAAGTAACCCGATATGTCTAATGTATGTTCACTATGTTTGGTCACCACTGCTTGAACCTAGGGTACCAAACTTACCAGTGAAATCCCTTTTAACCATGGTACCTCGATCCGCTAAGACTCATGAGCCGGGTATGGTGGTATGGGACACCGTGGTCGAGTTGTCATCCTACGCTGGGGCCACGTGCCTCCCCGAAGTGACCAGTGAGCAACCAGACTCGTGAGCCGATTATGGTGGTATGGTACACTATATTCGTGCTGTCGGCCTACATTGACAAGGTGATGGGGGAGTGGTGCAACAAATGCGAGCAACAGCCTTGGCAGCCCTTTGTAGTGACCACGAGCATACTCTGAAATCACAGTGAACCTTAGAGTTGTGCCACAGTATATAGAGTATGAACTAGGCCTGTTTCTGTATAGTGATGAATCGTTTAAGAGGTGATGGGGGAGTGGTGTAACCTTTGTGCGTAACAGCCCTGGCAGCCTTTGTAGTGACCTAGAAAACACACCATCATCTCATATTAACTAGGACTGACGACCCTAGAATGGATCATGTTTGAGAATGATACAAGGGAGCTACCTTAGTTTCCCAATCCTGCTGTTTGAAATGGACTAATTAAAAACTCGGTAATCATGTTCATCATGCATTGCATATGCCTGGAAGATGTGGAGCACTGAGGGATGAAAGCATACGGCGAACGTGAGATGGTGTCGCACGAGGGAGGGCGTGGTGAGGGCATCTATCATACCTGCATTCATACTTGCATTAATAAGAGTAGTTAGGAGTGTTTGATTTTACTGCTTTATCATTATTGCTTGACTATATTGATAACATGTTAACCTATACTTTACTGTTCCACTGAGTTGATCACTCACTCTCACGTTACGGGACGGTGTTGTACACACCAACCAGATTTGTTGAGTTTCAGGTGATGGCGATACTTGTGAAGCAGAGCCGGACCACCACTATGATGTTGAGGAGGAGTTCTCCTACTTATGACTCTTTGACAGGTCTATGAAGACCTGGTAATGTATTGACGGGGCTATGGTACTTGGGATAGTAGACATTACACTTCCTAACATTTGGTAAGTTTTAGAATTGTACTTGTAATTAAATAACCTGGTAACATCATCACACTTTGGAGACCCACCATAGTTTATATATGTTATTTATCTATCACAGTCTTTCACTTGTAATTTAACTGTCTTTGGAGTATGATATGCCGTTTTGGCTTAATCTCACTCATGTTCAATGCACGAATACCGTCAACATTCAATCATCATTCATTTTATTGCATAAGTGATGTTCTGGAACTCGGGAGTTGAGTTACTACTCGACCCCCGATTGTTGGGATGTTACAGATGGTATCAAAGCATGGTTACATTAGAGAATGCCAGAGACCGATAGATGTAGTTAGGTCACCTAATACACCTCTTTGATCGGGGTGGCGCAGCGAAAGCATGGTGGACCTTACCCCACTGGCCCAGGATCGAAACTGTGCTCGTTGAATATAAACATTATAGAAGCCCTAGCAAGTTCTACTATGAGAAACCGTTCTAGGATAATTTAGTAAGATTTGACTCACCATTTCCTTGGACATAGAATGAGATGAGGGCTCTCTTAGACCAAGACCTAATGGGCAACCCGAGAAATAGGATATTTGAACCTTTCAGCGATGGCCATTCCCTAAGCTTTTAGAGTGATCGGACTATGGAGTTACTGAAATATACAATTGCGAAGCATTCGCGGCTTGACCCAATTCTCAATCCTGGGCCACTGCCAATGGACTCTCTGCTGACGAGCGAATGACCAGGATCCACCAAGATTCGGAAGGGATACGATGAGCTTTTACCCTGGCCCGGTAGATGATCGATGTATCGGGATCAAGCCCACTATAACCGTCGCTCTGTGTTCGTCAAACAATGAAAACAACCATCTTACTCTAAATAATTGGGAGTTATTGTCAAGACTCCAAATAAGTAAAGAAATAAATTGTAGCAAACCATCAGGGTATGAGAAATGGATAACGAAATAAGTTTTAAGGGGGGTAGACTAAAATGAACCAGACAAGTATACGCCCTACCACACGTAGAAACTCGAAATCATTAAAACTTAGGCAAAAGAAATAATTAAATCTTTCTTTATTAGCCTTAGCCATTTTCAAGGACGAAATTTTATTTTAAGGGGGGTAGATCGTAACAGCCCGAATTTTTACCAACCTGGGATTAGACGTCCTTAGGCGATGGGTCAATCCTAACACCGGTTTAACTTCTCAAACACTCAATTAAAGCCTCAAATCCCTTTTCAAACCATTTTCTTCACAAATCTCACTCTTCACCACCTTGATCTTTCAATTTTTTCTAAGTACTTTCACCCTAGACACTATCTTAAACTAGTTAAGTATTATAACTTGGATCACCTTATATACAAACTACAAAGGCCTGAGTACCACCTCGACCAGAAATCACTTACGATTAAATCCTTTAGCAATGAGACAAAGTAACTAAGTGCTAAACTAGATTAGCTACGAAATCCGTTTGAATCACTTTAAATACAATCTGCAAGACCTAAAACTTGTAGAATCATTGACGCTAGGTTACCCTAAAATCTAGGATTAATCTCATTACCCGACTGCCCTCGGGAACACATTGAATCTCCGTATCAGGTCTGGACCGCACATCGGGAGTCCGAATAATATGAGGTTAAGGACTTTGGACCGCCTCGCTGGGCTTGACAAACATCTCGGAAATCAGCCCCAAACAGTGTCCCACGGCTGTTCGCTTGAGTCCGGAGCGAAGGAGGGTGAAAACACAAAATCCCTTTACAAAATAAATATCTAGAATAGTGATCTGAGACTTGAAACTTGTGGTCAATTTATAAGAAATCGGATCGTCAGAATCTGACCTAAATACACCCTCGGATCAGGAAAAATTTTAGGAACATTTACATGTACTTGGAATTTTGGATCAAGGCCCACTGACCGCTTAACTGAAACTGGTCCGCCACGCGTGATCTGGGAATCCGATTGAGATGAAAACATAACTCCACGTAGATCCATCGTTAGTGAGCTTAAGTCCGACTTTGGCCTCAAGGAGGGCCACTAGAAGTCCTCTTTTGAGCTAAATTAAAGCCAATTTGGATAAAACCCAAGTATACCTTGAACTTAAGTCTATTTCAGAGACTTTTTAGGCTATATAAGGACCATAGAGTACCCTCTCTCACAGCCATACGAATTTGAAAAAAAACCTAAGTAAGAAGAGAGAAAAAGAGAGAAAGCTAGAGAGTTGTGGGAGAATCTCCCTCCTACTGTTTCCAATCACCACACGGGCTACACCACCCCTTTCTTGTCGCTTTTCCAGTGATACCGACTCCGTTTTAAGGTAAGAAACCCTAATCCTATATCTATTTTGGGGTGTGAAGGTTATAGGTTATGAAATAGCTAACTGTTTCACTCTTTAGGCTCTAAAACTCCCGAATACGGAAGCCCATCAAACCTTGATGATCCGTTGAGATTCCAAGGTGCAAGGTGAGGACTTTAGGTTTATAGGTTACGATTTTCAATGCTTTCAATGTCAGATAATGATAGATTCATGATCTGCATGCAATTGCACATGTACAAAGTGCTTTCCATTTTCTGTTTCGATTAAAGTTGTAGAATATAGAATTTTACATATTCGAGGTATTTGTAGAAAATACCGTATACATATATTTTTTTAAAATGTGTTTGATATGATTATTTGTTGTATGGATATACGATATATGGATAAAATACTTATTTGGCGAAAGGATTCGCCAAAATACATGTTTTACTAATATACACTATGTATGTAGAAATATTGTATTGTAAAAAGTACCATATACATGTATATTTTAGAGGTGTGTTTGCCATGATTAATTGTTGTATAAATATATTATGTGTGCGTAAAATACTTGCTTGGCGAAAGGATTCTCCCTATTACATGTTTGCTAACATACACTAAGTATGTTGAAATAGTGTGTATTATGTGTTTGTGGAAATGCATGTATGAATAAGTGTTTGAATGTTGATGCCTTAGGAGGATGTTGAGATGGAATTCTCGACTACCTTAGAGACATGTATGATTACCTCTATGAGGTTGTTTACTTAAAACCACTTACTTGTAATATATGTGTTTGTATTCCTATTTATGTAGTGCTTTACAACATGCTTTATATCATGCTTTATAACATGCCTTATAACATGCCTACTAGCATGTTTAAATTACTTTGTTTATTATGCTTTACTCCACATGCTATGGATGAGAATTGATTGAGTTTGGGACTATGTCTATAGTCCAGACAATCGGTACTAGATTTGAGATCGTGTCTGAGGTTCATGTCGCCACGTGGGATGTGTTTGACGAACCCAAGTCGTACGTCAGTTGGCGACAGTGGTTAGGCCACGCGAAGTGCTTATGCACTTCATGTCGTTTAATTGATTGTGCGCTCGAGCTAGTCCGGCCCGTTAAGTAACCCGATGTGTCTAATGTATGTTCACCATGTTTGGTCGCTACTGCTTGAACCTAGGGTACCAAACTTATCAACAAAATTCCTTTTAACCATGGTACCTCGATCCGCTAAGACTCATGAGCCGGGCATAGTGGTATGGGACACCGTGGTCGAGCTGTCGGCCTATGCTGGGGCTACGTGCCTCCCCGTAGTGACCAATGAGCAACCAGACTCGTGAGCTGATTATGGTGGTATGGGACACTATATTCGTACTGTTGGCCTACATTGATAAGGTGATGGGGGAGTGGTGCAACAAATGCGAGCAACAGCCCTGACAGCCCTTTGTAGTGACCGCGAGCATACTCTGAAATCGCGATGAACCTTAGAGTTATGCCGCGGTATATAGAGTATGAACTAGGCCTCTTTTTGTATAGTGATGAATCGTTTAAGAGGTGATGGGGGAGTGGTGTAACCTTTGTGCGTAACAGCCCTGACAGCCTTTTCAGTGACCTAGAAAGCACACCATCGTCTCATATTAACTAGGACTGACGACCCTAGAATGGATCATGTTTGGGAATGATACAAGGGAGGTACCTTAGTTCCCAATCCTGCTGTTTGAAATGGACTAATTAAAAACTCAGTAATCATGTTTATCATGCATTGCATGTGCCTGGAAGATGTGGAGCACTGAGGGATGAAAGCATGCCACGAACGTGAGATGGTGTCGCACGGGGGAAGGTGTGGTGAGGGCATCCATCATACCTGCATTCATACTTGTATTAATAAGAGTAGTTAGGAGTGTTTGATTTTGCTGCTTTATCATTACTGCTTGACTGTATTGATAATATGTTAACCTATGCTTTATTGTTCCACTGAGTTGATCACTCACTCCCACGTTACAGGACGGTGTTGTACACACCAACCAGATTTGTTGAGTTTCAGGTAATGGCGATGCTTGTGAAGCAGAGCCGGACCACCACTATGATGTTGAGGAGGAGTTGTCCTACTTATGACTCTCTGACATGTCTATGAAGACCTGGTAATGTATTGACGGGGCTACGGTACTTGGGATAGTAGACATTACACTTCCTAACATTTGGTAAGTTTTAGAATTGTACGTGTAAGTAAATAACCTGGTAACATCATCACACTCTGGAGACCCACCATAGTTTATATATGTTATTTATCTATCACAGTCTTCCACTTGCAATTTAACTGTCTCTGGAGTATGATATGCTGTTTTGGCTTAATCTCACTCATGTTCAATGCATGAATACTGTCAACATTCAATCATCATTCATTTTGTTGCATAAGTGATGTTCTGGAACTCGGGAGTTGAGTTACTACTCGACCCCTGATTTTTGGGATGTTACAGATGGACTGGCGGCCTTGGATTTAGTACCAAAGGTAGCCTTGCATTCCCCGTGAACTCTGGAGAGTTACTGCAGTCAACCCTGTGCATAAATCCTCACTGAGTTTACGACCCTGATAGCTTCACTAGGCCCCTCTGATATCGCGGTTTGTGAATTCCCTAGCCGCGATAAGTCCAGCAAACTCTAAAGAGTTAGAGAGACCATTCGCGTAAGACCCGACTCCCACTAATTATGAGTCTAAAAAATTGTGTAATTGCTCCACTACTAAAGAGCTAAAACTATGTGATTGCTCCACTACTCAAGAGCCTAAACTGTGTGAAGTGTCAAGTCTAGTCAGTAAAGTCAAGTCCAGTAAAGTTGGTAATGTTAAGTCCAGTCAGTAAAGTCAAGTTAAGTCAAGTTTAGTTCAGTCAAAGTCCTTTCCAGTCAAAGTTAAAAGTATGTTAGCTCCAATACTCAAGAGCATAAACTATGTGTGCATCAAAATGCTGCAGATATATATATTTCACTTTAGATATGCTTAAATATGCAATTGCATGATGAAAATTTTAAATATTGAGTAAATAATATACAAAAAATGTATTTTTCTTAAATCAGGTTCAATTTATAGCAATAGTAAATGCCTTCAAAATATTGGAAGTTCTCTATTTAAAAGATCAAATCTTCCAGGTCAACTACCAGTCTTTAATTGTAATATATTTATTATTCTGACAAGAGCCGCGAGTTTTTTCTATCTCTTACTTTCTTGATGATGAAGAAATATTATCTCAGAAAATTCTCAAAGGTGACAAAGAATAAATTAGCAAAGAATTATTAAAAATGTATTTTTCTTAAATCAGGTTCGATTTATAGCAATAGTAAATGCCTTCAAAATATTGGAAGTTCTCTATTTAAAAGATCAAATCTTCCAGGTCAACTACCAGTCTTTAATTGTAATATATTTATTCTTCTGACAAGAGCCGCAAGTTTTTTTCTATCTCTTACTTTCTTGATGATGAAGAAATATTATCTCAGAAAATTCTCAAAGGTGACAAAGAATAAATTAGCAAAGAATTATTATTCTATTCTAGACCATTTAAAGATTCAGATATATTCTTCGGATTCTTTAAAGGAGCAGCGAAGGTTATTCATCCTTCAAGAGTATCAGCAGACTTTCTTTTCATGAATATTATCTTCTGAAGAAATTCTTATACAAAGTTGACCTGGAGAGGGGGCATAATCCATTTCTTCAAAGTAATCTATGACTTGGTCTTTCTGATAATTTCTTATGCGTGGCGGAGGAATCCATATGGTATAATCTACTGAGAAATAATCGCACGCTAAGTAATATTGATGAGCCCATCAACGCATCCAACTATAAGAAATATGAGCCTGATGATTATAACCAAGAAGTCCAATGTCTTAGCTTCTCGTTGTTCTAGTAATGATATCACAAGTCTCCGAGTACTGGACCTGAAGGAGATAAGGAACGAATGATTATTAAAAAAAGATAGAATCATTATCAGTAACTTTTATGGCCTTCGAAAAGCTATTAAATAGAAATTGAAAGAGGTCTTATCTATTTTTTTTGAATCAGCAAATGTTCAAGGAAAATACACTCCTGGCCAGCTTATGAAGAAATGCTAAGGAAGCATAAATTAGAAAAGACTCAGCGATTGAACCTCTAGATCAAGACATGACATCTTCGAAAGCACAGTATGATGAGCAAAGAATGTAACGAATGCAATGCAATCCACGATGATAAGAAAGATTACCATTCGAAAGCTTGGGTTATGCAGACCATGAATAAAGGAGACAATCGAAAAAGTTGTTACAGAAGGAGCAATGTTAAAGAACAACTCTCTAGATGCAGAGTTCAAAGAAAGAGCTACATGAATTAATCAAAGAGACCGTTGTAGTAGTAGCAGCATTGAAAGAAAGTTCTTTGGCCAAGATACTCAAAGATGAAGTCGTCATAGCTATTATAGTGGTAAGTTTCAATGAAAAGAGAATTTATCCTCTCTATTAAAGCATTTGCTCGACACTGTTGGTTGGGGGCATTCAATCTTCTAGTCAAGTGTGATCATTCAGTCTTCTGTACAAGCATGATCATTCAGTCATCCTTCAGTCACAATTCATTCCGTTCTTCAGTCAGGCGATTCTTCTCCGTTAATGCGACTACATTTCATGAAGAAATCTTCTCTAAAGTGAAAGGATTTTTGTCAAGAAGAAGATCAATCCTCCATTTGGTCTCATATATCAATCAAAGAAGGGTCGAGGGGGCATCTGTTGAGGCACAAAAAATATTCTATCTTTCTTTCTTTGAAAACCTCATTACATGGCCATTGCTTTAGTAGGGGAATTCCATTGTGCAGATCCTTCCTAAAGTTGTGCACCCATAGCAGTATAGAAACCTCGTGAAGCGTTGTTCCATGTTAAAAGAGGTTGTGCGCTCTACATTTTAAATAGAACAATGGGTGGATGTCATCTGGAATAAAAGAATGGATGGTCGTCATCTGGAATAAAAGAATGGATGGACGTCATCTGGAATAGAAGAATGGATGGACGTCATCTAGAATAGAAAAATGGATGGGCGTCATCTGGAATAGAAGAGTGCATGGGCGTCATCTGGAATAGAAGAATGGATGAGCGTCATCTGGAACAGAAGAGTGCATGGGTGTCATCTGGAATGGAGGAGTGCATGGGCATCATTTGGAATGGAGGAGTGCATGGGTGTCATCTGGAATGGAGGAGTGCATGGGCGTCATCTGGTAAGGAGAAAGGGTGGACATTGTCTTGTATGAAGGAAAAAGTGGTTGAAAGCCACTATTTAAGGAGAGGATGTGTGTTGGAAGCCTTGTCTTAAGGAAAGAAAGAAAGGAGGGACTGATGTTGCCTTGTATGAAGGGAAAAGTGGTTGAACACCACTATTTAAGGAAGAAGGTTGGGAGTTGTATAAAGGGAGAAGTGGTGGTGAACACCACTATTTAAGGAAGGGAGGAGCCTGGGAAGTCTATAAATACCCCTCCCCACTCCTCATTTGAAGAGGAGAAGAAGGAGAGAAGTTGGGGAGAAGAAAGTGGAGAGATTGTAACACCCCAAAAGTCGAGGATCAAGCAAAGCTTAACTCCCGAGTTCCAACACATCACTTATGCAACATAGATAATGATGTTTAGATGTTGTCCATATTAGTGCATTAAACATGAGTGGGATTATACTAAATCAGCATATCATTCTCCAGAGATAATTAGGTTAAGCAAGCGGAAGACTGAGTTAGGTATATAATGTATACAAGTGTTTCTCAATCCCCAGAGTGTGAGTATGTTACCAGGCTGAATAAATACATGTATTGATCTAAAATTTACAAAGTACAAAAATGTAAATGTCCAACTAATCCTTATAATCCCTGTAATCTCATCGATTAGTACATGGTCTACTTAGACCTGCCTGATAGTTGGACGTAGGAGAATTCCTCCTCCTCGTCTATGAAATCCCAATCAGTAGCGTAGACATCGTCGCCACCTGCATCTATAACAGAGTCTGACTGGTATTTTAAAACACCATCCCAGAGTGGGATTGAGTAATCAACTTAGTAGTACTATAAGGCAAAGGTTAACATGTTATCAATTCAGTCAAGCAGTAATGATAAAGCAGTACAATAGTCATATCCTAAGTACTCTTGTTAATGTAGAAATTCTATGTTATAATGATATATGCCCTCACATGCAATCCCTCAATGACATCATCTCACGATCGCGCATGACAAACTCCCTAAACGTGCACTTCCTCACTAAACCACATGCAATGCTGTGCATGATCGTGTTAGCCAAGTAATTATTTAGGCTTATTCATACAACAAATTCGGGAATCTAAGGTACCTCCCTTTATATCATTTACCCAAACAATGATCCATCTAGGGTCGTCAATCCTAGCTAATCACATACGATAGGCAAGTTGTAGGGCATCACCCCTGATGAACAATAGTGGATAGGTAAGTTCACGACTTTACACTCGAGGTCACTATGGAGAGGCTCATCACCTCAGCGTAGGTTTAATTATACTCGAGGTCACTACGAGAGGCTCGTCACCTGAACGTAGGCTGATAGCTTGAATACAGTGTCCCATACACCACCATATTTGGCTCACGAGCTTGGGTTGCTCACTGGTAACTATGGGGAGGCTCGTCACCCCAGCGTAGGCCGACTGCTCGACCACAGTGTCCCATACACCACCATGTCAGGCTCATGAGTCTTAGCAGATCGTGGTACCATGGTTGAGAGGGATTTTATATTGGTAAGTGGTACCTTAGATTCAAGCAGTGGTGTCCATACATGGTAAACACACAATAGGCCAATCGGGTTATTTGACAAGTGCGATTGGTACGAGTGCATGTTAAATTGATCGACATGGAACGCATAAGCACTTCACATGATCTAACCACTGTCGAAAATCACCATACGGCTCGGATTCATCGAACACATCTAATGTGGCGAAACTAGTTCGGCCACTCAATCGGGAACCGTTACCAATTGCCTGGACTACGTAGTAGTCCCGATCATACTCAAATGCAATAGGCAGTCACATGTGATATTCATAACAACATTTAAGAAATAATTTAAACATAAATCCCATTTGAGCATTTTATCAACATATTAGACAAGTTGACCTATATATGCATTTCATCCATAAATCATATAGTGACAATTTACAATACATGAAGAAAATTATTCATATGACTAAGGATACTAATAATCCTGTCTTAATACACCTAATAAGTATAATCCATCATCAAAATCTCATTCAAGCACTTTAACAAACACTTAGGCTACACGTTTCCAAATACATATATAACGACTCGGAAAATCCCATAAAAAGGCCCGAGTACACCTCAGGCAGAAATCACTCAGGACCAAATCCTTTAGAAATTAGATGAGGATTAACTAGTGTTAAACTAGATTACATACGAAATCCGCACTAATCACTTTAAATAAGATCTGCAAGACCCAAAATTTGTGGAATCGTTGACGCTACATTACCCAAAAATCTATGATCAATCTCATTACCCGGCTGCTCTCGGGAGCATCACGAAACTCCGTATCAGATTTGGACTGCATATCGAAAGTTCAAATAATATGAGGTTATAGAATTAGGACCGCCTTGCTGGGCTTAACAACCATCTCAGAAGTCAAAACCAGATAGTGTTCTAGGGCTATTCGCTTGAGCCCGGAGCAAGGAGTGTGAGAAAACATGATTTTCTTTAGAAATTAAATCTAATTTGAGTAATCTGAGACTTGTCACTTTCGGGCCAAATATAAGCAATCAGACCGTCAGAATCTGACCCAAATACACCCTCAGATCAGGAAACATTTTCCATACATGTCCGTGTACTTGTAACCCTGATCGAGTTTCAGTGACCGTTGAATTGAAACTGGTCCACCACGTGTGATGTGGGAACCCAACTGGAATGAAAACTTAACTCGACCTAGATCCAAGGTCAGTGAGCTTAAGTCTGACCTTTGGCTCAAGGAGGGCTCCATAAGTGCTTCGTTGAGACGGAACAGTCCGTATTTGGACATAACCTAAGTATACCATGGCCTTGAGTCTATTTTCGTGAGTTCTGGGCCTATATAAGGACCTTAAACCCTCACTCTCTCATCCCATACGAATTTGAGAAAACCCTAGGTGAGAGAGAGAGAGAGTAAAGAGCGAGAAAGTGTGGGAGAAGTGGGAGAAAGATCCTGTTGCTCTAACTTGCTACCATACGTGCTTAGCCACCACCGTCTAATCGTTATTCCGGCGATTCTGTCTTCGTTCTTAGGTAAGAAAACCCTAACCCTAACTTGTACTAGGATTTCAACTGTTACACATAGCAAGATAGCTGACTTAATTCATGCTATAGGTTGTTGTGCCGCCATAGACGTAGACTTAGAGATTTTATCGACTTCGTTACGCTTCTACGAGTAAGGTGCGGACTTTAGACGTATAAGTTATAGTTTTCAATGTCGGTTAATGATTTATTCTTATTATGGTTGCTATTTCACATGCAAAATGCGTCATCCATTTCATGTTTCAGTTATATATGAACTATGTGTAATATAGTGTATTATATGTATGTGTTGAAATATTTGAATACGTTTGGAATTTGGATTGGTGCTTAACATGTTTATTTGTCGTGAATATATGCTTAATACATGTGTAGAAACTCCTTAGCGAAAGGACTTGCCCTAAAATTACGTCACGGAAAATACGCACTATATGTGATAAAGTGCATAGCCCAAGTGTTTGTGGAAATGCTTAAATGAATATCGAACCCGGATTCGTGCACGCCATGATCATCCGTCATGGGTATATGCATGTGGTTTACGGGGCAACTCCCTAGTGAAATGAGTTGACCTCATATATGTGTAAACCCCATACATCATGTATGATGATGTATATAGTCTAAGTGTTTGTAGAAATGTCTGAATGTGGTAAGTATTACTAATAGTAGTTTTGTATGAGGGCTGAGATATGAATCTCGGTTACCTTAATTATGTATATGATTTCCTCCATGTATGATACATTATGATGTATGTTTTATTCGTGTAATGAATGTGTGCAAATCATGTTTGTGTTACATTTCTCAACATGCTCACATACTTGTACGAATTGAATTATTTGTTCATTACTGTTTTGACTGTCTCTTATGATTACCCATTGGAATGAAGTGAAAGTAGGGCTATGATATACTCCAGGAAATTGGTAACAGGCTTGAGTTTGTGGCTGAGATTTATTCGCCACTTAAGATGGGTTTGACGAACCCGAGTCGTACTAAAGTTGTCGGCAGTGGTTAGGACACATGGAGTATTTGCGCACTTCATGTCACTTAACTCAGCGTGCACTCGTGCTAGTTGAGCTCATCAAGTAACCCGATCTGCCGAAGTATGTTCACCATATATGGATGCCTCTATTTGAACCTAAGGTACCTAACTTACCAGTGAATCCCTCTTAACCTTGGTACGTTGATCCGCTAAGACTCATGAGCTACGTATGGTGGTATGGGACACCGTGGTCGAGCTGTCGGCCTACGCTGGGGTGATGTGCCTCCCCGTAGTGACCAGTGAGCAACCCAGACTTATGAGCCAAATACAGTGGTATGGGACACTGTATTCAAGCTGTCGGCCTACACTGATTTGGTGATGGGGGAGTGGTGCAACGATTTCGTGTAATAGCCCTGACAACCCTTTGTAGTGACCTCGAGCGTACTCTGAGCCTACATAGAGGCGACGACCCTTCCATAGCAACGAGAGTATAACTAGGCCTGTACTAATTTGATGATTAGCCATGTAGGGTGATGGGGGAGTGGTGTAACGAGTGCGTGTAACAGCCTTGACAACCCTTTGCAGCGACCTAGAACCGCACCATCGTATGAGATTATCTAGGACTGACGACCCTAGGGTGGATCATTGTTTGGGAATGATATAAGGGAGGTACCTTAGTTTCCCAACACTGCTGTATGAAAAGGACCAATAACAACTCGGTAATCACTCTCATAACATAGCATTGCATGTGCCTCGGGTTGAAGAGCACTGAGGGATGAAAGCATGCCACGAACGTAAGATAGTGTCACACGAGGGAGTGTAGGCGAGGGCATGCATCATGACTGTGTTCCATATTTGCATTAATAAGAGTATTTAGGAGTGTTTGATTGTACTACTTTATCATTACTGCTTGACTGAATTGATAACATGTTAACCTATGCTTTTTCGTTCCACTAAGTTAGCTACTCACTCCCATGTTACGGGACGGTGTCGTACACACCAACTAGACCCTGTCTTAGATGCAGGTGTTGATGATATGTAGGAGGCTAAGCCTGACTACTACGATGATCAGGATGAGTTCTCCTACATGCAGTTCTCTGGAGGTTTCGCTTAGGCCATTCAGATGACGGGGCTACAGGGTTTACCATTATAGTTGTACCATTTTTTTTTGGCATTTTGATTTTGAAACTAATACATATATATGGTGAGTCAGTAAGGTGTTCATACTCTGGAGACTGATTGTGACCGTTTCTGGTTTTATATACATTTATTTATATACATCTTTCAGTCTTCCGCTTGTGTTTTATAACTTGATCTGGAGTATGAATTACTGCTTTGGTATAATCCCACTCATTATTATTGCACTAACATAGACAACATTCAATCATAAGCATTTATGTTGCATAAGTGATGTTTTGGAACTCGGGTGTTGAGTTGTTATTCGACTCCTGATTTTTAGGGCGCTACAAGTTTGTATCGAAGCATGATTTGGATTAAACCAGACCTGGGTTATGGTCACACGACGTACGCTGCCACCTTTCGACTTAGGTGGGTGTGAGAAAAACGTAGAAACAGTCATAGGTATCCTGATTTCTCCAATTGGCGAAGTTCGCTGAAAACGGTCGCCGAGATCGGGTCCATACTCATCTATGATCGTATGAGTTGACCCCAAACTACTTTTAGACCATCAAACGACGAGTGTAGATCACAAATCACCCCATCCTAGCCCTTAAGAATGTACAGATACAGCTGTGCACCAGAAACCACCCGAAAGGACCCGAAATGAAGCAAATCAGAGTCGGGGGCCTACCCACACCATTATAGAGGGACCCAGGGTAGGCCCCATACTTTTTTGGGGCCTAGGGGACAGGAGGGCCTTACCGAAATGGCGAGCCCTCGCCAACTTGTCCTGGGAGTGGTGAGGGCCTCGCTGGTCAACGGGCCCGGCTGGGTGGGCTGCTCAGGCCGATGATGTTTGGGGGTTAGGGTAATCCCCTGGTGTGTGGGCTGTCGACTAAAATACCCCCAAACACACCCCTCCTTCACAAAACACACCTCCAAGCTCTCCCTTTCCCTCATAGTTTTTATTTTCTCTCTCAAATCTCCCCTTCAATCACCCAATCCATCAGTTTCTGTTACAACCCACTCACCTCAATCGTTTATAGCAATACCTACCCCTCTACCCTCTCCGTTTTCTCTCATTTGAGCTCTTACATCCCTCATTTGTGGCTCAAAATCGTGTAAGCTCTCTAACTCATCCCGTCTCTTCACTTCCCTTCTTTAATCCCTGTCATTTGGGCCTTTACAACCTCTGTTGTGGCTTAAATCCGTGGAGAACCAAAAACTCTAGCCCCTATTCCCCCTTATCTTCACTTCCATGGTACTCTTTGAGTTCATTGCAGCCATTTTCTCGATTTTCACCATCCTTTCTCTCATGGGAAAGAGAAAGGGGGCCGTGGATGAGGCCGGACCCCTTTCAAGGAGGTCAAGAGGCACCGCCGTGAGCACAAGCACCAATCGGGAGTTTCGGACAAAGCGGAATCTTGATCCCTAGGCTTCTACTAGAAGGGCTCTATTGGCGGAGCTGTCTCATGGAGTTTATGAGGACCGAGGATCCTTTTTGAAGCTCAGGTGGATGGGCAGTTCTTTGGGGAATATCTGTTATTCGAGTTCCTAGAAGGGGCCCATTGGGGTCCACTATTTAATGGCAGGTCTTGTGCCAATGCGATCACTGTCCGAGCTTTCTATGCCAGCATTCACGAGCCTACGCTTGAATCCCTGCAGTTCCAGATCCCATGTGGAAGGGATCGGTTGGCCACAGTTGATGTTAGATTGATATCTCGGCTTCTGAATGTACCCCTTGGCGAGGTGCATGCTAGTGAGCTGAATTTGAGGAGTGCACATGAAAGGGATCACCGCACATGTTTTCTTTGTGGCCGACTGGTCCAGTGGCAGCTGAACAAAAGTCTTCTAGCGACCAATATGTGTAACGACTTCCGTTTGCTCTATCACATCTTCACATTCAACGTCTACCCTAGGTAGAGCAATCGGAGTGAGTGTACGCGCCTCATGGTAGATTTCCTGTATCAAGTGGGGAAGAGAGTGAACCTGTATGTGCCTACGTTCGTGTTGCGATAGATAATCAATACTGCACACTTTGATAGAAGGACTGATTCGCTCCCCTTCAGCTGACTCATATGCAAGATTTCACGTGAGTTTGGCTATAGTCTTGAGGTGGAGATGCTGGTGCTAGTTCATCACATTGGCGAGACTACCCTCAACCAGATGGAGATCGGGCCACGACAACACCAAGCTCGACTTGAGGAGAGCGATGATGAGACAGAGAGCGAGGAAGAAGAGAGTGAGGAAGAAGATGGAGCTGAGATAGAAGAGGAGGAATAGGAAGAAGAAGAAGAGGAAGAGGAGGCCCGAGATACAGAGGAGAGTTCACTGCCTACGGCACCAGAGCAGGACGCTGATTAACCTGTTAGGGATGCTCGTATAGCCCGACTTGAGGAGGGTCAGGCTATCCTACGTCAGGACATTATGGATCTTTGGGGCCTTGTGAAACATCAGTACAAGAAGGTGACTCGCACCTTGAAGTCTATCCTATGCTGCTTGCAGGATAAGGGTGCCCCTCCTCCATCGCCAGACTCGGATGCTTAGTCATCCATGCTGGCGTCTTGCAGCTCGTTTTGGTTACTGATTTAGGATATTTTTGTGTTTTCATGTTGATAGGCCTAGTAGTGCAGTCGTGGTAACATGTTTTAAGTGTTTGAGGCTTTGGTTGTATTAGCTCACATACATCTTCTGTCATAATTCATGTAACTCTGTATTCCATGTATTGTGGCAATTTTGGTAAATGAAATGCATGCAGCCTCTTTTGCTATGAAGTGTGTAGAATGCTTAAGTTATTGTGTATTGTGTTGCTATGCTTCCTCTTACATGCGTTGCACCTTATGTTATATAGGGCATGCCACGGAAATATACGCGGAGCACGGTACACCTCACACTCACTGATACGATGGACCAGGATCCTTCCCACAGAGATGGTCGTACAGACCCTGGTTTGGGCCCGGATCGTGAGACTATACCTACATCTCAGCCTTCCACTAGTCCTACAGCTGGACTACCATCTTATACACCACCGGTTCGCTAACAGAACCATGCATCTTCCTCGACGCAGTACGTGCCTCAGCCTGCCCCACCTACTGATAGGTTTGAGCGGGTGATGATGTTGATGTAGCAGCAGCACCAGCAGCTCTTGACCACTATTGCAGGGGCCTTATCTCAAGGTGGGAGTGCGACTCCACCTTCACCATTTGTACATACTACTGAGACTGTAGAGCCTTCTGCTCAGGCTGAGGATGTGCCTCCGCATACACCTGCTGCATACCCTAAGGGGAATTTGGGTACTAGTGGCCTTCTTGAGCGATTCCAGCGCTTGAGGCATCCTACTTTTACGGGTTCTCACAGACCCGAGGAGGCTAAATATTGGCTAAACCACATCTCCAAGATACTACAGATGTTGCATTGTACTGAGTCAGAGAAGGTTGAGTTGGCTACCTTTATGTTTGAGAAAGAGGCTAGTATGTGATGGGATAGTGCCCTACGGACAGTCGCAGTTGGCTACGTATGGACTTGGGCAGCTTTTGAGTTTTATTTCAATGAAAAGTACTACTCTCAGACCTACCGACATGAGAGTGAGAATGAGTTCTTGCGCCTCAGGTAGGGAGGCATGATAGTTATCGAGTACGAGCATTGATTTACTGAGTTGGGCAAATACGTCCCTATGATACTTGCTGACGAGCAGATGCGGATACGACATTTTTCTGAGGGCTTACGACTTGACATTCGGTCGAAGATGTGCTGTGTCAACATACCATCCTATGCCAAACTGGTACATATGACTATGCAGGTAGAGCAGGATGTAGAGTGACTGACATGATCTCGTGGCCCTATAGTTACTAGGCCACGAACAAATATCCAGAGTAGGCCATTCCTCGGCAAGAGGCCTCATATTGACTCTCCTCCCAGGATTGTGGCACTAGTAGTTCTGATGAGGCATCCAGGTGTGACCTGTTCTTACTGTGGGAAATCGGGTCACCCTGCAGAGTGTTGCTTTGCACGGATGAGAGACAGAGAGTTTTCACCACCACAGAAGATTGATCATTCTTACCCTTAGGCTTTATCAGCTCCACCACTATGGACAACACCTGCACATCCATCCTTCAGACCACCTGCACCTCGTTTTAGGCCGCCACAATGACCTATGGTGCCTCAACCCAATCGATCTCAGCAGGCACACATTCATGCACTTACAGCGGAGGAGTCAGAGACAGCACCTTCAGTACCTATGGCCTTCGAGGTCACTGCACATGTCTAAGGTATTCCTGTCTTCTTATTGGTGGACACAGGGTCCACTACCTCTATGATCTCATACACGGTAGTCAAGTGACTCGGATTGGATACTGCTCCTATGAAGGGAGTGAGGGTCATCACTGCCACAGGGACTTTCTCTAATGTTACTAGTATGTGTGAGGGCTGCCTGATAGACTTAGGTGGCAGAACGATACAATTGACCTGATCATCGTCCTCCTAGTTCACTACAACGTCATTTTCAGTATGGACTGGCTTACTAAGATGCGAGCAGAGATCGATTACGAGACTAAGATGGTTACAGCTCACGGACCAGAGGGCACAACTTTTACTTTCCCTGTTCAGGTCAGTCACGTTTCTCGATTGAGATGCTACGCTTCTTCATTGAAGAATATTGATGGTCCGACGCTTGTGGATACGCCCATAGTTTAGAATTTTGCGTATGCGTTTGAGACAATTCCTGGTTTACCTCCTCGGCGCGAGATCGACTTCAGCATTGATCTTACGCTTGGTGCGACACCTATTTCATTACCGATGTATCACATGCCTCCATGTGAGATGGAGGAATTGAGGAAACAAATTGACGGACTGGTAGAGAAGGGCTTCATACGACCTAGTGTATCTCCTTGGGGAGCACCTGTGTTGTTTGTTAAGAAGAAAGACGGGGCGCTACAAGTTGGATCAATACATAACCGTAGGTTGAACCAGTTAACTGTGAAGAACAAATATCCTTTGCCGAGGATAGACGACCTGTTTGATCAGTTGAAGGGGGCAAAGTATTTTTTGAAGATCAATTTACAGTCAGGGTATCATCAGTTATGCGTCAGAGATGAAGACGTGCAAAAGACGGCTTTTAGGACCTGTTTTGGGCATTACGTGTTCCTTGTGATGTCGTTCGGTCTTACGAACGCACCGACCGTGTTCATGGACTTGATGAACCAGGTATTTCGGTCATTTCTATACCGATTCATCATCATATTTATAGATGACATTCTAATATACTCCACGAGTCGGGAAGAGCACGAGGAACACTTACAGGCAGTCCTAAATACTCTGAGGAAGAACAAGTTGTTCGCGCAATATAAGAAATGTGACTTCTGGAAGGAGGAAGTCAAGTTCCTGTGACATGTAGGGTCCAAGGAAGGGATAGCAGTGGACCTGGCTAAGGTAGCCGCAGTTCAGGATTGGAAGCAGCTTGGTTCAATTACTGAGGTGAGGAGTTTTCTGGGCCTGGTAGGTTATTACCAAGGATTCATCCGAGACTTCTCGAAGATAGCCAGACCGTTGTCACAGTTGACACGAAAGGATCTGAAGTTTGCCTGGAATGAGAAGGCAAAAGCAGCTTTTCAGGAGCTGAAGGACAGACTGACGTTCGCCCCTATACTAGTATTGCCAGAGCAAGGGGTTAAGTACACTATATATACTGATGCATCTCGCGTTGGTTTGGGTTGTGTCCTTATGCAGAAGGACAGGGTGATTGCGTATGCCTCGAGACAATTAAGGAAGCACGAGGAGAATTACCCTACGCATGACCTTGAGTTAGTAGAGGTCATATTCGCATTAAAGCTCTGGAGACATTACGTCTACGGAGAGGAGTTAGAGCTTTTCTGCGACCACAAGAGCCTTAAGTATATATTCACTCAGCGGGACTTGAATATGAGGCAGCGTCGATGGATGGAGACCTTGAAGGACTTAAATTTTGAGGTTTCTTACCATCCTGGCAAGGCCAACCTTGTAGCATACACGTTGAGTCGCAAGAAGGATATAGCATTTGCCGCTCCGCTCAGAGTGGGATATGTTGGAGTACGTGCGGGACTTCAAGTAGAAACTCACAGTGGAGGAGCCATTCGAGAGTGTCGTACATGTTCGGGTGTGGCCACTTATTGATGATGGGATTATCGAGGCCCAGAAGGGCGACGAGCAGTTGTCTGAGCTTCGAGAGCAAGCTAGCGATGATGTGGACTTCGAGTGGAGAGTTGGCGCAGATGGGGGCCTACGATACTATGGCTGCCTATGTGTCCCAGATATCCATGACTTGAGACAGGAGCTTCTCGAGACTGCCTACAGATCGAAGCTTGCGATGCATCCTGGTAGCACGAAGATGTTTCGGGATATGAAGCGGTCGTATTAGTGGGACAATATGAAGGTTCATATAGCAGAGTATGTTTCCCATTGTGTCACGTGTCAGCAGGTCAAGGCCGATCATCGCTGACCACCTGGACTCCTTCAGCCCATGCCCATAACTGAATAGAAGTGGGACTTCATCTCTATGGACTTCATCTCAGGGCTACCGAAGACGGGAAAGGGTTATGACTCTATTTGGGTGATCGTGGACCGGTTGATCAAATTGGCTCATTTTCTCCCTATCAGAGTGACGAACTTTGTAGACGACTTAGCTAGGTTGTACATCAAAGAAATAGTACATCTGCATGGAGTTCCCTTGGAGATCATGTCGAACCGCGACACGCGATTCACGTCTATCTTCTGGACTCGTATCCCGGAAGTGATGGGTGTGAAGTTGAAGTTCAGTACCACGTTTCACCCTCAGACCGACGGGCAAACAGAGCGGGTGAACCAGATTTTAGAAGATATGATGCGGGCTTGTGTTTTGGACTTTAAGGACAGTTGGGATGACTACCTCCCGTATGCAGAGTTCACCTACAACAACAGTTTTCAGGTAAGTATTGGCATGGCTCCTTACGAGGCCTCTTATGGGCGCCCATGCAGAGCACCGCATTGCTGGGTAGAGGTTGGCGAGCGCAGTTTGGTTGGCCCAGAATTAGTACAGGCGACCTCAAAGAAGATCGACATTATCAGGCGTCGACTCATGACGGCCCAGAGCAGACAGAAGAGTTATGCCGATACAAGTTGGCGACCACTTGAGTTTGAGGTTGGAGATCATGTATTCCTCAGAGTTTCCCCTATGAAGGGAGTCCTTCGGTTTGGGAAGAAGGGGAAGCTTACGCCGCGGTTCATTGGCCCATTTCATATACTTGATCGAGTGGGAGTGGTGGCATATCGTCTCGCTTTGCCCACACTACTCGCGGGCATGTACAACGTATTTCATGTATCTATGCTGAAGAAATACATTCCTGATCCTTCACACATCATCCATTGGGAGCAGGTGTAGTTGAGCGATGTTGCTACGTATGTACTGCGTCCGACGCGTATCCTAGACAGGAAGGAGCAGGTGTTGCACAGTAAGGTGATTCCACTCGTAAACGTACTGTGGACGCATCATATAGAGGAGGAAGCTACCTGGGAGACAAAAGTTGAGGTCAGAAAGAACTACCCTCAGCTTCTCGAAGAGTACGAAAAGGTACTAATTTCGAGGATTAAATTTTTTTTAAGGGGGTAGATTGTAACGACTCGGAAAATCCGGTACAAAGGCCCGAGTACCACCTCAGGCAGAAATCACTCAGGACCAAATCCTTTAAAAATTATACGAGGATTAACTAGTGTTAAACTAGATTACATACGAAATCTGCACTAATCACTTTAATACGATCTGCAAGACCCAAAACCTATGGAATCGTTGACGCTACATTACCCAAAAATCTAGGATCAATCTCATTACCCGGCTGCTCTCGGGAGCAACATGAAACTCCGTATCAGATCTGGACCGCACATCGAAAGTCTGAATAATAGGAGTTTATAGAATTAGGACCGCCTTGCTGGGCTTGACAACCATCTCAGAAGTCAAAACCAGATAGTGTCCCAGGGCTATTCGCTTGAGCCCGGAGCGAGGAGTGTGAGAAAACATGGTTTTCTTTAGAAATTAAATCTAATGTGAGTAATCCGAGACTTATCGATTGCGGGCCAAATATAAGCAATCAGACCGTCAGAATCTGACCCAAATACACCCTCGGATCAGGGAACATTTCCCATACATGTCCGTGTACTTGTAACCCTAATCGAGTTTCAGTGACCATTGAACTGAAACTAGTCCACCACATATGATTTGGGAACTCGATTGGAACGAAAACTTAACTCGACCTAGATCCAAGGTCAGTGAGCTTAAGTCTGACCTTTGGGTCAAGGGAGGATGCCAGAAGTGCTCCGTTGAGATGGAACAGTCTGTATTTGGACATAACCTAAGTATACCATGGCCCTGAGTCTATTTCCGTGAGTTCTGGGCCTATATAAGGACCTTAAACCCTCACTCTCTCATCCCATACGAATTTGAGAAAACCCTATGTGAGAGAGATAGTAAAGAGAGAGAAAGTGTGGGAGAAGTGGGAGAAAGATCCTATTGCTCTAATTTGCTACCATACGTGCTTAGCCACCACCGTCTAATCGTTATTCCGACGATTTTGTCTTTGTTCTTAGGTAAGAAAACTCTAACCCTAACTTGTTCTAGGGTTTCAGCTATTACAAGTAGCGAGATAGCTGACTTAATTCATGCTATAGGTTGTTGTGCCACCATAGACGAAGACTTAGAGATTCTATAGACTTCGTTACGCTTCTATGGCATAAGGTGCAGACTTTAGACGTATAGGTTATATTTTTCAAGGCTTTCAATGTCGGTTAATGATTTATTCTTATTATGGGTGCTATTTCACATGCAAAATGCGTCGTTTGTTTCTTGTTTCAGTTATATATGAACTATGTGTAATATAGTGTATTCTATGTATGTGTTGAAATATTTGAATACGTTTGGAATTTGGATTGGTGCTTAACATGTTTATTTGTTGTGAATATATGCTTAATACATGTGCGGAAACTCCTTTGTGAAAGGACTTGCCCTAAAATCACGTCACGACAAATACACACTATATGTGGTAAAGTGTGTATCCCAAGTGTTTGTGGAAATGCTTAAATGAATATGGAACCCAGATTCGTGCATGCCATGATCATCCGTCGTGGGTATATGCATGTGATTTACGGGGCAACTCCCTAGTGAAAGGAGTTGACCTCATATATGTGTAAACCACATACATCATGTATGATGATGTATGTAGTATAAGTGTTTTTAGAAATATCTGAATGTGGTAAGTATTACTAATAGTAGTTTTGTATGAGGGCTGAGATATGAATCTTGGTTACCTTAATTATGTATATGATTTCCTCCATGTATGATACATTATGATGTCTGTTTTATTCATGTAATTAATGTGTGTGCAAATCATGTTTGTGTTACATTTCTCAACATGCTCACATGCTTGTACGAATTGAATTATTTGTTCATTACTGTTTTGACTGTCTCTTATGATTACCTGTTGGAATGAAGTGAAAGTGGGGCTATAAGTCCAGGCAATTAGTAACAGGCTTAAGTTCGTGGCTAAGATTTTTCACCACTTTAGATGAGTTTGACGAACCCGAGTCGTACTAAAGTTGTCGGCAGTGGTTAGGCCATACAGAGTGTTTGCACACTTCATGTCGCTCAACTCAACGTGCGCTCATGCTAGTGGAGCTCGTCAAGTAACCCGATATGCCGATATATGTTCACCATGTATGGACGCCTCTGTTTGAACCTAAGGTACCCAACTAACTAGTGAATCCCGCTTAACCTTGGTACCTTGATTCGCTAAGACTCATGAGCCGGGCATGGTGGTATGGGACACCGTGGTCGAGCTGTCGGCCTATGTTGGAGTGATGTGCCTCCCCGTAGTGACCAGTGAGCAACCCAGACTGGTGAGCCGAATACGATGGTATGGGACACTATATTCGAGCTATTAGCCTACAGTGATTTTATGATGGGGGAGTGGTGCAACAATTCCATGTAACAACCCTTTGTAGTGACCTCGAGCGTACTCTGAGCCTACGTAGAGGTGACGACCCTTCCATAGCAACGAGAGTACAACTAGGCCTATACTAATTTGATGATTAGCCATGTAGGGTGATGGGTGAGTGGTGTAACAAGTGCGTGTAACAGCACTGGCAGCCCTTTGCAGCGACCTAGAACCGCACCATCGTATGAGATTATCTAGGACTGACGACCCTAGGATGGATCATTGTTTAGAAATGATATAAGGGAGGTACCTTAGTTTCTCAACACTGTTGTATGAAAAGGACTAATAACAACTTGGTAATCACTCTCATAACATAGCACTGCATGTGCCTCGGGTTGAAGAGCACTGAGGGATGAAAGCATGCCACGAACGTAAGATAGTGTCACGCGAGGGAGTGTAGGCGAGGGCATGCATCCTGACTGCATTCCATACTTGCATTAATAAGAGTATTTAGGAGTGTTTGATTGTACTACTTTATCATTACTGCTTGACTGAATTGATAACATGTTAACCTATGCTTTATCGTTCCACTGAGTTAGCTACTCACTCCCATGTTACGGGATGGTGTTATACACACCAACCAGACCCTGTCTTAGATGCAGGTGTTGATGAGATGCAGGAGGCTGAGCCTGACTACTACGATGATCAGGATGAGTTCTCCTACCTGCAGTTCTCTGGAGGCTTCGCTTAGGCCATTCAGATGACGGGGCTACAGGGTTTACCATTATAGTTGTACCATTTTTTTTTTGGCATTTTGATTTTGAAACTAATACATGTATATGGTGACTCAGTAAGGTGTTCATACTCTAGAGACCGATTATGACCGTTTCTGGCTTTATATACATTTATATACATCTTTCAGTCTTCCGCTTACGTTTTATAACTTGATCTGGAGTATGAATTACTATTTTGGTATAATCCCACTTATGATTATTGCACTAACACATACAACATTCAATCTTAAGCATTTATGTTGCGTAAGTGATGTTTTGAAACTCGGGTGTTGAGTTGCTACTCAACCCCCGATTTTTAGGGCGCTACAACATAGGTTAGACTTATTAGGACCTGAATTATAGCAATTCATTCCACATCATCAGTTATAAAGTATATAACATACATGTATCTAAGATTAGAACTTATTATAAACACAAATCAGGATTTCACATTCATTCAAACATTTCAACAAACACATAGAATGCATTTTATATTCACATATTCATACACTGTATAATTCATCAAATAAATCGTAACTAAGATTGTATGGCAGCAATTATGTCAGACATAAATCCTTGCTGACATTGAATTCCTTGAAAACCATAACCTAAACATTTACAGTCCACACCTTTCGTTGGTATGCTCATTACGAACTCGGTTCGTACACTCGTTCCCATCTACAGCACAATGGCTACCTAAATCACGAAATAGGTTAGTTATTTCATCGTTTACTTTATTTAAATTCCTAAAATAAGATTAGGGTTAGGATTTCTTACCCAAAATGTTGTTAGAAAGATTTGTGCAACTAGATGTAGAGATGATTCGACGCGTGGAGTAGTAGGGAAGAGGGACTGCAGCAAACTCCAAGGATCTCCCTTCACTCTTCACTCTTTTCTCTCCCTTTCTCTCTTCTCTCTCCTAGGGTTAGAGAAAATTCCTATGAGAGAGAGGTGAGGTGGTTTAAGGGCCTTATATAGGCTCAGAAGTGGTGTCAATGGCCCAGGGCCATGGTATACTTAGGGTATAGCCAAAAGGTGCTTATTTTTTGACAAACAGGGCCCTTAGGAAGGTCCATTACTCGTCTACGGCGTAGGGTAATTCCCCTGGCAATGGATCTAGGCTAGGATGCAATTTTAGTGCATTTAGATAGGCCGATTAACCATGACGGACCTATATCTATTCAACGGTCATCGTCACTCGATCAGGGCCACAAGTATATCGATATGTGTAGGGAAATTTCCCTGATCCAAGGATATAGTTTGGTCAGGAATTGACAGTTTCCTTCAATTTCACCCACAAGCGAATGGTCCAATTCACTTAAGTTTGAGTTTATTTTCTAAAGATATTCACGTTTCTCACACACTTTACTTAGGATTCTAGTTGTGCGTTTCTGGATACTATTTATACTCGATTCCTATGATGGTTGTCAAGCCCAGTAAGGCGGTCATAACCGTATAGTTTCGCGGTAGTCGGACTTTCGATGTGCAGTCTAGGACCGATACGGAGTTTCATTGTGCTCCTGAGAGCAACTGGGTTTTGAGATTGCTCCTAGGTTCAGGGGTAATGTTGAGTTAGCGATTCCAGTGGTTTTGGGTCTTACAATTCGTATAGATAGTGGTTCAAGCTAATTCCACTGATTATTTAGTTTAGTACTTAATTAATTTTCGTTTAATTTCTAAGGGATTCGATCCTTAGTGGTTTCTGCCTGAGGTGGTACTTGGGTCATTGTACGAATTTTCCAGAGATGTTACAATCTACCCCTTTAAAGAAAAATTTTGTCCTCGAAATTAGTTCCTTTTCGTACTCCTTGAGAATCTGAGGGTAGTTCTTACGGACCTCGGCTTCTGTTTCCCAAGTAGTCTCTTCCTTAATGTGGTGAGTCCACAATACTTTCACGAGCGGAATCACTTTGCTGCGTAGCACTTATTCCCTCCTATCAAGGATATGTGTTGGTCGCAGTATATAAGTAGCATCTTCACTCAGTTGTACCTGCTCCCATTTGATAATATGGGAAGGGTTATGAACATATTTCTTCAGCATTAATACATGAAATACGTTGTGCACACCTGCGAGTGGTGTGGGCAACGCAAGACCGTATGCCACCACACCCACTCGGTCTAGTATCTGGAATGGGCTAATGAATCTCAATGTAAGCTTCCCCTTCTTGCTAAAATGAAGGACTCCTTTCATCGGAGAAACTTTAAGGAATACATGGTCCCCAACCTCAAATTTCAGCTGTCGCCATCGAGTATCGGCGTAACTCTTCTGCCTGCCCTGTGCTGCAAGAAATTGACGCCTGATAATGTTAATCTTCTCTGAGGTCACTTGCACTAAATTTGGGCTAATCAAACTCTTCTCACCATCCTCTGCCCAACAATGCGGTACTCGACATGGACGGCCATACAAGGCCTTGTAGGGAGCCATGTCAATACTCGCTTGAACACTGTTGTTATAAGCGAACTCAACATAGGGAAGCTAGTCATCCTTACTGTCCTTGAAATCAAGCACACATGCCCGCAACATATCTTCTAACACCTGATTTACCCGTTCCATCTGCCCATCAGTCTGTGGATGAAACGTGGTACTGAACTTCAGTTTCATCCCATTGCTTTCTCGATTCGACACTAGAAGATGGATGTGAATCACATGTCTCGATCCAACACAATCTCCATAGGCGCTCCATGCAGAAGTCTATCTCCTTGATGTATAGCTTGGCTAAATTGTTTGCTGAGTTTTAGACTCTAATCGGAAGGAAATGCGCCACAATCACCCAAATGGAGTCATGTCCCTTTCTCGTCTGCGGCAACCCAGAAATGAAATCCATAGATATGAAGTCCCACTTCCATTCAGCTATGGGTATGGGCTGAAGTAAACCAAGTGCTCGACCTTGACCTATTTGCATGTGAAACAACGGGATTAAAATCTGCTATGTGAGCATTCATGTTATCCCACCAATACAAACGCTTCATATCTCGATACATCTTTGTACTACCAGGATGCATCGCCATCTTCAAATTGTGAGCAACTTCGAGAACTTCCTTTCTCAAGTCATGAAGATTCGGGATGCATAGGCGGCCATGATAATGTAACCCCCATCTGAACCAACTCTCCATTCAGAGTCTTCATCGTCACTAACTCATTTTCGGATCCTCATCAACCATTAATCTTCTCTCTGAGCCACAATGATTCGGTCATCAATAAGTGGTTGCACGCGGATGTGTGCGACTCTCTCGAACGGCTCCTCTACTGTAAGCTTCTGCTCAAAGTCTCGTACAAATTCTACCATGTTCCATTCTTTGATCATTAGCTGAGTCGCAAATTCTATTGTCTTCTTGTGGCTCAATGCATCTGCCACAAAGTTAGCCTTGCCAGGATTGTAAGAAACCTCAAACTTGAAGTCCTTCGAGGTTTTCATCCAACGTCGTTGCCTCATATTCAGGTCTCTTTGCGTGAATATATACTTGAGGCTCTTGTGGTCGCAAAAGAGCTCAAATTCCTCTCCATAGAGGTAATGTCTCCAAAGCTTTAATGTGAAGATAACTGCTACCAATTACAGGTCATGGTTAGGGTAGTTTTCTTCATATTTCCTCAACTGTCGTGATGCATCGGCAATCACTCTATCATTCTGCATAAGAACACAACCCAAATCAACACAAGATGCATCGGTGTATATCGTATATGTGGCCCCTTACTCTAGCAATACTAGCAAGGGTGTGGACGTCAACTTGTCCTTCAATTCCTGAAAGGCTGCTTCTACCTTCTCATTCTAAGCAAACTTAAGATCCTTTCAAGTAAGCTGAGACAATGGTCTAGCTATTTTTGAAAAGTCTTTAATGAATCGACGATAATAGCCAACAAGTCCCAGAAAACTCCTCACCTTTGTAACCGAACCGGGCTGCTCCCAGTCCTGAACTGCGGTCACCTTAGCATGGTTCACAGCGATACATTCCTTGGACACCACATGTCCTAGGAACTTGACTTCTTCCTTCTAGAAGTCGCATTTTTTATACTGAGCTAATAACTAGTTCTTCCTAAGAGTATCTAAGACAGCTTGCAGGTGCTCTTTGTGATCCTTTCGGCTCTTGGAGTATATCAAAAGGTCATCTATAAATATGATGACGAACCGATATAGGTACGGCCGAAACACCCGGTTCATGAGGTCCATGAATACTGCCCATGCATTTGTGAGTCCAAACGACATCACAAGGAGTTCATAGTGCCCAAAACTGGTTCTGAATGCCGTTTTTTGCACGTCTTCATCCCTGACGCGTAACTGGTGATACTTTAACACCCCAGATTTTTGTCAACCTGGAATTAGACGTCTTTAGGCAATGGGTCGATCCTAACACTTTATTAACTTGTCAGAACTGAATCCCACGGTCTAAATCGCTCCTTAACCCATTTCCTTCATAAATCCCACCCTTCACTACCTTGTTCTTTCAATTTTTCAAAGCACTTTCGCCCTAGACACTATCTTAAACTAGCTAAGTAGTATAACTTGGATCACTTTAGATACCAACTGCAAAGGACTAAATACTACCTCAGACGGAAATCACTTAGGATTAAATCCTTTAGAAATTTGACAAAGTTAACTAAGTGTTAAACTAGATTAGCCATGAAATCCATTTGAATCGCTTTAAATACGATCTACAAGACCCAAAACTTATAGAATCATTGACGCTAGGTTACCCTAAAATCTAGGATCAATCTCATTACCCGGCTGCTCTCGGGAGCATCTCGAAACTCCGTATCTGATCTGGACCGCACATCGGGAGTCTGAATAATACGAAGTTAAGGAATTAGGACCGCCTCGCTGGGCTTGACAACCATCTCAGAAATGAAGTCCAGACGATGTCCCACGGCCATTCGATCGCGTCCGGAGCAAGAGAGTGTGAAAACACTTGTTTTCTTTAAAAATAAATATCTTGAATAGTAATCTGGCATCTCTCATTTCAGATCATTTTTAAGCAACCAGACCGTCAGAATCAGACCAAATTACACCCTTGGATCAAGAGAAATTTCATACACATTTACATGTACTCGGAATCTCCGATCAAGATCCGTTGACCGTTGAACTGAAACTGGTCCGCCACGCTTGATCTGGATATCCGACTGAAACGAAAACTTAATAGAACGTAGATCCAGCGTTAGTGAGCTTAAGTCCGACCTTTGGCACAAGGAGGCCCGCCAGAAGTCCTCCGTTGAGTTGAAAAAGTTCCACTTTGGTTATAACTTAGGTGAACCTTGTCCAGAAGTCTATTTTGGTGAAGTTTTAGACTATATAAGGACCTTAAACCCTCTCCCATTTCAGCCATACGAATTTGGATTTGAGAGAGAGAAAAGAGAGAGAAAGTGAGGGAGATGTGGGAGGAACTCCCTGCTGCTGTTCCCTGCCGCTATTCGGGCTCCACCGCCTGATTCTCATTACTTTCCCAACGATTCCGGCGTCGTTTCTAGGTAAGAAACCCTAACCCTAATCTGTTTTAGGGTTGTATAGGTTGTAGGTTATGAAATAGCTAACCTATTACCTTCTCTAGGTTGCTTAGTTGCCGTATACGGAAGCTAGACAAACCTATCGATTTCGTTGCGATTCTATGACAAAAGGTGCGGACTTTAGGTGTATAGGTTATGGTTTTCAACGCTTTCAATGTCAAATAATGATAGATTCATGAACTGCATGCAATTGTACATGTACAAAGTGCTTTCCGTTTTCTGTTTCGGTTAGAATTGAAGAATATGGAATTTCACATACTCTAGGTATTCGTATAAAATACCGTATACATATTTTTTTTAGAAATGTGTTTGACATGTTTATTTGTTGTATGGATATACGATATATGGATAAAATACTTATATGGCGAAAGGATTCGCCGAAATACATGTTTTACCAATATACACTATGTATGTAGAAATACTGTATTGTAAGGAGTGCCGTATACATGTATATTTTGGAAATGTGTTTGCCATGATTTTTTGTCGTATGATTATATAATATATGGATAAATTACTTATTTGGCGAAAGGAATCGCCGTAATACATGTTTGCTTGTATACTCTATGTATGTTGAAAATGCGTATTTTAGAAAATACTGTATACGTATAAATTTTGGAGATGTATTTATCATGATTATTTGCTGTAGTAATATATTATACATGGATAAAATACTCACTTGGCTAAAGGATAGCCCTAATACATGTTTTGCTAACGTACACCATGTATGTTGTAATAGTGTATTCTAAGTGTTTGTGAAAATGACTGAATGAGTATGGAATTCTCATTCGTACTCGCCATGACTAATTGTCATGGATTCATGATTGTCGTATTGGGGATACCCTTTTGATGAAAGGATTTTCCCTAAATCACGCCACGGCCAATATACACCATATATGCTAAAATGTGTGGCCCAAGTGTTTGTGGAAATGACTGAATGAATATGGAACTTGGATTCCTGCTTGCCATGACTATCCATCGTGGGTGTACACGTGTTATGATTGGGGCAACTCCCTAGTGAAAGGATTTGGCCTAATGCCTATGTGATCGACATATGTCATGTATGTTGATGTATGTTTGTTTAAGTGTTTCTTGAAATGTCTGAATGAGTAGTAGTTAGCAAATTGTAATGTATAAGGGTGTTGAGATATGATTCTCAACCTCTTCTAACTATGTGTATGATCTCCTTGGATAGTTGTGTGATTAGGAATTGAACATGTACAAATTCATGCTCGTGTTGTGCTTCATAACCTGCTCAACTGCTTTATGATTTTAACAATGTAATGCATATGTTTAAATTTATATTTATATTGTATGATCCGTCATGGGTGATGGGGGAGTGGAGCAACGAATGCGTGCAACAGCCTTGGCAGCCCTAAACGGATACTACTAGACCTCGATTGTATGAGTTGAATCTTGATTCACTACTGCTTTATCTATCTGCACTTGATTGTGTTTGGGGCTATAATTATAGTCCAAACAATCGGTATCAGAATTGAATTCGTGGTTGCGATTCATTTGCCAAGTGAGATGTGTTCGACGAACCCGAGTCGTACTTCGGTTGGCGATAGTGGTTGGTCACGCGAAGTGCTTATGCACTTCATGTCGTTCAACTTGTTGTGCGCTCGAGTTAGCCGAGCTCGTCAAGTAACCCGATCTGTCTAATGTATGTTCACCATATTTGGTCGCTACTGCCTGAACCTAGGGTACCAAACTTACCAGTGAAATCCCTTTTAACCATGCTACCTCGATCCGGTAAGACTCATGAGCCGAACATGGTGGTATGGGACACCGTGGTCGAGCTGTCGGCCTACCCTGGGGCCACGTGCCTCCTCGTGGTGACCAGTGAGCAACCAGACTCGTGAGCCGATTATGGTGGTATGGGACACTATATTCGAGCTGTTGATACTTACGGCGAGAGCCGAGTATGGTGAGATCTGTACTCATGCTGACGGGCGACGAGTCCTCTGTAATATCTTCGAGTATACTCTAAGGTCTGTGATTGGTGACGAGTCTTTCACAGCAACTGGAGTATGAGTTGAGCTGAGTACGGTGAGACCTGTACTTGAGCTGACGGCCCGCGATTGAGCCGAGTACGGTGAGACCTGTACTCGAGCTGACGGCCAGCAATTGAATCGCATACGGTGAGACCTGTATCCGTGCTGACAGGTGACGAGCCCTCTGTGATGCCTTCGCGATGCCTCTCGAACCATAATATCGTATGAGATTATCTAGGTTTGACGACCCTAGAATGGATCATGTTTGAGAATGATGCAAGGGAGGTACCTTAGTTTCCCAATACTGCTGTTTGAAATGAACTAATAATTACTCGGTAATCATGCTCATCATCGCATTGCATGTGCCTGGTAGATGTGGAGCACTGAGGGATGGACGCATTCGCGAACGTAAGATGATGTCGCATGAGGGTGGTTTGGCAAGGGCATACATCATGTCATTTCATACTTGCATTAAATAAGAGTAGTTAAAATTGTTTGATTGTCTTGCTTTATCATTCTTGCTTGGTGAATTGATAACATGTTAACCTATGCTTTATTGTTCCTTGAGTTGATCACTCACTCCCACCTGTCAATACGGGACGGTGTTAGAACACCCACCGAGACTTTGTCGATTGCGAGATGGCGATGCTACTTCGAGGTGGAGCCGGACTTCTATGACGACGAGAATGCTTCCTCGTATATCTTTGTTTTCGGCGGCCGTGAGAGTCGTGCCTTGATTGTCGGGGCTACTGAGAGATGTTGACTAGATCACACTACACAACTTGGTATAATTTAAAATCATACTTGTAATTATTTAACACAGTAACTTTATCACACTCGGAGACCCACCACAGTTTATATATTTTATCTATCTATCACAGTCTTCCGCTTACAAATTTGCTTGTCTCTCGGAGTATGATATTTGTTTTGGCTTAATCTCACTCATGTTCAATGCACAAATACAGTCAACATTTAATCATCATTCATTTTGTTGCATAAGTGATGTTCTGGAACTCGGGAGTTGAGTTAATGCTCGACCCCCGATTTTCAGGGCGTTACAAGATGGTATCAGAGCATGATCTGGATTAAACCGGACCTGGGTTATGGTCACATTGACGCACTCTGACGCACTCTGACTTAGGAGGGAGCGACGGAATGTAGAAACAGTCATAGGTATCCCGACTTCACCAATTGGCGAAGTTCGCTGAAAATAAATGCCGAAATCGAGTCCGTATTAACCCTTGGTCGCACGGGTCGACCTTAAAACATTCCTAGGCCATCTAGACTACAATCCACCTCATCCCAACCATTGAAAATTGGTAGAATACAAGATAAATGTGATGATGATAGCTACTCCGAACCCTCGGAGCTTCTCTAGACTCCTCACAGAGACTTCTCGAGTCTACGAGAAAAGAAAGCAGAAAATAAAAATAAATTCTAATAAATTTGAAATTGATTAATGAATAATTAAAAATGAGTTCGCAACCCTTTAAATAGGGATACCAAGTAATGGGAAAGAAATCAGAAACAAACTACAACTAAAACTCCTAGGTTGTGATGTCTACAAGTGCGTAAGGCTGTCAGCTAAAAATAGTAAGTGTCCTATTTGACTTCACCAAACTGTCCTCCTAATTATTCCAGGCTCTTTATGCGATGAGCGCAACTCCTAAAGCCCAACAGATAAAGTGTAATCAAACAAAAATTTCTATTTTAGTAAAACAAAATTAAAACAGGGAAATGACCATCAATCGGAGTTTTTTTCGCAATTTCGGGCTGCGCAACCCAGCATAGCTGGGTTTGGTTAGCTTCATTAGCTCGTTCTACCCCAAATTCATATATTTTATGTCAGATAACTCATTCCAGATTGCCAGATACATCCGATTTGATCGAAACAACTCGAAACGGAGTCGGGGGCCTCCCCACTTAAATACAAAGGGACCCAGGGTCGAACCAGGGTGCAATTGGCACCTTGGGACCATGGGGAACATGGCTCCACAGCGGCGGCGCGGCTCCGGCCAAGATGGACCGCAGTGGCGCCGCGGTCAGGGCGGTGCGCCGCCGTCCGTGGCTTTCGGCGGTGGTGGGCGGGCACTGGGGCCCGGTCGGCTCGACCTCCCCTACCCCCTGGCACGTGCGGTTTTAGCTGGGGTTTGGGATTTTGGGGGCTGGAGCACCCCTCTCTCTCACATCTTCCCTTCCAAATGCCCTCCCCTTCTATTTCCGATTTTTTCCCTCAAATCCTTCCTCCAATCTTTCAATCTAATATTTTCAACCATGATTCACCCACTTCCATCATTTGACCACACCTACCTTCTACCCTTTCCGTTTCCCTCATTTGGACACTCACACCTCCCATTCGAAGCTCACATTCGTGTAAGCTCTCAACCCATCCCATCTATTCATTTTTCCTCCTACAATCCCTGTCAGTTGGGGCCTTTGCAATCTCTGTTGAGGCTCAAGTCTGTGAGGAACCAGAGAAATCAGCCCTTGTTCTCCCCTTTTCTTCACTTCTCTATGGCCTTCACAATCTCCAAATGATGGGACATTTGGGGCCCGTTCAATCAACTACATTAAGTGGGATTAGGTGGATGGAATTGTAAAAGTAATAATAAATCTATGTGTAGGTATGGTCCCTAGATTGGGTGTATCCCATGTATTCCGACATCATGTTTAGAATGTACGCAATTAAAAGTAAATTCCGAGATTTTCCTTTCCCATAACACTTAGAAGTTCATTACCCTAGGATTTGGAACTCCCATCTCGCGCTTTCCCACACAAGGCTCATTTTCCAAAGCCTATACCATTAATTTTAATCCCCACCCACCCTCCTACCAAACATGCCACTTCCAATCCCGAGGTAGGATTAGCAATGCAATCCCATTCAATACAACTTAGGACCACTGGCCAAATCATGTTGAAGTGATAAAGTCCCTTGATATACATTAACCCACCATACTCTGACAGTTTAAGCTTTTAGAGTAAATGATTATTTGACAAATAGACCCTAGAGATTTGAACCTAGAGCGGTGCTCCTAGAATTCGATAGACCTAACCGTATAGGAAATCCAACAAATTAATAATGTGAACCCCAGGATCTTCTTAGTGAGTATGAACATGTGTGGAATGCTCGAGTGTCAAGTACAGACAACTCAATTCCACTTAGACAACGTTTGACCCTACACAATGAATAATTTCTTGTATTAGAAATGATCTGAAATCAGCTAGTGTATAAGAATAGACTTTGGATTATACCTAGAGGAAATTTCTATATCCCTTGGATTTAATGATAGGTCCTAAATTCACCTTGTTCCGATATACGAAGCAAGACATAAATCTTGAGCCTTGAGGGTGAAAATAAATTTTTAAGGGGGGTAGAACATTATGAGCCCAATCTGGTTAGGTCACCTATTGCATCTCTTTGATCTGGGTGGCGCAGTGGAAGCGTGGTGGACCCTACTCCACTGGCCCAGGATCGAAACTGTGTTCGTTGAATACGAACATTATAGAAGCCCTAGCAAATTCTAATATGAGAAACCGATTTAGCATGATCTAGAAAGATTTGATTCACCATTTCCTTTGACATAGATAATAACGAGGACTCTCTTAGACTAAGACCTAAAGGGCAACCTTAGAATAAACAATTTGAACCTTTCAATGATGGACATTCCCTACGTTTCTAGAGTGATCGGACTACGGAGTTACTGAAATATACAACTGCGAAACATTCGCGGCTTGACCCAATTCTCAATCCTGGGCGACTACCAATGGACTCACTGCTTGGCCGAGCAGAAGACCGGGATCCACCAGGATTCGGAAGTTATACGATGAGCTTCCTACCCTGGCCCGGTAGATGATCGATGTATCGGTATCGAGCCCACTATTACCATCTCTCCGTGTTGGTCAAATAATGAAAACAACTATCTTACTCTAAATTGGTGGGAATTATCGTCAAGACTCCAAATAGGTAAAGAAATAACTTGTAGCAAACCATCAGGGTATGAAAAATGGATAAAAAAATAAGTTTTAAGGGGGGTAGAATAAAATGAACCAGCTAGTACATACCCTACCACGTGTAGAAACTTGGAACCAATAAGACTTAGGCAAATAAAATAATAGAAATCTTCCCTTATTACCCTTAGCCAATTTCGGAGACGAAATTTTGTTTTAAGGGGGGTAGATTGTAACACCCCGGATTTTTGCCAACCTGGAATTAGACGTCCTTAGGCAATGGGTCGATCCTAACACTTTATTAACTTGTCAGAACTGAATCCCACAGTCTAAAATCGCTCCTTAACCCATTTCCTTCATAAATCCCACCCTTCACTACCTTGTTCTTTCAAATTTTCAAAGCACTTTCGCCCTAGACACTATCTTAAACTAGCTAAGTAGTATAACTTGGATCACTTTAGATACCAACTGCAAAGGACTAAATACTACCTCAGACGGAAATCACTTAGGATTAAATCCTTTAGAAATTTGACAAAGTTAACTAAGTGCTAAACTAGATTAGTCATGAAATCTATTTGAATCGCTTTAAATACAATCTGCAAGAACCAAAACTTGTAGAATCATTGACGCTAGGTTACCCTAAAATCTAGGATCAATCTCATTACCCGGCTGCTCTCGGGAGCATCTCGAAACTCCGTATATGATCTGGACCGCACATCGGGAGTCCGAATAATACGAAGTTAAGGAATTAGGACCGCCTCGCTGGGCTTGACAACCATCTCGGAAATGAAGTTCAGACGATGTCCCACGGCCATTCGATCGCGTCCGGAGATAGAGAGTGTGAAAACACTTGTTTTCTTTAAAAATAAATATCTTGAATAGTAATCTGGCATCTCTCATTTGCGGATCAGTTTTAAGCAACCAGACCGTCAGAATCAGACCAAATTACACCCTTGGATCAGGAGAAATTTCATACACATTTACATGTACTCGGAATCTCTGATCAAGATCCGTTAACCGTTGAACTGAAACTGGTCCGCCACGTGTGATCTGTATATCCGACTGAAACGAAAACTTAATAGAACATATATCCAGCGTTAGTGAGCTTAAGTCCGACCTTTGGCTCAAGGAGGCCTGCCAGAAGTCCTCCGTTGAGCTGAAAAGTTCCACTTTGGTTTAACTTAGGTGAACCTTGTCCAGAAGTCTATTTTGGTGAAGTTTTAGACTATATAAGGACCTTAAACCCTCTCCCATTTCAGCCATACGAATTTGGATTTGAGAGAGAGAAAAGAGAGAGAAAGTGAGGGAGATGTGGGAGGAACTCCTGCTCATATTCCCTGCTAGCTATTCGGGCTCCACCGCCTGATTCTCATTACTTTCCCAGCGATTCCAGCGTCGTTTCTAGGTAAGAAACCCTAACCCTAATCTGTTTTAGGGTTGTATAGGTTGTAGGTTATGAAATAGCTAACCTATTACCTTCTCTAGGTTGCCTAGTTGTCGTATACGGAAGCTAGACAAACCTATCGATTCCGTTGCGATTCTACAACAAAAGGTGCGGACTTTAGGTGTATAGGTTATGGTTTTCAACGCTTTCAATGTCAGATAATGATAGATTCATGATCTGCATGCAATTGCACATGTACAAAGTGCTTTCCGTTTTCTGTTTCGATTAGAATTGAAGAATATGGAATTTCACATACTCTAGGTATTCGTATAAAATACCGTATACGTATTTTTTTTAGAAATGTGTTTGACATGTTTATTTGTTGTATGGATATACGATATATGGATAAAATACTTATATGGCGAAAGGATTCGCCGAAATACATGTTTTACCAATATACACTATGTATGTAGAAATACTGTATTGTAAGGAGTGCCGTATACATGTATATTTTGGAAATGTGTTTGCCATGATTATTTGTCGTACGATTATATAATATATGGATAAATTACTTATTTGGCGAAAGGAATCGCCGTAATACATGTTTTCTTGTATACTCTATGTATGTTGAAAATGCGTATTTTAGAAAATACTATATACGTATAAATTTTGGAGATGTATTTATCATGATTATTTGCTGTAGTAATATATTATACATGGATAAAATACTCACTTGGCTAAAGGATAGCCCTAATACATGTTTTGCTAACGTACACCATGTATGTTGTAATAGTGTATTCTAAGTGTTTGTGAAAATGACTGAATGAGTATGGAATTCTCATTCGTACTCGCCATGACTAATTGTCATGGATTCATGATTGTTGTATTGGGGATACCCTTTTGACGAAAGGATTTTCCCTAAATCACGCCACGGCCAATATACACCATATATGCTAAAATGTGTGGCCCAAGTGTTTGTGGAAATGACTGAATGAATATAGAACTTGGATTCCTGCTTGCCATGACTATCCGTTGTGGGTGTACGCGTGTTATGATTGGGGCAACTCCCTAGTGAAAGGATTTGGCCTAATGCCTATGTGATCGACATATGTCATGTATGTTGATGTATGTTTGTTTAAGTGTTTCTTGAAATGTCTGAATGAGTAGTAGTTAGCAAATTGTAATGTATAAGGGTGTTGAGATATGATTCTCAACCTCTTCTAACTATGTGTATGATCTCCTTGGATAGTTGTGTGATTAGGAATTGAACATGTACAGATTCATGCTCGTGTTGTGCTTCATAACATGCTCAACTGCTTTATGATTTTAACAATGTAATGCATATGTTTAAATTTATATTTATATTGTATGATCCGTCATGGGTGATGGGGGAGTGGAGCAATGAATGCGTGCAATGTGACCCACAGCGACCCTAAACGGATACTACGGTTTCTCGATTGTATGAGTTGAATCTTGATTCACTCGCTTTATCTATACGCACTTGATTGTGTTTGGGGCTATGATTATAGTCCAGACAATCGGTACGAGTGAATTCGTGGTTGCGATTTATTTGCCACGTGAGATGTGTTCGACGAACCCGAGTCGTACTTCGGTTGGCGATAGTGGTTGGCCACGCGAAGTGCTTATGCACTTCATGTCGTTCAACTTGTTGTGCGCTCAAGTTAGCCGAGCTCGTCAAGTAACCCGATCTGTCTAATGTATGTTCACCATGTTTGGTCGCTACTGCCTAAACCTATGGTACCAAACTTACCAGTGAAATCCCTTTTAACCATGGTACCTCGATCCGCTAAGACTCATAAGCCGGACATGCTGGTATGGGACACCGTGGTCGAGCTGTCGGCCTACGTTGGGGCCACGTGCCTCCCCGTAGTGACCAGTGAGCAACCAGACTCGTGAGCTGATTATGGTGGTATGGGACACTATATTCGAGCTATTGATACTTACAGCGAGAGCCGAGTACGGCGAGATCTGTACTCGTGCTGACAGGCGACGAGTCCTCTGTAATATCTTTGAGTATACTCTAAGGTCTGTGATTGACAATGAGTCTTTCACAGCAATTGGAGTATGAGTTGAGCCGAGTACGGTGAGACATGTACTCGAGCTGACGGCCCGCGATTGAGCCGAGTACGGTGAGACCTGTACTCAAGCTGACGGTCAGCAATTGAGCCGCATACGGTGAGACCTGTATCCGTGCTGACGGGTGATGAGCCCTTTGCGATGCCTTCGCGATGCCTCTAGAACCATAATATCGTATGAGATTATCTAGGTTTGACGACCCTATAATGGATCATGTTTGGGAATGATGCAAGGGAGGTACCTTAGTTTCCCAATACTGCTGTTTGAAATGAACTAATAATTACTCGGTAATCATGCTCATCATCGCATTGCATGTGCCTGGTAGATGTGGAGCACTGAGGGATGGACGCATTTGCGAACGTAAGATGATGTCGCATGAGGGTGGTTTGGCAAGGGCATACATCATGTCATTTCATACTTGCATTAAATAAGAGTAGTTAAAATTGTTTGATTGTACTGCTTTATCATTACTGCTTGACTGAATCAATAACATGTTAACCTATGCTTTATTGTTCCACTGAGTTGATCACTCACTCCCACGATACGGGACGGTGTTCCGAACAACCACCAGACTTTATCTGATTGCAGATGGCGACGCTACTTCTGAGGCGGAGCCGGACTTCTATGACGACGAGAATGCTTCCTCGTATATGCTGTTTTCTGGTGGCTTCGTGAGAGCCGTGCCTTGATTGTCGGGGCTACAGGGATGTTGACTAGTTCACACTACATAACTTGGTATAATTTAAAATCATACTTGTAATTATTTAACCTGGTAACTTTATCACACTCTAGAGACCCACCACAGTTTATATATTTTATCTATCTATCACAGTCTTCCGCTTGCAAATTTAACTGTCTCTAGAGTATGATATGCTGTTTTGGCTTAATCTCACTCATGTTCAATACACAAATACAGTCAACATTTAATCATCATTCATTTTGTTGCATAAGTGATGTTCTGGAACTCGGGAGTTGAGTTTATGCTCGACCCCCGATTTTCAGGGCGTTACAGATGCTCTGGCTGTAAATCGATCTTTGAAAAATATTGTGCCCCTTTCAACTAGTCAAACAAATCATCTATCCTGGGCAAAGGATACTTATTCTTGACTGTCACTTGGTTCAACCTACGATAATCAATATACAATCACAGTGATCAATCCTTCTTCTTCACAAACAACACAGGTGCTCCCCAAGGAGATACACTCGGTCGTATGAAACCTAAATCCAACAAATCATCAATCTTTCTCCTCAATTCCTCCATTTCATATGGAGGCGTGCGATACGTGGGTAAGGAAATGGGTGTCGCAGTAGGCACAAGGTCGATAGTAAAGTCGATCTCACACCGAGGAGGTAGTCCAGGTATAGTCCTGAATATGTTTACGAAATCTTAGACTATGGGGGTGTCCCCAAGTATCGGGCCATCAACATTCTCCAACAAAGAAGTGTAACAACCAACGTGATAGTACCAACTAACCTGAACTGGGAAAGTAAAAGTCGTGCCCTCAAGTCCATGGGTTGTCACCGCTCCAGTATCGCAATCGATCTCTGCCTTCATCTCGGTGAACGAGTCCATACCGAGGATGACATCATAATGACATAGCGGGGCAACAATCAAGTCAACGGGTATTATTCTGCTTCCTAAGTCTATCGAGCAACCATTACAAATCTTAGTAGAGTCTAAGAAAGTTCCTGTGGTGGTAAGAAGTCTCACCCCAATCATAGGAGTAGTTTCCAACACTAGTTACTTGACTGTTGCGCATGATACTATTGAAATAATAGACCTGGTGTAACGCCCTGAAAATTGGGGGTCGAGCATAAACTCAACTCCCGAGTTCCAACGCATCACTTATGCAACAAAATGAATGATGATTGAATGTGATCGGTATTAGTGCAATGAACATGAGTGAGATTAAGCCAAAATAACATATCATACTCCAGAGACAGTTAAATTTGCAAGCGGAAGACTGTGATAGATAGATAAAATATATAAACTGTGGTGGGTCTCCAGAGTGTGATAAAGTTACCAAGTTAAATAATTACAAGTATGATTTTAAATTATACCAAGTTGTGTAGTGTGATCTACTCAACATCCCTGTAGCCCCGACAATCAAGGCATGGCTCTCACGAAGCCGCCAGAAAACAGCATATACGAGGAAGCATTCTCGTCGTCATAAAAGTCCGGCTCCGCCTCAGAAGTAGCGTCGCCATCTGTAATCAGACAAAGTCTGGTGGGTGTTCGGAACACCGTCCCGTATCGTGGGAGTGAGTGATCAACTCAGTGGAATAATAAAGCATAGGTTAACATGTTATCAATTCAGTCAAGCAGTAATGATAAAGCAGTATAATCAAACAATTTTAACTACTCTTATTTAATGCAAGTATGAAATGACATGATGTATGCCCTTGCCAAACCACCCTCATGCGACATCATCTTACATTCGCGAATGCGTCCATCCCTCAGTGCTCCACATCTACCAGGCACATGCAGTGCGATGATGAGCATGATTACCGAGTAATTATTAATTCATTTCAAACAGCAGTATTGGGAAACTAAGGTCCCTCCCTTGTATCATTCCCAAACATGATCCATTCTAGGGTCGTCAGTCCTAGTTAATCTCATACGATATTATGGTTTGAGAGGCGTAGCGAAGGCATCAAAAAGGGCTCATCACCCGTCAGCACGGATACAGATCTCACCGTATGCGGCTCAATTGCTGACGGTCAGCTCGAGTACAGGTCTCACCATGCTCGGCTCAATCACTAGCCGTCAGCTCGAATACAGGTCTCACCATACTCGGCTCAACTCATACTCTAGTTGCTGTGAAAGACTCGTCGCCAATCACAGACCTTGGAGTATACTCGAAGATACTACAGATGACTCGTCGCCGTCGGACACAGTACGGGTCTCACCGTACTCGGCTCTCGCCGTAGTATCGACAAACTCGAATATAGTGTCCTATATCACCATAATCGGCTCACGAGTCTGGTTGCTCACTGGTCACTACGGGGAGGCACGTGGCCCCAGCGTAGGCCGACAGCTCGACCACGGTGTCCCATACCACCATGCCCAGCTCATGAGTCTTAGCGGATCGAGGTACCATGGTTAAAAGGGATTTCACTAGTAAGTTTGGTACCCTAGGTTCAAGCAATTGCGTCCAAACATGGTGAACAAACATTAGACGAATCGGGTTACTTGACGAGCTCGGCTAGCTCGAGCGCACAACAAGTTGAACGACATGAAGTGCATAAGTACTTCGCGTGGCCAACCACTATCGCCAACCGAAGTACGACTCGAGTTCGTCGAACACATCTCACGTGTTAAATGAATCGCAGCCACGAATTCAATTCTGATACCGATTGTCTGGACTATAATCATAGCCCCAAACACAATCAAGTGCAGATAGATAAAGCAGTAGTAAATCAAGATTCAACTCATACAATCAAGGTCTGGTAGTATCTGTTTAGGGCTGCCAGGGTTATTGCACGCATTCGTTGCTCCACTCCCCCATCACCCATGACGGATCATACAATGTAAATATAAATTTAAACATATGCATTACATAGTTAAAATCATAAAGCAGTTGAGCATGTTATGAAGCACAACACGAGCATGAATTTGTACATGTTCAATTCCTAATCACACAACTATCCAAGGAGATCATACACATAGTTAAAAGAGGTTGAGAATCATATCTCAACACCCTTATACATTACAATTTGCTAACTACTACTCATTTGGACATTTCAAGAAACACTTAAACAAACATACATCAACATACATGACATATGTCCATCACATAGGCATTAGACCAAATCCTTTCACTAGGGAGTTGCCCCAATCATAACACGCGTACACCCACGACGGATAGTCATGGCGAGGAATCAAGTTCCATATTCATTGGTCATTTCCACAAACACTTGGGCCACACATTTTAGCATATATGGTGTATATTGGCCGTGGCGTGATTTAGGGCAAATCCTTTCGTCAAAGGGGTATCGCCAATACAACAATCATGAATCCATGACAATTAGTCATGGCGAGCACGAATGAGAATTCTATACTCATTCAATCATTTTCACAAACACTTAGAATACACTATTACAACATACATGGTGTAAGTTAGCAAAATATGTATTAGGGCTATCCTTTAGCCAAGTGAGTATTTTATCAATGTATAATATATTACTACAGCAAATAATCATGATAAATACATCTCCCAATATTTATACATATACAGTATTTTCTAGAATACGCATTTTCAACATACAAAGTGTATATAAGCAAACATGTATTACGGTGATTCCTTTCGCCAAATAAGTAATTTATCCATATATTATATAATCATATGACAAATAATCATGGCAAACACCTCGCAAAAATATACACGTATACGGTACTTCTTACAATACCGTATTTCTACATACATGGTGTATATTAGTAAACATGTATTTAGGCGAACCCTTTCGCCAAATGAGTATTTTATCCATACATCATATATCCATACGACAAATAAACATGTCAAATACATTTCCATAAAAAATACGTATACGGTATTTTATACGAATACCTAGAGTATGTGAAATTCCAAATTCTACAATTCTAATCGAAACAGAAAACGGAAAGCACTTTGTACATGTGCAATTGCATACAGATCATGAATCTACCATTATCTGACATTGAAAGCGTTGAAAACCGCAACCTATACACCTAAAGTCCTCACCTTTTGTCGTAGAATTGTAACGGAGTCGGTTTGTTTGCTAAGCTTCCGTAAACGGCAGATTGGCGACCTAAAGAATGGAATAGGTTAGTTATTTCATAACCTACAACCACCCAAGCCCCAAATCAGATTAGGGTTAGGGTTTCTTACCTAAAAATGGAGCTGGAATCGCCGGGAAAGCGATGAGAATGGGGTGGTTGAAGCTTGGATACGGCAGGGAAGAACGGCAGGAAGAAGCTCCTACTTCTCCCTCACTTTCTCTCACTTTTCTCTCTTCTCAAATACAAATTCATATGGCTGGAATGGGAGAGGGTTTAAGGTCCTTATATAGTCTAAAATGTCTCCAAAATAGACTTGGGAACAAGTTATACTTGGGTTTTGTCCAAAGGGCATCTGTTTCAGCTCAACAGGGCATTTCCGGAGCCCCCCTTGAGCCAAAGGTCGGACTTAAGCTCACAGACAGTGGATCTATGTTTAGTTAAGTTTTCATTTCAGTCAGATTTCCAGATCACGCGTGGCGGACCAGTTTCAGTTCAACGGTCAGCGGATCTCGATCGGAGATTCCGAGTACATGTAAATGTGTATGAAATTTCTCCTGATCCGAGGGTTAATTTAGTCTGATTCTGACGGTCTGATTGCTTAAAACTGATCCGCAAATGAGAGATGCCAGATTACTATTCAAGATATTTATTTTGTAAAGAAACATGTGTTTTCACACTCTCTCGCTCCGGACTCAAGCGAACAGCCGTGGGACATTGGCTGGATTTGATTTTCGAGATGGTTGTCAAGCCCAACAAGGCGGTCCTAAGTCCTTAACTTCGTTTTATTCGGACTCTCGACGTGCGGTCTAGATCTAATACGGAGTTTCAACGTGCTCCCGAGAGCAGTCGGGTAATGAGTTTGATCCTAGGCTTTAGGGTAACCTAGTGTCAATGATTCTACAAGTTTTGGGTCTTGCAGATCGTATTTAAAGTGATTCAAATGGATTTCGTAGCTAATCTGGTTTCGCACTTAGTTAACTTTGTCACATTTCTAAAGGATTTAATCCTAAGTGATTTCCGTCTGAGGTGGTACTTAGTCCTTCGTAGTTTGTATATAGAGTGATCCAAGATTTACTACTTAGCTAGTTTAAGATAGTGTCTAGGGCGAAAGTGCTTTGAGAAATTGAAAGCACAAGGTAGTGAAGGGTGGGATTTGTGAAAAAAGTGGTTTCAGAAGCGATTTTAGACTGTGGGATTCAGTTCTGATAGGTTAATAAGGTGTTAGGAACAACCCATTGCCTAAGGACGTCTAATTCCAGGTTGGCAAAAATCCGGGGTGTTAAACCTGGTGTCCACCAATAGGAAGACTGGTGTACCTTGGATATGTGTTGTGACTTCGAAAGTCAATGGTTCTGCAATTGCCGTCTCGGATGCCTCAGCTGCAAGTGAGTGCACACGAGCCTGTTGAGGACGATTCGGTTGCGCTGCCATATGTCATTGAGGCAGCCTACTTTGAGGTACATTTGGCCTGTAAAAAGGCTATGGTGGCGGTGCCGATCGTAGAGGTGGAGCTGAAATGGCTTACGGTAACTGACGGTTGATCTTCTGAGGCGGCATAAAGCCGTTATCCCTCATCTTAGTAAAGCAGTAAGTATCTGTATGGTCCATCCTCTTACAGTAGGTGCACTACAAATATGATCGCCTAGGCTGTGTCGGTAGAGCCATAAGCCTAGGAGGCGAATCTCCACGTGGCCTCTTGCCAAGGAATGGTCTGTTCAGTAAATCAGGCCAGGCCTCGGACCCATGGGCACATGTGTGAGTACCACCTCAGGCAGAAATAGTTAAGGGTCGAATTATGTAGAAATTAGACAGAAATTAATTTAGTACTAAACTGAATTAATTAGTAGATTAACTTGAATCGCTTTATATACAAATTGCAAAACCCAAAACTAGTAGAATCGCTAACTCTACCTTACCTAAAAACCTAAGATCAATCTCAAAACCCAGTTACTCTCTGGAGCACATTGAAACTCCGTATCGGACCTAGATCGCGTGTCGAAAGTCCGATAACCGCGAAACTATACGGATATGACCACCTTACTGGGCTTGACAACCATCGTAGGAATCGAGCCCAAATAGTGTCCAGAAATGTACAACTAGAGCCCTGAGTAAAGTGTGTGAAAAATGCCAATATCTTTAGAAAATGAACTCATATTAAGTAAATTGGGCTGTTCGCTTGCAAACCAAATTTAAGGTTTTAGACCGTCAGATTCTGACCTAACTACACCCTCGGATCAGAGAAGTTTCCCTCCACATGTCAGTGTACTTGTGGCCCTAATCGAGTGACGATGACCGTTGAAGTGAAACTAGTCCTTCAAGGTCGATCTACAAATCCGATCGGACCAAAATCTTAACCTGACATAGATCCATCGTCAGGGAACTTTCTTCAGACCGTATGCAGGTTATGGGTCTCCAGATGAGCTCCGTTGGCTCGAAATAGATGAATTTTAGCTGTATCTTAAGTATACCATGACCTTGGGGCCATTGACATCACTTCTGGGCATATATAATGCCCTAAACCCTCCCCCCTCTGTCATTTCATACGAATTTCCTAAACCTTAGGAGAGAAAAGTGAGAAAAGAGAAGGAGAAAGTGAGGAGAAGTGAGAGAGACTTGTGGTTTATTATTGGGATTCATTCCCGCTACTCCATGTGCTGAATCTCCTCTTCCGTGTCGCTATACCGACAATTTTGACTCCATTTTTGGGTAAGGAATCCTAACCCTATTTTGTTTTAGGTATCCAAATAGGTAGATCGGTTAAATAGCTAATCTATTTCATGCTATAGGTAGCCGTTGTGCCGTAGACAAAGTCGTAATGTACGAACCGAGTTCATAAGCGGCATACTGACGAATGGTACGGACTATAAACATTTAGGTTATGGTTTTCAAGGTTTTAATGTTAGTTAATGATTTATGACTGACTTGATTACTGTCACATGTGCTTAAATACGATGTTTTCCGTGTATTACACATATATATGAACTATGTTGAATATAATGCATTCCATGTGTTTGTTGAAATGTTTGAATGAAATTACTATCATGATTTGTACTTGCCATGACTATTAATCTTGAATACATGTTCTTTGTATGTATAACAACTCTTTTGCGAAAGGATTTGCTATAATATAAGTTATAACTAAGTTAAGGTATGTATGTAGTAATGTGTAGGCTAAGTGTTTGATAAATGCCTGTATGAGTAATTGTTTGTTAAATTGTAATTATTAAGGGTGTTGGGATAGGATTCTCAACTACCTTATCTATGTATATAAATTATTTCATGTAACCTTAATTTCACATACGTGATTTATGTATAAAAATGCCTATGTATAATAGCATGTTCATGTGTTTGAAAAAAATGCTCAAATGATTATTGTATTTATATTTATTGTCAAATGTTATTATGATTATTACATGTGAATATCTATTGCACTCGAGTATGATTGGGACTACTATGTAGTCCAGGCAATCGGTAACGGTTTTCGGTTGAGTGGCCGAACTAGATTCGCCATATTGGATACGTTCAATGAATCCCAGTTGTACGGTGATTGTCGATAGTGGTTAGGCCACGTGGAGTGCTTACACGCTCCATGTCGATTAATTCGGCGTGCGCTCGTACCAATCGAGCTTGTCAAGTAACCTGATTGGCCTAATGTATGTTTACCATGTATGGACGCAACTTCTTGAATCTAAGGTACCACTTACCAATGTAAATCCCATTTAAACCTTGGTACCGTGATCTGCTAAGACTCATAAGCCGGGCATGGTGGTATGGGACACCGTGGTCAAGCTGTCAGCCTACGCCAAGATGAGGAGCCTCCCCGTAGTGTCCAATGAGCAACCCAAACTCGTGAGCCGAATACAGTGGTATGGGACACTATATTAGAGTTGTCGGCCTATGCTAAGGTGATGAGCCTTCCCGTAGTGACCTCGAGTATAAACTAAAGCCTATACTGAGGTGACGAGCCTCTTCGTAGTGACCTGAACTTGCCTATCCACTGCTTTCAAATCAGGGGTGATGTTGCCCTATAACTTGCCTATCGTATGTGATTAACTAGGATTGACGACCCTAGATGGATCATTGTTTGGATAAATGATATAAAGGGAGGTACCTTGGCTTCCTGAACATGCTGTATGAATAAGTCTAAGTAAGAACTTGGCTAACACGACCATGCACCACATTACAAGTATCTTTGGCATGGGTGTTGAGCATAGTGGGAGTTTAGCATGTGTGACTGTGAGATGATGTCGCAGAGGGAGTGCAGTCGAGAGCATGCATCATTAATACATACAATTCTTGCATTAACAAGAGTACTTAGGATATGATTGTTGTACTTCTTTGTCATTACTGCTTGACTGAATTGATAACATGTTAACCTTTACCTTATAGCTTCACCGAGTTAATCACTCACTCCCACTTTAGGACAGTTTTTTAAAACACCAACAGACCCTGTTTTAATTTTAGGTGATGACGAGGCTTACGAGATGGAGCCTATCTTCTATGATGACAAGGACGAGTTCTCCTACATGCAACTCTCTGATGGGTCTATGTAGACCTGGAGTTGTGTCACCGGGGCTACAGGGATATGGATTAAATGACATTATACTTTATCATTTTATAAATTTTGGGACTATACATGTAATTATTCAGCCTGGTAACATGATCATACTTTGGGGTTTACATCCACTTATACACTTTACATATCTATCACAGTCTTCTGCTTGCTAAATTTAATCATCGCTAGAGTATGATATGCTGATTTAGTATAATCTCATTCATATTTAATGCATTAATACAGACAACATTTAATCATCATTTTCTATGTTGCATAAGTGATGCGACGGATCTCAGGAGTTAGGCCTTAGCTCGACCCTCGAAATTTGGGGCATTACAACACGTGTACGGGATAATCTGTCCCCATCCAGCTCAGCTCACAGGGACATGTTCACTAGCTTAGAAAAGTTGGGAATGCTAGCGCAATACATCTTCGTACATATCTCAGGCCGTAGACCCTTAGAAAATTGCCACATTCTCATCGGCTCGTCTGCTAGTATCAAAGGAGCATATCTGGCCAGCTCCATGAATCTGTTCTTATAGTCAGTAACGGTCATCCTTCCCTGTCGGAGGTAAAGAAATTCACCCTCCTTTTCATTACGGTAAGTGAGGGGGAAATACTTTTTATGGAAGCAAGTCTCATGCGCGTTCCAAGTCCACACGTACCCTATAGGAACTGTCCGTAGGATGCTGTCCCACCATAGACTAGCCTCTTTCTCGAACATGTAGGTAACCAACTCTACCTACTCTGCCTCAGTGCAATGTAGTGACTTAACATCTTAGAGATGCAATCAAGCTAATATTCGGCCTCCTCTGGCCTATGAGTGCTTACAAAGATGGGAGGTCAGAAATGCTGGAAGCATTTAAAAAGACCGCTGGTATTCATATTTCTAGCAGGCTGCACATGTGGTGCAGGCGGGACCATATTCATATTTGGGTAAGGGCCCCTGCAATCGTGGTCCAAATCTGCTATTGTTGCTGCATCAGAGCATCATCTTCTCTAACCTATCAGGGGAAGGAGCCGCCTGAGGTACGTGTGGCATCGATGAAGACGCACGGTTCTGTTCTGGAACCGGTGGTGAAAAAGGTGTTGGCCCATTTATGGGGCCAGTGGCCGGCCAAGAATCCGGCATAGTCTCGTGATTCGTGCTCAAACTGGGGTCCGTCTGGCTATCACTTGGGGGAGGTGCTCCGTCAATCGATTCGCCAAGTGCAAGACGTGTCGTACTTCGAGTGCTCTTATGTGGCATTCCCTATATACAATATAAGGTGCAACTCGTGTAAGATTTTAAATGACAACATTCAAATTTTTCTAAGCATTCTACGCATTCCAAATCAAAAGAAGCTTCATGCATTTCATTTAACCAAAATTGTCACAATACATGAGATGTAGTTTTACATGAATCATGACAAAAGATGCATGTGAGCTAGCCTAACAACAGCTTTAAAACTAACTATTAATATCCAACTAAGCCAACAAGGGCTATAACATAGAAAGCAAGGAACAAAATAACCCAAAAGACGACTACATCATACGACTAGTCGTCCGACTCTGGTGAAAGCGGAGGTACACCTTTGTCCCGCATACAGCACAAGAGAGCCTTCAAGGTGCAAGACATCTTCTTAAATTTTTGTTTCACGTAAGCCTGATTCTCTTCAAGCTTTTGCTTCAATTCGGCCTGGGTCTCCTTGACCTCTTATCTTAGGGCGGCCTAGTTCTCTTCAATCTAAGCCAGGCGGGCTTCCGAGGTGGCCCGATCATGGCGGTGCTCAGGTGTAGCAGTAGGAGGTCCCCCATCAGAATCTTGGGCTTCCTCCCCTTCTTCCTTACTTCCTTCTTCTATTTCATTCTCTTCCTCCTCTTCATTACTTTCTTCCTCTATTTCATCACTTTCTTCCTCTTAACTCTCTGTCTCGTCCCCATACTCATCGAGTCGGGCTTGACGTTGTTGAGGGCCAATTCCCATGTTATTGAGCGTAGTGTCATTAATGAAGTGGATTGACACAAGCTCATCCATGTTAAGTCGGTAGCTGAACTCTCGAGCAATCTTGCATATAAGTCGGCCAATTAGGAGTGAAACATCTCTCCTAACAGAGCGTGTTGTCTGAATTATCTGTAGTAGGGTGAATGTAGGCAAACACAACTTGTCTCCTTGCCTAGCTCTGTACAAGAAGTCTACCATCAAACAAGTGCATTCGGTATAGTTGCTCCACCTAGGATACACATTATATGTGAATATATGGTGGAGTAGGCGGAAGTCTACCATCATATTGGTCGATGGGAGGCAGTTGTCTCTATTCTAGTGAACCAGACGGCCACAAAGAAACTGTGTGCGGTGATCTCTTTCTCGCATACTCTTGAGATGAGATTCACTAGCTGTACCTCACTAAGTGTAATTCCCATAATCCAGGCCATCACATCTACATTGACTATGGCTTCCCGCCATCCCATGGGAATAGTGAACTATAGAGGCTCTAGTAGTGGATCCCGTATGTGGGCATAAAAGGCTCGGACGGTGGTTTCACACGTATGAGACATGCCTTCAAATATGGGACCCCACATGGATTCTGACAGGAGGTCCATTACCAGATATAGTCCAAATAGCCTTTTGTCCACATGCGCTTCAAACACAACTTTACAGCCATAAAACTTACCATGCCCAATGTCCACCGATATAGCTCTTTCAAGTGGAATTTGGGGATCGAGATCCCGCTTCGTCCTTTGCTCTCATGCGGCACATGTACTTACTTTTGCGCCCTCTTTCTTCCTTGGACGGGTTGGGCGGCTAGGCCCATCTTCATCTATGGACGCCCTTCTCTTTCCCATGAAGGAAAGGAATGTGGGAAGGGAAAAGATGGTAGCCACTAGCTAAAAAAGAGCCATAGAAGTGAAGAAAGCTTGAAGGAGGAGGTGGGTTGGTGGTTTTTGGAGTTTATGAGACACAAAGGTGGACTTGTGTGCTCAAATGAGAGGAAATAAGGGAGATATGAGGTGGTAGGAGATGGGTTTTGAGGAAAATGGTGGGAGATGGGTATGTAGTGAAGAAGAAGAAGAAGATTTGAGAATAAAAGGAATATTTGAGAAGAAAAATTAGATTTTGAGAGGTTTAGAGGGTTTAGAAGCTAGGTGGGGGTGAAATGAAGAAAAAAGGGAAAAAATAGAGGGCCTCACATGATTTTCATGGCCCCACACATGTGCTAAGGGGCGGCGGGCCGCTGGACCCTTAGGCCTGCCGCTGCCCGCTAGAGGCGACTGCGATGCGCCATGGTTGGCGTAGTGCCGCGGCGGTCCGCTAGACCGTGGGCAGTGGCTCTGCCCTGGGGGCAATGGCCTCCCCCTCCCAAGGTGCCAGAATGGTGTGGGACACCACCTGGGTTCCACCTTATTTTACGGTTTGGGCCCCCGTGTCCGTCTAAGGTGGTTTCGGGTCCCATCTCACTCATATACATGCTTTTCGGGTCATTTGAGTATGGGATTCACTGAATTATCATCCAAACTCGTCGATTGACGTGTAGAAAGGAATCAAAATCATTTTCCATGATCATAGATGCATACAGGTCACATTTCAATGGTCAGTTTCACCCGTCAGTGAAACTTAGGATCCTATGATCATTTCTACATTTTATCGCCCCCACCTAAGTCAAAGTACGTTAGTGTGCGTCATGTTACCATAATCTAGGTCCAGTTTAATCCAAATCATGGTTTGATACCAACTTGTAATACCCCGACAATCGGGGGACGAGCAAATCTCAACTCCCGAGTTCCAACGCATCACTTATACAACATAGATAATGATGTTTAGATGTTGTCCATATTAGTGCATTAAACATGAGTGGGATTATACTAAATCTGCATATCATACTCAAGAGATAATTAGATTAAGCAAGCGGAAGACTGAGATAGGTATATAATGTATATAAGTGTTTCTCAATCCCCAGATTATGAGTATGTAACCAGGCTGAATATATACATGTATTAATCCAAAATTTACGAAGTATAAAAATGTAAATGTCCAACTAATGCTTATAGTCCCTATAATCCTGTCGATCAGTACATGGTCTACATAGACCTGCCTGATAGCTAAACATAAAAGAATTCCTCCTCCTGGTCTATGAAATCTCAATCAGTAGTGTAGACATCGTCGCCACCTGCATCTACAACATAGTCTGATTGGTGTTTTCAAACACCGTTCCAGAGTGGGAGTGAGTGATCAACTCAGTTGTACTATAAGGCAAAGGTTAACATGTTATCAATTCAGTCAAGCAGTACAACAGTTATGTCCTAAGTACTCTTGTTAATACAGAAATGGTATGCTATAATGATGCATGCCCTCGCCTGCACTCCCTTAACGACATCATCTCACGATCGCGCATGGCAAACTCCCTAAACGTGCGCTTCCTCACTAAAGCACATGCAATGCAGTGCATTATTGTGTTAGCTAAGTAATTATTTCAGCTCATTCATACAACAGATTCAGAAAGCTAAGGTAACTCCCTTTATATCATTTACCCAAACAATGATCCATCTAGGGTTGTTAATCTTAGTTAATCACATACGACAGGCGAGTTGTAGGTCATCACTCCTGATGAACAATAGTGGATATGTAAGTACACGAGTTTACACTCGAGGTCACTTCAAAAAGGCTCGTCACCTCAGCATAGGCCTAATTTATACTCAATGTCCTACGGGAGGCTCGTCACTTGAACATATGTCAACAGCTCGAATATAGTTTCCCATACACCACCATATTTGGTTCACGAGTTTGGGTTGCTCACTGGTCACTACGGGGAGGCTCGTCACCCTGGCGTAGGCCGACAGATCGACTATGGTGTCCCATTGACCACCATGCCTGGCTCATGAGTCTTAGCGGATCGTGGTACCATGGTTGAGACAGGTTTTACATTGGTAAGTGGTACCTTAGATTTAAGCAGTGGTGTTCATACATGGTAAACACACAATAAGCCAATCGGGTTATTTGACAAGTGCGATTGGTACGAGCGCACGTTAAATTGATCGACATGGAACGCATAAACACTTCACGTGGCCTAACCACTGTCGACAATCACCGAATGACTCAGATTCATCGAACACATCTAATGTGGCGAAACTAGTTCGGCCACTCAATTGGGAACCGTTACCAATTGCCTGGATTACGTAGTAGTCCCAATCATACTCAAATGTAATAGGCAGTCACATGTGATATTCATAACAGCATTTAACAAACAATCTAAACATAAATCCCATTTAAGCATTTTATCAACATATTAAACAAGTTGACCTACATATGCATTTCATCCACAAATCATATAGTGACAATTTACAATATGTGAAGAAAACTATTCATATGACTAAGGAAACTAAGAATCCTATCTTAATACACTTAATAAGTACAATCCATCATCAAAATCTCATTCAGGCATTTTAACAAACACTTAGGCTACAGGTTTCCAAATACATAGGCTAGAATTATTACGAGCTGAATTATAGCAATTCATTCCACATCATCGATTATAAAGTATATAACATACATGTATCTAAGATTAGAACTTATTAAAAACACAAATCAGGATTTCACATTCATTCAAACATTTCAACAAACACATAGAATGCATTTTATATTCACATATTCATACACATGTATAATTCATCGAATACATTGTAACTAAGATCATATGGTAACAATTATGTCAGACATAAATCATTGCTGAGATTGAAAGTGTAAGACCTGTATCCTAGTTCGTACTGCTCCGTCGAATCCCACGATCCTTTCCGTCGAAGTCCGACAGTCCGCGACCGATAATTGACGTTGCGCACGACTGTAAGTCGTATCTTGTAAATTCATGTCGACTTAATCCAAGACCTGTATCATTGCGACCGCGCCGTCGCCGCAATTCCAACGTCGCGTCTCATGCGCCAATCCGATGCTTAGATCATAAGATGTGAACCGTACATTATAATGACCATGGACCGTACATTGCGGGACCCACCCATCCCATGTGGCACAAATCCCTAGGTAATTATGAGGGTGATGGATGACATCACCCTAGCTATAGCCACCCTAGCCTAGCTATAGCCACCCTAGTCTAGCTATAGCCACCCTACCCCCTAGCCTTCTTACAAGCACTTATGACTAGCCACCCTACCCTTAGCCCTCTTACAACCATTTATTGCAAGCCACCCTCTCTTACAAATAATCATGGCCTACCTAAGCTACTCTCTCCCTCACTTTACTACACTCTCTCTCCCTCATTTCTCATCACTTTTTCCAAGCAAGAGAAGAGGCTCTCGTCTAAGCCTTCCCACGGAGAGAAAAGAGTGATTGTGGCCCACCTTTCCCATCCCTTTAACCATCATCCTAGCCATTCAAATATCATCTTCCACCATCAAAGTGAGACACTAAGAGATTGGCTTTCCGACGGACCAAGAAGATCGACGGTCGGTGCTTTATAGGATAGTTTTTTCATGTTTTGATGACGGACCGAGTGAGGCCTACCGATCAATGGTATGGATCTCACTTGGGACCTTAAGATGTGGCCGATGGCCCACCTTGATCTTCATGGTCATCTCATGATGGGGCCATTCTCCATGGACCCCATCATGATGTTTATTTTCTAGCTTGAAAATGGGTTATTTAGACCTTACATCTTGGTGGAGAAGGGATCTCCACCGTTGATCTTGGATTTGGTGGGCCCACATGCAATGGGACCCACTCGATGTATGATTGCTTGTAAGGGAGGACTCATAGTGGCGGAGCCCTCCATCACGCGTGTCCCGTCCCTCTCTCTATCTCTCTCTCCCTATCTTCTTATTTATTTGATTTTTGTGTGTGATGAAATGGCCATGTGGCCCACTTGGATGGACACCACCACGAGGCATGACTTTTATCTAAGCCATCTATAAGTGGGGCCCACTTTTTATATGTGTTGTACACCCACCATCCACCATTTGGTGGCCCACTTGAGTAGGGCCCACCTTGTATGTGTGGGTGCCCAACTCATCCAGCGTCCAGGGCGTTGTCTGAAAACACAAATATTGGCTTTGATTCAAGCCTATTTGAGGAGGGCCACATGTGTAGGCCTCATGTTGATGTATGTATTTAATCCACGCCGTCCATCATTTTACCCGTATTATTTTAGGCGTTGAGCCCAAAAGTGAAGTCCATCAGATCTTCTGGCGGGCCATAGCATATAAAACAGTGGTTTCTACTGTTGAAAATCACCCCGCCGTTTCTATGCACCGAAAAATATCAGATATTAGGCTCGTTTGGCTTGTCATAAGCTTTGGGGACCAATGGCGGAATCGGATTCACTTGATGCGGGACCCACCACCGAAAAACCACAACAAAATTAAAATTTTCAAAAAAAAAAAAAGAAATCGAGGCAGCAGCTTCTACTGCTGCCGCTGACACCGCCAGAGGACAGGCAGCGCCTGCACGTAGGCAGGCGGACAGGGTCCCACGGCCCTTAGCCGTGGGCCCCACCATGATGTATTTATTTTATCCACATCGTCCATTTGGTGGGCCACGTCCTGAGGTGGTCCCCCTCCAAATTTCAGGCCCATCCATGACTCAGGTGGCCCACATTATAGGAAACAGTGTGAATGAACGTATACCATTGAAACTCTTTTTGTGGACCGCAGAAGTTTTGGATCGAGCTGAAATTTGTTTTTCCCCTTCCTTCTGACCCGTACGACCTTATGAACGGGTTGGATGGAAGATAAACATTATGGTGGGCCCCACGTGGGACCCACAGTGATGCATGTGTTTCACCGTCCACTGCCATGGACGGTGATCTGAGCGTGTGCGTGTGTGCGTGCGTGCTGTGTGCGTGCGTGTGTGTGGTGTGTGTGTGTATATTTGTGTATATATATGTATGTGTGTGTGTATATATATATCACATTATATATATATATATATGTATGTATATATATATATATATTATATTATATATGTTATATATGTATATATATATATTATATAATATAATATATATTTGTTGGTAGGCCTTAGGGATTTTAATGGTGGAAATCATCATCACCACTTGTATTTTGTGTGGCCCACCTTGGTATACATATAAGGCCCATGTGACTAGGCCCATCTGGATGTATTCGTGGCCCGTTTGTTGGGGCCCACTTGGTATATATATGAGGCCCATATGATTAGGCCGTCTTAATGTATTGAAGGCCCATGGTTATGGCCTATTGCAGTGTACATAAGGCCCATTAATGTGGTTCACTTGACTTATAAAAGGCCCGTATGAGGTGGCCCATTTGATGTATCTAAGGCCCATGGGTCGAGGCCCAATGGGTTGTCCTTAGGGTCCACTGCAATGTGTGATTTCCCATGATTTGTGTAACAATATTTTATGGCGGTCCATGCCTTGGGAGTAATGTTGGTTTGACGTCCACATTGTAAGAATAATGTTGGTTTAATGTCCGCATTGTAACTCTCCCTAAGGCCCATTGATAGGCCCATACTGGTTATGTGTAGGCCGTCTAGGCCCATCTTCGGTGTAAGGATAGTTCATTACTTTATAACATGCTTAGTGCACTTCCATGATTCATATGCATACGCATCATTTGTATGCTTGATATGAGGAATGTTTGATCATAGCATAAGTCATTGGGCTGAGACATTTACGGGATTCCTCATGAGACAAAGTGCCCCACATGATCGCGTGGTATGCGTGAGATTGCTGCATGATTATACAGTGTGACTCATGCATCTCGCATATGTGTGACTTGATCACTGCACGCCCTAGCGACATCAGGGTCGTGGCTCCACAGGCACCTCGTGGATGGCCGTATCGGATACCGGAAATACCTTGTTCTAGCACTGTGGGCACTTAGGATGTCTTTGGGTGAAAGTCCTAGAACCTTTTTGGTACCAGGGGATGCTCCAACGTCTAGACCGAGTGGATACACGAGCGCCCGAGTGCCGAATACCAGTAAGCCGCGTCTCCCACTGTATCGTGGTCGGTTGGAAGGGGGTGTGGCCTTATCCGCCTGAGTGAGGGGGCTATAAGCTAGGCTGAGTTTGACCAGCTCGCAAATGTGTCCACTATCGACGAGCCGGGTAAGTATTGGCAGACTACTGGTCAGGCGGATAGTGTGGTCTCTTCCACTTGCTTGAATGTGCAGTTAGGGAGGAGGCAGTCAGTGTGAGGTGTATTGGACCCCAGTGATATCTAGAGAGGAACCGTACTGATATGTGTACTTGATGAGTACTGACATGCTTGTATTGCATCTCGCATATGACATTTGGCTACATAGGCCTCACATCGCATGGCCTTGGTATGGCCGATAGCATTCATGTCTTGCATCACATATCTTTATTATAGCTGATAGCATTCATGGACTTACCGTATATTTTCGCATTACTCTGATATTGTATACTTGGCACTTGCCTTACACACACTTTCACCACCCTCTAAGCTTTTGTAAGCTTATGCATGATAGATGCGCGTAGGTGATGTTAGGTTGCAGCAGCGTTGAACTCGGAACGTGCAGCAGTCTTCTGGAGCTTTTGGAGTTTTCTTTGATATCTTCATATTGTATTTCCCTTTCATACACATTGTACGTAAAGTTTTTGATATAGTGGATATGTAGTGTTGTTGTTTTGTGACTTGGTTATGCTTGTGGTTATGCTCCATTACATTATAAAAAAAAATCACACTGAAAATCCTTCTTGTAGGATCCCAGGATCGGAATCTGGCTATGGGCGTTGGGAGCCGAGAATGGGGTACTACGGAGGCTGTCGGCGCCGGATTCGGCGATCAGGAATTTTGTGAGCCCAGTTTCCGAGTTTGGGGCGTGACAGAAAGCCTCGAAAACCATAACCTAAACATTTATAGTCCACACATTTCGTCGGTATGCCCATTATGAACTCGGTTCATACATTACGTTCCCGTCTACATCACAACGACTACCTAAATCACGAAATAGGTTAGCTATTTTGTCATTTACTCTATTTGAATTCCTAAAACAAGATTAAGGTTAGGATTTCTTACCCAAAACGTCATTGTAAAGATTTGTGTAGCTAGATGTAGAGACGATTCGATGCGTGGAGTAGGAGGGAAGAGGGACTGCAGCAAACTCTAAGGATATCCCTTCACTCTCCACTCTTTTCTCTCCCTTTCTCTCTACTCTCTCCTAAGGTTTGAGAAAATTCGTATGAGAGAGGTGGGGTGGTTTAAGGGCCTTATATAGGCTCAGAAGTGGTGTCAATGGCCCTAGGGCCATGGTATACTTAGGGTATAGCCAAAAGGTGCCTATTTTTGACAAAGAGGGCCCTTAGGAAGGTCCATTACTCGTCTACAGTGTAGGATAAGTCCTCTGGCAATGGATCTAGGCTAGGATACGATTTTAGCACATTTAGATAGGCCGATCAACCGTGACGAACCTGTATCTCTTCAACGGTCGTCGTCACTCGATCAGGGCCACGAGTATATGGATATTTGTAGGGAAATTTCCCTGATCCAAGCGTATAGTTTGGTCAAAAACTGACGGTCTAAAACCTTCAATTTCGCCCGCAAGCGAACGACCCAATTCACTTAAGTTTGAATTCATTTTCTACAAATATTCACGTTTCTTACACACTTTACTCAGGGTTCTAGTTGTGCGTTTCTGGATATTATTCGTGCTCGATTCCCGCAGTGGTTGTCAAGCCTAGTAAGGCGATCATAACCGTTTAGTTTTGCGGTAGTCGGACTTTCGACGTGCAGTCCAGGCTCTGTAACAACTCGTAAATTTCCATACCATGGCTCGAGTACCACCTCGACCAGAAATCACTTAGGATTAAATCCTTTAGAAATTTGACAAAGTTAACTAAGTGCTAAACTAGATTAGCCATGAAATCTAATTGAATCGCTTTAAATACGATCTGCAAGACCCAAAATTTGTAAAATCATTGACGCTAGGTTACTCTAAAGTCTAGGATCAAACTCATTACCCGTCTGCTCTCGGGAGCACATTAAAACTTCATATCAGGTCTGGACCGCACATCGGGAGTCCGAATAATACGAAGTTAAGGACTTAGGACTGCCTCGCTGGGCTTGACAACCATCTCGAAAATCAGACCCAGACAATGTCCCACGGCTGTTCGCTTGAGTCCGGAGCGAAGGAGTGTGAAAACACATGTTTCCTTTACAAAATAAATATCTGGAATAGTGATCTGAGACTTGATACTTGTGGTCAATTTGTAAGCAACTAGACCGTCAGAATCTGACCCAAATACACCCTCGGATCAGGAAAAATTTCATAAACATTTACATGTACTTAGAATTTCGGATCGAGATCCGCTGACCGTTGAACTGAAACTGGTCCACCACACGTGATCTGGGAATCTGACTGAGACGAAAACTTAACTCCACGTAGATCCAAGGTTGGTGAGCTTAAGTCTGACCTTTAGCTCAAGGAGGCCCGCCAGAAGTCCTCCGTTGAGCTGAAACAAGGCCACTTTAGTTATAACCTAAATATACCTCGACATTAGGTCTAGTTTGGAGAGATTTTAGGCTATATAAGGACCTTAGAACCCTCTCGCTCACAGCCATACGAATTTGAGAAAAACCTTAGAGAGAGAAGTGAGAAAAGAGAGAGAAAGAGTGAGAGAAGTGGGAGCATCCCCCTGTTACTGTTTCCTGCCCCTACCCTAGCTCCACCACTCTGTTCTTGCCGCTTTCCCAGTGATACCGACTTTATTTTGAGGTAAGAAACCCTAACCCTAAATCTTTTTTGGGGTGTGTTGGTTGTAGGTTATGAAATAGCTAACCTATTTCATTCTTTAGGCTACCAAACTATGGAATACGGATGCTTGGAAAACCTAGCTTATCCGTTGCGATTCAACGGTATAAGGTGAGGACTTTAGGTGTATAGGTTATGGTTTTCAATGCTTTCAATGTTAGATAATAATAGATTCATGATCTGCATGCAATTGCACATGTACAAAGTGCTTTCTGATTTCTGTTTCGATTAAAGATGTAGATTATGGAATTTTACATATTCTAGGTATTCGTAGAAAATACCGTATACGTATAAATTTTAGAAATGTGTTTGACATGATTATTTGTTGTATGAATATACGATATATGGATAAATACTTATTTGGCGAAAGGATTCGCCCAAATACATGTTTTACGTATATACACTATGTATGTAGAAATACTGTATTGTAAAAAGTACCGTATACATATATATTTTAGATATGTGTTTGCCATGATTATTTGTTGTATATTATATATGCGTAAAATACTTACTTGGCGAAAGGACTCGCCCTAATACATGTTTGCTAACATACACTAAGTATGTTGAAATAGTGTATGTTAAGTGTTTGTGAAAATGCTTGTGTAAGCGTTTGAATGTTGATGCCTTAGGAGGGTGTTGAGATGGGATTCTCAACTACCTTAAAGACATGTATGATTTCCTCCATGGGGTTGTTTACTTAAACCGCTTACTTGTGCAATATATGTATTGGTATTCCTATTTATGTAGTGTTTTATAACATGCTTTATAACATGCTTTATGACATGCTTCCTATCATGCTTGAATTACTTTGTTTATCATGCTTTACTCCACATGTTACGAATAAGGTCTGATTGAGTTTGGGACTATGTCTATAGTCCAGACAGTCGGTACCCGACTTGAGATCATGGTTGAGTTTCATGTCGCCACGTAAGATGTGTTTGACGAACCCGAGTCGTACGTCAGTTGACGACAGTGGTTAGGCCACGCGAAGTGCTTATGCACTTCATGTCGTCCAATCGATTGTGAGCTCGAGCTAGTCAGGCTCGTCAAGTAACCCGATTTGTCTAACGTATGTTCACCATGTTTGGTCGCTACTGCTTGAACCTAGGATACCAAACTTACTAGTGGAATCTCGTTAACCATGGTACCTCGATCCGCTAAGACTCATGAGCCAGGCATGGTGGTATGGGACACCGTGGTCGAGCTGTCGGCCTATGCTGAGGCCACGTGCCTCCCCGTAGTGACCAGTGAGCAACCAGACTCGTGAGCCAATTATGGTGGTATGGGACACTATATTCATGCTGTCGGCCTACATTGATAAGGTGATGGGGGAGCGGTGTAACCTTTGTGCATAACAGCCCTTTGTAGTGACCTCGAGCATACTCTGAAATCGCGGTGAGCCTTAGAGTTTTGCCGCGGTATATTGAGTATGAACTAGGCCTATTTCTATATAGTGATGAATCGTTAAACAGGTGATGGGGGAGTGGTGTAACCTTTGTGCGTAACGGCCCTGGCAGCCTTTGCAGTGACCTAGAAAACACACCATCATCTGAGATTAACTAGGACTGACGACCCTAGAATGGATCATGTTTGGGAATGATACAAGGGAGGTACCTTAGTTTCCCAATCCTGGTATTTAAAATGGACTAATAACAACTCGGTAATCATGCTCATCATGCATTGCATGTGCCTGGAAGATGTGGAGCACTGAGGGATGAAAGCATGCCACGATCATAAGATGGTGTCGCACGAGGGAGGGTGCGGTGAGGGCATCCATCATGACTGCATTCATACTTGCATTAATAAGAGTAGTTAGGAGTGTTTGATTGTACTGCTTTATCATTACTACTTGACTGTATTGATAACATGTTAACCTATGCTTTATTATTCCACTGAGGTAGTTACTCACTCCCACGTTACGGGACAGTGTTGCGCACACCGACCACACTCTGTCTCAGGTTTAGATGAGCTGACGACTCAGGAGGCTGAGCCGGACTATGGCGAGGACCAGGACGAGTTCTCATTTATGCAGTATTCTGGCATCTTAGACTAGACTGCCAGGATCGACGGGAGTTGCAGGGATTACTCCTTAGTTAAAAATTTGACATTTTGTTCATAAAATAGACATATGTATATGGTGACTCAGATAGGTTCATACTCTGGAGAATGAAATGATTTTTGTTCTTTTTACATACATATATATACAGTTCAGTTTTCCACTTGCCTTTATACAATTGACCTGGAGTATGAATTACTGTTTTGGTATAATCTCACTCATGTTTATTGCTCTAACACAGACAACATTTAATCATCATTATTTATGTTGCATAAGTGATGCGTTGGAACTCGGGTATTGAGTTATACTCGACCCCCGATTTTCAGGGCGTTATAGGCTCGATACGGAGTTTCAATGTGCTCCTGAGAGCAACTAGGTTTTGAGATTGCTCCTAGGTTCTGGGGTAATGTTGAGTTAGTAATTTTAGTGGTTTTGGGTCTTGCAGTTCGTATAGATAAGGTTCAAGCTAATTCCACTGATTATTTAGTTTACTACTTAATTAATTTTCTTCTAATTTCTAAGGGATTCGGTCTTTAGTGGTTTTTGCCTGAGGTGGTACTCAGATCTTTGTACGGATTTTCCTGAGACGTTACAGAGATGCTCATTCTCCCCTCCTCCTAAAGTGAGGTTGTGCGTTAGATGGTTAGTGGGGCGCACAACCTATGCGGCGCCACTTCATGTGGGTCTTGTCCCGAAGAAGTCCCTTGTGCGCAATCCTCTCCTGCGCCAATTTGGAAGGAATCTTGTCCTAATACAAGGGTTTTGTGCCACTTATCTCTCTCTCTCTCTCTTGTCCTAATACAAGGGTTGTGCACCACTTCTCTCTCTCTCTCTTGTCCTAATACAAGGGTTGTGCACCACCTCTCTCTCTCTCTCTTGTCCTAATACAATGGTTATGCGCCACTTCTATCTCTTGTCCTAATACAAGGGTTGTGCGCCACTTCTCTCTCTCTCTCTCTTATCTTAATACAAGGGTTGTGTGCCACTTCTCTCTCTCTCTCTCTTGTCCTAATACAAGGGTTGTGCGCCACTTCTTTCTCTCTCTCTTGTCTTAATTCAAGTGTGGTGTGCCACTCTCTATAGGATTTGTCTTGAAGCCAAGTATTGTGCGCCACTCTTCATGGGATTTGTCCTGAAGCCAAGCATATGGGCTTTTTGTCAAGAAGACCAAGCTTCTGCACCACTTTGTATGCATCCTTATCCTAGGAGGAGGCTTTGTGCACCACTTCTCAATGAGGTTATACGTTCCTTTGTCTAAAGCAAACTCCCTGCGCCGCCTAAAGAGGAGGTTGTGCGCTCCTGTCTTGGAGAAACCCCTTGGAAGCCACTTTGCAAGGGTCTTTGTCCTGATCCCTAACTTTATGCGCCATTCTCCATGGGCTCTTGTCCTAAGAGGAGACTTTGTGCGCTCCATGCTTGAAGAAGACCTTGTACACTTCACACTCCAACTCTAAGAAAGCTTGTACACTACTCTTGACAGAAATTGGAGAGCCTCAAAGAGCTCACAGAGGAGATAAAAGAGTAGAGCATGATGGAAGATCCACACAACCCAAGTCTAAAAGTCTCCGCCGTTTCCTCAATTGGGCACCTGCACAACTCAAGTTTGTAGAATTTCCAGATTCTCCTAGATTATGCACCGGTGTTCTTGCTTGAAACACCCCTTCCTCAATCAAGTGTGAACCAAATCAAGATGATTAGAGCCTATCATACAGCCAAATCAAGGGCTTCAAGTCCGTACAATCCACCTGCCTTTGTGATGAACATAAAAAACGTTGAAATGCTGCTAAAACTGCCATTAGACTGCCTTCTCTTTCATTAATTGTGTTGATTAATTGTACTCTATTTTTAGAATCAAGAGAAATGCGAGGATGCTAATGAACTTAGATTGAATGCATTTGTTTCTTGTTGAAACACTCCTACGATACGTCGATGTATTTACATGGTCTCTTCAGGATATGCCCGGCATCAGTCCAAAAGTCATGGTCCACACGTTGAATGTTGACCTCAACCATTAACTAATCTGATAGAAGTGAAGAGCGTTCGAACCCGAACGGTACGTCATAATCGGAGAAGAAGTCGAAAAACCTCTCAAAGCCAACTTCATCGAAGAGATCTATTATTCGAACTGGATAGCCAACGTAGTTTTGGTTAAAAGTTTCAATAGAAAGTGGCAGGTCAGTGTTGATTATATTTACCTGAAAAAAGCTTGCCCTAAAGATAGGTTCCCTATATCCGAGATCGACCAGCTCGTCTATAACACGGCTGGGCATTAGCTATTGAGCTTCATGAATGCCTATTCAAACTACAACAAAATTGTAATGCACCCATATAATAAGCAGAAGACGACCTTTGTCACTGACAATGGGCTCTACTGTTACAAAGTCATGCCTTTCGGACTAAAGAACGCTGGAGCCATGTACCAAAGGCTCATCAACAAAATATTCACCTACCAAATTAGGCGCTCTATGGAATTTTACATCGATGACATGCTCGTCAAAAGCATTAAAGCCTCGGACCATATTTCCGACCTTGAAGAGATGTTCCTAATCCTTCAAAAATACCAGATGAAACTGAATCCGAGCAAGTGCACCTTCAGTGTTAGCTCTAGTAAGTTCCTCAAATTCTTAGTTAGCTTAAGAGGAATCGAGGTGAACCCCGATAAAATCCGAGCCTTGCTAGACATGAGTTCACCTAGGACAACGAAAGAAGTCCAATGCCTTATAGGAATAGTAGCCACACCGAACCGTTTCGTATCTCGAGCTATAGATAAATGCCTTCCATTCTTCAAGCAATTGAAAGGGAAGGAGAAGACATAATGGATGAAGGATTGCGAGCTCGCCTTTTAGCAACTCAAACAACAACTAAGGTCGTCACCATTGCTCTCGAAGCCAGAATAAGGAGAATGATTACTATTATACCTAGCCATTTCAATAGTAGCAGTCAGCTCGGCCCTGATAAGGGAACAAGAAGGGAAACAACTCCCAGTATACTACGTCAGAAAGGCCCTGGCTCTGCCGAGACCAGGTACCTAGACATAGAAAAGCTAGCGCTGACCCTTGTCATTTCATCCCGGCGCTTACGAGCGTACTTCTAAGCCCATTCCATTATTGTTCTAACCAATCAACCTCTCCGCCACATGCTACAATAGCCTAAAGTGTTAAGGAGACTAACGAAATGGGCGATCAAGCTTAGCAAGTTTGACATTAAATATTAAGCTTGAATAGCGATCAAAGGCCAAGTGGTAGCTGATTTCATTACCGAGCTGGCTCCTGTTGAGTTGGGCCATGCCGAGTTGGATCCTCTTGAGCTGGGTCATGCTGAGCTGGGTTATAGTGAGCCAAAGTCCAGTCTTGACAATCAGCCCACCCAAGCTGAGCACCAGGCAGTTGTCCAAGATCAACTGACGTGGACGCTTTACGTCAATGGCTCATCCAATTCTAAAGGTTGCGGGCCGGTATAATTCTGAAAGCCCCCGACTACACATCTGTAAAATATGCCTTAAGATTTGGATTTCAAGCTTTAAACAATGTAGTAGAGTACAAAGTGCTACTGGTCGGGCTCAAGTTGGGAATTTCGATGGGAGCCCTACATCTGAAAGTTCACAGCGACTCACAGCTCGTTATCAACCAAATAGCGAATGAGTACCAGGACAAAAAGGAACGAATGAAGGCCTACCAGCAAAAAGCTCAAGAGCTGATCAGCAAGTTCCTGATGTGTAGCATCAGCCTGATCCCTAGAGGAGAAAACTCTAAAGCAGACATGTTGGAAAAATTAGCTACTGCAGATGAGAACGATATCCCAAAATATATCCCGATCGAGTTCCTTACCAAACCAAGCGTCAACGAATCTTACCCAGCCACAGTTCTCCCGATAAACTTAAAGCTGACCTGGATGGATCCAATAACTGATTATCTCAAGGAGGGAAAGTCACCAGAGAACCATCTAGGCTTCGGGCTAGAGCTGCTCGTTACACTATGGTCAGGGACATCTTGTAGAAAAAGGGATTCTTCCTCCCCTATCTCAAATGCCTTCAACCAGAGGAAGCTATGTATGACCTCAAAGAGATCCATGAAGGCATTTGCTGAAATTACTCCGGCGGCCGAGCCCTCGCCCACAAGGTTATCTGACAGGGGTATTTCTGGTCAACCATTCAAGCGGACACCTGATAGCATGTTCAGAAATGCGACAAATGCCAACTGTTTGCAGCAATACCTCGATAGGTGCCTAAACAACTAACTCATATGACCAGACCATGGCCATTCACCTAATGAGGGATTGACATCACCAGCCCCCTACCATCCATCAAAGGACAGACCAAGTTCGCGGTCATCGGGGTCGACTATTTCACTAAATGGGCTTAGACAGAGTCCATGGCCAAGATCACTGAGCAGAAGACTACGGACTTCGTCTGGAAAAACACCATATGCGGGTATAGGATCCCCCGCACAATCATTTAAGACAAAGGGAAACAATTCGATAATAAGCAGTTACGAAGTATGTGTGAGAACCTTATAATCCAAAACATCTACTCGTCACCTTGGCACCTGTAGGCCAACAAACAGGTTGAAGCAGTCAACAAGATTATTAAAAATTACCTCTAAGGAAAGATAAAAAAAGCAAAAGGTTCATGGGCCGAAGAGCTCTCTCACACCCTCTCGGCATATCGAACTACTACCCGGACAGTCACAGGAGAAACTCCTTTTTCCTTAGCCTTCGGCGCTGAGGTCATTATCCCAGTTGAGATTGTTCTCCCGACTGCTCGGACCTACTCCTACGACGAAGAGCAGAACGTCGAACTGATGACACTGGATCTTGACCTCATCGAGGAAAGAGGAGAGCAAGCGCAAGTCAAGGTTGCGATTCGACAATAACAAGTCACACGTTTCTACAATTTCAAGGTAAAAAAAAGAAGGTTCCGAGCTAGGGACCTAATCCTTTAGAGAACCTTCCAAAATACTAAGGAAACTGGCTCTGGAACCTTGGGACTGAACTGAGAAGGACCCTATGTGGTGATAAGCACGAGTCGAGCAGGATCGTATTGACTTGAGGACCTGGAAGGTCGACTCCTGCCACATCCATGGAATGTTGAGCATCTCAAAATCTACAACGCATAGGGGCCAACCTTCCCCTAGTGCAAGATCTACTTACCTACTATGTTTATTCTAGTGTGGAAAGCTTTCTTGCTACTTTAATATCAATAAAATCCCCAAGTCGAGACAACTTTGCTTTCTACTTTGATATCTGCCAATGGACCATCTACTAAAAGTCTACTAAGGGCTTCCCATGATACATGGGAAGAATAGCCCTTAGTGATGGACCGACCCTTCAAGAAGAGGTCAGACCATATATTATCATCGCTACTTAAGCTACGTAATTCGCATATCCGAGCTATGGAAAACTACTTGGACATCACGACCTGAAAAGGTTAAGCTGATCTTCCTACTTAGAAAATTTGCACAAACAAACAATATGGAAAAAATTCATTGTGTTAATAAAGCTTTGAGGAGTACATTTATAATGCCCCAGATTTCGAGGGTCGAGCAAAGCTCAACTCCTGAGATCTAGCACATCACTTATGTAACAAGGATAATGAGGTTTAAATGTTGTCCATATCAATGTATTAAACATGAACAAGAGTATACTAAATCAGCATATCATACTTCAGAGATAATGTAATTCAGCAAGTGGAAGACTGAAACAAATATATTAAAGTATGTACGTGTTTCACAACATCCAGAGCATGAATATGTTACCGGGCTGAATATATACATGTTTTGTTTCAAAATATACAAAATATCAAAATGTAGGTGTCCAACTAATCCATGAGACCCTGTAATCCCATCATATCAGTATAAGGTTTACGTAGACCCGCCTGATAGCTGAACATAGGAGAATTCCTCCTCATCTATGAAGTCCAACTCAGCTGCATAGACTTCGTCATCACTTACATCCACAACAAAGTCTGGTTAGTGTTTAAAACACCGTCCTAACGTGGGAGTGAGTGATCAACTCAGTGGTACTATAAGTCAAAGGTTAACATGTTATCAATTTAATCAAGCAGTAATGATAAACTAATGCAACAATCATTCCCTAGTTACTCTTGTTAATGCAGGGATGGTATGCAGTAATGATGTATACCCTCGCACAAATCTCCCTCACAAGCGACTCCGACAACCAAGTTCACATATGACAAACTCCCTAAAGTGCGACTTCCTCGCCAAAGCACATGTAATGCGGTGCATGGTCGTGTTAGCCGAGTACTTAATTACGCTCATTCATACAGCAGGTTCGGGAAGCTAAGGTACCTCCTTTTATATCATTAACCCAAACTAAAGGATCCATCTAGGGTCGTCAATCCTAGTTAATCACATATGATAGCCAAGTTGTAGGGCATCACCCCTAATGAAGTAGCAGTCGATAGGCAAATTCAAAAGTTTATACTTGCAGTCACTACGGGAAGGCTCGTCACCTTAGTGTAGGCCGACAACTTGAACACGGTGTCTTAAACCAGGATGCCTGGCTCACGAGTTTGGGTTGCTCACTGGTCACTACGGGGAGGCTGGTCACCCTAGCATAGGCTGACAGCTCAACCACAGTGTCCCATACCACCATGCCCGGCTCATGAGTCTTAGCGGATCATCGTACCATGGTTAAAACGGGCTTTTACATTGGTAAGTGGTACCTTAGACTCAAACAATGATGTCCATTCATGGTAAATACACAATAGGGTAATTGGTTTATTCGGCAAGTTCGATTGGTACGAGCACACATTGACTTAATCGACATGGAGCATATAAGCACCCCCTGTAGCCTAACCACTATTGACAGTTACTGATGTGGCGAGACTAATTCGGCCACCTGTACATGGACCGTTACCGATTGCCTGGACTAGGTTGTAGCCTCAATATTACTCAAATGCGGTAAGTAGACACATGTGATAATCATATCAGCATTCAACAACCAATTCAAATACATTCCTTATTTGAGCATTTCATCAAACATGTTGATCATACTACCTAGCACTTGCATTTTATCCATATATCGTGTAGAGACAAATCAGTTTACATGAAGGAAACTATATGTATGCATAAGGAAATTGAGAATCCTATCTTAATACTTTTAATAAATACAAATCATCAACATTTTCTCATTCAGACAATTTATCAAACACTTAGACTACACTCCACCAAATACATAGACTAAGTTAGTTACAACATGTATTTTGGCAATTCCTCACACAAGGAGGTCAACATGTATATGGCAACAATGAATCCTAGATTAATAGTCATGGCAAATGCAAATCATGTTTACATGTTCATTCAAACATTTCAACAAACACGTAGGATGCATATTTGTTCAACATAGTTCATACATGTATAATACATCGAAACCGACATGTCTAAGACGATATGGTAGCAATCAAGTCAGACATAAATCATTAGCTGACATTGAAAGTATAGAAAACCATAACCTAAATGTTTATAGTCTGCACCTTTCATCGGAATACTCATTCCGAACTCGGTTCGAATCTTACGCTCTTGAAAATGGAATAACGGGTACCTAAATCACGAAATTTGTTAGCTAGGTTGACAAACGACTATTCTAGATCTAAACTATGGCATTAGGGTTTCGATTTCTTACCCAAATCGTAGTTGAAACAAGTTAAGTAGTGTAATAGAGTGGTGATTCAGCGTGTGGAGTTATGGGAAAGAATCCCAACAAAGATCTCCAAGACTCCTTCCTTCCTCTTTTCTCTCCTCTTCTCTCTCTCTCTCTCCTCTCTCTCTCTCTCTCCCTTAGTGTTTTTTAAAAATTCGTATGGAATGGGAATGAGGTGGTTTAAGGGCTTTATATAGGCCCAGAAGTGATGCAAACGGCCCCAGGTCCATGGTATACTTAATTTACAATCATAGGGTGCCTGTTTTTAACAAATCGGGCCCATCGGGAGGTCCATTACTCACTTACGTCATGGAGTAAGTTCCCTAGTAATGGATCTATGCCAGGAGGTGATTTCGGCGTGTTTGGATAGGCCGATCAGTCGTAAAGACGCGCGTCAGATCAACGGTCATAATTACTCGATCGGGGCCACAAGTATACGGATATGTGTAGGGAAATTTCCTTTTCCCATGGGGGAAGTTTGTTCAGAAATTGACGGTCCGAAACTCTCAATTTCATGTGTGAACGAATGGCCCAATTCACTCAAGTTTCAGTACATTTTCTAAAGATATTTGCGTTTCTCACACACTTTACTTAAGGCACAAGTTGTGCATTTCTGGATACAATTTGGGCTCGATCCCCGCGATAGTTGTCAAGCCCAGTAGGATGGACATATCCTTCTAGTTTCGCGGTCATCAGACTTTTGGTGTGCGGTCCAGGTCTGATAAGGAGTTTCGATGTGTTGCCAAGAGCAACAGGCTTTTAGGATTTTTCTGAGGTTTCAAAGTAGTGTTGAGTTAGCGGTATTGCTAGTTTTGGGTCTTGCCATTTGTATAAATAGTGGTTCGAGCTAAATCCACCAATTAATTCAGTGAGTACTTATTCAGTTTTCACTTAAATTTCTACAGAGTACGGTCCTTAGGAATTTCTACCTGAGGTAGTACTCGGGTCTTTGTATGGATTTTTCCGAGACGTTAAGATCTACCCCCCTTAAAGAAAATTTTCGTCCCTGAAATTAATACCTTTTCGTACTCCTCGAGGATCTGAGGGTAGTTCTTACGAACTTTGGCTTTTGTTTCCCAATTACCCGCTTCCTTAGTGTGGTGAGTCCACAATACCTTCACGAGCGGGATCACTTTGTTGCATAGCACTTGTTCCTTCCTATCGAGAATACGTGTTGGTCGCAGTACATAGGCAGCATCTTCACTTAGTTGTACTTGCTCCCATTTGATAATATGGGTAGGGTCAGGAACATATTTCTTCAACATTGATACGTGAAACACGTTGTGCACGCCCGTGAGTGGTGTGGGCAAAACGAGACGGTATGCCACCACACCCACTTGGTCTAGAATCTAGAATGGACCAATGAATCACGGCGTGAGTTTCCATTTCTTGCTGAATTAAAGGACTCCCTTCATTGGAGAAACCTTCAGGAATATGTGGTCCCCAACCTTAAATTCCAGTTGTCGTCGTCTGGTATCGGTGTAACTCTTTTGTCTACTCTGGGCCGTAAGAAATTGGCGTCTAATAATATCGATCTTTTATGAGGTTGCCTGAACCAAGTCTAGGCCAACCAGACTCTTCGAGCCAACTTCTGCCCAACAATGTGGAGCTCGACATGGGTGCGCATACAAAGCATCGTAGGGAGCCATGCCAATGCTTGCTTAAAAGCTAGTTTTATAAGTAACCTCGGCATAGGGGAGATAGTCATCCCAACTGTCATTGAAATCAAACACACACGCTCGCAACATATCTTCTAAAATCTGATTTACCCATTCTGTCTGCCCATCGGTAGGCGGGTGGAACGGTACTGAACTTCAATTTCACTCCCATTGCTTCTTGGATTGAGTCCAGAAAATAGACGTGAATGGCATGTCTCAATCCGACACAATCTTCATAGGAACTCCATGAAGAAGTACTATCTCTTTGATGTACAACTTGGCTAAATCATCTGCTGAGTTCGAAACTTTAATCGGGAGGAAATGAGCCGATTTCGTCAATCGGTCCACAATCACTCAAATGGAGTCATGCCCCTTTCTTGTCTTTGGTAACCCAGAAATGAAATCTCATTTCCATTCAGCTATGGGCATGGGCTGAAGTAAACCAGGAGGTTGGTGATGCTCAGCCTTAACCTGCTGGCATGTGAGATAACGGGATACAAAATCTGTTATCTGGGCCTTCATGTTATCCCACCAGTACGAACGCTTCACGTCTCGATACATCTTTGTACTACCTAGATGCATCGCCAGCTTTGAATTGTGGGCGGCTTATAGAACTTCCCTTTTCAAGTCATGGAAATTCGGGATGCATAGGTGGCCATGATATCATAGACCCCTGTCCAAACCTATTCTCCACTCGAATCCTTCACTGTCACTCACTCATTCTCTCATATTCACCAATAGTTCATCTTCTTTCTGAGCCACAATGATTCGATCATCAATAAGTGGCTGTACACAGAGGTGTGCGATGCTCTCGAATGGCTCCTCCACTGTCGGCTTTTATTCGAAATTTGTACAAACTCTACCATATTTCATTCTTGTATCATCAGTTGAGCTACAAATTCTATTGTCTTCTTGCGGCTCAATGCATCGGCCACAAGGTTGGCCTTGATAGGATGGTAGGAGACCTCAAACTTGAAGTCTTTCAAGGTTTCCATCCAATGATGTTGCCTCATATTCCGGTGCCTCTAGGTAAAGATGTCTTAAGGCTTTTGTGGTCATAAAAGAGCTTGAACTCCTCTCCATAGAGGTAATGTCTCTAGAGCTTTAATGTGAAAATGACAGCCGCCAATTCCAAGTCATGCGTGGGGTAATTTTCCTCGTGCTTCCTCAACTGTCGTGAGGCATAGGCTATCACCCTATCCTTATGCATAAGTACACAACCCAAACCAACACGAGATGCGTTGGTGTATATGGTATATTTGATCCCTTACTTTGGCAATACTAGCATGGGTGCGGATGTCAGCTTGTCCTTTAATTCCTGAAAGGCTGCTTCTGCTTTCTTGTTCCATGCAAACTTAAGATCTTTTCAAGTGAGTAGAGACAACGATCTGGCTATCTTGGAAAAATCTTTAATGAATCAGTGATAGTAGCCAGCAAGTCCAAGGAAACTCCTCACTTCTGTAATGGAGCCAAGCTATTCCCAGTCTTGTACCGCGGTCACCTTCGTAAGGTCCACAGCAATTCCTTCCTTGAAAACCACGTGTCCTAGAAACTTGACTTCTTCTTTCCAGAAGTCGCATTTTCGGTATTGAGCAAACAACTAATTCTTCCTAAGAGTATCGAAGACTGCTCGTAAGTATTCTTCGTGATCCTTCCAACTCTTTGAATATATCAAAATGTCATCTACAAACACGATGATGGAACGGTACAAATACGGTCGAAACACCCGATTCATGAGGTCCATTTGTAAGTCCAAATCACGAGGAACTCCTAGTACCCGAAGCTAGTTTTGAATGATGTTTTCTGCACGTCTTTGTTCCTGACACGCAACTGATGATACCCGGACCGCAAGTCTATTTTTGAGAAATATTGCACCCCCTTTAACTGGTCGAACAGGTCATTTATCCTAGGTAGAGGATACCTGTTCTTGACGGTGATGTGATTCAGTTTGCGATAAGTAATACACAATCGCAGTGATCCGTCTTTGTTCTTTACAAACAACATAGGTGCTCCCCAATGAGATACGCTCGGTAGTATGAAACCTAAATCCAACAGATCATCAATTTGTCTCCTTAACTCCTCCATTACACATGGAGGCATGCAATACGCCGGTAAAGAGATAGGTGTCGCACCTGGCACTAGATCGATGGTAAAATTGATCTCACGCTGAGGAGGTAGCCCAGGGATCATTCTGAACACGTCCATGAAATCTTAGACTATAGGCGTGTCTCTAAGTGATGGACCATCAACATTTTCTATCAGGGAAGCATAACAACTAATGCGGTATGACCAACTGACCTAAACTGAAAAAGTGAAGGTTGTGTTTTCAAGCCCATGGGCAGTTGCTAATCTAGTTTCGCAGTCGATTTCTACCTTCATCTTGGTCAGCCAATCCATACCAAGGATGACATCGTAATAATATAGAGGGGTAATAATCAAGTCAATGCTCACCGTTCTGCTTCCTAGGTCTATCGACCAATCCTTACAAAGCTTAGTAGCGTCGGAGAAGGTCCCTATTGTGGTGAGGATTCTCACCCTAATCATAGGGGTAGTATCTAACCCCAGTCACTTGACTTCTGAGCATACTATTATTGAAATGGTGGACCTAGTATCCACCAACAAAAATATAGTTGTACCTTAGATGTGGGCAGTGACTTCGAAAGCTAATGGTACTGCCGCTGTTAACTCAGATGCTTCAGTTGCAAGTGCATGTACATGTGCTTATTGTGGATGGTTTGGTTGCGCTGCCATAGGTCGTTAAGGTGGCCTATATCGAGGTACGAGTGGTCGGTAAAATGGTTGTGCTGGTGGTGCCAATCGTAGAGGTGGAGTTGATATAACTTGTGGTGGCTAACGATTGATCTTCTAAGGTGGCGTAAAACCATTGTCCCTCATATTAGTAAAGTAAAAAGGCTCGTTATGGCCCGTCTTCTTACAATAGACACACCAAAGATCTGAACGCCTCTGCTAGGTCGGTGGAGCCATTGGCCTGGGGGGTGAATTCGAACGCGGCCTCTTGCCGAGGAATGGTCGGTTCGACAATTCAGGCTGAGGTCTCGACCCCGTTGGTATACTTGTTCAAGACACTCTGTCTCCATCTTACTCAGCTCGCAGGGACATGTTCACTAGCTCAGCATAATTAAGAATGCTAGCGCAACATATTTTAGTGCGGATATCAGGCCACAGACCCTCTGAAAATTGCCGCATTCTCATTGGCTTGTCTGCTAGGATCAATGGATCATATCTGGCCAGATCCGTAAAACTGTTCTCGTATTCAGATCGGTCATTCCTCCTTGTCGGAGGTGGAGAATGAAAGTGCACCTGCTAGAGCCCTAGTTTGTCAAGTTATGTGAATGGTAAGTTAGACTAGCTACAGAACTTGATAGAAAGATTATTTTAAGCGTCTGCCTCAACCGGATGTGTGGAAGCTCGTAATAGGTAAATCATATCCTCACATCCCATGTCCCAAAACACCAGGTGATTAAAACCCTTAAAACAAGATAGACATCTTAAGGTTTTTAAGGTGAGAAAACTTTTTCAAAATAGGAAAATCTCTATGTTTTTCTCGCCTTGTCGATCTTATTAAAACACCCTCAATATGATCGACCTGTTCCGTCGATGTCCTCGATACCTTAACGATATTATTGATGAGAGGACCAAAAATGTCCAGCAACTAAATATTCATCTGGACAGATTTATCAATGTATCGATACACTTATCGATATTATCGATAAAAGCACTAAATATGTCCAGCAACTTCACAACATAACTGGACGAATTATCAATATATCGATACACATATCGATATCATCAATATTCAAATTTTGAGTCCATCGAGAGTGGCTTGATAAGATCGACAGACAGATTTCCGGCGCCCCTGTTTTTTAAAGAAAATCTTAAAACTCTTCAATAGCATCGATACGCATTCGATATGATCTGAATTCAAATATCAATAAGATCGGAGGTCCATCGATGATATAGATAGTGGGCGTGTATTTCTTACAGCAGATATCTCAGGTTGTTTTTAACTATGATCGGGGGCCCTTCGATAGAATCGATATTCAAATATCGATGATATCGGTACCAGGTGATTGCATCGAACAAGGACACAAATCGTCCAGCAAGCTTAAAGACAAATCCCTGGATTTATCAATGCATCGTCTCTGATCTCAATATCATCGACATTCAAATTCCGATGATCTCGACGGTTCCCCCGATCATTCATGAAAACCTAAAATATCTCAAAGTCAAGTCTCTCTCATGTTTCAAGTGTTGATTAATCGAACCTGTCATCGATGGAATTGGAGTTTAAAATCCGATGACATCGACAATAGCTTCGATTCATCGACCTATTGGTAAGAAGTTTCAAAAGCGTATGACATTGCGTCTGAGTCATCGAACAGACCATCGATGCTATCGAGAGTATACGCTTGATGATATCGAACCTACTTGAAGATATCGAACTCTGTCATAAATGTGACCGTTTTATATCCGTTGGAACTTTTTGCCTATATATAGAGGACTTGTCTCTTATTGCTATAAGAGAGAATAGAGAGAGCTTTTGTGTGTTTCAACTTACATCTTATACCCTAAGCCCTTTCTCTCAAGGGAGTTCATCCTTCAATCCACCCTCACCATTGATATTTAATAGTGGATTGGGGAATGAACTTCCGCATTCAAGGATCCTTTAGCTACTACCTGATTGGCAAATCATTATGATAGGATGCCTTGAATTCATAAGATTGGAACTATCTACCTTCCTTATAGGTAAACCTTTAGAGAGTAGGATTCCATCTTAACCTTGACCCAACCCTAAGCCTAGTCTTAGTATATCTTTTGTGTTGCAGATAAAGGGAGCAGAAGACTCTTCGTCAACAAGGAGGAGGAGATCTTCGACGTTGTGCTTAATGAGACTCATCAACTTATCTGTAAGTATCTTGAGTCCAAGAGGACACTTGCGATCATTCCTTTCTAAGATTGGGTCTTAAGTGGTTCTCACCCTTTGAAGTCCTCGAGGAGGCCTCTGGCGGGAGTGTACGCTGTGGGTGCGTTTTGTGGACCCTTGCTCTGTGGACAGCATAAAAATCTGGTTAGGAGTGAACCAGTGAAACTCCAGGGTTAGAGGTGAACCGAGTAGAAACCTCTGGGTGCGTTGTATGAACCCTTGCTCTATGGAGAACATAAACATCTGGTTAGGTGTGAACCAGTGAAACTCTAGAGTTAGAGGTGAACCGAGTAGAAACCTCCATGTAAAGGTTGAAGGTGAACCTGATTTAAAACCTTAGGTTTGAGGTGAACCTGATTTAAAACCTTAGGTTTGAGGTGAACCTTGGGAAACCTCCTTAGTGAAATCCGGTACACTCAAGGGTTAAGTGCGGCAGCCGGGAGTGGAGTAGACTTATTATTGAAGCACTATAAAATAATTGTGTTTGTGATTGCTTTTCTATATGTGTGATTCATGACAATGAATTCATATTCATATATCTGATCACATCTCGCACACATACACAGTCACATCCAACATAGACTAAGTTGCATATTGCTATATCTTGATTAGTTTGTGATTGGATCCTCTACCTGGCTTGGAAGCTAGTAGAGTTACATTTGAGTAATCCTGAAAATTGCATACATGATAGGATTAGAGTGATAGGATTTTTAATATAACTCAAAAATCTTTAAAAAGTCCTATTCACCCCCTCTAGGAGATATTGGCATATTCCAACTTCAACTCAAGCGGTCTTCACCGCTATTTCGGAGAAATTTACCCTCCTTTTCATTACGGTAAGTGAGGGGGAAGTACTTTCCATGGAAATGAAATTTGAATGCGTCCCACGTCCACACGTATCTTGTAGGAATGGTTAGTAGGATGTTGTCCCACCAAATACTAGCCTCCTTTTCAAACATGTAGGTAACAAGCTCCACTTGCTCTACCTGAGTACAGTGCAATGGCTTCAGCATCTTGGATATACGATCCAACCAATACTCAGCCTCCTCAGGTCTGTAAGTACTCGCAAAAGTAAGAGGATGGAGGCATTGGAAGCGATCAAATAGACCACTTGTATTCATAGTCCCAGTGGGCTGCACTGGTGGCATAGGCGGGACTATATTCATGTCTTAGGCAATGGCCCCCGCAATAGTAGCCAAGACTTGTTATTGTTGCTACATTAGGAATGTCATCTGCTCCAACCTATCAAGAAGAGGAGCCGCGTGAGGCACGTGTGGGGTCGACGAAGATGCACGGTTCTATCCCAGAACCGGTGGTGCATTCGGTGTTGGCCCATTAGTAGGGTCAGTGGCTGGCTGTGAATCCGGCATTGTCTCAATATCCTGACCCAAACTGGAGTCTGTACGGCTATCACTCAGGGGAGGTGCCCCATTAATCAATCCACTAAGTGCGAGACGTGCTATATTCCAAGTGTTCTTAGGAGGCATTCCCTATATACAACATAGGGTGCAACATGTGTAAGATTAGGACAACATTACCCACTTTTCCAAACATTCTACACAGTCCATATCAAAAGAAGCTTCATGCATTTCATTTACCTAAAATTTGCCACAATACATGAGATGTAACATTACATGAATTATGAAAGAGAATGCATGTGAGCTAATCTAGCAAAAGCTTTTAACACTAACTACTCTAACATCCAACTAAGCCAACTAGGGCTATTACAAAGAAAACAAGAAATAAAGAAAAACAGAAGACAAGTACAACACATGACTAGTCCTATGACTCTGGTGAAGGTGGAGGTGCACCCCTATCCTGCATACAGCACTGGAGGGTCTTTAAGGTGCAAGACATTCTCTTGAATTTTTGTTTTAGATAGGCCTGATTCTCCTTGAACTCCTGCTTCAGGGTGGCTTGGTTCTCCTCAATCTTGGCCATGTAAGCTTCTAAGGCAGCCCTATCATGGCGGTCTTCATGTGTAGCAGGAGGTCCCCTATCTAAATCTTGGGCCGTCTCTACCTCTTCCTGCTCTTCCTCCTCACTTCCTTCTTCATCCTCACTTCCTTGTTCCTCACTGATTTCTTCCTCATTGCCTTCTTCCCCTTCATTTCCTTCCTCATCTTCACTTCCATCTTCCTCTTCACTTTCTTCTTCTATTTCATCCCTATACTCATCAAGTCGGGCTTGGCGTTAGTCTCATTGATGAAATGGATAGGCGCAAGATCATCCATATTAAGTCTGAAACTGAAGTTACGAGCAATCTTGCAGATAAGTCGGTTGAATGGGAGTGAGTCATCTCCCCGAGTAGATTGTGCGGTCTTGATTATCTTCCATAAGGCGAAAGTAGGTAGGCATAGCTTGTCTCCCTGTCCAGCTCTGTACAGGAAGTCCACCATCAAACAAGCATATTCTGTACATTTACTCCACCTAGGGTACATGTTGTACGTGCATATGTGGTGGAGTAGGTAGAAGTTTGCCGTCATCTTAGTCGACGTGAGGCTATTGTCTTGCCTCCAGTTAGCCAGTCGGCCATAAAGAAAATGTGTCCAACGATCTTTCTCTCGTCTACTAGTGAGATGAGTTTCACTAGCATGTACCACACCACGCTCAATTCCTAAAATACGGGCTATGATGTTCACATCAACTATGGCTTCCTGCCTCCCCGCGGGAATAGTAAACTAAAGAGGCTCCAGCAGTGTGTTTCGTATGTGGGCATAGAAGGCTAAAACAGTGTCTTCACTTGCATGAACCTTGCCTTCAAATATGGGACCTCAAGGTCAATAATTGGATACATTCCAAATAATTTTTCATTAACATGTGCTTCAAATACAACTTTGTGGTTACGGAACCTACCTAGTTCGACACCCGCCGGTAGCGATCTTTCTAATGAGATTTGAGGATCGAGGTCCCGTTTCAATCTTCGCTCTCACTCGGCACTTGTACCAGCCTCAGCGCTCGCATTCTTCCTCAAGCGGGTTGGACGACTCGGCTCAGCTCGACCTCGTTCGGGGCCACTCTTCTCTTTCCCATAAGGGAAATGAGCGTTGAGATGGAGAAAATGGCGGTTACAAGCTCAAAGAGAGCCATGGAGTTGGAAAAGCTTGAGAATGAAGTGGATTTGAGGAGTATGAGAGTTATGAGATACAAAAATGTGGGTTTTATGCTCAAATGTGGGGAAATAAGGAAGATGAAGAGTTGTAAGAGGTGGTTTCAGGATAATAGTGGAAGATGGGTGCAAGATGTGGAAGAAGATGGAAGATTGAGTGTATGGGAAGAAAATTTGAGAGGGAAAAAGGGGTTGTAGAGATTTGGGGTGTTAGAGGGGTGAAAATAGGGTGGAAATGGGTAAAGGGAAGCAAAAGGGGTTTTAGAGGGTGGTCCCACATGTGGGAGGGCCTCACATGAGTGGGCAGTCGGCGGCGCGCCGCGCTGCCGCGAGGCCACCGCGGCCGGCTGTGGAGCAGGACGGTGTGCTGCCGCACCGCCTTAGGGTGTTCGGCAATGGCTACACCCTGGGGCGGTGACCACCGCCTCCCAGGGTGCTGTGCATGTGCGGGGGAAACCCTGGGCCCCACTAGATTTTGTGATTTGGGCCCCTATGCCTGTAAAGTCTACTTTCGACATTCATTACGCGCGTATTCGCATCTTTCGGTTTGTTTCAAGTTCAGGATTTTTCGACTTATAGTCCAAACCCATCGATTGATGGCCTAAAAGGGACTGAGATCATTTCACATTATCTCAGATGCGTACAGGTTACATTACAATGGTCAATCTTGCCCATTGGAGAAACAATGGGATCCTATGATCATATCTACATTTCATCACCCCCTTCTTAAGTCAGAGTGCGTTTAGTGTGTGTCGTGTTATATATAACCTAGGTCTAGGTTAATCCAAATCATGATCTGATACCAACTTGTAATGTCCTAAATTTCGAGAGTCGAGCAAAGCTCAACTCCCGAGATCCAGCACATCACATATGCAACATGGATAATGATATTTAAATGTTGTCCATATCAATGTATTAAACATGAGTGAGATTATACTAAATCAGCATATCATACTCCAGAGATAATGTAATTAAGCAAGCGGAAGACTGAAATAAATATATTAAAGTATGTACGTGTTTCACAACCTCCAGAGTATGAATATGTTACCGAGCTAATTATATACATGTTTTATTTCAAAGTATATAAAATGTCAAAATGTAGGTGTCCAACTAATCCATGAGACCCTATAATCTCGTCGTATCAGTACAAGGTCTACGTAGACCCGCCTGATAGCTAAACATAGGAGAATTCCTCCTCCTCATCTAAGAAGTCTAACTCAGCTACATAGACTTCCTCATCACCTGCATCGACAACAAAGTCTAGTTAGTGTTTAAAACACCATCCCAGGGTGGGAGTGAGTGATCTACTCAGTGGTACTATAAGGAAAAGGTTAACATGTTATCGATTCAATCAAGCAGTAATGATAAAGCAGTACAACAATCATTCCCTAGTTACTCTTGTTAATGCAGGGATGGTATGCAGTAATGATGTATGCCCTCGAACAAATCTCCCTCACAAGTGACTCCGACAACCAAGTTCGTGCATGACAAACTCTTTAAAGTGAAACTTCCTCACCAAAGCACATGCAATGCGGTATATGGTCATGTTAGCAGAGTACTTAATTATGCTCATTCATACGGCAGGTTCGGGAAGCTAAGGTACCTCCCTTTATATCATTAACCCAAACCGAAGGAACTATCTAGGGTCGTCAATCTTAGTTAATCACATACGATAGGCAAGTTGTAGGGCATCACGCCTAATGAAATAGCAGTTGATAGGTAAATTCTACCATGGTCACTACGGGAAGGCTCGTCACCTTAGCATAGGCCAACAGCTTAAACACGGTGTCCCATACCACCATGCTTGGCTCACGAGTTTGGGTTGCTCACTGGTCACTACGGAGAGGCTCGTCACCCCGGCGTAGGCCGACAACTCGACCATGGTGTCTCATACCACCATGCCCAGCTCATAAGTCTTAGTGGATCATGGTATCATGGTTGAAACAGAATTTTACATTGGTAAGTGGTACCTTAGATTCAAGCAGTGATGTCCATACATGGTAAACACACAATAGGTTAATCGATTCATTTGGCAAGTTCGATTGCTGCGAGCACATGTTGACTTAATTGACATGGAGTGCATAAGCACCCCTTATAGCCTAACCACTGTTGACAGTTGTCATGTGACCCGGATTTGTCGAGTTACCCAATGTGGCAAGACTAATTCGGCCACCTATACATGGACTGTTACCGATTGCCTGGGCTACGTTGTAGCCCCAATCTTACTCAAATGCAGTAAGTAAACACATGTGATAATCATATCAGCATTCAACAACCAATTTCAAATACATTCCTTATTTGAGCATTTCAACACTCCAGAGGACAGCTACACGCTCCAAGCTCAACGCTGCTGCAACCTAACGCCACCTGCACGCATCTATCGTGCATAAGCTTACGAAAGCTTAGAGGGTGGTGAAAGTGTGTGCACAAGATAAGTGCCAAGTATACCATAAAGCCCATAAATCATACATCATTGGAATAAGTAGAAATACTAACATGATCATGAATTATACGATATTAGAGTAAGCAGAAATATACTGGTAAGTCCATGAGTGATATCAGCCGTACCAAGGCTATGCGATGCAAAACATAATAAGATAATAACAGACGTTGAGAATGCAATGTGATATGCAAATCCTGACGAGCCACGAATATCATCAACCTCATCTAGGCCATATAAGTGCATCAACATAGTAACCCAAAAATGTTAAGTACTGCAGATGCAATGTAATATGTGGTGCGAATGAAATGACCATGCAGGAACGTGAAGTCAGGTTGATAGTACGAAGTATTGCAGGCTTTGGGGTTCATCATAAGGGACTTCTATCCAAACCAGTCCCATACCTAAATTTGGATAGTCAGACACAATGTGGTAAACTCTTGATCTCAGGTTAGTCGCGCGCCCAACCGAAATCCTAGCCATGCGATGGTACACGTAACAAATAGTTACACACCACCAACCCGAGTGGATAGTGAATAAATAAATGAATGGATATGCAATTCCTGCTCAATAAGTCCACATATCAGTATGGTTACTCTCTAAGAAAATCACCGGGGTCTATTACACTCCACTTCGACTACCTCCTCCCTAGCTGCACAGCCCAGCACCGGAATAGACTTCACTATCCGCCTGACCAGTAGTCTACCAATACTTACCCGGCTCGTCGATAGCGGACCCATTTACGAGCTGGTCATACTCAGCCTAGCTTATAGCCCCCTCACTCGGGCGGATAAGGCCACAGCCCCTCCCAACCGACCATGACACAGTGGGAGACGCGGCCTACTAGTATTCGGCACTCGGGCGCACATGTTCCACTCGGTCTAGACGTTGGGGCTACTCCTGGCCTCGAAGGTTTTGGAATTTTCACTCAAAGACATCCTAAGTGCCCATAGTGCTAGAACCAAATATTACCGGTGTCCCATGTAGCCATTCACGATGTGTCTGTGGAGGCCACGACCCTGATGTCGCTAGGGCATACAATGATCAAGTCATGTGAGATGCATGAGTCACACTATCCAGTCATGCAGTAATCCTGCGCATACAATGCGATAGTGTGCACTCCATCTCATAAGGAGTCCCATAAATAGTCTGCCCAATGACGTATGTAATGATCAGTCATTACTCATATCAAACATATATATGATGCGTATAGCATGAGTCATGGAATTATACTAAGCATGTTATCAAGTAATGAACTATCCTTACAATGCAGATGGTCCTAAACAACCTATACTCAATAAGTATAGGCCTATCAATGGGCCCTAAGGAGAGTTATAATGTGGACGTTTAACCAACATTATTCTTACAATGTGGACGTCAAACCAACATTGCTCCCAAAGCATGGCCTGCCATAAATGTCAACATATAAACCACGGTGGAATCACATTACAATGGTCCTCAACCCATGGGCTCCAAATACATCACAATGGGCCTCAACCCATGGGCCCTATACACATCATAGTGGGTCTTAACCCACGGGCCTTTATATATCACAATGGCTCTCAACCCATGAGCCCTAATACATCACAATGGGCCTCAACCCATAGGCCTTAGAATACATTAAAATGAGCCTAATCACATGGTCCTCCTATATGTCAAGGTGACCTCAACAACAGTCCTCATACACATGACGGTGGGCCTTAATAACAGGCTCTCATACTCATCAAGGTGGGCCTCAATACCGGGTCTTAAATATATCACAATGGGCCTCAACCCATGGGCCCCAAATACATCACAATGAGCCTCAATACATGAGCCTCAAATATATAACAGGTGGGCCCTACACCTGGGCCTCAAAACACACAACAGGTGGGCCCCGCTCATGGGTCAAAGATACCTCCTGATGAGTCACATGTATATCAAAGTGGGCCCCTCGATTGGGCCATAAAAATACATCAAAGTGGGCCACGGAGAACATCAAGGTGGGCCTCACAGATGGCCACAAAACACATCAAAGGTGGGCCTCATGGATGAGCCATAAACACATCAAAGTGGGCTTCAACAATGGGCCTCATGCACATCAAGATGGACCTTACAGATGGTCATATCACGAAGTGGCCCATCATGATGTGTTTGAGATCCAACCAATTCATAAGTTAACATAGAGCTAGATGAAGTGAAAACAAAATATAAGCTTAATTGGAAGCTACCATGGCTCCTAAGAAGTTTGAACAGTGGAGGTCACTGTCCACATTATTTCCAATGGTGGGGTTCACTTGAACCTTTGATCTAACTCATTCTTAATCTCAAGCCATAAAATGATCTTCCAAAATAGATAGACGGTTTGGATGCAACATATGCATCATGGTGGACCCCATATAGATGGACAACATGAATAAAGCACACACATGCCGGGGGGGTTTCCACCATCCACCTGGACGGTGTGAAGAAAACACATACATCGTAGTGGGCTCCACCGTCCGCCTGGACGGTGGGAGACAAACACATACATCACTATGGCTCTCATGTGGGGCCCACCATTATGTTTATATGTAATTCAACCCGTTAATAAGGTCACAAGGACCTTGACTGAATAGGAAAAACAAATTTCATAATCATCCAAAACTTTTGTGGCCTAGAAAAGGGTTTCAAAGGTAGCCATTCAATCTCATTGTTTCCTACGATGCAGGCCACCTGAGCCTCAGATACAGGTGATTTTTAGGGTGGCCCGCTGCCCTAAGGGGCCCACCCAAATGCACAGTGTTGATGTGTAACACACATCATGGTGGGGCCCACGGTGGGACTCGTGGTCCCTGCCTCCAGCGTCCACGGCAGTAGGATGCTGTCGGGTGCCCTTTGTCAGCGGCGGCAGTAGCGGCTGCTGCCGTTGTTATATATATATATATATATATATATATATATTTGAAAACTTGAAATTCTGAGGTTTTTCGTGTGTACAGCCCGCATCAAGTGAATCCACCCTAGCCACTGACTCCCATGGCTCAAGACAAGCCAAGCAAACCTAATATCTAGTATGTTTTGGCATATAAAATCATCAGGTGGCTTTTCAACAGTAAAAATCACAGTTTCTTATGCTATGGACCACCAGAGATTCGGATCAGCTTCATTTTTCGGCTCAACGCCTAAAATGTTCAGGAGAATGGAATGGACGGCATGGATTAAACTCATTCATCAAGGTGGGGCTTGTATAAGTGGCCCACCAAAAAGCTTTAAAATCCTTTTTTTTTGCTTGTCAGTACGCCCACTGACTGATCACACTTTACTTTGACGTCCAGCATCCAGGGACGCTGGATGGTTTTAGAAACCACAAATTAAGGTGGGCCCCACCTTCAGACTTGTTGTCTAGGTGGACCACCATATGCACGGATGGTGTGGATAAGACATACACCAAGGTGGGTCTATTCAAGTGAGCCACACGGCCACATCATCTCACACACAAAAATATATGAAAAAGAGAGGGGAAGAGAGAGAGGAAGAGAGTGGGACACGTGAGATGGAGGGACCTCGGCACTATGGGCCCTCCGTTGTAAGTACTCATACATCAAGTGGGTCCTATTTAATGTGGGCCCATTAAATCGGAAATTAACGAGGGAGATCCTTTCTCTACCAAATGTAAGGTCTAGATGACCCAATCCATACAAGGAAAATAAACATCATGATGGGGTCCATGGTGAATGGCCCCATCATGGGATGATCATGAGGATCGAGGTGGGCCATCGGCCACACCTGGGGCCCAAGGTGAGATCTATACCATCAATTGGTAGGCCTCACTTGGCCCTTCATCTAAAAATGAAATCTAAGCCTATAGAAGCACCCCACCATTTGATCTTCTCGGTCCATTGGAACGTCGGTCTCCTTGTGCTTCACTTTGATGGTGAAAGATGAGGTTTGAAGGGCTAGGATGAAGGTTTTTGGGAGAGGAAGTGGGCCACACACATGCGCTCTTTCTCACATGGGAGAGCTTGGACATCCCATTTTTTTCTCTTCTTTGTTGCTTAGAAATGTGTGAAGAGAGAGAGAGAGAGGGTTGTAAGGGAGAGAGAGTGATGGATGTGAGGTGAGTGATGGGTGAGGTGAGAGATGGGTTGACTTTAGTGGTTGCTTAACTTATGGAGAAAGAAAGCATGGGTGTGTATACTTGACATGAAGTGATTGATTGATGGATTGATTTATTGATGAAACATGTTGTAGAGATTCTCTAGGGATTGCAAACGCACGGTGTTTTCTTCAAAATAAATGCCGGCCCACATCTTCCGACTTGGGTATCGGATCGGTGAGTGAGTCGTGGCGTTGGAACCACGGTGACGGTGATGTCATAATGGTACAAGTCTTGGATTAAGCCGACTCAAATCTACAAGATACAACTTAGGGTCAATTGCAAATGTTGATTATATGTCGTAGGTTGTTGGAATTCGACGGGAACGATCGCAGAAGTCGACGGAACAGTATGAACTAGGATACGGGTCTTACAATCAACATTTTCTCATTCAGACAATTTATCAAACACTTAGACTACACTACACCAAATACATAGACTAGGTTAGTTACAACGTATATTTTGGCAATTCCTCACACAAGGAGGTCAGCATGTATATGGCAACAATGAATCCTAGATTAATTGTCATGACAAGCATAAATCATGTTTACATGTTCATTCAAACATTTCAACAAACACATAAGATGCATATTTGTTCAACATAGTTCATACATGTATAATACATCGAAACCGACGTGTCTAAGACAATATGGTAGCAATCAAGTCATACATAAATCATTAGCTGACATTAAAAGTATTGAAAACCATAACCTAAACATTTATAGTCCGCACCTATCGTCGGAATACTCGTTTCGAACTTGGTTCGAATCTTACAGTCCCGAAAATTGAATAATGGGTACTTAAATCATGAAATCCATTAGTTAGGTTGACAAATGACTATTCTAGATCTTAACTACAGCATTAAGGTTTGGATTTCTTACCCAAATCGTAGTTGAAACAGGTTAAGTAGCATAATAGAGTGGTGATTCAGCACGTGGAGTTGTGGGAAAGAATCCCAACAAAGATCTCCAAGACTCCTTCCTTCCTCTTTTCTTTCCTTCTCTCTCTCTCTCTCTCTCTCTCTCTCTCTCTCTCTCTCTCTCTCCCCCTTAGGGTTTTTAGAAAATTTGTATGGAATGGGAATGGGGTGGTTTAAGGGCTTTATATAGGCCCAGAACTTATACAAATGGCCCTAGGGCCATGGTATACTTAATTTACAACCAAAGGGTGCCTATTTTTGACAAACCGGGCCCATCAGGAGGTCTATTACTCACCTACATCACAGAGTAAGTTCCTTGATAATGGATCTATGCCAGGAGATGATTTCAGCACGTTTAGATAGGTCGATCAGTCGTGAAAGACCCGCGTCAGATCAATGGTCATAATTACTCGATTAGGGCCACAAGTAAACGGATATGTGTAGGGAAATCTCCTTTTCCCATTGGTGAAGTTTAGTTAGAAACTGACGGTCCGAAATCCTCAATTTCATGCGTGAGCGAATGACCCAATTCACTTAAGTTTCAATACATTTTATAAAGATATTCGTGTTTCTCACACACTTTACTCAAGGCTCAAGTTGTGCGTTTCTAGATACTATTTGGGCTCAATTCTCTCGATGGTTGTCAAGCCCAGTAGGACAGACATATCCCTATAGTTTCGCGGTCATTGAACTTTTGATGTACGATCTAGGTTTGATACGGTATTTCAATGTGTTGCCTAGAGCAACAGACTTTTAGGATTTTTCATAGGTTTTAAAGTAGTGTTGAGTTAGCAGTATTGGTGGTTTTGGGTCTTGCCATTTGTATAAATAGTGCTTCGAGCTATATCCACCAATTAATTCAGTGAGTACTTATTCAATTTTCGCCTAAATTTCTACAGAGCGTGGTCCTTAGGGATTTATGCCTGAGGTGAAAGAGCATGAAGGGATCCATGGAGAATGGTCCCTTGCATGCAATGTAGGATTGGCTACAAGCCATATCTATAGAGTCTTAGGGCTATCATCATCACTTGATGGGTCCCACAAGCTCCAACATGAGAAGAAAGATGAAGAATAAGAAATAACTAAAGAAATCTGAAATTTGCATGTACACCCACCTAAGGATTAAGCTTTCAATCTACACCACCATGATCTACAAGCTCCAACGAAGGTGTTTCTATGGGTGAGATGAGCTAGAAAGGGTAGGATTAAAGGGGATTAGAGGGAGAAGGGGCTGGAGAAAATGGAGAGGGTGAGACGGTTTGGGGTTGTTAGTAAGAGAAGAGAAGAGAGAGAAATGAGAGGGAGAGAGAGAGAGAGAGAGAGAGAGAAAGAGATTTTAAGTGGAGTAATGATTATTTCTTTAAAAGAGGCATGCATAGAGAAAAGAAGCAATGATGGGGCTATGGTGATATAAACAATGTTGCTAGGGTCTACGCTTTCTAGTAAATCCAAGCCCAGGCATGACATCATCACTATATGGGAAAATGTGCAAGGCCATGGTGAGGTCCACCAATCACACATCAATGGTCCAAATCGAACGTTGCCCATAACTCATGATGTACATGACAGATTCACGCATGGGACATAGCATTGGAACTGCGGCGCCGATACGGATAAGATGGCATAGGTTCCGGGTCGATTCGAGTTAGGTCTACGTGACCAAACTTGAGGATGACTGCAAACACTATCCGTAGGTCGCTGGTCGCCGTAATTCGATGGGTAGGACTACGAGACCTAAAAGAACGACGTGCATACTTGGGTTAGGGTCTTACAGATCTCCCCACTAATAAAGAAATTTCGTCCTCGAAATTTACCAAATCTAGGACAAAATGGAATGCAGAAACATCATCATCATAAATAGCAATCATCAATAAAAAGAGAAGACATACATAACATCATACATCAATCAAGCATTAAATAAATGGGGATAACACTCTCGAATCTCAGCTTCGCATTCCCAAGACGCCTCAGCATCCGAATGATGACTCCACTACACCTTCACCAGGGGAACGACCTTGGTCCTAGAACCTGCTCCTTCCGATCAAGAATACGAATCAGCTGCTCGGTATGGGAAGCATCCTCACAGACCTCAAGGGGCTACCAATCAATCACTGGAATGATACTTGACCCATACTTCTGCAACATAGAAACTTGGAACACATCGTGGATCGCGGATAACTATGAAGGTAAGGTAAGCCTGTAGGCCACAACGCTCATGCGCTCGATAATCTCAAAAGGTCCAATAAATCTCAAGGCAAGCTACTCTTAGCTCCAAATCAAACCATGCCCTTCATAGGCAAGACCTTGAGATATACCATGTCCCCAACTACAAACTCGAGGGGTCGACGCTGACGATCAACAAAACTCTTCTATTGGCTTTGAGCTATGTGCATCCTTTGCCTGATAATATCCATAACCTCTGATCTCTGCTGCACAAGCTCGGGACTTAGAAGACGACGCTCTCCAACCTCGGTTCAACAACTAGGAGATCTGCACGGTTTACCATAGAGTGCCTCAAAAGGAGTCATACCGATAGCTACCTGATAACTGTTGTTGTACGCAAACTCGGCAAGGCACAAATGCTCGTCCCAACTGCCCGCAAAGTCAATCACACAGGCTCTGAGCATATCCTCAAGGATCTAGTTGACTCTTTCGGTCTGCCCATCCGTCTACGGATAATAAGCAGTTCTGAGATGCAAAGTAGACCCCATCGCCTACTGGAAACTCCTCCAAAACTGAGATGTAAATCTGAGGTCTCGGTTAGAAACTATCGAAACTGGAATGCCATGCAGTCTCACTATCTCCTCAATAAAGATCCTTGTCAACTAGTCCATAGTCTAGGAAGCACGCATCAGATGAAATGCACTGACTTCATCAAACGATCGACGACAACCCAGATGCTATCGTGACCATGCTGAGTCCTCGGCAAACCTGCGATGAAATCTGTCTACACATGCTCCTACTTCCATAATGAAACGGTCAACGGCTGCAAGGGACTAGGGGGTCTCTGATGATCGGTCTTAACATGCTGGCAAGTGTCACACTCGGTCACGAAGCTAGCAATCTAGCGTTTCATCCCCATCAAAAAATACTACCTCCTCATATCTCTGTACATATTCATGGAGCCCGGGTGGACGGTAAGTCTCGATCGGTGTGCCTCGGTCATCAGATCACAACGCAACTCTGGCACATTCGGGACACAATCAGCCTCTGAATCGTAATCCACCATCAGAACCAATCTGTCAGTCTGACTACTCCACGGATACTACCTTTGCTCGGTATTCCTGAAGTGACTCGTCCATCTGCTGAGCCTCAATCACCCTAACAACCAAAGAGGATTGAATTAATAAGCTCAAAAGTTGAACTATAGAAGAATGCATACTGAACTCAAAGTCCAACTTTGAAACATCCTCAAGCATTTGCCACTCTCGAACCATCATCTATGCCACTAGGCCTGGTGGTTGATGGCTGAGCGCGTTTGCCACCACGTTCGCCTTACCCAGGTCATACTGAAGGTCGAAGTCATAATCTTTCAACAATTCTATCCATCGCCTCTGTCGCATATTCAACTCGGACTACGAAAACAAATACTTCAAGCTCTTATGGTCCAAGAAGAGCTCGAACCTAACCCTATAAAGATAATGCCTCCACACCTTTAGTGCGAAGACAACTACTGCTAGCTCCAAATCATGGGTGAGGTAGTTCAGCTCGTGGACCTTGAGCTGATGTGAGGCATACGCAACAGGCTTCCCGTGCTACATCAAGACAGCACCCAAGCCAACTATAGAGGCATCAGTAAACACGATAAAACCATTACTCCCATTAGGAAGAGTGAGGATATGAGCAGACGTGAGGCGATCCTTCAACTCTATAAATGTCTCCTCACAGGCATCACTCCAGACAAACTCAGCTCCCTTCCGCGTCAACTAGGTCAGCGGTGCTGTAATATGGGAGAAACTCTTAATAAATCGTTGATAATATCCCGCTAGACCAAGGAAGCTACGGATCTCGGAGGCATTCGTGGGCTGGCCCCGCTGATGCACTGCATCAACCTTTGAGGGGTCCACAACGACACCCTCCCTCATTACCACGTGATTGAGAAACTTCACCTCCTCCTGCCAAAACTCGCACTTCTCTAGCTATGCATATAGTTGGTGGTCATGGAGGGTCTTAAGCACAATCTATAAATGCATCACATGGTCCTCCCGGGTCCTCAAATACACTAGAATATCATCAATAAATACCACCACAAACCGATCGAGGAAGGACTGGAAGACCTCGTTCATTAGCTGTATGAACACAGAGGGTGCATTGGTCAGTCCGAACGACATGACAAGAAACTAAAGTGACTGTAGTGAGTCTAGAATGCTATCTTCAGAATGTCCTCCTCTCGGACTTGAATATGATGGTAATCGGAGTGCAAGTTTATCTTGGAACAAAATTGCGTGCCCTGCAGCTGGTCAAACAAATCATCTATCCTAGGAAGCGGGTATCTGTTCTTGATAGTGACCCTGTTGAGCTTGCGGTAATCCACACAGAGCCTCAACGAGCCATCCTTCTTCTTCATGTGTTAGGGCTCCCCACAACAAACTGCTGGGAAGAATAAAACCCAACTCCCAGAGCTCATCCAACTGCTCTTGCAGTTCCCTCAACTCCATCGGTGTCATCCGGTAGGGGGCCTTCGAAATAAGTGCGGTACTGGGCATCAAATCAATCTGAAACTCAACCTGCTGATGAGGCGGCAAACTTGGGATCTCCTGGAACACATCTGGGTACTCACAAACTACTGGAAGCTGCTCGATACACCTTACCACAGACTCTTCAACAATACAAGACAACGAACTGGACAATGACTCTTCTCTGGGCTTGGGAATGGCTTGGAACACTTGCAAGCTGGGAATATGAAACGTGACGGTCCTCGCGGCACAGTCCAAGATGGCATGGTACTCAGCAAGCCAGCCCATACCTAGAATAACATCAAACTCCACCATTAATAACACAAACAGATCGACGGGTAAGAACATATCACCAACCAAAACCGGGCAAGAAGGGCAACGACGGCACAAAATGGCAAGCTTCCCAAGGGAGTCGAAACAGTCATGGCCTTAGAAGTGGACTTCGATAGAATACCAGTCGATCGACAAAACTCCTCAGCCACGAAGGAATAAGAAGCGCCAGAATCGAACAAAACATGAACAATACAAGCAGAAATAAGGAGAATACCCTCGACAACTCCACCGGTAGAAGACCGTGGGTCCTAGCTTTACGCCTACTGCGCATAATAGAATCTGTCATGAGCTAGCAAAGGAAGTAAGCCTGAAGTCAGGGGATCCTAACTCTGCACATGCTGTGTAGCGATATATACTCGGCCCAGGGACTGGGGAGGTGCATGTCCCCTCTACCGCTGTTATCTCTACTGTTGTTGTGGTCGCTATGGAGGCCTGCCTGGCTACCTCTGCTGCTGAGGAGGAGGCCTAGGAGCGGGAGCCTGATGCTGCGCTCGCTGCTGATGTTGTTGCAGTTGAGGAGGATGGGAAGGAGGCAACTTGGTGGCCTCTGCTGCTGTAAGGGGAGAGAGCAATCATGCCTCCAGTGCCTGGTCTATCCACATCCATAGCAAACACTAGAAAATGGCCCGGAGGAAGGAGCTGCTGGCTGCGCTGAAGATGAAGCTGCTGTCTACGCCATATGCTGCCTAAACTCAGATTCACCTCTGCTGACAGTGCTGTTGAGTACTGCCGGATGGTGCCCTCCTCTTTCGGTCTCCACCAGAACTCTGATCATAGGTCCTTTGGGTTAAAGCCTAGTCCTCCTCATAAACCAATGCTCGGTGGACGACCTAATCGAACGTCGTTAAGCAATGGTCCACTACTCAACTGTGGAGAGCGGGATACAATCCGTTCTGGAAATGGCAGGCTTTCCTCTTCTCGTCATCGATGAGATAAGGAGTGAATCTGGAAAGAGCCAAGAAACGGACCTCATATTGAGACACCATCATATCTCCTTGGACTAGAGTCTCGAACTCCATAGCCCTCTTCTCCTGAACATGCTCAGGGAAAAACTTCTAGTCAAAGCGGAACACGAATTCCTCCCAAGTCTAAACAAAATCGGGTCCGACCACCCTCGATATAGATGACCACCAATGTCAGGCCTCGCCTTGCAAAAGGAAGGTAGTTAATGAGACTCTTTGATCGGCTGGACACTGTATAGTGTTGAATATCCTCTTGATCTCAGTACGCTATAACTAGGCGGTAGAAGGGTAATGCTCACCCTTGAACCTCGAGGGGATCATGCTGCCAGAACTCATGAAAGATCACGCTAACACGCAAGAGGTCAAACTACTTAGGAACCTCGGCGGCAGGCTGACGGGACTGAAGGACAGCAGTGACGGCTTGCATCATCTGTTAAAAATGCTCAACCCCAACTAAAACCATAGGTGAGCGGGGGCGGCACTTGCCTCAGGCGGAGGCACAGGCGTGACATAAGGAATTGGAGCATCAGAAATTAGAACAGCAGGCTCGGGAGGGGGAATGGGCGCCATAGGGGGTGGAATCACAACCTTAGGTATAGGATGTGTGTCGATTGGGTCGCTAGAGCAGAATGAGAACCACGACCATGGGCACCATGGTCACGGGTGCCTCTCTTAGGCGGCATCACCTACAAAACAACAAGGACGATGGGTGCAAGGGTTCAGAATCTTGCAGGCTCAACAGAAAGAAGGGAATGCTCTCAGGACACAACTTGTCCTAAGCTCGTAGCAGATATGCAATGATATCCCAAGTTATGTCCTAGATTACTCATAATGCTCTGATACCAACTCATATCACGCCCCAGACTCGATGACCAGACTCACAAGGAACCCGATAGCCGATTCCGGCCGCAATAGCCTCTGTAGCACCCCATTCTCGGTTCCTGGCTCAGGTTTCGATCTTAGGATCCCACAAGGAAGATTTTTATAACACAAATCTAATCCGATAGAGCATACCCAAGATCATAGTAAGTAAATCTCAAAAAATAAACAAGGAACACACTACAAAATACACTAAGAATTTAAACTTTATAAGTACAAGGCTCAAAAGGAAATATATAATATAGAAAGAAGGGAAGGAAAGGTTTGCAACTAGGGTCCTCAACTCGATGTCCAATCCACAGCTCCTCCGCTACGACGTCGACCTAGGATCTCCTGCACGCATCAATCGTGCATAAGCTTATAGAAAGCTTAGAGGGGGGTGTAAGGTGTGTGACAATGGTGCTTAGAAGAAATAGGAGGATGCAGGGGGAACCTTGAATGATACCAAAGACACTAGCCATACTGAGGCTAAGGTATGAATGTAGTAAGCCATACCAAGGTTATGCAATGCAATACAGTACTGGACTCCATAACAAGGTGATGCAACAGAAGGCTTATACAGCCGATACAAATGTAGTGTGAAGTAATGTCAGTCCTCATATCCAATCCACATATCAAGTACAGTTCCATTATAAGGAATCCACCGGGGTCAAGTACACTGCAGGATGACTGCCACTTTGCAGGAACCGCATAGTCAAATAAGCGAGGAGACCTCACTACTTGCCTATGGAGTATACATCAGATTCATGCATGGGACGTGGTGTTAGAACCATGGTGCCGACACGAAAAGATGGCATAGGTTTTGGGTCGATCCGAGTCGGGTCTACATAACTGAACTTGAGTATGATTGCAAACACTATCCATAGGTTGCGGGTCGCCGGAATTTGACCGGTAGGACCGTAAAACCTAAAGGAATGGCGTGCACACTTGGGTTAGGGTCTTACATTGGGTCTCACTCTTTCTCCAATCGGCCATTCCAGTCTCGATATGGATGACCCAATGGTCCGATCTCTGACCACCAAGTTCGTATGCCATGGTAGAGATGTTCTTTAGCATCAAGGGAATGCGCTTAAAGCGAAGTTCATGCTCCCAAAATACTGGGTGTTGCATGCAATTTTCTCGACCAATGTTTATCCTCGGGGAATGAATAGAGCTGATCTTACTTATTTCATGGTCTTGGTCTTGTATAGTGTTGCATCGGGTATCAAACTATGTTTGCCTACTTTAATTGTTCATCAGTTCGAGGTCATCGTCCATTCATCCTGATCAACTTATCTCCCATTTCCTCATATCATTCATATGTTGAGTGATGAGTTGGGACTATCCATGACAGACGATCTTGAGCGTCCTCTGCAACTCTTCAACAAGGTCAACATTCAGAAGATGGACCTTAAGTTTCATCCACTCACAGAAGGGCAAGACGAGGACTAGACGCAAGGTGAAACTGAGATGGGGGAGGCAGCGACACCAACTAAAGGAGAGATGTAGGAACCACGGGTCACTCCAACCACACCTGACTCCGCACAAACACAGAGACAAAAGGGGCATCAGGATCAAGTAGGGGCGACTCTAAGAGGGGTGGCATGTCTTGAAGACAGATTTGACCGACAGGAGGAGTGAATCTCAGGCTTGGAATAGATGGTGACTGCTTTGCAATGCAAGGCTTAGCATATAGTTGACCTACTCACTTGCCGGCGTGATGACACAGCTCCATCCAGCTCAGTGCCGTAGTTCTGTTGATTGCCCCACACATGCATATGTTCATCACTCATACTTAAGACATGGGTATCTTTTTTATTATCCTAAGTACTTATGAGTGTATGTGATGATCTACCGACTTGTATAGCCTGACAGTTTAGTGTGTCTGTCTGGTCCTTGGAAGGACCAAAGATGATGCAAGTGTTGGGATATTTTGATTGGTTAAGATAATGTTTTTTTTTAATGGATGATATTCTTTTTGGATAATCCTTTCACTGCCAAGCTTGGGTAGTTTCTGTGCTTAATGAATGATGCTATTTCGATGATTGAAATTAAATTTGCCTATGAGCATGAATCTTTGCAGGGATGACTTTTAATTTTGGAATGGTGTATGCTCATGAAAAGGTTTATATGCAGACTATGGAATGATGACTTCACTACTATATTTTCAAATACATGTGTGCTTATTATGTGTAACGACTCGAAAATTTTCATACAAAGACCCGAGTACCACCTCTGGCAGAAATCACTCAGGATCAAATCCTTTAGAAATTAGATAAAGTTAACTAAGTGCTAAACTAGACACATACGAAATCCACACTAATCACTTTAAATATGATCTACAAGACCCAAACTTGTAGAATCATTGATGCTAGGTTACCCTAAAATTTAGGATCAATCTTATTACCCAGCTGCTCTCGGGAGTACATTGAAACTCCGTATCAGATCTGGACCGTACATCGAAAGTCTTAATAATACGAAGTTATAGAATTAGGACTGCCTTGCTGGGCTTGACAACCATCTCGGAAGTCAAAACCAAATAGTGTCCCAGGGCTATTCGCTTGAGCCAGGAGCGAGGGGTGTGAGAAAACATAGTTTTCTTTAGAAATTAAATCTAATTTAAGTAATCTGAGACTTGTCGTTTACGGGCCAAATATAAGCAATCAGACCGTTGGAATTTGACCCAAATATACCCTCAGATTAGGGAACATTTCCCATACATGTCCGTGTACTTATAACCCTGATCGAGTTTCAGTGATCGTTGAACTGAAACTGGTTCACCACGTGTGATCTGGGAACCTGACTGGAATGAAAACTTAACTCGACCTATATCTAAGGTCGGTGAGCTTAAGTCCCACCTTTGGCTTAAGGGGGGACTCTAGAAGTGCTCCGTTGAGATTGAACAACCTCGCTTTGGCTATAACCTAGGTATATCATGACCCTGGGTCTAATTTAGTGTGTTTTAAGCCTATACAAGGACCTTAAACCCTCTCTCATTTAGCCCATACGAATTTGAGAGAAACCATAGGAGAGAGAAGAGTGAAAAGAGGGAGAAAGTGTGAGAAGAGTGAGAGATTCTTCTTGATACTCTACCTTGCTACCATACGTGCTTAACCATCACGATCTAATCACTTTTCTGGTGATTCTGGCTTCGTTCCTAGGTAAGAAAAACCTAACCCTAATCTATTCCAAGATTTCGAATGTTGCAAGTAGCGAAATAGCTGACTTAACTCGTGCTTTAGGTCGTCATATCAACCTCGACGAAGACTTAGAGATTCTATCGACTTTGTTACGCTTCTATGGCGTAAGGTACGGACTATAGACGTATAAGTTATGGTTTTCAAAGCTTTCAATGTCAGATAATAATATATTCATGATCTGGATGTTATTTCACATGCAAAATGCGCTATTCATTTTGCGATTCAGTTACGTATGCAAATTATGACGTTTAGTGTATTCTGTATATTTATAGAAAATACCGTATACGTATAAAATATGAAAGTGTGTTTGCCATGATTAAGTACTATGTGTATATGTTATATATATGTGTAATACTTACTTGGCAAAAGGATTCGCCCTAATACATGTTTTGGCTGATATACGTTATGTATGTTAAATAAGTGTAGTCTAAGTGTTTGTGAAAATTCTTATATGAGTAAGTACTTAGGAGATAGTGTTTTAGGTAGGTGTTGAGATAGGATTCTCAACTACCTTAGTGATGTGTATGATTTCCTTCATACAAGTTGTTTATGTTAATCGCTTACTTATGAAATGTATGTGTTTGTATTTCCTGTTTATATTGTACTTTATAACATGCTTGTTAACATGTTTGAATTACATTGTTAATTCTGCTTTGACTATTATACATGCTTTCTGGTTACGGATTGAATATGATTGGGGCTATGTTATAGTCCAGGCAATCGGTAACAGGTTTTAAGTCGTGGCTGAGATTCATTCGTCACGTAGGACGTGTTTGACGAACCCGAGTCATGTGTTGGTCTTCGGAAGTAGTTAGGCCACATGAAATACTTATGCACTTCATGTCGATTGATGCAATGTACGCTCGTGCTAGTCGAGCCCGTCAAGTAACACGATGTGCCATTGTATGTTCATCATGTATGAACGCTACTGCTTGAACCTAAGGTACCAAACTCACCAGTGAAATCCCGTTTAACCTTAGTACCTCAATCCGCTAAGACTCATGAGCCGGACATGGTGGTATGGGACACCTGGTCGAGCTGTCGGCCTACGCTAGGGCGATGAGCCTCCCCATAGTGACCAGTGAGCAACCCAGACTTGTGAGCTGAATACGGTGGTATGGGACACTGTATTCGAGCTATCGGCCTACACTGATAAGGTGATGGGGGAGTGGTGTAACGATTATGTGTAACAGCCCTGACAGCCCTTTGTAGTGACCTCAAGCATACTTTAAATCTGCAGTGAGGTGACGAGTCTTCCCGTAGTAAACACAGTATGAACTAGGCCTGTATCGATAAGGTAATGGGGAGCGGTGCAACGAGTGCATACAATAGCCCTGACAACCCTTTACAGCGACCTAGAACTGCATCATCGTATGAGATTATCTAGGACTGACGACCCTAGAATGGATCATTGTTTGGGAATGATATAAGGGAGGTACCTTAGTTTTCCAATATTACTGTATGAAAAGGACTAATAACAACTCGGTAATCACGCTCATAACATAGCACTACATGTGCCTGGCATTGTGGAGTACTGAGGGATGAATGCATGCCTCAGACGTAGGATGGTGTCGTACGAGGGAGCATTGGTGAGGGCATGCATAATGATTACATTTCATCCTTACATTAATAAGAGTAATTAGAATTGTTTAATTGTACTGCTTTATCATTATTGCTTGACTGAATTGATAACATGTTAACCTATGCTTTATTATTCCACTGAGTTAGCTACTCACTCCCACGTTACGGGACGGTGTTTTGGACACACACCAGACTCTGTCTTAGATGCAGGTATTGATGAGACGCAGGAGGCTGAGCCTGATTATTACGATGATGAGGATGAGTTCTCCTACATGCAGTTCTTTGGAGGCTTTGCTTAGGCCATTCGGATGATGGGGCTATAGGGTTTACCATTATAATTGTACCATTTTTTGGCATTTTGATTTTGGAACTAATACATGTATATGGTGACTCAGTATGGTATTCATACTCTGGAGACCAATTGTGACCGTTTCTGGCTTTATTTACATTTATATACATCTTTTAGTCTTCTGCTTACGTTTTATAACTTGATCTGGAGTATGAATTATTGTTTTGGTATAATCCCACTCATGATTAATGAACTAACACAGACAACATTCAATCATAAGCATTTATGTTGCATAAGTGATGTTTGGAACTCGGGTGTTGAGTTGCTACTTGACCCCCAATTTTCAGGGCATTACATTATGTCTCTACCGGATTGATCTATACCCTGTGATTTCTATTATGCATTTTGGAACTATGGATTCATGTTAGAAAGAGAAGTCTGTCGCCTTTATGTTATGAGGCTTCCCTAGATGGCCCTCCTATATTGATTCTCCCAGTGTTTTTCAATTCAACTTCAGTCAATACGCTTGCGATTAGTATATTCTCACCTTTGCTAATGACTGACAAAAAGAGGGAGAACAAATCCCACCATGAGAACAATTGTGTATGGTTTATATGCATGGTGATATAGGTGATAGGGGGAGCCATTGCAAGGAGATAGGGGGAGCAACAACATGAAGACTTCATTTTGTGTGTGAACTCCAATAGATCATTTGTAAAATTGTATAAAGTTCATGTACACACAATTTAGGATGTTGTTATAGGTGTTTTGTGTTTTGTCACGTAATTGACAAAGGGGGAGATTGAAAGTGCCCTAGTTTGTCACTTAGCATGAAGGTTGTGTTGTTGAGTCAAGTGAGCCCCATACGAAGATCGTTCAAGCGATTGCCTTAACTGGATGTGTGGTCTGAGATCGTCACAGATGAATTTAGCCTCACATCCCATGTCCTAAAACACCCACGTAAATAAATCTTTAAAAGCCTTATAACAAGATAGGAGTTAAAAGTCTGAAAACTCTGAAAACTTATTCTTATCAAAAAAATTTTATGTTTTTCAGCTCAGTTCGATAACATCGAGCTTACGTCGATGACATCGAACACTTAATGTCGATGACATCGAAATGGCTCGATAATATCGAATCGAGACATTTTATGTCCAGCAACCACAAAGTATTTGGACAGAATTTTCGATAAATCGAATATACCTTCGATGACATCGAAGGCTAGTTAATAACATTAAAGTACTTATATCATTATCCAGCAAACCTTTTTAGAAAATATTCTGATATTGCTCAAGTATTCGAACTAGTTTCGATGTCATCGATAAGAGTTCGATGATATCAAATTTAGAGCAGTTTGTGTCCAGCAAGCTTAACAGGAAAATCTGTGAAAATGTTCGAGGAATTGATATAGTCTTGATGACATCGATATTTGAATTTCATTGACATCGAGGACGTCTCAAGGAAATTGAATCGTGGACAAAAAGTGTCTAGCGAGCTTTCACGAAATATCATCCAAAAAGGTCGAGGAATCGATATTGTTTTCGATGATATCGGAATTTGAATTTCGATATCATCGAACCAGGATCGATGCCTTCTTTAAGAGAGTCCTTCAAGCTCTGTGTAATGTCATGTTAAGGAATTAAAGAGTGATTCGATGACATCGAAGTTCAAAAATCGATGACATCGATCTTCTATCAAAAGTTCCTGGAATATGTTTTTGTTGAGTTCGTATCATCAAACTAATATTTGATGGCATCAAAAGTATACATTCGATGACATCGAACTCTATCAGAAACTGATAGTTTTATTTTCGTTGGAACTTTTTCCTATATAAGGAGAGCTTGTTATTGATTGCTGGATTGAGAAAAAGAGAGAGAGCTTTGAGAGAGTAATTGCATACCACTTACCCTAAGTCATTTTTCTCATACGAGGTCATTCTTCAATCCACCCTCATCATTGATATTCTGTGGAGTGTATTGGTGAATGAACTTCCTCATTCAAGGATCATCCAGCAACCATCTTAATAGCAAATCATTGAGCTGGGATCCCTTGAATGCTTGAGAGCTTTGATTTACTCCGTCTCTCAAATGAGTAATATTCATTAGAGTAGATTCTGACATAACCTTAAGCCAACCTATCGCCTTACATTAGAATCATCAGTGTTGTGGATTAAGGGAGCTGAAGAATCTTCGTCATCAAAGGAGGAGATCTTCATCAATGTGCAGAACAGGGCTCATCTACTTATCTGTAAGTCATTAGAGTCCAAAGACATGTTGATCATTCCTTGTGTAGGATTGGGTCACAGGTGCTTCTCACCCCTTTTAAGCCCTTATAGGAGGCCTTCGATGGGAGAGTACGTTTGGGTGCTGTGTGTTGACCCTTGCTCTTGTGTAGGGCATATACTCGGGTCCTTTGTGTTGGTGCTTGGCCTATGTGGTCTAAATTAGGGTTCTTGTATGTCCTTGGCCTGTGTGGCCTAAACTAGGGTCCTTGTGTGGATCATTGGCCTTTGTGGCTTAAATCTTAGGTTCCTTGTATGGATCCTTTGCTCTTGTGTAGGGCATAAAATTGAGGTTCTTTATGTGGATCCTGTGCTCTTATGTAGGGCATAAAAGCTAGGTGCTTCGTATTGACATTTGCTCTTGTGTAGGGCATAAACATATGCCTTGTGTAGGTATGTCTAGGTTCCTTGTGTAGGTCCTAGAGTCGACCTTGTGTAGGTTGTAAAGGTTAGAGGTGAACCTGATTTAAAACCTCCATTAGTGAAATTCGGTACACTCAAGGGTTGAGTGCGTCCATCGGGAGTGGAGTAGGCATATAACCGAACCACTATAAACGACCGTGTTTGCGATTGCTATTTGCGTATTCATTTATTATGCTTACTTTGAATGATTACATGAAACATAATAACGTGAATGTTTAGAATTGCTAAGAATCACATCCCACACAGTGTCACATTGTTCAACTATCATAAACTAATTTCTAAATCTTGTTTAAATATTGAGTAGTCTTATGATTAGATCCTCTACTTGGCTTGGAAGCTATTAGAGTTAAAGTAAGTATATCTTGATAGTTGCACATTAAATCGAGATTGGGTTAATATGATATTTAGTTATCAAGAAAGGTTTGTAAAGTCCTATTCACCTCCCTCTAGGACACTTTGACCTATTCCAACTTCTACTATTACGGTTCTTATCACAATTTCAATCTATGCCTTGGTCTTTCTGATAATTTTTTATGCGCAACGGAGGGATCCATATGGTATAATCTACTAAGCAATAATCATGTGCTAAGTAATATTAATGAACTCATCCATGCATCCAACTATAAGAAGTATGAGCTGGATAATTATAACCAGGAAGTATGAAGTATGATCTAGTGTGAACTTTCAAAAGTTATTTCTATATCAAAGCCCCGTTATATGGTCTAATGTCGTAGCTTCTCGCTGTTCTACTAATGATATCGTAAGTCTTCGAGTACTGGACTTAACGAAGATAAGGAATAAATGTTTACCAAGAGAGATAGAGTGCTTATCAGTAACTTCTATGGCCTTCGAAAAGCTATTAAATGGAATTGGAAAGAAGTCTTATCTATTTTTCTGAATCAACAAATGTCCAAGGAAAATACACTCCTAGCCAGCCTATGAAGAAATGCCAAGGAGTACAGACTAGAAAAAAAAAACTCAGCAATTGAACCTCTAGAGCTAGAAATGATATCTCCAAAAGCACGATATAATGCAAAGAACGATGATAAGCACAAAAAGGGGATAACCAAATCATTATCATATTACAAATATTGCAAATACTCTAAAAGTTTTTCAATATATACTTCATGAAACTAAATTGGAAAATTATGATATCTTGAGATACTAATTCTGATTAATTTGGCTGGAAAGATTACCATTCAAAAGCTTGGGTTATGCAGACCATGAATAAAGGAGACAATAAAAAAGGTTGTTGCAATAGGAGCAGCATTAAAGAAAAACTCCCTAGACACAGAGTTCAAAGAAAGAATTATAGGAGCTAATCAAAGAGACCGTTGCAGCAATAACAGCATTGAAAGAAAGTTTCTAGCCAAGTTACTCAAAGATAAAGTCGTCAAAGTTGTTACAGCGACATGATTTGATGAAAGAGAATTTATCCTCTCTAAAGAAAGCATCTGCTCGACACTGCTAGCTGGGGGCATTCAATCTTCAGGTCGAGCATGATCATTCAGTCTTTTGTACAAGTATGATCATTTAGTCATCCTTTAGTTGTAATTGATTCAAGCTCGATTCCTTTGACCATGATTCGTTTGATAAGTAATCTATTATAACACGATCTCTCCGAGCTTGATTCATTAGGTTTGGTTCTTCAGCTCTTCGGTCAGGCAATTTTTCTCTGTTATGCGACTATATTTCATGAAGAATCCTTCTTTGAAGTGAAAGGATTTTTGTGTAGAAGAAGATCGATCCTCCATTTGATTTCATAAATCAATCAAAGAAGGATCGAGGGGGAATCCGTTGGGGCATAAAAATATTCGTCTTTCTTTCTCTGGAAATCTCATTGCATGTCCGTTGCATTAGCAGAGAAATTCCATTTGCGCAGATCCTTCATAGGGTTGTTTACCCAGAGTTAAGAGCTTCCTGCATAAAGTCCTGAAGAATCTCTGTTGTGCGCCACCCTATTAGAGGACAGGTTATGCGCCTACTCTGTTGGAAGTTTGGTTGTGGGCCACTTTCTATGGAGTGTTGTGTGCTATTTTGTATGAGGAAGTGATAGGTGCCACTTATAAAGGAGGCTTTTACGCCCCTTGTCTGAATGAAGGACGGTTGGAAGTTGTTAGAAGGGAAGTGGTTGTGCGCCACTTTATATAGAGAAAGTGGTTGTGCGCCACTTTATATGGAGATGAGATGTGCGTCATTGCATTAAGGAAGGTTGTCTAAAGAAAGAAAGGCTTGTGTGCCACTTTTGAAGGAGAGGAAGTGTGGTTCGTGTCTTAGAAAGGGATGTGCACCACTTTTGAAGGAGAGGAAGTATGCTTTATCTTAAAGAGAGAAAGGGACATGCGCCACTATTTAAGGAAAAGTGGTTGTGCGCCACTTTATATGGAGAAGGAGAGGTTGTGCGCAGATAGTCCTCTCACATGTGTGAGAGGTCTATAAATACCTCTCCCCTCTCCTCATTTGAGAAGAGAGAGAAGTTGGGGAGGTTGTTGTGCATCCAGAGCACTCAGGTTGTGCGCTCCAAGCTTGTGCACATTTTGAGTGGAGAGAGAATAGAGGTTGTGCGCTCCAAGCTTGTGCACATTTTGAGTGGAGAAAGAATAGAGGTTGTGTGCATCTTAAGTGCAGAAAGAATAGGAGAGGTTATGTGTTGGCCCCTTGTCTAAAGACCAAGCTTTTGCGCCACTTTGTATGCATCCTTGTCCTGAAGTTTGGCTTTTGCACCACTTCTCAAGGAGTGCTTGTGCGCTCTTTTCTGAAGAGATGGCTTTTGTGCCACCTTGTGCGCTACATGTCCTGAAGGAAACCTTCTGCGCCACCTTGTGCGTTCCTTGTTTGAAGGAGGTTGTGCACTACTTTTAGAGAGAAGCCTCGTGCACTCCTTATTTGAAGGAGGTTGTGCGCTCCATGTCCTGAAGAAAGCCTTCTGCGCCACTTTGCATGGGCCCTTGTCTTAAGAGGTTACTTTGTGCGCCACTTTATAAGGGAGGTGTTATGGCCTTTTTCTTAAGAGAAAGCTCTATGCGCCACTTTATATGGAGAATGCTTGTGCGTTCCCACCTTCAGAGGAATGCTTGTGCGCTCCCACCTTCAAAGGACTACTTGTGTGTCAATGCTTGTGCGCCCCACCTTTGCTTGGGCTGCGTGCTCTCACCTTCAGACAGATGATCTCCACATGTGTGAGATGTCTATAAATACCCCTCTCTCATCTTCATTTGGACGGATAGAAATTGGAGAGCCTCAAAGAGCAACATCAGAGTAGAGAGAGAGAGAGAGAGAGATTCAGACTTTAAGAGAATCTAGGTATTGGCAATACCTGTTGTACGCTAGGTGGTCAGTGGGGTGCACAACCCATGTAGCGCACAACCCATATGGCGCACAATGCCTATGGGCACACACAGATGGGGGCCCACAATCCCTACTAGCACATAACCAGATTGGAGAGCCTCAAGGAACTCCCAGAGGAGAGAGGAAAGTATAGCATGATGGAAGATCTGCACAATGGAATTATGACACAATGACAAAAGTGGCACAACGGAAGTCTGAAAAGCCTCTGGCCTTTCCTTAGTTGTGCGGCCGCACAACTCAAGTTTGTAAAGTTTCCAACTCCTCCTATATTGCGCACCAGTATTCTTGCCCAAAATGCCCATTCCTTGATCAAGTGCACCAATTGTCAGATTCATAAAGGAAAAGTAAGGGAATTGTGAAGCATAGAGAGAGTTTCAGGAGAAAGAAGTGGAAGGATGATCAATGCTCATCATACAACCAAGTCAAATATTTCAAGTCCGCACAACCCACCTGCCTTTACGATGAACATTAAAAGCGTTGAAATGTTGCCAAAATTACCATTAAACTACCTTCTTTTTCATTCATTATGTTGATTGATTAATTGTACTTTATTTTCAGAATCAAGGGAAATGTGAGGATGTAAATGAACTAAGATTGAATAGAATTCTTCATGATCATTGTTCTCTCATTCTTTCTTTGTTATCATTGAATGAATTCCCCCAAATCGAATGCTTTTATTTTTTATCGAAACACTCATACAAAGACTTCTTCAGCCTACACACACGGGTCTTCCTTATCAAGCTTCTCGAATCCTTCAAGCCGACTTCATCCAAATTCATATAAAGGAATGTCGTCTTCACATTGAGCTACTCTTCCAAAGTGGATTTTGCTACCATAACCGGTAACATCCTAATTGATGTATGTCTCTAACCGGAGAGAAAACCTCATTGTAATCTACTCATTCCCTCTATGAGTACCCCTTTCATACAAGCTTTGTGTTGAGGGTCAAATATTGCATATTATCCCCCATTTATATCTTAGTTTTATGAACATGATACTTCTTAATGTCCTATTTTACTCATGTTTGTGTTGCAAGGTAAATTTAAGAGCTTAGATTAGAAAAGGTATTAAAAGTATGGATTTGTCACTCAAAGATCACCAAGACAAACAATAGATCTTAGGCGACAAAGATTGAAGATTGCAAGGTCTCAAGATTCAAGAAAAGCAAGGTGAGAAGGAACGAAGTCAAAAGAGCAAGTGCCTAATTCATATTGACTGTATCATCGATCACCGTTTAATGACATCGAAGATACAATTCAATGAATGACATCGAATTTATGAGAGAAAATCGAGTTGGTTGCTGGACAAATTAAAGACATTTTTCGATTACTCGAGGACTTGTTCGATGACTCAAAGCTCTGCTCGATGTCATCGATGCCAGTTCGATAACATCGAATTTTCTGTGAATTTTCAACAAAACTCGCTGGACTGCTTTGGACGCATTATCGATTCCTCGAGCAACATTTGATGACATTAAAGGTAGGTTCGATGACATAGAAGATTACGCAGTCTGGACGAAGTTACGCAGCATAGAAAAAGTACGTATAAAAGTCACCTTCGATGACATCGAAGGCAGTTCAATGTCATCAAACCACTTATGCAGAGTTGCACAGAATTACGCGGAGTGCATAATTTTGAGGTAGTTTCCAGATTTTTCCAAGGAGGTGCGAAAAGAGGTGTTGCACAACTATAAATAGGAGTCCCCAAGGCATCTGTAGGCATCTATCTAAGGTTTGGATGAGCAAAGCACAAGGGTGGAGAGCCGTCACCATGCATTTTCTTCTTTCTTCGTTAGTTTTTCATGTTTTCTTATAGGGTTTTAGATCCAATCATGTCTATGGTTGGCTTAACCTCTTAGCTAGGGCTAAGAGGTGAAGCTTGTAGCATGATGGGATGTTTCTATGGCTTTGATTCATGTTAATATTGAACTCTCTTTGATTTTAGTTTGATATTTAAGGAATACTTTTAGTTTTTAATGGTTTGTTGTACTCAAATTACAATAGATCTGTAATAGCTTTGAATATTTTCTTTTCATGCTTTGAGATGGTAAAATTAGGAAATTATGTTGTTCACCATCGTCCCTTTGGCATGGTTGGATGATAAAATCCCTTCTAATCTTCGTAATTCTCCTATGTTGGTTGTGGAATAGGTATATCCTGTTGTTTGTCATTGTCTTTAAGGCATGGTTTGATGATTGAATCACTTCCAATCCTCACAACTCTCATCTATTGAGAATTAGGTCAATGAAAGTTCAGATTTGGTCTTATTGAGATATCTTCCAACTAGATAGGATAGGACTCTAATTCCAATGTGTCCTTGAATCAAGTAATAGATCTCCCTAATTGCTACAAGTGGATCCTTGAAAACCCTAGTTCTTGCCTTTGAATTCTTAAGTTTCTAATTAAACACTTCACAATTACTCCCTTTATTTCCAATTTAGATTCACATCTTCTTCTAGTTCTACTTCTAATTGCTTTCAGAATACATAGGAGATTAGTCCTTCGACCTCGGTCTCACCAAGATTATTACTACATCGCGAACCTACACTTGGGGTTGTGAACACTTTGCCTTGTACTTTTTACCATCTTTCTTCCTAAACACCCACTTGCATCTTATAGCCCTCTGACCCTTTGAAAGTTCCACCAAATCCCAAGTTTGATTCCTATGTAGAGATTCCATCTCCTATGCCATTGCCAACGACCATTTTTCACCAACCTTTCCAGATTTTACCTCTTGAAAGGTGGATAGATCTCAACTCCCCATGAACAATGCAAAAGAGGCCACGTCCTCGAACCCATCCCAACTGGGACTCTACTAGTTCTTTTTCTTTTTCCTATTTATGGCTATACTTTCTTAGGTATCCTACTAATTATTTCGGTCAGTTTCTTACTCCTGTTGAATTTCACCTTCAATAACCGACTCAACTGGCTCCGCCTGCACCGACAATTTATCAATCTCAACATGTGTTTTCAACTTCTTTATAGCGTCCTTGTTGGCCTTAAACATTGATGCCTCATCAAATATTACTTATCTGGTAATGACCACCTTCTGAGAGTTTACATTCCAAAGCTTGTATCCCTTAACACCTTTCTTGTACTTAAGAAAGATGCACCGAAAGGACGAGCTATAGATGTCTTAGAGGGGGGTGAATAGGACTATGCAAAATAATTCGATATAATGTGGAATAGTAAAACAAATATTCTCAATCGCTTAGAGTATTGAAATTTTAATTCCAAATAGTTCTTAGGACAACCTTCACCTAAAAGATTTAGGCATGACAACCTTATTTCACGACGTCTTTGACATCAAAATACCAAACTTAGTAAGAGACAATCTAATAACAAGGAAAGCAATAAATAAATAAACATTCACCACCACTGCTCAAGGAGTTATAGTGGCTCGGTGCTTATCCCCACACCTACTCCACTCCTAAAATTACTACCCTCATAATTTTAGCTTTCTCTATTTCAAGGTTTTCATAGGTTCACCTTAATAACTTAATACAGTTCTTATGATTTGCACAAGATATCACAATAAAACCCTCTTTGTGATTTTCACGGGCTCACCACAAAACAACCTGGTGAGATTTTTGGACTATTTCAGAAAATAAAATAGTACTTATCTTCAAATGGCGAGTTGAAGACATAATTGTAGAATAGTACTTATCTTCAAATGGCGAGTTGAAGACATAATTGTAGCTGGAATGTAGCGATCTTCTTTCTTGGGATATAAATGAAGCTGTGTATGAGTTCAACCCAAAAAAAAATGTAAGGATCTAATATATTGTCAATGAAATGAACGATACCCTAATGCTGCGAATTCGATTATTTATTTCTCAAGTAACATATGAATTACTCTATTAAAAAATGATTAAAACTAGCTTGAGAAAAGAGAATAAAATAAGCTAAATTAAAATAAGATTTAGTGCAAGAATAACTTAAGAAGGCCCTGACTTTCTCTCCTCGCTTGAGTATATTGCTCACAATTTTTCGGTATGGAAATGAATGAGGGAAGGCCTCTATTTATAGTCAAAGGTCTTGGATATTCGGCTGGCCCGATCTTCGGTTTGGTTGGCCGAATTCCAACCATATCGATCCAATGACACTCGGATTTTGTGGGATAAGAAATTTAAAAAATTCAACTAGCCTAAGCCAAAATTCTGCTAGCCAAATCTCTATGAGATCTGAAGATTTAAGGTCGTTGAAAACTTGACCAAACATACTCGGGTTGGCTAAATAGACATCTTCAGTTGGCCGAACCCAAGGTTGGGTTGTCACGGAAAATCTTTGTCAAGCTGTAAACTTGCCCGAATTATGTTGTGTTAGCCGAAGGTAGTTAAGCTGGCCGAACTAAAAGTCGGGCTAGCCTAACTTGAGTGCATTTTACTTCGAATTATGTTCATTATGATGTTATGTGAAATACATCTAACCTAGGGTCAATCTAAGGTTATACCACCTGATGGTTGACTCATACAAAGTGTTACGATCTTCAAACTATGTACTTTTATAGCTTGAGATATTGAGTCTTCCTTAAGATGCTTGATCAAGTCTTTAACATTTCTTCATGAGTTCTCGAAGAGTATCTTCATGAGTGCTTGTGTTCCTTTTAGGACTACTAAATTTGACAATCCTAATTGTACGTAAGTATAAGCACTTACAATCTCCCCCTTTGTCAATTTCGTGACAAAACACAATCATGCATAACTTATCATACATACAACTTATAACTTATTATAACATCTCATAGACTCATCATAGTCATATGATCTATGGTTCAAAGGAACATTTGTACACCATTGGTGAAATCATATCTTAAAGATCTTGATGCTCCCCCTCAGAACAAGCATTCGTAACTCCCCCTGAGCACTTAGTCACATAGAATATATCTCTATACAATCCAATACTTTATCACAAATATAATTCCATATGATTCATGCATGTGAGTGTAGGTGCTCAGATATGCATTTAAAGTGAGAGTTGTGCTTGTACTCATGTATCCATAACCATATTTCTCCCCCCTTTTGTCAGAAGTTGACAAAGGAAAAAAGTAAATGAAGTATTCAATATGAATATCAAGGATAAGAGCATATAACATAAGGATAGGAAGATATTAAGATTAGTGATAAAGTCATCCAAAACAAATAAAGTCAAATATCCAAATGTGCTAAAAAGGAAAGCCATCAAATAGTATATGTAATCCAAAGAGAGAATAATAGTTATTATAGACGAAAAATAAATTTATCAATCAAAACCAGAGGAGGACGGTGTAGGCATCTCAGGATCATTAATTTTCAGACTCCGATGCAATCGATGAAAGTACGTTTTTATGTACTTCGTGTGTTGTTTTTGAGTTTGAAGTAATGATTCCTGGGATACATGCAAGTGTTCTAAACTCTCTAACCTATCAGAGAATTACGAAGGCTGAAAGTTCGAATCATTCGTATCAACAGATTCTTCCAAGTCAGCAAATAAGTCATCCATGTTGATATCACCTTTGGGAACCTCTTCCTGATTCCCTTGCTATTCAGGTCTCAGATCTAACTTCATCATGTTTAAGTTTGTATTACCAAATGGAAGCTCAGATTCCGGTGCTTCGATCGCGAGAATATGGACTTTGAATCGCAAAGCAAGGGAAGTCATAAGAAATGCAAGCAATATGGAATCATGGCGAGGGTGGAGATGATATTGAATAATCAAATGAGATATCAAATAAGGAAGACAAATACAGACACCGGATGTAACAGAATGCATAATACGCATCATATAGGGAGTAAGATCAGTCTTATTCCTAGCCCTTGGATAAACATTAGATGTGAAGATGCGATAAAGAATTCGGTATTTTAGAAGTAAATTATAAGTGGGAAGAGAGTTACCGGATTGTCATTGGGTGTCAAAACCACATAACACCCTGGTATTGGTAGTTCTTTCTAAAGTATACATATCTTCAAAAGAGTAGGAATTAGAACTCAATCTTCCTCCATCTCAATGTCCATAACGGATGATATAATGGAGGGTGTTATAGTGATAGTGTCTTCTAGAAAATGAATATTAAATGTTAAATTATTGTAAGAAACTTCATTTATGGATGCATACATCCCTTGTACAGTCGACTGGCAAGTCACCTTGCCCCAATTAAAAAAATTTTCCTTCCTACCTTAGACAGAAGTTCAACAAGACCATATTGAGTGATGTTATTAACATTAACCGATTGCTCAATTATAATACTCTGAGTGCTAAAATCTCGTACATTTTTCGGACTATCTTCCAATGTGTATGGTTCAAACAACTAGAGGAGCAGAGCGAGATGAGGAACCAGAATGTAGATGACGAAAAGTACGTTTGGTCCAATGTTCCATGGAAAAAATGAGCAAAGAATAACAAGGAGGGTGATGGGTTTGAGTAGATCAAATTTTCCAGCAAACCCACCAAAATGAAGGTTCTAGATTCAAAGAAATTGAAATATTCACAAATAAGTCACAACCAAAAACTTAAATCTCAAAGGAAATAGCAAATAAACAACTTACAAGGAGGCTAGGGAGATGAGTTGGCTGAAGGAAGCACCGGCGAGCCGAGAAAGAAGAAGTGGAAATGAGCAATTTGGAATTTTTCTCCCTTTTTGCTCAATCCATACCCGGTTTGGTTAGCCCGAGTTGGTGCTCGGCTAGCCAAACTAGTCAGTCAGTTATAGGCTGGCAAAAAAATCCCCAAAAAAATTATTTTTATAGTTTTTCTTTTTATGCAAATAAAATAAAATATAATATAATATAATAAAGGAAGATTAATCATGTAATACAACATAATCCAATATCATTTTTCAAATTAGAGAATTTGACACTGTTTAGTTATTTTATCAGAATGTCTGCAAGTTGTTTCTCAATATTAATGTATTCTAGCATGACAGTCTTACTTTCTACTGATCCTCGAATATGATGATATCGTATGTCGATGTGTTTTGTTAGAGAATGTTGAATGATTTTTTTTTTTGGGTATGTTTATAGCACTAGTATTGTCACAGTATAGATTCATGGTATCTTGATCAATACCATAGTCTGCTAACATACGTTTTATCCACATCAGTTGCATGCATGCATTCTTGCCATAATATATTCAGCTTCTGTAGTAGATAATAATACTGATTTTTACTTCTTACTCATCCAAGAAACAAGATAATTTCCAATGTAAAAGCATCCACCACTTGTGAATTTTCTATCATCGACATTACCTGCCCAATTAGCATCAGTTTATCCAGTAATTTATAATGATGTATCATGAGGATACCATCAGCCTAAGTTAGTCGTGCTAGCAACATATCTTATTATTCTTTTAACCGCAGGCAATTGAGATTCTTTAGAGTTAGATTGGTATCTTGCACATATGCCTATGCTGAAGGAAACATTAGGTCTACTAGCAGTTAAATACAATAGACTACTAATCATGCTACAATAAAGATGAGGGTCAACACTTTTACCTGAATCATCTTTAGATAGTTTGAGTGTTGTAGCCATGGCTGTTTGAAAATTTTTACCATTCTCAAAGCCAAATTTCTTTATAAGATGCATCACATATTTGGTTTGAGAGATAAATATCCCATCTTTAAGCTATTTCACTTGGAGACCAAGGAAATAATTTAACTAACCAACTATACTCATTTCAAATTCTAATTTTATTGAATCTGCAAACATAGAAGAAAGGTTAGTACTTGTTGATTTATAGATAATATCATCTACGTATATTTGAACAATCAACATATCTTCATTACATTTTTTGATAAACAAGGTTTTATCAACACTTCCCATTTTAAAATTTTGACTAAGTAGAAATTTGGTAAGTTTTTCATATCATGCTCTTGGGGCTTATTTTAAGCCATATAGAGCCTTTTAAGACAGTATACATTATTAGGAAGTTTGGTATCTTCAAAACCTTTAGATTATTCTCTATAAACTTCCTCATTTAAGTCACTGTTCAAGAAGGCACTTTTGACATCCATTTGGTATATTTTGAATTTTTTATGGCATTCAATGGAAATAAATAATCTGATGAATTCAAGACGAGCAACTGGTGCAAATGTCTCATCATAGTCAATCCCTTCAATTTGAATATACCCTTGTACAACTAATCGTGCTTTATTTCTTATAATATTACCTAATTCATCATATTTATTTTTAAAAATCCATTTAGTTCCAATCACATGTTTGTTAGAAGGTCTAGGAACTAGATACCAAGCATCATTTCTAACGAACTAATTTAATTCATCTTACGTAGCCAAAATCCAATTTTCACCAGCAAAGGCTTCATTTACATTAGTCGATTTTATCTGGTAAGTGAAGCAAACATGATTGATTACATAATTTTTCTAACTATCTTCTATTTTGAACACCAGTGTGAGGGTTACCAAGTATTTGCTTAGTCAAATGATCCTTGACTAATCTAATCTCAGTTGAATCTGATTTTGATGATGGTTCAAATTGATTAAAAACAATAATTTCATCATCTTGATTATGATTGGTTGTGACAGTTTGATCATTGATAACAACATTTATAGATTCTTGTATCACCTCTGTCCTTTTATTCAGGACATGATATGCTCTACTATTTAAAGCATATCCCAAAAAGATACCCTTATCACTTTTAGCTTCAAACTTTCTCAAATGTTCCCGAGCTCATAAAATGAAGCATTTGCTTCCTAAGGTACAAAAATATTTTACAGAAGGTTTTTTATTAAACCAAAGTTCATAGCTATTTTATTTTTACTTGCTCTTATATAAATTCGATTAATAATATAGCAAGCAGTATTAACAGCTTCAACCCATAGATTTTTAGCTACATTTGAACTGTTAAGAAAAACACTCCCCATTTCTTATAGAACTCAGTTTTCCTTCTCATCAACACCATTTTGCTGAGGGGTTTTAGGAGCAGAAAATTCATGTAATATTCCATAGTCATTACAGCACTTTTAACAATTGTTATTCTCAAATTCAGTGCCATGGTTACTTCGTATTCTGATTAAAGAAAGTTCTTTTACAGTCTCGATACATTTAATTAACTTTTTGACTTCGTCAAAAGCATCCAACTTTTCTCTTAAGAAGGCTACCTATGAATATCTAGTGTGGTCATCTATTGCAACTAAAAAGTATTTCTTACCACCTCTACTCTCCGTTCGAATTGGTCCAACTAAGTCCATATGGAGTAGTTTAAGAGGTCATGTAGTGTTTAAGGAGTTCACCTTTTTTTACTACCCCTGATTTGTTTGCTTATTTGATAGGCACCACATACTTTATTTTCTAACTTTTTTAGTTTGGGTAGACCACGAAGATGATCTCTCTTGCTTAATTTATATAGGTCTGTGTAGTTTAGATGTCCAAGACATTAATGCCACAGTTTGGTTTCGTCTATTTGGACTATGTAGCATGAATGTTTTATTGATCAAGGGTCATCAATGATATAGCAATTTTCAAAGGTTCTTTGACCATTTAATATTATATGGCCTTGATTGTTAATTATCTCACATCCGTGATGTGAAAATTTTACACTATGATTGTTAGCAAATTATGTTTTAATCATTCAACATATAACACATCTTTAAAGATAGGTAGATTGGAAAGATTTACATTACCTCTTCTGATGATTTTAAAATTGCTACCATCTCCAAAAGTAACTAAGCCGCCATCGATTTGATTGATGTCCGATAGAATCGCCTTATCACTTGTCATATGTCTAGAACATCCACTATCCAGGTAACATCTTGAATGGCTACTTGCTTTGAAAGTTGTGTGGATAACAAGACACTTATATTTTGGAACCCATTACATTATGGTTTTGGGTTTAGGAGGATATCTTACTATTCGTAGTGTTTGGGAGTAAGATTTTTTCTTGTTTTTACCTACTCTATAATTTCTAGAGTTGGATTTCAATAGCTCTTTAAGCAAGTCCACTATCTTATCTGCTAGAGGAGGATTATTATTTTTCCTTTGATATTTTTTACAGTTGGCCTTAGTTTTTGGATTAGAAGTTTTTTGAAAAGGTTTTTCATTCTTCTTTACTTCCTTTATAGTTTGTAATTTAGACTTTGAAGATTCACCTTTTACAAATATGGGAGCAGAATTTTTAGATTTTTCTATGAAACTTTTAATATATCCCAAACCAGATTTGTCACCACTTCGGCGAGATGCAGTTAATAATTTTTCAAGCTTCCGGTTTCCTTGGGTGTATATCCAAGTATCTTTTGAAGTCTTAAGAAAAGCAACTTCAAATTTTAAATTTTCATTTTCAGTTTTAAGATTTTGAATTTCAGAAAATTTTGAACTTGAATCCATTTTTTTTTATTAAAACAATCAGAAAAATGAGATTTTTCTAAAACTAATTTTCCAAGTTCTAGTTGAAGATTAACAAAGTTTTCATTTTGAATTTTTAGTTTAGCCGCAATCTTACAACTTTCTTTATATAGGGCATCATAAGTGATTTGAAGATCATCTTCATTTACAGAATCACTTACAGGAGTTTCATAATCAGAAGTTTCACATTCATATGAGGAAGTGATCTTAGTCAAGGTCATGAAAGCCTTTTGATCTTTCTCAGTTTCTTGGTCCGATTCATCAGTTTCTGAATTAGATTTAAATCCTGATTATTCATCCCAAGTGTCAATGTGACGCCCTGGATTTCGAGGGTTGAGCAAAGCTCTACTCCCAAGATCCAGCACATCACTTATGCAACACGGATAATGATGTTTAGATTTTGTTCATATTAATGAGTTAAACATGAGTGGGATTATATCATACTCCAGATATAATTAGATTAAGCAATCGAAAGACTAAAACATATATATTTAAGTATGTAAGTGTTTCACAACCTCCAGAGTATGAGTATGTTACCGGGCTGAATATATACATATATTGTTCCAAAATTGACAAAATATCAAAATGTAAAGTGTCCAACTAATCCATATGTCCTTGTAATCCCGTCGAATCAGCACGAGGTCTATATAGACCCACCAGAGAGCTGAACGTAGGAGAATTCTTCCTCCTCATCTATGAAGTCCAACCCCACTATATAAGCTTCCCCATCACCTGTAACGACCTGAAAATTTCCGTACCTTGGGTCGAGTACCACCTCGACCAGAAATCACGTAGGATTAAATCCTTTAGAAATTTAACAAAGTTAACTAAGTACTAAACTCAATTAGCTATGAAATCCGTTAGGATCGCTTTAAATACGATCTGCAAGACCCAAAAGTTGCAGAATCATTGACGCTAGGTTATCCTAAAGTTTAGAATCAAACTCATTTCCCGTCTGCTCTCGGGGATGAAACGAAACTCACAGTATTAGGTCTAGATCGCACATCGGGAGTCCGATTAACCCGAAGCTAAGGAACTAGGACCGCCCCTTGGACTTAACAATCATCTCAAAATCGGCCTTATCCGACATTCCACGGCCATTCGTTTCGAATCGGAGCGAGGTAGTGTGAAAAACACTATTCACAAGCCGAAATAAATATCCGGAATAGTGATCCGCATCGTTCGTTGACGCGTCAAGATTAAGCAACCCGACCGTCGAATCGACCAAATTACACCCTCGGATTAAGAAAATTTCAGAACATTTACATGTACTTGGAATTTCGATCGTGGCCCACTGACCGTCGAACTGAAAGTGGTCCGCCACGTGTGATCTGCGTATCCGAATGAGTCAAAAACGTAATCCCACGTAGATCCATTGGTGGTGAGCTTAAGTCTGACGTTTGGTTCAAAAAGGGCCACCAGAACTTCCCTTTGAGTAGGGAAAAGCGGCGAAAAACCTATATAGGCAGACCCTATGAACCTAAGTCTGTTTTCGTAATGTTTGAGGCTATAAAAGGGGCTTAGAGCAGCCCCTCTCACAGCCATACGAATTTTGGTGGAAACCCTAGAGAGAGAGAGAGAAAAGAGAGAGGACTTGGAGATCGTTGCCGATCTTCCTCCACTTGCACTGGATTGCTACACGGCCTACACCGCCTTATTCTCGGCGTTTTCCCGGTGTTTTCCGCCTCATTTGAAGGTAAGAAAACCTAACCCTAGGTCTGATTTGATGTGGAATTGAGGTAGGGTGTATACCGACTAACCGATTCCGCTCTTTAGGCTAGAAATCGGCCGTAGACGGAAGATCCATCACCCTTGCTGATTTATTCCATTTCCAAAGGCAAAGGTGAGGACTTTAAGTGTATAAGTTACGGTTTTCAACGCTTTCAATGTCAGGTAATGGTAGATTCATGATCTGCTTGCAATTGCACATGTACAAAGTGCTTTCCGTTTCCTGTTTTGATTAGCGGTGTGAAATATGGAATTTCACATATTCTCAGATATACGTAGAAATACCGTATACGTATTTTTTTGGATAATTGCTTGACATGTTTATTTAATGTTTAATTATATAACATATGAATAAAATACTAGTTTGGCGAAAGAGATCGCCAAAATATATGTTCCTTTGTAAATGTGCCGTATGTTGAAAATACGTATTGTAGAAATACCGTATACATATTTCTTTTGGAATAATGTTTGACATATGTATTTAATGTATGATTATACAATACATGATTAAAATACTAGCTTGGCGAAAGGAATCGCCGAAACCTATGTTCCTTTGTAAACACTATGTATGTCGAAATTGGGTATACGTGAAAGTACCCTATACGTATAAAATTTACTGATATGATTGCCATGTTTAATTGCTATATGAATATGATGTATATGTATAAAATACTAGTTTAGTAAAGGGACAACCCTAGTATACATTTCTCTAGCATACGTCATGTATGTTAAAAATATTGCATTCCAAGTGTTGGTGAAATCACTTGTGAGTGTAAGTGCTTAAGTGTTAGAGCCTTAGTTAGGTGCTGAGATGGGATTCTCCGCTACCTTAGAGTCACATATGACACCCTCCATGTGGTTGTTCACTCTAACCACTCACCTATGAACTCTAAGTATTTGTATCCCTATGTGTATAGTGCTTTATAACATGCTTAATAACATGCTTTACAACATGCCTTATAACATGCTTTACTTCATATTTTATAATACATGCTTTACCTCATGCTTTACTTCATGCTTCACAACTGATTGAGTTTGGGACTATGCCTATAGTCCAAACATTCGGTACCAGACTTGCGGGTGTGGCTGAGATTCATATCGCCACGATGGACGTGTCGCGAACCCGAGTCGTACTTCGGTTGGCGATAGTGGTTGGCCACACGGAGTGCTTTTGCGCTCCATATCGCTCAACTTATGGTGCGCTCGAGCTAGTCAGGCTCGTCAAGCAAACCGATATGTGTATATGTATGTTCACCATGTTTGGTCGCTACTGCTTGAACCTAGGGTACCAAACTTACCAGTGGCGATCCCGTTAACCATGGTACTCGATCCGCTAAGACGCATGAGCCGGGCATGGTGGTATGGGACACCGTGGTCGAGCTGTCGGCCTACGCTGGGGTCATGTGCCTCCCCGTAGTGACCATTGTGCAACCAAACTCATGAGCCGATTATGGTGGTATGGGACACTATATTCGAACTGTCGATATTTACGGCGAGAGCCGAGCACGGTGAGACCTGTGCTCGTGCTGACGGGCGACGAGTCCTCCGTAGTATCTTCGAGTACTCCAAGTGTCTGTGATTGGCGACGAGTCTTTCACAGTAACTAGAGTATGAGTTGAGCCGAGTACGGTGAGACCTGTACTTGAGCTGACGGCTAGTGATTGAGCCAGGTACGGTGAGATATGTACTTGAGCTGACGGCCAGCAATGGAGCCGCATACGGTGAGATCTGTATCCGCGCTGACGGGTGACGAGCCCTTTGCGATGCCTTCACTACGCTTCTCAAACCATAATATCGTATGAGATTAGCTAGGATTGACGACCCTAGAATGGATCATGTTTGGGAATTATACAAGGGAGGTACCTTAGTTTCCCAATACTGCTGGTTGAATTGGATTAATAAAAAAAAACTTGGTAATCATGATCATCATGCACCGCATGTGCTTTGTAGATGTGGCGCACTAAGGGAGTAGCATTCGCGAAAGTAAGATGATGTCGCTTGAGGGTGGTTTGGCAAGGGCATACAGCATCATGTCATATCATTTTTGCACTTAACAAGAGTAATTAGAAATGTATGATTTGTACTGCGTTATCATTACTGCTTGATTGATTTGATAACATGTTAACCTATGCTTTATTGTTCCACTGAGTTAGCTACTCACTCCCACGTTACGGGACGGTGTTTGCAACACCCACCAGACTCTGTCGCAGGTGTAGATGGCGCCTCTGTTCAGGAGCCGGAGCTAGACTATGAGGAGGATCAGGAGGAGTTCTCCTTTATGCAGTACTCTGACGGCTACGCTTAGGCCGGCTGCATCGCGGGATTTACAGGGCCTCTTTGAGGATTGTATTTTGATTTTTTTGACTTAGAGACAATACATGTATATTGGTACTCAGTTAGTACTCATACTCTGGAGTTCACAAAATTTTAATACTTTACATATCTTGAATATAAAATTTTAGTCTTCCGCTTGCCTTTATACAATTGAACTGGAGTATGAATTACTGTTTTGGTATAATCTCATTCATGTTGATTGCGCTAACTCAGACAACATTTAACCATCATTGTGTATGTTGCATAAGTGATGCGTTGGAACTCGGGAGTTGAGTTCATACTCGACCCCCGATTTTCAGGGCGTTACAAGTTGGTATCAGAGCATGATTTTGATTAAACCGGACCTGAGTTATGTCCCCACTACGTACGCTGACGTGTCACAACTTAGGAGGGTGCGCAAAAATCTAGCAACAGTCTTAGGGTCTCCCGATTCCGCCTTTCGGCGAAGTTCGCTACACACGGACAGTTTGATCGAGTGCGTACTCGATCCCAACCACATTTATGGGTCCCAAGTCACTCCCAGACCGTCTATTGACGTGTCCAGGTCACAATCCACTAAAAGTTAGTTGTTAAAAATCAAAAAAATCAGATTGGATCAGAAAGTTACCGGAACTCACCGTTCTAGAGCCGAACTGAGCTCGTGGGCCCCCCACGCCTAATCCATTAAAGTTTTGGACCAAGACAGGGTGCATTTGGCACCCTGGGAGTCTGACGAACAGGGCCAGACCGCGGCGGCGCGGCTCCGGCCAAACCCGACCGCGGCGCCACCGCGGCACCGGCGGCGGACCGCGCCCCTGTTGACTTTCCGGCGACCTTTCAAGCGTGGGGTGGGTCGGTTTAGACCCCCCTACCCCATGGCACGTGCCATTTTGGCATTTGATTGGGTTTTAAGGGGCTGGAGCTCCCTTTTCTCCCATTTCCCCTCTTTTTCAAGCACCCCACCTCCATTTTCGATTTTTCTGAAAAACCATCCCTCCAAACCTTCAATCCCTCCATTTTCTTCCATAACTCACACACCCCTACCTCCTACAACAGCCCTAGCCTCTCCCTTTCCCCATTTCCACAAGTTGGAGCTCTCATAACCCTCCTTGGAGCTCAAAATCGGGTAATATACTAACCCATCCCATTTTCTTCTTGTTTCTTCTTCATTTCCTACCTCTAGAGCTTCTTCCACACCTGTTGGATTGTTGATTGTGGAAGATAAAAGAGGTCAGCCCTTTGTTCCCCCATTTTGGAAAATTTCCATGGCCCTCCTTGGTGTGGTGGCCACCATTTTCTCCATTTCCTCCATCCTATCTCTCATGGGAAAGAGGAAAACCGCGGCCGACGACGCCGGCCCAAGTAGGCCAGCCCATACCCGAAGAAGATCCGACGTTGGGGCCGGCACAAGCACCGTGCGAGAATTTAGGTCGAAGCGAGACCTGGATCCTGACCACCCAGCCAGAAATGCTTATCCAATAGGCATGGAATATGGGCGCTTCGCGGGCCGCAAGGTTGTATTTGAAGCTCATGTAGATGAAAGGATGTTTGGCCTACACCCGATGATGGACCACTTGGTGGATATCGGGTGGAATCATATTTTTGAAGGCGAGTCTCCCGCATGTGAGAACACGGTCCGCGCTTTCTACGCTCACATCGTGGACGCATCACTAGAGCCTCTTCGGCTATCGTTTCGTGAGGGGCATAAGGCGCACAATCACTGTGGATGAGGTGGTTCGAATCACGAAGATTCCGCTTGGTCAAGTGCATCTAGTGATGACTTCTCTAGAACCGCGCGGGGAAAGGGATCGCCGCACGCGATTTCTCTCCGTGGTCGCCGGGTTACTTGGAAGCGAGGAAATTGTATTGCGGCGACAAAGATGTCTGAAGACTTTCATTTGCTCCATCACATCTTCACATACAATGTATACCCACGGTGGGGTAACCGCACGGAATGTACAAGGGTGATGGTGGACTTTCTGTACAAGATGGGACGCTGGGACAACATATGCCTGCCCACATTCATCCTATCCCAGATAGTTAATGTTGCTCGTTCTGCCAGGAACGATCTTTCGCTCCCATTTGGCCGACTGATCTGCAGATGGCTCGTGATGTAGGCTACAGATTGAATATGGAGGATCTTGCACCGGTCCGAGTCATAAATGAAGCGACACTCAGGAATATGAAGATCGGCCCCCAACAGCGGCAAGCCCGACTCGACGAGTCTGGAGATGAGTCGGATAGCGCCGGCGAAGAGAGTGTTGACCTCCAGGCTGACAGTGATGAGGAGCGCAGTGATGACATACAGGAGGAAGAACCAGAGGCTCAGGACACAGAGGAGAGTTCACCCCCTGCGGCTCAGGAGCAGGGTGTGGATCGAGATGTATCTGATGCGCGATTTGCCCTTTTGAGGAGAGGCAAGCCGCCCCCTGCAGCAAGAGGTTGGACAAGTTCGGGCTGAGATTGGACAGGTTCGGGCTGAGCTTGGTCAAGTTCGAACTAAACTTGAAGAGAATGAAGCCTACATGAAGAAGAATTTCAAGAAGATGTCCCGTACGTTGAAGGCCATCCTGTGCTGTGCGCAGGATAAGAATGCTCCTCCTCCACCGCCTACTTCGGATGCTTAGTCATCCACATTGTAGTTTGTTGTGTTTGCTTTGGTTACCGCGATAGGCGGTTTGTGTTTTCGTACGGATGTTGCATTAGGTAGTAGCATGTTTAGGTGTTTGATGTGTGGATGTATTGGCTATAATGTTATTTCCGTCATGATTCATGTAAACTCTGTAGTCCATGTATTATGACAATTTTGAGTTAATGAAAAGCATATAGCCTCTTTTGTTTGATGATGTGTGGAATGCTAAAGCGCTTTATGATGTGTGTTATCTTCAGATCTCACCAATGTCCGACCTCGTGTTGTGTAGGGTATGCCGCGACAGTATACGCGGAGCACCGCACATCTTCGTCTGACTGGCTCCATGGACCAGACACCTTCTAGTAGTGGTGGTCCTGCGGACCGTGGGTTGGGTTCCGATCAGCCCCCTACTGGTCCTGCTGGCGGGTTGCCACCATACACGCCCCCGGTCCGTGAGCAGTTCCGGCCATCATCGTCTGCGCAGCATGACTCCCATGCTGCTCCGCCGACTGATAGGTTTGAGTACCGATGATGATGATGCATCAAGAAGAGATGCAAAGCAAGCCAGATGCGCAGAAGAAGCAGCAGAGATACAGCCAGACAGCAGCATCGTTGCGGCTTATGGCCACTATCGCCGAGGCCTTGTCCGTGGTGGTAGTGCGACTCCACCCGCGACATCTACACGTCCCGATGAGCATTCCGGGCCTCCGCTCGGGTTGAGGATGTGCCTCGCGCCCCATCCGTCGCACCTCCCTACCGGAGAGGTCGGTACACGCAGGCCTACTCGAGCGATTCCGGCGCTTGAGGCCTCCCTCGTTTATGGGTTCTCACGCACCGAGGAGGCGGAGTTCTGTTAGACCGCATCTCCAAGATGCTACGGATGCTTCACTTTTCGGAGGCAGAGCAGTGTAGAGCTGGCCGCCTTCATGTTTGAGAGAGAGGCGAGCTTATGGTGGGACAGCGTGCTGCGCACTGTCGCAGTAGACTTCGTGTGGACCTGGGAGGCTTTCGAGTCTCGGTTCCACGAAAAGTACTACCCGCAGACTTATCGGCACGAGCGGGAGGAAGAGTTTTTGCGCCTCAGGCAGGGAGGCATGACTATCACAGAGTACGAGCACCGCTTCACCGAGTTGGGCCGCTTTGTCCCGACTATACTAGTGGACGAGCAGATGCGGATGCGTCGATTTTCTTTGGGTTTGCGACCGGAGATTCGGTCGAGGATATGCTGCCACAGTATTCCTACGTATGCGGCGTTGGTCCACATGTCTATGACGGCCGAGCAGGATGTGGACCGTCTGGCCAGATCACGGGGCACTATGGTTGCGAGACCGCGACAGGATGTACAGAGCAGGCCTATTTTAGGCAAGAGGCCTCGGGCTGATTCTCCCCCCAGGGCCGCAGCGCCAGCTATTCCTATGAGACGCCCGTTGGTGACCTGCACGTTTTGCGGGAAACCTGGACACCCTGCTGAGAGCTGCTTCTCGCGCATGAGAGCTAGCGGCTTTGCGCCACCACAGAGATTGGGTCGCTCTTATCCACAGCCATATCGCCCGCCGCGCTGCACCGTTCTCGCACATCCTTCATTCCGACCTCCCGTACCGTCCTTCAAAGCCGCCACACGACCCTTGGCTCCACGGCCCGAACCGCCAAGCCAGCAGGGCTCGCGTTCATACTCTCGTGGCTGAGGCACCTGAGACGTCGGTTCCAGCTCCGACGGCTTTCGAGGGTACGGCTCTTATTCACGACACTCCCGTCTCTTTGTTGGTGGACACTGGGTCCACTACCTCTATTATTTCCTGTGGGGCGGTGAAACGCCTATCTTTGCATACGATTCCCACTAAGGGAATGAGACTCACTACGGCCACCGGGACATTCGGATGTCACACGGTTATGTGAGGGTTGCTCGGTAGTTTTGGGTAGCAAAGACACGGTGCTCGTCGACCTCATTGTTGCTCCACTGTGGCACTACGATGTTATCCCGGGTATGGATTGGCTCACCGGGATGAGGGCGGAGATAGATTGCGATACTCGGATCGTGACGGCCTATGGACCCGACGGTGCGCCTTTCACGTTCCGGTGCAGTCCGTTGGCCCGTCGAGTTGATTGTTATCTTTCGCTTTGCTTGTGCCGACCGATGGTCCGACAAGAGATAGTACGCCGGTGGTTCGAGACTTCGCGGGCGTGTTTGAGACTATCCCGGGTTTACCTCCTCGGCGTGAGATTGATTTTACGATAGATCTTACGCCGGTGCGACGCCCATCTCGTTGCTACTTATCGTATGCCTCCATGTGAGATGGAGGAGTCTGGACACGATTGACGTGCTTGTAGAGAGAGGTTTTATTCGACCTAGTGTGTCTCCTTGGGGAGCACTGTGTTGTTCGTGAAGAAGAAGGACGGGTCCCTACGGTTGTGTATTGATTACCGTAGGTTGAACCTGTGTCACGGTGAAGAACAAGTATCCTTTGCCCAGGATTGACGATCTGTTCGATCAGTTGAGAGGGGCGAAGTATTTCTCGAAGATTGATCTCCAGTCAGGTTACCACCAGCTGCGCGTGAGAGAGGAGGACATGCAGAAGACAGCCTTCAGGACGTGCTTTGGGCACTACGAGTTCTTAGTGATGTCGTTCGGTCTGACGAACGCACCAACCGTGTTCATGGATCTGATGAACCGGGTATTTCGGCCCTTCCTCTACCGATTCGTCATCGTCTTTATCGATGACATCTTGATATACTCCACGAGTCGGGAGGAGCACGAGGAGCACTTGCGAGCGGTATTGGATACACTGAAGAAGAACCAGTTGTTTGCGCAATACAAGAAGTGCGACTGCAGGAGGAAGTCAAGTTCTGGGACATGTAGTATCCAAGGATGGGATAGCAGTGGACCTTGCTAAGGTAGTCAGGTTCAGATTGGCGGCGGCTGAATCGGTTCATTGAAGTGAGGAGTTTCCTTGGCCATTGGTGGGTATTACTGAGACGTTTCATTCGGGATTTCTCGAAGATCGCTGTGCCATTGTCTCGGTGACTCGGAAGGACTCGAAGTTCGCCTGGAATGAGAAGGCGGAGGGCAGCCTTTAAGGAGCCGAAGGACAAGTTGACGTCCGCCCTGTGCTAGTATTGCGCAGAGCAAGGGGTGAAATACACGGTGTATACTGACGCGTCTTGCGTTGGTTTGGGTTGTGTGTTGATGCAGAAAGATAGGGTGATATCGTATGCCTCGAGACAATTAAGGAAGCACGAGGAGAATTACCCTACACATGACTGAGTTGGCGGCGGTCATCTTTGCATTGAAGCTCGGGAGACATTACCTCTATGGTGAGGAGTTCGAGCTTTTCTGCGACCACAAGAGCCTTAAATACATATTCACGCTTGGCCGAGATTTGAATATGAGACAAAGCCGATGGATGGAGACCTTGAAGGACTTCAAGTTCGAGGTTTCCTACCATCCCGGCAAGGCGAACCAGGGCAGACGCGTTGAGCCGCAAGAAGGCGATTGCATTTGCGGCACCGCCGATGATAGCCGAGTGGGATATGGTAGAGTTTGTGCGGGACTTCGAGTGAGACTCACCGTCGAGGAGCCATTTGAGTGTGTTGCGCACATTCGGGTGCGGCCACTTATCGACGACAGATTGTTGAGGCCCGGGAGGGCGACATACGGCCCGTCTCGAGCTTCGAGAAGCGCGGGCTAGCGACGCCGTGGACTCCGAGTGGAGAGTTGGATCCGATGGGGGTTTACGGTTCGTGGCCGCCTATGTGTTCCAGATGTGCCCGACTTGAGACGCGAGCTTCTCGAGTCTGCCCATAATTCGAAGTTTGCGATGCATCCTGGTAGCACGAAGATGTACCAGGATATGAGACGGACGTATTGGTGGGACAACATGAAGGCCCACATTGCTGAGTTTGTATCTCGGTGTCTGACGTGCCAGCAGGTCAAGGCAGAACATCGCCGACCTCCTGGACTGCTTCAGCCCATGCCTATAGCGGAGTGGAAGTGGGACTTCATCTCCATGGACTTCATATCAGGGTTGCCGAAGACGAGGAAGGGGCACGATTCCATTTGGGTGATTGTGGACCGGTTGACTAAATCGGCCCATTTCCTCCCTATCAGAGTTACGAACTCCGGCAGACGAGCCGGCTAGATTGTACATCGGGAGATCGTCCGTCGCACGGGGTTCCTTTAGAGATTGTGCCGGACAGAGACACGCGGTTCACATCCATCTTCCGGACTCGTATCCAGGAGGCGATGGGTGTGAAGTTGAAGTTCAAGATCTGGCGTTTCATCCTCGGACCGATGGGCGTACGTGAGCGAGTGAATCGATTCGGAGGATATGTTGCGAGCGTGTGTGTTGGACTTCAAGGACGGTTGGGACGCTTGTCTTCCGTACGCAGAGTTCGCCTACACAATAACGCCTTCTGTGCGACGATTGGCATGGCGCCATATGAGGCTCTATATGGTCGACCTTGTAGGGCACCGCTTGTTGGGCGAGGTTGGAGAGCGTAGCCCGATTGGCCCGGAGTTGGTTCGGGCGACTACGAGAGAAGGTAGACATTATCGACGTCGATTACTCACAGCGCGCAGAGACAGAAGAGTTACGCCGATACGAGGCGGCGACCGCTGGAGTTCGAGGTCGGTGATCATGTGTTCCTTCGGGTTTCCCCTATGAAGGGAGTCCTTCGGTTTGGGAAGAAGGGGAAACTCACACCGAGGTTTATCGGTCCATTTCAGATACTGGATCGAGTGGGTGATGTGGCGTATCGTCTCGCCTTGCCTACACCGCTTGCTTCCGTGCACAACGTATTTCATGTATCTATGCTGAAGAAGTACGTTCCTGATCCTTCGCATATCATCAGATGGGCGCAGGTACAATTGAGCGAGGATGCTACATATGAGTTGCGCCCGACGCGCATCCTTGACGGAAGGAGCAGTGCATTGCGTAGCAAGGTCATCCCACTTGTGAAGGTGCTTTGGACACATCATTCTGAGGAGGAAGCTACCTGGGAGACTGAGGCCGAAGTCAGGAAGAACTACCCTCAGATTCTCGAGGAGTACGAACAGGTATAAATTTCGAGGACGAAATTTTTTGTTTAAGGGGGGTAGATTGTAACGACCTGAAAATTTCCGTACCTTGGGTCGAGTACCACCTCGACCAGAAATCACGTAGGATTAAATCCTTTAGAAATTTAACAAAGTTAACTAAGTACTAAACTCAATTAGCTATGAAATCCGTTAGGATCGCTTTAAATACGATCTGCAAGACCCAAAAGTTGCAGAATCATTGACGCTAGGTTACCCTAAAGTTTAGAATCAAACTCATTTCCCGTCTGCTCTCGGGGATGAAACGAAACTTCGTATTAGGTCTAGATCGCACATCGGGAGTCCGATTAACCCGAAGCTAAGGAACTAGGACCGCCCCACTGGACTTAACAATCATCTCAAAAATCGGCCTTATCCGACATTCCACGGCCATTCGTTTCGAATCGGAGCGAGGTAGTGTGAAAAACACTATTCACAAGCCGAAATAAATATCTGGAATAGTGATCTGGCATCGTTCGTTGACGCGTCAGTATTAAGCAACCTGACCGTCAGAATCAGACCAAATTACACCCTCGGATTAAGAAAAATTTCAGGAACATTTACATGTACTTGGAATTTCTGATCGTGGCCCACTGACCGTCGAACTGAAAGTGGTCCGCCACGTGTGATCTGCGTATCCGAATGAGTCAAAAACGTAATCCCACGTAGATCCATTGGTGGTGAGCTTAAGTCTGACGTTTGGTTCAAAAAGGGCCACCAGAACTTCCCTTTGAGTCGAAAAGCGGCGAAAAACCTATATAGGCAGTACCCTATGAACCTAAGTCTGTTTTCGTAATGTTTGAGGCTATAAAAGGGGCTTAGAGCAGCCCCTCTCACAGCCATACGAATTTTGGTGGAAACCCTAGAGAGAGAGAGAGAAAAGAGAGAGAAGGACTTGGAGATCGTTGCCGATCTTCCTCCACTTGCACTGGATTGCTACACGGCCTACACCGCCTTATTCTCGGCGTTTTCCCGGTGTTTTCCGCCTCATTTGAAGGTAAGAAAACCTAACCCTAGGTCTGATTTGATGTGGAATTGAGGTAGGGTGTATACCGACTAACCGATTCCGCTCTTTAGGCTAGAAATCGGCCGTAGACGGAAGATCCATCACCCTTGCTGATTTATTCCGTTTCCAAAGGCAAAGGTGAGGACTTTAAGTGTATAAGTTACGGTTTTCAACGCTTTCAATGTCAGGTAATGGTAGATTCATGATCTGCTTGCAATTGCACATGTACAAAGTGCTTTCCGTTTCCTGTTTTGATTAGCGGTGTGAAATATGGAATTTCACATATTCTCGGTATACGTAGAAATACCGTATACGTATTTTTTTTGGATAATTGCTTGACATGTTTATTTAATGTTTAATTATATAACATATGAATAAAATACTAGTTTGGCGAAAGAGATCGCCAAAATATATGTTCCTTTGTAAATGTGCCGTATGTTGAAAATACGTATTGTAGAAATACCGTATACGTATTTCTTTTGGAATAATGTTTGACATATGTATTTAATGTATGATTATACAATACATGATTAAAATACTAGCTTGGCGAAAGGAATCGCCGAAACCTATGTTCCTTTGTAAACACTATGTATGTCGAAATTGGGTATACGTGAAAGTACCCTATACGTATAAAATTTACTGATATGATTGCCATGTTTAATTGCTGTATGAATATGATGTATATGTATAAAATACTAGTTTAGTAAAGGGACAACCCTAGTATACATTTCTCTAGCATACGTCATGTATGTTAAAAATATTGCATTCCAAGTGTTGGTGAAATCACTTGTGAGTGTAAGTGCTTAAGTGTTAGAGCCTTAGTTAGGTGCTGAGATGGGATTCTCCGCTACCTTAGAGTCACATATGACACCCTCCATGTGGTTGTTCACTCTAACCACTCACCTATGAACTCTAAGTATTTGTATCCCTATGTGTATAGTGCTTTATAACATGCTTAATAACATGCTTTACAACATGCCTTATAACATGCTTTACTTCATGTTTTATAATACATGCTTTACCTCATGCTTTACTTCATGCTTCACAACTGATTGAGTTTGGGACTATGCCTATAGTCCAAACATTCGGTACCAGACTTGCGGGTGTGGCTGAGATTCATATCGCCACGATGGACGTGTCTGGCGAACCCGAGTCGTACTTCGGTTGGCGATAGTGGTTGGCCACACGGAGTGCTTTTGCGCTCCATATCGCTCAACTTGTGGTGCGCTCGAGCTAGTCGAACTCGTCAAGCAAACCGATATGTGTATATGTATGTTCACCATGTTTGGTCGCTCTTTGCTTGAACCTAGGGTACCAAACTTACCGGTGGCGATCCCGTTAACCATGGTACCTCGATCCGCTAAGACGCATGAGCCGGGCATGGTGGTATGGGACACCGTGGTCGAGCTGTCGGCCTACGCCGGGGTCATGTGCCTCCCCGTAGTGACCATTGCGCAACCAAACTCGTGAGCCGATTATGGTGGTATGGGACACTATATTCGAGCCGTCGACGATATTTGGCGAGAGCCGAGCACGGTGAGACTCGTGCTCGTCTTTGACGGCGACGAGTCCTCCGTAGTATCTTCGAGTACTCCAAGTGTCTCGTGATTGGCGACGAGTCTTTCACAAGAACTAGAGTATGAGTTGAGCCGAGCACGGTGAGACCCGTACTTGAGCCGACGGCTAGTGATTGAGCAGTGCACGGTGAGATATGTACTTGAGTGACGGCCAACAATGGAGCCGCATACGGTGAGATCTCAGTATCCGCGCCGACGGGTGACGAGCCCTTTGCGATGCCTTCACTACGCTTCTCAAACCATAATATCGTATGAGATTAGCTAGGATTGACGACCCTAGAATGGATCATGTTTGGGAATTATACAAGGGAGGTACCTTAGTTTCCCAATACTATCTGGTTGAATTGGATTAATAAAAAAAAACTTGGTAATCATGATCATCATGCACCGCATGTGCTTTGTAGATGTGGCGCACTAAGGGAGTAGCATTCGCGAAAGTAAGATGATGTCGCTTGAGGGTGGTTTGGCAAGGGCATACAGCATCATGTCATATCATTTTTGCACTTAACAAGAGTAATTAGAAATGTATGATTTGTACTGCGTTATCATTACTGCTTGATTGATTTGATAACATGTTAACCTATGCTTTATTGTTCCACTGAGTTAGCTACTCACTCCCACGTTACGGGACGGTGTTTGCAACACCCACCAGACTCTGTCGCAGGTGTAGATGGCGCCTCTGTTCAGGAGCCGGAGCTAGACTATGAGGAGGATCAGGAGGAGTTCTCCTTTATGCAAGACTGACGGCTACGCTTAGGCCTAGAATTTGCATCGCGGATTTACAGGGGCCTCTTTGAGGATTGTATTTTGATTTTTTTGACTTAGAGACAATACATGTATATTGGTACTCAGTTAGTACTCATACTCTGGAGTTCACAAAATTTTGATACTTTACATATCTTGAATATAAAATTTTAGTCTTCCGCTTGCCTTTATACAATTGAACTGGAGTATGAATTACTGTTTTGGTATAATCTCATTCATGTTTATTGCGCTAACTCAGACAACATTTAACCATCATTGTGTATGTTGCATAAGTGATGCGTTGGAACTCGGGAGTTGAGTTCATACTCGACCCCCGATTTTCAGGGCGTTACATCACCTGCATTTAAACCAGAGTCTAGTTGGTGTTTTAAAACACCATCCCAGGGTGAGAGTGAGTGATCAACTCAGTGGTATTATAAGACAAAGGTTAACATGTTATTAAGTCAATCAAGTAGTAATGATAAAACAATACAACAATCACTTCCTAACTACTCTTGTTAATGCAGGAATGGAGTACAAGTAATGATGTATGCCTTCGCACAAAGCTCCATCACAAGTGACTTCGACAACTAATTTCACGTATGACAACACTCTCTAAAGTGCACCTTTCTTGCCAAAAGCACATCCTAACTAATGCAATGCGATGCATGGCCATGTTATCCGAGTACTTAATTAAGCTTATTCATATAGTAGGTTCGGGAAGCTAAGGTACCTTCCTTTATATCATTAACCCAAATGAAGGATCCATCTAGGGTCGTCAATCGTAGTTAACCACATACGATAGGCAAGTTGTAGGGCATCACCCTTAATAAAAAAGCAGTCAATAGGCAAATTTAAAAGTTTATACTCGCGGTCACTATGGTAAGGCTCGTCACCTCAGTGTAGGCCGACAGCTCGAACACAGTGTCCCATACCACCATGCCCGGCTCACAAGTCTGGGTTGCTCACTGGTCACTACGGGGAGGCTCGTCACCTCAGCGTAGTCCGAAAACTCGACCATAGTGTCCCATACCACCATGCTCGGCTCATGAGTCTTAGCGGATTGTGGTACCATGGTTAAAACGGGCTTTTACATTAGTAAGTGGTACCTTAGATTCAAGCAGTGATGTCCATACATGGTAAACACACAATAGGCCAATCGGTTTATTTGACAAGTTTGATTGGTACGAGCACACATTGACTTAATTGACATGGAGTGCATAAGTACCCCTTATGGCCTTACCACTGTCAACAATCATCGTACGACCTGGATTTGTTGAGTTACCCAATGTGGCGAGACTAATTCGGCCACCCGAACAAGGACAGTTACTAATTGCCTAAGCCACGTTGTAGTGCCAATCTTACTCAGATGCAGTAAGTAAACATATGTGGTAATCACTTTAGCATTCAACGATCAATTCAAGTGAATTCCTCATTGGAGCATTTTATCAAACACATTGAACATGTTACCAAACACTTGCATTTTATCCATAAATCGCGTGGCAGCAAATATGATTACATGAAAGAAACAATACATATGGGTAAGGTAAATAAGAATCTTATCTTAATACTCTTAATAAATACAATCATCAAAATTACTCATTTAGACAATTTATCAAACACTTAGACTACACTTCACCAATTACATTGACTATGTTAGTTACAACATGTATTTTCGCAATTCCTTACACAAGGAGGTCATCATGCATATGAAAAACATGAATCCTAAATTAGTAGTCATGGCAAGTACAAATCATATTTACATGTTCATTCAAACATTTCAATAAACACATAGGATGCATATTTTGTCCAACAAAGTTCATACATGTAAAACATATCGAAATTGGCGTGTCTAAGATGATATGGTAGCAATCAAGTCAGACATAAATCATTCGCTAACTTTGAAAGCATTAAAAATCATAACCTAAATGTTTATAGTCTGCACCTTTCGTCGGAATACTCGATTCGGACTCGGTTCAAACCTACATTCCCGAAAATAGAACGTCGGGTACCTAAATAGTGAAATCGGTTAGCTAGGTTGACAAACAACCATTCTAGCTCTCAACTACAGTATTAGGGTTAGGATTTCTTACATAAATCGTAGCTGAAATAGGTCATGTAGCGAATGAGAAAGTGATGCGAGGTGTGGAGTTGGGGGAGAGAATTACTGCAACGATCTCCCTAGTTTTCTCCTCTCCTTACTCTTTTCTCTCTTCTCTCTCCTAAGGTTTGGAGAAATTCATATGAGAGAGAGGTGGGGTGGTATAAGGGCTATATATAGGCCCAGAAGTGATGTAAATGGCCCCATGGCCATGATATACTTAGGTCATATCCAAAGAGCGATTGTTTTTGACAAACAGGGCATATAGGGAGGTCCACAACACACATACGTTGTAGTGTAAGTTCTCTGACAATGGATCTATGCCAGGAAGTGATTTCAACGCGATCGGACAAGATGATCGACCGTGGAGGACATGTGTCAAATCAATAGTCATACTTACTTGATCGAGGCCACAAGTATACGGATGTGTAGGAAAAATTCCTTTTCCCATGGGTGAAGTTTGGTCAGAAACTGACGGTCTGAAATCCTTAATTTCGTGCGTGAGCGAATTGCCCAATTCACTTAAGTTTCAATACATTTTCTAAAGGTATTCGCGTTTCTCACACACTTTACTCAGGGCTCTAGTTGTGCATTTCTGGAAACTATTTGGGCTTGATTCCCACGATGGTTGTCAAGCCCAGTAGGACGGACATGACCCTATAGTTTCATGGTGATCGGACTTTCGACGTGCGGTTCAGGTCCGATCTGAGGTTCCAATGTACTCCCGAGAGCGACATGCTTTTAGGATTTTTCTTAAGTTTTTTGTAGTATTGAGTTAGTGGTATTAATGGTTTTAGGTCTTATCATTTGTTAAAATGGTGGCCCAAGCTTAATCCACTGATTATTTCATTTAGTACTTAACTAAATTTTGCTTTAATTATGACAGGAATACGATAATTAGGTGATTCTGCCTGAGGTGGTACTCGGGTCCTTGTATGGATTTTACCGAGATGCTACAATCTAGCCCCCTTAAAGAAAAATTTCATCCCAGAAATTAGTACCTCTTTGTACCCCTCAAGGATCTGAGGGTAGTTCTTACAAACTTCTACTTCCGTTTCCCAAGTAACCTCTTCCTCAGTGTGGTGTGTTCACAATACTTTCACGAGTGGGATAAGCTTGTTACGTAGCACTTGCTCCTTCCTATCTAGAACACGTGTTGGTCGCAATACATAGGTAGCATCTTCACTTAGATGTACTATCTCCCATTTGATAATATGGGTAGGGTCAGGAACATATTTCTTCAACATCGATACATAGAATACGTTGTACACGCCTACGAGTAGTGTGGGCAAGGCAAGACGGTATGCCACCACACCGACTTGGTCTAGAATCTGGAATGGGCCAATGAAACTCGACATGAGTTTTCCTTTCTTGCCAAAACGAAGTACTCCTTTCATTGGGGAAACCTTAAGGAATAGATGGTCCCCAACTTCAAATTTCAGCTGTCGCTATCTTGTATCGGCGTAACTCTTCTGTTTACTTTAGGCTACAAGAAGTCGATGCCTGATAATATTTGTCATACCCCAAACTTGAAAACCGGGCTCACAAAATTTTCGATCGCCAAATCTGGCACCGACAGCTTCCGTAGAACCCCATTCTCAGCTCCCGGCGCCCATTCGTCAGGTTCCGATCCTAGGATGCTACGAGGAGGATTTCTAATATTAGTTTAATTCATAATAAGCATAACCAAAGACATAACCCACAAATAACAACCAAAAACTCCATCACATTTCCACTATGATAAAAAACTTTACAAGTACAATGAGCATAAAGAGAAATACAATGATAAAGGACAAAAGCTCTAAGACGATCTGCCACGCGCTATAGCCTCAACGCTGCTGTTGTCCGATGTTACCTGCATGCAATGGTCATGCATAAGCTTACAGAAAGCTTAGAGGGCGGTGAAAGTTTGTACGCAAGGTAGTAATATGATTATGCAGTATTAGAGTAATGCAGAACCTGCTAGTGAATCCATGAATACCGTTAGTCGTACCAAGGTTATGCGATGCAAGGCGTGAATGATATCGTCCATACTAAGGCCATGCAATGCGAGATACAACTCAAGCATACGAACCCTCGTCTAAGTCCACATATCAATATAGCTCAAATATGGAATATCACCGAGGTCTAGTATACTCTAAACTAGATTACCGCCCCGTCGCGCGAAATAAGGTAAGTGGGAGAGACCTCACTATCCGCCTGCCAATATCGGGCTCGGTTCGTCGATAGTGGGCCCATTCATCGAGCTGGTCAAATTCAGCCTAGTTTTACCTCCTCCTCTCGGGCGGGTAAGGCCACACCCCCTTCCAACCGACCACGACAAATTGGAAAGCATAGCCGTCTGATAATCTGCATTCGACGCTCATGCACCCACTCGGTCTAAACGTTGGAGTAACCTCTTGGTACCATAAGGATTTAGGGACTTTCACCTAGGGATATCTATAACACCCCATGTAAAACAAGATTTTCGGTATCCAATCCTACCAACCACGATACGCCTGTGGAGGCTACGACTATGATGTCGCTAGGGCGTACCATAACCAGTCACATAATACAAAATGCATGAATCACACTATCCAGTCATGCAACAATCCTATGTGTATCGTGCGCTCATGTGGGGCAACACCACCTGACCGGAAGCCCCTAAACAATCTGTCCGAAGTCATATGCTATGATTAGTCACTTCTCATATCAAGTATACATATGATGCGTATGATCATGAATCATGGAAATATACTAAACATGTTATATGGTGATGGATGTTGTTCATAACGAAGATGGGTCTAAACGGTTTACAAGTATGACCTAACAATGGGCCCTAGGGAGAATTATAATGCGAACATTTAACCAACATTATTCTTACAATGTGGACGTCAAACTAACATTGTTCCCAAGGCACGACCGTCATAAACATCATTACACAAACCATGGTAGAGTCACACATTGTAATGGACTTGTGTACGTCCAATTGGGCCTCAACCCATGGGCCTTAGATACAACAAATGGGTCGCATAACATGGGCCTTATGTATATCAGGTGGGCCCTAATGGATGGGCCATAACTACATCAAGATGGGCCTAATCATATGAGCCTCATATATATCAAGGTGGGCCTCAACAACGGCCCTCGTATATCACATCCGCCTAACCAACTGGGCCCCAAGTACATCGCATCGCGCCTAGTCAAATGTGCCGAATCAATGGGTCGATTTAAATGGCCAAGTCAAATGGGCCAAATGTATATCAAATCGGCCCACCCTTATGTGTTGGAGATCCAACATATTCATAAGTTATCAAAGAGGTAGATGAAATGAAAACAATTACCAACTTAATTGAAAACTACCGTGGCCCTTAGGAGTTTGAACGGTGGATGGCACGGTCCACTATTTAAATGGTGGGGTCCACTTAAACTTTAGATCTAGCTCACCACTATTTTCCATGCTGTAAAATAATCTCACAAATGGTTGGACGACATGGATACAACACACGCATCATGGTGGGCCTCGCCGTTCAAATAGTGGACAGTGTCGATATACATCAAAGTGGGGCTTGCGAGCTTACTGTCTAGTAGTGGGACCCAAGAGTTTGCTGTCGTCAGATGACAATGGGTCCCACCATAAAAATAGATGGACGGCACATGTGGAACACATTTATCATGGTAGGACCTGCAGCACGTGCAGCGTGGATGCCTCCCTATTTAAGAGAAAAGGTGGGTCCCACGTAGGGCCCACCCTCATATATTATGTAAAGAATATATTATATAGTTGTTGCTATGCAACTTTTAGGCATTAAAGGGAGAGAGAGAGAGAGCAGCACGTGGCTGCTTTTTCTTCCTTTTTTTTTTTTCTCTCCTGCAACAAGGCAAAGGTGGGTCCACGTAGGGCCCACCACAACATCCCATAGTATACAATATATATATATTATATAATATAATATATCAACATATATATAATATAATATAATATATATAATATATAATATAATATAGTATATATTATATATTACACGTCCACGCCTTGGACGGCCTGGACAGTACATACATCATGGTGCTGCCCCACACGTGGGGTGGGTCCCACCATCCAAGGACGTGGACACCACACACTCACCACGGTGTGGCCCACCAAATGGATGGAAGATGTGGAATAGGGTGGGTCCGACGGACCCATCATCCAATCACACTTCACCGTTAGCCACCCTACTAGGGAATCGAGGTCAAGACCTCAGTGCTGCAATGAGGTATCTTTCACTCAGTTGCCAGTTGAGCTATGTAGCTGGGGGTGCACACACACCAAGGAGGGCCCCACACGGACGTGGGTCCCACCGTTTTGGACAGTGGACGGCTGGATATAACACATATATTGTGGTGTGGACCACCAAAATAGAGGGACGGCATGGATGGGTCCCATGGGTCCCACCGTTAGTACTCACTCCATCGTTATCACACCCTTGACAGTACACACCTCATGTCTGTACACATATTCCATATTATCCACCTCTACAGGGATCAATATCAAGACCTCAAGTGTTGAAACGAGGCATCTTTCACTCCTACCACATGAGTCATGTGGCTGGGTGGGCCCACATCAGGTCACACTTCACTGACAGCCACCGCCACTGATAGCCACCTCAAGGTGGGCCCCCAATGGATGGTTGGGATGGCACATAAACATCTTGGTGTGTCCCACATGGATGGGTCCACCGGTAGATGGCATGGATGATAAATATACATTAGGTGGCCAAGATCATAGAAAGAGAGAGGAAGAGAAAGACGCTGGCAAAAATGGAGAGGCCTCGCCACTATGGGCCCCTCTTTGATACAAAACCTACATCAAGGTGGATCCCATATGTATATGGACCCTTAAATCAAATAAATGAATGGAAGGCAAAAAATCCAAGATCACCCACCGCCTTCTTCTCGCTCTCTTGGTTTCCTATGCTCCTTAGCTTCGATCCTAACGGAGGAGATGGAGTTTGGATGGTTGAGATGGGAGATGAGAGGGTAGGAAAGGTGGGCCACACTTGTGGCTCTCTTGGAGTGGAAGAGCTTAGTCGTATGGAGGTTTTTGGGTTGCTTGGAATGTGATTTGAAAATGAAGGAGAGAGAGGGTTATAAAGAGAGAGGAGTGATGGGTGATGGATGTGATGAGTGATGGGCGTGTAAGAGACTTTTTAACTTTTGGGGTTTTTGGTGTAAGAAGGTATGGGCTTGTGTAAGAACTTTTTGACTTTGGGTTGCTTGGGAATGGGTGAAAGGTAATGTGTACTTGACATTATGGGATTGATTGATTGATTAATTGAGGTGACATCTCGTAGAGATTCTCTCGAAATTCACACGCACGACATTTTCCTCGCACCGAACGCTGGCCCACATCTCCTAGCCAGAGTATCGGATCGGCGCGTGAGTCACGGCATCGGAACCGCGGCGATGGTACGGTCACAAGGGTATAAGTCTCGGGTTGAGTCAACTTAGGGTGACGGCGTGTGACATAGGGTCGCACATAAATGTCGGTTAAGGGTCGAGGGTTGCCAGAATTCAACCGGGAAAACTGCGGGAACTTACGGAACGGTACGGTATAGGATACGGGGCTTACAGCTCTCCCTACCTAATAAAAATTTGTCCTTGAAATTTACATAATCATCGTAACTAGTCATAACTCATGATAGAGAAGAAACATAACATCACTATATAAAATCCGAGATAACATATAAAATATAACACATAAATAGTCATCAAAGAGATGGGGATAACGCTCTCAAATCTCACCCTCGCGCTCCCAAGAAGCCTCCTCAACAGAATGGTGACCCCACTGAACCTTCACCAACGGAATGACCTTGGTCCGGAGGACCTGCTCCTTCCGATCCAGGATACGAACCAGCTGCTCAATATAGGAAGCGTCCTGACGAACCTATAACGACTGCCAATCAATAACAGGAATGATGTCTGACCCACACTTCCTCAACATGGAGACATGGAAAATGTTGTGGATGCCAAACAACTGAGATGGCAAGGCAAGCCGATAGGCCACGGTGCCAACTCACCTAGTGATCTCAAAAGGTTCTATGAATCTCAGGGCAAGCTTGTCCTTTGCTCCAAATCAAACTACGCCCTTCATGGGCGAGACCTTGAATACACATGGTCCCCTACATCAAACTCTAATGGAAGACGCCGACGATCGGTAAAACTCTTCTGTTGGCTCTGAGTTGTGTGCATCCTCTGCCTGATGATATCGATAGCCTTTAACGTCTCCTGCACAAGCTCGAGACCTAGGAGATGGCGCTCTCTAACCTCGGTCCAACAACTCGGTGATCTACATGATCTGCCATATAGTGCCTCAAAAGGAGCCATGCTGATGGTTGCCTGATAGTTGTTGTTATATACGAACTCAGCCAATCGCAGATGCTCATCCCAGTTACCCCCGAAATCAATCGCGTAAGCCCGAAGCATATCCTCGAGGATCTGTTGACCCTCTCGGTCTGGCCATCGGTCTGTGGATGGTACGCGATACTGAGCTGCAATCCATCCCCATCGCTCTCTAGAAGCTCCCCCAAAATTGAGATGTGAACTTCGGGTCTCGGTCAGAAACGATCGACACTGGAATGTCATGCAGTCTCACAATCTCCTCGATGAATAACCTTGCAAGATGGTCCAAAGGCCAAGTCACACGAATTGGAAGAAAATGAGTCGACTTCGTCAGATGATCCACAACAACCCAGATGGCGTCATGACTACGCTGAGTCCTCGACAAACCCATAATGAAATCTGTCGATATGTGCTCTCACTTCCACATCGGGACACCCAACGGCTGCAATAGACCAGGGGGTCTCTAATGATCGGCCTTGACACGCTGGCACGTGTTACACTCGACCACAAAACTGGCGATCTAGCGATTCATCCCTGCCCAAAAATATTGTCGCCTTATGTTAGGTACATCTTCATTGAGCTAGGGTGGATAAAAAATCGCGATTGATGCACCTTGGTCATAAGATCTCTGCGTAACTCAGGAATATCCGGGACACAAAATCAGCCTCTGAAGCGAAGTCCACCATCTGCACCAATTTGCCAATCTGCCTGACTCTCAGATGCTGCCTCTGCTATGTAACTCTGCAACGACTCATCAGCCTACTGAGCCTCGATCACCCTTACGATAAGAGAGGGTTGAATCGATAGGTTCGATAAATGCATGATAGAAGACTGCAGGCCGAACTCGAAATCATACTCTTCTACATCCTCAAGCATCTGCCACTCCTGAATCATCATATGCGTCACCAGGCCTCATGGCCGACAGCTGAGGGCATCCGCCACCACGTTTGCCTTACCTGGGTGGTACTGAAGATTAAAGTCATAGTCCTTTAAGTGTTCCATCCAGCGCCTCTGCCTCATGTTCAACTCAGACTGCAAGAAGAGGTACTTCAAGCTCTTGTGGTCAGAGAAGAGCTCGAACCTAACCCCACAGAGAGTGCCTCCACACCTTCAGTGCGAAGACAACTGCAGCTAGCTCAAAACCATGCGTGGGGTAGTTCAGCTCGTGGACCTTGAGCTGACGAGATGCAAAGGCAACTGGTCTCCCATGCTGCATCAGGACAACACCCAAACCAATATGCGAGGCATCGGTGAATACAATAAATCCCTCACTCTTAGAGGGAAGAGTGAGGACAGGAGGGGACATGAGGCGGTCTTTCAATTCCATAAGCAGTCACTCACAGGCGTCGCTCCAAATAAACTCCTCACCCTTCCGAGTCAACCTGGTCAGCGGGGCTTCAATACGGGAGAAGCCCTCAATCAAACGTCAGTAGTAGCCTGCTAAACCAAGGAAACTGCAGATCTCGGACGCAGTCGTGGGCTGGCCCCATTAACGCACTGCCTCAACCTTCGAGGGGTCCACTGCGATGCCCTCCCTCGTCACCACGTGATTGAGGAACTTTACCTCCTCCTACCAGAACTCGCACTTCTCTAGCTTCGCATAGAGCTAGTGTGCGTGGAGGGTCTGCAATGTAACCTCTAAATGCTGCTTGTGCTCCTCACGGGTCCTCGAATAGATCAGAATGTCGTCGATGAAGAGTACAACAAACTGATCGAGATAAGGGCAGATGACCTCATTAATCAACTGCATGAATACCGCAGGCGCATTGCTCAGTCCAAAGGACATGACCTGAAAATCAAAATAACCGTAGCGCCTCCTGAAATCCATCTTCAGAATGTCCTCCTCTTGGACCCGAATCTGATGATAACCGGAACGCATGTCAATCTTTGAAAAGAACTGTGCACCCTGCAGCTGATCAAACAAATCATCGATCTTCGGGAGCGGTTACTTGTTCTTGACCGTGACCTTGTTGAGCTCGCGGTAGTCTACGCAGAGCCTCAACAAGACATCCTTCTTCTTCACGAAGAGTACTGACGCTCCTCACGGCGAACTGCTCGGACGGATAAACCCCCACTCACGCAACTCGTTCAACTGCTTCTGCAGTTCCTACAACTTCAACGGTGTCATATGATACGGGGCCTTCGAAATAGGTGCGGTACCGGGCACGAGATCAATCTGAAACTTGGTGAGTCGGTGAGGTGGTAATTCCAGAATCTTCTAGAACACATCGGAAAAATCGTAAACAATCGGCAACTGATTAATACAAGCGGCGAAGGCTCCTCAACGATGCAGGACATCAAGCAAGACAATGACTTTCCCTAGTGTAACGCCCTGAAAATCGGGGGTCGAGCATAAACTCAACTCCCGAGTTCCAGAACATCACTTATGCAACAAAATGAATGATGATTGAATGTTGACTGTATTCGTGCATTGAACATGAGTGAGATTAAGCCAAAACAGCATATCATACTCCAGAGACAGTTAAATTGCAAGCGGAAAACGATGATAGATAAATAAAATATATAAACTGTGATGAGTCTCCAGAGTGTGATAACATTACTAGGTTAAAATAATTACAAGTACAGTTCTAAAATATACCAAATGTGTAAGTGTAATATCTTCTATCCCAAGTACCATAGCCCCGTCAATGCATAAAAGCACTGTGTCTTTAGAGACCCGTCAGAGAGTTACATGATAGGAGAACTCCTCCTCATCACCATAGAAGTAGTCCGGCTCTACTTCATAAGCATCGCCATCATCTGAAATTCAACAAATCTGGTTGGTGTGTACAACACCGTCCCGTAACGTGGGAGTGAGTGATCAACTCAGTGGAATAGTAAAGCATAGGTTAACATGTTATCAATTCAATCAAGCAGTAATGATAAAGCAGTACAAATCAAACAATTCTAACTACTCTTATTAAGTGCGAGAATGAAATGACATGATGCTGTATGCCCTTGCTAAACCACCCTCATGCGACATCATCTTACATTCGCGAATGCTTAACTCCCTCAGTGCGCCACATCTACTAAGCACGTGCGGTGCGATGATGATCATGATTACCGAGTTATCATTAGTCCATTTCAAACAGCAGTATTGGGAAACTAAGGTACCTCCCTTGTATCATTCCCAAACATGATCCATTCTAGGGTCATCAGTCCCAGTTAATCTCATACGATATTATGGTTTGAGAGGCGTAGCGAAGGCATCACAAAGGGCTCGTCACCCGTCAGCACGGATACAGATCTCACTGTATGCGGCTCAATTGCTGACCGTCAGCTCGAGTACAGGCCTCACCGTACTCGGCTCAATCACTAGCCGTCAGCTCGAATACAGGTCTCACCGTACTCGGCTCAACTCATACTCCAGTTGCTGTAAAAGACTCGTCGCCAATCACAGACCTTGGAGTATACTCGAAGATATTACAGAGGACTCGTCGCCCGTCAGCACGAGTACAGGTCTCACCGTACTCGGCTCTCGCCGTAAGTATCGACTGACTCAAATATAGTGTCCCATACCACCATAATCGGCTCACGAGTCTAGTTGCTCATTGGTCACTACAGGGAGGCACGTGGCCCCAGCGTAGGCCGAATTTCGACTCGACCACGGTGTCCCATACCACCATGCCCGGCTCATGAGTCTTAGCGGATCGAGGTACCATGGTTAAAAGGGATTTCACTGGTAAGTTTGGTACCCTAGGTTCAAGCAGTAACGACCAAACATGGTGAACATACATAAGACAGATCGGGTTACTTGACGAGCTCGGCTAGCTCGAGCGCACAACAAGTTGAACGACATGAAGTGCATAAGCACTTCGTATGGCCAACCACTATCGCCAACCGAAGTACGACTCGGGTTCGTCGAACACATCTCACGTGGCAAATGAATCGCAGCCACGAATTCAATTCTGGTACCGATTGTCTGGACTATAATCATAGCCCCAAACACGATAACTTGCAGATAGATAAAGCAGTAATAGATCAAGATTCAACTCATACAATCAAGGTATGGTATTATCCGTTTAGGGCTGCCAGGGCTGTTGCATGCACTCGTTGCTCTGCTCCCCCATCACCCATGACGGATCATACAATGTAAATATAAATTTAAACATATGCATTACATAGTTATAATCATAAAGCAGTTGAGCATGTTATGAATCACAACACAAGCATGAGTTTATACATGTTCAATTCCTAATCACACAACAATCCAAGGAGATCATACACATAGTTAAAAGAGGTTGAGAATCACATCTCAACACCCTTATACATTACAATTTGCTAACTACTACTCATTCAGACATTCCAAGAAACACTTAAACAAACATACATCAACATACATGACATACGTCGATCACATAGGCATTAGGCCAAATCCTTTCCCTAGGGAGTTGCCCCAATCATAACACGCGTACACCCACGACGGAATTCATGGCAAGCAGGAATCCAAGTTCCATATTCATTCAGTCATTTCCACAAACACTTGGGCCACACATTTTATCATATATGGTGTATGTTGGCCGTGGCGTGATTTAGGGCAAATCCTTTCGTCAAAAGGGTATCACCAATACAACAATCATGAATCCATGACAATTAGTCATGGCGAGCACGAATGAGGATTCTATACTCATTCAGTCATTTTCACAAACACTTAGAATACACTAATACAACATACATGGTGTATGTTAGCAAAACATGTATTAGGGCTATCCTTTAGCCAAGTGAGTATTTTATCCATGTATAATATATTACTACAGCAAATAATCATGATAAATGCATCTCCAAAATTTATATGTATATAGTATTTTCTAGAATACGCATTTTCAACGTACATAATGTATACAAGCAAACATGTATTACGGCGATTCCCTTCGCCAAGAAAATATTTTATATGCACATAATATATTTATACGACAATTAATCATGACAACACATCGCTAAAATATACATGTATACGGTACTTCTTACAATACCGTATTTCTACATACATAGTGTTTATTAGTAAACATGTATTTAGGCGAATCCTTTCGCCAAATAAGTATTTTATCCATACGTCATATATCCATACGACAAATAAACATGTCAAACACATTTCCATAAAAAATACATATACGGTATTTTATATGAATACCTAGAGTATGTGAAATTCCAAATTCTACAATTCTAGTCGAAACTGAAAATGGAAAGCACTTTGTACATGTGCAATTGCATGCAGATCATGAATCTATCATTATCTGACATTGAAAGCGTTGAAAACCATAACCTATACACCTAAAGTCCGCACCTTGTGTCGTAGAATCGTAACGGAGTTGATAGGTTCGCTAAGCTTCCGTATACGGGAGTTTGGCAACCTATGGAACGAAATACGTTAGCTATTTCATAACCTACAACCTAAAAAACCCTAAAACAGGTTAGGGTTAGGGTTTCTTACCTAGAAACGACACCGGAATCGCCGGGAAAGCGATGAGAATCAGGCGGTGGAGCCCGAATAGCGGCAGGGAACAGCAGCAGGGAGTTCCTCCCACATCTCCCTCACTTTCTCTCTCTTTTCTCTCTCTCAAATCCAAATTCGTATGACTGCCATGAGAGAGGGTTTAAGGTCCTTATATAGTCTCAAAACTTACCGAAATAGACTCCTGTTCAAGGGTTACTGCTAATATAGGTATTTCGTCACTTTTCCAACTTAAAAGAAGGGTTCTGGTGGCCCTCCTTGAGCCAAACGTCAGACTTAAGCTCTCCACACATGGATCTACGTGGGATTACACTTTCGACTCGATTGAATTCCCAGATCGCACGTGGCGGACCACTTTCAGTTCAACGGTCAGTGGGCCATGATCCGAAATTCCAAGTACATGTAAATGTTCCTGAATTTTTTCCTGATCCGAGGGTGTAATTTGGTCTGATTCTGACGGTCTGGTTGCTTAATACTGATGCGCAAGCGAATGGTGCCAGATCACTATTCCAGATATTTATTTTGTAAAGAGAATAGTGTTTTTCACACTCCCTCGCTCCGGACTCAAGCGAATGGCCGTGGGACATCGGCTGGACCTGATTTCTGAGGTGGTTGTCAAGCCTAGTGAGGCGGTCCTAGTTCCTTAACTTCTTGTTAATCGGATTTCTGATGTGCGGTCTAGACCTAATACGAAGTTTCGAGATGCTCCCGTGAGCAGCCGGGTAATGAGATTGATCATAAGTTTTAGGGTAACCTAGCGTCAATGATTCTACAAGTTTTGAGTCTTGCAGAACGTATTTAAAGCGATTGGTGCTAATTTCACAGGCACTCTAGTTTAACACTAGCTAAATCTCACTTAATTTCTAAAGGATTTAGTCCTGTAAGATTTCTGTCTGAGATGGTACTTAGTCATTTGTAGTTTGTATCTGAAGTGATCCAAGTTATACTACTTAGCTAGTTTAAGATAGTGTCTAGGGCAAAAGTGCTTTGAAAAATTGAAAGAACAAGGTAGTGAAGGGTGGGATTTGTAAAGGAAAAGGGTTAAGGAGCGATTTTAGACTGTGGGATTTAGTTCTGACAAGTTAATAAGGTGTTAGGATCGACCCATCGCCTAAGAGCGTCTAATCCCAGGTTGGGAAAAATCCGGGATGTTACACCTAGGGCTCTGCAACGAATTGAAACTACGACAAGCCTGATATACAGAACGTGACTGTCCTTGCAAAGCAGTCCAAGATGGCGTGGTACTTCGCAAGTCAATCCATGCCCAAGATAACGTCAAAATCCGACATTGGCAGCACGTACAAGTCGGCAGGCAATAAAATCTCTCTCACTAACATGGGGCAAGACGAACAAAAGTGGCCTAATACTGTAGTCTTCTCCTAGGGCCTCGATATGGTCAACCCCTCTCGAGCAGACTCTATCGGTAATCCAGTCGAATGACAGAATCCCTCGGACATAAACGAGTGCGAAGCACCAGAATCAAACAAAACTCGAGCAATGCATGCAGAGACTGGAGGTATACCCTCAATGACTCCTCCAGATGACTGAGGATCCTGCTGAGCCACGTAAAATCTAGCCCGAGTCGGCTGGGGAGGTTCATGTCCCCTATGAGCGTGTTGTTGTTGCTGTGGTCATTGAGGTGGTCGAAACTGCTGTCTCTGTTGTAGCAGTCTCAGAGGAGGTACTGATGCTGCTACTGAGGTGGTCTTGGTGGTGGGGGTTATTGTCGCTGCTGTTGTGGGGTTCTCTGCTATTGCTGCGGTGAAGGCTGCTGTCGCTGCTGCTGCGGGCGGGGACAATCTCATATACGGTGCCCCATCACACCGCACCCAAAACACGTGCCGGTGAACTGCCTCAAAGGTGGTGCTGAAGGTGCTGGTGGCGCTCGGAAGGTTGGGCGACCCATGCGCCTCTGCTACTGCGGTCGATGCTGCTGCAAGTCACTGGAAGGAGAGTGCCTCTTCCAGTCTCTTCTCTGACCATGATCAGAGTGAGAACCGACCCACCTATCCTAAAAAATCTGAGCCTTCCGTACCACCCCCTCAAAAGTCGGGAGCTCATGCCTAATGACACGGCCTCGAAGACCGTAACGTAAGCCTTCCTCAAATCGGTGGGCTCTCCTCTCATCATCATCCACCAAGTATGGATCAAATCTGGACAGTGTTACAAAACAAGCCGCGTACTAGGCCACTGTCATATCACCCTGCGTACTCGCGCACTCCTGCTCGGCCTAGTCCAATGAAACAACAGGGTGCCTGTCCTTCCCCTATAGTGCAACTGTGATAGCCTGTAACATCTGCTGTAACTGGGAGGCACTTACAGATACTGTCGAATCTGCACCGGTTTCTAGTAGAGGAGCTGCATCCATCAGCTGGGCAGTAGGAATCTCTGGTGGTGGAGCGGGGATTGTCGGTGGTAGTGCGGGAGTGTCATGTGGTGGTGCGGGAGTCTCAGGTGGTGGTGCGGGAGTCGATCGGGTCACTCTCCTGGGCATCTTATCCTATAGGAAAGAATGAAGGTGCATATCAACTTTAGAAAACTCTCGAAGGCATGTAAATTAAAGGTTGGTAACAGCAGACTACTAAGCTATCTGGACTTGGGGCACAATCATCCGAACTCATAGCAGACATGTAATGTTGTTCTTAGTTATTCTCGAGTTATGCTCTAATACCAACTTCTGTCACGCCCCAAACTCAGAAACTGGGCTCACAAAATTCGCGATTGCCGAATCCAGTGTCGACAGCTTCTGTAGAACCCGATTCTCGGCTCCCGGCGCCCATTCGCAAGGTTCCGATCCTGGGATGCTACGAGGAGGATTTCCAATATTAGTTTAATTCGTAATAAGCATAACCAAAGGCATAACCCACAAACAACAATAAAAAACTCCATCACATTTCCATTATGATTAAAAACTTTACAAGTACAATGAGCATAAAGGAAAATACAATGATAAAGGACAAAAGCTCTAAGATGATCTCCCACACGCTCTATCCTTAACGCCGCTGATGTCCGACGTCACCTGTACGCAACGACCGTGCATAAGCTTATAGAAAGCTTAGAGGGCGGTGAAAGCATGTGCGCAAGGTAGTAATATGATTATACAGTATCAGAGTAATGCGGAACCTGCTGGTGAATCCATGAATACCGTTAGCCGTACCAAGGCTATGCGATGCAAGGTGTGAATGATATCGGCCATACCAAGGCCATGCAATGCGAGATGCAACACAAGCATACGAATCCTCGTCTAAGTCCACATATCAATATAACTCAAATATGGAATATCACGGGGTTCTAGTACACTCTAAACCATATTGTCATCCCATCACGCGTAATAAGGTAAGTGGAAGAGACCTCACTATCCGCCTGCTAATATCGGGCTCGGCTCGTCGATAGCGGACCCATTCCTTAAGCTGGTCAAACTCAGCCTAGCTTTACCCCCTCCTCTCGGGCGGGTAAGGCTGCACCTCCTTCCAACCAACCACGACACAGTGGAAAGCGCTTCCATCTGATAATCGGTATTCAGTGCTCATGCACCCACTCGGTTTAGACGTTGGAGCAACCTCTTGGTACCATAAGGGTTTAGGGACTTTCACCCAGGGATATCTATAGCACCCCATGTAAAATAAGATTTTTGGTATCCAATCCTGCTAACCATGTTACGCCTGTGGAGGCTACGACCCTAATGTCGCTAGGGCGTATGGTAACCATGTCACACAATGCGAAATGCATGAATCACACTATCCAGTCATACAGCAATCCTACGCGTATTGTGCGCTCATGTGGGGCAACATCGCCTCACCGGGAGCCCCTAAACAATCTGCCAGAAGGCATATGCTATGATCGATCACTTCTCATATCAAGCATACATATGATGCATATGATCTTGAATCATTGAACTATACTAAACATGTTATATGGTGATAGATGTTATTTATAACGAAGATGGGTTTAGACGGTTTACAAGTATGACCTTACAATAGGCCCTAGGGAGAATTATAATGTGGACATTTAACCAACATTTTTCTTACAATGTGGATGTCAAACCAACATTGCTCCTAAGGCACGACCATCATAAACATCATTACACAAACCATGGTAGAGTCACACATTGTAATGGACTTGTGTACATCCAATTGGGCCTCAACCTATGGGCCTTAGATACAACAAATGGGTCGCATAACATGGGCCTTATGTATATCAGGTGGGCCCTAATGGATGGGCCATAACTACATCAACATGGGCCTAATCATATGGGCCTCATATATATCAAGGTGGGCCTCAACAACGGGCCTCGTGTATCACATCTGCCTAACCAACTGGGCCCCAAGTAGATCGCATTGGGCCTAATCAAATGTGCCAAATCAATGGGTCGATTTAAATGGCCGAGTCAAATAGGGTAAATGTATATCAAATCGGCCATATTCATAAGTTATCAAAGAGGTAGATGAAATGAAAAAAATTTCCAACTTAATTGAAAACTACCATGGCTCTTAAGAGTTTGACCGGTGGATGCCACGGTCCACTATTTAAATGGTGGGGTCCACTTAAACTTTAGATCTAGCTCACCACTATTTTCCATGCTGTAAAATAATCTCACAAATGGTTGGACGACATGGATACAACACATGCATCATGGTCGGCCCCACCATTCAAATAGTGGATGATGTCGATATACATCAAAATGGAGCCTGCAAACTTACTGTCTAGTAGTGGGACCCACAGAGTTTGCTGTTGTCAGATTGTAACGGTTCCCACCATAAAAACAGATGCACGACATGTGTGGAACATATTTATCATGGTGGGACCTGTGGCACATGCAGCGTGGCTGCCTCCCTATTTAAGAGCAAAGGTGGGTCCCACGTAGGGCCCACCCTCATATATTATGTAAAGAATATATTATATAGCTGCTGCTATGCAACTTTTAGGCATTAAAGGGAGAGAGAGAGAGAGCAGCACATGGCTGCTTTTTCTTCCTTTTTTTTTTCTTTTTCTCTCCTGCAACAAGACAAAGGTGGGTCCCACGTAAGGCCCACCACAACATCCCATAGTATACAATATATATTAAATAATATAATATATCAACATATATATATATAATATAATATAATATAATGTAATATATAATATATATAATATAATATAGTATATATTATATATTACACGTCCACACCTTGGACGGCCTGGATAGTACATACATCATGGTGCTGCCCCACACGTGTGGTGGGTCCCACCGTCCAAGGATGTGGACACCACACATTTTACATCAAAGTGGAGCCTGCAGACTTACTATCTAGTAGTGGGACAAACAAAGTTTGTTGTCATCAGATGGTAATGGATCCCACCATAAAAACAGATGGACGGCACGTGTGGAACACATTTATCATGGTGGAACCTGCAGCATATGCAGCGTCGCTGCCTCCCTATTTAAGAGCAAAGGTGGGTCCCACGTAGGGCCCACCCTCATATATTATGTAAAGAATATATTATATAGCTACTGCTATGCAACTTTTAGGCATTAAAGGGAGAGAGAGAGAGAGTGAGAGAGAGAGAGCAGCACGTGGCTGCTTTTTCTTCCTTTCTTTTTTCTTTTTCTCTTTTTTCTTTTTCTCTCCTGCAACAAGGCAGAGGTGGGTCCGACGTAGGGCTCACCACAACATCCCATAGTATACAATATATATTATATAATATAATATATCAACATATATATAATATAATATAATATATAATATATAATATAATATAATATATAATATATATAATATAATATAGTATATATTATATATTACACGTCCACGCCTTAGACGGCTTAGACAGTACATACATCATGGTGCTACCCCACATGTGGGGTGGGTCCCACCATCCAAGGACATGGACACCACACACTACATATCAAAGTGGAGCCTGCAGACTTGCTATCTAGTAGTGGGACCCACAGAGTTTGCTGTCGTTAGATGGCAATGGTTCCCACCATAAAAACAGATGGACGGCACGTGTGGAACACATTTATCATGGTGGCACCTGCAGCACATGCACCGTGGCTGCCTCCCTATTTAAGAGCAAAGGTGGGTCCCACGTATGGCCCACCCTCATATATTATGTAAAGAATATATTATATAGCTGTTGTTATGCAACTTTTAGGCATTAAAGGGAGAGAGAGAGAGAGAGCAGCACGTGGCTGCTTTTTCTTCATTTTTTTTCTTTTTCTCTCCTGCAACAAGGCAGAGGTGTGTCCCATGTAGGGCCCACCACAACATCCCATAGTATACAATATATATTATATAATATAATATATTAACATATATATAATATAATATAATATAGTATATATATAATATAATATATATTATATTATATATTACATGTCCACGCTTTGGACGGCCTGGATAGTACATACATCATGGTGCTGCCCCACACGTGGGGTGGGTCCCACCGTCCAAGGACGTGGACACCACACACTCACCACGGTGTGGCCCACCAAATGGATGGACGATGTGGAATAGGGTGGGTCCCACGGACCCACCATCCAATCACACCTCACCGTTATCCACCCTATTAGGGAATCGAGGTCAAGACCTCAGTGCTGCAATGAGGTATCTTTCACTTAGTTGTCAGTTGAGCTATGTAGCTCGGGGTGCACATGCACCATGGAGGGCCCCACACGGACGTGGGTCCCACCATTTTGGATGGTAGACGGCTGGATATAACACATATACTGTGGTGTGGCCCACCAAAATGGAGGGACAACATGGATGGGTCTCATGGGCCCCACCATCAGTCCTCACTCCACCGTTAGCACACCCTCAACAGTACACACCTCATGTCAGTACACATATTCCATGTTAGCCACCTCTATAGGGATCAATATCAAGACCTCAAGTGTTGAAACGAGGCATCTTTCACTCTTACCACATGAGTCATGCGGCTGGGTGGTCCCACATCAGGTCACATTTCACTAGCAGCCACCCCCACTGATAGCCACCTCAAGGTGGGCCCCCAATGGATGGTTGGGATGGCACATAAACATCATGATGTGTCCCACATGGATGGGGTCCACTGGTAGATGGCATGGATGATAAACATATATTAGGTGGCCAAGATCATAGAAAGAGAGAGGAAGAGAAAGACACTGGCAAAAATGGAGGGGTCCCGCCACGATGGGCCCCTCTTTGATACAAAACCTACATCAAGGTGGGTCCCACATATATATGGATCCTTAAATCAAATAAATGAATGGAAGACAAAAATTCAAGATCACCGTACTTGACATGATGGGATTAATTGATTGATTAATTGAGGCGACATCTCGTAGAGATTCTTTCAGAATTCGCACGCCCGGCATTTTCCTCGCATCGAACGCTAGCCCACATATCCTAGCCAGAGTATCGGATTGACGGACGAGTCATGGTATTGGAACCGCGGCGACGGCGCAGTCGTAAGGGTACAAGTCTCGAGTTGAGTCAACTCGGGGTGACGGCATGTGACGCAGGGTCGTGCATAAATGCCGGTTAAGGGTCGAGGGTTGCCAAAATTCTACTGGGAAAACCGCGGGAACCTATGGAACGGTACGGTCTAGGATACGGGGCTTACAAATTAATGTTCTCTGAGGTCGCCTGTACCAAATTTGTGCCAACCAGACTCTTCTCGCCAACTTCTGCCCAACAATGTGGAGCTCGACATGGGCGTCCATATAAGGCTTTGTAAGGAGCCATGTCAATGCTTGCTTGGAAGTTGTTGTTAACACAAACTCGACATAGGGGAGACGGTCATCCCAACTATCCTTGAAATCAAGCACGCAAGCTCGTAACATGTCCTCAAGTATCTGATTTACCCATTCCGTCTGCCCATCGGTCCGTGGGTGGAATGCGGTACTGAACTTCAGTTTCACTCCCATTGCTTCTTAGATTCGAGTCCAGAAAATAGACATGAATCGTGTCTCGGTCCTGCACAATCTCTATAGGAACCTAATGCAGTCGTACTATCTCCTTAATATACATCTTGACTAGATCATCTGTCGAATTGAAAATTCTAATCGGAAGGAAATGGGCTAATTTTGTCCATCGGTCCACAATCACCCAAATGGAGTCATGCCCATTTCTCATCTTCAGTAACCTAGAAATGAAATCCATAGATATGAAATCCCACTTCCACTTGGCTATGGGCATGGGCTGAAGTAAACCAGGGGGTTGGCGATACTTGGCCTTGACTTGCTGGCGCGTGAGACAATGGGACACGAAGTCTGCTATTTGGGCCTTCATGTTGTCCCACCAGTATGAACGCTTCACTTCTCGATACATCTTTGTACTACCTGGATGCATCGCCAGCTTTGAATTGAGGGTTGCTTCTAGAACTTCTCTCCTCAAGTCATGGAAGTTTGAGACACATAGGCAGCCATGATATCGCAAACCTCCATCCAAGCCAATCCTCCATTCAGATTCTTCACTGTCGCTCGCACGCTCTTTCATCTTCACCAACAGTTCATCTTCTTTTTGAGCTCTAATGATTTGGTCATCGATAAGTTGTTACACATGGAAATGTGGGACGCTCTCGAATGGCTCCTCCATTGTCAGTTTATGCTCGAAATCTCACACGAATTCCACCATATTCCACTCTTCTATTATCAGTGGGCCGGCAAATTCTATAGTTTTCTTATGGCTCATCGCATCGGCCACAAGGTTGGCCTTACCAGGATGGTAGGAGACCTCAAACTTGAAGTCTTTCAAGGTCTCCATCCATCGGTGTTGCATTATATTTAGGTCCCTCTGTGTAAAGATGTATCTAAGCTCATATGGTCGCGAAAGAGCTTGAACTCCTCTCCGTAGAGGTAATGTCTCCAAAGCTTTAATGGGAAAATGACTGCTGCCAATTCCAGCTCATGAGTGAGGTATTTTCTTCATTTTCCTCAACTGTCGTGAGGCATATGCGATCAACCTATCCTTCTGCATAAGTACACAACCCAAATCGACTGGAGAAGCATAAGTGTAAATGGTATATTTGACCCCTTGCTCTGGCAGTACTAGCACGGGTGAGGACGTCAGCTTGTCCTTTAATTCCTGAAAGGCTGCTTTTACTTTCTCGTTCTAAGAAAACTTAAGATCTTTCCGAGTGAGTTATGACAATGGTCGGGCTATCTTGGAGAAGTCCTTAATGAATCGGCGGTAATAGCCGGCAAGTTCAAGGAAACTCCTCACTTCTGTAACTGAGCCGGGCTACTCCCAGTCCTGTACCGCAGTCACCTTGGCAAGGTCCACGACGATTCCTTCATTGGAAACTACGTGTCCCAGGAACTTGACTTCTTCCTTTCAAAAGTTGCATTTTTTATACTATGCAAATAACTAATTCTTCTTGAGAGTATCAAAGACTGCTCGCAGGTGTTCTTTGTGATCTTTCCGACTCTTAGAGTATATCAAAATGTCATCTATAAATACGATGATGAATCGGTACAGATACGGCCGAAACAGCTAGTTCATGAGATCCATGAATACGGCCAGTGCGTTTGTAAGTCCAAACGGCATTACGAGGAACTCGTAGTGCTCGAAGCTGGTTCTGAAAGTTATTTTCTGCACGTCTTTATTCTTGACGTGCAACTGATGATACCCAGACTATCTTAGAGAAATACTTTGCCCCCTTCAACTGGTCAAACAGGTCATCTATTCTGGGCAGAGGATACTTGTTCTTAACCGTGACATGATTTAGTCTGTGATAATTAATATACAGCCGCAGCGATCCGTCCTTCTTCTTTACAAACAACACAGGTGCTCCTCAAGGAGATACGCTCGGTCGTATGAAACCCGAGTCTAATAAATCGTCAATCTTCTTCCTCAACTCCTTCATTTCACATGGAGGCATACGATACGTCGGTAAGGAGATAGGTATCGCACCTGGCACAAGGTCGATGGTAAAGCCGATCTCGCATTGAGGAGGTAGTCCAAGGATCGTTCTGAAAATGTCTGTGAAATCTTAGACTACTGGTGTGTCCCCAAGTGACGGATCATCATAATTCTATAACTGGGAAGCATAACAACTGATACGGTAGGGCCAACTGACCTGAACCGGGAAAGTGAAGGTCGTATTTTTGGGCCCATGTGCTGTCACCAATCTAGTTTCACAGTCGATCTCGACCTTCATTTCAGTGAGCCAATCCATGCCGAGGATGACGTCGTAATGATATACCATGGTTACAATCAAGTCAATGTACACCACCCTACTTTATAAGTCTATCGGGCAATTCTGACAAAGCTTAGTGGCGTTAGTAAAAGTTCATGTTGCTGCGATGACTCTCACCCCAACTATAGGGGTCGTATTTAGCCCTAAACGCTTGATTGTAGAGTATGCTATCATCGAAATGGTGGGCCCGGTGTCCACCAATAGAAATACTGGTGTACCTTGGATGTGGGCAGTAACTTCGAAGGCTAACGGTACTGCAACTGCAGATTTAGATGCTTCGGCTGCAAGGGCATGTACTCGAACTTGTTGAGGACGATTGGGTTACGCTGCCATCGGTCGTTGAGGTGGCCTGTATCGAGGTGCAGGATGTCGGTTGAATGGTTGTGCCGGTGGTGCAGATCTTAGAGGTGGAGCCGATATAACTTATGGTGGCTAGCGATTGATCTCATGAGGAGGCGTAAAGTCGTTGTCCCTCATCTTACTAAAACAAAAGGGCTCTGTATGGTTCATCTTGTTACAATTGACACACCAAAGATCAGATCGCCTTTGCTGGACTGGCGAAGCTAGTTATCTGGGGGGCGAATTTGCACGTGGCCTCTTGCCAAGAAATGGTTGGTTCGGTAATTCAGGCCGAGGCCTCGGGCCCATCAGCATGTGTGTCTGAGAGACTCTCTCACCATCCTGCTCAGCCACAAGGAGATGTTCACTAGCTCAGCATAGTTGGGAATGCTAGCGCAACACATCTTGGTGTGGAAATCAACCCACAGTCCCTCTGAAAATAGCCACATTCTCATCGGCTCATTTTCCAAGATCAAAGGAGCATATCTGCCTAGCTTCATGAACTGGTTTTCATGTTCTGTCACTGTCATCCCCCTTGTTAAAGGTAAAGAAATTCACCCTCATTCTCATTACAGTAAGGGGGAAGTACTTTTCGAGAAAACAAGTTTCGAACTCATCCCACATCCCTGCAAATCCTGTGAGAACGGTTCATAGGATTCTATCTCACCAAAGACTGGCATCCTTTTCAAACATATAAGTAACAAGCTCAACTTGCTCTGCTTCAGTACAATGCAACGACCTCAACATCTTAGATATGTGATCCAACCAGTACTCAGCCTCCTCAAGTCTATGAGTACCCGCAAAAATGGGAGGACGGAGGCGTTGAAAGCGCTCAAATAGGCCACTTGTATTCATAGTTTCGACAGCCTGTATGGGTGGCATAGGCGGGACCACATGCATGTTTTAAGCAATGGCCCTTGCAATAGTAGACAAAACTTGTTGTTGTTGTTGCATTAGGAGCATCATCTGCTCCAACCTATCATGGGGAGAGGCCGCCTGAGGCACGTGTGGCGTTGACATAAATGCATGGTTCTGATTCAGAACTGGTGGTGCACTAAGTGTTGGCCCATTCATGGGGCCAGTGGCCAGCTGTAAATCTGGCATTATCTCAATACCCAAGCCCAAACTATGGTCCGTGTGGCTATCGCTTGGGGGAGGTGCCCCATCAATCGATCCGCCAAGTGGGAGACATGCCATATTTTGAGTGGTTTTAGGAGGCATTCCCTATATACAACATAAGGTGCAATGTTTACAGGATTAGGATAATGTTAAACACTTTTCCAAACATTTTACACATTACTAAACAAAAGAAACTCCATGCATTTCATTTAGCCAAAATTGTCATAGTACATATGATGTAGTATTACATGAATTATGTCAGAGAATGCATGTGATCTAATTTAACAAAAGGCTTTAACACTGATTAACCTAACATCCAACTAAGCCCAACTAAGGCTTTACAAAAAAATGAGAACAACAACTACAAACATATGACTAGTCCTCTGATTCTGACGAGGGCGGAGGCGCTCCCTTATCCTGCATACAACACAGGAGGGCCTTTAGAGTACGAGACATCTTCTTGAACTTTTTCTTCAGTTAGGCCTAGTTCTCCTCGATCTTCTGCTTTATGTGGGCCTGGTTGTCTTCAATCTTAGCTATGTGGGCTTCTAAGGTAGTCCGGTCATGGCTGTCCTCATGTGTAGCAGTAAGAGGTCCCCCATTTGAGTCTTGGGCCTCCTCCTCTTCTTCCTGCTCCTCTTCCTCACTGCCTTTCTCTTCTTCATTTCCTTCATCTTCTTCACTGCCTTCCTCTTCTTCATTTCCCTCCTCTTCTTCACTTCCTTCCTCTTCTTCAGTCTCTTCTTCTATCTCATCCCCGTACTCATTAAGCCTTACTTAGTGTTGCCTAGGGCCTATGCCCATATTGTTGAGTGTAATTTCATTGATGAAATGGATTAGGGCAAGGTTATTCATATTGAGTCTGAAGCTGAAATTTTGGGCGATCTTGCAGATAAGTAGGCCGAAAGGGAGTGAGGCGTCTCCCCTAGTAGATCATGCAGTGTTGATTATCTGAGTTGAGGCGAGAGTAGGTAGGCACAACTTGTCTCCCTGTCCAGCTATGTACAGGAAATCCACCATGAATTGAGTACATTCTATGCGGTTGCTCCACCTATGATACACGTTGTACGTGCATATATAGTGTAGGCAAAAATCTACCATCATCTGAGTCGATGCGAGGCTATTTCCTCAACTTCATCGCTCAAGTTGGTGGCAAATGAAACAAGTGCGGTGATTTCTCTCCCACTCACAAGTGAGATTTGTCTCACTGGCATGTATAACTCCATGTTCTATTCCCATGATACGTGTCATTACATCCACATCGACCTTGGCATGAGATCTTCCCAACGGTATGATAAATTGAAGAGGCACTAGAGTTGGGTCCCGTATGTGAGCATTGAAGGCTCGTACAGTGCCTCAACATGATCTTCAAACAAAACTTTGTGACCACAAAACTTACCGAGTTCGGCGCTAGCCGGTAGTGACCTTTCTATCGAGACTCGAGGGTCGAGATCCCGTTTCAACCTTCGCTCGGTGCTTGCACTAGTTTCGGCGATCGCCGTCTTCTTAGAACGACTTGGACGGCTAGGCTCGGCTTCATCCGAGGCCGCTCTCTTCTTTCCCATAAGGGAGAGGAGCGTTGAGATGGAGAAAATGGCAGTGACTAGCTCAAAGAGGGCCATTAAGTTAGAAAAGCTTTGAGAATGAAGTGGGTTCGAAGGTTTGCGAGTTATGAGACACAAAAGGAAGGTTTTGTGCTTAAATAGGTGAGAATAATAGAGATGGAGAGATAAAAAGGGTAGTTTTTAAGGAATGGTGATGGATGAGTGTTGGATGTAGAAGAAATGAGTGGTTTGAATTGATGGAGAAGGAGATTTGAGAGGGAAGGAGAGTCTTGAAGGGTTTGGGGGTGTTTTTGGGGTAGGAGTAGGGTGAAACGAGCAGGGGGCAAAAGGGGTTAAGTGGAAGGTCCCACATGTGGGAGTGGCCCCACATGGGGGGTCGGTGGCCGTAGCCGCTACCGCGGAGGCCAACCCCTCCCGGGGTGCCATATATGCGCGTGAGACCCCCTGGGCCCCATCGTATTTCATGTTTTGGGTCTTTAAGCCCGCACGGTCTGTTTTCCTATCTGCACATGCATGCATTCGTGCCTCTTGGCCTGTTTCAGGTTTTATATTTGTTGACTAACAGTTCAAACTCGTCGATTGATGGCCTAAAGATGACTGAGACCAATTTACATTATCTAGGACGCGTACGGGCTACACTACAGAAGTCAATCTCCCCCGTTAGCAAAACTTTGGGATCCTAATGTTGTCTCTAAATTCCATCGCTCCCTTTTCTAAGTCAGAGTGAGTCAGAGTGCGTCGTGTTTCTAATAACGTAGGTCTAGTTTAATCTAAATCATGCTCTGATACCAACTTGTAATGCCCTGGATTTCGAGGGTCGAGCAAAGCTCTACTCCCGAGATCCAACACATCACTTATGCAACATGGATAATAATGTTCAGATTTTATCAATATTAATGAGTTAAACATGAGTGGGATTATACTAAAATAGTATATCATACTCTAGATATAATTAGATTAAGCAAGCGAAAGACCGAAACATATATTTTTAAGTATGTAAGTGTTTCACAACCTCCAGAGTATGAGTATGTTACCGGGCTGAATATATACAAAATTGACTAACTATCAAAATGTAAAGTGTCCAACTAATTCATATGTCCCTGTAATCTCGTCGAATCAGTATGAGGTTTACATAGACCGGCCCGAGAGCTGAACGTAGCAGAATTCTTCCTCCTCATCTATGAAGTCCAACCCTACTGAATAGGCTTCCCCATCACTTACATCTAAACCAGAGTCTGGTTGGTATTTTAAAACATTGTCCCAGGGTGGGAGTGAGTGATCAACTCAGTGGTACTATAAGGCAAAGGTTAACATGTTATCAAGTCAATCAAGCAGTAATGATAAAGTAATATAACAATCACTTCCTAACTACTCTTATTAATGCAGGAATGGAGTGCAAGTAATGATGTATACCCTCGCACAAAGCTCCCTCACAAGTGACTCCGACAACCAATTTCACGTATGACAACACTCCCTGAAGTGCACCTTCATCGCCAAAAGCACATCCTAACTAATGCAATGCGATGCATGGCCGTGTTAGTCGAGTACTTACTTAAGCTTATTCATACAGCAAGTTCGGGAAGCTAAGGTACCTCCCTTTATATCATTAACCCAAATGAAAGATCCATCTAGGGTCGTCAATCCTAGTTAACCACATATGATGGGCAAGTTGTAGGGCATCATCCCTAATGAAAGGAAATTGATAGGAAAATTCAAAAGTTTATACTCGTGATCACTATGGGAAGGCTCGTCACCTCAGCGTAGGCCAACAACTAGAACACAGTATCCCATACCACCATGCTCGGCTCATGAGTCTAGGTTGCTCACTGGTCACTACGGGGAGGATCGTCACCCCTAACGTAGGCTGACAGCTAGACCACGGTGTCCCATACCACCATGCCCGACTCATGAGTCTTAGCGGATCATGGTACCATGGTTAGAACTGGATTTTACATTGGTAAGTGGTACGTTAGATTCAAGCAGTGATGTCCATACATGGTAAACACATAATAGGCCAATCGGTTTATTTAGCAAGTTCAATTAGTACGAGCACACGTTAATTTAATCAACACAGAGCTCATAAGCACCCCTTGTGGCCTAACCACTATTGACAATCATCGTGCGACCCAAATTCGTCGAGTTACCCAATGTGGCGAGACTAATTCGGCCACCCAAATAAGGACAGTTATCGATTGCCTAGGCCATGTTGTAACCCCAATCTAACTCAGATGCAGTAAGTAAACATATGCGATAATCATAGCCGAAACAGGTCGTGTAGAGAAATGGGAAAGTGATTCGATGCATGGAGTTGTGGGAGAGAATCACAGCAACGATCTCCTGGGTTTTCTCTTCTCTCCTTACTCTTTTCTCTTCTTTTCTCTCTTCTCTCTCGTAGGGTTTGGAGAAATTCGTATGAGAGAGAGATGGGGTGGAATAAGGGCTATATATAGGCCCAGAAGTGATGTAAATGGCGCGAGGGCCATGGTATACTTAAGTTATATCTAAAGGGCAACTGTTTTTGACAAACAGGGCACATAGGGAGGTTCACAACAAACATACATCGTAGTGTAAGTTCTCTAACAATGGATCTATGCCAAGATGTGATTTCGGCACGATCAGACAAGTCGATCGACTGTGGAGGACCTGTGTTAAATTAATGGTCATACTTTCTCGATCAGGGCCACAAGTATACAGATATGTGTAGGGAAATTTCCTTTTCGCATGGGTGAAGTTTGGTCAGAAACTGACAGTCTGAAATCCTCAGTTTCATGAATGAGGGAATGGCCCAAACGTAACCGAAAACCATCCAAAGTCAAGAGATAGATAGGTAGGCGGTTGGAAGCAAGCGATTAAGTTTCTCGGTAAAAAGGGTATAAATCTTATAGTCAATTTAAAATGACGCAACTGATGCGGTATACTATGACCAGAGAGGATAGCCCTCGGTGACTGAGAGGAGACACCAACAACCATTCCAGAGGGGAGGCGATCATAGTCAGTTGAGACTGTGCCAAAAGTATAAGTTATAGTAGTTGAGACAGAAGTGGAAGGTACAGATGAAGCCAAATTCTTTTCCGATGAAGAGTGATCAGGGAAAAGGTCTGTTGTCCCACCCTATTTCATAATAAGTATGATTCGAATCTTATAGCTAAGTCCACTAGCCCTAGCCTACAATTTTTCTTTCGTAAATTGTGGGCAAAAGAAAATGGTTTTCGGACCGCCCAAAGGGAAGAGTGCTTTGAGAGACCTAAAGTTACTGTGGGTATGAGGGGAGAGATGTAAGTTCCTTATGTCCAATATAGTGGAAACAACCTTGCTAATACCGCTGAAGCATCTGCGACTGGGACTCAGATGTGGAGGCAAATTCTCACTCTGTTTTGGACGATCAGACTATCAAGAGTGGAACCTTATCTTGATAGTGGATTTACTATGGTGACGAATCATACTTTGAAGACGAAGGCGAGCGAAAGCAAGAGAGTGGGGGACTGAGGTCGACTCTGATCGAGAGGAAGTGTGACCATTGACTGTGAAAAAGGCAAGGAGTCTTTCACGTGGAAAGGCATATTTAGAAAGGAAGGGGACCAGAGAAAGCCAGTGGAAAGGAGGGAAGCGTCGCCCCAAGCCCTATTTTTCATCAATGACCGGTTAAGGTCAATCAAAGCGGGGATAGAAAGATGATTCTTTCTCGTGTTTAGCTCTTTTGAAGTGAGGAGAACTGGTACCATTGTCCGCTGCTCAACGTGGGTTATAAACGCTAAATGAGAGCTTGTGGCTCGTTTCCTTACTTTTTTCTGGATGAGGATTCAATCAATCTCTGATGGTAGTGAGCTTCTAGTCGCTGCTTCCTGACTCGTCCCGTCTTGCTCACTCCCGAACTACCGTCCTCATCCTTAGAAAGGGTTTTGTCCATCCTTTTCTTTTGAAGATTTGACTTTGCTTTGAGAAGTTTCCTTACTTAGAAACTAAACGAAGAGGACTAATTACTTACTTGCCGAGCTTACCGAGTAAGGAGCACACCGAGCAAGAGAGATAGACAGTTAGTGTGTGATAGACGGGAGCCCGGTTCTGCGGAAGCCCCCTGGTTTGAAGCCCGGAAGCACTGAGCAACCGAGCTAGGTTCCCAAGGGGAAGGCTTTAGACAGTTAGACAGAAAGTTTGTCAGGGGCGGTAGTGCCACTGAGCGACGGAAGCAAACAAAGAAAGAATCAAGCTAGGGAACACTCCAGATTTAGGCCTCCTTAAGGGCTTCTAAGGCTTAGTAAGTAGGCAGGTTCAACCCTTTCCAGTATGGTCAAACCACCTCATCTTTCAGAGAAAGGAGCTAACTCGTCTTGCTTGAAAGAAGACATGCCTCGACTTGCCCCATTGATTGAGGGACAAAGGTGAGTTTGCATCTCGCTGTTAGCGTTCTGATCGATTGCCTCACTTACTAGCAGGCAGTCTTGAATCAATTCCTATCCTCGATAGTTGAACCAACTCTCACTTCAACTGAATAGTCAGGCCCAGTTCGAGATTGAATCATTTCCTGTGATTCAAAAGAAGGAAGCAGACCAAAGCCCTCGCATAGTGAAAGTTGCCCAAATGTGGACGTACCCAGGATTCCATTCCCAAGAAGGCCGAATAGACTGAGATTAGTCCTTCTCCCCTGCCAAGGGTTAAAAGGCGGAGAACCATTAGGAATTTCATTCCATTCCCTTCCTCCGACGCCTAGAAGACAAAGAACGGGGAAAGTCAAGCCTTCCTTCCTTCCATCAATTCCTTCCCAGAAGAGGACGCTGTGAACAAAATGGGATTGATAGCATAGAAGGAGCTGCAATTGAATCAAATAGGTTCTTTGCAAGTGAAGAAGAAAGAATAAGTTGTGATAGAATAAGTTCTTACAGAATAGCTAACTGTTCAATTAGGAGCTCTTGAATAAGCGGTCTTAGAGTGATCGTAGCAGCTGCTTGGCTCTTTCCTGTTCTTTTTGCCTTTCTACCCCTCCGTCTAACCTATTGGCAGCCCACTCCGGTCGGAGCTCTACCTACAAGAACGAGAGGCGAGTAGAGGAACTCGGCGCTTTGAGAAGAACGACTCAACGGGGCGGGTTCTGCTTTGTTGGCTGGTACTGGTAGGGAGTAGGCTTTGAAAAGCAAAGCAAGTAGGCGGCACTCCGTTCCGTCGGGTAGGCCGGGGGCAGTCAGCTGCGTTTCGTGCCTTACTGCACTTCTCTACCGAACAGTATTTTCGATTTTGAACCGGGAACCGGTGTTCCGGGGCCAGGCCCTGCAGGGAGATGCGTTCCGTCGCTGGTGTGCAATAAGCTCTGTACGAGTCTTGTCGCCCGTGTCCTCGAGTCGTGTAGCTAGCACTTAGGTAGTCCCTACGAGTCGTGTGGAGGAGGGATATTTGTACGAGTGGTATTCGTGTAGGGAAGGCTTTCTTCTATCCCCCTGTATCGAACTGGGGGCATCTTCCCTGGTAACGCCTGTAGGCTGTGAGGGGTCTGCTCAAGCAACTGATAAGGGACTCGAAATGGAGAGTCTCGAGCCCTTAAGTCTTTGAGTCGGGGCGTGTCTCACTGAGGGTCGCCCCGGTTCTTGTAGCCCTGAGGTATTCCCCAAGCGAGTGCAGTTGTAGAAACGAGCTCAGACGACTGAAGTTTACGAAAGGAGTCACTAAAGCCGACTGCAGTCTACGGAAGTGTTCTAAGGAATGCAATTGTAGAAAGGAGTAACTAAAGCTTCGTGTCGCACTGAGGAGGTTAGGTAGTCTCCACGCTTGGTGTAGCACTGTGGTGAGGTATTCCCCAAGCGGGTTTTTGTTATGGAAGTCGTGTATGTTTCTATCGCTCTGCTTTGAGTGCAGCGGTTGTGTTATCTCTCCCTCTGCTGTGCTGGCAGTGGTGGAATCCCTCTTCCCCTGCTTCTCGCTTGGCTCGTTCGGTCGGTGCTGGTCATTCTTGTATGTTTCTCTTTCCGAGGGTCAGTCGTTCCCTTGTGTAAAGTGAGGAACGGTAGGATAGGGGAGTTGATTCGCTTTTGGAAGGAGGTAGGGAAACTACGTTGGAGGTGAGGTTTTTGGCTCGCAATAAAGCTAGGGTCCTGATCGAGCAACTAGTAGTCCTATCTATCTACCTCTCCAGACACAATATCTTGAGTACCTATGATGGTGACCACATCTGCTGGCATGTGATGTTTGGACATAGAATCGAGTCCTTGTGAATGGGCAGAGCCAGGTGCTCTTATTTTACGACGGTAGGGACGATTGCTTCCATTACTGACCAGAAAGACACCAAATTCTCCTTTAGGTGCTTCAACTGCGGTATAGGTAGAAGGAGCTGGTACGGAAAAACCTTCTGTATAAGGTTCGAAATGGTGAATTGAGGTAGAGTAGACCGATGATCCTGTAGTCATTTGGCCGGCTATTGAATTAGTATCCAGAAACACACAACTTGAACCTGGAGCGAAGTGTGTGAGAAACGCGAATATCTCTAGAAAATGAACTCAAACTTAGGTGAATTTGGTCATTCGCTTGCAGGCCAAATTTAAGGTTTCTGACTGTTAGATTCTAACCCAACTACACCCTTGGATTAAGGAAATTTTCCGGCACCCATTGGTATACTTGTGGCCCTGATTGAGTGACGATGACCGTTGAACAGAAACTGGTCCTCCACGATCGATCCACTAATCTGATCAGACTGAAACCTTAACTTGGCATAGATCCATTGTCAGGGAACTTCCTTCAAGTAGTATGCAAGCAATGGACCTCCAGATGAGCTCTGTTGGCCCGAAACAGACGCCTTTTGGCTATAACCTAAGCATACCATGGCCCTGGGGCCATTAACATCACTTCTAGGCCTATATAATGCCCTAAACCCACCCCTCTCTCATTCCATACGAATTTTCTCTAACCCTAGGAGAGAGAAGAGAGAAAAGAAGGGAAAAGAGTGAGGAGAAGAGAGAGATTAGGAGATCGTTGCTGCGATTCACTCCCACTACGCCATATGTTGAATCACCACCCCACCATCACTACACCGTCGATTCCAGATACAATTTGGTAAGAAATCCTAACCCTAATCTTGTTTTAGGGATTCAAATAGAGGAAACGATGAAGTAGTTAACCTATTTCATGATTTAGGTAGCCGTTGTGCTATAAACGAAAGCGTAGTGTACGAACTGAGTTCATAACGAGCAAACCGACGAAAGGTGTGGACTATAAACGTTTAGGTTATGGATTTCAAGGCGTTCAATGTTAGTTAATGATTTATTACTGACTTGATTGCTGCCACATATACTTAGATACGATGTCTTTCATGTATTACACATATATGAACTATGTTAAAATATAATGCATTCCATGTGTTTGTTGAAATGTTTGAATGAAAGTAAAATCATAACTTGTGTTTGTCATGACTATTAATCTAGAATACATGACTGTTATATGTATGACAACTCCTTTGTGAAAGGATTTTCCCTAGTATATGTTATGACTAATATATTTTGTCACGCCCCGAACTCGGAGACCGGGCTCACAAAATTTTCGATTGCCGAATCCGACGCCGACAGCCTTCGTAGTACCCCATTCTCGGCTCCCGGCACCCATATACCAAGTTCCGATCCTGGGATGCTACAAGGAGGATTTCTAATATCAATTTGATTCGTAATGAGCATAACCAAGCATAACCCACGAATAATAACCACAAGAACACCATCACAAAATTCACTATGAACAAAAACTTTGAGTACAATGCATATAAAGGAAAATACAAGATAGTGGTAATATCAAAACCTAAAAGCTCGGCGGCACGCTCCAACTGCAGCGAGACTACAGCTGCGTCCTGGCGTCACCTGCACGCATCAATCGTGCATAAGCTTATAGAAAGCTTAGAGGGCGGTGTAAGTGTGTGCGAACGTGCTCAGAATGCAATGCCGGAGTAATGCGGAATCATGCTGATGAGTACGTAAATGCAACCAGCCGTACCAAGGCTATGCAGTACAAGATGTGAATGCTATCGGCCATACCAAGGCCATGCGATGCAATATGTAAGTCAAGCATGCCAATCCTCATACCAATGCAACTCCTCACTAGAGCATCAAATCAATACAGTTCTTAGTCTGTATAATCACCGGGGTTCAGTACACTCCAAATGGCACTGTCTCTCTCCAAGCAGAACAGTCCAAGTGAGCGTAAGAAACCTCACTATCCACCTGGCCAATAGTCAGCCAATACCTATCCGACACATCGATAGTGAACCCATTTCTGAGATGGTCAAACTCAGCCTAGTAATGCCCCTGCTCTCGGGCGAGTAAGGCCACCACTCCTTTCCAACCAACCACGACACAATGGGAGACGTGGCCTTCTGGTATTCGGCCCTTGTGCGCTCGTATATCCACTCGGTCTCAACGTTGGAGTCATCCTCTGGTACCATCGGGTTCAGGGACTCTCACCCAGGGACATCTATGGCGCTCCAATTGCTTGGAACAAGATTTTTTCGGTATCCAACCAGCCACCCATGATATATCTGTGGAGGCTATGGCCCTGATGTCGCTATGGCATATCTCAATCATACAGATGCAAGTGCATGAATCATACTGCCAGACATGCATCAATCCTGTGCATACCGTGCGTTCATGTAGGGCAACTCCACATATCGGGGAGCCCGTAATCGGTCTGCCCGAAGGCACATGCTATGATCAGACACTCCTCATCTCAAGCATACATATGATGCGTATGATCATGAATCATTGGGCTGTGCTAAACATGTCATAAAGCAATAAACTATCCTCTCAATGAAGATGGGCCTAGATGGCCTACATGAAACAGATACGGGCCTATCAGTGGCCTTAGGGAGAGTTATAATGTGGACATCTAACTAACATTACTCGTATAATGTGGACGTCAAACCAACATTGTCCCCAAGGCTCGGCTCGCCTTAAATACCATTAAATAAACCCTGGTGGAATTACACATTGCAATGTGCCTTAGGTACATTCCATGGGGCCCTAAATACATAAAATGGGCCATATCTCATAGGCCTTATTTTCATCAAGTGGGCCACCTCAATGAACCTCACCAATTGGCCTTAGGTACATTGCAATGGGCCATCATCCATGGGCCTGAGAATGCTTTAAAATGATCCCAATCACATAAGCTCTATGTGTATCAAATGGGCCTAATCACATAGGCCTTATATATATCAAAGTGGGCCTCAATATTGGGCCCATATACGTGCCAAGACGGGCCTAAATACATGGGCCCATATATATCAAAGTGGGCCTCAATAATGGGCCTAAAAATACATCAAGATGGGCCTAAACACATCAGCCCATATGCATCCAAGTGGGCCACATGTGAAGCCCACCATATCATTTATTTTACTTTCCAATCTGCTGATAAGGTCACATGAGTAGAGGCCCACGATAATATTTATTTTTCCACCCAATCTGTTCATAGGGTCACATGGCCTAGGGCCCACTGTAATGTTTACTTGCCACCCAACCTATTCATGAGGTCGCTCGGACCAGGGGGGGGGCACTGGAATTTATTTGCCATGCAACCTGTTCATAAGGTCACATGTGACCTAGGGGCGCACTGTGATATGGTTCACAGATCCAGTCCACCCATTAGGTGTGTCCCACTTGGCTGAGGGTTCAGACCAAGTTTCAGCAGTGTTTAAATCTCAGGTAGGCCCTACCAAATGGTTTTATATGTTTAGGCATGTCTTCACATGACTTTAGATGGTATGGCCCACCTGAGTTCCGTACACAGCTGATTTTTGGGTGGTCCATAGTCAGGGGGAAGACCCACCCAATGCAAGGTGTTGATTTTCGAAACGCATCATGGTGGGGCCCACAGTTGGGGCCATGAGGCCCCCAACCGGTCCGTCCGTCAGCAACCAGCGCAGGCACTGCCTACACTACAGCAGCAGTAGCAACGCTACTTTTTTTTTTTCGTGGGGCCCGCATCAGAAAGATCTAACCTGTCCATTGTCTGAGTCTTACAAATTTAGTTGTCCACACCAAGTTTCAGGTGGGTCCAAGCTTCTAGTGGGCCCCAGCAATCCTTTTTCCCGAGTTTTAACGGAAACACTAGTATTCTCGATCCCATGGCCCGCCAGAAAATCAGATCAGCCTTTTTTTCGGCTTAACGCCTAAAATGGGCTAGAGAATGGAATGGGCGGCGTGGATCACATACATACATCAAGGTGGGGCCTGTATGAGCAGCCCACTCCATAAAGTAATTTTTTTTTTGTTAGCATGCAAGTACACACCCATGCAGTACACGCACTCCATGTTTACCGCACGTCCAGCGTCCAGGGATGCTGGACGGCATGGATGTAACACACGCATCATGGCTGGGGCCCACGTGTACCTGGCCCACGTTCATCAAGGTGGGTCCCACATGGTCGTGGCCCACCATAATGTATAGTATATATATATATATATATCAATATAATATAATATAATATATTACACATATTATTGTCTAAGAGATGAGATCTCCCTAAAATGTGGTGGGCCACTCTGTCTGATGGGTGGAGTAGATTTTACATAATTTGGTGGGGCCCACTACATTCTAAAGAGGGGAGAAGGAGAGAGAGAGAGAGAGAGAGAGAGAGAGAGAGATACACGGTGAGATAGAGGAGGGACCCTGCCACTATGGGCCCTCCATTTCATACATGCATACATCAAACGGGTCCCACCACATGTGTCCCAAAAATATGGGAAATGACGGTGGATCACCCACCTTATTGGCCTTTTCCTTGCTCCTTAAAGCCTTCTTAGCTCCTTTGCTTAGGTTTTAACGGTGTTAGATGATGGATCAACGGTTGAGATGAGAGATGAGAGTGTAGGGGAAAGTGGGCCACCTTGGTGTTTGGGAGGGAGAGGAGGTTGGACGTGTGGAATTTCTCATGGGAGAGTGTTTGAGAAAATGAAAGAAAGAGAATAATAAGAGGGATGGTTGGAGTGGTGGATGTAAGGAAAAGGGATGGGGAAGGTGTAGTTGTGTTTGAAATTTGTGAAAAGAGGTATGGTGAAGGGAGAGAAGAGTTGACTTAGGAGAAAAGAGGGAATGGCCATGAGTACTTGTTGTTAGGTGAGGTGTCATGGAGCTATGGTGGTGTACTTGACTTGATTGATGGGACATCTCGTAAAGATTCCCTCGAGATTCGCAACATGCGGCGTTTCTTCGAACCGAACGCTGACCCGTATCTCCTGGACTGGGTATCGGTTCGGTGTGCGAGTCGCGGCATTAGAACTGCAGCGATGACGCGGTTGCCAAGATACAGGTTTCGGGTCGAGCCGACTTCGGCATGTGGGACTCAGCTTAGGATCGCGCGCAACGTCGGAAATGGGTCGAGGATTGCCGGAATTCGACCGGTAAGATCGCGGAAGCCTATGGAACAGTACGGACTAGGGTACAGGTCTTACAACTCTCCCCTCCAAATAAAAATTTCATCCTCAAAATTTGCACAGTCATCACAGCTAGTCATAACTCATAATAGAAGAGGAAACAAGGCATCGTCATATAAAATCAAAGGCATACAAGATACAATAAATGATCAATCATAAAAAAGATGAGGATAACGCTCTCGAATCTTAGCCTCGCGCTCCCAAGATGCCTCATCAATAGAATGATGACCCCACTGAACCTTCACTAGGGGTATGACCTTGGTCCGGAGGACCTGCTCCTTCCGATCAAGGATACGAACTGGCTGCTCAATGTAAGAAGCATCCTCATAAACCTCCAACGACTGCCAATTGATAACAAGGACTATGCCTGACCCACACTTCCTCAACATAAAGACGTGGAAAATGTTGTGGACACCAGACAACTGCGGTGGTAAGGCAAGCCGATAAGCCACAGCGCCAATGCGCTTAGTGATCTCGAAAGGTCCTATAAATCTCGGGGCAAGCTTACCCTTCGCTCTAAATCGAACCATGCCCTTCATGGGCGAGACCTTGAGATACACATGGTCCCCTACATCAAACTCCAAGGGACGACGTCGGCGATCAGTAAAACTCTTCTGCCGGCTTTGAGTTGTACGCATCCTCTTCCCGATGATATCAATAGCCTCGAAGTCTCCTGCATAAGCTCGGGACCTAGGAGACGCCGCTCTCCAACCTCGGTCCAACAACTCAGAGATCTGCACGGTCTGCCATACAGTGCCTCAAAAGGAGTTATGCCAATGGTCGTCTGATAGCTGTTGTTGTACGCGAACTCAGCCAATCGTAGATGCTCATCCAAGCTACCACCGAAGTCAATCGGGCAGGCCCAAAGCATATCCTCAAGGATCTGGTTGACCCTCTTGGTCTGGCCATCGGTCTGCGGATGATACGTGGTACTGAGCTGCAAATCAGTACCCATCGCTCTCTAGAAACTCTCCCAAAACTGAGACGTAAACCTCAAATCTCGGTCAGAAACGATCGAGACTGGAACGCCATACAGTCTCACAACCTCCTCGATAAATAACCTCGCAAGCCGGTCCATAGACCAAGTCGCACACATCGCGAGAAAATGTGCCGACTTCGTCAGACGATCCATAACAACCCAAATAGTGTCATGACCGCGCTGAGTCCTCGACAAGCCCATAATGAAATCTGTCGACACGTGCTCCCACTTGCACATCGGGACACTTAACAGCTGCAATAGACCAGGAGGTCTCTGATGATCGACCTTGACACGCTGGCATGTGTCACACTCAGCCACAAAACTGGCAATCTGATGCTTTATCCCTGCCCAGAAATATTGTCTCCTCATATCACGATATATCTTCGTCGAGCCAGGGTGGATAGAAAATCGCGATCGATGTGCCTCGGTCATAAGATCTCTACGCAACTCTAGAATATCTGGGACACATAATCAGCCTCTGAAGCGAAGTCCACCATCAGCACCCATCTGTCAATCTGTCTGACTCTCAGATGCTGCCTCTGCTCGGTAATCCTGTAACGACTCATCTGTCTGCTGAGCCTCGATCACCCTTGCGATAAGAGAGGGTTGAATCGACAGGCTCGATAGCTGAACGATAGAAGACTACAGACTAAAATTGAAGTCGTACTCTGTGATATCCTCGAGCATCCTCCACTCCTGAATCAACAAGTGTGCCACTAGTCCTCGTGGCTGACGGCTGAGGGCATCTGCCACCACGTTTGCCTTGCTTGGGTGGTACTGGAGGTCAAAATCATAGTCTTTCAGAAGCTCCATCCAGCGTCTTTGTCTCATGTTCAGTTTGGACTGAGAGAATATATACTTCAAGCTCTTGTGGTCAGAGAAGAGCTCGAACTTGACCCCATAGAGATAGTGCCTCCACACCTTCAGTTCAAAGACAACTGCTGCCAGCTCCAAATCATGCGTGGGGTAGTTCAGCTCGTGGACCTTCAGCTGACAACGTCATGATGCGTGTGTTACATCCATGCCGTCCAGCGTCCCTTAACGCTGGATGTGCGGCAAACATGGAGTGCGTGTACTACATGGGTGTGTACTTGACTTGATTGATGGGACATCTCGTAGAGATTCCGCTGAGATTCATAACGTACAGCGTTTCTTCAAACCAAATGCTGACCCGTATCTCTTGGACTGGGTATCGGTTCGGTGCGCGAGTCGTGGCATTATAACCGCAGCGATGACGCGGTCGCCAAGATACAGCTTTCGGGTCGAGCCGACTTCGGCATGCGGGACTCGGCTTAGGATCGCATGCAACATCGAAAACGGGTTGAGGATTGCCGGAATTCGACTGGTAGGATCGCGGAAGCCTATGGAATGGTACGAACTAGGGTACGGGTCTTACATATTTCATGTATGTTGAAATGTGCAGTCTATGTGTTTGATAAAATGCCTGAATGAGTAATTGTTGATGAAATGCATTTATTAAGGGTGTTGAGATAAAATTCTCAACTACCTTGGGTATAAAATGGATTCCTTCATGTAATTTAAATTCAACTACATGATTTGTGCATGAAATACATACATATGATAATACGTTCACTATGTGTTTGTTAAAATGGTCAAATGAGATTTATATTTGAATTGATTGTTAAATGCTAATTTGACTATCACATATAAATGTCCATTATATTTGAGTATGATTGGGACTAATACGTAGTTCAGGCAATCGGTAACGGTTCTCGATTGAGTGGCCGAATTAGTCTTGCCAAGTTGGATACGTTCGATGAATCCAAGCCCTACGATGATTGTCGATAGTGGTTAGGCCACGTGGAGTGCTTACGTGCTCCATGTGAATTAATTCAGCATGCACTCATACCAATCGAACTTGTCAAATAACCCCGATTAGTCTACTGTGTGTTTACCCTGTATGGATGCTACTGCTTGAACCTAAGGTACCACTTACCAATGTACAGCTCATTTCAACCTTCGTACCACAATCCGCTAAGACTCATGAGTTGGGTATGGTGGTATGGGACACCGTGGTCGAGCTGTTAGCCTACGCTGGGGTGACGCGCCTCCTCGTAGTGTCCAACCCAAACTCGTGAGTCGAATATGGTGGTATGGGACACAGTATTTGAGCTTTCGGTCTATGCTAAGGTGACGAGCTTTTCCGTAGTGACCTCGAGTATAAACTAGGCCTACGCTGATGTGACGAGCCTCTCCAAGCAACCTGAACTTGCCTATCCACTGCTTTTAAATCAGGGATGATGTTGCCCTATAACTTGCCTACCGTATGTGACTAACTAGGATTGACGACCCTAGATGGATCCTTGTTTGGGTAAATGATATAAAGGGAAGTACCTTAGCTTCCCGAATCTACTATATAAATAGGCCTAATTAAGTACTCAGCTAACACGATCATGCACCGCACTGCATGTGCTTTGGCGAGGAAGTGCACAGTGGGAGTAGCATGTGTGACCATGAGATGGTGTCACTGAGGGAGTGCAGGCAAGGGCATGCATCATTACCACATATCATCCTTGCATTAACCAGAGTGGTTAGGAAATGTTTACTGTATTGCTTTATCATTACTGTTTAACTGAATTGATAACATGTTAACCTTTGACTTATAGTACCACTGAGTTGATCATCACTCCCACTTTGGGACAGTGTTTTAAAACACCAACCAAACTTTGTTTTAGCTGCAGATGATGGCGAAGCTCATGAAGTGGAGCCTGACTTCTACGACGATGAGGTGGAGTTCTCCTATATGCAGCTATCAGGCGGGTCTATGTAGACCATGCACTGATTGACATGATTACAGGGATACAAATTAGTTGGATATTACACTTTATCATTTTATATATTTTGGAACAAACATATATATATATATATTCAGCCTGGTGACATGATCATACTCTGGGGGGTTTATAACCACTTATATACTTTATATATCTATCACAGTCTTCCTCTTGCTTAATTTAATCCTCTCTGGAGTATGATATGCTGATTTAGTGTAATCACGTTCATGTTTAATGCACTAATATGGACAACATTTAATCATCATTATTTATGTTGCATAAGTGATGCGATGGATCTCGAAAGTTGAGCTTTGCTCGACCCTCAATTTTTAGGGCATTACAAGTTAGTATCAGAGCATGATTTGGATTAAACTAGACCTGGGTTATGGTAACATGACGCATACTAACATACTTTGACTTAGGTGGGGGCGATAAAAACGTAAAAATGAACGTAGAATTTGAAGTTTCACCGATGGGCAAAACTGACCATTGAAATATGACCCATATGCATCTGTGATCACGTGAGATGATCCCAATTCTATTCTAGACCGTTAATCAATGGGTTTAGACAATAATTCAACGTATTCCACACTCAAATGACCCGAAAATCGTGAATACGCGTGAGATGGAACCCGAAACCACCTCAAAAAGAAATAGTGGGACCTAGGGGGTCCCACACATTTTTGGTACCCTGAGAGGGGGAGGCCACCGCCCTCAGGGTGGAACCATCACCCTAGGGCCAGTGGAGTGTGACGCCACCGCACCTACCGTGAGGCATTGCAGTCAGGTCCAGCAGGTCGTGGCGGGGCCGCGGGTCCTACGACCCACCGCCCTTCTCCACACATGTGGGGCCACGAAAACCATGTGGGGCCCTTTATTTGGCCCTCCTAGCTCCATTTCACTCCCCACCTAGCATCTAAACCCTTCCAACCCCTCCAAAAACCTGATTTTTTTACCTCCGATCCCCCCTTCATTCTCATCTTGTTCCTTTTCTTGCACCCACCTCCACCATTCTCTCAAACCCATCACCTACTACCTTTAATCTCCTTTATTTCTTCTCATTTGAGTACACAAAACCACCTTTGTGTCTCATAAACATCAAAATCCTCCAACCCATCTCATCTGGCAAGCTCTCTTAACTCCATGGCTCTTTTCGAGCTAGTTGTTACGATTTTCTCCCTCTCCACACTTCTTTCCCTCGTGGGAAAGAAGAGAGCTCTTGCAGATGAAGCCGGGGCTAGCTGCCCTACTCGTCTAAGGAAGCAGAAAGGCTCCGAGGCTAGCACTAGCATTGAGCGGGAGCGAAGGACGAAGTAGGATCTCAATCCTCAAATTCCTCTCGAAAGAGCTCTACCGCCGGGCGTCAGACATGGTAGGTTTTAAGGCCGTAGAGTTATCTTTGAAGCACATATGGATGAAAGACTATTTGGGCTTTATCCAGTGATGGACCTCCTATTGGACATTGGGTGGGGTCCCATATTTGAAGGCAAGTCACATGCATGTGAGAGCACTATCTGACCCTTCTATTCCCACATACGAGATCCACAGCCGGAGCCTCTACAGTTCACTATCCCTGTGGAAAGGCGAGAAGCCATTGTCGATGTAGGCGTGATAGCCCAAATTATGGGGATTCAACATGGAGAGGTACATGCTAGCGAGAAGAATCTCAAGAGTATGCGTGAAAGAGATCACCACACGCGATTTCTTTGTGGCCGACTAGTTTCCTAGAAGAGAGGCAATTACCTCCCAGTGACCAAGATGACTCATGACTTTCGCCTACTTCACTACATATTCACATACAATGCGTATCCTAGGTGGTGCAATCGCACCAAATGCACATGTTTGATGGTGGACTTTTTATACAGAGCTGGGCAAGGAGACAAACTGTGTCTGCCTACATACATCTTGCTTCAAATAGTCCAGACCGTGTGCTCTGTTAGGACAGATATTTCACTCCCATTCGGCCAACTTATATGCAAGATTGTTCGCGAGTTTGGCTACAGACTTAATATAGATGAACTTCCCGATCCACTTCATAAATGACACTACACTCAACAACATGGGCATTGGGCCGCGACAACGTCAAGCCCGACTTGATGAGTATGGTGATGAGATAAAGGAAGAAAGTGAAGAGGATGAGGGGAGTGAAGATGAAGAAGGCGAGGAAGGAAGTGAAGATGAAGAGGGAAGTGACGAGGAAGAGCAGGAAGAAGAAGAAGAGGAGGCCCAAGATTCTGATGGGGGCCATCCTCCTACTACACGTGAGCACCACCGTAATCGGGCTGCTTTAGAAGCCCGCTTAGCTCAGATTGAGGAGAGTCAAGTCACCCTGAGACAGGAGGTCAGAGAGACCCGGGCCGAAGTGGAGTAAGAGCTTGAAGAGAATAAGGCATATATGAAATAGAAGTTCAAGAAGATGTCCTGCACTCTGAAGACCTTCCTATGCTGCATGCAGGACAAGGGTGCTCCTCCTCCATCACCGGAGTCGGACGACTAGTCGTATGTTGTAGTTGTCTTTGGGTTTTCTTTATTTTCTTGCTTTCTATGTTATAGCCTTGATAGGCTTATTAGTATGGTAGACTCGTTGGTGTATTTTAGTGCTTAAAGCTTTGTTAGATTAGCTCATATGCATCTTCTGTCATGATCTATGTAAGACTACATCTCATGTATTATGACGATTTTGGTTAAATGAAATGCATGAAGCTTCTTTTGTTATGGACTGTGTGGAATTTTTAGCAAATTAAGTAACCTTGTTCTGAATCTCACACATGTTACACCCTATATTGTATATAGGGAATGCTACCTGAGGCCACTTGGAGTATGGCATGTCTTGCACTTGGCAAATCAAGTGATGGGGCACCTCCCCTAAGCGATAGCCATACAGACCCCAGTTTGGGCCTGAATCACGAGACTATGCCGAATTCTCAGCTGGCCACTAGCCCCACAAATGGACCAACACCTAGTGCACCACCGGTTCCAGAACAGAACCGTGCATCCTCGTCAATGCCACACATGCATCAGGCTCCTCTTCTTAATAGGTTGGAGCATATGATGCTCCTAATGTAGGAGCAGCAGCAGATTTGGACCACTATTGTAGGGGTTCTTGCCCAAAACATGAGCGTGGTCCCGCCTGTACCACCTGTGCACCCTGTTGGAAACATGAATGCCAACGGTTTCTTTGAACGATTCCAGTGCTTTCGACCTCCCACTTTTGTGGGTACTCACAGACCAAAGGAGGCCGAATACTGGCTTGACCGCATCTCTAAGATGCTAAAGCTGCTGCACTACATTGAGGTAGAGCAAGTTGAGTTGGTTACATACATGTTTGAGGAGGCTAGTCTATAGTGGGACAGTATCCTACGGACAGTGGCTGTTGGGTATGTATGGACGTGGGAGGCTTTTGAGACCCGCTTCCATGGGAAGTACTTCTCCCTCACTTACCGTAATGAAAAGGAGGGAGAGTTTCTTTGCCTCTGACAGGGAGGGATGACCGTGTTGGAATATGAGAACAAGTTTATGGAGCTGGACAGATACGCTCCTTTGATCCTAGCTAATGAGCCAATGAAGATGCGATGCTTCTCAGATGGTTTGCGGCCCGATATTCGTACGAAGATATGTTGTGCTAGCATTCCCAACTATGTTGAGCTAGTGAACATGTCTCTACGAGCTGAACAGGATGAGGACAGACTATCACGTACACGTGTGCCCATGGGTCCTAGGCCTCAACCAGATTTGCCAAACAGACTGTTCCTCGGCAATAGGCCACATACAGATTCACCTCCCAGACTTACTGCTCCACCGACCCAGCTGAGGCAATCAGATGTGTGGTGCACCTACTACAAGAGATCGGGCCACACTAACACTTACTGCTTTACCAGGATGAGGAACAACAACTTTGTGCCTCCTCAAAGAATCAACCATCAGATGCCACAAGCTATCTCAGCTCCACCCCTACGATTAGCACCGCCGGCACAGCCTTTCTATATGTCAAACGTACCTTGTAATAGGTTGCCTTAATGACCTATGGCAGCGCAGCCAAATCGTCCTCAATAAGCTCGTGTGCACTCACTTGCATTTAAGGCATTCGAGACAATAGTCGTAGCGCCATTGGCTTTCGAAGTCACAACACACATCGAAGGTATACTAGTCTTCTTATAGGTGGACACCAGGTCCACTATTTTAATAATATCATGCGCAGCAGTCAAGCGACTGGTAGTGGAAACTACTTCTATGGTTGGGATGAGATTCGTTACCGCCACAGGACCTTCTCAGACACTACCATGATTTATAAGGGTTGCTCGATAGACTTGTAGTACTCGTTGACCTGATTGTCGCCCCGCTGTGTCATTACGATGTCATCCTTGGTATGGATAGGCTTACCAAGATGAAGGCAGAGATCAATTGTGATACTAGAGTGGTGACAGCCCATGGACCTGAGGGCACAACCTTTACTTTCCCAGATCAGGTCAGTTGGTACTACCTCATTAGTTGTTATGTTACCTTGCTAGAGAATGTTGATGGTCCGACACTTGGGAATACGCCAGTATCCAGGATTTCACGGACGTGTTCAGAAAGATACCTGGATTACTTCCTCAGCGCAAGATTGATTTTAGTGCAACACCTATATCTCTACTGACGTATCGCATACCTCCGTGTGAGATGGAGGAACTGAGGAGACAGATCGATGATCTATTGGATGCAAGCTTCATACAACCAAGTGTATCTCCTTGGGGAGCACCCTCGTTATTTCTAAAGAATAAGGACGGATCACTGCGATTGTACATTGATTATCGCAAGTTGAACCAAGTGATAGTGAAGAACAAGTATCCTTTGCCTAGGATAGATGATATGTTCAATCAGTTGAGAGGGGCGCAGTACTTCACTAAGATCGACTTGCAGTTGGGGTATCACCAGTTACGTGTCAGGGATGAGGACGTACATAAAACAGCTTTCAAAACTAGCTTTGGGCACTACGAGTTCCTTGTGATGTCGTTTGGACTCATAAACGCACCGGCTGTGTTCATAGACCTTATAAATCGGGTGTTTCAGCCGTATCTATACTGATTCATCATCGTATTTATAGATGACATCTTGATATACTCTAAGAGTCGGAAAGATAATGAGGAGCACTAGTGAGCAGTACTGGATACTCTCAGGAAGAACCAGTTGTTTGCTCGGTACAAGAAATGCGACTTCTAGAAAGAAGAAGTTAAGTTCCTGGGACATGTGGTGTCCAAGGAAGGAATAGCTGTAGACCTTGCTAAGGTGACCGCAGTTCAGGACTGGGAGCAGCTCGGTTCGGTTACTGAAGTGAGGAGTTTCCTTGGCCTGGAAGGTTACTATCATCAATTCATTAGGGACTCTTCTAAGATAGTCAGACCGTTGTCTTAGCTCACTCGGAAGGATCTCGAGTTTGCCTGGAATGAGAAGGCAGAAGCAGCCTTTCAAGAACTGAAGGACAAGTTGACGTCCGCACCTGTGCTAGTATTGCTAAAGCAGGAGGTCAGATATACCATTTACACTGACGCCTCTCGTGTTGGTTTGGGTTGTGTCCTTATGCAGAAGGACAGAGTGATTGCTTATGCCTCACGATAGTTGAGGAAACATAAGGAGAACTACCTTACACACTACCTGGAGTTGGCGGCTATCATCTTTGCATTAAAGCTCTGGAGACATTACCTTTACGGAGAGGAGTTTGAGCTCTTTTACGTTGACAAGAGCCTCAGGTACATATTCACACAGAGGGACTTGAATATGAGGCAACGACGATGAATGGAAACCTTGAAAGACTTCGAGTTTGAGGTTTCCTACCATCTCGGTAAGGCTAACCTTGTGGTAGACGCGTTGAGCTGTAAGAAGACAATAGCATTTGAGCTCCGCCGATAATTGAAGAATGGAACATGGTAGAATTTATGCGAGACTTCGAACAGAAGCTTACAGTAAAGGAGCTGTTCAAGAGCATCGCACACATTCACTTGCAGCCACTTATTGATGACTGAATCATTGTGGCTCGGAGAGAGATGAATGGTTGATGAAGATGAGAGAGCAAGTAGTTAACAACAAAGAGTCTGAATGGAGAGTTAGTTCGGATGGGGGTCTACGTTATCGTGGCCGCCTATGCGTCCCAAACCTTCATGACTTAAGAAAGGAAGTTCTTAAGGCCGCTCACAATTCGAAGATGGCAATGTATTCTAGTAATATAAAGATGTATCGAGATATGAAACGATCGTACTGGTGGGACAATATGAAGGGCCACATAGCAGACTTTGTGTCCCGTTGTCTCACGTGCTAGCAGGTCAAGGCCGAACATCGCTGACCTCCTTGTTTACTTCAGCCTATGCCTATAGCTGAATGGAAATGGGATTTCATCTCTATAGATTTCATTTTGGGGTTACTAAAGACGAGGAAGGGACATGATTCCATTTGGGTGATTGTAGACCAATTGACGAAATTGGCTCATTTCCTCCCGATTAGAGTCTGAAGCTCAACAGACGATTTGGACAGGCTGTACATCAAGGAGATAGTACGTCTGCATGGAGTGCCTATGGAGATCATGTCAGATCGAGACACGCAATTCACATCTATCTTCTGGACTCGTATCCAAGAAGCAATGGGTGTGAAACTGAAGTTCAGTACCGCGTTCCACCCACAAACGGATGGGCAGACAGAACGGGTAGATCATGTGCTAGAGGATTTGTTGCGGGCATGTGTGCTTGACTTCAAAGATAGTTGGGATGACTGTCTTCCCTATGCTGAGTTTTCTTATAACAACAGCTTTCAAGCGAGTATTGACATGGCTCCCTACGAGGCCTTGTATGGGCGCCTATGTCGAGCACCGCATTGCTAGGCAAAGGTTGGCTAGAAGAGTTTGATTGGCCCAGAGTTAGTGCAGGTGACCTCAGAGAAGATCGACATTGTTAGGCATCGACTTCTTACAACACAGAGCAGATAGAGGAGTTACACTGATACGAGGCGGTGACAGCTAGAGTTTGAGGTTGGGGATCATTTGTTTCTTAAGGTTTACCCCATGAAGGGAGTCCTTCGATTTGGCAAGAAGGGGAAACTTATGCCACAATTTATTGGTCCATTCCAGATTCTAGATCGAGTGGGTGTAGTAACATACCACCTCGCTTTGCTTGCACCACTTGCAGGCGTGCACAACGTATTTCACGTATCGATGCTGAAGAAATATGTTCCTGATCCCTCCCACATTATCAGATGGGAGCAGATACAGTTGGGTGAAGATGCTACCTATGTACTACTACCGACGCGTATTTTAGACAGGAAGGAGCAAGTGTTGCACAGCAAAGTGATTCCACTTGTGAAGGTATTGTGGATGCACCACACTAAGGAAGAGGCTACTTGGGAAACAGAAGCCGAGGTCCGTAAGAACTACCCTCAGATTCTTGAGGAGTACGAAAAGGTACTAATTTCGATGATGAAATTTTTCTTTAAGGGAGGTAGATAGTAACATCTCGAAAAAAACCGTACAAAGACCCGATTATCACCTCAGGCAGAAATCACTAAGGATCGAATTCTATAGAAATTAGCAAAAATTAATTAAGTACTAAACTTAATAAATCAAAGAATTAGCTCGAACCACTTTCTATACGAACTGCAAGACCTTAAACCATTAAAATCGCTAACCCAACATTACCTAGAAACCTAGGATCAGTCTCAAAACCCAGTTGCTCTCAAGAGCACATTGAAACTTGTCTCAGACCTGGAATGCGCGTCGAAAGTCCAATAACCACGAAACTATAACGTTATGACCACCTTACTGGGCTTGATAACCATCGTGGGAATCGAGTCTAAATAGTATCCAGAAGTGCACAACTTGAACCTGGAGCGAAGTGTGTGAGAGATGTGACTATCTCTAGAAAATGAACTCAAACTTAAGTGAATTGAGTCGTTTGCTTGCCGGCCAAATTTAAGGTTTTTGACCTTCAGATTCTGACCCAACTACACCATTAGATCAAGAAAATTTCCTTGCACCCATTGGTATACTTGTGGCCCTGATCGAGTGACCATGACTGTTGAACTGAAATGAGTCCTCCACGATCGAACCACTAATCTGATCGGACCAAAACCTTAACTTGACATAGATCTATTGTCAGGGAACTTCCTTCAAACCGTATGTGAGCAATGGACCTCTAGGTGAGTTCCGTTGGCCCGAAACATACGCCTTTTGGCTATAACCTAAGCATACCATTGCCCTGGGGCCATTGACATCACTTCTAGGCCTATATAATGCCCTAAACCCACCCCTCTATCATTCCATATGAATTTTCTCTAACCCTAGGAGAGAGAAGAGAGAAAAGAGGAGAAAAAAGTGAGGTGAAGAGTGAGAGATTAGGAGATGTTACTGGGATTCACTGCCACTACGCCACATATTGAATCACCACCCCACCATCGCTACATTGTCGATTCCAGATACAATTTAGGTAAGAAATCCTTACCCTAATCTTGTTTTAGGGATTCAAATAGAGGAAACGATGAAATAACTAACCTATTTCGTGATTTAGGTAGTCGTTGTGTTATAGACGGAAGCGTAGTGTACGAACCGAGTTCGTAACGAGCAAACCGATGAAAGGTGCAGACTATAAACGTTTAGGTTATGGTTTTCAAGGCGTTCAATGTTAGTTAATGATTTATTACTGACTTGATTGCTGCTACATGTACTTAGATACGATGTTTTCCATGTATTACACATATATGAACTATGTTGAAATATAATGCATTCCATGTGTTTGTTGAAATGTTTGAATGATAGTAAAATCATGACTTGTGTTTGCCATGACTATTAATCTAGAATACGTGACTGTTATATATATGACAACTCCTTTGTGAAAGGAATTGCCCTAGTATATGTTATGACTAATTTATTTCATGTATGTTGAAATGTGTAGTCTAAGTGTTTGATAAAATGTCTGAATGAGTAATTATTGATGAAATGCATTTATTAAGGGTGTCGAGATAAGATTCTCAACTACCTTCACTATATGAATGGATTCCTTCATGTAATTTTAATTCAACTACGTGATTTGTATATGAAATACATACGTATGATAATACGTTCACTTTGTGTTTGTTAAGATGTTCAAATGAGATTTATATTTGAATTGGTTGTAAAATGCTGATTTGACTATCACATATGAATGCCTATTGTATTTGAGTATGATTGGGACTAATATGTAGTCCAGGCAATCGGTAACGGTTCCCAATTGAGTGGTCAAACTAGTATCGCCATGTTGGATAGGTTTAATGAATCTGAGCCGTACGATAATTGTCGAGAGTGGTTAGGCCACATGGAGTGCTTACATGCTTTATGTCGATTAATTCAGCATGCGCTCTACCAATCGAACTTGTCAAATAATTCGATTGGCCTATTGTGTGTTTACCATGTATGGATATTACTGCTTGAATCTAAGGTACCACTTACCAATATAAAGCCCGTTTCAACCTTGGTACCAAGATCCGCTAATACTCATGAGTCGAGCATAGTGGTATGAGACACTGTGGTTGAGCTGTTGGCCTACGCTGGGGTGATGCGCCTCCCCGTAGTGTCCAGTGAGCGACCCAAACTCGTGAGCCAAATACGGTGGTATGAGATACTATATTCTAGCTGTCGACCTCCGCTAAGGTGACGAGCCTTTCCATAGTGACCTCGAGTATAAACTAGGCCTACGCTGAGGTGACAAGCCTCTCCCTAATGACCTGAACTTGCCTATTCACTACTTTTAAATTAGGGGTGATGTTGCCCTATAACTTGCCTATCATATGTGACTAACTAGGATTGACGACCCTAGATGGATCCTTGTTTGAGTAAATGATATAAAGGGAGGTACCTTAGCTTCCCGAATCTGCTGTATGAATAGGCCTAATTAAGTACTTGGCTAACACGATCATGCACCGCACTGCATGTGCTTTGGCGATGAAGTGCACAGTGGGAGTAACATGTACGACCGTGAGATTGTCACTGAGGGAGTGCAGGCGAGGGCATGCATCATTACCAAATATCATCCTTGCAATAACCAGAGTTGTTAGGGAATGTTTGTTTTATTACTTTATCATTACTGCTTAACTGAATTGATAACATGTTAACATTTGTCTTATAGTACCACTGAGTTGATCACTCACTTCCACTCTGGGACGGTGTTTTAAAACACCAACCAAACTCTGTTTTAGCTGCCGATGATGGCAAAGCTTATGGAGCAGAGCCTAACTTCTACAATGATGAGGAGTTCTCCTATATGCAGCTATCAAGCGGGTCTATGTAGACCATGCACTGATCGACGGGATTACAGGGATACGAATTAGTTAGACAATACACTTTATCATTTTGTATATTTTGGAATAAACATGTATATATTCAGCCTAGTGACATGATCATACTCTGGGGGTTTATAACCCCTTATATACTTTAGATATCTATCACAGTTTTTCACTTGCATAATTTAATCCTCTCTAGAGTATGATATGCTGATTTAGTGTAATCCCATTCATGTTTAATGCACTAATATGGACAACATTTAATCATCATTATTTATGTTGCATAAGTGATGCGATGGATCTCGAGAGTTGAGCTTTGCTCGACCTTCGATTTTCGGGGCATTACATCATCACAGGCTTTCTATCTATAGATTGAGCCATTACCAAGGAGCTAATTCGTTCAGAACTCGGTTGACTGCTTCTATAGATAAGGCGGAGCGTCCTTGGCTCAGCATTATAGCACATAGGGCTTCGGCGCGACTACAGCGCTTCGCTAACTCGAAGCGCCTCGCTATGAGAATAACGCTTCGCTAACGCGTTGCATGATGTTTTATTTAAACCAACACGATTTAAATGATTTTTAAACTCACAAGTATACGAATCAGATGTAGATATGGTACGTATTATGAGATCGTTCCCACGAGGACTAATCATCACAATTCAAATCTATGACTCTCCTTAACTAATCCAACAAATACTGGAATGAACTACTAAGCACAATTCTAGAAAAAAAACAATTAAGAACAGGGAAGAAAATTCAATCAAAGAAAGAGCACTAGGACTTTCGAATCCACCCCTAATTATCCTAACCCTTGTTTTGTCTGTTGATTCACCTTGATCTAGATTGATACCACTTATACAGAGAAAGCACAATCTATGTCCTTAATCGGGCATACAGAATGTCTAATTCCTTTAAGTAGTGCCATGAATAACACATCCCATGTCCTTAGTCGGGCACATGGAATGTACAGTTCATTAAAGCACCCTGTTTCTTCCTCTATAGAAAACCTGTTCTTGATCAGACACAAGCACCTATAATAAGCATCCAAACTACATCCATATATATACTTTAGTCGAGTTCATAGATGGAGAAGTATAGAATTTAAACTAATCAAGCCCACTTAGAGAAAGAAACAAATTAATTAATATTCAAAGTAAATCAACCAATACAAGAGCTAATCAAATTAGGGGCTTCATCTCAGCCCTAGCTGAGAGATTAGTGACCCATAAAATCCATCAAAAAGATTAAACAAAATTCATAAAAAACAAAACACCAAACCAGTCGATCTCTCTCTCTTCTTTCTTCTCTTTCCTCTCTCCCTTGCTCTCGATCTGGAATTCCCTGTTTCTCAATTAATTTCCCACGTCCATAATTCCTCTTTTATAGCTGTTGGAGGGCTGGAGTCGGTAGCAGAGTCGTAGTAGGACACAGAGTGCAATTTTTCGTAGGCGTGATCAGTGGGCCCCACAGAAGTATTTTCTGGAAAATCCACCCCGTCCATTGGATTCAGGATGAAATTTCAGTCAAGAGTGGGTGGTTTTGAATGTCCATTGACGCGACCCAGAGAAGAAATCACGAAGAGATCAGTTTTCAACATTGCAGAGCAGTCCATTTGTGGCCTCTGTACAACACATGTGTGTACACATGGGAGTGGAATATCAGCATAGTTTTGTAGTTCTCGAAGCCCTCTACACGATGAACGGCTTGGATCAGCCGTACGGTTGACGGGTGGGGTCCACAAACTCCCGCAAAAACTAGATTTCGCGGATGCGAACAAAGCAGCGGATTGCTTCCGCTGTGACAATGGTGGGGCCCATTCCTTCAATTAAATGGAAAATCCATTCCGACCATTAGATTGGTCTCGTAAAACCGGTTGGGATTGGTGCTGTTTGGATCGCTTTTGGTGAGTCCCTCAAGAATGTCGTTTTACCGTCCGAACGGCGTTTGATCTGTATTCTTCTGCGTGTGTATGCACATGTTTGCAAACAACCCTTTTGTACGGTCGTTTTTCCTTCCTAGAACGACTGAACGGTCTGGATCTTTCATTGGATCGCTGATGGTGGGCCACTAACATGAATCAGCGTCTGGCTTCGCAGGCCTACGTAACAGCACTCACGTTGTTCTGATGGTTGGGCCCACTGTCAGTCGTCAATTGAAAAATCTACTCTATCCATTAGTTTCTTCACGCAAAACCGTTTCGACATGATCGGTTTTGGATCGAAACCGTGGTGGCCCACTGTCATTTGATTTCACCGTTGGTTATCTGTTCGGACAGTTGAAAACCGATTCAAATTATCTTCTAAGATTCTGCCACCAAGGATTTGATGAAAGGGACCGTTGGCTCCTGATGGACGGTCCCGATCACACTGATGGATGAAGGGTGGGCCCCACTACACGAAACTGACGCTGTTAGCGAAGACGCTATTGCGTCTTTTGGGAAGGAGACGTTGGTCAGCGCAACGCTGACCGACTTACGTCGTTCGGTGCACAGCGCTTCTATAAAGTGAGTCCCACCTTGATGTGCCCGAACAATCCGCTCCGTCCATTCCTTTCCTCATGTAATTTAAGCGGTTGGGACACAAAATAACGTATATTCAGATACCAGGCGGACCCTAGTTCACCAATCTAGAGGCTGATCTATCTGTTGGCCCACTTTTGTAGGGATCTAGGAGCTGAAATTTGAGGTGTACGACTCATTTGTGGCCTTCAGGTCCTGTATGAAGTTTTGAGCCGAACGGATGGTGAGAACTCTATGATCTTGCATTCTAGCTGATTTTCAGGCCACTTGAGCTTCAGTTTCTCGATTTTTCTCGATTTTTTTCGGATCTCGGCTGTGTAAAATCGTCGATCCCAATCCCCAGGAGTCCGTCCCCTACTTTTGTGACATCGTAGTGCCAAATCCACGCTTTTAATTCTCTTTTCAGTCTAACGCTCATTATTACATCCTGTAATAAGAACACAATTTAAACACTCCATTAAACCTTATCATGTACGTAAAATAGGCAATTGCTGGGGTCTGATATGCAACATTCGACACTCATCATAACCCCCAACCAGCATTTTGCTAGTCCCGAGCAAAACATGCGAAAAAATAATTTCAGAAATAAAAGACAATTCCTATAATTCAAGTGACTTGTGAACAGATAGTTGAGATGTGAAAATTCTAAGATTCATGAATGGTGAGCAGAATTTTCCCCTAGAATTAAGCTTACAGTAAACTTCATAATCAAGTTTAAAGTATTAATCCATTAATTAGAACAATTTAAAACATTGAGTTCCATGAATGTATAGTGTCATCTCGGCTTACAATCATTAAAAGATCCAATTGTCAATTTCATGATATCATTAGTAATTCGTGACAACCAAACCTGAAACCAACACTTGCCTTATAGATTTAACTTTCTAGTCAACCAGCCTTTGACTTACTTTATGAGCAGTAACACAAATGAGAGGAAGCAAATTCTCACCTATAGGGAGCAAACCTATGGTGGAAACTTATCGCCTAATTCTCTTTTTTTTTTTTTTTTGTAAGTCAACTATGGAGAATCAAATCTACACCTATAGGGAGGAAACCTATGGTGAAGATTATGTGACTTAGCCTTTCAATTCTTCTTTATAAACTGATGCTAAAATTTTTATTTTTCAGGCTAGTTCCTTTCATGCTTAGTGATTACCAAGTTAATCATTCAGTTATCGAACTGGAACCTTAATGTGTAAGCGAGATGTGATAGGTGAAATCATGGCTCAATCAATGTTTACAACTTCTAATCATGGATTAACAATTCAAAATTGACTGTGAAATCAAGCAGATGGCCGAATCCAAGAGTCATAAGTTACTAACATCACATATCTTATAATGTTAAAATCACAACTATCCTTCAAAATCACTTTGAATTTAATAGAAATTCCAGAAAAAATTTTAAAATTTTCACAAATTTTGCTCAAGACCAAGAAAATACTGATTAGGTAACCTAATCTCCCACCCCCAACCTAAAATCTACATTGTCCTCAATGTAAAAGAAATAAGCAAGCAATGCACATGGGACAACAAGAATAAAAGAGGAGTGATGGAAAGATAGTACCTGGATGGAGAATCAAGAAGCTTTCTCAAAAAAAAAAATTCAACGTAAAAGCGAGTTAGCACAAGAGAGAAATCAACAGAAGCAAAAATAATAAAAAGAAAAACAAAAGAAGATCCTACCTATACCACTTTCGCAGGTGCTCTCGATTGCATTTAGCGCATGCAACAAGCCTTTTAAACCGCTAGGTTACCCCCAGTGGACGAGTTGTAGTCTCGTGAGGGTTTGCAGTAATGTTACCCACAAACATTGAACTAACTAACTAGAAAAATGATTATAATCAAACAAAAGGCTGGGTTGCCTCCCAGGAGTGCTAAGTTTACTGTCTATCCTAAAATAGCATAAAGAAAACTACCCTAGTCCGAAGAAAGCAGGAAAAAACTACTCAGTCATGCTACAAGGTTCCTCTTCCAGCCAGTATCTTGATAAGTTTCTCAGTAGATTTCTCAACAGGATCATCCAAAAGCCATTTTTACAATAGGCTTAGACGCCCTGGAGCTTGACTTTCAAAAGAAATTTATGTACCTCATAAGAAATTTTTCGTTGAAGTGCTTGACGTATCCAGAGTATATATGATTCACTTGCGACAGAAGAAATTTCAACGTTAGTATCCCATGGTGAATCAGTGACTACACATAAATGAATTTCAGAAAAATCTTCAGAAAGTGGTGTAGTCTCAACACATTCCGAGGTTCCAAACTTTGGTTCAATTTTTAGCTCATCCTTCCTTAATGGTAAATATTCAGGATTTGTAGGAGGGGCTTAAGAGTAAGGGTTCTCTCGGTCAGTGATGACTACTGAGATATTGTTTTGCAAGGCATTCACTATGTCTCTTATCATGGGATCATTTGAATCTGCAAAGTGTGCCAAGCAATCATCCAAAGAGTTGGGAAATTCAGTTGAGTGTGACTTATTTTCCACATTAGAGCTCGTGATGATCTGCCCAAGGAATCCATCATTTTTTAAGGTAAACGGAGGTGTGTTCTCTTGCTCGTAGCCCTGCACAGACAGATTGAGGATCAGTATATGTAGCATTAATGTGTGGACTCTGTTCATCGATACTACTCAGAAGAGGCGATGAATCGTCATTATTCAACAGTTCAGATGGTGGCCTCAACTGGGTGGTTTCAAATTCAAGAGTCATATTGAGTAGCTTGTCCATCTCCCGAATCATATCATCATGTAATTCAGAGGAGTGGTCCAAATACGTTTCACAAGAGTTAGAAGGGTCGGTTGTAAGGGGCCCGTCCTCTACCTTAAAATCAGACATGTTAGGTGAGGGGAGTGGCTCATTATGACCGACCACTTCATGTACGTCTTGATCATTGACTTGGACCAAATTTGAGATTGATTCAAAGGAAATTTGGGTTGCACATTCATAATCATCTTCCCAATATGCATCATCGTCTACTTCCATGCAGTGCACACTTGGGATGGGATCGCTTTCCTCACACTCAATTTCCAGATTGGGTTGAGGTTCGTATAAACTAACCTCTTCCTCGTTATTGAACTCAAGTGTGTCATGTGAGTGGGGTGTGTCATCATCATTATATTTGAAAGACAACCATGTTTCTTCCCCATTCTTTTGAACAGTCATTGAGATCGACTCATCGGGGAATTGAACCGTATGCTCATTAATGGAATCCAACTCCTCATTCCAAATTCCAGATTTCATCAAAAGCAAGTGAGGATCACTTTCCTCACATTGTATTTCTGGATTGGATTGTAGTTGGGATGAGCGAGCTTCCTCTATCCTTTCAAGGCGCGAATTGAGTGCTTCTAATGATCTCATCACTTTCGCAACATGCTGGTTGAATTGTTCTAGATTAAAATATGAATCCTCTTGGATCGTTTCTGGTTGGATCTCAAAGGTATGGGATCTAAGAGAATAATTATTACAATATGTTGTTGGTTCATCTTCCCAGTTTTGATGGTTCCACTGGTTATAGTCATACTGATCATACATGGGAGAATATGATGGTTGATAATAATCCTCATTCCCATAATTACGATCGTATACGGCCCTATTAACCGATGGAACATAACGTTCTAGTCGGTTCTCAATGTCTGTTCTCGATGGAGAGAAATCTTGAGGTATACGTTGAATTCCACAACCTTCAGGCATTCCCCAATATCTCCTATCCATCTCAGCGTATGCACGTACCCACGATTCCATGGTAGAACCCTAACTCTTACTCTAATCCTAGAAGAAAAGAAAAAAAAAATCCTACAGTAATATGGAAAGTAAGAGGAGAAGTTAGAAAGGTGTTACCAAATAAGAAGTTTCTATGTTAAGATCCAAGTTAGAAGATCTATCAACGACCCTACAAGACAGGAAAATTGGTTCTAAAAATCAAATAAATAAATAAATAATAATCTAAGACTAAAGTTAGTGAAATCCTAAGCTATGAATTATGATAAGAGAGAATCTTAAATTCAATTTGGAACGAAACAGTCCCCGGCAACGGCACCAAAAACTTGATGTTTTATTTAAACCAACACGATTTAAATGAATTTTAAACTCGCAAGTATATGAATCAGATGTAGATATGGTACGTATTACGGGATTGTTCCCATGAGGACTAATCGTCACAATTCAAATCTATGACTCTCCTTAACTAATCCAACAAATACTGGAATGAACTACTAAGCACAATTCTAGAAAAAAAAACAATTAAGAACAGGGAAGAAAATTCAATCAAAGAAAGAGCACTAGGACTTTCGAATCCACCCCTAATTATCCTAACCCTTGTTTTGTCTGTTGATTCACCTTGATCTAGATTGATACCACTTATACAGAGAAAGCACAATCTGCGTCCTTAATCGGGCATACAGAATGTCTAATTCCTTTAAGCAGTGCCATGAATAACACATCCCATGTCCTTAGTCGGGCACATGGAATGTACAGTTCATTAAAGCACCCTGTTTCTTCCTCTATAGGAAACCTGTTCTTGATCAGACACTAGCACCTATAATAAGCATCCAAACTACATCCATATATATACTTTAGTCGAGTTCATAGATGGAGAAGTATAGAATTTAAACTAATCAAGCCCACTTAGAGAAAGAAACAAATTAATTAATATTCAAAGTAAATCAACCAATACAAGAGCTAATCAAATTAGGGGCTTCATCTCAGCCCTAGCTGAGAGATTAGTGACCCATAAAATCCATCAAAAAGATTAAACAAAATTCATAAAAAACAAAACACCAAACCAATCGATCTCTCTCTCTTCTTTCTTCTCTTTCTTCTCTTTCTTCTCTCCCTTGCTCTCGATCTGGAATTCCCTATTTCTCAATTAATTTTCTACGTCCATAATTCCTCTTTTATAGCTGTTGGAGGGCTAGAGTCGGTAGCAGAGTTGTAGCAGGACACGGAGTGTAATTTTTTGCAGGCGTGATCGGTGGGCCCCACAGAAGTATTTTCTGGAAAATCCACCCCTTCCATTGGATTTAGGACGAAATTTCAGTCAAGAATGGGTGGTTTTGAATGTCCATTGACGCGGCCCAGAGAAGAAATCACGAAGAGATCGGTTTTCAACATTGCAGAGCAGTCTGTTTGTGGCCTCTGTACCGCACATGTGTGTACGCATGAGAGTGGAATATCAGCATGGTTTTGTAGTTCTCGAAGCCCTCTACACGATGAACGGCTTGGATCAGCCGTACTATTGACGGGTGGGGTCCACAAACTCCCGTAAAAACTAGATTTCGCGGATGCGAACAAAGCAGCGGATTGCTTCCGCTGTGACAATGGTTGGGCCCATTCCTTCAATTAAATGAAAAATCCATTCCGACCATTAGATTGGTCTCACAAAACCGGTTGGGATTGGTGCTGTTTGGATCGCTTTTGGTGAGTCCCTCAAGAATGTCGTTCTACTGTCCGAACGGCGTTTCATCTGTATTCTTTTGCGTGTGTATGCACGTGTTTGCAAACAACCCTTTTGTACGGTCATTTTTCCTTCCTGGAACGACTGAACGGTCTGGATCTTTCATTGGATCGCTGATGGTGGGCCACTAACATGAATCAGCGTCCGGCTTCGCAGGCCTGCGTAACAGCACTCACGCTGTTCTGATGGTTGGGCCCACTGTCAGTCGTCAATTGAAAAATCTACTCCGTCCATTAGTTTCTTCACGCAAAACCGTTTTGACATGATCGGTTTTGGATCGAAACCGTGGTGGCCCACTGTCATTTGATTTCACCGTTGGTTATCTGTTCGGACGGTTGAAAACCGATTCTCATTATCTTCTAAGATTCTGCCACCTAGGATTTGATGAAAGGGACCGTTGGCTCCTGATGGACGGTCCCAATCACGCTGATGGATGAAGGGTGGGCCCCACTACACGAAACCGGCGCTGTTAGCGAAGCGCTATTGGGTCTTTAGGGAAGGAGACGTCGGTCAACGCAACGCTGACCGACTTACGTCGTTCGGTGCACGGCGCTTATGTGTGTGTTATGCACACGCACCCTATAAAGTGAGTCCCACCTTGATGTGCCCGAACAATCCGCTCCGTCCATTCCTTTCCTCATGTAATTTAAGCAGTTGGGACACAAAATAACGCATATTCAAATACCAGGCAGACCCCAGTTCACCAATCTAGGGGCTGATCTGTCTGTTGGCCCACTTTTGTAGGGATCTAGGAGTTGAAATTGGAGGTGTACGGCTCATTTGTGGCCTTCAGGTCCTGTATGAAGTTTCGAGCCGAACGGATTGTGAGAACTCTATGATCTTGCATTCTGGCGGACTTTTAAGCCACTTGAGCTTCAGTTTCTCGATTTTTTTGGATCTCGGCTGTGTAAAATCGTCGATCCCAATCCCCAGGAGTCCGTCCCCTACTTTTGTGACATCGGAGTGCCAAATCCACGCTTTTAATTCTCTTTTCAGTCTAACGCTCATTATTACATCCTGTAATGAGAACACAATTAAAACACTCCATTAAACCTTATCATGTATGTAAAATAGGCAATTGCTGGGGTCTGATATGCAACATTCGACACTCATCATTGCATCATCAGCTTTGCTACCGACGCTTCGTTCTGAAAGTGCTCTGCACCGACGCTTCATCTTAAGTGCTTCGCTACCGAGGCTCAGCATAAAGTCCGCTCCGCACCGACGCTTCGTTCCGCTTCGCTAACGCTCGGCTAAGTCTTGAACCTTCGCGCTGACCGTTCGCTTTCTCAGTAGCGAAAGCGCTTCTAAAGTATTCGTGTTTCTCACACATTTTACTTAGGGCTCAAGTTGTGCATTTCTGGACACTATTTGGGCTCGATTCCCACGATGGTTTTCAAGCCCAAAAGGATGGACATAACCTTATAGTTTCACTGTCATCGGACTTTCGACGTGCTGTCTAGGTCTGATACGGGGTTTCAATGTACTCCCAAAAGCGACAGGCTCTAAGGATTTTTCCTAAGTTTTTCTATAGTATTGAGTTAGTGGTATTAATGGTTTTAGGTCTTCTCATTTGTGGAAATGGTGGCCCAAGCTTAATCCACCGATTATTCCGTTTAGTACTTAACTAAATTTCGCTTTACTTATGACAGGAATACGATCCTTTGGTGATTCTGCCTAAGGTGGTACTTGGGTCCTTGTATGGATTTTTCTGAGACGTTATAGTCAATCATTCCTATTCTTTTAGATTTATACTTTTTAGGACATTTTGAAGCTAGATTCCCATATTTAGAACAACTGAAGTATTGGGTGTCTTTAGATTTGGATTTTCTGAAATTAAGATTTCGTTTTCTTTTGTCAAAGGGTTTTTTAAAATCTGATCTATTTTTATTTTTAAAAATTCTATAAAATTTCTTAACCAACATTGCCATATCATCCTCATTCTCCTCATTATCGGAATTTACATTTGTATCTTTGGATTTAGATTTAGAGGATTTAAAAGTTATGGACTTGTTTTAGGAGCTTTGAAATTCAACTCATAGGTTTGTAGAGATCCAACTAATTCCTCAACCTTCATAACATTTGTATCTCTCAATTCCTGTATAGCGGTGACTTTAGAGTTAAACCTGTCAGGAAGTGATCACAGTATCTTAGCACAAGCCTTACTTTCAAGAACTTTTTCTCCAAGACCACACATCGAACTAACAATGTCATTTAGTTACATATAGAAGTCCATGAATGACTCACTTTCTTTCATAAGAATTTTCTCAAACTTAGTTGTGAGGATTTGAATTTTAGAATTTTTGACAACGTTAGTTCCTTCATGTGTCATTTCGAGAATATCCCATGCTTGTTTTGTTGTATCACAAGAAATGATTCTTTTGAATTCATCTGTTGATAGAGCACAATTAATTGCATTTAAGGCTTTTGTATTAGTGTTGCTTTCACTTTTCTGAACAGTAGTCCAAAGAGCATAAGTGATTTCTTTCATGGACATGGTTCCATCTTTAGCCAATACTCCCATCATTGGAGGGGTCTATTTAGTTAAGGTGTCTTGCCACACACTTTCATTAATAGATTTTAGAAAAATCCTCATTCTGGCTTTCCAATAGTAATAATTTAAGCCATCAAAGGGAGGCGGCCTGGTAATGGATAGACTATCAAAATTTGACATTCTAATAGCTCTGGATCTTACTCTAGGAGGTTAATCCCAAAAGGAGCTACCTCGTTCTGATACCACTTGAAAGGATGAGCTATAGATGTCCTAGAAACCGGGGGAGGGGGAGGGTGTGAATAGGACTATAAAAAATAATTTGATATAATACGGAATAATAAAGTAAATATTCGATATCGCTTAGAGTATTGAAATTTTGATTCCAATTAGTTCTTAGGACAACCTTCAGCTAAAAGATTTAAGCAGGACAACCTTATTTCATGACGTCTTTGAGATTAAAATACCAAATTTAGCAAGAGACAATCTAATTACAAGGAAAACAATAAATAAATAAACATTCACCACCACTGCTTAAGGAGTTATAGTGGTTCGGTGCTTAACCCCACACCTACTCCACTCCCAAAATTACTACCCTCATAATTTTTGCTTTCACTATTTCAAGGTTTTCACAGGTTCACCTTAATAACCTAATACAGTTCTTGTGATTTTCACGAGCTATCACAACAAAACCCTCTTTGTAATTTTCATGGGCTCACCACAAAACAACCCGCTAAGATTTCTGGGCAATCTCAGAAAAACCTAAACTGAAATGAAAATAAAACAGTACTTATCTTCAAATGGCGAGTCGAAGAAGTAACTATAGATTGAATGCAACGACCTTTTTTCTTGGGATATAAATGAAGTCGTCTATGAGTTCGACCCAAAAAGAATGTAGTGATCTAATATATTTTCAATGAAATGAACAATACCCTATTGCTGCGAATTCGATCCTCTATTTCTCAAGTACGAATTACTCTATTGAAAAATAATTAAAGCTAACTTAAGAAAAGAGAATGAAATAAGATAAATTAAAATAAGATTTAGTGCGAGAATAGCTTAAGAAGGCCCTAACTTTCTCTCCTCGCTTGACTATATTGCTCACAATTTTTTAGTGTGGAAATGAATGAGATATGGCCTCTATTTATAGCCAAAGGTCTTGAAAATTCGACTAGCCTGATTTTTTTGTTCGGCTGGGCGAATTCCAATGATATTGATCCTATGACACTAGGATTTTGCTAAATAAGATCTTTCAAAATTCAGCTGGCTCAAGCCAAAATTCGGCTCACCGAATCTCCCTAAGATCTAAAGATTTAAGGTTGCTGAAAACTTGCCCGAATATATTTGGTCTGGTCGAACAGACATGTTCAGTTGGCCAAACCCAAGGTTGGGCTAGCCGAACTTGCCGTGGAAAATCTTTGTCAAGTTATAAACTTGCCTGAATTATGTTGGGTTAGTCGAAGTTAGTTAGGCTGGCCAAACCAAAAGTCGGGCTGGTCTAACTTGAGTGCATTTTACTTATAATTATGTTCATTATGATGTTATGTGAAATACACTTAACCTACGATCAATCTAAGGCTATTTCATCTGATGGATGACTCATACAAAGTGTTCTGATCTTTGAACCATGTAGTTTTACGGCTTGAGATGTTGACTCTTCCTTAAGATGCTTAATCGAGTCTTTAATGATTCTTCATGAGTTCTCAAAGAGTATCTTTGTGAGTACTTGTGTTCCTTTCAAGATTACGAAATTTGACAATCCTAATTATGTTGAAGTATAAGCACTTACATGTACTTCCTAGATTTTGGAACCAACTTCAACCTTTGTTCACTCTACACACGAATGTATGTTGGACACCTAAGGATCCTCATCCCTAAATAATCAATGTCCTTACTTGTCCAGACTTCCTCTGCAATCTTCAAGTCTAACATTATAAATGGTGACCAATTTACAATATAACATGTCATGTTCACCGCTTCTACCTAGAAGCTTTTAAACAGCCCTATATGCAACTGTATACTTCTCGCCCTATCCAATAAAGTTCTATTAATCCCCTTTGCCACACCATTCTACTATGGGGTCCCTGGAGTTGAGAAGTATCTTGTGATGCCTTGTTCCTTGTCAAATTTCATGAATCCCACCTCTTTCTCATATGCCCTAACCATATATGCCACAAATTAGTGTCATCTGTGTTAGATTCTGTGTGTGAGGTGGTAGCGGCCTAACCTATAACTATGATCCCAATCAACTTATACATATTTCCTATCTTTTGTCCATTCATTAGCACCATTGCACCTCTAGTGACCCTGATTACACCGCTCAATGTGGTGAATGTGTAACTATTCGTATCTAAAACCCCAAGGATATTAAGTTTTTCTTCAGATCCGGGACATGCCTGACATTACTTAGAGTTCGTATAACTACATACTATGTCATTCCCCATCAGAACACTTCCACTATCATAGGACTTGTATGAATTAAACTAAGTGTTATCCAGGCACATGTTATACAAACATCCTGAATCGAGTATCCATGTATCCGAAAGATGTCTCATACCTGAAGAGACTGAGAGGAGGTCTCCTCTGTGTTGTCTTCCACAATATAGTTGATTCACCCGTGTTCCATTTTTCCTTGGTTTCCACATCATCCTTCCCTTTCTGGCAGTTTCTCTTAAAGTGTCCTTTTATGCAATAATAAAAGCATTTGTCCTTTACCTTCAGATCGTTCCGCAGATCTCCCACATCCCTGACCCCTTTTCATGATCAACCCTTTAGCTTAAGACTCATCATTGCTTGACTTCTTCCTCATCTCATTAGAAATAAGAGCCGCAATAATCTTTTTCAGCTTCATCGTATTCTTCCCATACAATAGAGTAGTGACGAGATGGTCGTATAATGTGTTAAACGATGCTAAAAGTAGCACTGCTTTGTCTTCTTCCTCTATTATCACTCCGACCCTTAACAACTCACTACACACTATTGTGAATGTGTTCATGTGCTACAAGAGATCATATCCTTCCTTCATTTGTAGCCTAAATAGTTGTTTCTTTACAATCAATTTATTTATGAGGGACTTTGCTATGCGTAGATCCTCTAGCTTCTTCCGCATCTCTCGAAGAGATTCCTATAACATCCTGGATTTTTGACAACTTGGAATTAGACGTCCTTAGGCAATGGGTCTATCCTAACACCTGATTAACTTCTCAAACACCCAATTCAAAGGTCTCAAATCCTTTCTTTAAACCATTTCTGAAAAAACCTCACCTTTCCTTCACAAATCTCACCTTTCACCACCTCGTTCTTTAAATCCTTCTAAGTACTTTCACATTAGACACCAATCTTAAGGTTTAGGTGATGAAGAACAATACTTGAACTATAAATTGTTGTAATTAGTAAATACAGAAATAAAATGGGCTTTAAACCAATACCCTTATGGAATTTCACAAAACGAATAGGTTATTTAGAACATCCACCTCTCCTGCCCTAGGATTTCCTTTTGTTGTAATTAGGGCGTGCTTTAGTAAGCATTGATAACTTGAATCACTGTATGTGCCAACTACAAAGGCCCAAGTACCACCTCAGACAGAAATCCTACAGGACTAAATCCATTAGAAATTAGATAAAGTTAACTAAGTGTTAAACTGAATTAGCTACGAAATTCGCACTAATCACTTTAAATACGATCTACAAGACCCAAAACTTGTAGAATCATTGACGCTAGGTTACCCTAAAATCTAGGATTAATCTCATTACCCGGCTGCTCTCGGGAGCACATTGAAACTCCGTATCAGATCTGGACCGCACGTCGTAAGTCTAATTAACACGAAGTTAAGGAATTAGGACCGCCTTGCTAGGCTTAACAACCATCTCAGAAATCAAATCCAGATAGTGTCCCAGCGCTATTCGCTTGGGCTCGAAGCGGTGAGTGTGAGAAACATGAAAATAATTCCAAAATAAATAAGAATTTAGTGAAATCTGAGACTTGTCATTTGCGGATCAGTATTGGGCAACCAGATCGTCAGAATCAGGCCAAATTACACCCTCGGATCAGGGATATTTCTCCAAACATATCCATGTACTCAGAATCTCTGATCGAGATCCGCTGATCGTTGAACTGAAACTGGTCCGCCACGCGTGATCTGGGTATCCGACCGAAATGAAAATGTAACTCGACCTAGATCCAATGTCAATGAGCTTAAGTCCGACCGCACACCGAAAAGGGGCTGCCAGAAGTCCTCCGTTGAGCTGAAACTGGCTCGCTTTGGGTATAACCTAAGTATACCTTGACCTGGAGTCTAATTTGGTGAGTTTTTAGGCTATATAAGGACCTTAAACCCTCTCTCATTTCAGCCATACGAATTTGAGAGAAACCTTAGGGAGAGAAGAGAGAAAAGAGAGAGAAAGTGTGGGAGTTGTGGGTGGATCTCCCGGCGATGCTTCCCTACTGTTATGCAAGCACAACCACCCATATCCAGTCGCTTTCCCGGCAATTCCGGCTCCATTTCTAGGTAAGAAACCCTAACCGTAATCTATTTTGGGGTTGAAAAGGTTGTAGGTTATGAAATAGCTAACCTATTTCATTCTATAGGTTGCCAAACTGCCGTAGGCGAAAGCCTAGCAAACCTATCGAACTCGTTACGATTCTACGACAAAAGGTGCAGACTTTAGATGTATAGGTTATGGTTTTCAACGCTTTCAATGTCGGATAATGATGGATTCATGATCTGCATGCAATTGCACATGTATAAAGTGCTGTCTGTTTTCTGTTTCGATTAAATACGAAGAATATTGAATTTTACATATTCTAGGTATTTGTAGAAAGTACCGTATACGTGTAAATTTTGGAAATGTGTTTGCCATGATTATTTGCTATAGGAATATATTATATATGGATAAAATACTTGTTTGGTGAAAGGACTCGCCCTAATACATGTTTTGCTAATATACACTATGTATGTTGAAATAGTGTATTCTAGAAAGTACCGTATACGTATAAATTTTGGAAATGTGTTTGTCATGATTATTTGCTGTATGAACATATTATATATGCATAAAATACTTGTTTGGCGAAAGGACTCGCCCTAATATATGTTTTGCTAATATACACTATGTATGTGAAAATAGTGTATTCTAAGTGTTTGTGAAAATGACTGAATGAGTATAGAATTCTCATTCGTGCTCGCCATGACTAATTGTCATGGATATATGATTGTTGTATTTGCGATACCCCTTTGATGAAAGGATTTGCCCTAAATCACACCACGACCAATATACACTATATATGTTATAATTTGTGGCCCAAGTATTCGTGGAAATGACTGAATGAATATGGAACTTGGATTCATGCTTGCCATGAGTATCCGTTGTGGGTGCACGCGTGTTATAATTGGGGCAACTCCCTAGTGAAAGGATTTGGCCCAATGCCTATGTGATCAACATATGTCATGTATGTTGATGTACGTAGTTTAAAGTATTTGTTGAAATGTCTAAATGGGTAGTAGTTAGTAAAATTGTAATGTATAAGGGTGCTGAGATATGATTCTCAACTTCTTTAACTATGTGTATGATTTCTTTAAATATTTGTGTGATTAGGAATTGAATATGTACAAACTCATGCTTATGTTGTACTTCATAACATGCTCAACTGATTATATGATTTTATCTGTGCAACGCATATTTTTAAATTCATGTTTATGTTGTATTCCATCAGTGCCATGAAGGGTGATGGGGGAGTAGTGTAACGAGTGCAGGCAACAGCCCTAGCATCCCTAAGCAGATGTTATCAGACTTTGATTGTATGATTTGAATCTTGATCCATTACTACTTTACCTATCTGCAATTGAATGTGATTGGAGCTATTGTATAGTCCAGACAGTCGGTAATGGGATCGAATTCGTGGCTGAGATTCATTCACCACGTAGGACATGTTTGACGAACCCGAGTCGTGCATTGCTTGTCGGCAGTGGTTAGGCCACACGAAGTGCTTATGTACTTCATGTCGTACAACTCAATGGGCGCTCGTGCTAGTCGAGCTCGTCAAGTAACCCGATCTATCTTATGTATGTTCACCATGTTTGGACGCCTTTGCTTGAACCTAGGGTACCAAACTTACCAGTGAAATTCCGTTAACCATGGTACCTCGATCTGCTAAGAATCATGAGCCGAGCATGGTGGTATGGGATACCGCGGTCGAGCTGTCAGCCTATGCTGGGGCCATGTGCCTCCCCGTAGTGACCAGTGAGCAACCAGACTCGTGAGCCGATTATGGTGGTATGGGACACTATATTCGTGCTGTCGGCCTACATTGATAAGGTGATGGGGGAGTGGTGCAACGAATGTATGTAACAGCCCTGACAGCCCTTTGTAGTGACCTCGAGCATACTGTGAATTTGCAATGAGCCTTAGAGTTTTACCGCAGTGTATAGAGTATGAACTAGGCATGTATCAGTATAGTGATGAACCGTTAAAGAGGTGATGGGGGAGTGGTGTAACCATTGTGTATAACAGCACTGACAACCTTTGCAGTGACCTAGAAACACACCATCGTATGAGATTAACTAGGACTGTGACCCTAGAATGGATCATGTTTGGGAATGATACAAGGGAGGTACCTTAGTTTCCCAATCCTACTGTTTGAAATGGACTAATAACTACTTGGTAATCATACTCATCATCGCACTGCATGTGCCTGGTAGATGTAGAGCACTAAGGGATAAACACACGTCGCGAACGTAAGATGGTGTCGCATGAGGGTGGTTTGGCAAGGGCATTCATAATGTCATTCCATACTTGCATTAAATAAGAGTAGTTAGGATTGTTTGATTATACTGCGTTATCATTACTGCTTGAATGAATTGATAACATGTTAACCTATGCTTTATTATTCCACTGAGTTGATCACTCACTCCCACGTTACGGGACGGTGTTCCGAACACTGACCAGACATTGTCTGATTGCAGATGGTGATGCTACTTCTGAGGCGGAGCTGAACTTTTGTGACGACGAGGATGCTTTCTTGTGTATGCTATTTTCTGGCTGTTTTATGTGAGCCGTGTCTTGATCGACGGGATTATAGAGATGTCTAGATGACACTACACCTTTGGTATATTTTGAAATTGTACTTGTAATTCATTAACCTGGTAACCTTATCACACTCTGAAGACTTACTATAGTTTATATATTTTTCTATCTATCACAGTCTTCCACTTACAATTTAACTGTCTCTGGAGTATGATATGTTGTTTTAGCTTAATCTCACTCATGTTCACTACACTAATATAGACAACATTCAATCATCATTCATTTTGTTGCATAAGTGATGCTTTGGAGCTCGGGAGTTGAGTTTATGCTCGATCCCTAATTTTCAGGGAGTTACAAGATGGTATTAGAGAATGATTTGGATTAAACCGGACCTGGGTTATGGTCACACGACGCACTCTGACTTAGGAGGGGGCGACGAAACGTAGAAACCGACTTAGGATTTTCTAAATTAGCCGAACGGCGAAACCGACAGAAATCGACCGTTGAGATTGGGCCGGTATACACCCATGATCACGCGAAACGATCCCAAATCACTTCTAGGCTGTCAGTCGATGGGTGGGAGTTGTTCCCTAAAAATGAATGTCCTTAGGTTGTGGGTTAACCACAACACCTTACGCTTAATCTCAAAGCCTAAAACCTCTTTTATCCAATTCCTTCAAACTCTCTCCTTGTACTACTTCATTCTTTAATTTTTTCTTTATCCTTTCATACCAGATATAAATTCTAACGTATAAATGATGAAGAATAATATTTAAGCAAAAAGTTACTATAAATAGTAAATATATGTATAAATTAGACTTTTGACCATTCAAACTTTGAAATCTAACCAAATAAATGGGTTAGTTAGATAGATTAGCTCCTCCTACCCCAAAATCATATGCCACATGTCACTTAAACTCATTCTGGTTTGAAAATTGGTCCCGAAAATGCCTCAAATGGAGTCGGGGGCCACACTATGAAATCCGGGGGACTCACGGTAGACCTGGGGTGCCATTGGCACCTTGGGAGGGTGGTGAACACCGCCCTACCGCGGAGACACCGCGGTTGGTCCGGTGGACCGCGGAGGAACCGGGATCACCACGGTCGACCGCGGTCAGGATGGGCCGGGCTAGTCGGGCCGGTGCTGGTCATAGTCGGCCCGACCCCTGGGCATGTGTGGTGCCCACCAAATTTCGTGAGGGCCCCTCTTTCTTGTCCATTTGGCCCCCTCTCTCTCGAACACTCCTCCAAGCGCTCCCTTTCCTCCCAAAATCCGATTTTCTCTCTCAAACCTCCCTTCCAATCGCCCTTTCCGTTGTTTTCTGTTAAATCTCGCACCCCTCCATCGTTCATAGCGATCCCTACCTCCCTATCCTCTTCATTCATTCTCTCTCATTGGGGCTCTTACATGCCCCATTTGGAGCTCAAAAACATGTAAGCTCTCAACCCATCCCATCTTTCCATTTTCCCTCTTTATTCCCTTTCATTTGAGCCTATGTAGGCTCAAGACTTTGAAACCTAACAACCCCTCTCCTATCTCCCATGCTTTCCAATACGATGTTTAAAATGTATGCAATTAAATGTAAACTCCGAGATTCCTTTCAAAGTACTTTCTGAAATTCATCATCTTGGGATTTGAAAATCCCATCCCACACTTTCCAACACAAGGCTCATTTTCCATAGCCTATACCATTAATTTTAATCCCCACCCACCCTCCTACCAAACATGTCATTCACAATCCCGAAGTGGGATTAGCAATGCAGACCCATTTAATACAACTTAATATCATTGGCCAAACAAGCCCTTAGAGTTTTTGACCTAGAGTTGGTACTCCCAGGTTTTGCAGACAAATCTGACAGTATAAGAACTGATGTAATGACCTGAACCCTAAGACCTCCTTAGCTAGTATGAGCATGTGTGTAGTGCTCGAGCGTAGTTAAATTCAAGTTCGAGCAACTCAATTTCAATCAGACAACTTTTGACCCTAAGCGATAAAACAACTTGTTATATTAGAAAGGGTATAAAATCATCTAGTGTATAAGCATAGGCTTTAGATTACAACCAGTGGATACCGCTACTCATACGTTGCGACTAGGCTACCTGTTACATTAGAGAATGCCAGAGACCGATAGATGTAGCTAGGTCAAATCAATACACCTCTTTGAGCTGGGTGGTGCAGCAAAAGCATGGTGGACCCTACCCCACTGGCCCAGGATCAAAATTGTGCTCGTTGAATACGAACATAATAGAAGCCCTAGCAAGTTTTACTATGAGAAACCATTTTAGGATGATCTAGTAAGATTTGTTCACCATTTCCTTGGACATAGATAATAACAAGGACTCTCTTAGACCAATGGGCAACCCAAGAAATAGGACATTTGAACCTTTCAATGATGGACATTCCCTACGTTTTTAGAGTGATCGGACTACAGAGTTACTGAAATATACAACTACGAAACATTCGCGGCTTGACCCAATTCTCAATCCTGGGCGACTACCAATGGACTCACTGCTGACGAGCAGAAGACCAGGATCCACCAGGATTCGGAAGGGATACGATGAGCTTTCTACCCTGGCCCGGTAGATGATCGATGTATCGAGATCAAGCCCACTATAACCATCTCTCCATGCTGGCCAAACATTGAAAATAACTACCTACTCTAACTTGGTGGGAATCGAAGTCAAAACTCCAAATAGGGAAAGAAATCCATTGTAGCAAACCATTAGGATATAAGCAAGGGATAAAGAAATAAGTTTTAAGGGTGGTAGACTAAAATGAACCAGGCTAGTATATACCCTACCACGAGTAGAAACTCGAAATAAAAAAAAAAATAATTAGGCAAAAGAAATAATTAAATCTTTCCTTATTACCCTTAGGCAATTTCGGGGACGAAATTTTGTTTTAAGGGGGGTAGATTGTAACATCCCGAATTTTTGCCAACTTGGAATTAGACATCCTTAGGCAATGGGTCTATCCTAACACCTGATTAACTTCTCAAACACCCAATTCAAAGGTCTCAAATCCTTTCTTTAAACCATTTCTAGAAAAACCTCACCTTTCCTTCACAAATCTCACCTTTTGCCACCTCGTTCTTTAAATCCTTCTAAGTACTTTCACATTAGACACCAATCTTAAGGTTTAAGTAATGAAGAACAATACTTAAACTATAAATTGCTGTAATTAGTAAATACAAAAATAAAATGGGCTTTAAACCAATACCCTTATGGAATTTCACAAAACGAATAGGTTGTTTAGAACATCCGCCTCTCCTGCCTTAGGATTTCCTTTTGTTGTAATTAGGGCGTGCTTTAGTAAGCATTGATAACTTGAATCACTGTATGTGCCAACTACAAAGGCCCAAGTACCACCTCAGACAGAAATCCTACAGGACTAAATCCTTTAGAAATTAGATAAAGTTAACTAAGTGCTAAACTGAATTAGCTACGAAATCCGCACTAATTACTTTAAATACGATCTACAAGACCCAAAACTTGTAAAATCATTGATGCTAAGTTACCCTAAAATCTAGGATCAATCTCATTACCCGGTTGCTCTTGGGAGCATATTGAAACTCTGTATCAGATTTGGACCACACGTCGGAAGTCTAATTAACACGAAGTTAAAGAATTAGGACCGCCTTGTTGGGCTTGACAACCATCTCAAAAATCAAATCTAGATAGTGTCCCAGTGCTATTCGCTTGGGCTCGGAGTGGGGAGTGTGAGAAACATGAAAATAATTCCAAAATAAATAAGAATTTAGTGAAATCTGAGACTTGTCGCTTGCAGATCAGTATTGGGCAACCAGACCGTCAAAATCAGGCCAAATTACACCCTTGGATCAGGGATATTTCCCCAAACATATCCATGTACTCAGAATCTCCGATCGAGATCCGCTAATCGTTGAACTGAAACTAGTCTGCCACGTGTGATCTAGGTATCCGACCGAAACGAAAACATAACTTGACCTAGATCCAATGACAGTGAGCTTAAGTCTGACCACACACTGAAAAGGGGCCGCCAGAAGTCATCCGTTGAGATGAAACTGGCTCACTTTGGCTATAACCTAAGTATACCTTGACCTGGAGTCTAATTTGGTGAGTTTTTAGGCTATATAAGGACCTTAAACCCTCTCTCATTTCAGCCATACGAATTTGAGAGAAACCCTAGAGAGAGAAGAGAGAAAAGAGAGAGAAAGTGTGGAGGTTATGGGAGGATCTCCCTGCCATGCTTTCCTGGCGTTATACAAGCACAACCACCCATATCTAGTCGCTTTTCCGGCGATTTTGGCTCCTTTTCTAGGTAAGAAACCCTAACCCTAATCTGTTTTGGGGTTGAAAAGGTTGTAGGTTATGAAATAGCTAACCTATTTCATTCCATAGGTTGCCAAACTGCAGTAGGCGAAAGCCTAGCAAACCTATCGAACTCGTTACGATTCAACGACAAAAGGGTCAGACTTTAGATGTATAGGTTATGGTTTTCAACGCTTTCAATGTCAGATAATGATAGATTCATGATCTGCATGCAATTACACATTTGCAAAGTGCTGTCTGTTTTCCGTTTCGATTAAATACGAAGAATATGGAATTTTACATATTCTAGGTATTTGTAGAAAGTATCGTATACGTATAAAATTTGGAAATGTGTTTGCCATGATTATTTTCTATAAGAATATATTATATATGGATAAAATACTTGTTTGGTGAAAGGACTCGCCCTAATACATGTTTTGCTAATATACACTGTGTATGTTGAAATAGTGTATTCTAGAAAGTACCGTATACGTATAAATTTTGGAAATGTGTTTGCTATGATTATTTGCTGTATGAACATATTATATATGCATAAAATACTTGTTTGGCGAAAGGACTCGCCCTAATATATGTTTTGCTAATATACACTATGTATGTGAAAATAGTGTATTCTAAGTATTTGTGAAAATGACTGAATGAGTATAGAATTCTCATTCATGCTCGCCATGACTAATTGTCATGGATATATGATTGTTGTATTGGCGATACCCCTTTGACGAAAGGATTTCCCATAAATGATGCCACGGTCAATATACACTATATATGTTACAATGTGTGGCCCAAGTATTCGTGAAAATGACTGAATGAATATGAAACTTGGATTCATGCTTACCATGATTATCCGTTGTGGGTGCACGCGTGTTATAATTGGGGCAACTCCCTAGTGAAAGATTTAGCCTAATGCCTATGTGATCAACATATGTCATGTATGTTAATGTATGTAGTTTAAAGTATTTGTTGAAATGTCTGAATAAGTAGTAGTTAGTAAATTGTAATTTATAAGGGTGTTGAGATATGATTCTCAACTTCTTTAACTATGTGTATAATTTCTTTAGATATCTGTGTGATTAGGAATTGAATATGTACAAACTCATGCTTATGTTGTACTTCATAACATGCTCAACTGATTGTATGATTTTTTCTGTGTAATGCATATGTTTAAATTCATGTTTATGTTGTATTCCATAAGTGCCGTGAAGGGTGATGGGGGAGTGGTGTAACGAGTGCGTGCAACAGCCCTGGCAGCCCTAAGCGGATGTTATCAGACTTTGATTGTATGATTTGAATCTTGATACATTACTGCTTTACCTATCTACAATTGAATGTGATTGGGGCTATTGTATAGTCTAGACAGTCGGTAATGGGATCGAATTCGTGGCTGGGATTCATTCGCCACGTAGAACATGTTTGACGAACCCGAGTCGTGCATTGCATGTCGGCAGTGGTTAGGCCACACGAACTGCTTATGTACTTCATGTCGTACAACTCAACGGGTGCTCGTACTAGTCGAGCTCGTCAAGTAACCCGATCTGTCTTATGTATGTTCACCATGTTTGGACGCCTCTGCTTGAACCTATGATCTCAAACTTAACAATGAAATCCCGTTAACCATGGTACCTCGATCCACTAAGACTCATGAGCCGGGGATGGTGGTATGGGACACCATGGTCGAGCTGTCGGCCTACGGTGGGGCCATGTGCCTCCCCATAGTGACCAGTGAGCAATCAGACTCGTGAGCCGATTATGGTGGTATGGGACACTATATTCATACTGTCGGCCTACATTGATAAGGTGATGGGGGAGTGGTGCAATGAATGCGTGTAACAGCCCTGACAGCCCTTTGTAGTGACCTCGAGCATACTCTGAATTTGCGGTGAGCCTTAGAGTTTTTCCGCGGTGTATAGAGTATGAACTAGGCCTATATCTGTATAGTGATGAACTGTTAAAGAGGTAATAGGGGAGTGGTGTAACCATTGTGCGTAACAGTCTGGCAGCCTTTACAGTGACCTAGAAACACACCATCGTATGAGATTAACTAGGACTGACGACCCTAGAATGGATCATGTTTGGGAATGATACAAGGGAGGTACCTTAGTTTCCCAATCCTGCTGTTTGAAATGGACTAATAACTACTCGGTAATCATGCTCATCATCGCACTGCATGTGCCTGGTATATGTGGAGCACTGAGGGATGAACGCACGTTGCGAACGTAAGATGGTGTCGCATGAGGGTGGTTTGGCAAGGGCATTCATCATGTCATTTCATACTTGCATTAAATAAGAGTAGTTAGGATTGTTTGATTGTACTGCTTTATCATTACTGCTTGACTGAATTGATAACATGTTAACCTATGCTTTATTGTTCCACTGAGTTGATCACTCACTCCCACGTTATGGGACGATGTTCCGAACACCCACCAGACATTGTCTGATTGCAGATGGTGATGCTACTTCTGAGGCGGAGCTAAACTTTTGTGACAACGAGGATGCTTTCTCGTGTATGCTATTTTCTGGTGGCTTCATGTGAGCCGTGTCTTGATCGACGGGATTACAGAGATGTCTAGATGACACTACATCTTTGGTATATTTTGAAATTGTACTTGTAATTTATTAACCTAGTAACCTTATCACACTCTGGAGACTTACTATAGTTTATATATTTTTCTATCTATCACAGTCTTCCGCTTACAATTTAACTATCTCTGGAGTGTGATATGCTGTTTTGGCTTAATCTCACCCATGTTCACTACACTAATATAGACAACATTCAATCATCATTCATTTTGTTGCATAAGTGATGCGTTGGAACTCGAGAGTTGAGTTTATGCTCGACCCCCGATTTTCAGGGCGTTACAATTCCTTATTCAGGAAGTTGTACATGACTTCATTTAACAGACATAAACAGATAGTGCTCATAATCTTCTCCCTAAGATCGCTCCAGTTATCATTAAATATCTTCTCCGGCTTAGTCTCTAACATCGCCTTACTCTAACCCTGACGATACTAAAATATTATTAACTTTTCGTTGCCACAAACTAAAATTGTTCTTCCCAATAAATTTTTCTATATCGAATTTTGACGCTCATATCTTTGTTGATTTTTCGAAACGTCCTTAAACCTAACACTTTGATACCACTTTGTTGAAATTCAAACCCCTCAACAAACCCATATCAATCGTAAGTACTAGAAATTTGGATCTAATATCACCGTTAATATGTGCGATTTATAGAAGCACGTACAACAAAGATAGAACAATTAAATAAAGCAGAATAACCAAACAATAAATCAAGCAACCACGGAACACACGATATTTTAAGTGGAAAATCCTTTTGGAAAAAAATACGACACAAAGTGACAAAGATCAACTATAATCAAAACCTTAGAGTTTACGCACTCACCATCATCAATTACAGAAGCACTCGATCTCCCCTTATAATGCTCAACCCCTTTAGAAAAAAAAAAACTTTCCCAAGCCCTTATAAGTGTTTAGAACTCCTCTCACCTCGCAAACCCTTGTCCCCTAGATTGAAAACACTCGTATTCATAAAGCCCTAATCACACTTAAGACCTAAATAGCCCAACTTTCGCAACTCTGCATAACATGTCTGATTGGACCGAATGGAACCTTCAGTCAAATCGAGCCAACCTAATAGCATGTTTCGGTCGAACAGAAAAACTATAAATCTTCACAGTGCGCAACTTGAGAATCCACCTAATTTTTGGCTAAACCAAAAATGGCCTCGATCAAACCGAGACAGGACTACTATGCACAACAGATTGGCAAAATCCAAGGCAACCTGCACAACAACCTTGTTTTTCATTAGAGCTCAAAAAATACTTGTCTTTTTAATACAAATGAGGATCTCTCTCTCTCTCTCTCTCTCTCTCTTATATAGCCCTAAAAACCTATTAGAACCTACATATGTATAAGAAGAACTGTACCACATGACACTCATCCAAAAGTCAAGAATTATATAAAAAAAAAAAAATCTACCAAAACATTCCACACTTTTAAATGCAAAACCTCACTAGAGTTCGCTAGAAACTATTAGAGATCTCTATACAATTCTATCATTCATATTCATAAGATAGGCAATGAGTCATGTCATGCCCCAAACTCAGGAACCGAGCTCACTAAATTCTTGATCACCAAATCCGGTGCCGACAGCCTCTGTAGTACCCCATTTTTGGCTCCCACTGCCCATATGCCAGAGTCCGATCCTAGGATCCTACAAGGAGGATTTTCGGTGTGATTTTTTTTATAAAGAAGCATAACCATAAGTATACCCAAATCACAAGAAAAATACAGTGGTGAAAAGGAAATACATAAATAATAAAATCTCCAAAATGATCTTCCACAAGCTCCTGCCTTAACGCTGCTACGACCTAACATCACCTGCACACAATGGTCGTGCATAAGCTTACTAAGAAGCATAAAGGGTGGTGTGTGTGTGCGCAATACATGTGCTAAGCACATAAATATCAGAGTAAGCAGAAATACTGGCAAGTCCATGAATACTGTCAACCATGACAAGCCTATGTGATGCAAGACATAGTATGCCAAATGTCATATGCTAAGGATGTAATGCAATGTACAAATCTTGACAAGTCCACGAATACCATCAGCCTTATCTAGGCCATGTAATGCAAAAACATAGTAAACAAATGTCATATGCAGAGGTTGCAATGTAATATGCAATGCAAAAGAAATGACAAAGCTGGAGTATGTAGTCGGGATGATAGTACATGGTATCGCAAGCTGTGGGGTTCATCAATCCAAATTAGTCTCATACCTAAATTTTGACAGCTAGACACAATGTGGTAAACTCCTTATCTTAGGTTAGTTGCACACCTAACTGAAATCATGGCCATTGCGAAGGTACACTTAATGATTTAGTTATACACCACTAGCCTAAGTGGATAGGAATGAATGAGTCAAATACTGAGTACGCAACTCCTACTCAATAAGTCCACATATCAGTATTGTACATCTCTAGGATATCACCGGGGTCTAGTACACTCCACACCAGATTGTCATCCCTTCACTCGCAACCATGTGAGTGGAAAAGACCTCACTATCTGCCTGGCCAGTAGTATATCAATGCATACCTGGGTCGTCGATAGCGGACCCATCTATGAGCTGGTCAAAATCAACCTAGCTGGGCCCCCTTCACCCTGGGTGGGTAAGGTCACACCCCTTTCATAACCAACCACGACATAATAGGAGATGCTGCCTACTAGTATTCGACACTCGGGCACTCATATATCCACTTGATCTAGACGTTGGAGCATCCCCTCGCCAAGGAGGTTTAGGGACTTTCACCTAAGGGCATCGAAAGTGCCCAAGTAATAGAACTAAACATTTTTGGTATCCCATTTGGTCATCCACGATATGCCTATGGAGGCTATAGCCCTAATGTCGCTAGGACGTATAGTGATCATGTCACATAAAATGCGAGATACATGAGTCATACCATCCAGTCATGCATCAACCTGCGCGTACTTTGCGATCATGTGGGGAAACTCCATCTCGCAAGGAGTCCCATACACATCTCAGCCCAATGGCATATACCATGGTCAATCTTCCTCATAACCGGCATACAGATGATACGTATGGGCATGTATCATAATATAATACTAAGCATAATTATCAGATGAAGCATACAACAATAAACCACAATCGGCCTTAACCGGCATGTCCCATACAAGACTAAGGGTTGAACGATACGCCCCACTAGACATATGGAAGTCGATATGGAATGGTCTAAGTTAGACTATCATAACCTACTCAAGGTGCTACCATATCATATCTCCAAAGGCGGGGTCCACTGCAAGGACGGTGGATCTAACCCACTAATCGAGATAAGCTTCAACAGTGGATATACCAAATCTGATACAACATATTCGTCCATCTACGGCAATGGGTGATGATGTACTCTCCTATAAATAGTGGATAGCCTAGATGACATACTTACATCAAGAATAGGCCTCATGGGTGAGTTAAATGGGCGTACAACAAGTGAGTAAAGATGATGAGGCTAAATTCCATAAGTGGGCTTCCTTACTCGCTTTATCATGAAATAAACTGGTCTTTCCTATGGGGGCTTAATATGAATACAAGGTGGGCTCTAAGGTTTGGGTAGTACTACAGGGTGTGGTGGAAAACACTATTATTAAATGGGGGCTCAACAGTTTGGGATAGCCTAATAAGGAAAGGTGGAAAATGGGCTTACAATTGGCCCTAGGGAGGTTTACAACGGTGGACATTTAACCACTATTGTCTCCCAGTGTGCGGCCCATTTGGGATTGAAATCTAACTCATAATGGGCCCCATGACCCTTAGAATATCTAGAAAAACTGATGGACGGCGTATGTATAACCTATACGCCATGGTGGGCCTCGTAGACAGTCCAAAAGGCCTAGGAAATATGGGTGAACAGTATGCATACAATACACACATCATGGTGGGCCTCGCAATACAGACCATGGTCCATAAAATGGGTGGACAGGGTGTACATATCGCACACATCATATTGGGCCTCACAAAGTAATGGGGCCCACGGTCCTAAAAAGGTGAATAAACAGTGTGTATATCACACATACCTTATAGCGGGCCTCTTAAGGCACCCCACGGCCTAGAAATGGGTCTACTACATTCATACTAGGCCCACACCATAGAGTGGGCCCGGGAGAGGTTGTTAGAGGGTGTGTGGGCCCCACACATCGCTAATGGGCCCCACTACATATGGTCTGCGTGGGTACATAATACACATGGCAGGGTGGGCCACCCTGGTGGATGGTCAGCCCACCCAATGGACTGGCCCAATTTGGGCCTCAAACGGATGGATGGCCTGGATAAAATGCATACAAATATATAGTGGGCCTTATCAGTGGGCTTTATAGCCCCCATACAATGCCCCAAATTTCAAGGGTCGAGCAAAGGCCCAACTCCCGAGATCCGTCTCATCACTTATGCAACATAGAAAATGATGATTAAATGTTGTCCGTATTAATGCATTAAATATGAATGGGATTATACTAAATCAGAATATTATACTCCATAGATGATTAAATTTAGCAAGCGGAAGACTGTGATAAATATATATATATAAAGTGTATAAGTGGATGTAAACCCCTGAGTATGATCATGTTACCAGGCTGAATAATTACATGTATAGTCCCAAAATTTACACAATGATAAAGTATAATGTCATCTAATCCATATCCCTGTAGCCTCGGTGACGTAATTCCAGGTTTACGTTGACCCTCCAGAGAGTTGCATATAGGAGAACTCCTTGTCATCATAGAAGACATGCTCCATCTCATAAGCTTTGTCCTCACCTGAAACTAAAACAAGGTCTGGTTGGTATTTTAAAACACCGTCCTAGAGTGGGAGTGAGTAATCAACTCGGTGGAGCTATAAGGCAAAGGTTAACATGTTGTCAATTCAGTCAAGTTGTAACATCTCGGATTTTTGCCAATCTGGAATTAGACGTCCTTAGGCAATGGGTCGATCCTAACACCTTATTAACCTGTCAGAACTCAATCCCAAAGTCTAAAACCGCTTTTGAACCCATTTCATTCACAAATCCCACCCTTCACCACCTTGATCTTTCAATTTTTCCTAAGTACTTTCACCCTAGACACTATCTTAAACTAGCTAAGTAGTATAACTTGGATCACTCTATATACAAACTACAAAGGACTAAGTACCACCTCAGACAGAAATCTTATAAGACTAAATCCTTTAGAAATGAGACAAAGTAACTAAGTGTTAAACTAGATTAGCTATGAAATCTGTTTGATCCACTTTAAATACGATCTGCAAGACCCAAAACTTGTAAAATCATTGACGCTAGGTTACCCTAAAATCTAGGATCAAACTCATTACCCGGCTGCTCTCGAGAGCATCCCGAAACTCCGTATCAAATCTGGACCGCACGTCGGAAGTCCGAGTAACACGAAGTTAAGGAATTAGGGCCGCCTTGCTGGGCTTGACAACCATCTCAGAAATCAAATCCAGACAGTGTCCCACGGCGGTTCGCTTGAGTCCGGAGCGAGGAGTGTGAAAATACTTGATTTTTCTTTAAAAATAAATATCTCAAATAGTAATCTGAGACTTGTCACTTGCGGATCAGTTTTAGGCAACCAGACCGTCAGAATCTGACCCAAATACACCCTCGGATCAGGAAAAATTTCGTAAACATATCCATGTACTCGGAATCTCCGATCGAGATCCACTGACCGTTGAACTGAAACTGATCCGCCACGCGTGATCTGGGAATCCGACCGAAATGAAACCTTAGCTAAACCTAGATCCTGTGTTAGTGAGCTTAAGTCCGACCTTTGGCTCAAGGAGGGCCGCCAGAAGTCCTCCGTTGAGCTGGAAAAGTGCCGCTTTGGTTATAACCTAAATATACCTTGACCTGAAGTCTATTTTGGAGAGTTTCTAGGCTATATAAGGACCTTAGAACCCTCTCTCTCACAGCCATAAGAATTTGAAAGAAAACCCTAGAGAGAGAAGAGGGAAAAGAGAGAGAAAGTGTGAGAGTTGTGGGAGATCCTTCCTGCCCTCTTTCCTTGCCACTTCACAAGCTTCACCACCCCATTCTCATCGCTTTTCCGGCGATTCCGGCGTCATTTCTAGGTAAGAAACCCTAACCTTAATCTGTTTTGGAGTTGTAAAGGTTGAAGGTTATGAAATAGCCAACCTATTTCATTCTATAGGTTACCAAACTATCCAATACGAAAGCTTAGCAAACCTATTGACTCCATTACAATTCTATGACAAAAGGTGCGGACTTTAGGTGTATAGGTTATGGTTTTCAATGCTTTCAATGTCAGATAATGATAGATTCATGATCTGCATGCAATTGCACGTGTACAAAGTGCTGTCTGTTTTCCATTTCGATTAAAGACGTAGAATATGAAATTTTACATATTCTAGGTATTCGTAGAAAATACCGTATACGTATAAATTTTGGAAATGTGTTTGTCATGATTATTTGTTGTATGAATATAATATATATGGATAAAATACTTAGTTGGCGAAAGGACTCGCCATAATACGTAATTTGCTAATATACACTATATATGTAGAAATAGTGTATTCTAGAAAATACCGTATACGTATAAAATTTGGAATTGTGTTGGCCATGATTTACTGTTGTATATGTATGCTAGATTTACTAGTATTAACTTCTGGGTGAACGGATTAGCCCTAATACATGTTTTCTCAACATACGTTGCGTATGTTATAAAGTGTGTAGTTTCGGTGTTTGTTGAAATGACTAAGTAAATATGGATTCATGATTTGTGCCTGCCATGTGTATAGAACATGATTGAGGTGTGTTAGACAACCCCTTAGCGAAAGGATTTGCCCTAAATTACGCCACGGCCACTATAAGCAATATATGTTAAAATGTGTAGCCCAAGTGTTTGTGGAAACGACTGAATGAATATGGAACTTGGATTCCTACCTGCCATGACTATCCGTCATGGGTGGAAGCATGTTATAATTAGGGCAACTCCCTAGTGAAGGGATTTGGCCTAATACCTATGTGATCAACATATGTCATGTATGTTGATGTGGGTAGTCTAAAGTATTTGTTGAAATGTTGAATGAGAAATAGTTAGTAAATTGTAATGTATAAGGGCGTTGAGATATGATTCTCAACTCCTGTAACTATGTGTATGCTTCCTTTAGATATCTATGTGATTAGGAATTGAATATGTACAAACCCATGCTTGTGTTGTAGTTCATAACATACTCAACTGATTGTATGATTTTATCTATATAATGTGTATATTTAAATTCATGTTTACGTTGTATGATCTGTCATGGGTGATGGGGGAGTGGTGTAACAATTCCGTGTAATAGCCCTGACAGCCCTAAACAGATAATACCAGACTTTGATTATATGATTTGAATCTTGATCCATTACTGCTTTACCTATCTGCAATTGAATGTGATTGGGGCTATTGTATAGTCTAGACAGTCGGTAATGGGATCGAATTCGTGGTTGAGATTCATTTACCATGTAGGATGTGTTTGACGAACTCGAGTCGTGCGTTACTTGTCGGCAGTAGTTAGGCCACACGAAGTACTTATACACTTCATGTCGTACAACTCAACAGGCGATCGTGCTAGTCAAGCTCGTCAAGTAACCCGATCTGTCTTATGTATGCTCACCATGTTTGGACGCCTCTGCTTGAACCTAGGGTACCAAACTTACCAGTGAAATCCCGTTAACCATGGTACCTCAATCGTTAAGACTCATGAGCCGAGCATTGTGGTATGGGACACCGTGGTCGAGCTGTCAGCCTACGTTGGGGCCATGTGCCTCCCCGTAGTGACCAGTGAGCAACTAGACTTGTGAACCGATTATGGTAGTATGGGACACTATATTCGAGCTGTCGGCCTACATTGATAAGGTGATGGGGGAGTGGTGTAACGAATGACAGCCCTTTGTAGTGACCTCGAGCATACTCTGAAATTGCGGTGAGCCTTAGAGTTTTGCCGCGGTGTATAGAGTATGAACTAGGCCTGTATCTGTATAGTGATGAACCGTTAAAGAGGTGATGGGGGAGTGGTGTAACCATTGTACGTAATAGCCCTGGCAGCCTCTGCAGCGACCTAAAAACACATTATCGTATGAGATTTTCTAGGACTGACGACCCTAGAATGGATCATGTTTGGGAATGATACAAGGGAGGTACCTTAGTTTTCCAATACTGCTATTTGAAATGGACTAATAACAACTCGGTAATCATGCTCATCATGCATTGCATGTACCTGGAAGATGTGGAGCACTGAGGGATGAACGCATGTCGCGAACGTAAAATGGTGTCGTCTAAGGGTGGTTTGACAATGGCATACATCATGACTGCATTCATACTTGCATTAATAAGAGTATTTAGAATTGTTGATTGTACTGCTTTATCATTACTGCTTGACTATTTTGATAACATGTTAACCTATGCTTTATTGTTCCACTGAGTTGATCACTCACTCCCACGTTACGGGACAGTGTTTGCAACACCAACCAGACTTGTTGAGTTTTAGGTGATGGCAATGCTTATGAAGCAGAGCCGGGTTACTACTTTAATGTTAAGGAGGAGTTCTCCTACATGTAACCCTCTGACAGGTCTATGAAATCCTGGTATTGTGTTAACGAGACTATGGTATTTGGGATAGAAGATATTACACTTCCACAACTTGGTATTATTTGAAATTGTACTTGTAATTCTTTAACCTAGTAACATTATCACACTCTGGAGACTCACCACTGTTTTTATATTTTATATATCTATCACAGTCTTCCGCTTGCAATTTAACTGTCTCTAGAGTATGATATGCTGTTTTGGCTTAATCTCACTCATGTTCAATGCACTAATACAGACAGCATTCAATCATCATTCATTTTATTGCATAAGTGATGCGTTGGAACTCGGGAGTTGAGTTTATGCTCGACCCCCGATTTTCAGGGCATTACACAAGTAGTAAGGACAAAGCAGTACAACAATCATGTCCTAAGTACTCTTGTTAATGCAAGAATGATATGTATTAATGATACATGCCCTCGCCTACACTCCCTCTGCGACATTATCTCACGGTCGGGCATGCTAAAGTCCCACTGTGCTCAACACCCACGCCAAAGGCACATGGAATGCGGTGCATGATCATGTTGCCAAGTCTTACTTAGACTTGTTCATACAGCTGGTTCGGGAAGCTAAGGTACCTCCCTTTATATCATTTACCGAAACAATGATCCATCTAGGGTCGTCAATCTCAGTTAATCACATACGATAGGCAAGTTATAGGGCAACATCACCTCGAATTTGAAAGCAGTGGATAGGCAAGTTCAAGTCACTACGAAGAGGCTCGTCACCTCAGCGTAGGTCTTAGTTTATACTCGAGGTCACTATGGGAAGGCTCGTTACCTTAGCGTATGCCGACAACTCGAATACAGTGTCCTATACCACCGTATTCGGTTCACGAGTTTAGGTTGCTCACTGGATACTACGGGGAGACTCGTCACCCCAGCGTAGGCCGACAGCTAGACCACGGTGTCCCATACCACCATGCCTGGCTCACGACTCTTAGCGGATCACGGTACCAAGGTTTAAACGGGCTTTACATTGGTAAGTGGTACCTTAGATTTAAGCAGTTGCGTCCATGCATGGTAAACATATAGTTGGCCAATCGGGTTACTTGACAAGCTTGATTGGTATAAGCGCACACTGAATTAATCGACATGGAGCATGTAAGCACTCCACATGGCCTAACCACTGTCGACAATCATCGTACGACTTGGATTCATCGAACGTATCTAATGTGGCAAATCTAGTTCGGCCACTCAACTATAAACTGTTACTGATTGCCTGGACTACGGGGTAGTCCCAATCATACTCAAGTTCAATAGATATTCGCATGTGATAATCATAACAACATTTGTTAATAAATACAAATATAATAATCATTTGAGCATTTTATCAAACACATAGAACATGCTATTATATGTAGGCATTTTTAGACATAAATCACATATGTGAAATTAAGGTTACATGAAAGAATTTGTACACATAGATAAGGTAGTTGAGAATCCTATTCCAACACCCTAAATAATTACAATTCAACAAACAATTACTCACACAGGCATTTTATCAAAGACTTACCCTACACATTACCACATACATGCCCTAACATAGTTATAGCTTATAGTATAGCAAATCCTTTCGCAAAGGAGTTGTTAAACATACAACAAACATGTATTTAAAATTAATAGTCATGGAAAGTACAAATTATGATAGTAATTTCATTCAAACATTTCAACAAACACATGGAATACATATTATTCAACAAAGTTCATATATATTTGTAATACACAGGAAGCATCGCATCTAAGTGCATGTGACAGTAATCAAGTCAGTCATAAATCATTAACTGACATTGAAAGCCTTGAAAGCCATAACCTAAATGTTTATAGTCCGCACCTTTCATCAGTACGCCGCTTACGAACTCAGTCCATACATTATGACTTTGTCTACGGCACAACGGCTACCTATAGCATGAAATAAGTTAGTTATTTCACCGATCTACCTATTTAGATACCTAAAATAGATTAGGGTTAAGATTCCTTACCCAAAAATGGAGTCGAAATCGCCGGTATAGCTACATGGAAGAGGGGATTCAGCACGTGGAGTGGAGGGAGTGAATCCCAGCAACAAACCACAACTCTCTCTCACTTCTCCTCACTTTCTCCTTCTCTTTTCTCTCCTGTCTCTCCTAAGGTTTAAGAAATTCGTATGGAATGAGAGAGGGGTAGGTTTAGGGCATTATATAGGCCCAGAAGTGATGTCAATGTCCATAGGGCCATGGTATACTTAGGATATAACCAAAAGTCATCTGTTTCGGACAACTGGAGCTCATCTGGAGGCCCATAACCTGCATACGGTATGGGGAAAGTTCCTTGACGATGGATCTATGTCAGGTTAAGATTTCAGTCTGATCAAATTTGTGGATCAACCATGGAGGACCAGTTTCAGTTCAACGATCATCGTCACTCGATGGGCCATAAGTACACTGACATGTGGAGGGAAATTTCCCTAATCCGAGGGTGTAGTTGGCTCAGAATTTGACGGTCTAAAGCCTTGAATTTGGCCTACAAACGAATGGCCCAATTTACTTAAATCTGAGTTCATTTTCTAAAGATATTCACATTTTTCGCACACTTTACTCAGGGCTCTAGTTGTGCATTTCTAGACACTATTCGGGCTCGATTCCTATGATGGTTGTCAAGCCCAGTAAGGTGGTCATATCCATGTAGTTTCGCGGTTATCGGACTTTCAACGCACGGTCCAGGTCTAATACGGAGTTTCAATGTGCTCCTGAGAGTAACCGGGTTTTGAGATTGATCCTAGGTTTTTATGTAAAGTAGAATTAGCGATTCTACTGGTTTTAGGTCTTGCAGTTCGTATAGATAGCAGTTCAAGCTAATCTATTAATTAATTTAGTTTAGTACTAAATTAATTTTCATCTAATTTCTACATAATTCAACCCTTAGCGATTTCTACCTGAGGTGGTACTTGGGTCTTTGTATGGAATTTTCTGAAAAGTTACAATCTACCCTCATTAAAGAAAAATTTTATCCTTGAAATTAGTACCTTTTCGTACTCCTCGAAATCTAAGGGTAGTTCTTACGGACCTCGGCCTCTATTTCCCAAGTAGCTTCTTCCTTAATGTGGTGTGTCCATAGTACCTTCACAAGCGGGATAACCTTATTGCGCAGCACCTACTCCTTCCTGTCTAGAATATGCATCAGTCACAATACATAAGTAATATCATCACTCAACTGTACCTGCTCCCATCTGATAATGTGGGAAGGATCAGGAACGTATTTCTTCAGCTTCGATACATGAAATATGTTGTGCACGCCTGCGAGTGGTGTGGGTAAAGTAAGGTTGTATGCTACCACACCCACTCGGTCTAGAATATGGAATGGACCAATAAATCGAGGCGTGAGCTTCCCCTTTTTGCCAAATTGAAGGACTCCCTTCATGGGAGAAACTTTAAGAAACACATGGTCCCCGACCTCAAACTCTAGTTGTCGCCGTCTCATATCGGCGTAACTCTTCTATCTACTCTGTGCCGCCAGAAGTCAATGTCGGATAATGTCAATCTTCTCTGGGCCAAACAAACTCTTCTCGCCAACCTTTGCCCAGCAATGCGGTGCTCTACAGGGGCGCCCATACAGTGCTTCGTAGGGGGCCTTGCCAATACTCGCCTAAAAGCTGTTGTTATAAGCGAACTCAGCATAGGGAAGACAGTCATCCTAACTGTCCTTAAAATCAAGCACACAAGCTCGCAACATATCCTCTAACACCTGATTCATCCATTCCGTCTACCCATCCGTCTGTGGGTGTAACGTGGTACTAAACTTCAGTTTCACACCCATTGCTTCCTGGATATGAGTCCAGAAGATAAATGTGAATCTTGTGTCTCAATCCGACACGATCTCCATAGGCACTCCATGCAGATGTACAATCTCCTTGATGTACAACCTGACCAACTCGTCTGCTGTGTTTGAGACTCTAATCAGGAGGAAATGAGCCGACTTCGTCAATCGGTCTACGATCACCCAAATGGAGTCATGCCCCTTCCTCATCTTCAGTAACCCTGAAATAAAATCCATAGAGATGAAATCCCACTTCCATTCAGCTATGGGCATAGGCTGAAGCATTCCAGGAGGTCGGTGATGCTCAGCCTTAACCTACTGGCACGTGAGACAACGGGACACATAATCCACTATGTGGGCCTTCATGTTATCCCACCAGTACTATCACTTCATATCTCGATACATCTTCGCACTACCAGGATACATTGCCATCTTCAAATTGTGAGCGGCCACTAGAACTTCCCTTCTCAAGTCATGAAGATTTGGGACTCATAGGCGGCCACGATACCTCAAACCTCCATCTAAGCTAACCCTCCATTCGGAGTCTTCACTGCCACTCACCTGCTCTCTCATCCTTGCCAATAGTTCATCATCTTTCTGAGCCGCAATGATCCTGTCATCAATGAGTGGCTGCACACGAACGTGTACGACACTCTCAAACGACTCTTCTACCGTAAGCTTCTATTTGAAGTCTTGCACAAATTCTACCATGTTCCACTCATCTATCATCAGCGGAGCCACAAATGCTATCGTCTTCTCGTAGTTCAACGCAACTGCCACAAGGTTGGCCTTGTCAAGATGGTAGGAGACCTCGAACTTGAAGTCCTCCAAGGTTTCCATCCATCGCCGCTGCCTTTTATTCAAGTTTCTTTGTGTGAATATGTATCTAAGGCTCTTGTGGTCACAAAAGAACTCGAACTCCTCTCCATAGAGGTAATGTCACCAGAGCTTTAATGCAAAGATGACGACCACTAACTCTAGGTCGTGTGTATGGTAGTTTTCCTTGTGTTTCCTCAACTGTTACAATGCATAGGCAATCACTCTGTCCTTCTACATAAGGACACAACCCAAACCAACACGAGAAGCGTCAGTGTATATGGTATACTTAACCCCTTGCTCTAGCAATACTAACACATGGGCGGACATCAACTTGTCCTTCAGTTCCTGAAAAGCTGCTTCTGCCTTCTCATTCTAGGCAAACTTAAGATCCTTCCGAGTCAGCTGAGACAACAGTCTAGCTATCTTGAAAAAGTCCCTAATGAATCGAAAGTAGTAGCCTGCCAGGCCAAGAAAGCTCCTCACTTCAGTAACCGAACTGGGCTTCTCCCAGTACTAAACTGCTGTCACCTTAACAAGGTCCACAACTATCCCTTCCTTGGACACCACATGTCCTAAGAACTTAACTTTTTCATGTCAGAAGTCACACTTCTTGTACTGAGCAAATGACTGGTTCTTCCTGAGAGTATTAAAGACTGCTCACAGGTGCTCCTCGTGATCTTTCCGACTCCTGAAGTATATCAGGATGTCATCTATAAATACGATGACGAATCAGTACAAATATGACCAAAATACCCAGTTCATCAGGTCCATGAATACGGCCGGTGTATTTGTGAGTCCAAACGACATCACAAGGAGCTCGTAGTGCCTAAAACTGGTCTTAAAAGTTGTCTTCTGCACATCCTCATCCGTAACGCGCAACTGGTAATACCCTTACTGTAAGTCGATCTTAGTGAAGTATTGTGCCCCTTTCAACTGATCAAACAGGTTATTTATCTTGGGTAAAGGATACTTGTTCTTCACTATCACTTGGTTCAACATGCGATAATCGATACGCAGTTGCAGCGATCCGTCTTTCTTCTTCACAAATAACACAGGTACTCCCCACAAAAATACACTCGGTCGTATGAAGCCTACATCTAACAGATCATTAATCTATCTCCTCAGTTCCTCCATCTCACATGGAGGCATGTGATATGTCGGAAGTGATATAGGTGTCGCACTAGGCACTAAATCAATGGTGAAATCGATCTCACACAGAGGAGGTAGTACAAGTATCTTTCTGAACACATCCACAAAATCCTGAACTACTGGTGTGTTCCCAAGTGTCGGACCATCTCCATTCTCTAGCAAGGTAGTATAACAACTAATGCAATAGTACCAACTGACCTGAATTGAGAACGTAAAGGTCATGCCCTTAGGTCCATGGGCTGTCACCACCCTAGTATAAAAATTGATCTCTGCTTTTATCTCGGTGAGCCAATCCATACTGAGGATCACATCGTAATGACATAGCGGGGCAATAATCAAGTCGACGAGTACTGTTTTGCTCCTTGAGTTTATCTGTAACATCTCAAAAAAATTTGTATAAAGACCCGAGTACCACCTCAGGCAGAAATCACTAAGGACCGAATCCTTTAGAAAATAGATAAAAATTAATTAAGTACTAAGCTGAATAAATTGGTAGATTAGCTTGAACCACTTTCTATACGATCTGTAAGACCCAAAACTAGTAGAATCGTTAACGCTACATTGCCTAAAAACCTAGGATCAATCTCAAAACCCAGTTGCTCTTGGGAGCAACACGAAACTCCGTATCGGACCTGGACCGCGTGTTGAAAGTCCGATTAATGTGAAACTATACGATTATGACCGCGTTACTGGGCTTAACAACCATTTCAGGAATTAAATCTAAATAGTATCCAGAAACGCACAACTTGAACCCGGAATAAAGTGTGTGAGAAATGCGAATATCTTTAGGAAATGGACTCATATTTAGGTAAATTAGGTTGTTTTCTTACAAGCCAAATTTAAGATTTTAGACCATCAGAATCTAACCCAAATACACTCTTGGATCAAGGAAATTTCTTTACACAGGTCAGTGTACTTGTGGCCCTGATCGAGCGATGATAGCTGTTGAACTGAAACTGGTCCTTCGCGGTCGATCCGTAATTCCGACTAGATTGAAAACTTAACCTGACCTAGATCTAACATCAGGAAACTTTCGCTGGACCGTATGCAAAAAATGAACCACCAGATGAGCTCCGTTGGACCGAAACGGATGACTTTTGGCTATAACCTAAGTATACCATGGCCTTGGGGCCATTGGCATCACTTCTTAGCCTATATAAAGCTCTAAACCCACCCCTCTCTCATTCCATCTGAATTCCTAAACCCTAATAGATAGAAGAGATAAAAGAGAAGGAGAAAGTAAGGAGAAGTGAGAGAGAGAAGAGATAGTTGCTGGGATTCTTCCTTGCCGCTCCACTTGCTGAATTACCGCTTCCATGTCGCTATACCGGTGATTTTGATCCCGTTCTTGGGTAAGAAATCCTAACCCTAATCTATTTTAGAAATTCAAATAGGTAGATCGGTGAAATAGTTAACCTATTTCATAACATAGGTAGCCGTTGTGCCGTAGACAAGGGTGTAGTATTCGAACTGAGTTCGATACAAGTCAACCGGTGAAAGGTGCGGATTATAAACATTTAGGTTATGGTTTTCAAGGCCTTCATTGTCAATTAATAATTTATGACTGACTTGATTGTTGTCACATGCACTTAGATGCAATGTTTTCCACATATTACACATATATATGAACTATGTTGAATATAATGCATTCCATGTGTTTGTTTAAATGTTTGAATGAAATTATTATCATGATTTGTACTTTCCATGACTATTAATCTTGAATACATGTATGTTGCATGTATAACAACTCCTTTGTGAAAGGATTTGCTATAATATAAGCTATAACTAAATTAGGGTATGTACGTAGTAATGTGTAGGCTAAGTGGTTGATAAAATGCTTGAATGAGTATTTATTTGTTGAATTGTAATTATTAAGGGTGTTGAGATAAGATTCTCAACTACCTTATCTACGTGTATAAATTCTTTCATGTAACATATCTTACTATTACGTGTTTTATATATGAAATGCCTATGCATGACAACACGTGTACTATGTGTTTATAAAAAAATGCTCAAATGAGATTTATATTTGGTTTGGCTATCGCATGCTGTTTGACTATCACATATAAATGCCTATTGTGTTTGAATATGGTTGGGACTACTGCGCAGTCTAACCAATCAGTAATGATTCCCAAATTAGTGGCTGAGGTCATTTCGCCATGCAAGACACGTTCTATGAATCCGAGTCGTACGTTGTTTGTCGATAGTGGTTAGGACATGCGGAATGCCTACGTGTTCCATGTCGATTAGTTCAACATACGCTCGTACTAGTCGAGCTTGTCAAGTAACCCGATTGGCCTAATGTATGTTCACCATGTATGGACGCTACTGCTTAAATCTAAGGTACCACTTACCAATGTAAAGCATGTTTCAACCTTGGTACCACAATCCGCTAAGACTCATGAGTCAGGCATGGTGGTATGGGACACTGTGGTCGAGTTGTCGACCTACGCTGGGGTGACGAGCCTCACCGTACTGTCCAGTGAGCAACCCAAAACTCGTGAGCCAAATACAGTTGTATGGGACACTGTATTCGATCCGTTGTCCTACGCTAAGGTGACGAGCCTTTTCCGTAGTGACCTCGAGTATAAACTAGGCCTACGCCGAGGTGACGAGCCTCCCGTAGCGACTCGAACTTGCCTGTCCACTATTTTTAAATTAGGGATGACATTACCCTATAACTGGCCTATTGTATGTGATTAACTAGGATTGATGACCCTATATGGATCATCGTTTGGGTATATGATATAAAGGGAGGTACCTTAGTTTCTCGAATCTGTTGTATGACTAAACCTAATTAAGTATTGGCTAACACGATCATGCACCGCATTGCATGTGCTTTGGCGAGGAAGTGCACGTGTCTGGGGTGATGCATGCTGAGATCGTAAGATGATGTCGCTGAGGGAGTGCAAACGAGGGCATGCATCATTACAACATATCAATCCTACATTAATGAGAGTACTTAGGATATGTGTGTTATACTGCTTTTTCATTACTACTTGATTAAATTGATAATATGTTAACCTTTGCCTTATCGTACCACTTAGTTGATCACTCACTCCCACTCTGGGACGGTGTTTTAAAACACCAACCAGACTCTATTGTAGCTACAGGTAATGTCGAGGCTTACGTGATGGAGCCTGACTTCTATGATGACGAGGAGTTCTCCTATATGCAGTTATCAGGTGGGTCTATGTAGACCATGTTCTGATCGACAGAGATTACTGGGATGCTGACTAGATGTCATTACACTTGTTATTTTATATTTTGGAACACACATGTATATCCATTTTGTCCATTTTGGGAGTATACATGTACATAGTTAACCTGGTAACATTTTCACACTCTAGAGGTCTACAACAACTTATATGTTTTATATACTTATCATAGTCTTCCGCTTGTGTAATCTAATTGTCTCCAGAGTATGGTATGCTGATTTGGTATAATCTCATTCATGTTTAATACACTAACATGGACAACATTTAATCATCATTATCTATGTTGCGTAAGTGATGCGTTAGAACTCGAGAGTTGGGCTCCTGCTCGACCCCCAATTTTCAGGGCATTACCAGTTGGTATCAGAGCATGATTTGGATTAAAATGGGTTGAGTTATGGTAACACGACACACTAATGTACTTTGACTTAGGAGGGAGCGATGAAACGTAGAAACAAACGTAGGATTCCCAGTTTCACCAATAGGTGAAACCTACCGTTGAAATCGGACCTGTGGGCATCTGTGATCATGCGAGATGGCCTCAAACCATTTCCAAACCATGAATCGACAGGTTTAGACCATAATACAGCCTATTCCACACTCAAATAACCTAAAAAACATGAATGTGCATGAGATTAGACCTGAAACATCTCAAATAGACTCATGGGCCAAATCGGGGGATCCAAAGTGGACCCCGCACATTTTTGACACCTCAGAGGAGGGAGGATAGCATCACCCCTGGGGAGAGCCCTCACCCCACTGTCGAATGACTGGCGATGCCATCGCTGGATCGGCGAGGCCTCACCGATCCGGGCCTGTCGGGCCGAAGCGGGCCGGTGGGGCAGACGCACGCATGCACCTATGGGGCGAACGAAAACATGTGGGGACCCCCATAATACCCCCATTTGCTTCATTTCCCTGTTTTACACACTTTCAAGCTTTCCAAATCTCTCAAATCTCCATTTTTCTCTCTCAAATCTCCCCTGAATCTCAAATCCTCTTCCTTTTTCATCACTACATACACACCTCCCATCATTCCTTTCAAACCCATCTCCTATATCCCTCATTTCCTTTCGTTTGAGTGCATAAACTCTTATTTGTGTCTCAAGAATCTCAAGGTCCAATGACCAACCCAATCCTTCAATTTTATTTCACCTTCATGGCTCTTTTTGAGCTCGTAGCGGCCATATTCTTGCCTCCACACTTCTTTCTCTCATGGGGAAGAAGAGGGCCTTCATGGATGAAGTCGGGCCTGGCCGTCCTACCCGTTCAAGGAGGTAGAAAGGTGCCACTGCAAGTACAAGCGTCGATCAAGAGATAAGGACGAAGCGGGATCTCGATCCCCATGCTCCCCTCGAAAGAGCTCTATTGGTGGATCTGTCACATGGAAGATTTCAGGGTCGTAGGGTCCTCTTTGAAGCACACATGGATAAGAAACTGTTTGAGCTTTATCCAGCAATGGATCACCTGTTGGACGCCGGATGGGGACACATATTTGAAGGCAAGTTCCGTGCAAATGAGAGTACTATCCGAGCCTTTTACGCCTATATACGAGAGCCATCGTTGGAGCCTTTACAGCTCAAAATTCTCATGGGAAGGTAGGAAGTCATTGTCGATGTGAACTTGACGCCTGTGTCATGAGGATGCTGCGTGGGGAGGTTCTTGCCAGCGAGAAGAGTCTCAGGAGTACATGTGAAAAAGATCGCTGCACATGATTTTTTTGTGGCTGACTAGTCCACTAGAATCCAGAAAATTGCCTCTTGGCATCCAGAATGACTCCTGACTTCCGCCTACTCCACCACATCTTCACCCACAATGTGTATACCAGATGGAGCAATTGCAGCGAGTGCACACATCTGATGGTAAACTTTCTGTACCGAGCTGGGTATAGATTGGCTCACTGAGAGGAGGGCAAAGATCAATTGTGATGCTAGGGGGGTGATAGCCCATGGACCTGAGGGCACGACCTTTAGATTTTTAGTGCAGGTCAGATGGTATTACTGCATTAGTTGTTATGCTACCTTACTAGAGAGTGTTGATGATCCGACACTTGGGAACATGCTAGTAATTCAGGATTTTATGGGCGTGTTCAAAAAGATACCTGGATTACCTCCTAGGTGCGAGATCGATTTTATCATTGATCTAGTGCCTGTTGCGACACCCATTTCACTACCGACTTATCGCATGGCTCCATGTGAGATGGAGGAACTGAGGAGACAGATCGATGATCTGTTGGATGTAGGCTTCATACGATCGAGTGTATCTCCTTGGGGAACACCTGTGTTGTTTGTGAAGAAGAAGGATGGATCACTAAGGTTGTGTATTGATTATCGCAAGCTGAACCAGGTGACAGTGAAAAACAAGTATCATTTGCCAAGGATAGATGATTTGTTCGATCAGTTGAAGGGGGCACAGTATTTTTCAAAGATCAATTTACAGTCAGGGTATTATAAGTTACGCGTCAGAGATGAGGATATATAGAAGACAGTATTCAGAACCAGCTTTAGGCACTACGCATTTCGTGTGATGTCATTTGGTCTCACAAATGCACCGGCTATTTCATAGACTTGATGAACCAGGTGTTTTGACTGTATTTGTTCCGATTCGTTAATGTATTTATAGATGACATTTTGATATACTCCAAGAGTCAAAAGGATCACAAGGAACACCTGCAGCAGTCTTTGATACTCTCAGGAAGAACTAGTTGTTTGTATAGTATAAGAAATGCGATTTCTGAAAAGAAGAAGTCAAGTTCCTGAGACATGTAATGTCTAAGGAAGGTATAGCTGTGGACCTTGCTAAAGTAGCCACAGTTCAGGACTGGGAGCAGCCCGGTTTAGTACTGAAGTAAGGAGTTTTCTTGGCCTGGTAGGTTACTACCGTCATTTGATTAGGGACTTTCCAAGATAGCCAGACCGTTGTCTCAACTAACTCGGAAGGATTTCAAATTTACCTGGAATGAGAAGGCAGAAGTAGCGTTTCAGGAACTGAAGGACAAGTTGACGTCCGCCCCTATGCTAGTTTGCCAGAGCAAGGGGTCAAGTATACGATATACACTGACGTGTCTCGTGTTGGCTTGGACTGTGTCCTTATGCAGAAGGACAGGGTGATTGCCTACGCTTCGCGGTAGTTGAGGAAACACAAGAAAAACTACCCTACACACAACTTGGAATTAGCGGCTGTCATCTTTGCATTAAAGCTCTGGAGACATTACCTCTATGGAGAGGAGTTCAAGCTATTTTGTGACCACGAGAGCCTTAGATACATATTCACACAGAGAGACTTGAATATAAGGCAGCGGTGATGGATGAAAACCTTGAAAGATTTCAAGTTCAAGGTCTCCTACCATCCTGACAAGGCCAACCTGGTGACAGATGCATTGAGCCGTAAGAAGACTATAGTATTTACGGCTCCATTGATGATAGATGAGTGGAACATGGTAAAATTTGTATGAGATTTTGAGCAGAAGCTTACAGTAGAGGAGCTATTCGAGAGCGTCGTACATATTCGAGTACAGCCACTGATCGATGACCGAATCATTGCGGCTCAGAAGAAAGATGAATGGTTTGCAGAGTTGAGAAAGCGAGTTAGTGACGGTGAAGACTTGGAATGGAGAGTTAGTACGGATGGGGGTTTACGATATCATGGCCGCCTATGCGTCCCGAATCTTCTTGACTTGAGAAGGGAAGTTCTCGAAGCTGCTCACAATTTGAGGATGAGGATACATCCTGGTAGTACGAAGATGTATCGAGACATGAAGAGGCCGTACTGTGAGACAACATGAAGGCCAACATCGCAGACTATGTATCTCATTGTCTCACATGCCAGCTGGTCAAGGTAGAGCATCGCCGACCTCCTAAAATGCTTCAGCACATGCCCATAGCAGAATGGAAATGGGATTTCATCTCCATGGACTACATTTTAGGGTTACCGAAAATGAAGAAGGGACATGATTCTATTTGGGTGATTATGGACTGGTTGACGAAATCAGCTCACATTCTCCCTATTTGAGTTTCAAACTCTGCAGATGATTTGGCCAAGCTGTACATCAAGGAGATAGTACGTCTGCATGGAGTTCCTGTGGAGATCATGTCGGATTGAGACACGCGATTCACATCTATCTTCTGGACTCATATCTAGGAAGCAATGAGTGCGAAGTTGAATTTCAGTAATGCGTTCCACCCATAAATGGATGGGCAAACAGAACGGGTGAATCAGGTCTCGCAGCATATGCTTAATTTCAAGGATAATTGGGATGACTATCTTCCTTATGCTAAGTTCGCCTATAACAACATCTTCCAGGCGAGTACTGGCATGGCCCCCTATGAGGCGCTGTATGGGCATCAGTGTAGAGTATCGCATTGCTGGGCAGAGGTTGGCGAGAAGAGTTTGATTGGCCTAGAGATAGTGCAGGCGAACTCAGGGAAGATTGACATTATCAGGCGTCAACTTCTTGAAGCACAGAGCAAACGGAAGAGTTACGCCGATGCGAGGCGGCGACAGCTAGAGTTTGAGGTTGGGGACCATGTGCTCCTAAAAGTTTTTCTCATGAAGGAAGTCCTTCGATTTGGCAAGAAGGAGAAACTCACACCACGATTTATTGGTCTGTTTCAGATTCTAGACCAAGTGGGTGTGGTAGCATACCGCCTTGCTTTGCCCACACCACTCGCAGGCGTGCACAATGTATTTCACATATTGATGTTGAAGAAATACATTCCTAACCCTTCCCACATTATCAGATGGGAGCAGGTACAGTTGAGTGAAGATGCTACCTATGTACGGCGACCGACGGGTATTCTAGATAGGAAGGAGCAAGTGCTACGCAGAAAAGTGATTCCGCTTACGAAAGTATTATTGACTCACCACACTGAGGAAGAGGCTACTTGGGAAACAGAAGCCAAGGTCTATAAGAACTACCCTTAAATTCTCGAGGAGTACGAAAAGGTACTAATTTTGAGGGCAAAATTTTTCTTTAAGGGGGGTAGATTGTAACGTCTCAGAAAAATCAGTACAAAGACCCAAGTATCACCTCAGATAGAAATCACTAAGGACTGAATCCTTTAGAAATTAAACAAAAATTAATTAAATACTAAACTGAATAAATCGGTAGATTAGCTTGAACCACTTTCTATATGATCTATAAGACCCAAAACTAGTAAAATCACTAACGCTACATTACCTAGAAACTTAGGATCAATCTTAAAACCTAGTTGCTCTCGGGAGCATCACAAAACTCTGTATCGGACCTGGACCGCGTGTTGAAAGTCTGATTAACGTGAAACTATACGATTATGACCGCCTTATTGGGCTTGACAACCATCTCAGGAATCAAATCCAAATAATATCCCGGAATGCACAACTTGAGCCCGAAGCAAAGTGCTCAAGTTGTGATCCCGTTCTTACCCAAGAGAGGGAAGAATCCCAGCAACAAGTTATGCATTCATCTTTAGGAAATGAACTCAGATTTAAGTAAATTGGGCCGTTCACTTACAGGCCAAATTTAAGGTTTTAGACCGTCAGAATTTGACCTAAATACACCATCGAATCAGGGAAACTTTCTTACACAGGTCAATGTACTTGTGGCCCTGATCGAGCGACGATAGCCATTGAACTGAAACTGGTCCTCCGCGGTCAATCCATAAATCCAATCAGACTAAAAACTTAACTTAAATCCAATGTCAGGGAACTTTCTTTAGACCGTATGCAGAAAATGTGTCTCCAAATGAGCTCCGTTGGACCGAAACAGATGACTTTTGGCTATAACCTAAGTATACCATGGCCATGGGGCCATTGACATCACTTCTGGTCCTATATAAAGCCCTAAACCCACCCCTCTCTCATTCCATATGAATTCCTAAACCCTAAGAGAGAGAAGAGAGAAAAGAGAGGGAGAAAGTGAGGAGAAGTGAGAGAGAGAGAGGGATAGTTGCTGGGATTCTTCCCTGCCGCTCCACTTGTTGAATCACCGCTTCCATGTCGCTATATCGGTAATTTCGATCCCGTTCTTGGGTAAGAAATCCTAACCCCAATATGTTTTAGAAATCTAAATAGGTAGATCGGTAAAACAACTAACCTATTTCATGGTGTAGGTAGCCGTTGTGCAGTAGACAAGGGTGTAGTGTTCGAACTGAGTTCGATACGAGTCAACCAGTGAAAGGTACGGACTATAAACATTTAGGTTATGGTTTTCAAGGCCTTCAATGTCAGTTAATGATTTATGACCGACTTGATTGTTGTCACATGCACTTAGATGCAATGTTTTCCGCATATTATACGTATATATGAACTATGTTGAATATAATGCATTCCATGTGTTTGTTTAAATGTTTGAATGAAATTATTATCATGATTTGTACTTGCCATGACTATTAATCTTGAATACATGTATGTTACATATATAAGAATTTCTTTGTGAAAGGATTTGCTATAATATAAGCTATAACTAAATTAAGGTATGTATGTAGTAATGTGTAGGCTAAGTGGTTGATAAAATGCCTGAATGAGTATTTATTTATTGAATTGTAATTATTAAGGGTGTTGAGATAGGTATCTCAACTATCTTATCTACGTGTATAAATTCTTTCGTATAACCTATCTTACTACTACGTGCTTTATGTATGAAATGCCTATGCATGACAACACGTGTACTATGTGTTTGTAGAAAAATGCTCAAATGAGATTTATATTTGGTTTGGTTGTTGCATGCTGTTTGACTATCACATATGAATGCCTATTATGTTCGAATATGGTTGGGACTACTGCGTAGTCTAAGCAATAGGTAATGATTCCCGAATTAGTGGCTGAGGTCATTTCGCCACGCAAGACAAGTTCGATGAATTCAAGTCATACGTTATTTGTCGACAGTGGTTAGGCCACGTGGAGTGCTTACGCGCTCCATGTCGATTAGTTCAATGTACGCTCGTACTAGTCGAGCTTGTCAAGTAACTCGATTGGCCCAATGTATGTTCACCATGTATGGATGCTACTGCTTGAGTCTAAGGTACCACTTACCAATGTAAAGCCTGTTTCAACCTTGGTACCATGATCCGCTAAGACTCATGAGCCGTGCATGGTGGTATGGGACACCGTGGTCGAGCTGTCGGCCTACGATGGGGTGACAAGCCTCCCCGTAGTGTCCAGTGAGCAACCTAAAACTTGTGAGCCGAATACAGTGGTATGAGACACTTTATTCGAGCTGTCGGCCTACGCTAAGGTGACGAGACTTTCCCTTAGTGACCTCGAGTATAAATTAGGCCTACGTCGAGGTGACGAGCCTCCCGTAGCGACTCGAGCTTGCCTGTCCACTGTTTTTAAATCAGGGGTGACGTTGCCCTATAACTTGCCTATCATATGTGATTAACTAGGATTGACGACCCTATATGGGTCATCTTTTGGGTATATGATATAAAGGGAGGTACCTTAGCTTCTCGAATCTGCTGTATGAATAAACCTTATTAAGTATTGGCTAACAAGGTCATGCACCGCATTGCATGTGCTTTGGAGAGGAAGTGTACATGTCCAGAGTGGTGCATGCCATGATCGTGAGATGATGTTACTGAGGGAGTGCAAGCGAGGGCATGCATAATTACAACATATCAATCCTGCATTAATAAGAGTACTTAGCATATGAGTATTGTACTACTTTATCATTACTACTTGATTGAATTGATAACATGTTAGCCTTTGCCTTATAGTATACTGAGTTGATCACTCACTCCCACTCTGGGATGGTGTTTTAAAATACCAACTAGATTCTGTTGTAGCTATGGGTGATGTCAAGGCTTACTTGACGGAGCCTGACTTCTATGATGACAAGGAGGAGTTCTCCTACATGCAGTTATCAAGCGGGTTTATGTAGACATGTTCTGATTGACGGAGATTATTAGGATGCCGACTAGATGTTATTACACTTGTTATTTTATATTTTAGAACATACATGTATATTCATTTTGTCCATTTTGGGAGTATACATGTACATAGTTAACTTGGTAACATTTTCACACTTTGAAGGTATACAACAACTTATATGTTTTATATACTTATCACAGTCTTTCGCTTGCGTAATTTAATTATCTCCAGATTATGATATGCTAATTTGGTATAATCCCATTCATGTTTAACGCACTAACACGGACAACATTTAATCATCATTATCTATGTTGCATAAGTGATGCGTTGAAACTCGAGAATTAGGCTCCTGCTCGACCCCTGATTTTCAGGGCGTTACATTATCGAACAACCATTACACATTTTGGTAGTATCTGAGAAGGTCCCTATGGTGGTAAGGAGTCTCAATCTAACCATAGGACTAGTTTCCAACCCTAGTCATTTGACTGCTGTGCATGATATTATAGAGAAAGTGTACCTTGGATATGCGTTGTGACCTTAAAGGCTAGTGGTGTTGTAACTGCTGTCTCGGATGCCTTAGCTGTACGTGAGTGCACCCGAGCTTGTTGAGGTCAATTCGGCTGCGGTACCATTGGCCGTTGAGATGGCCTAAATTGAGGGGCAGGTGGACTATAAGAAGGCTATGTAGGTGGTGCTGATCGTAGAGGTTGAGCCGTGATAGCTGGTGGCATCTGACGATTAACCTTCTGAGGGGGCATGAAGTCGTTGTCCCTCATCCTAGTGAAGCAGTAAGTGTCAGAATGGCTTGACCTCTTACAGTAGTTGCACTATACATCAGGTCACCTCAACTGGGCTGGTGGAGCCGTAAGACTGGGAGACGAATCTGCACGGGGCCTCTTGCCGAGAAACGATCTGCTCGGCAAATCTGGTCAAGGCATCGGAACCATGGTGTAACGACCCGTAAATTTCCATACAAGGGCTCGAGTATCACCTCGACCAGAAATCACTTAGGATTAAATCCTTTAGAAATTTAACAAAGTTAACTAAGTGCTAAACTATATTAGCCATGAAATTCGTTAGAATCGCTTTAAATACGATCTGCAAGACCCAAAACTTGTAGAATCATTGACGCTAGGTTGCCCTAAAGTCTAGGATTAAACTCATTACCCGACTGCTCTCGGGAACGAATTGAAACTTCGTATTAGGTCTAGACCGCGCATAGGAAATCCGATTAACACGAAGTTAAGGAACTAGGACCGCCTCACTGGGCTCGATAACCATCTCGGAAATCAGGTCCAGACGATGTCCCACGGCCATTCGCTTGAGTCCAGAACGAGGGAGTGTGAAAACCACTATTTCCTTTACAAAATAAATATCTTGAATAGTGATCTGGCACCATTCTCTTGCGGATCAGTATTAAGCAACCAGACCGTCAGAATCAGACCAAATTACACCCTCGGATCAGGAAAAATTTCAGGAACATTTACATGTACTTGGAATTTCGGATCATGGCCCACTGACTGTTGAACTGAAAATAGTCCGCCACATGTGATCTGGAAATCCGATCGAGATGAAAATGTAATCCCACGTGGATCCATGAGTTGTGAGCTTAAGTCTGACATTTGGCTCAAGGGGAGCCGCCAGAAACCCTCTTTTGAGCTGAAACAACGCCAAAATGCTTATAATAGACGTACCTCTCGAACCGGAGTCTATTCCGGAGAGGTTTTAGGCTATATAAGGGTCTTAGAACAGCCCCTCTCACAGCCATACGAATTTGGGATAAAACTCTAGAGAGAGAGAGAAAAAGAGAGAGAAAGCTTGGGATTTGTGGGAGCACCTTCCTCCTACTGCTTTCGATCATCACATGAGCTGCACCGCCTCTTTCCAGACACTTTCCCGGCGATGCCGACTCCGTTTTAAGGTAATAAACCCTAACCCTAGACCTGTTTTAAGGTGTATAGGCTACAGGTTATGAAATAGCTAACCGATTTCACTCTTTAGGCTAGAAAACTCCCGAATACGGAAGCTCCTCAACCCTTGTCGATCCGTTGAGATTCCAAGAAGCAAGGTGAGGACTTTAGGTGTATAGGTTACGGTTTTCAACGCTTTCAATGTCAGATAATGATAGATTCATGATCTGCATGCAATTGCACATGTACAAAGTGCTTTCCGTTTTCTGTTTCGATTAGAATTGTAGAATATGGAATTTCACATACTCTAGGTATTCGTATAAAATACCGTATACGTATTTTTTCGAAAATGTGTTTGACATGTTTATTTGTCGTATGGATATACGGTATATGGATAAAATGCTTATTTGGTGAAAGGATTCGCCTAAATACATGTTTACTAATAAACACTATGTATGTAGAAATACGGTATTGTAAGAAGTATCATATACATGTATATTTTAGCGAGGTGTTTGTCATGATTAATTGTTGTATAAATATATTATGTGCGTATAAAATATTTTCTTGGTGAAAGGAATCGCCGTATGTAACGACCCGTAAATTTCGGTACGTTGGTTCGAGTACCACCTCGACCAGAAATCAATTAGGATTAAATCCTTTAGAAATTTAACAAAGTTAAATAAGTACTAAACTCGATTAGTGGTGAAATCCGTTGGGATCACTTTAAATATGATCTGCAAGACCCAAAACTTGCAAAATAAGTGACGCTAGGTTACCCTAAAGTTTAGAACCAAACTCATTTCCCGGCTGCTCTCGGGAATGAAACGAAACTTCGTATTAGGTCTAGACCGCTCATCGGAAGTCCGATTAACACAAAGTTAAGGAACTAGGACCGCCTCACTGGGCTTGACAATCATCTCAAAAATCAGGTCCATCCGATGTTCCACGGCCATTCGTTTCGATCCGGAGCGAGGGTGTGTGAAAAACACTATTCCCATCCCAAAATAAATATCCGGAATAGTGATCTGGCACCTTTCGCTTGCGCGTCAGTATTAAGCAACCTGACCGTCAGAATTCGACCAAATTACACCCTCGGATTAAGAAAAATTTCAGGAACATTTACATGTACTTGGAATTTCTGATCGTGGTCCACTAACCGTCGAACTGAAAGTGGTCCGCCACGTGCGATCTGGGAATCCGATCGAGTCGAAAACGTAGTCCCACATAGATCCATAGGTGGTGAGTTTAAGTCTGGTGTTTGGCTCAAGGAGGGCTAAAAGTGACGAATATCCTATATTAGCAGTAACCCTTGAACCTGAGTCTATTTTCGGAATGTTTTTGGCTATAAAAGGAGCTTAGAACAGCCCCTCTCATAGCCATACGAATTTGGGATTAAAACCCTAGAGAGAGAGAGAGAAAAGAGAGAGAAGGAGCTTGGGATTTGTGGGAGATCTTCCTCCTACTACTTTCGGTTGTCGCACGGCCTACACCGCTCCTTTCCAGGTGTTTTCTCGGCGGTATCCATTCCGTTTGAAGGTAAGAAACTCTAACCCTAGGTCCGATTTGATGTAAGATTATTGTAGGTTACGTAAAGGCTAACTGATTCCGCTCTTTAGGCTAGAAAACTCCCGTATATGGAAGCTCAACGACCCTTGCTGATTCATTGCGATTCCAAAGGCAAAGGTGAGGACTTTAGGTGTATAAGTTGCGGTTTTCAACTCTTTCAATGTTAGATAATGGTAGATTCATGATCTGCATGCAATTGCACATGTACAAAGTGCCTTCTGTTTTCTGTTTCGATTAGAATCGTAGAATTTGGAATTTCACATACTTTAGGTATTCGTATAAAATACCGTATACGTATTTTTTATGGAAATGTGTTTGACATGTTTAATTGTCGTATGGACATATGATGAATGGATAAAATACTCATTTGGCGAAAGGGTTCGCCTAAATACATGCTTACCAATATACACTGTGTATGTAGAAATACGGTATTGTAAGAAGTACTGTATACGCGTATATTTTTGCGACGTGTTTGTCATGATTAAGTGTTGTATAATTATATTAAGTGCGTATAAGTTAATTGCTTGGCGAAAAGAATCGCCGTATTACAACTTCCCTTGTAAACACTATGTATGTCAAAATTGGGTATACTAGAAAGTACTCTATACGTATAAAATTTGCTGATGTAATTGTCAGGTTTATTTGCTGTATGAATATGATGTATATGTATAAAATACTAGTTTGGTAAAGGGACAACCCTAGTGCACTTTCCTCTAGCATACGTCATGTATGTTGAAATAGTGCATTCCAAGTGTTGGTGAAATCACTTGTGAGTGTAAGTGCTTAAGTGTTAGAACCTTAGGTAGGTGCTGAGATGGGATTCTCAGCTACCTTAGAGTCACATACGACATCCTCCATGTGGTTATTTACTCTAACCACTCACCTATGAAATATATGTATTTGTATCCCTATTTGTATAATGCTTTATAACATGCTTTTGAACATGCTTTGTAACTTGTTTATTAACATGCTTCATGATATGCTTTATAACATGATTGCTAGTGTTCTTGAATTACCATGTTATCATGCTGTACTTCACATGCTATGGTTAGGACTTGATTGAGCTTGGGACTATGCCTATAGTCCAGGCATCCGATATCAGACTTGAAGTTGTGGTTGGGATTCGTTCCGCCACACATGATGTGTTGGCAACCCGTGTCGTACTTCGGTTGGCGATAGTGGTTGGCCACACGAGGTGCTTCTGCGCCTCATATCGCCCAACTTGTTGTGCGCTCGAGCCAGCCGAACACGTCAAGTAACCCGTGTGTCTTATGTATGTTCACCATGTCTGGTCGCTAATGTTTGAACCTAGGGTACCAAACTTACCAGTGAAAATCCCGTTAACCATAGTACCTCGATCCGCTAAGACTCATGAGCCGGGCATGGTGGTATGGGACACCGTGGTCGAGCTATCGGCCTACGTTGGGGCTACGTGCCTCCCCGTAGTGACCAGTGAGCAACTTAACTCGTGAGCCGATTATGGAGGTATGGGACACTATATTATTTGTCGGCCTACATTGATAAGGTGATGGGGAGTGGTGCAACCTTTGTGCGTAATGTACAGCGACCCTTTGTAGTGACCGCGAGCAATTCTCAAGTCGCAGTGCGCCTTAGGGTTATTTGTGATATATAGAGTATGGACTAGGCCTGTTTTACGTATAGTGATGAATCGTTTAAGGGGTGATGGGGAGTGGTGCAACCTTTGTGCGTAATGACCACAGCAGGCTCTGTGAGTGACCTAGAAAATACACCATCGTCGATATTAACTAGGGATCGACGACCCTAGAATGGATCATGTTTGGGAATGATACAAGGGAGGTACCTTAGTTTCCCAATCCTGCTGTTTGAAATGGATTAATTAAAAACTCGATAATCATGCTCATCATGCATCGCATGTGCCTGGAAGATGTGGAGCACTGTGGGATGTAAGCATGCCGCGAACGTGATATGGTGTCGCATGAGGGAGTATGTCGGTCAGGGCATCCATCATACCTGCATTCATACTTGCATTAAACAGAGTAACTAGGAGTTTTTGATTTACTACTTTATCATTACTGCTTGACTGTATTAATAACATGATAACTTATGCCTTATTGTTCCACTGAGTTAGCTACTCACTCCCACGTTACGGGACGGTGTTGCGTACACCAACCAGACTCTGTCTCAGGTTTAGGCGATCCGACGACTCTGGAGACGGAGCCTGATTATGACGAGGACCAGGAGGAGTTCTCGTATATGCAGTTCTCTGGCGGCTTCGACTAGGTTGCCAGGATCGACGGGTTCTACAGGGATTGTACCTAGTTTATTTTTGACATTTTGATTACAAACAGAAATGTATATGGAGACTCAGACGGATTCATACTCTGGAGAATGAAACGTTTATTTTGTTTCTTTACATACATATATATACAGTTCAGTCTTCCACTTGCTTTTATACAATTGATCTGGAGTATGAATTACTGTTTTGGTATAATCTCATTCATGTTTATTGCTCTAACACAGACAACATTCAAACATCATTAAATATGTTGCATAAGTGATGCGTTGGAACTCGAGAGTTGAGTTACACTCGACCCCCGATTTTCAGGGCGTTACAAGTTGGTATCAGAGCATGATTTTGATTAAACCGGACCTGAGTTATGTCCCCACTATGTACGTTGACGTGTTACAACCTAGGAGGGTGCGCAAAAATGTAGAAACATTCTTAGGGTCTCCCAATTTCACCGTTCGGCGAAATTCATTAAAAACGAACGCATTGATCGAGTCTGTACTCGATCCTGACCGCACATATGGACTTTAAATCACTCCTAGACCGTCTATTGACTTGTCCAGGTCACTATCCACCCAAAATCAATCTTCAAAAATCAGGAAAAATCAGATTAGTTTAGAAAATTTTTGGAACTAACCGTTCTGGAGCTGAACTGAATTCGGGGGCCCCCCACGTTAATCCATTAAGGTTCCAGATCGAACCAGGGTGCATTTGGCACCCTGGACACATAGCAAACAGGGCCCCACCGCGGCGGTGCGGTTCCGGCCAAGTCCGACCGCGGCGGACCGCGGTCCGGTGGGCCATCTCGAGTGGGGCCGGGGCTGGGGTTGGTCGGCATGACGTCCTCTACCCCCTGGCACGTGCGAAATTGCCATGGGATTAGGATTTAAGGGGCTGGAGCACCCTTCTCCCTCATTTCTTCCTTTCCAAGCACCTCCAAACCCCATTTTCGATTTTTCTCTAAACCCATCCCTCCAAACCTTGCAATCTTCCATTTTCTTCCATAACCCACGCACCCCAACCTTCCACAACAGCCCTAGCCTCCTCCTTTCCCCATTTTCTCAAGTTGGAGCTCTCATACCCCTCATTGGAGCTCAAAATCGGGTAATCTCCTAACCCATTCCACTTTCTTCTTGTTTCTCCTTCATTTCCTACCTCCAGTGCCCCTTCCACACCTATTGGATTGTTGCTTGTGGTGGATCAAAGAGATCAGCCCCTTTTCCCCCATTTTGGCAATTTTTCATGGCCCTCTTTGGTGTGGTGGCGACTATTTTCTCCATTTCCTCCATCTTATCTTTCATGGGAAAGAGGAAAACCGCGGCCGATGACGCCGGCCCAAGTAGGCCAGCCCATTCCCGAAGAAGATCCGACATTGGGGCCGGCACTAGCACCGTTCGGGAGTTTAGGTCAAAGCAAGACCTGGATCCTGACCATCCCGCCAGAAATGCTTATCCGATAGGCATCGAATACGGGCGCTTCGAGGGCCGCAAGGTTGTGTTTGAAGCTCATGTGGATGAAAGAATGTTTGGCCTACACCCGATGATGGACCACTTGGTGGATATCGGATGGAATTCTATTTTTGAAGGCGAGTCTCCCGCATGTGAGAACACGGTTCGCGCTTTCTATGCTCACATCGTGGACTCATCAGTAGAGCCTCTTCAGTTTACTGTCTCTGTGAGGGGCATAAGGCGCACAATCACTGTGGATGAGGTGGTTCGAATCACGAAGATCCCGCTTGGTCAAGTGCAGCCTAGTGATGACTTCTCTAGAAGTGCGCGAGAAAGGGATCGTCGCACGCGATATCTCTGTGGTCGCCGGGTTACTTGGAAGCGAGAAAATTGTATTGCGGCGACAAAGATGACCGAAGACTTCCGTTTACTCCATCACATTTTCACATACAATGTATACCCACGGTGGGGTAACCGCACGGAGTGTACTCAGGTGATGGTGGACGTTCTGTACAAGATGGGACGCGGGGACAACATATGCCTACCCACATTCATCCTATCCCAGATAGTTCATGTTGTTCGTTCTGCCAGGAACGATCTTTCGCTCCCATTTGGCCGTCTGATCTGCAGGATGGCTCGTGATGTCGGCTATAGACTCAACATGGAAGACCTTGCACCAGTCCGAGTCATAAGTGAGGCGACACTCAAGAATATGAAGATCGACCCTCAACAGCGGCAAGCACGACTCGACGAGTCTGGAGATGAGTCGAATAGCGCCGGTGAGGAGAGTGTTGACCTCCAGGCTGAGAGTGATGAGGAACGCAGTGATGACATACAGGAAGAAGAACCTGAGGCTCAGGACACTGAGGAGAGTTCACCTCCTGCGGCTCAGGAACAGGGTGTGAATCGGGATGCTTTTGATGCACATTTGGCCCGTCTCGAGGAGGGTCAAGCCGCCCTGCAGCAAGAGGTTGGACAAGTTCGGGCTGAGCTTGGTGAGACCCGAGCCAAGCTTGAAGAGACCGAAGCCTACATGAAGAGGAGCTTTAAGAAGGTGTCTCGTACGTTGAAGGCCATTCTGTGCTGTGTGCAGGACAAGAATGCTCCTCCTCCACCGCCTGTTTCGGATGCTTAGTCATCCACGTTGTTATGGTTGTTGTTTGTTTTTGGTTGCCGCGATTGGCGGTTTATGTTTTCATGTAGTTGATGTAATAGATAGTAGCGTGTTCTAAGTGTTTAATGTTGTGAATGTATTAGCTATCATGTGATTTCCGTCATGATTCATGTAACTCTGTATTCCATGTATTATGACAAATTTTGGGTAAATGAAAGGCATGTAGCCCCTTTGTTTTGATGATGTGTGGAATGCTTAAAGTGCTTTATGATGTGTGTTATGCTGTATCTCACAAATGTTATACCCTATGTTGTATAGGGCATGCCGCGACAGTATACGCGGAGCACGACACATCTCCGTCTGACTGGCTCTATGGACCAGACTCCTTCTGGTAGTAGCGGTCCTGCGGACCATGGGTTAGGTTCTGATCAGCCTCCTGCTGGTCCTGCCGGTGGATTGCCGCCTTACATGCCCCCGGTCCGTGAGCAGTATCGGCCGTCTTCTTACGCTCGTGATATGACTCCCGGTCGCTCCGCCGGCCCGATAGGTTTGAGCGGTGATGTTGATGATGCATCGGCGGCGGATGAAGAAGAAGAGCAGCACAGACCAGCACTTTTGGCCACTATCGCTGAGGCCTTGTCCCATGGTGGTAGTGCTACTCCACCTACGACATCTGCTTGTCCTGCCGGGCACTCGGAGCTTCCTGCTCAGTGTGAGGATGCGCCTCTGCCCACATCCGTCGCACCTCCTACTGGAGATGCAGGTACACGCGGTCTACTCGAGCGATTTCAGCGCTTGAGGCCTCCCTCATTTATGGGTTCTCACAGACCCGAGGAGGCAGAGTTCTGGCTTGACCGCATCTCTAAGATGCTTCGGATGCTGCATTGCTCAGAGGCAGAGCAGGTGGAGCTGGCCGCTTTCATGTTTGAGAGGGAGGCCAGTTTATGGTGGGATAGCGTATTGCGGTCTGTCGCAGCAGATTACGTTTGGACCTGTGAGGCTTTCGAGTTCCGGTTCCATGAGAAATACTACCCGCAGACTTATCGACATGAGCGGGAGGATGAGTTCCTACGCCTCAGGCAGGGAGGCATGACGATTACAGAGTACGAGCACCGCTTCACAGAGTTGGGACGCTTTGTCTCGACTATATTGGTGGATGAGCAGATGCGGATGCGTCGTTTTTCCTTGGGTTTGCGACCGGAGATACGGTCGAAGATATGCTGCCTCAGTATACCTACCTATGCAGCACTGGTTCACATGTCTATGACGGCAGAGCAGGATGTGGACCGGTTGGCCCGATCTCATGGTGCTATAGTTACGAGGCCACGACAGGAGATACAGAGCAGGCCTATTCTAGGCAAGAGGCCTCGTGTTGACTCGCCTCCCAGGATCGCAGCGCCAGTGGCTCCTATGAGGCGCCCTATTGTGACCACACGTACTGTGGGAAGCAGGGTCATCTTATTGGGAGTTGTTTCGCGTGGATGAAGGACAGTGGGTTCTCTCCGCCACAGATGTTGGGTCGTTCTCGCCCGCAGGCCTTATCGACTACACCTTTACAGACTGTACCGGCACATCCTTCCTTTCAACCTCCTACATTATGGTTCAGGCCGCCGCAACGGCCCTTGGCCCCTCAGCCGAACCGTCAGCAGCAGGCGCGCGTTCATACGCTTGTGGCCGAGGCACTTGAGACTTCACTTGTGACCCCGACAGCTTTTGAGGGTACGGCTTATATCTATGGTACTCCCGTTTCTTTATTGGTGGACACTGGGTCCACTACTTCTATTATTTCTTGTGGGGCGGTTAAACGTCTGTCTTTGCCTACGATTCCCACAAAGGGAATGAGACTCACTACGGCTACTGGGACCTGTTATGATGTCACACGGTTATGCGAGAGTTGTCCGGTAGTTTTGGGTAGCAACACAGTGCTCGTCGACCTCATTGTTGCTCCACTATGACACTACGACGTTATCCTTGGTATGGATTGGCTCGCCAAGATGAGGGTGGAGGTAGATTGTGATACTCGGATCGTGACTGCCTATGGACCTGATGGCACGGCGTTCATGTTTCCAGTACAGGTCAGTTGGCCCTGCCGTGTTGATTGTTACGCTGCTTTACTTGTGCCGATTGATGGTCCGACAGTAGAGGGTACGCCAGTGGTTCGAGAATTTGCAGACGTGTTTGAGACTATTCCTGGTTTACCTCCTCGACGCGAGATCGATTTTACAATCGATCTTACGCCGGGTGCGACACCCATCTCACTGCCGACTTATCGTATGCCTCCATGTGAGATGGAGGAGCTGCGGAAACAAATTGATGATCTGGTAGACAAGGGTTTTATACGACCTAGTGTGTCTCTTTGGGGAGCACCTGTGCTATTTGTGAAGAAGAAGGACGGGTCGCTACGGTTATATATTGACTACCGTAGGTTAAACCAGGTCACAGTGAAGAACAAGTACCCTTTGCCCAGGATAGATGATCTGTTTGATCAGTTGAGGGGGGCGAAGTATTTCTCGAAGATTGATCTTCAGTCGGGGTACCACCAGTTGCGCGTGAGAGAGGAGGACGTGCAGAAGACAGCCTTCAGGACGTGCTTCGGGCACTATGAGTTCTTGGTGATGTCGTTCGGCCTGACGAACGCACCAGCCGTGTTCATGGATCTGATGAACCGGGTATTTCGGCCTTTCCTGTACCGATTCGTCATCGTCTTTATTGATGACATCTTGATATACTCTGCGAGTCGGGAGGAGCACGAGGAGCACTTGAGAGCGGTGTTGGATACACTGAGGAAGAACCAGTTGTTCGCACAATACAAGAAGTGCAACTTCTGGCAGGAGGAAGTCAAGTTCCTGGGACATGTAGTGTCCAAGGATGGAATAGCAGTGGACCTTGCTAAGGTAGCTGCGGTTCAGGATTGGCAGTAGCCTGAATCGGTTACTGAGGTGAGGAGTTTCCTTGGCCTGGCTGGGTATTACAGACGCTTCATTCGGGATTTCTTGAAGATCGCCAGGCCATTGTCTCAGTTGACTCGGAAGGACCTGAAGTTCGCCTGGAACGAAAAGGCAGAAGCAGCTTTCAAGGAGCTGAAGGACAAGTTGACGTCCGCCCCTGTGCTAGTATTGCCAGAGCAAGGGGGGAAATACATGATATATACTGACGCGCCTCGCGTTGGTTTAGGTTGTGTCCTGATGCAGAAGGACAGGGTGATTTCGTATGCCTCGAGACAATTAAGGAAGCACGAGGAGAATTACCCGACACACGACCTAGAGTTGGCAGCTGTCATCTTTGCATTGAAGCTTTGGAGACATTACCTCTACGGAGAGGAGTTCGAGCTTTTCTGCGACCACAAGAGCCTTAAGTACATATTCACACAGCGAGACTTGAATATGAGACAACGTCGATGGATGGAGACCTTGAAGGACTTTTAGTTCGAGGTTTCCTACCATCCTGGCAAGGCGAACCTTGTGGCAGACGCGTTGAGCCGCAAGAAGGCGATTGCATTTGCGGCACTACTGATGATAGCTGAGTGGGACATGGTGGAGTTCGTACGGGACTTCGAGCAGAGACTCACTGTCGAGGAGCCATATGAGTGTGTTGCGCACGTTCGAGTGCGGCCACTTATTGACGACAGGATTGTTGAGGCACAGGAGGGCGATATACGGCTGTCTGAGCTTCGAGAGCAGGCTAGCGACGTCGAGGACTCCGAGTGGAGAGTTGGTTCTGATGGGGGTCTACAATTCTTTGGCCGCCTATGAGTTCCTGATGTGCCTGACTTGAGACGCGAGCTTCTCGAGTCTGCCCATAACTCGAAGCTTGCGATGCATCTTGGTAGCACGAAGATGTACCAGGATTTGAGACGGACATATTAGTGGGATAATATGAAGGCTCACATCGCTGAGTATGTGTCTCGATGTCTGACGTGCCAGCAGGTTAAGGCAGAACATCGCCGACCTCCTGGACTACTTCAGCCCATGCCTATAGCAGAGTGGAAGTGGGACTTCATCTCCATGGATTTCATATCCGGGCTGCCGAAGACGAGGAAGGGACACGATTCCATTTGGGTGATTGTGGACCGGTTGACCAAATCGGCCCATTTCCTCCCTATCAGAGTTACGAACTCTGCAGACGAGCTGGCTAGATTGTACATCAGAGAGATCGTCCGTCTGCACGGGGTTCCGTTACAGATCGTGTCATACAGAGACACGCGGTTCACATCCATCTTCTGGACTCGTATCCAGGAGGCGATGGGTGTAAAGTTGAAGTTCAGTATGGCGTTTCATCCTCAGACTGATGGGCAGACAGAGCGGGTGAATCAGATTCTGGAGGATATGTTGCGAGCATGTGTGTTGGACTTCAAGGACAGCTGGGATGACTGTCTTCCGTATGCAGAGTTCGCCTACAACAACAGCTTCCAGGCAACTATTGGCATGGCGCCATATGAGGCTCTATATGGTCGACCTTGTAGGGCACCGCACTGTTGGGCAGAGGTTGAGAGCATAGTCTGATTGGCCCGGAGTTGGTACAGGCGACTACAGAGAAGGTCGACATTATCAGGCGTCGATTACTTACAGCATGAGAGCGAAGCGAGAAGAGTTACGCCGATACGAGGTGGCGACCGCTGGAGTTCGAGGTCGGGGATCATGTATTCCTTCGAGTTTCCCCTATGAAGGGAGTCCTTCGGTTTGGGAAGAAGGGGAAGCTCACATCGAGGTTTATCGGTCCATTTCAGATACTGGATCGAGTGGGTGATGTGGCGTATCGTCTCGCTTTGCCCACACCACTTGCGTCTGTACACAACGTATTTCATGTATCTATGCTGAAGAAATACGTTCCTGATCCTTCGCATATCATCGGATGGGGAGCAGTACGATTGAGCGAGGATCTGCGCATACGAGTTGCGCCCAACGTGCATCCTTGACGGAAGGAAGGAGCAGTCTTTGCGCGTAGCAAGGTCATCTCACTTGTGAAGGTACTTTGGACACATCATTCCGAGGAGGAAGCTACCTGGGAGACTGAGGCCGAGGTCAGGAAGAACTACCCTTAGATTCTCGAGGAATATGAAAAGGTATAAATTTTGAGGACGAAATTTTTGTTTAAGGGGGGTAGATTGTAACGACCCGTAAATTTCCGTACATTGGTTCGAGTACCACCTCGACCAGAAATCAATTAGGATTAAATCCTTTAGAAATTTAACAAAGTTAACTAAGTACTAAACTCGATTAGCCGTGAAATCCGTTGGGATCGCTTTAAATATGATCTGCAAGACCCAAAACTTGCAAAACAAGTGACGCTAGGTTACCCTAAAGTTTAGAACCAAACTCATTTCCCGGCTGCTCTCGGGAATGAAACAAAACTTCGTATTAGGTCTTGACTGCTCATCGGAAGTCCGATTAACACAAAGTTAAGGAACTAGGACCGCCTCACTGGGCTTGACAATCATCTCAAAAATCAGGTCCATCCGATGTTCCACGGCCATTCGTTTCGATCCGGAGCGAGGGTGTGTGAAAAACACTATTCCCATCCCAAAATAAATATCCGGAATAGTGATCTGGCACCTTTCGCTTGCACGTCAGTATTAAGCAACCTGACCGTCAGAATTCGACCAAATTACACCCTCGGATTAAGAAAAATTTCAGGAACATTTACATGTACTTGGAATTTCTGATCGTGGCCCACTGACAGTCGAACTAAAAGTGGTCCGCCACGTGCGATCTGGGAATCCAACCGAGTCAAAAACGTAGTCCCACATAGATCCATAGGTGGTGAGTTTAAGTCTGACGTTTGGCTCAAGGAGGGCTACCAGAACCTCTCTTTTGAGCTGGAAAAGTGACGAATATCCTATATTAGCAGTAACCCTTGAACCTGAGTCTATTTTCAGAATGTTTTTGGCTATAAAAAGAGCTTAGAACAGCCCCTCTCACAGCCATACGAATTTGGGATTAAAACCCTAGAGAGAGAGAGAAAAGAGAGAGAAGAGCTTGGGATTTGTGGGAGATCTTCCTCCTACTGCTTTCGGTTGTCGCACGGCCTACACTGCTCCTTTCCAGGTGTTTTCTCGGTGGTATCCATTCCATTTGAAGGTAAGAAACCCTAACCCTAGGTCTGATTTGATGTAAGATCGTTGTAGGTTACGTAAAGGCTAACCGATTCCGCTCTTTAGGCTAGAAAACTCCCGTATACGGAAGCTCAACGACCCTTGCTGATTCGTTGCGATTTCAAAGGCAAAGGTGAGGACTTTAGGTGTATAAGTTGCGGTTTTCAACGCTTTCAATGTCAGATAATGGTAGATTCATGATCTGCATGCAATTGCACATGTACAAAGTGCCTTAGTTTTACGTTTCGATTAGAATCGTAGAATTTGGAATTTCACATACTTTAGGTATTCGTATAAAATACCGTATACGTATTTTTTATGGAAATGTGTTTGACATGTTTAATTGTCGTATGGACATATGATGAATGGATAAAATACTCATTTGGAGAAAGGGTTCGCCTAAATACATGCTTACCAATATACACCGTGTATGTAGAAATACGGTATTGTAAGAAGTACTGTATACGTGTATATTTTTGCGACGTGTTTGTCATGATTAAGTGTTGTATAATTATATTAAGTGCGTATAAGTTAATTGCTTGGCGAAAAGAATCGTCGTATTACAACTTCCCTTGTAAACACTATGTATGTCAAAATTGGGTATACTAGAAAGTATCCTATACGTATAAAATTTGCTGATGTAATTGTCAGGTTTATTTGTTGTATGAATATGATGTATATGTATAAAATACTAGTTTGGTAAAGGGACAACCCTAGTGCACTTTCCTCTAGCATACGTCATGTATGTTGAAATAGTGCATTCCAAGTGTTGGTGAAATCGCTTGTGAGTGTAAGTGCTTAAGTGTTAGAACCTTAGGTAGGTGCTGAGATGGGATTCTCAGCTACCTTAGAGTCACATACGATATCCTCCATGTGGCTATTTACTCTAACCACTCACCTATGAAATATATGTATTTGTATCCCTATTTGTATAATTCTTTATAACATGCTTTTGAACATGCTTTGTAACTTGTTTATTAACATGCTTCATGATATGCTTTATAACATGATTGCTAGTGTTCTTGAATTACCATGTTATCATGCTGTACTTCACATGCTATGGTTAGGACTTGATTGAGCTTGGGACTATGCCTATAGTCCAGGCATCCGGTATCAGACTTGAAGTTGTGGTTGGGATTCGTTCCGCCACACATGATGTGTTGGTGACCCGTGTTGTACTTCGGTTGGCGATAGTGGTTGGCCACACGAGGTGCTTCTGCGCCTCATATCGCCCAACTTGTTGTGCGCTCGATCCGCTAAGACTCATGAGCCGGGCATGGTGGTATGGGACACCGTGGTCGAGCTGTCGGCCTACGCTGGGGCTACGTGCCTCCCCGTAGTGACTAGTGAGCAACTTAACTCGTGAGCCAATTATGGTGGTATGGGACACTATATTCGTGCTGTCGGCGTACATTGATAAGGTGATGGGGGAGTGGTGCAACCTTTGTGCGTAACAGCCATAGCGGCCCTTTGTAGTGACTGCGAGCATATTCTGAAGTCACAGTGCGCCTTAGGGTTCGCCGTGATATATAGAGTATGGACTAGGCCTGTTTCTGTATAGTGATGAATCGTTTAAGGGGTGATGGGGGAGTGGTGCAACCTTTGTGCGTAACAGCCCTGGCAGCCTCTGCAGTGACCTAGAAAATATACCATCGTCTGATATTAACTAGGACTGACGACCCTAGAATGGATCAAGTTTGGGAATGATACAAGGGAGGTACCTTAGTTTCCCAATCCTGCTGTTTGAAATGGATTAATTAAAAACTCGGTAATCATGCTCATCATGCATCGCATGTGCCTGGAAGATGTGGAGCACTGTGGGATGTAAGCATGCCACGAACGTGAGATGGTGTCGCATGAGGGAGTATGTCGGTGAGGGCATCCATCATACCTGCATTCATACTTGCATTAAATAGAGTAACTAGGAGTGTTTGATTTACTGCTTTATCATTACTGCTTGACTGTATTAATAACATGATAACTTATGCCTTATTGTTCCACTGAGTTAGCTACTCACTCCCACGTTACGGGACGGTGTTGCGTACACCAACCAGACTCTGTCTCAGGTTTAGGCGATCCGACGACTCGGAGGCGAGCACGATTATGATGAGGACCGGGAGGAGTTCTCGTATATGCAGTTCTCTGGCGGCTTCGACTAGGTTGCCAGGATCAACGGGTTCTACAGGGATTGTACCTAGTTTATTTTTGACATTTTGATTATAAACAGAAATGTATATGGAGACTCAGATGGATTCATACTCTGGAGAATGAAACGTTTATTTTGTTTCTTTACATACATATATATATACAGTTCAGTCTTCCGCTTGCTTTTATACAATTGATCTGGAGTATGAATTACTGTTTTGGTATAATCTCATTCATGTTTATTGCTCTAACACAGACAACATTCAAACATCATTAAATATGTTGCATAAGTGATGCGTTGGAACTCGGGAGTTGAGTTACACTCGACCCCCGATTTTCAGGGCGTTACACCGTAATACCGGTTCCCTTGTATACACTATGTATGTTGAAATTGGGTATAAAATACCCCATATGTATAAATTTTGGTGATGTAATTGTCATGATTATTTGCTGTATGAATATGATATATACGTATAAAATATTAGTTTGATAAAAGAACAGTCCTAATACACATTCATCTAACATACGTCATGTATGTTAAAATAGTGCATTCCAAGTGTTTGTGAAATTGCTTGAGAGTGTAAATGCTTAAGTGTTAGTGCCTTAGGTAGATGCTGAGATGGGATTCTCAACTACCTTCGAGTCACGTATGATACCCTTCATGTGGTTGTTTACTCTAACCACTCACTTATGAAATATATGTATTTGTATCCCTATTTGTATAGTGCTCTATAACATGCTTTTTAACATGCTTTGTAACTTGTTTCATAACATGCTTTATAACATGCTTTATTACATGATTGCTAGTGTGCTTGAATTACCTTGTTTATCATGCTTTACTTCACATGCTATGGTTGGGAATTCATTGAGCTTGGGACTATGTCCATAGTCCAGACATCCGGTATCAGGCTTGGAGTTGTGGTTGAGATTCATTTCGCCACACATGATGTGTTGGCGAACCCATGTCGTACTTCGGTTGGCGATAGTGGTTAGCCACACGAGGTGCTTCTGCGCTTCATATCGCCCAACTTGTTGTGCGCTCGAGCCAGCCGAACACATCAAGTAACCCATGTGTCTTATGTATGTTCACCATGTTTGGTCGCTAATGTTTGAACCTAGGATACCAAACTTACCAGTGAGAATCCCGTTAACCATGGTACCTCGATCCGCTAAGACTCATGAGCTAGGCATGGTGGTATGGGACACCGTGGTCGCTCTGTCTGCTTACGCTGGGGCTACGTGCCTCCCCATAGTGAACAGTGAGCATCTTAACTCGTGAGCCGATTATGGTGGTATGAGACACTATATTCGCGCTGTCGGCCTACATTGATAAGGTGATGGGGGAGTGGTGCAACCTTTGTGCGTAATGTGACCACAGCGACCCTTTGCGATGGACCGCGAGCATATTCGAAGTCGCATGAGTGCGCCTTAGGGTTCGCCGCGATATATAGAGTATGAACTAGGCTGTTTTACGTATTGTGATGAATCATTTAAGGGGTGATGGGGAGTGGTGAAACCTTTGTGCGTAATGACCACAGCGACCTCTGCAGTGACCTAGAAAATACACCATCGTCGATATTAACTAGGACTGACGACCCTAGAATGGATCATGTTTGGGAATGATACAAGGGAGGTACCTTAGTTTCCCAATCCTGCTGTATCAAATGGACTAATTAAAAACTTGGTAATCATGCTCATCATGTATTGCATGTGCCTGGAAGATGTGGAACACTGTGGGATGAAAGCATGCCGCGAGCGTGAGATGGTGTCGCATGAGGGAGTATATCGATGAGGGCATCCATCATACCTACATTCATACTTGTATTAATAAGAGTAACTAGGAGTGTTTGATTTACTGCTTTATCATTACTGCTTGACTGCATTGATAACATGTTAACCTATGCTTTATGGTTTCACTGAGTTAGCTACTCACTCCCACGTTATGGGACAGTGTTGCGCACACCAACCAGACTCTGTCTTAGGTTTAGGCGAGCCGATGACTCTGGAGGCGGAGCCTGATTATGACGAGGACCAGGAGGAGTTCTCGTATATGCAGTTCTCTGGCGGCTTCGACTAGGTCTGCCGGGACCAAGCGTGAGTTTTCACAGGGATTGTACTTAGTTTTATTTTTGATGTTTTATTTATAAAACAGACATGTATATGGAGACTCAGATGGATTCATACTCTGTAGAATGAAACGTTTATTTTGTTTCTTTACATACATATATATATATATATAGTTCAGTCTTCCACTTGCTTTTATACAATTGATCTGGAGTATGAATTACTGTTTTGGTATAATCTCATTCATGTTTATTGCTCTAACACAGACAACATTTAAACATCATTAATTATGTTGCATAAGTGATGTGTTGGAACTTGGGAGTTGAGTTACACTCGACCCCCGATTTTCAGGGCGTTACAAGTTGGTATCAGAGCATGATTTTGATTAAACCGGACCTGAGTTATGTTCCCACGACGTCCACTGACGCATTACAACCTAGGAGGGTGCGAGAAAATTTTAGAAACAGTTATAGGATTTTCGATTTCGCCATTTGGCGAAGTTTGTAGAAAATGCGCGTCTTGAATGAGTCCGTGCTCGATCCTGGTCTCACGAGTCTAGTCCAAATCACTTCTATACCGTCTATTGATGTGTCTCGATCGCTATCCACCCAAAACCAGTCGTTAAAAATTAGAAATGATCAGTGGGTGTCCGGAATTGCCCGAAAGTGCCCAATCTGGAACCGAATCGAGTCAGGGGCCTCCCCACTTAAATACAATGGGACCCAGGGTCGAACCAGGGTGCATTTGGCACCTTGGGACCATGGAGAACACGGCCCCACCACGGTGGCGCGGCGCCGGCCAAGGCGGACCGCGGTGGAGCCGCGGTCGGGTGGGCCATCTGATGTGGGGCCGGGCCTGGGAACGGTCGGCTCGACCTCCCCATGCATGTGTTGTGTGCGGTTAGGGCTGGGGTTTGGTATTTTTAGGGCTGGAGCCCCCCTCTCTCTCACATCTTTCCTTCCAAACGCCCATTCCCTCCATTTCTGATTTTTCTCTCAACTCATTCCCCTAAATCATTCAATCCCCCATTTTCGTCCATAACTCACCCACTCCCATCGATCACAACAGCCCTAGCCACCTACCTTACCCCTTCCTTTCACGTTTGAGCTCTCATCTCCCCCATTTGGAGCTCAAAATCGGGTAACCTCCTAACCCATCCCTATTTTCTCTTGTTCCTTCTTCATTTCCTACCCCTAATGTCTCTTCTACACCTGTGGGGACTGTTACTCGTGGAGAATCAAAGAAATCAGCCCCTTTTTCTCTCATTTCTTCATTCCATGGCTCTTTTTGAGTTGGTTACGGCTATCTTCTCCATTTCCTCCATCCTATCTCTCATGGGAAAGAGGAAGACCGCAACTGATGACGCTGGCCTGAGTAGCCCAGCCCATTCCAGAAGAAGAGCTGACTATAGGGCCGACACTAGCACCATTCGAGAGTTTAGGTCGAAGCGAGACCTGGATCCTCAACATCCTGTCAGAAATGCCTATCCGATAGGCATTGAATATGGGCGTTTTGCTGGCCGTAAGGTCGTGTTTGAAGCTCATGTGGATGAGAGAATGTTTAGCCTACACCCGATGATGGACCACTTGGTGGATATCGGATGGAATTCTATATTTGACGGTGAGTTCCCTGCATGTGAGAACACGGTTCGTGCTTTCTACGCCCACATCATAGATCCATCGTTAGAGTCTCTTCTGTTCATTGTCTCTGTGAGGGGCATAAGGCGCACAATCACTGTGGATGAGGTGGTTCGGATCACGAAGATTCCACGTGGTCAAGTGCTTCCTAGTGACGACTTCTCTAGAAGTACGCGGGAAAGGGATTGCCGCACGCGATACCTTTGTGGTCGTCGAGTTACTTGGACGCGAGGAAATTGTATCGCGGCGACAAAGATGGCCGAAGACTTCCGTTTACTCCATCACATTTTCACATACAATGTATACCCACGGTGGGGTAACCGCACGGAGTGTACTCGGTTGATGGTGGACTTTCTGTATAAGATGGGACGCGGGGACAACATAATCCTGCCCACATTCATCCTATTTCAGATAGTTCAGGTTGTTCGATCTACCAGGAACGACCTTTCGCTCCCATTTGGCCGCCTGATCTGCAGGATGGCTCGTAATGTCAGCTACAGGTTAAACATGGAGGACCTTGCACCAGTCCAAGTCATAAGCGAGGTGACACTTAAGAATATGAAGATCGGCCCTCAACAGCGGCAAGCCCGACTCGACGAGTCTGGAGATGAGTCGGATAGTGCAGGTGAGGAGAGTATTGACCTCGAGGTGGGAAGCGAGGAGGAGGGCGGCGATGATGTACCAGAAGTGGGAGATGAGACTCAGGATACTGAGGAGAGTTCTCCTCCTAGCGCACCTGAGTCTGACACTGCTCAGGTAGCGAGGGAGGCTCGTATGGTTCGCATTGAGGAGAACCAGGCCGCCCTGCTGCAAGAGGTTGGACAAGTTCGGGCTGAGCTTGGTGAGACCCGAGCCAAGCTTGAAGAGACCGAAGCCTACATGAAGAGGAGCTTTAAGAAGGTGTCTCGTACGTTGAAGGCCATTCTGTGCTGTGTGCAGGACAAGAATGCTCCTCCTCCATCGCCTGACTTGGATGCCTAGTCATCTACGTTGTTGTGTGTGGTTGTTTCTTTTGGTTACCGCGATAGGCGGTTTATGTTTTCATGTAGAAGATCTAGTAGATAGTAGTATGTTTTAAGTGTTTGATGTTGTAGACGTATCGGCTTACATGTTATTTCTGTCATGATTCATGTAACTCTGTATTCCATGTATTGTGACAATTTTGGATAAATGAAAAGTATGTAGCCTCTTTTACTATGATGATGTGTGGAATGCTTAAAGTGCTTACATGATACGTGCTATGCTTTATCTCACCAATGTTATACCCCATGTTGTATAAGGCATACCGCTACAATATACGTGGAGCACGGCACACCTCCACCTTACTGACTCTATGGACCAGACTCCTTTTGGTAGTGGCGGTCCTACGGACAGCGGGTTAGGTTCTGATCACCTCCTGCTGGTCCTACCGGTGGACTACCACCTTACACGCCCCCGGTTCGTGAGCAGTACCGGGCATCATCATCTGCGCAGCATGATTCACAGGCTACTCCACCTACTGATAGGATTGAGCAGTTGATGTTGATGATGCACCAGCAGCAGATGTAGCAGCAGCAGATACAGTAGCAGCAGCACCAGCAGCTTATGGCCACTATTGCTGAGGCCTTACCCAGGGTGGTAGTGCGACTCCACCTACGACATCTGCACGTCCTACGGAGCATTCGGAGCCTCCTGCTCAGTGTGAGGATGTGCCTCTGCCCTCACCCGTTACACCTCCTACTGGAGATGTCAGTACCTGCGGTTTACTCGAGCGATTTCAGCGCTTGAGACCTCCCTCATTCATGGGCTCTCATAGACCTGAGGAGGCGGAGTTTTGGCTTGACCGCATCTCCAAGATGCTTCGGATGCTGCACTGTTCAGAGGCAGAGCAGGTTGAGCTGGCCGCTTTCATGTTTGAGAGGGAGGCCAGTTTATGGTGGGATAGTGTCTTGCGGTGCGTGCGTCGACAGACTACGTGTGGACTTGGGAGGCTTTCGAGTTCCGGTTCCACGAGAAATACTACCCGCAAACTTACCGACATGAGCGGGATGATGAGTTTCTGTGCCTTAAGCAGGGAGGCATGACGATTACGAAGTACGAGCACCGCTTTACAGAGTTGGGCCGCTTTGTCCCGACTATACTGGTTGATGAGCAAATGCGGATGCGTCATTTTTCTTTGGGTTTGCGACCAGAGATACGGTCGAAGATATGCTGCCTCAGTATACCTACCTATGCAGCACTGGTTCACATGTCTATGACGGCAGAGCAGGATGTGGACCGGTTGGCCCGATCTCGTGGTGCTATGGTTGCGAGGCCACGACAAGAGATATAGAGCAGGCCTATCCTAGGCAAGAGGCCTAGTGCTGACTCGCCTCTCAGGATCGCAGCGCCAGTGGCTCCGGTGAGGCGCCCTATTGTGACCTGCACGTACTGTGGGAAGCAGGGTCATCTTATTGGGAGTTGTTTCGCGCGGATGAAGGATAGTGGTTTCTCTCCGCCACAGATGTTGGGTCGTTCTCGCCCGCAAGCCTTATCGACTCCACCTTTACAGATTGTACCTGCTCATCCTTCCTTCCGACCTCATGTATCACGGTTCAGGTCGCCGCAACGGCCCTTGGCCCCTCAGCCGAACTGTCAGCAGCAGGCGCGCGTACATATGCTCGTGGCTGAGGCACCTGACACGTCACTTGCGGCCCCGACAGCTTTTGAGGGTACGGCTCACATTCACGGTACTTCTGTTTCCTTGTTGGTGGACACTGGGTCCACTACTTCTATTATTTCTTGTGGGGCAGTTAAACGTCTATCTTTGCGTACTATTCCCACTAAGGGACTGAGACTTACTACAGCCACTGGGACTTTTTCTGATATCGCACGGTTATGTGAGGGTTGCTCTGTGGATTTGGGTAGCCGCACTGTAACGCCTCGAATTTTTGCCAACCTGGGATTAGACGTCCTTAGGCAATGGGTCGATCCTAATACCTCATTAACTTGTTAGAACTGAATCCCAAAGTCTAAAGCCGCTTTTGAACTCATTTCCTTCACAAATCTCACCCTTCATCACCTTGATCTTCTAATTTTTCTAAGAACTTTCACCCTAGACACTATCTTAAACTAGCTAAGTAGTATAACTTGGATCACTTTATATACAAACTACAAAGGCCTGAGTACCACCTCGGCCAGAAATCACTTAGGACTAAATCCTTTAGAAATGAGACAAAGTAACTAGGTGTGAAACCAGATTAGCTACGAAATCCGTTTGAATCACTTTAAATACGATCTGCAAGACCCAAAACTTGTAGAATCATTGACGCTAGGTTACCCTAAAATCTATGATCAATCTCATTACTCGGCTGCTCTCGGGAGCACATCGAAACTCCGTATCAGATCTGGACCGCACGTCGGAAGTCCGAATAACTCGAAGTTAAGGAATTAGGACCGCCTCACTGGGCTCGACAACCATCTCGGAAATCAAGTCCAGACAATGTCCCATGGCCATTCGATTGTGTCCGGAGCGAGGGAGTGTGAAAACCACCATTTCCTTTACAAAATAAATATCTTGAATAGTGATCTGGCATCATTTGTTTGTGGATCAGTATTAAGTAACCAGACCATTAGAATCTGACCAAATTACACCCTCGGATCAGGAAAAATTTCATACACATTTACATGTACTCGGAATCTCCGATCGAGATCTGCCGACCGTTGAACTGAAACTGGTCCACCACGCGTGATCTGGAATCCTGACCGAAATGAAAACTTAATAGAACGTAGATCTAGCGTTAGTGAGCTTAAGTCCAACCTTTGGCTCAAGGAGGCCCGCTAGAAGTCCTCCGTTGAGCTGAAACAGGTCCGCTTTGGTTATAACATAAGTATACTTTGACCTGGAGTCTGTTTTGGGGAATTCTTAGGCTATATAAGGACCTTAAACCCTCTCTCATGGCAGCCATACGAATTTAAGATTGAGAGGGAGAAAAGAGAGAGAAAGTGAGGGAGAAGTGGGAGCTTCTCCCTGCCGTACTTCCCTGCTACTCCACGGGCTGCACCGCCTCTTTCCAGACGCTTTCCCGGCGATACTGACTCCGTTTTAAGGTAATAAACCCTAACCCTAGACCTGTTTTGAGGTGTATAGGCTACAGGTTATGAAATAGCTAACCGATTTCACTCTTTAGGCAAGAAAACTCCCGAATACGGAAGCTCACCAAACCTTACAAATCCGTTGTGATTCCAAGGGCAAAGGTGCGGACTTTAGGTGTATAGGTTATGGTTTTCAACGCTTTCAATGTCAGATAATGATAGATTCATGATCTGCATGCAATTGCACATGTACAAAGTGCTTTCTGTTTTCAGTTTCGATTAGAATTGTAGAATTTGGAATTTCACATACTCTAGGTATTTGTATAAAATACCGTATACATATTTTTTATGAAAATGTGTTTGACATGTTTATTTGTCATATGGATATATGACGTATGGATAAAATACTTATTTGGCGAAAGGATTCGCCTAAATACATGTTTACTAATAAACACTATGTGTGTAGAAATACGGTATTGTAAGAAGTACCGTATACATGTATATTTTAGCGATGTGTTTATCATGATTAATTGTCGTATAAATATATTATGTGCGTATAAAATATTTACTTGGCGAAGGGAATTGCCATAATACATGTTTGCTTGTATACATTATGTATGTTGAAAATGCGTATTCTAGAAAATACTGTATACGTATAAATTTTGGAGATGCATTTATCATGATTATTTGCTGTAGTAATATATTATACATGGATAAAATACTCACTTGGCTAAAGGATAGCCCTAATACATGTTTTGCTAACATACACCATGTATGTAGTAATAGTGTATTCTAAGTGTTTGTGAAAATGACTGAATGAGTATAGAATCCCCATTCGTGCTCGCCATGACTAATTGTCATGGATTCATGATTGTTGTATCGGCGATACCCCTTTGACGAAAGGATTTACCCTAAATCACACCACGGCCAATAGGCACCACATATGCTAAAATGTGTTGCCCAAGTGTTTGTGGAAATAACTGAATGAATATGGAACTTGGATTCCTGCTTGCCATGACTATCCGTCGTGCGTGTACGCGTGTTATGATTGGGGCAACTCTCTAGTGAAAGGATTTGGCCTAATGCCTATGCGATCGACATATGTCATGTATGTTGATACATGTTTGTTTAAGTGTTTCTTGAAATGTCTGAATGAGTAGTAGTTAGCAAATTGTAATGTATAAGGGTGTTGAGATATGATTTTCAACCTCTTCTAACTATGTGCATGATCTCCTTGGATAGTTGTGTGATTAGGAATTGAACATGTACAAATTCATGCTCGTATTGTGCTTCATAACATGCTCAACTGCTTTATGATTTTAACTATGTAATGCATATGTTTAAATTTATATTTACATTGTATGATCCGTCATGGGTGATGGGGGAGTGGAGCAACGAATGCGTGCACCACAGCGCCCTAAACGGATAATACCATACCTTGATTGTATGAGTTGAATCTTGATCCATTACTGCTTTATCTATCTGCAAGTTATTGTGTTTGGGGCTATGATTATAGTCCAGACAATCGGTACCAGAATTGAATTCATGGCTGCGATTCATTTGCCACGTGAGATGTGATCGACGAACCCGAGTCATACTTCGGTTGGCGATAGTGGTTGGCCACGCGAACTGCTTATGCATTTCATGTCGTTCAACTTGTTGTGCGCTCGAGCTAGCCGAGCTCGTCAAGTAACCCGATCTGTCTAATGTATGTTCACCATGTTTGGACGCTATTGCTTGAACCTAGGGTACCAAACTTACTAGTAAAATCCCTTTTAACCATGGTACCTCGATCCGCTAAGACTCATGAGCCGGGCATGGTGGTATGGGACACCGTGGTCAAGTTGTCAGCCTACGCTGGGGCCACGTGCCTCCCCGTAGTGACCAGTGAGCAACCAGACTTGTGAGCCGATTATGGTGGTATGGGACACTATATTCGAGCTGTCGATACTTACGGCGAGAGCCGAGTACGGTGAGACCTGTACTCGCGCTAATGGGCGACGAGTCCTCTATAATATCTCCGAGTATACTCCAAGGGTCTGTGATTGGCGATGAGTCTTTCACAGCAACTAGAGTATGAGTTGAGCCGAGTACGGTGAGACCTGTACTCGAGCTGATGGCTAGTGATTGAGCCGAGTACGGTGAGACCTGTACTCGAGCTGACGGTCAGCAATTGAGCCGCATATGGTGAGATCTGTATCCGTGCTGAAGGGTGACGAGCCATTTGTGATGCCTTCGCTACGCCTCTCAAACCATAATATCGTATGAGATTAACTAGGACTGACGACCCTAGAATGGATCATGTTTGGGAATGATACAAGGGAGGTACCTTAGTTTCCCAATACTACTGTTTGAAATGAACTAATAATTACTCGGTAATCATGCTCATCATCGCACTACATGTGCTTAGTAGATGTGGCGTACTGAGGGAGTTAAGCATTCGCGAACGTAAGATGATGTCACATGAGGGTGGTTTGGCAAGGGCATACAGCATCATATCATTTCATTCTCGCACTTAATAAGAGTAGTTAGAATTGTTTGATTTGTACTGCTTTATCATTACTGCTTGACTGAATTGATAACATGTTAACCTATGCTTTATTGTTCCACTGAGTTAATCACTCACTCCCACGATACGGGACGGTGTTCCGAACACCCACCAGACTTTGTCTGATTGCAGATGGCGACGCTACTTCTGAGGCGGAGCCGGACTTCTATGACGACGGGAATGCTTTCTCGTATATGCTGTTTTCTGGCGGCTTCGTGAGAGCCGTACCTTGATTGTCGGGGCTACAGGGATGTTGACTAGATCATACTTCACAACTTGGTATAATTTACTTGTAATTATTTAACCTGGTAACTTTATCACACTCTGAAGACTCACCACAGTTTATATATTTTATCTATCTATCATAGTCTTCCGCTTGCAAATTTAACTGTCTCTGGAGTATGATACGCTGTTTTGGCTTAATCTCACTCATGTTCAATGCACAAATACAGTCAACATTCAATCATCATTTATTTTGTTGCATAAGTGATGTTCTGGAACTCAGGAGTTGAGTTTATGCTCGACCCCCGATTTTCAAGGCGTTACATGTACCGTGCTCGTCGACCTCATTGTTGCTCTGCTGTGGCACTACGATGTTATTCTCGGTATGGACTGACTCTTGAAGATGAGAGCAGAGATAGATTACGATACTCGAGTCGTGATGGCCTATGGATCAGACGGCGCAGCTTTCACGTTTCCAGTACAGGTCAGTTGGCACTGCCATGTTGACTGTTATACTGCTTTATTAGCGCCGATTGATGGTCCGACGTTGAGAAATACGCCGGTGGTTCGAGAATTTGCAGACGTGTTTGAGACTATTCCTGGTTTACCTCCTCGGCGCGAGATCGATTTTACAATTGATCTTACGCCTGGTGCGACACCCATCTCATTGCCGACTTATCGTATGCCTCCATGTGAGATGGAGGAGCTGCGGAAACAGATTGACGAGCTTGTAGAGAAGGGTTTTATACGACCTAGTGTGTCTCCTTGGGGAGCACCTGTGCTATTTGTGAAGAAGAAGGACGGGTCACTACGGTTATGTATTGACTACCGTAGGTTGAACCAGGTCACGGTGAAGAACAAGTATCCTTTGCCCAGGATAGATGATCTGTTTGATCAGTTGAGGGGGGCGAAGTATTTTTCGAAGATTGATCTACAGTCGAGATACCACCAGTTGCGCGTGAGAGATGAGGACGTGCAGAAGACAGCCTTCAGGATGTGCTTTGGGCACTATGAGTTCCTTGTGATGTTGTTCGGCCTTACGAACGCACCAGCCGTGTTCATGGATCTGATGAACCGGGTATTTCGGCCCTTCCTGTACCGATTCGTCATTGTCTTTATTGATGACATTTTGATATACTCTACTAGTCGAGAAGAGCACGAGGAGCACCTGAGAGCGGTGTTGGGTACACTGAAGAAGAAACAGTTGTTCGCACAGTACAAGAAGTGTGACTTTTGGCAGGAGGAAGTCAAGTTCCTCGGACATGTAGTGTCCAAGGATGGGATAGCAGTGGACCTTGCTAAGGTGGCCGCGGTTCAGGATTGGCAGCAGCCTGGCTCGGTTACCGAAGTAAGGAGTTTTCTTGGTCTAGCAGGGTATTACAAGCGCTTCATTCGGAATTTCTCAAAGATTGTCAGGCCGTTGTCTCAGTTGCTCGGAAAGACCTGAAGTTCACCTGGAATGAGAAGGCGGAAGCAGCTTTCAAGGAGCTGAAGGATAAGTTGACGTCTGCCCCTGTGCTAGTATTGCTAAAGCAAGAATACACGATATATACTGACGTGTCTCGCGTTGGTTTAGGTTGTGTCCTGATGCAGAAGGACAAGGTGATTTCGTATGCCTCGAGACAATTAAGGAAGCACGAGGAGAATTACCCTACACAGGACCTGGAGTTGGCAGCTGTCATCTTTGCATTGAAGCTCTGGAGACATTACCTCTATGGAGAGGAGTTCGAGCTTTTCTGCGACCACAAGAGCCTTAAGTACATATTCACATAGCGAGACTTGAATATGAGACAACGCCGATGGATGGAGACCTTGAAGGACTTCAAGTTCGAGGTTTCCTACCATCCTGGCAAGGCGAACCTTGTGGCAGACGCATTAAGCCACAAGAAGGCTATAGCAATTGCGGCACCGTTGATGATAGCTGAGTGGGACATGGTTGAGTTCGTGTGGGACTTCGAGCAGAGACTCACTGTGGAGGAGCCATTTGAGTGTGTTGCGCACGTCCGGGTGCGACCACTTATTGACGACAGGGTTATTGAGGCCCAAAAGGGCGATGTGCGGCTGTCTGAGCTTCGAGAGCAAGCTAGCGACGCCGAGGACTCCGAGTGGAGAGTTGGTTCTGATGGGGGTCTACGATTCCGTGGCCGTCTATGCGTTCCTAACATGCCTGACTTGAGACGCGAGCTTCTCGAGTCTGCCCATAACTCGAAGCTTGCGATGCATCCTGGTAGCACGAAGATGTACCGGGATTTGAGACGGACGTATTGGTGGGATAATATGAAGGCCCACATCGCTGAGTATGTGTCTCAATGTCTTACGTGCCAGTAGGTCAAGGCAGAACATCGCCGACCTCCTGGACTGCTTCAGCCCATGCCCATAGAAGAGTGTAAGTGGGACTTCATCTCCATGGACTTCATATCTGGGCTGCCGAAGACGAGGAAGGGACACATTCCATTTGGGTGATTGTGGACCGGTTGATCAAATCGGCCCATTTCCTCCCTATCAGAGTTACGAACTCTGCAGACGAGCTGGCTAGATTGTACATCAGGGAGATCGTCCGTCTGCATGGAGTTCCTTTAGAGATCATGTCGGACAGAGATACTTGGTTCACATCTATCTTCTGGACTCATATACAGGAGGCGATGGGTGTGAAGTTGAAGTTCAGTACGGCGTTTCATCCTCAGACTGATAGGCAGACAGAGCGGGTGAATCAGATTCTGGAGGATATGTTGTGGGCATGTGTGTTGGACTTCAAGGACAGCTGGGATGACTGTCTTCCTTACTCAGAGTTAGCCTACAACAACAGTTTTCAGGCAACTATTGGTATGGCGCCATATGAGGCCCTATATGGTCGTCCCTGCAGAGCACCGCATTGTTGGGCTGAGGTTGGCGAGCGTAGTCTAATTGGCCCGGAGTTGGTTAAGGGGACTACAGAAAAGGTCGACATCATCAGGCGTCGACTACTTACAGCACAGAGCAGGCAAAAGAGTTACGCCAATACGAGGCGGCAACCGCTTGAGTTCGAGGTCAGGGATCATGTATTCCTCCGAGTTTCCCCTATGAAGGGAGTCCTTTGGTTTGGGAAGAAGGGGAAGCTCACGCCGAGGTTTATCGGTTCGTTTCAGATACTGGATCACGTGGGTGATGTGGCGTATCGTCTCGCTTTGCCCACACCACTTGCATCTGTATACAACGTATTTCATGTATCTACGCTGAAGAAGTACATTCCTGATCCTTCACATATCATCAGATTGGAGCAGGTACAGCTGAGCGAGGATGCTACGTATGAGTTGCGCCCGACGCGTATCCTTGACAGAAAGGAGCAGGTACTGCGTAGCAAGGTCATTCCACTTGTGAAGGTACTATGGACACATCATTCAGAGGAGGAAGCTACTTTGGAGACTGAGGCCGGGGTCAGGAAGAACTACCCTCAGATTCTCGAAGAATATGAAAAGGTATAAATTTCGAGAATAAAATTTTTGTTTAAGGGGGGGTAGATTGTAACGACCTGTAAATTTTTGTACAAGGGCTCGAGTATCACCTCGACCAGAAATCACTTAGGATTAAATCCTTTAGAAATTTAACAAAGTTAACTAAGTGCTAAACTATATTAGCCATGAAATCCGTTAGAATCGCTTTAAATACGATCTACAAGACCCAAAACTTGTAGAATCATTGACGCTAGGTTGCCCTAAAGTCTAGGATTAAACTCATTACCTGACTGCTCTCGGGAACGAATTGAAACTCCGTATTAGGTCTAGACCGCACATAGGAAATCCGATTAACACGAAGTTAAAGAACTAGGACCGCGTCACTGGGCTCGATAACCATCTCGAAAATCAGGTCCAGACAGTGTCCCACGGCCATTCGCTTGAGTCCGGAGAGAGGGAGTGTGAAAACCACTATTTTCTTTACAAAATAAATATATTGAATAGTGATCTGGCACCATTCGCTTGCGGATCAGTATTAAGCAACCAGACCGTCAGAATCAGACCAAATTACACCCTCGGATCAGGAAAATTTCAGGAACATTTACATGTACTTGGAATTTCGGATCGTGGCCCACTGACCGTTGAACTGAAAATGGTCTGCCACGTGTGATCTGGAAATCCGACCAAGACGAAAATGTAATCCCACGTGGATCCATGAGTTGTGAGCTTAAGTCTGACGTTTGGCTCAAGGGGGGCCGCTAGAAACCCTCTTTTGAGCTGAAACAACGCTGAAATGCTTATAATAGACGTACCTCTCGAACCGGAGTCTATTCCGGAGAGGTTTTAGGCTATATAAGGGCCTTAGAACAGCCCCTCTCACAGCCATACGAATTTGGGATAAAACCCTAGAGAGAGAGAGAAAAAAAAGAAAGAGAAAGCTTGGGATTTGTGGGAGCACCTTCCTCCTACTGCTTTCGATCATCACACGGGTTGCACCGCCTCTTTCCAGACGCTTTCCCGGTGATACCGACTCCGTTTTAAGGTAATAAACCCTAACCCTAGACCTGTTTTGAGGTGTATAGGCTACAGGTTATGAAATAGCTAACCGATTTCACTCTTTAGGCTAGAAAACTCCCGAATACGGAAGCTCCTCAACCCTTGTCGATCCGTTGAGATTCCAAGAAGCAAGGTGAGGACTTTAGGTGTATAGGTTACGGTTTTCAACGCTTTCAATGTCAGATAATGATAGATTCATGATCTGCATGCAATTGCACATGTACAAAGTGCTTTCCATTTTCGATTTCGATTAGAATTGTAGAATATGGAATTTCACATACTCTAGGTATTCGTATAAAATACCGTATACGTATTTTTTTCGAAAATGTGTTTGACATGTTTATTTATCATATGGATATACGGTATATGGATAAAATACTTATTTGGCGAAAGGATTCGCCTAAATACATGTTTACTAATAAACACTATGTATGTAGAAATACGGTATTGTAAGAAGTACCGTATACATGTATATTTTAGCGAGGTGTTTGTCATGATTAATTGTTGTATAAATATATTATATGCGTATAAAATATTTGCTTGGCGAAAGGAATCGCCGTAATACCGGTTCCCTTGTATACACTATGTATGTTGAAATTGGGTATCCTAGAAAATACCCCATACATATAAATTTTGGTGATGTAATTGTCATGATTATTTGCTGTATGAATATGATATATACGTATAAAATATTAGTTTGATAAAAGAACAGTCCTAATATACATTCCTCTAACATACGTCATGTATGTTGAAATAGTGCATTCCAAGTGTTTGTGAAATTGCTTGAGAGTGTAAATGCTTAAGTGTTAGTGCCTTAGGTAGATGCTGAGATGGGATTCTCAACTACCTTCGAGTCACTTATGATACCCTTCATGTGGTTGTTTACTCTAACCACTCACTTATGAAATATATGTATTTATATCCCTATTTGTATAGTGCTCTATAATATGCTTTTTAACATGCTTTGTAACTTGTTTCATAACATGCTTTATAACATGATTGCTAGTGTGCTTGAATTACCTTGTTTATCATGCTTTACTTCACATGCTATGGTTGGGAATTGATTGAGCTTGGGACTATGTCCATAGTCCAGACATCCGGTATCAGGCTTGGAGTTGTGGTTGAGATTCATTTCGCTACACATGATGTGTTGGCGAACCCGTGTCGTACTTCGGTTGGCGATAGTGGTTGGCCACACGAGGTGCTTCTGCGCTTCATATCGCCCAACTTGTTGTGCGCTCGAGCCAGCCAAACACGTCAAGTAACCCGTGTGTCTTATGTATGTTCACCATGTTTGGTCGCTAATATTTGAACCTAGGGTACCAAACTTACTAGTGAGAATCCCATTAACCATGGTACCTCGATCCGCTAAGACTCATGAGCCGGGCATGGTGGTATGGGACACCGTGGTCGCGTTGTCGGCCTACGCTGGGGCTACGTGCCTCCCCATAGTGACCAGTGAGCACCTTAACTTGTGAGCCGATTATGGTGGTATGGGACACTATATTCGCGCTGTCGGCCTACATTGATAAGGTGATGGGGGAGTGGTGCAACCTTTGTGCGTAATAGCCCTGGCAGCCCTTTGTAGTGACCGCGAGCATATTCTGAAGTCGCAGTGCGCCTTTGGGTTCGCCGCGATATATAGAGTATGAAATAGGCCTGTTTCTATATTGTGATGAATCGTTTAAGGGGTGATGGGGGAGTGGTGCAACCTTTGTGCGTAACAGCCCTGGCAGCCTCTGTAGTGACCTAGAAAATACATCATCATCTGATATTAACTAGGACTGATGACCCTAGAATGGATCATGTTTGGGAATGATACAAGGGAGGTACCTTAGTTTCTCAATCCTGCTGTATGAAATGGACTAATTAAAAACTCTGTAATCATGCTCATCATGCATTACATGTGCCTGGAAGATGTGGAGCACTGTGGGATGAAAGCATGCAGCGAGCGTGAGATGGTGTCGCATGAGGGAGTATATCGGTGAGGGCATCCATCATACCTGCATTCATACTTGCATTAATAAGAGTAACTAGGAGTGTTTGATTTACTGCTTTATCATTACTGCTTGACTGCATTGATAACATGTTAACCTATGCTTTATGGTTCCATTGAGTTAGCTACTCACTCCCACATTACGGGACAGTGTTGCGCACACCAACCAGACTCTGTCTTAGGTTTAGGCGAGCCGACGACTCTAGAGGCGGAGCCTGATTATGACGAGGACCAGGAGTTCTCGTATATGCAGTTCTCTGGCGGCTTCGACTAGGCTGCCAGACCGACTTAAGTTTTCACAGGGATTGTACTTAGTTTTATTTTTGATGTTTTATTTATAAAACAGACATGTATATGGTGACTCAGATGGATTCATACTCTGGATAATGAAATGTTTATTTTGTTTCTTTACATACATATATATATATAGTTCAGTCTTCCGCTTGCTTTTATACAATTGATCTGGAGTATGAATTACTGTTTTGGTATAATCTCATTCATGTTTATTGCTCTAACACAGACAACATTTAAACATCATTAATTATGTTGCATAAGTGATGCGTTGGAACTCGGGAGTTGAGTTACACTCGACCCGCGATTTTCAGGGCGTTACACATGGGCACGGGTGTACGTGATAATCTGTCCTCATCCTGTTCAGCTCACAGAGACATGTTCACTAGCTCAGCATAGTTGGCTATGCTAGCACAAAATATCTTCATGTGAATATCAGGCCATAGACCACCAGAGAAATGTCGCATCTTCATCGGCTCGTTCGCTAGGATCAAAGGGGTGTGCCTGGCTAGCTCTGTGAACCTATTCTCATACTCGGCTACAAACATTTCTCCCTAACGGAGGCGAAGGAATTCACTCTCCCTCTCGTTACGGTAGGTGAGGGGGAAATACTTTTCATGGAAGCGAGTCTCAAAAGTCACCCAAGTCCATACGTAACCAAGAGCAACGGTCCGAAGGATGCTGTCCCACCAGAGATTCGCTTCCTTCTCAAACACGTACGCGACTAGCTCAACCTACTCTGTCTCAGTGTAGTGCAGCGACTTCAGTATCTTAGAGATGCGGTCAAGCTAATACTCGGCCTCCTCAGGTATATGAGTACCCGCAAAAGTAGGAGGTTGAAAGTGTTGGAATCGCTCGAATAAGCTGCTAGCATTCATGTTTCCAGTAGGCTGCACAGGTGGTGCAGACGGGATCGTGTGCATGTTCTGGGCAATGGCCCCAGCAATGGTGGCCAAAAAGTATTGTTGTTACTGCATCAAGAGCATCATCTGCTCCAACGTATTAGGAGGAGAAGCTGCCTGAGGCATGTGAGGCGTTGAGGTAGACACACGGTTCTACTCTAGAACCGGTGGTGCAGAAGGAGTTGGCCCATTAGTGGGGTCAGTGGCCGACTATGAATCCAACATTTTGTCACTGTCAAGGCCCAAGCTGGGGTCCGTGTGGCTATTGGTTAAGGGAGGTGCCACGTCAAACGATTCGTCAAGTGCAAGACATGTCATGCTCTGAGTGTTCTTAGGTGGCATTCCATACATACAACATAGGGTGCACCATGTGTAAGATTTAGCATAAGAACATACACTCATCCAAACATCATTCACATTCCAAACCCAAAGGAACTTCATGCATTTCATTTATCAAAATTGTCACAATACATGAGATATATTCTTACATGGATTATGACAAAAGATGCATGTGAGCTAATCTAAACAAGCTTTAAACATTAAAAACACACCAACTATTCTACCATACTACTAAGCCTGTTAAGGCTATAACATAGAAAGCAAGAAAATGTGGGAAACCTAAAGACGACTACAACATATGACTAGTCGTCTGACTCAAGTGATGGTGAGGGAGCACCCTTGTCCTGCATGCAGCATAGGAGAGCCTTCAAGGTGAGAGACACCTTCTTAAATTTTTGTTTCATGTAGGCCCGATTCCCTTCAAGTTCGGCCCATGTCTCTTTGATCTCTTATCGCAGGGCGACTTGGCCCTCCTCAATCTGAGCCAAACGGGCTTCTAAAGCAGCCCGATCATGATGGTGCTCATGTGTAGCTAGAGGAGAGCCCCCATCAGAGCCTTGGGCCTCCTCTTCTTCCTCTTCCTGCTCACTTCCTTCTTCATTGCTTCCTTCCTCAACTTCCTCATCTTCGCTTCTCTCTTGCTCTTCATTTTCTTCCTCTATCTCTTCACCATATTCATCACGACGAGATTGGCGTGGTCGTTGTCCAATGCCCATATTGTTGAGCATTGAGTCATTGATGAAGTGGACCGGCACAAGCTCATCAAGGCCAAGGCTGTAGCCGAACTCTCGAGCAAGCCTGCATATGAGTCTGCCAAAGGGGAGTGAGAGATCTGTCCTAATAGAGCATGCAGTCTGTACTATCTGTAGCAGGATGAATGTAGGCAGGCATAGCCTGTCTCCTTGCCCCGATCTTTATAGGAACTACACCATCAAACGCGTGCATTCAGCATGACTGCTCACTTGGGATACATATTGTATGTGAATATGTGGTGGAGTAGGCGGAAATCATGAGTCATCTTTGTCGCTGGGAGGCAGTTGCCTCTACTCCACTGGATCAGTCGGCTGTAAAGAAATCGCGAGCGGCAATCTCTTTCACGCACACTCCTGAAGTTCTTCTCTCTAGCATGAACCTCACCGTGCTTTATCCTCATGATCCGAGCTATCACACCAACATCAATTATGGCTTCCCGCCTTCCCACGGGAATAATGAACTATAGAGGCTCCAATGATGGATCCTGAATGTGGGCGTAGAAGGCTCGAACCACTAGGTGGTCTATCACTGGATAAAGTTCAAATAGCTTCTCGTCCACGTGAGCTTCGTAGAGAACTCTACGACCCTGGAATCTACCATGTGCGATTCCTGACTGTAGTGCTCTCTCTAGCGAAACTTGAAGATCGAGGTCCCTCCGCTCTCGTGTGGCGCTTGTACTAGCTTCAGTGCTCGATTTCTTCCTTAGACGGGTTGGGTGGCTAGGCCCAACTTCATCTATGGAAGCCCTCTTCTTTCCCATGAAGGAAAGAAGTGTGGAGAGAGAGAAGATCACAGCCACTACCTCGAAGAGAGACATGAGGTCAAGGGAGCTTGAAAGATGGAATGGGTTGGTGGATTTGGAGATGTATGAGACACAAATATGGTTTTGTGTACTTAAATGGGAAGAAATAAGGGAAATAGAATATGGTTTTTGATGAAAATGGTGGAGGTGTGTATATAATGAAGAAGAAGAAGAAGATATGAGAATGGAGGGGAGATTTGAGAGAGAAAAATGATATTTTTGGAAGTTTGGAGAGCTTGGAGGTGTGAAAATGAAGGAAAGGAAGCAAATGGGGTGAAAAAGTGGGTCTCCACATGTGTATACACTTGCCAGCTCGACCGGCCCACAGTGATCCGATAGGCCCGGACGAACCAGATCCCGATGTATCGCGGTAAGGGCGATGCCATCATAGTCCGCTGGACACCTGGGCGATGTATTCCCCTAGGGGAGATGGCATCCCCCTCCCGGGGTGCCAAAAATGTGCAGGACCCACCTCGGGTCAGACTGTTTTATGTGGTTTGGGCCCCCACGCCCATTTGATGATGTTTCGGGTCCTATCTCATGCGTATTCACACCTTTTGGGTTATTTGAGCATGGAATATGTCGAATTATCGTCTAACCCCATCGATTGACGGTCTAAAAAATAATCGGGATTATCTCGCATGATCACAGATGCCTACGGGTCCGATTTCAATGGTCAATTTCGCTTATCCGTGAATCTGGGAATCCTACGACTATTTCTATGTTTCATCGCTCCCTCCAAAGTCAAAGTACGTTAGTGTGCATCATATTACCATAACCAAGGTCCAGTTTAATCGAAATCATGCTCTGATACCAACTGTAATGCTCTAAATTTTAAGAGTTAAGCAAAGGCCTAACTCCTGAGATCCTTCGCATCACTTATGCAATATAGAAAATGATGATCAAATGTTGTCTGTATCAGTGCATTAAACATGAATGATATTATACTAAATTAGCATATCATACTCCAGAGATGTTTAAATTTAGCAAGCAAAAGACTGTGATAGATATATAAAGTGTATAAGTGGATGTAAACCCCATAGTACGATCATGCTACCAGGTTGAATAATTACATATATAGTCCCAAAATTTACAAAATGATAAAGTATAATGTCATCTAATCCATATCCCTGTAGCCCTGGTGACGCAACTCCAGGTCTACATAATCCCGCCAGAGAGTTGCATGTAGGAGAACTGCTCGTCATCATAGAAGACAGGCTCCATCTCGTAAGCCTCATCCTCACCTGAAACTAGAACAAAGTCTGGTTGGTGTTTTAAAACACTATCCCAGAGTGGGAGTGAGTGATCAACTTAGTGGAGCTATAAGGAAAAGGTTAACATGTTATCAATTCAGTCAAGCAATAATGACAAAGTAATACAACAATCATGTCCTAAGTACTCTTGTTAATGCAAGAATGTTATGTATTAATGATGCATGCCTTTGCCTACACTCCCTCTGCGACATCATCTCATGGTCACACATGTTAAACTCCCACAATGCTTAACACCCATGCCAAAGGCACATGCAAAACGGTGCATGGTCATGTTAGCCAAGTTCTTACTTAGACTTATTTATATAAAAGGTTTAGGAAGCTAAGGTACCTCCCTTTATATCATTTACCCAAACAATAATCCATCTAGGGTCGTCAATCCTAGTTAATCACATACGATAGGTAAGTTATAGGGCAACATCACCCCTGATTTGAAAGGAGTGGATAGGCAAGTTCAGGTCACTATGAAGAGGCTCGTCACCTCAGCGTAGGCCTTAGTTTATACTCGAGGTCACTACGGAAAGGCTCGTCACCTTAACGTCGGCCGACAGCTTGAATACAGTGTCTCATACCACTGTATTCGGCTCACAAGTTTAGCTTGGTCACTGGATACTATGGGGAGGCTCGCCACCCCAGCGTAGGCCAACATCTCGACCACAGTGTCCCATACCACCATGCCCGACTCATGAGTCTTAGTGGATTACGGTACCAACGTTTAAAAGGGATTTACATTGGTAAGTGGTACCTTAGATTCAAGCAGTTGTGTCCATACATGGTAAACATACATTAGGCCAATCGGGTTACTTGACAAGCTCGATTGGCATGAGGGCATGCTAAATTAATCGACTTGGAGCACATAAGCACTCCACATGGCCTAACCACTGTCGATAATCATCGTATGACTCGGATTCATCAATCGTATCCAATGTAGCAAATCTAGTTCAGCCACTCAACCGGAAACTGTTACCGATTGCCTGGACTACGGGGTAGTCCCAATCATACTCAAGTGCAATAGATATTCACATGTGATAATCATAATAGGATTTGACAATAAATATAAATACAATAATCATTTGAGCATTTTATCAAACATATAGAACATGTTATTATACGTAGGCATTTTCAGACATAAATCACATATGTGAAATTAAGGTTACAGGAAAGAATTTGTACACATAGTTAAGGTAGTTGAGAATCCTATCTTAACACCCTTAAAATTACAATTCAACAAACAATTACTTATACCAGTATTTTATCAAACACTTAGCCTACACATTACCACATACACGCCCTAACTTAGTTATAGCTTATATTATAGCAAATCTTTTCACAAAGGAGTTGTTATACATACAATAAACATGTATTCAAGATTAATAGTCATGGCAAGTACAAATCATGATAGTAATTTCATTCAAACATTTCAACAAACACATGGAATGCATATTATTCAACATAGTTCATATATGTGTAATACACGGGAAGCATCGCATCTAAGTGTATGTGACAGCAATCAAGTCAGTCATAAATCATTAACTGACATTGAAAGCATTGAAAACCATAACCTAAATGTTTATAGTCTGTACCTTTCGTCGGTACACTGCTTACGAACTTGGTCCGTACACTACAACTTTTTTTACGGCATAACGGCTACCTATAGCATGAAATATGTTAGCTATTTCAGCGATCTACCTATTTGGATACCTAAAACAGATTAAAATTAAGCTTCCTTACCCAAAAATGGAGTTGAAATCATTGGTATAGCGACATGGAAGAGGGGATTCAGCACGTACAGTGGCGGGAATGAATCCCAGTAACAAACTACAACTCTCTCTCACTTCTCCTCACTTTCTCTCTTCTCTCTCCTTGGGTTTAGGAAATTCGTATGGATTGAGAGAGGGGTGGGTTTAAGGCATTATATAGGCCTAGAAGTGATGTCAATGGCCCCAGGGCCATGGTATACTTAGTATACAGCCAAAAGTCGTCTGTTTCGGGCTAACAGAGCTCATCTGGAGTCCCATAACCTGCATACAGTCTGAGGAAAGTTCCTTGACGATGGATCTACGTCAAGTTAAGATTTCGGTCTGATCGGATTTGTGGATTGACCGTGGAGGACCAGTTTCAGTTTAACGGTCATCGTCTCTCGATTAGGGCCACAAGTTCATTGACATGTGGAGGGAAATTTCTTCGATTCGAGGGTGTAGTTGGGTCAGAATCTAACGGTCTGAAACCTTAAATTTGGCATGCAAGTGAACAAATGAATTTACTTTAATCTGAGTTCATTTTCTAAAGATATTCGCATTTTTCACACACTTTACTCAGGGCTCTAGTTGTGCATTTTTAAACACTATTTGGGCTCGATTCTCGTGTGGTTGTCAGGCCCAGTAAGGTGGTCATATCCGTATAGTTTTGTGGTTATCGGACTTTTGACGTACGGTCCAAGTCCGATACGGAGTTTCAATGTGTTCCTGAGAGCAACTGGGTTTTGAGATTGATCCAAGGTTTTTAGGTAAGGTAAAGTTAGCGGTTCTACTGGTTTTGGGTCTTGTAGTTCTGTAACGCCCTGAAAATCAGGGGTCGAGCAAAGCTCAGCTCCCAAGTTCCAACGCATCACTTATGCGACATAGACAATGATGATTATGATGAGAGCATTGAAACATGAATGAGATTATACCAAAACAGCATATCATACTCCAGAGACAGTTAAATTGCAAGCGGAAGATTGTGATAGATATATATAAAATATATAGACTGTGGTGAGTCTCCAGAGTGTGATAACATTTCCAGGTTAAATAATTACATGTGCAAGTCCAAAATATACAAAAAAAATGTAATGATATCTAATCAGCAACCCTGTAACCCCGTCGATCAAGACAAGGCTCGCATGAAGCCACCAGAATACAGCATATACAAGAAGGCATCCTCGTCGTCGCAAAAGTCCAGCTCTGCCTCATAAGCATCGCCATCACCTGCAGCTACAACAGGGTCTGGTTAGTGTGTACAACACTATCCCGTAATGTGGGAGTGAGTGATCAACTCAGTGAAACAATAAAGCATAGGTTAACATGTTATCAATTCAGTCAAGCAGTAATGATAAAGCAGTAAAGTCAAACACTCCTAAATACTCTTATTACTGCAAGTATGAAAATGCAGTCATGATGCATGCCCTCACCTACATACTCCCTCATGCGACACCATCTTACGTCCGCGGCAAGCATTCATCCCTCAGTGCTCCACATCTTCCAGGCACATGCAGTGCGATGATGAGCATGATTACCGAGTTGTTATTAGTCCTTTTCATACAGTCGTATTGGGAAACTAAGGTACCTCCCTTATATCATTCCCAAACAATGATCCATTCTAAGGTCGTCAATCCTAAATAATCTCATACGATAGTGTGGTTCTAGGTCACTGCAAGGGCTGTCAGGGCTGTTACACGGAATCGTTGCACCACTCCCCCATCATCTTATCAATACAGGCCTAGTTTATACTCTGTTTACTACGGGAAGGCTCGTCGCCTCTCCGCAGATTCAGAGTATGCTCAAGGTCACTACAAAGGGTACGGTCAGGGCTGCCAGGGCTATTACACGGAATCGTTACACCACTCCCCCATCACCCATCAAAACAGTGTAGGTCGACAGCTCGAATACAGTGTCCCATACCACCGTATTTGGCTCACAAGTCTGGGTTACTCACTGGTCACTACAGGGAGGCACATCGCCCCAGCGTAGGCCGACAGCTCGACCATGGTGTCCCATGCCTCCATGCCCAGCTCATGAATCTTAGCGGATCGAGGTACCAAGGTTAACAAGGTTACACTAGTAAGTTCGGTACCTTAGGTTCAAGCAGTAGCGTCCAAACATAGTGAACATACATTAGAAAGATCGGGTTACTTGACGAGCTCGGCTAGCTCGAGCGCACGACAAGTTAAAAGACATGAAGTGCATAAGCACTTCGCGTGGCCAACCACTATCGCCAACCGAAGTACGACTCGGGTTCGTTGAACACATCTCACATGGCGAATGAATCTCAACCATGAATTCAATCTCGTTACCGATTGCCTGGACTATACAATAGCCCCAATCACATTCAATTACGGAACTGTTAAAGCAGTAATGGATCAAGATTTCAAATCATACAATCAAAGGTCCGATATCATCTGCTTAAGGCTGACAGGGCTGTTGCACGGAATCGTTACACCACTCCCCCATCACCCTTCACGGATTTTATGGAATACAACTTAAACATGTGAAGTAGTCAGAGAAGAATTAAATAAGTAATTCAAACATATTAACAAGCATGTTATAAAACACAGTGCAAACAGGAAATCCAAACACATACGTTTCATAAACCAGTAAGTGGTTAAACTAAACACCGTATGTGAAGGAACTCATACACATCACTAAGGTAGTTGAGAATCCTATCTCAACACCTACCTAAAGCACAATCATCTAAGTACTTACTCATACAAGCATTTTCACAAACACTTATAATACACTTATTAACATACATAACGTACATTAGCCAAAACATGTATTAGGGCGACTTCTTTCGCTGAGTAAGTATTACACTCATATATAGCATGTTCATACAATCATTTATTATGGCAAACACACTTTCAAAATTTGTACGTATACGGTATTTTCTACAAATACGAGGAATACAGTATATTCAACATAGTTAACATATAATTGAAAAACAAAATAGATGCACTTTGTACATGTGCAATAGTATCCAGATCATGAATCTATCATTATCTAACATTGAAAGCATTGAAAACCTTAACCTATACGTCTAAAGTCTACACCTTATGCCATAGAATCGTAACGAACTGGACAGAGACTCTAGGTCTTTGTCAATGATGGTATAACAACCTGAATCACGAAATAGGTTACCTATTTCACTACCCGCAACAATAGAAAGCCTAGAACAGATTAGGGTTAGGTTTTCTTACCTAAGAATGAAGCCGGAATCGTCGAGAAAATGGTTAGAAAGGGATGGTTAAGCTTGTATAGCGGCAGGGTAGAGTGGCAGGGAGATGCTCCCACTTCTCTCACAGTTTCTCTCTCTTTTCTCTCTTCTCTCTCCTAGGTTTTTCTCAAATTCGTATGGGATGAGAGAATGAGGATTTTAGGTCCTTATATAGGCTAAAACATAACCAAAATAGACCCAGGGTCAAGGTATACTTAGGTTATATCCAAAGTGGGTCCATTTCAATCCAATGGAGCACTTCCGGAGGCCCCTTTTATGTGTGCGGTCGGACTTAAGCTCACCAACCTTGGATCTAGGTCGAGTTAAGTTTTTAGTCTGATCAGATTTATAGATCGCACGTGGCGGACCAGTTTCAGTTCAACGGTCATCGGAACTCGATCAGGGTTACAAGTACATGGACATGTGTATGAAATTTCCCCTGATCTGAGGGTGTATTTGGGTCAAATTCTGACAGTCTGATTGCTTATATCAAGCTCGCAAGCGATAAGTCTCAGATTACTTAAATTTAGATATTTAGTTCTAAAATATCCACATTTCTCACACACTTCACTCCGGGCTTAAGCGAATAGCACTGGGACACTATCTGGATTTGATTTCCGAGATAGTTATCAAGCCCAGCAAGGCGGTCCTAACCGTTTAACTTCACGTTAATCGGACTTCCGACGTGCGGTCCAGATCTGATACGGAGTTTCGTGATGCTCTTGAGAGTAGCCGAGTAATGAGATTGATCCTATATTTTAGGATAACCTAGCATCGCTGATTATACAAGTTTTGGGTCTTGCAGATTGTATTTAAAGTGGATCAAGCGGATTTCGTAACTAAGCTAGTTTACCACCTAGTTACTTTTGAAGGATAAGGTAGTGAAAGGTGAGATTTGTGAAGGAAAAGGGTTAAACAGTGACTTTTTTAGACTATGGGATTGAGTTCTGACAAGTTAATAAGGTGTTAGGATCGACCCATTGCCTAAGGACGTCTAATTCCAGGTTGGCAAAAATACGGGATGTTATAAGTTCGTATAGAAAGCAGTTCAAGCTAATCTACCAATTAATTCAGTTTAGTACTAAATTAATTTTCGTCTAATTTCTCCATAATTTGACCTTTAGCGATTTCTGCCTGAGGTGGTACTCGGGTCTTTGTACGAATTTTTTTGAGACGTTACACCCTAGCTGAGCCCTCTCACAAGCATCACGGTGGGCCTATGAGGGTTTCAATGGTGGATGTCAGCCCACTATTTCCTGCGGTGTGGATCATTAAACGTTGGATCTGCCTCATTTCCAGGCCCATGGCTTAAGTGATATGGAAAATTGGATGGGCGATCTGGATAAACACATATGCAAGGTGGGTCCCACACACCACCGATGGGCCCACAATGGAAGGCCAGCGTAGGGGGTGATACACATAAAGGGTTGTGTCCATAACTGGACGTCCAGCCTAGCAGCGGCTGGGCCTGCTGGGCATCCAGCGACTGGACAGCTGGGACGAAGCACACGCATGAGGTGGGCCCCACTTGTAGACAGCTCACCAGAAGGGTGGGCCCTGTCTAGGTGTAACGCCCTGAAAATCGGGGGTCGAGTGTAACTCAACTCCCGAGTTCCAACGCATCACTTATGCAACATGTTTAATGATATTTGGATGTTGTCTGTGTTAGAGCAGTAAACATGAATGAGATTATACCAAAGCAGTAATTCATACTCCAGATCAGTTGTATAAAAGCAAGTGGAAGACTGAACTGTATATACATGTATGTAAAGAAACAAAATAAACGATTCATTATCCAGAGTATGAATCCTTCTAAGTCACAATATACATGTCTGTTTATATAAACAAAATGTCAAAATAAACTAGGTACAATCCCTGTAAATCCCATCGTCCGTGACCTAGTCGAAGCGCTGCGTGAACTGCATATACGAGAACTCCTCCTGGTCCTCGTCATAATCGGGCTCCGCCTCCAGAGTAGTCGGATCGCCTACACCTGAGACAGAGTCTGGTTGGTGTGCGCAACACCGTCCCGTAACGTGGGAGTGAGTAGCTAACTCAGTGGAACGATAAGGCATAAGTTATCATGTTCTCAATACAGTCAAGCAGTAATGATAAAGCAGTAAATCAAACACTCCTAGTTACTCTGATTAATGCAAGTATGAATGCAGGTATGATGGATGCCCTCACCGACATACTCCCTCAGGGGACACCATCTCACGTTCGCGCATGCTTACATCCCACAGTGCTCCACATCTTCCAGGCATATGCGATGTATGATGAGCATGATTACCGAGTTTTTAATTAGTTCATTTCACACAGCAGGATTGGGAAACTAAGGTACCTCCCTTGTATCATATCCAAACATGATCCAATCTAGGGTCAAATCGAGTCTAGTTAATATCGAGACGATGGTGTGTTTTCTAGGTCACCGCGAGAGGTCGCTGTGGTCACATTACGCACAAAGGTTGCACCACTCCCCCATCACCCCTTAAACGATTCATCACTATACTGCCTATACGAGAAACGAGGCCTAATTCATACTCTATATATCGCGGCGAACCCTAAGGCACGCCGCAACTTCGAGAATATGCTCGCGGTCACTACAAAGGGCTGCTGTGGGCATTACGCACAAAGGTTGCACCACTCCCCATCACCTTATCAATGTAGGCCGACAACGCGAATATAGTGTCCCATACCACCATAATCGGCTCACGAGTTAAGTTGCTCACTTTGGTCACTACGGGGAGGCACGTAGCCCGAGCCGTAGGCCGACGGCTACGACCACGGTGTCCCATACCACCATGCCCACTCATGAGTCTTAGCGGATCGAGGTACCATGGTTAACGGGATTATCACTGGTAAGTTTGGTACCCTAGGTTCAAGCATTAGCGACCAAACATGGTGAACATACATACGACACACGGTTTACTTGACGTGTTCGACTGGCTCGAGCGCACAACAAGTTGGGCGATATGAAGCGCAAAAGCACCTCGTGTGGCCAACCACTATCGCCAACCGAAGTACGACACGGGTTAGCCAACACATCATGCGTGGCGGAACGAATCCCAACCACATCTTCAAGTCTGATACTGGATGCCTGGACTATGAACATAGTCCCAAGCTCAGTCAAATCCTAACCATAGCATGTGAAATACGGCATGATAACATGGTAATTCAAGAACACTAGCAAGCATATTATAAAGCATAACATGAAGCATGTTAATAAACAAGTCACAAAGCATGTTCAAAAGCATGTTATAAAGCATTATGTAAATAGGGATACAAATACTTAGATTTCGTAGGCGAGTGGTTAGAGTGAACAACCACATGGTGAGTGTCATATGTGACTCTAAGGTAGCCGAGAATCCCATCTCAGCACCTACCTAAGATTCTAACACTTAAGCACTTACACTCACAAGTGATTTCACCAACACTTGGAATGCAATATTTCAACATACATGACGTATGCTAGAGAAATGTATACTAGGATTGTCCCTTTACCAAACTAGTATTTTATACATATACATCATATTCATACAGCAATTAAACATGGCAATCACGTCAGCAAATTTTATACGTATAGGGTACTTCCTCGTATACCCAATTTCGACATACATAGTGTTTACAAAGGAACATAGGTTACGGCGATTCCTTTCGCCAAACTAGTAATTTAATCATGTATTGTATAATCATACATTAAATAAATATGTCAAACATTATTCCAAAAGAAATACGTACACGGTATTTCTAAAATACGTAATTTTGACATACGTCGCATTTACAAGTGAACATATATTTTGGCGGTTCCTTTCGCCTAACTAGTATTTTATTCATATATTATATAATCATACATTAAATAAACATGTCAAGCATTTATCCAAAAAAAATACGTATACGGTATTTCTACGTATACCTAGAATATGTGAAATTCCATATTTCACACCGTTAATCAAAACAGGAAACGGAAAGCACTTTGTACATGTGCAATTGCAAGCAGATCATGAATCTACCATTATCTGACATTGAAAGCGTTGAAAACCGTAACTTATACACTTAAAGTCCTCACCTTTGCCTTTTGAAACGCAACGAATCAGCAAGGGTAGCAGAACTTCCGTCTATGGGTGATTTCTAGCCTAAAGAGCGGAATCGGTTAGTCGGTACACATCCTACATCGATCCCACCTCAAATCAGACCTAGGGTTAGGGTTTCTTACCTTCAAATGAGATGGATACCGCCGGGAAAGCGTCTAGAATAGGGCGGTGTAGGCCGTGTAACAAGCCGAAGCAGGAGGAGGAAGATCGGCAACAATCTCCAAGCTCTTCTCTCTCTCTTTTCTCTCTCTCCCTCTAGGGTTTTCTCCAAAATTCGTATGGCTGTGAGAGGGGCTGTTCTAAGCTCCTTTTATAGCCACAAACATTACGAATTTAGACTTAGGTTCATGGGGTACTGCTTATATAGGATATTCGCCGCTTTCCCATTTCAAAGGGAAGTTCTGGTGGCCCTCCTTGAACCAAACGTCAGACTTAAGCTCACCATCGATGGATCTACGTGGGATTACGTTTTTGACTCGATCGGATACCCAGATCGCACGTGGTGGACCACTTTCAGTTCGACGGTCAGTGGGCCACGATCAGAAATTCCAAGTACATGTAAATGTTCCTGAAATTTTTCTTAATCCGAGGGTGTAATTTGGTCTGATTCTGATGGTCAGGTTGCTCAATACTGACGCGTCAACGAATGATGTCAGATCACTATTCCAGATATTTATTTTGGCATGTGAATAGTGTTTTTCACACTCCCTCGCTCCGAATCGAAACGAATGGCCATGGAACATCGGATGAAGCTGATTTTTGAGATGATTGTTAAGCCCAGTAGGGCGGTCCTAATTCCTTAGCTTCGGGTTAAGCGGACTCCCGATGTGCGATCTAGACCTAATACGAAGTTTCGTTTCATTCCCGAGAGCAGACGGGAAATGAGTTTGATTCTAAACTTTAGGGTAACCTAGCGTCACTTGTTCTGCAAGTTTTGGGTCTTGCAGATCGTATTTAAAGCGATCCTAACGGATTTCATGGCTAATTGAGTTTAGTACTTAGTTAACTTTGTTAAATTTCTAAAGGATTTAATCCTACGTGATTTTTGGTCGAGGTGGTACTCGACCCAATGTACGGAAATTTTCAGGTCGTTACACTAGGTGGGCCACCAAAATCGATGGATAGCATGGTTATAACATATATAGCACATCAGGCCCATAACTTGCTGGACATCAGTCCACACAGGGTCTACCTGAGCTTGGGCCGGCCTTGTGGGATATGAGAATAAAACCCATGTATCATAGTGGGTCCCACAGGGACGTGGGACCATCTAAAAGGTGGGTTGTCCTCAATGTACTCCAATCGGGTGGGTCGGGCATGTTAAAAACATACATCACAATGTCCCTGCAGATGTGCACTCCTATTGCTAGACCACTCCAACCCTTGGACTATGGCCTACAATGATCTCTCTAAATGGATGGTGTGGATGCACTGCAGATTAATCAAGGTGGGGTCCATGCGATGGGCCACACGTAGATGGATGAAGTGGATAAAAACCATAATCACATAGTAGACCCAACAGCTACTGGACATCAGTCCAGCAATAGGTGAATCTGCCTGGCCTTGGGCCATTGGATCTGCCCATCTAGGCTTTGAGTCTGGATGGTGTGGATGTACTACACACCTATCAAGGTGGGGTCCACGTCAGTGGACCATCCTACTTCAAAACCAATTGAGATTTGTGTTTTCCTCATCATCAGCGCCTACTACTGGACAGCAGTAGGTCTAGTTGATCACGGCCCATCTAGCCCATGCTTGGACGGTCAGATGATGGATGGCGAGGATATAAAATGCATACATCACGGTGGTGTCCATGTGGTGGGCCACACTGCCCCGCACCAAGCTAATATTTGTGCTTTTTCAACAGCCAGGCCGGCCCAAAAATAGGCCACAAGGGCTGCTAGACGGTGGGAAGCAAGGTGAGTTAGTCCCACTGTTTGAACAGCCATGTGGTCCACCATTTGGACAGCGTGAACAATACTCATACAACATCAGGTGGGCCATCATACAAGGGAAAGAGAGAGAGAGAGAGAGAGAGAGAGAGAGAGAGAGAGAGAGAGAGAGAGAGAGAGGGAGAGAGGGAGAGAGAAGTGTGGAGATGGAGGAAGCTCCACCACTATAAGCTCCCTTCTATGATATAATGCATACATCAAGATGGGTCCCAAGATTGTGTGGGCCCTCTCATCAACAAATCAAGATGGGGATGCCATCCCCACTACAAATCAAGGGTCTAGATGACCCCTTACATGTTGGATATCAAATAAACATCATGGTGGGTCCATGGAGAATGGCCCACCATGGGATTCATATATGTATCATGGTGGGCCATTGGCCGCACCTTGGGCCCAAAAATGGGATCTCTACCATTAATCGGTAGGCCCCACTTGTCCCATGCATCAAAATCAATGATCTAGACCTATAAGCACCCACCTATGGATCTCCTTCTTGGTCCCTTACACTCCTTAACTTCTAGGCTTAGCCTTTAAGGGTGGAAGATGAAGATTTAAGGGTGAGATAATGAGATTAGGGGTAGGGAATGGGTCTAACACTTGGCTATTTTGTCTCCTTAGCTCTTCTCTCCTTGGACGGTTTCTCTTCTTTGGTTGCTTGGGATGGGTAGAGAATGAGAGAGAATGGGATGGGATGGGATGAAAAGAGAGAGAAGGGATGGGTTGTGTAAGAGAGGAAAGATGGGTGTGTAAGAGAGTGATGGGCGTGTAAGAGAGGAGTGACATGAGAGTTGACTTTTGGGATAAGTTGCTTGTCTTGGTGGAAAGAGAGATGATGGCTAGTGATGGGTTATGTACTTAACTAGTGATGGGATAGGGATGCGTAGATATTCTCTGAAATCTCCCGGAATTCGCAATACGTGGTGTTTCCTCGAGATATATGCGGGTCCACAACTCCTAACCTGGGCATCGTATTAGTGTGCAAGACACGGTGTTGGAACTACGGTGACGGTGTGGTCGCTAGGGTATAGGTTTCAGGTTGAGTTGACTCAGATCTTTGGAATGCGACTTAGGGTCGGGCGCAATTGCTATCTACAAGTCACGGGTCATCAAAATTCGACAAGGAGGATCACAGGAGTTGGTGGAACGGTATGGTACTAGGATATGAGCCTTACAAGTCATGCCTGGGCTAAGTAAAATCAAACTTTTAAATAGGCCCAGCCTAAAAAACTGATAACTTCAAAACATAAGCATAGACCCAGTAAAAAACTGATCACTTCAAAATCCGAGCCCAAGCCCGGCCCATTGCTAAACCTAACCAGTTGACAAAACTTTAAACCTCCCCACTTAAATCTAAATTTGTGTACAATTCCTTAGAGCTTTATACCATTCTTTACAACATTTCATACACTTGGCAAGATGAGCATAAATTTGGCTCAGTCCATGGCTTAAGCCCATGAGGATGATCGGTCTATGATGCTCATCTTACTCATGGTCAACATCTAAGACAATGTGTGTCGTTGGGGAACCGCGGAAGCACACAGAGATGAATTAACCAAAGTACTCCAATTGCACAATTAATTTCAAATACAAACAAACTGAATTTTATGTGAAAAAACTCTTGTGGGAAAAAACAATGGCACAAAGCAACAGTGATGCACTATGAAAGCAGAAAATTAGAAGAGATAGAGATTACTGATTCAAACAAGCCTTGAACATTCCTCACAAGCCATGTTATGCCCTTAAAACCCTTAAGAACAAATTTAGAAGACCTAGAACACCTCTCTTGATACCCTAATCTCGATTACACCCTATATATAGCATACAATCTATCACAATCGAAATAGGAAATAAACCCTACATTTATGCAATTTTGAGCACACACTCAATGTTACCTTCGATGGGACTTCGATGGCATCGACGATCTGTCAATGGCGTTGAACACCTTCGATGGCATCGAGTAAAACACCAAATCTTTCTAGGGATAAAACATGGATTTTTTTATTTTTCAATGGCATCGAGCACCTGTTAATGGCATCGAGTGGTCTATCGATGACATCGACGACCCTGTTGTTTACAAATAAGACATTCAACAACAATCTCTACCATGTCTTCAATCTTCAATCTTCATAGTTTCTCTTCCTCATCTCTAAATCCACCTTACATCATAATTCCACCATTGCTACTCGTGCACACTCCATCTTCCATTTACTCCTTCCCATGACCAGAGAAGTTGCATAGAACTTGAACTTCTCTGTGGGAATCTCCTTAGCGAGCATGTCGGTCAGATTCACGTCATGTGAATTTTCTCTAAAGTCACGACTTCTTCCTCAAGTGCCTATAAGATAAAATGGTGATGCACATCAATATGTTTAATACATGAGTGATAAACAGATCTTTAGCCAAATTGATCGCGCTTTCACTGTCACAATTAACCGACACGACCTCTTGTTAAAGCCTCAACTAATTTATCATCCCTCTCAACCAAACACCTTCCTTAAATGCTTCCGTCATCGCCATGTACTCGGCTTTAGTTGTGGAAAGAGCCACCAGATATTGAAGCTTCGACATCCAACTGATCTCTCCATCCACTAGTATAAACGAGTAACCGAAACTCGACCTTATATTATCCACACTGCTCGTGTAATCAAAATCCACATAGCCTACTAACTTGGCCCCTGATTTCTTAAAAGATAAGACGTATCCTACGTGCCCCGAATGTATCGAAGTAGTCATTTCACTGCTTCACAATGTTGCTTACCGGGGTTAGACATGTATCTGCTAACAATACCCACCGCATGTGAAATATTTGATCTAGTACATACCATGGCATACATCAAGCTATCAACCGTGCTTGAATAAGGTACACGAGACATATCATACTTTTCTTCATTGGTTTTAGGATACTGTTCAGAAGATAGCTTGAAGTGAGCCGCGTGGGGAATGCTAACTATATTGGCCTTGTCCCTCTCATACTTCAACAATCCCTTCTCAAGGTATTATGCTAGAGATAACTAAAGCCTGCTCCTTTTCCTATCTCTCTATATGTCAATGCCGAGAACCCTCCTTGCAGCCCCTAGATCTTTCATCTCGAATGTCCCTGATAATTGCGTCTTCAGTAAGTCGATCTTAGACATGTTATGACTGGCAAGAAGTATGTCATTGATGTACGAAACCAAGATAATAAATTTTCCATCACTCAGTATCTTGTAATAGATACAATTGTCATATTCACTCCTGGTAAACCTCTAACTCACCATGAAAGAATTAAATGTTTTACACCACTATCTAGGCAACTGTTTCAGGTTGTACAATGACCTCTTTAACTTACAAACCTTGTTTATACCCCTTATATCTTATAACCTTTTGGTTCCTTCATGTAAATTTGATCTTCTAATTACCCATATAAGAAGGCAATCTTCACATCTATCTTCTTCAGCTTGAGATCGAATTGGGCAACCAGTGTCAACACAAATCTGATAGATACTTACTTCACAAATGGTGCGAATATCCTAATGAAGTCGACACCTTCTCTCTAAGCATATCCCTTTACTACCAACCTTGTCTTATACCTATTATGTTTCTTCTTGAATATCTACTTGCACCCAAACACTTTATAATTGATGGGAAGCTCCACCAGCTCTCACGTCTCATTCTTGTATAAGGAGTTCATCTCATCATCCATCACGGCTTTCCACTTTTCGGCATCTATTTCATCAAGAGCCTCATGAAGAGTAGATGGATCCCTATCATCTGTAATAAGGGAAAATAGGATATTTGAGTCATCCCTGTATCTTGCCAATAACCTACGATTCCTTAATGGATTCCTTTTCATAGGTCGCCGCTCCGCCTACTCCTGTACATCTGTCTACGTACCTATATTTTCCTATGTCTCATCTTTGTTTAATTGAATGTCCACAACTAACTTTTTCAGTTCCTTGTGTTCATCCTTATAGAACAAGGATCCTTCGTTAAATTTGACATTATGATTAAGGATGATTTTCGATGTGACCCGATCATACAGTGTAAAACCCTGAAAATCGGGGGTCGAACAAAGCTTAACTCTCGAGTTCCAATACATCACTTATGCAACATAGATAATGATGTCTAGATGTCGTCCATATTAGTGCATTAAACATGAGTGGGATTATACTAAATCATCATATCATACTCTAGAGATAATTAGGTTAAGCAAGCGAAAGACTGAGATAGGTATATAATGTATATAAGTGTTTCTCAATCCCCATAGTACGAGTATGTTACCAGACTAAATATATACATGTATTGATCCAAAATTTATAAAGTACAAAAATGTAAATGTCCAACTAATCCTTATAGTCCCTATAATTTCGTCGATCAGTACATGGTCTACATAGACCAGCCTGATATCTGGAGATAGGAGAATTCCTCCTCCTCGTCTATGAAATCCCAATCAGCAGCGTAGACATCGTTGTCACCTGCATCTACAATAAAGTCTGGTTGGTGTTTTAAAACACCACCCAGACTGAGAGTGAATGATCAACTCAGTGGTACTATAAGGCAAAGGTTAACATGTTATAAATTCAGTCAAGCAGTAATGATAAAGCAGTACAATAGTTATTTTCTAAGTACTCTTGTTAATGCAAAAATGGTATGCTATAATGATGCATGCCCTCGCCTGCACTCCCTCAGCGATATCATCTCACGATCGCGCATGACAAACTCCCTAAACGTGCTCTTCCTCGTTAAAGCACATGTAATACGGTGCATGATCGTGTTAACCAAGTAATTATTTAGGCATATTTATACAGAAGATTCAGGAAGCTAAGGTACCTCCCTTTATATCATTTACCCAAATGATGATCCATCTAGGGTCGTCAGTCCTAGTTAATCACATACGAACAGCAAGTTATAAGGTAACATCACCCCTGATTTAAAAGCAGTGGATAGGCAAGTTTATGAGTTTACACTTGAGGTCACTACGTAGAGGCTCATCACCTCAACGTAGACCTAATTTATACTCGAGGTCACTACGAGAGGCTCGTCACCTGAACGTAGGCCGACAGCTCGAATACAGTGTCCCATATACCACCATATTCGGCTCACGAGTCACTACGGGGAGGCTCGTCACCCCAGCGTAGGCCGACAGCTTGACCACGTTATCTATTACACCACCATGCCTGGCTCATAAGTCTTAGCGGATCTTGGTACCATGGTTGAAACGGACTTTACATTGGTAAGCGGTACCTTAGATTCAAGCAAGAGCATCCATACATGGTAAACATACAATAGGCCAATCGGGGTATTTGACAAGTTCGACTGGTACGAGCGCACGCTCAATTAATTGACATGGAGTGCATACGCACTCCTCGTGGCCTAACCACTGTTGATAATCACCGTACGACTTAGATTCATCGAACATATCCATTGTGGCGAGACTAGTTCGGCCACTCGATCGGAAGCCGTTACCAATTGCCTGGACTACGTAGTAGTCCCAATCATACTCAATGCAATAAACAATCACATGTGATAATCAAACAACATTTAGCAAACAACTCAAATATAATAATCATTTGAGCATTTTATCAAACACAAAGCATGTTACTGTACATCGGTATTTTCATACATAAATCACGTATGTGAAATTAAGTTTACATGAAAGAATTTATACATGTAGATAAGGTAGTTGAGAATCCTATCTTAACACCCTTAATAATTACAATTCATCAAACAATTATTTATTCAGACATTTTATCAAACGCTTAGCCTACACATTACTATATACATGCCCTGACTTGGTTATATCATATATTATAGCAAATCCTTTCGTAAAGGAGTTGTCATACATACAACAAACACGCATTCTAGACTAATAGTCATGGCAAGTACAAATCATGATAGTAATTTCATTCAAACATTTCAACAAACACATAGAATGCATTATATATTCGCATAGTTCACACACATGTATGATTTATCAAATACATCATAACAAAGATCATATGGTGGCAAACAAGTCAGACATAAATCATTAACTAACATTGAACACCTTGAAAATCATAACCTAAATGTTTATAGTTCGCACCTTTCATCGTTTTGCTCATTTCGAACTTAGTTCGTACACTATGTTCCCGTCTATAAAACTATGACTACCTAAATCATGAAACAGGTTAGCTATTTCGTTGATTCCTCTATTTGGATTCCTAAAACAAGATTAGGGTTAGGATTTCTTATCCAAATCGAAGTTAGAATTGACGGTGTAATGATGGTGGGGAGGTGAATCAACATGAGGAGCAGTGGAAATGAATCCCAGCAACGATCTCCTGAACTCTCTCTCTTCTCCTCACTCATTTTTCCTCTTTTCTCTCTTCTCTCTCCTAGGGTTAGGAAAATTCGTATGGAATGAGAGAGGAGTGGTTTAAGGGCTATATATAGGCACAAAAGTGGTGTAAATGGCCTCGGGGCCATGATATACTTAGGTTATATCCAAAGGGTATCCATTTCGGGTAAACAGAGCTCATCTGGAGGTCCATTACTCGCATACAGCTTGGATCAAGTTCCCTGACAATGGATCTACACCAGGTTAAGATTTCGATCCGATCGGATTAGTGGATCGATCGTGGAGGACCTGTTTTAGTTCAATAGTCATCGTCACTTGATCAGGGCCACAAGTATACTGACATGTGCAGGAAAATTTTCCTGATCCAAGGGTGTAGTTGGGTCAGAATCTGATGGTCTGAAACCTTAAATTTGGCCTACAAGCGAATGGTCCAATTCACTCAAATTTGAGTTCATTTTCTAAAATATTCGCGTTTCTCACACACTGTACTCAAGACTCTAGTTGTGCATTTCTGGATACTATTCAGGCTCGATTCCCGCGATGGCTGTCAAACCTAGTAAGGTGGTCATAACCATATAGTTTTGTGGTTATCGGACTTTCGACGCACGGTCCAGGTCCGATACGGAGTTTTAATGTGTTCCCGGGAATAACTGGGTTTTGAGACTGATCCTAAGTTTTTAGGAAATGTTAAGTTAGTGATTCTAATAGTTTTTTGTAGTTCGTATAGATAATGGTTTAAGCTAATTCCACTGATTATTTAGTTTTGTTTTTAAATAATTTTTGTCTAATTTCTAAAGGATTCGGTCCTTAGTGATTTCTGTCTGAGGTAGTACTCGTGTCTTTACAAGGATTTTTATGAGACGTTACAATCTACCCCCCTTAAAGAAAAATTTCATCCTCAAAATTAGTACCTTTTCGTACTCCTCGAGAATCTGAGGGTAGTTCTTATGGACCTCGGCTTTTGTCTCCCAAGTAGCCTCTTCCTCAGTGTGGTGAGTCCACAATACTTTCAAAAGCAGAATCACTTTGCTACGTAGCACTTGTTCCTTCCTATCAAGGATATGTGTTGGTCGCAGTACATAGGTAGCATCCTCACTCAACTGTATATGCTCCCATTTGATAATGTGGGAAGGGTCAGGAACGTATTTCTTCAGCATCTAGATATGAAATATGTTGTGCATGCCTGCAAGTGGTGTGGGCAATGCAAGACGGTATGCCACCACACCCACTCAGTCTAGAATCTGGAACGACACAATAAATCATGGCATGAGTTTCCCCTTCTTGCCAAATCGAAGGACGCCCTTCATGGGGGAAACCTTAAGAAATATATGGTCCCCAACTTTAAACTCTAGCTATCTCCATCTGGTATCGGCGTAACTCTTCTGTTGGCTCTATGCTGCAAGAAGTCGACACCTGATAATATTGATATTCTCTAAGGTAGCCTGTACCAAATCTGGGCTAATCAAACTCTTCTCACCAACCTCTGCCCAGCAATATGATGCTTGACATGGACACCCATACAGTGCTTCGTAGGGAACCATACCAATGCTCGCTTAAAAGTTGTTGTTATAAGCGAACTCGGCATAAGAAAGATAATCATCCCAATTGTCTTTGAAATCAAGCACATATGCCCGCAACATATCCTCTAACACCTGATTGACCCGTTCCGTCTGCCCATCCGTCTGTGGGTGGAACATGATACCGAACTTTAGTTTCATACCCATTACTTCTTGGATACAAGTCTAGAAGATAGATGTGAATTGCGTGTCTCGATTGACATGATCTCCATAGGCAATCCATGCAGACGAACTATCTCCTTGATGTATAGCCTGGCCAAATCGTCTGTTGAGTTTGAGACTCTAATCGGGAGAAAATGAGCCGATTTCGTCAATCGGTCCATGATCACCCAAATGGAGTCATGTCCCTTCCTCGTCTTTGGTAACCCAAAAATGAAATCCATAGAGATGAAATTCCATTTCCATTCGGCTATAGGCATGGGCTGAAGTAAACTAGGAGGTCAGCGATGCTCGGCCTTAACCTGCTGGCACGTGAGAAACGGGACACAAAGTCTACTATGTTGGCCTTCTTGTTGTCCCACCAATACGAACGCTTCATGTCTCGGTACATCTTCGTACTACCAGGATGCATTGCCATCTTCGAATTGTGAGCAGCTTCAAGAACTTCCTTTCTTAGGTCATGAAGTTTAGGACACATAGGCGGCCACGATAACGTAAACCCCCATCCGACCCAACTCTCTATTCAGAGTCTTCATTATCACTAGCCCGTTTTCTCATCTTTATTAACCATTCATCTTCCCTCTGAACCACAATGATTCGATCATTGATAAGTGGCCTTACACGAATATGTGCAACGCTCTCGAACGACTCCTCTACCATAAGTTTCTGCTCAAAGTCTAACATGAATTCCACCATGTTCCATTCTTCTATCATCAGTGGAGCTACAAATGTTATCGTCTTCTTGTGCCTCAATGCATCTGCCACAGGGTTGGCCTGGCCAGGATGGTAGGAGACCTTAAACTTGAAGTCCTTCAAGGTTTCCATCCATCATCATTACCTCATATTCAGGTCTCTCTACGTGAATATGTACTTGAGGCTGTTGTGGTGGCAAAAGAGCTCGAACTCCTCTCCGTAGAGGTAATGTCTCCAGAGCTTTAATGCAAAGATGACGGCCTCCAATTTCAGGTCATGCGTAGGGTAGTTATCTTCGTGTTTCCTTAACTGTCACGATGCATAGGCAATCACTCTGTCCTTCTGCATAAGAACACAATCCAAACCAACACTAGAGGTGTCGGTGTATATCGTATATTTGACCCCTTACTCTGGCAATACTAGCATAGGGGTGGACGTCAGCTTCTCCTTCAATTCCTGGAAAGCTGCTTCTGCCTTCTCATTCCAGGAAAACTTGAGATCCTTCCGAGTGAGCTGAGACAATGGTCTTGCTATCTTGGAAAAGTCCCTAATGAATCGATGATAGTAACCTGTCAGACCGAGAAAACTCCTCACTTCAGTAACTGATCCGGACTGCTCTCAGTCCTGAACTGCGGTCACCTTAGCAAGGTCCACAGCTATTCCTTCCTTGAACACCACATGTCCCAGGAACTTGACCTCCTCTTTCCATAAGTCACACTTCTTATACTGAGCAAACAACTGGTTCTTCGTGAGAGTATCAAAGACTGCTCGCAGGTGCTCCTCGTATCTTTCCGACTCTTGGAGTATATCAAGATGTCATCTATAAATACGATGACAAATTGGTACAGATACGGCCGAAACACCTGATTCATAAGGTCCATGAACACGGTCGGTGCGTTTATGAGCCCAAACGACATCACAAGGAACTCGTAGTGCCCAAAGTTGGTTCTGAATACCATTTTTTGCACGTCCTCATCCCTTTCATGCAACTGGAGATACCCTGACTGTAAATCGATCTTAGTGAAATATTGTGCCCCTTTCAACTGATCAAACAGATCATCTATCCTGGGCAAAGGATACTTGTTCTTTACCGTCACTTAGTTCAGCCAGTGATAATCAATATACAATCGTAGTGATCCGTCCTTCTTCTTTACAAACAACACGGGTGCTCCCCAAGGAGATACACTCGGTCATATGAAGCCTGTATCTAATAAATCATCGATCTATCTCCTCAGTTCCTCCATCTCACATGGAGGCATGCGATACGTCGGTAGAGATATAGGTGTCGCACCAGGAACTAGGTCGATGGTAAAATCAATATCACGCTGAGGAGTAATCCAGGTATCTTTCTGAACATGTCCGTGAAATCCTGGACTACTGGCGTGTTCCCAAGTGTCAGACCATCAACATTCTCTAACAAGGTAGTAACAACTAATGTGGTAGTACCAACGGACCTAAACTGGGAAAGTAAATGTCGTGCCCTAAGGTCCATGGGTTGTCACCACTCTAGTATTGCAATCGATCTCTGCCTTCATCTCGGTGAGTCAATCCATACTAAGGATGACATTGTAATGACATAGCGGGGCGACAATCAGGTCAACGAGTACTGTTCTACTTCCTAAGTCTATCGAGCAACCCTTACAAATCTTGGTAGTATCTGAGAAGGTCCTTATGGCAGTAAGGAGTCTCATCCCAACCATAGGAGTAGTTCCCAATACTTGTCGCTTGACTGTTGCGCATGATATTATTGAAATAGTGGACCAGGTGTCCACCAATAGGAAGACTGGTATACTATGGATGTGTGTTGTGACTTCGAAAGCCAATGGTGTTGCAGTTGCTGTCTTAAATGCCTAAGCTGCAAGTGAGTGCACATGAGCTTATTGAGGACGATTTGGCTACACTGCCATAGGTCGTTGAGGTAGCCTAAATTGAGGTGCAAGTGGCTGGTAAGATCGCTATGCAGGAAGTGCCGATTGTAGAGGTGGAGCTGAGATAGCTTGCGGTAACTGACGATTGATCTTCTGAGGCAGCGTAAAGCCATTGTCTCTCATCTTAGTAAAGCAATAAGTATATGTATGGCCCGACCTCTTACAGTAGGTGCACCACAAATCTAATCACCTAGGCTATGTCGGTGGAGCCATAAGCCTGGGAGGCGAATCTGCATGTGGCCTCTTGCCGAGGAACGGTCTGTTTGGCAAATTAGGTCGAGGCCTCGGACCCATGGGTACACATGTATGGGATAATTTGTCCCCATCCTGTTCAGCTCACAGGGATATGTTCACTTCCTCAGCATAGTTGGGAATGTTAAAGCAACACATCTTCGTGCAGATATCAGGCCACAGACCATCTAAGAAATGCCACATCTTCATTGGCTCATTCGCTAGGATCAAAGGAGCGTATCTGGCCAGCTCCGTAATCTTGTTCTCATATTCCGACACGTTCATCCCTCCCTGTCAGAGGCGAAGAAACTCTCCCTCCTTTTCATTACGGTAAGTGAGGGGGAAGTACTTCCCATAGCAGTGAGTCTCAAAAGCTTCCCACATCCATAAGTACCTAGTAGTAACTATCCGTAAGATGCTGTCCCACCATAGACTAGCCTCCTTTTCGAACATATATGTAACCAGCTCAACCTTCTTTCCCTCATTGCAATGTAGTGGCTTCAGCATCTTAGAGATACGGTTAAGCCATTATTCGGCCTCCTCGGGTTTGTGAGTACCCGCAAAAGTGGGAGGTCGGAAGCGCTGGGATCGCTCAAATAAACCGCTGGCATTCATGTTTCTAACAGGGTGTATAGGTGGTGCAGGCGAACCACATTCATGTTTTGGGTAAGGGCCCCGGCAATAGTGGTCCAAATCTGCTAATGCTGCATCGGGAGCATCGTCTGCTCCAACCTCTTAGGAGGAGAAGCCGCCTGAGGCACGTGTGGCATCGACAAAGATGCAAGGTTCTATTCTAAAACTGGTGAAGAAAAAGGTGTTGACCCATTTGTGGGTCAAGTGGCAGGCTGAGAATTCGGCATAGTCTCGTGATTCGAGCCCAAACTGGGGTCCATCTGGCTATCACTTCTGTCACTCCCCAAACTCAAAAAACGGGCTCACAAAATTTTTGATCGCTGAATCTGGTGCCGACAGCCTCCGTAGTGCCCCATTATCGGTTCCTGGCATTCATATGCAAGATTCTGATCCTGGGATCCTACAAGGAGGATTTTTAGTATGATTTTTTTCGTAATAGAGCATAACCAAGTCACAAAACAACATCACCACATATCCACTATATCAAAAAATTTAAGTACAATGCGGAAAGGAAAATACAAGGTGATAAAAAACTCTAAAATAATCTGCTGCGTGCTCCTGCCTTAGTGATACTGCGATCCAACGACACGTGCATACAACGGTCGTGCATAAGCTTACAAAAGCTTAGAGGGTAGTATAAGTGTGTGCATAAGACAAGTGTCAAGTATGTAGTATCAGAGTAATGAGAAAATATATGGTAAGTCCATTAATACAATCAGTTATACCAAGGCTATGTGATGCAAGGCATGAATGCGATCGGCCATACCAAGGACATGCGATGCGAGACATGAATGTTATTGACCATACCAATGTAATGCGAGGCCTACGTAGCCGAATGTCATATGGGATATGCAATACAAGCATGTCAGTCCCCATCAAGTACATATATCAGTACAATTCCTCTATGGGATATCACCGAGGTCTAGTACACTCCACACTGACTGCCGCCTCCCTAGCTGCACAGCCTAGTGAGTGAAAGAGACCACACTATTCGCCTAACCAGTAGTCTGCCAATACCTACCCAGCTCGTCGATAGCAGACTCATTTGTGAGCTGGTTAAACTCAGCCTAGCATACAACCCCCTCACTCGGGGGGATAAGGCCACACCTCCTTCCAACCGAGCACGACACAATGGGAGATGGGGCCTACTAGTATTCAGTACTCGGGCGCTCGTGTATTGACTCGATCTAGACGTTGGAGCATCTTCTGCTACCAAAAAGGTTTTAAGACTCTCACCCAAGGACATCCTAAGTGCCCATAGTGCTAGAACCACATATTTCCGGTATCCGATACGGTCATCCACAATATTCTTATGAAGCCACGACCCTGATGTCTCTAGGGCATACAATGATCAAGTCACACATATGCGAGATGCATGAGTCACACTGTCCAGTCATGCAACAATCTCGCGCATACCACTCGCTCATGTGGGTAACTTCTATCAATGAGTCCCATAAATAATTTGCCCAATGACATATGCAATAATCAATCACTATTCATATCAAACATACAGATGATGTGTATGGGCATGAGTCATGGAGTTATACTAAGCATGTTATATGGTTATGAACTATCCTTCCAACGAGGATGGGCCTAGATGGCCTACATACAACAAGTATAGGCCTATCAACGGGCCTTCAGGAGAATTATAAATGCGGACATTTAACCAACATTAATCTTACAATGTGGACGTCAAACCATCATTGCTCCCAAGGCACGGTTCGTTATAAACATCATTATATACACCACGGTGAAATCACACATTGCAATTGACCTATATACATCCCATTGAACATTAAATACATCAAATGGGTCGTATCACATGGGCCTTATATTCATCAAGTGGGCCGCATCAATGGGCCACACTAATGGGCCTTATGTACATTGCAATGGGCCATAACCCATGGGCCTTGAATACATCACAATGGGCCCTCATATGGAAAGTGATCCACTTCACATGGGCCATATGCATATCAAATGGACCACATCAATGGGCCCCCATGTATATCAAATGGGCCACACCCAAATATAAGTGGTGATGATGATTTCCACCATTAAAATTCACAAGGCCCACCATAATATATATTTTCCATCCAATCTGATCATAAGGTCACACAGACCTGAATTGAAGAGGAAAACAAATTTCCTTCTCCAAAACTTCTGCACTCCCAAGGGATTTCAATGGTAGACATTTAATCCTCACTGTGCAGTGTGGTCCACTTCATAAATAGATCTATCTTATTTCTAATCTCAAGCCTTAAAATTATCTTTCCAAAATGGTTGGACAGTTTGGATGCAACACATGCATCATGGTGGGTCCCATAAGGTTGGACGGTGTGGAGGGAACACATACATCATTGGGGGGGGGGGGTGTCCCACCGTCTAGAGGGTGGACGGTGTGGATAGAACACATACACCATGGTGGGTTCCACTGTCCAGTCATCTAGATGGTGTGGAACACAATACATGCATTAGTGGGTCCCACATGGGGCCCACCATAACGTTTATTTGTCATCCAGTCTGTTGATAAGGTCACACGGACCTGTATGAAAAGGAAAAATAAATTTCATAATGATTCAAAACTTCTGTGGCAACCCGAAAGGGTTTTAATGGCAGACATTCAATCCCTAGTTTTCCCTGTGACGTGGGCCACCTGAGTTTGTATACAGCTGATTTTTAGGGGGGCCCACTACCTAAATGGAGCCCAGCCAAATGCACAGTGTGATGTTCAACACACATCATAGTGGGGCCCACGGTTGACACTCCCTGCCTCCAGCACCCATGTAATAGGACACTGTTGTGCATCCTTTGATTGTCAGCAACAGCAGCAACTACTGCTGTTGTTTTATTATTATTTTTTCTTAAAAATGTATTTTTTTTTAGGTTTTTCCTACGTGGGGCCTGAATCAGGTAAATCCACTCCACCCATTGGATTCCATGGCTCAAGACAGTCCAAACGAGCCCAATATGCAGCATGTTTTGGCGTATAAAAACATCAGAGTGGATTTTAACTGTAAAAACTATTGTTTTCTATGAATGGCCTGCCAGAAAATCGGATTAGCCTCATATTTTGGCTTGACACCTAAAATTAGCTGGGGAATAGAATGGACGGTGTGGATTAGACTTATACATCAAGGTGGGGCCACATGAGTCGCCCACCCAAAAGTTTTAAAATCAAACTATTATTTTGCTGTGAGTACACCTCACTATCCATTCACACTTCATAAAACAAGTCCAGCATCCCTGGACGGTGGACGGTGGACGGTTTGAATGTTCATCAAGGTGGGTCCCACATGGACGTGGCCCCACTTGATTGGATCAATATGATATTTGTGTCTTCCCATCACCCTAAGGTAGGGCTCACATGGCTTGGACGACGCAGATCTATCACGTCGATCAAGTGGGTCCCACAAAGGTGGACGATTTGGATAAAATGACATACATCATGGGGCCCTGAACAAGGGAAAAGAGTGAGAGAGAAGGAGAGAGATCGAGTGATGGAGGGACCCCGACACTATGGGCCCTCCCTTCCATGATTTACAACATACATCGAGTGGGTCCCATTACATATGGGCCCACCGATCAAAATCAATGGTAGAGATCCTTTCTCCTCTAAAATGAAAGGTTTAGATGACCCTATCCATGCAAGGAAAATAAACATCATGATGAGGTCCATGGAGAATGGCCCCATCATGGAATGATCGTGAGGATCAAGGTGGGCCATCGGCCACATCTAGGGTCCAAAGTGAGATACATACCATCAATCGGTAGGCCTCACTTAGCCCATCATCAAAACATGAAAAGCTAGCCTATAAAGCACCCACTGTTCGATCTTCTTAGTCCAATGGAATGTCGATCTCCTTGTGCTTCTATTTGATGGAAGATGATGAGAGATGAATGGTTAAGATGAAGGATTTTGGAAGAGGAAGTGAGCCACACACAACATCACACTTTTCTCTCCATGGAAGAGCTTGGATGTGCACTTTTTTTCTTTTACTTTGAATTTATTTTTAAAAAATGAGAGAGAGAGAGAGAGTTGTAAGCTAAGAGAGAATGATGGGTGATGGATGTGAGGTGAGTGATGGGTGAGGTGAGAGATTGGTTGACTTTTGGGGTAGATTGCTTGCTTGTGGAGAAAGAAAACATGAGTTGTGTACTTGACATGAGGTGATTGGTTGATTGATTGAGTGATTGATTGATGGGACATGTTGTAGAGATTCACCTGGGATTGAAAACGCGCTGTGTTTTCCTCGAACTGAACGCAGGTCCACATCTCCTGGTCAGGGTATCGGATCGGTATACAAGACGCGGTGTTGGAACAGTGGTGACGCTACGGTCGCAATTATACAGTCTCGGATTAAGCCAACTCAAATCTACGGGATACGACGTAAGGTTGCGCGCAAACATTAATCATAGCACTCAAATTGCCGGAATTCAACGGAAAGGATCGCGGGAGTTGACGGAACAGTACGGACTAGGATACGGGTCTTACAGCTCTCCCCACCTAATAAAAATTTCATCCTCAAAATTTACACTACCATCGCAACTCATCATAATTCATAAGAGAATAGAAAACATAATATTATATATAATTAAAACACAATACAACATACAATCAAACATCGAAAAGATGGGGATAATGCTCTCGAATCTCCGTCTCGCACTCCCAAGATGCCTCATCCACACTATGATGGCTCCACTACACCTTCACCAAGGGAATGACCTTGGTCCGGAGTACCTGCTCCTTCCGATCGAGGATACGAACTGGCTACTCAATATAAGAAGCGTCCTCACGAACCTCCAACGGCTGCCAATCAATAAAGGGAACAATGTCTGACCCACACTTCCTCAATATAGAAATGTGGAAAATGTTGTGGATGTCAAACAACTGAGATGGCAAGTTGATAGGCCACGGTGCAAATGTGCCCGGTGATCTCGAAATGTCTTATAAATCTCAGGGCAAGCTTGCTCTTCACTCTAAAACGAATCACACCCATCATGGGTGAGACCTTGAGATACACATGGTCCCCAACGACAAACTCCAAGGCACGACGTCGATGATCAGCAAAACTCTTCTACTGGCTCTGAACTGTGCACATCCTTTGCCTGATGATATCGATAGCCTCTGATGTCTACTGCACAAGCTCAGAACCTAGGAGACGCCTCTCTCCAACCTCGGTCCAATAACTCGGAGATCTGCATGGTCAGCCATATAATGCCTCAAAAGGAGTCATGCCAATGGTCGCCTGATAGCTGTTGTTGTACAAGAACTCAGCCAATCGCAGGTGCTTGTCCCAACTACCCGAGAAATCAATCGTGTAGGCCCGAAGCATATCCTCAAGGATCTAGTTAACTCTCTCGGTCTGACCATCGGTCTGCGAATGATACGCGGTGTTGAGTTGTAAATCAGTCCTCATCGCTCTCTAGAAGCTCCCCCAAAATTGAGACGTGAACCTTAGGTCTCGGTCTAAAATAATCAAGACAGGAATACCGTGCAGTCTCATGATCTCATCAACAAACATCTTGGCGAGCCAGTCTGCATGTCAAGTCTCACGAATCACAAGAAAATGTGACGACTTAGTCAGGCGGTCCACGATAACCCAGATGGAGTCATGACCGCACTGAGTTCTTGGCAAACCCATGATAAATTTGGTAAATACGTTCTCCCAGTTCCACATTGGGATGCTCAACGGCTACAATAGATTAGGGGGTCTTTGATGATCAGTCTTGACCCGATGACACATGTCACACTCTGCCACAAAACTGGCTATCTAGCGCTTCATCCCCGACCAATAATACTGACGCCTCATATCGCGATACATCTTCGTCGAGTCAGGGTGGATAGAGAACCGTGATCGATGTGCCTCGGTCATAAGATCTCGACGTAACTCAGGAATATCAAGGACATATAATCGGCCTCTGAAGCAAAGTCCGTCATTAGAACCAATCTGTCAATCTGACTAACTCTCAGATGCTGCCTCTACCCAATAACTCTGCACTAACTCATCTGCCTATTGAGCCTCAATCACCCTTGCGACAAGAGAGGGTTGAATTGACAGGCTTGATAGGTGAACAATAGAAGACTGCAGACCAAACTTGAAGTCATACTTTGCTATATCCTCGAACATCCTCCACTCCTGAATCATCATCTGTGCCACCAGGCCTCGTGGCTGATGGCTGAGGGTATCTGCCACCACGTTCACCTTACCCGGGTGGTACTGAAGGTCAAAATCATAGTCCTTTAGGAGCTCCATCCAACGCCTCTACCTCATCTTCATCTCAGACTGAGAGAACAGATACTTCAAGCTCTTGTGGTCGGAGAAGAACTCGAACCTCACCCCATAAAGATAGTGCCTCTACACCTTCAGTGCGAAGACCACTGCTGCTAGCTCCAAATCATGCATGGGGTAGTTCAGCTCATGGACCTTGAGCTGGCTAGACACATAAGCCACCGGTTTCCCGTGCTGCATCAGGACAACACCCAAGCCAACATGCGAGGCATCGGTAAATACAACAAATCCATAACTCCCAGATGAAAGAATGAGGACAGGAGCGGACGTGAGGCAGTCCTTTATCTCCATAAATGCCTGCTCACAAGTGTCACTCCAAGTGAACTCGGCACCCTTTTGAGTCAACTTGGTCAACGGGGCTGCAATATGAGAAAATCCCTCAATGAAATGTTGGTAGTAGCCCACCAAACCAAGAAAACTGTGGATCTCTGACGCGTTCATCGATTGGCCCCACTGATGCACAGCATCAATCTTCGAGGGGTCCACTGCGACACCCTGCCTCGTCACCACATGATCCAGGAACTTCACCTCCTCTTGCCAGAACTCGCACTTCTCCAGCTTTGCGTAAAGCTAGTGTGCACGGAGGGTCTGCAAGGTAATCTCCAGATGCCGCTCATGCTCCTCACAGATCCTCAAATATATCAGAATGATGTCGATGAAGACTACGACAAACTAATCAAGATATGGACAGAAAACCTCATTCATCAATTGCATGAATACTGCGAGCGCACTGGTCAGTCCGAAGGACATGACCTGTAACTCAAAATGACCATAGCATGTCCGGAAGGCTGTCTTTAGGATATCCTCATCTCAGACCCGAACCTGATGATAACCGGACCGCAAGTCTATCTTCGAAAAGAACTACGCCTCTTGCAGCTGATCAAACAAATCATCGTTCCACGGGAGTGGGTACTTATTCTTGATCGTGACCTTGTTGAGCTCGCGATAATCTATGTAGAGCTTCAACGAGCTATCCTTCTTCATGAAGAGTACCGGGGCTCCCCATGACAAACTTCTTGGATGGATAAAGCCTAACTCACGCAACTCGTCCAACTGCTTCTGTAGTTCACGCAACTCTAATGGTGTTATATGATACGGGGCATTTGAAATAGGTGTGGTAACAAACACGAGATCAATCTAGAATTCGATGTGCCGATGAGGTGGTAACCCCGAAATCTCCTGGAACACACTGTGAAAACCAAAAACCACCGGTAGCTAGTCGATACTCAAAGTAGCTGACTCCTCAATGGCACACGATAACAGGCAAGAAAGCTGCTCTCCTCTGAGCTCGGTAACAAACTAGAGCTCTGGCACGTCGAGTATACAGAACGTGACTGTTCCAGCGGACCAGTCCAATATAGCGTGGTACTCGGTGAGCTAATCCATGCCCAAGATGACGTCAAACTCGAACATTGGCAATACGAATAGGTCGACAGGCAAAAAGATATCCCCAATCAGAACTGGGAAAGATGCACAAAACCGGTCTATCACCATAGTCTTCCCTAAGGGCGTCAATACTGACAAACCCTCACGGGCAACTCCATCAGCAAACCGGTTGATCAGTAGAAATCATCGGCCACAAAGGAATGCGATGCACTAGAATCAAACAATACACGTACAATGCATGCAGAAACAGGTAAAGTACCCTCGATGACTCCTCCTAATGACTGAGGGTCCTACTGGGCAGCATAAATCTACCCTGGGCCTGCTGGGGAGGTGTAGGTCCCCTCTAAGGTCCCTACTGATGCTGCTGCCACTGTGGCGACCTGATCTGCTGCCTCTACTACTACAGGGGAAGTTCTAGAGGTTGGTGTTACGGTCGCTACTACTGTTGTGGGGGCTATCGCGAAGGCTGATAAGGTGCCCTCGGCTGCTGCTGCTGCTGTGGATGGGGACACTCGTGCCTACAATGTTCAGTCCTACCGCACCTAAAGTAAGTACCTAAAAATGGTCTGAGAGGTGGGGCTAGGGGTGCCACTAGTGCCTAGAATGCTGGACGGGTCATGTGTCGCTACTGTGGACGATGTTGCTAATGAGAGCTACTAGAGGGCGCCTTCCTCTTCTGATCTCCCCTCTAGTCACGGGCTCTCTGCAAACCCATCCAATCTGACTCGTTGATCTAGGCCCTCTGCACGATTAGCTCAAACGTCGAAAGAATATGTCCAATCACATGGCTCCTAAGGGCAGGATGCAAACCGTTCTTAAAACGACGGGCCTTCCACCCCTCATCATCAATAAGATACGTCGCAAATCTCAATAGTACGACGAAACGTGCCTCATACTGAGACACAGTCATGTTCCCCTAGACTAGAGTCTCAAACTCTAATGTACGCTGCTGTCAAACATGCTCGAGAAAGAACTTCCAGTCAAACCGGTCTACAAAGTCCTACCAGGTCCATATGAAATCGGCCGCTACCGCTTGGGTGACAGATGCCCACCAATGTTAAGCCTCACCCTGGAGAAGAAATACAACTAATGGGACTTGCTGCTGGGTCGTACATCTCATGGTGTAGAATATCTCTCCACCTCGGAGCACCATATCTCTGCTGCAGTAGGGTCTGGCTTGCCCTAGAAACGTAGGGGATCGTGCTCTCGGAAGTCTTTGAGAAGGGCGCTTGCATGCTCCTACTCAGCCTCAGCTGGCGTAACAGTGGGACGCCTACTCTGCCCTTGAAGAATAGCGGTCATTGCCTATAGCATTTGCTACAGCTAGGAGACACTCACAGGTACGGTCGGATCCTCACCGGTCTCAGGTAAAGGAGTGGCATCCTTAGGCTGGAAAGCAGGAATATCCAGTGGTGGAGTGAGAGTCGTAGCTGGTAGAGCGGGTGTTGCAAGTGGTGGAGCGGGATTCGCTTGGGTCACTCTTTTAGGCGACATGTCCTACAGGAAGGAACAAGGGCCTATCAGCCTTGAGAATTCTCGAAGGCATAAACATAAGGGTCTATGTTAGAAAATTACTAAGTTATTCGGACTTGAGACCTATTTATTCTAAGTTCATAGCAGATATGTGATGTGATCTCAGGTATTCCCAAGTTATGCTCTGATACCAACTTCTGTCACGTCCCAAAGTCAGAAAATGGGCTGATAAAATTCCCGAACGCCGAATCTGGTACCGATAGCCTCCGTAGTGCCCCATTCTCGACTCTCGGCATTCATATGCCAGATTCCAATCCTAAGATCCTACTAGGAGGATTTTCAGTATGATTCTTTTTTTGCAATGGAGCATAACCACAAGCATAACCAAGACACAAAATAACATCACCACATATCCACTATATCAAAAACTTTAAGTACAATGCGAAAAGGAAAATACATGTGATAAAAAAGCTACAAAATAATCTGTTGTGGGCTCCTGCCTTAGTGCTACTGCGATCCAACGACACCTACACGCAACAATCGTGCATAAGCTTACAAAAGCTTAGAGGGTGGTGTAAGTGTGTGCATAAGACAAGTGTCAAGTATGCAGTATCAGAGTAATGCGAAAATATATGGTAAGTCCATAAATACAATCAGTCGTACCAAGGCTATGTGATGCAAGGCATGAATGCGATCGGTCATACCAAGGCCATGCGATGCGAGACATGAATGCTATCGGCCATACCGATGCAATGCGAGTCCTACGTAGCCGAATGTCATATGCAAGATGCAATACAAGCATGTTAGTCCCCATCAAGTACATATATCAATACAATTCCTCTATGGGATATCACCAGGGTCTAGTACACTCCACACTAACTACTGCCTCCCTAGATGTACAACCTAGTGAGTGGAAGAGACCACACTATCCGCCTGACCAATAGTCTGCTAATACCTACCCGGCTCATTGATAGCAGACTCATTTGCGAGCTGGCTAAACTTAGCCTAGCGTATAACCGCCTCACTCGGGCGGATAAGGCCACACCCCATTCCAACCGAGCACGACACAGTGGAAGATGCGGCCTACTGGTATTCAACACTCGGGTGCTCGTGTATCCACTTGGTCTAGATGCTGGAGCATCTCCAGCTACCAAAAAGGTTTTGGGACTCTCACCTAAGGAGATCCTAAGTGCCCATAGTGCTAGAACCAAGTATTTTTGGTATCCGATACGGTCATCCACGATGTGCCTGTGGAGCCACGACCCTAATGTTTTTAGGGTGTACAATGATCAAGTCACACATATGCGAGATGCATGAGTCACACTATCTAGTTATGCAGCAATCCCGCCCGTGCTACGCACTCATGTGGGTAACTCCTATCAATGAGTCCCATAAATAATCTGCCCAATGGCATATGCAATGATCAGTCACTACTCATATCAAGCATACATATGATGCGCATGGGAATGAGTCATGGAGTTATACTAATCATGTTATATGGTTATGAACTATCCTTTCAACGAGGATGGGCGTAGATGGCCCACATATAACAAGTATAGGCCTATCAACGGGCCTTAGGGATAATTACAAATGCGGACATTTAACCAACATTATTACAATGTGGATGTCAAACCATATTGCTCCCAAGGCACGATCTGTTATAAACATCATTATATACATCACGGTGAAATCACACATTGCAATGGACCTACATACATCCTATTGGACCTTAAATACATCAAATGGGTCGTATCACATGGGCCTTATATTCATTAAGTGGGCCGCATCGATGGGCCGCACCAATGGGCCTTATGTACATTGCAATGGGCCATAACCCATGGGCCTTGAATACATCACAATGGGCCCTCATATGGCAAGTGGCCCACTTCACATGGGCCATATGCATATCAAATGGGCCACATCAATGGGCCCCATGTATATCAAATGGGCCACACCTAAATATAAGTGGTGATGATGATTTTCACCATTAAAATTCATAAGGCCCACCATAATATATATTTCTCATCCAATCTGATCATAAGGTCACACAGACCTGAATTGAAGAGGAAAATAAAATTCCTTCTGATCCAAAACTTCTGCACTCCCAAGAGATTTCAATGGCAGACATTTAATCCTCACTGTGCAGTGTGGTCCACTTGTTAAATAGATCTGTCTTATTTATAATCTCAAGCCTTAAAATTATCTTTCCAAAATGGTTAGACGGTTTGGATGCAACACATGCATCATGGTGGGTCCTATAAGGATGGATGGTGTGGAGGGAACACATACATCGTTGGGGGGGTGTCCCACCATCCAGTGGGTGGACCGTGTGGATAGAACACATACACCATGGTGGGTTCCACCGTATAGTCATCTAGACGGTGTGGAACACAATACATGCATTAGTGGGTCCCACGTGGGGACGTTTATTTGCCATTCAGTCTGTTGATAAGGTCACACGGACCTGGATGAAAAGGAAAAACAAATTTCATAATGATTCAAAACTTCTGTGGCAACCCAAAAGGGTTTAATGGCAGACGTTCAATCCCCAGTGTTTCCTGTGACATGGGCCACCTGAGTTCGTATATGGCTGATTTTTAGGGGGGCCCACTACCTAAATGGGGCCCAGCCAAATGCACGGTGTGATGTTCAACACACATCATAGTGGGGCCCATGGTTGGGACCCCCTGCCTCCAGCACACATGCAATAGGACGCTGTTGCACATCCTTTAATTGTCAGCAACAGCAGCAATTACTGCTGTTGTTTTATTATTATTTTTTCTTTAAAATGTATTTTTTGAGGTTTTTCCTAGGTGGGGCCCGAATCAGGTGAATCCACTCCACCCATTGGATTCCATGGCTCAAGACAGTCAAAACGAGCCCAATATGCAACATGTTTTGGCGTATAAAAACATCGAAGTGGATTTTAACAGTAAAAACTATTGTTTTCTATGAAATGACCTGCCAGAAAATCGGATTGGCCTCATATTTTGGCTCAACATCTAAAATTAGCTGGGGAATGGAATGGATGCTGTGGATTAGACTTATAAATAAAGGTGGGGCCTGTAGTGGCCTACACAAAGGTTTAAAAATAAACTATTATTTTGCTGTGAGTACACCTCACTGTCCATTCACACTTCACAAAACAGGTCCAGCATCCCTGCACACTAGACGGTTTGAATGTTCTTCAAGATGAGTCCCACATGGACGTGGCCCCACTTGATTGGATCAATATGATATTTGTGTCTTCCCATCACCCCAAGGTAGGGCCCACATGGCTTGGACAGCGTAGATCTATCACATCCATCAAGTGGGTCCCACAAAGTTGGACGATTTGGATAAAATGGCATACAACATGGGGCCATGAACAAGGGAAAAAGAATGACTTAGAAGTAGAGAGATCGAGTGATGGAGGGACCCCGACACTATGGGCCATCCCTTCCATAGTTTACAACATACATCGAGTGGGTCCCATTACATATGGGCCCACCGATCAAAATCAACTGTGGAGATCCTTTCTCCTCCAAAATGAAAGGTCTAGATGACCCTATCCATGCAAAGAAAATAAACATCATGATGGGGTCCATGAAGAATGGCCCCATCATGGAATGATCGTGAGGATCAAGGTGGTCGATTGGCTACATCTAGGGTCCAAAGTGAGATCCATACCATCAATCAGTAGGCCTCACTTAGCCCATCATCAAAACATGAAAATCTAGCCTATAAAGCACCCACCGTTAGATCTTCTTACTCCGATAGAATGCCGATCTCCTTGTGCTTCTCTTTAATGAAAGATTATGAGAGATGAATGGCTAAGATGAAGGATTTTGGAAGAGGAAGTGTGCCACACACAACATCATACTTTTCTCTCCATGGAAGAGCTTAGACGTGCACTTTTTTCTTTTACTTACAATTTATGTTTGAGAAATGAGAGAGAGAGGGTTGTAAGGAGAGAGAGTGATGGGTGATGGATGTGAGGTGAGAGATTGGTTGATTTCTGGGGTAAATTGCTTGACTTGTAGAGAAAGAAAGCATGGTTTGTGTACTTAACATGAGGTGATTGATTGATTGATTGAGTGATTGATTGATGGGACATGTTGTAGAGATTCTCTTGGGATTAAAAATGCACGGTGTTTTCCTCGAACTGAATACGGGCCCACATTTCCTGGTTAAGGTATCAGATCGGTATGCAAGACACGGTGTTGGAACCACGGCGATGATGCGATCGCAATGGTACAAGTCTTGGATTAAGCTGACTCAAATCTACTGAATTCGACTTAGGGTTACCCGCAAACGTCGATTATAGGTCGCAGATTGCCTGAATTCGACGGGAAGGATCGCAGGAGTAGATGGAACAATACGGACTAGAATACGGGTCTTATAGCTTAGGGGAGGTGCCCTGTTAATCGATTCGCCAAGTGCAAGACATGTCATACTCTTATTGCCCTTAAGTGGCATTCCTTATATACAAATAGGGTGTAACCCGTGTAAGATTTTAAATGACAACATTCGAATTTTTCAAAGCATTCTACACATTCCAAATCAAAGTCATGCATTTCATTTAATCAAAATTATCATAATACATGAGATGTAGTCTTATATGAATCATGATAAAAGATGCATGTGAGCTAATCTAATAAAGCATTATATACTAAAACACACTAACAACTCTAACATACTACTAAGCCTATGAAGGCTATCACATAGAAAGCAAGAAAACAAAGAACACCTAAAGACGTCTACAATATAAGATTAGTCGTCCGACTCTGGTGATGGTGGAGGAGCACCCTTGTCCTGCATACAACACAGGAGGGTCTTCAGAGTGCGGGACATCTTCTTGCATTTCTTCTTTAGGTAAGCTTGATTTTCTTCAAGCTTTTACTTTACTTCGTCCTGAGTCTATCTGACCTCCTGTCTCAGGGCAGCTTAGCTTTCCTCAATCTAAGCCAAGCGGGTTTCTAAGGCAGCACGATCACGGTGGTGCTCATGTGTAGCTGAAGGAGGGCCCCCATTAGAGTCTTTGGCATCCTCTTCTTCTTCTTCCATCTCTTCCTCATCACTTCCTTCCTCGCCTTCACTGCCTTCTTCATCTTCACTCCCCTCATCCTCTTCACTTTCTTCCTCTGTCTCATCCCCATACTCTTCAAGACGGGCTTGCCATTGTCACTGGCTGATGCCCATGTTGTTAAGTGTAGTGTCATTTATGAAGTGGATCAGGGCAAGCTCATCTATATTAAGTCTGTAGCAGAACTCGCGAGCAATCTTGCATATAAGTCAGCCGAATGGGAGTGAAATATCTGTCCTAACAGAGCGTGCGGTCTAAACTATCTGAAGCAAGATGTAGGTAGGCAGACACAACTTATCTCCCTGCCCAGCTCTGTATAGGAAGTCCACCATCAAATGTGTGCATTCAGTGCAATTGGTCCACCTAGGATACACATTGTATGTGAATATGTGGTGGAGTAGGCGGAACTCTACTGTCATCTCGATCACTGGGAGGCAATTGCCTCACTTCCAGTAACCAGTCGGCCACAAAGAAACCGCGTGCGACGATCTCTTTCTAGTACACTCTTAAGGCGAGATTCACTAGCATGTACCTCATTACGTGTAATCCCCATAATTTGGGCCACCACAACAACATTGACTGTGGCTTCCCGCCTTCCCACGGGGATAGTGAACTGTAAAGGCTCCAGTAGTGGATCCCATATGCGGGCATAGAAGGCGCAGACAATGCTTTCACACGCATGAGACTTGCCTTCAAATATGGGACTCCACCCGGCATCCAACAGGAGATCCATCACCGGATAAAGCCCAAATAGTCTCTTATCAATATGTGCTTCAAAGACAACTTTATGACCACGAAACTAACCGTGTCCAATGTCCGACGGTAGAGCCTTTTTGAATGGGATCTGGGGATCGAGACCCGCTTCGTCCTTTTCTCTCTCTCGGCGCTGGTGCTCGCTTTAGCTCCTGATTTCTTCCTTGGATGGGCTGGGCGAATAGGCCCGACTTCATCTATGGATGCTCTTCTCTTTCCCATGAGAGAAAGGAGTGTGGAGAGCAAAAAGATTGTAGCAACTAGTTCGAAAAGGGCCATGGGGTGGAGAAAGCATGAGAATAAGGTGGATTTGGGAAGTTTAAGAGTTATGAGACACAAAGATGTAAGCTTTGTGCTCCAATAGGTAGAAGTAGGGAAGATGGGGAGTTGTATGAGATGGGTTTGAGGAAAATGGTGGAGGTAATGGAAGTTCTGGAAGAAGATGGAGCTTATGTGTATGGAAGAGGGATTTGGAGAAGAAAATCAGATTTGAGAGCTAGGGGAGGGGTGAAATGAACAAAGGGGAGCAAGGAGACCCCAAAATAAGTTGTCCTACATGAAAATGGGCTCCACATGTGCATGTGGGGGGCGGTGGGCCGCTGGACCCACTAGCCCGCTGCGGCCCGCTGGACCCGACCGCAATGCATTGCGGTAGGCACGGTGGTGCTGCAGTCCACTAGACCTAGGGTGGTGGCTTCGCCCTAGGGGGTGGCCTCCCCCTCCCGGGGTGCCAGAAATGTGCAGGACCCCCCCTTGGGTCCCACTGTTTCATGTGATTTGGGCCCCTTCGCCCGTTTGAGGTGGTTTTGGGTTCCATCTCCCGCATATTTACTCTTTTTGGCGTGTTTCGAGCATGGGATTTGCTGAATTATCATCCCAACCTGTCGATGGACGGTCTAGTAAGAGATGGGGATCATTTCACATGATCTTATACGTGTACGGGGTGGGTTTCAACTATCAGTTTCGCCCATCGGTGAAACTTTAAATTCTACATTCGTTTCTACATTTTCTTTCGCCCCCATCTAAGTCAAAGTACGTTAGTGTGCATCGTGTTACCATAACCCAGGTCCAGTTTAATCCAAATCATGCTCTGATACCAACTTGTAATGCCCCGAAAATTGGGGGTCGAGCAAAGTTCAACTCCCGAGTTCCAACACATCACTTATGTAACATAGATAATGATGTTTAGATGTCGTCCATATTAGTGCATTAAACATGAGTGGGATTATACTATATCAACATATTATACTCTAGAGATAATTCGGTTAAGCAAGCAGAAGACTGAGATAGGTATATAATGTATATAAGTGTTTCTCAATCCCTAGAGTATGAGTATGTTACCAGGCTAAATATATACATGTATTGATCCAAAATTTACAAAGTACAAAAATGTAAATGTTCAACTAATCCTTATAGTCCATGTAATCCCGTCGATTAGTACAAGGTCTACATAGACCCACCTGATAGCTGGACATAGGAGAATTCCTCCACCTCGTCTATGAAATCCTAATTAGCAGCGTCGATATCGTCACCACCTGCATCTACAAAAAAGTTTGGTTGGTGTTTTAAAACATTGTCCCAGAGTGGGAGTGAATGATCAACTCAGTGGTACTATAACACAGAGGTTAACATGTTATTAATTCAGTCAAGCAGTAACGATAAAGCAGTACAACAGTCATTTCCTAAGTACTCTTGTTAATGTGAAAATGTTATGCTATATTGATGCATGCCCTCACCTGCACTCCCATTACGACATCATCTCACGATCACGCATGTCAAACTCCCTAAACTTATGCTTCCTCGCCAAAGCATATGTAATGCGGTGCATGATCATGTTAGCCAAGTAATTATTTAGGCTTATTCATACAGCAGATTCGGGAAGCTAAGGTACCTCCCTTTATATCATTTACCCAAATGATGATCCATCTAGGGTCGTCAGTCCTACTTAATCATATACGATAGACAAGTTATAGGGTAACATCACCCCTGATTTAAAAGCAGTTGATAGGCAAGTTCGCGAGTTTCCACTCAAGGTCACTATAGAGAGGCTCGTCACCTCAGCGTAAGCCTAATTTATACTCGAGGTCACTACAGGAGGCTCGTCACCTGAACGTTGGCCGATAACTCCAATACAGTGTCCTGTACACCACCATATTCAGCTCACGAATTTGGGTTTCTCACTGGTCACTATGGGGACGCTTATCACCCCAGCGTAGGCCGACAGCTCGACCACGATGTCCCATACACCACCATGTCTGGCTCAAGAGTCTTAGTGGATCTTGGTACCATGGTTGAAACGAGCTTTACATTGGTAAGTAGTACCTTAGATTCAAGCAAGAGTGTTCATACATGGTAAACATATAAAGGCTAATCGGGGTGTAATGGCCCAGATTTTTGGCAACCTGGAGTTAAATGTCCTTAGGCAATGGGTAGATCCTGTTCACTCCCCAAGTATAGGGTTGTGATGTAGTAATAACTCGGTAAGATCGAGGTCGAATCCCATGAGGACTGGTCGTCACAATTCAAATCTGTGATTCTCCTTAACTAATCCAACAATTAATGTAGCGAATTACTAACACAAATTTGTGGAAAATAACTATTGAGAATAAGGAAGAAAATTCAACCAGAGAGAGCACTAGGACTTTCGAATCCACCCCTAATTATCCTAACCCTTGTTTTGTCTGTTAATTCACTTTAATTTAGATTGATCCAACTTATCTAGAGAAAGCACAATCTGTGTCCTTAAACGGGCATACAGATTGTCTAATTCCTTCAAGCAATGCCATGAATAACATATCCCATGTCCAAATTGGGCATATGGAATATGCAGTTCAGTAAAGCATCCTGTCTCTTCCCCTATAGGAACCTGTTCATAATCAAACACAAGCACCTAGAATAAGCATCCAAACAACATCCATCCATAGACTCTGATCAAAGTTCATAGATGGAGAAGTATAGAATTTAAAATAATCAAGCACACTAGGGAAAGAAACAAATCAATCTAATTAAAGTAAAATCAACATAGAACAATGGATGTTCAAATTAAGGGTTTCATCTCAGCCCTAGCTGAGAGATTAGTTACCCATAAAATCCATTAAACAGATGGATAAATAAAATTCATAAAAAAACATCAAGCCAATTTCTCTCTTTCTTCTTTCTTCTCTTTCTTCTCTCCTTTGCTCTAGATCCGAATTCTCCACTTTTTCAATGCCCTTCCTCATGTTTTGCAACTCTTTTTATAGCTGATGGAGTGGCTGGAGTGGTGAAATTCGGATTTGGGAAGTATGTCGCACGCGCTAAAAAAAAACCTTTTCGCAGACCAAGTTCGGGACCTCAAAACACTATACTTTCCTCATTCAAATTCCAACAAACACCGTCCCTTAGGACTTTCTTGGGTCCTCTACATGATGGACGGTTCAGACCGCCATATGATCAAAGATGGTGGCCCACAACCGCCTGGGAAAACCGGATTTTCAAATTGTGCGAAACCTTTCGCACCCTTTCACTGTCGTGATCGGTGGGGCCCACAGAAGTATTTTCTGGAAAATCCACCCCGTCCATTGGATTCAGGACGAAATTTCAGTCAAGAATAGGTAGTTTTGAACGTCCATTGATGCGTCCCAGAGAAGAAAACACAAAAAGATCAGATTTGGACGTTGCAGAGCAGCCCTTTTGTGGCCTCTGTACCACACACATGTACACGTATGGTTGCAAAGTAGTAGCATGGTTTTGTAGTGCTCGAGCCCATCTTCAAGATGGACGGTTCAGATCGGCCGGATGGGACACGTGTAGGGCTCACAACCAACCGCAAAAAGGGACAGCGGTCCGTCCGTTCGCTGCCGTAAACGGCAACTGCCGTTGCTGGCGGGTGAGATTTTTGGAAGGCGCGGTCAGCGCTGCTGACCGGCTGACTTGGTTTGGTGCGGCGCCAACACACGTGCCGTTTGTTGCACACTCACATGCATGCGGGGTCCACTGAAATGTTCTTGAGAAATCTGATCCGTCCATCCTGTTTCCCGCATTATTTAAACCATCAAGACCAATTTTTAGGCAGTTCCAGATATCAGGTGGGCCTGAAATCAACGGTTTATGGGCTGATCTGTTAGTTGGGGCACTTCCCTAGTGATCCGAGAGCTGAAATTTGAAATGTACGGTTAATTTATGTCCCTAATCCCATGTATAAAGTTTCGAGCCAATTGGATAGAGGGAACCATGTGATCTTTCATTCTGGACCAGTTTCGGGCCTCTTTAAACGTGAACGGCTTGATTTCCTCGGGTCCCAGGCATGTAAATTCTTCAGTATTGGTCCTCTGAGGTTCATCCCGTGCTCTGGTAATTCCGGAGAGTCAAATCCATGCTTTAAACATCATTTTTCAATACACGCTCCTGATTTCATCTTGTAATAAAAACACAATTAAAATATGGCATTAAGCATTATCATGTACGTAAAATCAGGTAATAGTCGGGGTCTAATATGCAATATTCGACCCTCATCACAACCCCCAACCAGCATTTTGCTAGTCCCGAGCAAAACATGCGAAAAATAATTTCAGAAATAAAAGACAATTCCTGTAAATTCAAGTGACAAGTGAACAGATAGCTGAGATGTGAAAATCTAAGATTCATGACTGGTATGTGGAGTTTTTCTCTTGGAATCAAGCTTACAGTAAACTTCATAATCAAGTTCAAAACATTAGTCCATCAATTAGAACATTCATAAACATTGAGTTCCACGAGTGTAAAGTATAATCTTGACTTACAATCATTAAGAGATCCAATTGTCAATTTCATGATATCATTACTAATTCATAACAATCAAAACTTGAAACCAACACTTATCTCACAGATGAACTTTTCATGTTACCATCTTTTGATTTTCTTTACGAGCAGTAACGCAGCTGAGGGAAATCAAATTCTCACCTATAGGGAGCAAACCTATGGCGAAAACTTGTCGCTTAAATTATTATTTTTTTCATATGTCAACTATGGAGAATCAAATCCACACCTATAGGGAGCAAACCTATGGTGAAAACTTGTCGCCTAACTCTTTTAATTCTTCTTTATAAACTGACGTTAACAAATTTCTCAGGCTGGTTCCTTTCATGCCTAATGATTACCAAGTTACCATTTAATATCGAACTGAAAACTTAATGTGTAAGTGAGATATGATATGGGAAATCATGGCTCAATCAATGTTTACACCTTCTAATCATGGATTAACAATTCAAAATTGACTGTGAAATCAAGCAGATGGCTAAATCCAAGAGTCATAAGTTACCCATCACGTATCTTATAATGTAAAAATCACAACTATCCTTCAAAATCACATTGAATTCAATAGAAATTTCAGAAAAAATTTTAAAATTTTCACAAATTTTGCTCAAGACCAAGAAAATACTGATTAGGTAACCTAATCTCCCACCCCCAACCTAAAATCTACATTGTCCTCAATGTAAAAAAAATAAACATGCAATGCATATGAGACAACGAAAATAAAAGAGGAGTGATGGAAAGATAGTACCTGAATGGAGAATCAAGAAGCTTTCTCAAAAATAGCAACATAAAAGCAGGTCAGCACAAGAGAGATATCAACAAAAACAAAAACAAAAATAAAAATAAATAAAATCTAAAAAAAATCCTACCTATACCACTTTCGCAGTACTCGATTGCATTTAGCGTATGCAACAAGCCTTTAAACCCCTAGGTTACCCCTAGTGGACGAGTTGTAGTCTCGTGAGGGTTTGCGTAATGTTACCCACAAACATTGAAGTAACTAACTAGAAAAAAAAAACATAAAACAAAAGAAATGCTGGGTTGCCTCCAGGAGCGCTAAGTTTAACGTCTTCACCAGACAAGAACAGACCATGAATTCATTAATCTTTAAGACCATGGTCCGCCAAAGAACTTACCTCAACACGTGGTTAACCAATCCCAGACAAGTAATGCGAGTTCCCATAAATCAAGTGCTATCCGAAATGAGGTAATTGACACTATCATCAAACAATTTAAGGACTTCCGCTCGAACAACTTCTTCCATGTTAAGATCATGCTTCCTTTGTATTTTACGTGACATTTCCACAAAGATGATCCTTACATACTTGTGGGGCACACTCCTTGTATTTCGCTATCTTCCGTTCAATGGTCGCCTTATATGTTCGAAGAACATTAAGCAACTTGTTCTCTTTGCCTTCTCGAGTTAGAAGCTGTCTTTGTCGGGAAGAGTCTCGGAGGGATGAAGAGGTTCCACTTTCGCTCTCCATTTTTCAGTCTCCAATATAGGAGTAGAGTCGAGCAGTGCATTGACTTCGTGGATGGGACTATCTATGTCGAAATCCATGCCATGTTGTGCTAAGCAGGTCTCAAGAGGATCTTCAAAAGATGTACGGAAGGAGTCCTGCACAAGGCTCTCGATCATGTCCACTTCAAATATGTCATCCAAATCATGGATTGTTGTCCTGCATTAAAAACATTGAGTTTAATATTCATGTTACCAAAGGACAACTTCATAACTCCATTTCGACAATTTATAATAGCATTAGATGTGGCCAAAAATGGACGACCCAAGATGACTGGGATCTGACTATGAGCATTCTGGATAGGCTGAGTATCTATAACTATGAAATCCACTGGAAAATAGAATTTATCAACCTGGATTAGCACATCTTCAATAATACCCCGGGGAACCTTGACAGATCTATCAGCCAGTTGTAATGTTACCTTAGTCGGTTTCAACTCACCAAGTCCTAGCTGCTCATAAACCGAATAAGGTAACAAATTAACACTCGCCCCTAAATCGAGTAATGCCTTCCCAATCTTATGATCTCCTATGCCGCAAGAAATGGTGGGAGCTCCTGGATCCCTAAATTTAGGAGGAGTGTTATGTTGAATCATGGAGCCGAGCTGCTTTGCCAGAAGACTTTCTTATGAACATTTCGCTTACGCTTTTGAGTGCATAAATCTTTAAGAAACTTAGCGTAAGGAGGGACTTGCTTGATGGCATCAAGTAACGGAATGTTGACTTGCACTTTTTAAACACATCCAGGATTTCATCAAAGTTATTTCTTTTCTTCATTGGTGCCGACGTTGAGGAAATGGTGCTTTGGGCACGTAGGGTGGCACATTAGTGGTTCCCTGGAGAGTCGAGAGCTTTTGAATTTTGGATGCATTGGTGTGTCTCTCTCGCTTCATCTTGATCTTCCGCTTTAGAATTTGATTCATCCCTAGGCATCTCTATTCTCGTTATCAACTGTTTGCGACGACCTAAGGGTAGTGATCGATTTGGCTTGCTCATGATATTGTCCTTGGTTAGAATTAGAGCCAATCTCATCGTCCCTTTGGATTAGCCACAGGTTGACTAGGAACTTGCTTTCTCTCTCTCACTCAATGTGGCAGCTAGTTGACCCATTTGTACTTCCAGCTTGGCAATGGATTGCGCATTTGCATGTAAGCTTTGCTTGGTTGGCTAGTAAAGTTTGTTGGGTGTCTTTTTGGAATTGGAGAGAACTCTGCATAAAAAGATGGAGTGTATCCTCAAGAGATGGTTTCCGTGATTGTGAAGGGACTTGTTGATATTGCGGAAACTGTTGGAGTTGTTGATTGCCAGCTTGAGGGTAAGGTTGCATGGGAGGATTTCCAGATGGTCCTCCTTGTTGTGGCCCTTTTGCCCAAGAAAAATTTGGATGCCTAGCCCAACCTGGGTTGTAAGTGTTTGAGTAAGGATCATTCCCAGGTTTCTGAAAGGTGTTCAAAGCATGAACTTGTTCAGAGAGGAATTCTGGAAATGCTGTACCAGATGGGCAAGATTGCGTAGGATGGGTAGAACTAGAACATATGGCACAAGCCTCGGCTTGAGTTGTTTGTGGAGGTCCATTATGTAACATCAGAGCATCAACCTTCTTTGTCAGGCCATCAATCTTGGCATGGAGATCTGGTGTGACTCCTATCTCATATATGCCACCTCTCTTTTGTGGTTGGGAACTTCTTTCACCTCTATCTGAATAGTCCCATTGCTGGGAATTTTCACACAAGGTTTCAAAGAATTTCCATGCTTCGGTATCGCTTTTGGTCATGAAGGACCCTCCACTGGTGGCATCAACCATGCGACGGTTCGGGGTGTCAAACCGTCATAAAAGTATTGCACTTGTTGCCACTTCTCAAAACCGTGGTGTGGACATTTAAGAAGCAAGTCCTTCCATCTTTCCCAACATTCATGAAAGTGCTCTCCCTCTTTTTGTGTGAAATTAGTGATTTCTCTACGGAGAGCATTAGTTTTGTGAACAGGGAAGAACTTGTTTAAGAACTTTCTAGACAATTGGTCCCATGTAGTGATAGACCCAACTTCTAGAGAATTCAACCATGCTTTCGCCTTATCCTTCAAAGAAAAAGGAAACAGGCGAAAGCATGGTTGAATTCTCTAGAAGTTACCTAATCAGCCCTAGCTGAGAGATTAAGGGTTAGGATAATTAAGGGTTAGGATAATTAAGGGTTAGGATAATTAAGGGTAGGATAATTAAGGGTTAGGATAATTAAGGGTTAGGATAAACAAGGGTTAGGATAATTAAGGGTTAGGATAATTAAGGGTTAGGATAATTAAGGGTTAGGATAAACAAGGGTTAGGATAATTAAGGGTTAGGATAATTAAGGGTTAGGATAAACAAGGGTTACGATAATTAAGGGTTAGGATAATTAAGGGTTAGGATAATTAAGGGTTAGGATAATTAAGGGTTAGGATAAACAAGGGTTAGGATAATTAAGGGTTTCATCTCAGCCCTAGCTGAGAGATTAGTTACCCATAAAATCCATTAAACAGATGGATAAATAAAATTCATAAAAAAACATCAAGCCAATTTCTCTCTTTCTTCTTTCTTCTCTTTCTTCTCTCCTTTGCTCTAGATCTGGAATTCTCCACTTTTTCAATGCCCTTCCTCATGTTTTGCAACTCTTTTTATAGCTGATGGAGTGGCTGGAGTGGTGAAATTGATTTGGGAAAGTTGTCGCACGCTGCACAGAAAAAAACCTTTTCGCAGCCAAGTTCAGACCTCAAAACACCATACTTTCCTCATTCAAATTCCAACAAACACCGTCCCTTAGGACTTTCTTGGGTCCTCTACATGATGGACGGTTCGAGATCGCCATATGATCAAAGATGGTGGCCCACAACCGCCCGGAAAACCGGATTTTCAAATTGTGCGAAACCTTTCGCACCCTTTTCATTGTCGTGATCGGTGGGGCCCACAGAAGTATTTTCGGAAAATCCACCCCGTCCATTGGATTCGGGACGAAATTTCACCAAGAATAGGTAGTTTTGAACGTCCATTGATGCGTCCAGAGAAGAAAACACAAAAGATCAGATTTGGACGTTGCAGGCAGCCTTTTGTGGCCTCTGTACCACACACATGTACACGTATGGTTGCAAAGTAGTAGCATGGTTTTGTAGTGCTCGAGCCCATCTTCAAGATGGACGGTTCAGATCGGCCGGATGGGACACGTGTAGGGCTCACAACCAACCGCAAAAAGGGACAGCGGTCCGTCCGTTCGTCGCCAGTAAACGCAGAATCGCCGTTCTTTGGCGGGTGAGATTTTGGAAGGCGCGGGCCGTCGGCTTGACCGGCTGACTTGGTTTGGTGCGGCGCCAGCACACGTGCCGTTTGTTGCACACTCACATGCATGCGGGGTCCACTGAAATGTTCTTGAGAAATCTGATCCGTCCATCCTGTTTCCCGCATTATTTAAGCCATCAAGACCAATTTTTAGGCAGTTCCAGATATCAGGTGGGCCTGAAATCAACGGTTTATGGGCTGATCTGTTAGTTGGGGCACTTCCCTAGTGATCCGAGAGCTGAAATTTGAAATGTACGGTTAATTTATGTCCCTAATCCCATGTATAAAGTTTCGAGCCAATTGGATAGAGGGAACCATGTGATCTTTCATTCTGGACCAGTTTCGGGCCTCTTTAAACGTGAACGGCTTGATTTCCTCGAGTCCCAGGCATGTAAATTCTTCAGTATTGGTCCTCTGAGGTTCATCCCGTGCTCTGGTAATTCCGGAGAGTCAAATCCATGCTTTAAACATCATTTTTCAATACACGCTCCTGATTTCATCTTGTAATAAAAACATAATTAAAATATGGCATTAAGCATTATCATGTACGTAAAATCAGGTAATAGTCGGGGTCTAATATGCAATATTCGACCCTCATCAGATCCTAACCCCTTATGAACCTCTTAAACCTCAAATCCTTTAGGAATTAGACAAAGTTAACTAAGTGCCAAACTAGATTAGCTACGAAATCCACACTAATCATTTTAAATACGATCTATAAGTCCCAAAACTTGTAGAATCATTGACGTTAGGTTACCCTAAAATTTAAGATCAATCTCATTACCCAGCTACTCTTGGGAGCACATTGAAACTCCATATAAGATCTAGACCTCACATCAGAAGTCCAATTAATGCAAAGTTAAACAGTTAGGACCGCCTTGCTGGGCTTAGCAACCATCTCAGAAATCAAATCCAGATAGTGTCCCAGTGCTATTCGCTTGAGCTCGGAGTGAAGTGTGTGAGAAACGTGGATATTTTAAAACTAAATATCTAAATTTAAGTGATCTGAGGCTGGTCACTTGTGAGCTTGATATAAGCAATCAGACTGTCAGAATCTGACCCAAATACACCCTCGAATCAGGGGAAATTTCATACACATGTCCATGTACTTGTAACCCTGATCGAGTTCCGGTGACCATTGAACTGAAACTGGTCCGCCACGTGTGATCTGTAAATTCGATCGGACCGAAAACGTAACTCGACCTAGATCCAATGTCTGTGAGCTTAAGTCCGACCTTTGGCTCAAGGGGGGCTTCCAAAAGTGCTCCGTTGAGACGGAACTGTCTGTATTTGGACATAACCTAAGTATACCTTGGCCATGGGCCTAATTTGGTGAGTTTTAGGCCTATATAAGGACCTTAAACCCTCTCTCATTCTCACCATACGAATTTGAGAAAACCTAGGAGAGAGAAGAGAGAAAAGATAGAGAAAGTGTGAGAGAAGTGGGAGCATCTCCCTGCCACTCTACCCGCTGCTATACAAGCTTAACCATCCCTTTCTAATCATTTTCCCGACGATTCTGACTTCGTTCTTAGGTAAGAAAACCTGACCCTAATCTGTTCTAGGCTTTCTATTGTTGCGGGTAGCGAAATAGCTAACCTATTTCGTGATTCAGGTTGTTATACCATCGTTAACAAAGACCTAGAGTCTCTGTCCAATTCGTTACAATTCTACGGCATAAGGTGCGGACTTTAGACGTATAGGTTATGGTTTTTAATGCTTTCAATGTTAAATAATGATAGATTCATGATCTGGATGTTATTGCACATGTACAAATTACTGTCCATTTTATTTTTCGATTATATGTTAACTATGTTGAATATACTGTATTCCTCGTATTTGTAGAAAATACCGTACACGTATAAATTTTGAAAGTGTGTTTGCCATGATAAATGATTATATGAACATGCTATATATGAGTGTAATACTTACTCAGCAAAAGAATTCGCCCTAATACATGTTTTGGCTAATGTACGTTATGTATGTTAATAAGTGTATTCTAAGTGTTTGTGAAAATGCTTGTGTGAGTAAGTACTTAGATGATTGTGCTTTAGGTAGGTGTTGACATAGGATTCTCAACTACCTTAGTGATGTGTATGATTTCCTTCATGTAAGTGTTTAGTTTAATCACTTACTGGTTTATGAAACGTACGTGTTTGGATTTCCTGTTTGCATTGTGTTTTATAACATGCTTGTTAATATGTTTGAATTACTTGTTTATTTAATTCTACTCTGACTACTTTACATGTTTAAGTTGTATTCCGTAAAATCCATGAAGGGTAATGGGGGAGTGGTGTAACGATTCCGTACAACAGCCCTGACAGCCCTAAGCGGACAATATCAGGCGTTGATTGTGTGGTTTGAAATGTTAATCAATTACTGCTTTAACTATCTGTAACTGAATGTGATTGAGGCTAATGTATAGTCCAGGCAATCGGTAATGGGCCTTGAGTTCGTGGCTGAGATTCATTCACCACGAAGGACGTGTTTGATGAACCTGAGCCGTACGTCGGTTGTCGGCAGTGGTTAGGACACGCGAAGTGCTTATGCACTTAATGTCGTTTAACTTGTCTTGCGCTTGAGCTAGCCGAGCTCGTCAAGTAACCCGATCTGTCTAATATATGTTCACCATGTTTGGATGCTACTGCTTAAACCTAAGGTATCAAACTTACCAGTACAACCCCGTTAACCTTGGTACCTCGATTCACTAAGACTCATGAGCTGAGCATGGTGGTATGGGACACCGTGGTCGAGCTGTCGGCCTACGCTGGTGCCATGTGCCTCCCCGTAGTGACCAGTGAGCAACCAGACTCATGAGTCGAATATGGTGGTATGAGACACTATATTCGAGCTGTCAGCCTACACTGTTTTAGTGAGTGATAGGGGAGTTGTGTAACGATTCCATGTAACAGCCTTGACAGCCCTGACCGTACCCGGTGTAGTGACCTCGAGCGTACTCTAAATCTGCGGAGAGGCGACAAGCCTTCCCGTAGTAAACAGAGTATAAACTAGGCCTGTATTGATAAGGTGATGGGAGAGTGGTGCAACGATTCAGTGTAACGGCCCTGACAGCCCTTGCAGCGACCTAGAAACATACCATCGTATGAGATTATCTAGGATTGACGACCCTAGAATGGATCATTATTTGGGAATGATATAAGGGAGGTACCCTAGTTTCCCAATACTGCTGCTTGAAATGGACTAATAATAACTCGGTAATCATACTCATCATCGCATTGCATGTGCATTGAGGGATGAACGCATGCCGCAGATGTAAGATGGTGTCGCATGAGGGAGTATGTTGGCGAGGGCATGCATCATTATTACATTTCATCCTTGCATTAATTACAGTACTTAGGAATGTTTGATTGTACTGCTTATCATTACTGCTTGACTGAATTGATAACATGTTAACCTATGCTTTTTTGTTCCACTAAGTTGATCACTCATTCCCATGTTACGGGACAGTGTTGTACACACCAACCAGACCCTGTTGTAGCTACAGGTGATGGTGATGCTTATGAGGCAGAGCTGGACTTTTGCGACGATGAGGATGCCTTCTTATATATGTTGTATTCTAGTGGCTTCATGCAAGCCGTGTCTTGATCGACGGAGTTACAGGGTTGATGATTAGATGCCATTACATTTTTTTTATATATATATTTTGGAGTTGCACATGTAATTATTTAACCTGGCAATGTTATCACACTCTGGAGACTCACCACAGTCTATATATTTTATATATATCTATCACAGTCTTCTGCTTGCAATTTAATTGTCTCTGGAGTATGATATGCAGTTTTGGTATAATCACATTCATGTTTCAATGCTCTCATCATAATCATCATTGTCTATGTTGCATAAGTGATGCGTTGGAACTCGGGAACTGAGCTTTGCTCGACCCCCGATTTTCAGAGCGTTACAAGATCGTATGAGAGCATGATTTGGGTTAAATCTGACCTGGGTTATGCTCACACGATGCACTCTGACTTAAGAGGGAGCGACGGAACATAGAAACTGACTTAGGATTTTTCCAGATTCATCGAACGGCAAAACCGACCGAAATTGACCATTGAGATTGGGCCCGTACACACCCATGATCATGCGAAATCATCCCGAATCACTTCTAGACCGTCAAACGACAGGTTTAGATCACATCTCACCCCATTCCAGCTGTTAGAAATCGGTACATACAGGTATGTATCAAAAACATCCCAAAACTACCCGAAACGACCTAAGTCACCTCTAGGCCGTCAGTCGACAGGTTTGATTCGTTCCCTAAAAAAGAATTTCCTTAGGTTGTGAGTCAACCACAACACCTTACACTTAATCTCAAAGCCTAAAACCCCTTTTTATCCAATTCCTTCAAAATCTCACCCTCCACCACTGTATTCTTCATTTCTTTTAAGCACATCCATAATACACACCAATCCTAGGGTATAAATGATGAAGAACAATACTGAAAATGAAACTTACCATAAATAGGAAATAAATGGATAAAATGGGTTTTGACCCTTAAGCTTTTGGAATATAACTAAATAAATGGTTCAGTTGGATAAATTACCGCCTCCTACCCCAAAATCATATGCTACACGTCACATGAACTTATTCCGGTTTACAAATTGGCCCCAAAAATGCTTCAAATGGAGTCGGGGGCCAAACAGAGCACTTATAGGGGGACCCAGGGTGGACCCAAGTCCCACTTCTTTTTGGGACCTGGGGGTCAAGAGGACCTCGCCCAAATGGCGAGGCATCGCCAACCACTCTAGAGAGTGGCGAGGCCTCTCTGATTTTCGTGCCCGGCCAGGCGGGTCGGTCGAGCTAATGATGTTTGGGGGTTGTGGGACCACCCTAATATAGGGTCCATCCCCTAAACACCTACCTCCTTCACAAAGTGCCCCCTCAAGCTCTCCTTTCTCTTCCAAGTTGTTGTTTACTCTCTCAAATCTCCCTTCCGTCCACCCATTTCGTCATTCCCTTGCCAAACACGCACACGATCACTGTTTTCTGCCATAGCTAACTTCCAACCTCTTCATTTTCTCTCATTTAAGCTCCTACACCCCCCTTTGAAGCTCAAAATCGTGTAAGGTCTCTAACTTATCTCAACTCTTCCTTTTCTTTCTTTAATCCTTGTCATTTGGGCCTGTACAACCTTTATTGAGGCTCAAATTTATGGAGAACCAAAGACTCCAGCCCCTATTCCCCCTTATCTTCACTTTTCCATGGCTCTATTCGAGCTTATTACGACAGTATTTTCGATTTCCACCTTCCTCTCTCTCATGGGAAAGAGAAAGCGTACCCCTCATCCATCGCCAGACTCGAATGTCGTTGTTGGTTGTTGCTGTGTTAGGATCTTTGTGTTTTCATGTTGATGGAATGTGTAGAATGTTTGACTGGTTGGAGTTGTACATGACAATTGTGAACTCCCTCCACCCACCCAACATTACTTCTCTAAACCCATCTCTTACTCCTCTTGGCCCCATCATTTCACACCTATATGGGCACAACGATCCCTATTTTTGTGTCCCATGACTTTCACAACCTCCAAATGTTGGGACGTGTAGGGCCCGTTCGGCCAACTGCATTAGGTGAGTTTAAGGTGGATAGAATTGTAAAGGTAACAATAAATGTATGTGTAGGGTATGGTCCCTAGATTGGATGTATCCCATATTTTCCAATGCTATATTTAGAATGTATGCAATGAGAAGTATATCCCAGGTTTTTCTTTCAAATTACACTTAGCAATTCCTCATCATGGGATATGGAAATCCCATCTCACACTTTCCAACACAAGACTCATTTTTCAAAGCCTATAAAATTAATCCCCACCCACCCTCCTACCAAACATGCCACTCCCAAATCCCAAAGTGGGATTAGCAATGAAAGCCCATTTAATACAACTTAAGACCACTAGCCAAATAGGCCATTGGAGTTTTGGACCTAAGTGGTGTTCCTAGATTCGAATGACCTAACAGTATGGGAAATCCAATAAATCGATAACGTGAACCCTAGATTGATAACGTGAACCCTAGGACCTTCTTAGCTAGTATGGACATGTGTGTAGTGCTCGAGCGTAGTTAAATTCAAGTTCGGGCAACTCGATTCCAATCAGACAACGCTTGACTCTAAGCGATAAAACAATTTCCCTTATTTAAAATGGTATGCAATCATCTAGTGTAGAAGTATAGACTTTGGATCACAACTAGTAGATTACCGCTACTCATACATTGCGACTAGGCTACTGGTTAGACTAAAGAATGTAAAAGATTCATTATGCTAAGATAATTGAAAGATAAATTTCGTTAGTTGGCTTGATTAGGTTGGAGCGAGACCTCATTCCTTCGTTGAATCCCCTTGGTACTCACCGGCTCATTTAATAACTCTTAGGAAGGTTGTAAGACGTAGAAACTATTCATGCTCATAGAAAACTTATATATCCATTGGATTTAATGTTAGGTCAAATCAATACAACCCTTAGAAATTGCCTTCCCAAAGACTTATTATAATTGGGAACACGGAGTAGAGGAACTATATCTATAAGTGAGGTATTCGCGGTTTGAGTTGAATTCTCAATCCTGGTAGTGACCAATGAACCCTATGCTCTGATCAAGCAGAAGGTCGGGATCAACTATGATTAAGAATTGATACGACAATTTTCTGTCCTAGCTAGGCAGAAGGTCCATGTATCCGACTCAGACCCACTACACAACTTTCCTTTCGTGTTGGCCCGACCACTTACAACCAAAAGTTTATAACGTCGTCTTTGAGAAGTATTAGGAGTATATAGCCGATAGAGACTTTGTCTTTTAGGCCTAAGGAGTTGCCCAAATGGGTAACAGACAGTTAGGAATTAGGTCCCAAATTACATGCCATGTCGACATACATATTGTGCATATGAACGTAGAAAGATAGCCTGTCTGTTAAGCTAGACATGATTAAATAGGATAAGTTTGGACCATGATAAAACTCCTTGGTAGAATTAGGCCTCTTGTCCCAAACTCACACCTGTCCCTGAATCAACCACAATACCCATCATCTTTAGCTCCTTTCTATAATCATAGGTACCAATGCTATAATACGCATCATCGATGAAAGGAAGTATCCCATTTCTTGTCAAGGATAGGTCCTAAATTGCACCTTGTTCCGACATACGAATCAGGACATAGATCTTGAACCCTGGAGGTAGAAATAAATTTTTAAGGGGGATAGAACATTATGAGTATGATCTAGTTAGGTCAGCTAATACACCTCTTTGATCTGGGTGGCACAGCGAAAATGTGGTGGACCCCTACCCCATTGGCCCAGGATCGAATGGAATTGATCCAGACTGTACGTAAAGATAGGCTACTACATAGGATCTGAATCTTCCTTAGAATGTAAAGCAATTAGGGTTCAAGTGTTAAACAATTTCATATTACAGAATAGGCCTAACAATGGGTACGAACCGAATTACAATAACTAAGATCAACGTATCTACAACTGTGATCGTTGAATATGAACATAATAGAAGCCTGTTCTACTATGAGAAACCGTTTTAGGATGATCTAGTAAGATTTCATTAACCATTTCCTTGGACATAGATAATAATGAGGATTCTCTTTGACCAAGACCTAAAGGGTAACCTGAGAAATAGGACATTTGAACCTTTCAGTGATGGGCATTCCTTAAGTTTTTAGAGTGATCGGTCTATGGAGTTACTGAAATATAAACTGCGAAGCATTCGTGGCTTGACCCAATTCTCAATCTGGGCAACTACCAACGGACTCACTGCTTGACGAGCAGAAGACCAGGAGTCACCAGGACTAGGAAGGGATACGAAGAGCTTTCTACCTTGGCCAGGTAGATGATTGATGTATCGGGATCAAGCCCACTATAACCGTCTCTCCGTGTTGGTCAAACATTGAAAACAGCTATCTTACTCTCAACAGATGGGAATCGCCGTCAAGACTCCAAATAGATAAAGAAATCCATTGTAGCAAACCATCAGGATATAAGTAAGAGATAAAAGAAATAAATTTTTAAGGGGGGTAGTGCCTAAAATGTACTAGACTAGCATGCACAATATACACCCTACCGCGCATATAAACATGAAATCAATAAGTCTTAAGCAAATGAAATAATAGAATTCTTACTTATTACCTTTAGCCAATTTCGAGGACGAAATTATTTTTAAGGGGGGAAGATTGTAACGCCCCAGATTTTTGCCAACCTAGAGTTAGATGTCCTTAGGCAAGGGGTAGATCCTAACCCCTTATGAACCTCTCAAACCTCAAATCCTTTAGGAATTAGACAAAGTTAACTAAGTGCTAAACTAGATTCGCTACAAAATCTGTACTAATCACTTTAAATACGATCGGCAAGACCCAAAACTTATAGAATCATTGACGCTAGATTACCGTAAAATCTATGATCAATCTCATTACCCAGCTACTCTCGTGAGCACATTGAAACTCCGTATCAGATCTGGACCGCACGTCGGAAGTCCGATTAACATGAAGTTAAACGGTTAGGACCGCCTTGATGGGCTTGACAACCATCTCGGAAATCAAATCCAGATAGTGTCTCAGTGTTATTCGCTTGAGCATGGAGTGAAGTGTGTGAGAAACGTGGATATTTTAGAACTAAATATCTAAATTTAAGTAATTTGAGACTTGTCTCTTGTGAGCTTGATATAAGCAATTAAACCATCAGAATCTGACCCAAATACACCCTCAAAACAGGGGAAATTTCATACACATGTCCATGTACTTGTAACCCTGATCTAGTTCCTGTGACCGTTGAACTGAAACTGGTCTGCCACGTGCAATCTGTAAACCCGATCAGACCGAAAATGTAACTCGACCTAGATCCAATGTCTGTGAGCTTAAGTCCGACCTTTGGCTGAAGGGGGGCTTCCAGAAGTACTCCGTTAAGACGGAACTGTCCGTATTTGGACATAACCTAAGTATGCCTTGGCCCTGAGTCTAATTTGGTGAGTTTTGGGCCTATATAAGGACCTTAAACCCTCTCTCATTCTCACCATATGAATTTGAGAAAACCTAGGAGAGAGAAGAGAGAAAAGAGAGAGAAAGTGTGAGAGAAGTGGGAGCATCTCCCTGCCACTCTACCCCGCCGCTATACAAGCTTAACCATCCCTTTCTAATCATTTTTTTTACGATTTCGGCTTCGTTCTTAGGTAAGAAAACCTAACCCTAATCTGTTATAGGCTTTCTATTGTTACAGGTAGCGAAATAGCTAACCTATTTTGTGATTCAGGTTGTTATATCATCGTTGACAAAGTCCTAGAGTCTCTGTCCAGTTCGTTACGATTCTACGGCATAAGGTGCGGACTATAGACGTATAGGTTAAGGTTTTCAACGCTTTCAATGTTAGATAATGATAAATTCATGATCTGGATGCTATTGCACATGTACAAAGTGCTGTCCGTTTTATTTTTCGATTATACGTTAACTATGTTGAATATACTGTATTCCTCGTATTTGTAGAAAATACCGTATACGTACAAATTTTGAAAGTGTGTTTGCCATGATAAATGATTGTATGAACATACTATATATGAGTGTAATACTTACTCGGCGAAAGAATTCACCCTAATACATGTTTTGGCTAATGTACGTTATGTATGTTGATAAGTGTATTCTAAGTGTTTGTGAAAATGCTTGTGTGAGTAAGTACTTAGATGATTGTGCTTTAGGTTAGGTGTTGAGATAGGATTCTCAACTACCTTAGTGATGTGTATGATTTCCTTTATGTAAGTGTTTAGTTTAATCACTTACTGGTTTATGAAATATATGTGTTTGGATTTCCTGTTTGCATTGTTTTTTATAACATGCTTGTTAATATGTTTGAATTACTTGTTTATTTAATTCTGCTCTGGCTACTTCACATGTTTAAGTTGTATTCCATAAAATCCATGAAGGGTGATGGGGGAGTGGTGTAACTATTCCATGCAACAGCCCTGTCAGCCCTAAGCGGACAATATTAGACGTTGATTGTGTGGTTTGAAATGTTAATCCATTACTGCTTTAAATATCTGTAACTGAATGTAATTGGGGCTAATGTATAGTCCAAGCAATTGGTAATGGGCCTTGAGTTGGTGGCTGAGATTCATTCGCCACAAAGGACGTGTTTGATGAACCCGAGCCGTACGTCGGTTGTCGGCAGTGGTTAGGCCACGCGAAGTGCTTATGCACTTCATGTCGTTCAACTCATCGTACTCTCGAGCTAGCCGAGCTCGTCAAATAACCCGATCTGTCTAATGTATGTTCACCATGTTTGGACGCTACTGCTTGAACCTAAGGTACCGAACTTACCAATGCAACCCCGTTAACCTTGGTACCTCATCCATTAAAACTCATGAGCTGGGCATGGTGGTATGGGACACCGTGGTCGAGCTGTCGGCTTACGCTGGGGCCATGGGCCTCCCCGAAGTGACCAGTGAGCAACCAGACTCATGAGCTGAATATGGTAGTATGGGGCACTATATTCGAGCTGTCGGCCTACACTGTTTTGATAGGTGATAGGAGAGTGGTGTAACGATTCCGTGTAGCAGCCCTGACTGTACCTGGTGTAGTGACCTCGAGCATACTCTAAATCTGTGGAGAGGCGGCGAGACTTCTCATAGTAAATAGAGTATAAATTAGGCCTGTATTGATAAGGTGATGGGGAAGTGGTGCAATGATTCCGTGTAACAGCCCTGGCAGCCCTTGCAGCGACCTAGAAACACACCATCGTATAAGATTATCTATGATTGACGACCCTAGAATGGATCATTGTTTGGGAATGATATAAGGGAGGTACCCTAGTTTTCCAATACTACTGCTTGAAATGGACTAATAACAACTCGGTAATCATGCTCATCATCGCATTGTATGTGCCTGGAAGATGTGGAGCACTGAGGGATGAACGCATGCCACGGACGTAAGATGGTGTCACACGAGAGAGTATGTTGGCGAGGGCATGCATCATTATTGCATTTCATCCTTGCATTAATTACAATACTTAGGAATGTTTGATTGTACTGCTTTATCATTACTGCTTGACTGAATTGATAACATGTTAACCTATGCTTTATTGTTCCACTGAGTTGATCACTCACTCCCACGTTATAAGACAATGTTGTACACACCAACTAGACCCTGTTGTAGCTGCAGGTGATGGCGATGCTTATGAGGTGGAGCCGAACTTTTGCGACGACGAGGATGTCTTGTTGTATATGTTGTATTCTGACAGCTTCATGCGAGCCGTGTCTTGATCGATGGGGTAACATGGTTGTTGATTAGATGTCATTACATTTTTTTTATATATATTTTGGACTTGCACATGTAATTATTTAACCTGGTAATGTTATCACACTCTGGAGACTCACCACAATCTATATATTATATATATATATATATATCTATCACATTCTTCCGCTTGCAATTTAACTGTCTCTGGAGTATGATATGTTGTTTTGGTATAATCCCATTCATGTTTCAATGCTCGCATCATAATCATCATTGTCTATGTTGCATAAGTGATGCGTTGGAACTCGGGAGCTGAGCTTTGCTCGACCCCCTATTTTCAGGGTGTTACATGGGATATTTGACAAGTTCGACTGGTACAAGCGCACGCTCAATTAATCAACATGGACCACATATGAACTCCTCGTAGCCTAACCACTGTACGACTCAGATTCATCAAACATATCTGTTGTGGCGAGACTAGTTCAGCCACTCGATCGAAAGCCGTTACTAATTGCCTAGACTATGTAGTAGTCTCAATCATACTCAATGCAATAGGCAGTCACATGTGATAATCATAATAGTATTTAGCAAAAAATTTAAATACAGTAATCATTTGAGCATTTTATCAAACACATAAAGCATGTTACTATACATAGGCATTTTCATACATAAATCATAGGCATTTTCATACATAAATCATGTATGTGAAATTAAGGTTACATGAAGGAATTTATAATATAAATAAGGTAGTTGAGAATCCTATCTCAACACCCTTAACAATAACAATTCATCAAACAATTATTCATTCAGACATTTTATCAAACGCTTAGCCTACACATTACTACATACATGCCCTGACTTGGTTATAGCATATATTATAGCAAATCCTTTCATAAAGGAGTTTTTGTACATACAAAAAACATGTATTCTAGACTAATAGTCATGGCAAGTACAAATCATAATAGTAATTTTATTCAAACATTTCAATAAACACGTAGAATGCATTATATATTCACATAGTTCACGCACATGTATGATTTATCGAATACATCGTAACTAAGATCATATGGTGGCAAACAAGTTAGAAATAAATTATTAAATGACATTGAACGCCTTGAAAATCATAACCTAAATGTTTATAGTCTGCACCTTTCATTGTTTTGCTCATTTCGAACTCGGTTCGTACACTACGCTCCTGTCTATAGAACAACGACTACCTAAATGATGAAACAGGTTAGTTATTTCGCTGATTCCTCTATTTGGATTCCTAAAACAAGATTAGGGTTAGGATTTTGTATCCAAATCTAAGTTAGAATCGACAGTGTAGTAATGGTGGGGAGGTGAATCAACACGAGGAGCAGTGGGAATGAATCCCTGCAACGATCTCCTAAACTCCTCTCTTCTCCTCACTCTTTTCTCTCTTCTCTCTCCTAGGGTTAGGAAAATTCCTATGGAATGAGATAGGGGTGGTCTAAGGGCTATATATAAGCTTAGAAGTGGTGTAAATGGCCCCAAGGCCATGATATACTTAGGTTATAGCTAAAGGGTGTCTGTTTCGGGCAAACGGAGCTCATTTGGAGGTCCATTGCTCGCATACGACCTGGAGCAAGTTCCCTGACAATGGATCTACGCCAGGTTAAGATTTCGATCCGATCGGATTAGTGGATCGATCGTGGAGGACTTGTTTCAGTTCAACGGTCATCGTCACTCGATTAGGACCACAAGTATACTGACATGTGTAGGGAAATTTACTTGATCTAAGGGTGTGGTTGGGTCAGAATTTAACCGTCTGAAACCTTAAATTTGGCTTGCAAGTGAACGGTCCAATTCACTTAAATTTGAGTTCATTTTCTAGATATATTTGTGTTTCTTACACACTTTACTCAGGGCTCTAGTTGTGCATTTTTGGATACTATTTGAGCTCGATTCCACGATGGTTGTTAAGCCCAGTAAGGTGGTCATAATCGCATAGTTTTATGGTTATCAGACTTTCGACGCGCAGTCCAGGTCCGATACGGAGTTTCAATGTGTTCCCGGGAACAACTGGGTTTTGAGGCTGATCCTAGGTTTTTAGGAAATGTTAAGTTAGCGATTCTAATGGTTTTAGGTCTTACAGTTCGTATAGATAGTGGTTCGAGCTAATTTCACTGATTATTTGGTTTAGTACTTAACTAATTTTCATCTAATTTCTAAAAGATTCAGTCCTTAGTGATTTCTGTCTAAGGTGGTACTCGGGTCTTTGCACCAATTTTTTCGAGACGTTATATACAGCCTGTACCCCTTCACACTACCACCATAGCCGACAAAGATGTATTTTTTAGCCATTTGGTCCAGCTTATCTCTCAACTAATGGTATATGAGAGTAAGCATCGCAACCAAATACTCATAGTCCCGAGTAGTCTACTTGCTAACCACTCCATACTTCCTCTTGAATTTTACATTCAATGGATGTAGAAGGGAACTGATTCACCAAGTAACAAGCCATGTTAAAGGCCTCAGTAAATAATTCCTTGCCCAACCCAGCATTACTGATAATGCATCAGGCCCTCTACAAAAGAGTTTGATTCATTCGCTGAGCCACCCCGTTTTGCTCTAGTGTGTGGCGCACTGTGTTGTGCTTCACATTCCATTCATCTTTGTAATACCTATTAAATTACCCATAAGTGAATTTCCCATCGTTATTTGTCCTTAATACATTCACCTTTCGCATTGTCTATTTTATACCATTGCTTTCCACTGCTTAAAGTTAGTAAAAACATCAGATTTATTTTTCATCAAATAAATCCACACTTTCCTGAAATAATCATTAATGAATGTAACAAACCATGACGACCCTCCACCAAAAATCATGGGCGATAGCCCCTATACATCATAATGCATGTAAGTGCGACAATGTGTAAAGCACATCTTGTTTGTTAAATTTCATTTAGACAAAATAGCTTATGAAGTGGCCTTCTAGTGTGGATCAAGATGGAAAGTTCAAGCTCTACTAAAGTTCAAGTCAAGTAGAAGATTAAGATGGAAAGTTCAAGTTTTACTAAGATCAAGATGGAAAGTTCAAGTTAAGTTCAAGTTCTACTAAAATTTTAGTAACATATCAAGCTCCATCAAGATATTCAAGCTCTATTAAAAAATCTAGTAGAAGATCAAGCCCCCATAAAGTTTAAGCATCCAATCTACTTCAAAGTTCAGTCATTTCAGGTATTATGAACCCTAGAAAGACCTTAGGTTTAGGTACTTTCAAATTTTACTTTAAATGGGCTTTTATGCTTATAGTTAGATACGGTTCTACTAGTCTAAGTTGTGGCTCGACTAGTCTAAGAATTTTCAACTAGTCCTAGTACAAATCGAAGAAAAAATAGATTTTCTTTTACACCTTCGACCAGTTGAGAAAGTTGCTCGACTTATTGAAGGTGGGCTTTCGACCAGTCGAGGGTTGCTCGACTCAAAGTCCAACAATTGAATCAGTTATGATTTCATGCACCCTCGACCAGTCGAAGACTATGCTCAACTAGTCAAACAGGGCCCTCAATCAGTCAAAGATCTATTTATCTTATCGCAATCAAATTTGAAAATTTGTTGGAACAGAATCTGGTTCTTAGACGAGTCAAAGCAACAACTTCTTTGCCTATAAATTGAGGCTTTCTCTCAATCTGAAAATATAATTTAAGTCTATTAAATCCTTCTACAAGAAAGAGAGAAGCCCCTGTTATATTTAAGCTATTGCATGATATTTATTAAATATTTTTAATAGCTTTTTGTTTAATTCATTGATCTCTTATTCTGTCAATTTCATTTTATAAAGAGAGTAAGTAGTTTCTTTTTTAGATCTTAAAGGAATTCAAACAAGTAGCCATTGGTTTGAATCTATTTAAAATCAATTTAGAACCTTGAAACCTTGTCTATATGACTGAACATTGAATGATCTACATTCAAGAGAAGTGGTTCTATGGCAACATCGACAGATACGTCTTCAAAGGAGAAGATAAGTATATAATTCTTTTGTATTTTGGTTTTATTGAGATAACAGGAAAATCTCATTTGGTTTTCCTGAGATTGCCAGAAAATCTCAGTGAGGGGTTTTTTCATTTGTAATAGCCTGCTAAAATCACAATTGTATCAGGTTTTAAGGTGTTCCTGAAAACCTTATTTATAGTGAAAGCCAATATCATGCGGAGAGTGATTATCGGGAGTGGAGTAGGTGTGACTATTTGAGAACAATTGTTGACACACTAAACCACTATAATTCGTGGTGTTACGGTGAATGCCTTTGATGTTTATGTGGTGAATGGTTGTAATCTCTTTAAGTTAAGTGGTGAATGCTTGTAATAGTTTAGTTTTTATTAACTGTTGCTTGGTTTGGAATTTTGATTCTTACAAGTTTCGTGAAATAAGGTTGTCCTACCTAAACTTGTTTGGGTGAAGGTTGTCCAACGAATCAATTTAAATCAACGTTTCAATACTAGTGTAATCAAGACCTCTGATTTATTTATTATTTATGTACTTTACTGAATTATTTGACATAGTCCTAATAACACTCCCCCCCCCCCCCCCCCAAGGACTGTTTAAACTCTCTTTTTCAATGCACATAATCAATAACACCCTTATAAACATGTTTACCAGACATAAAAGATAACATTAAATTTTTATCATATAAATAATGCTCATATATATTAAAATCAACACTTTTAAGAGACTGGAATTAAACAACGATCAGAAGTACCTTTATACCCCACTTGCTCATGTGGCCCAAGCATGCATGCCACATATGTGCAAACATGGAATCTACTACAGATGCTCCAACTCCACCTGATGAAGTGCTTCTGATCAACTTGTAAAGATTTTTATTCCTCTGTGCCTTGATGACTGAGTACCCCCTTTGAAACTTTAAGGACACAATCAAACCCAATGAATTTGCTTCCTTGAATCAGGAACGTGTCTCGCATAGGTCAAGATCTGCTTAATGCCATCAAACATCTTAATGCGCACCAATTCAACACAAACTACTTTACATGAATTATCATTGCCCATAAAGACCTGGCCACCATCGCACTCACTATAACTGGTGAATCAACTCCGATGAGGGGTCATGTGATACGAAGCCCCCGTATCCAGAATCCATTCTTCATTGAAGTACCTAGATTTTGATGCGATGAGCACGTCACTACTATTCGCTTCCTCACTGGATTCTGCAATGTTGGCTTCCTTAAAAGAATTTTCTAAATTCTCTTTTCTTGCCTTATGTAACACTCTGCAAATCGGCACCCGAGTATAGAACCCCGATCCCGAGTTTCCGAGTGTTAACCAATAAAATGCACGTGTGACCTCGTTTATATTCACAATCATTTTACTCACGAGCAATTAGAGTAGCACAATTCAAATTAGCATATCTAAAGCAAGGTACAGATAATAAAAATAAATAAATATGAGGTTGACAATAAAGATACAATTAAAATATGGTGTCCACCCAAATCGGAAATTATACAAGCTACAATATACATACTTAAGATGATTGGTGTAATTTTTTTTTTCTATTTGGTCCAATCCTCTGAAACACAACATCGGCAGTGCAAGCTACTTTAAGCTTACCCTTTTAAGATCTCGATAATACCTGCATCGATAATATCACCTGGTTGGCATTTTCAAACAACATTCTAGAGTGAGAGTGAGTGATCAACTCAGTGGTTCCATTAACTCTAAATTATGCATGTTATCAATTCCACTAACATAAGTAATGATAAAAGCAACTTAAACACCCAGTTCCTAAATACTCTTATTAATGCACATGCATGTTATATGAGATGATGCATGCCCTCACAATCCAACACTCCCTCATAAGCAACTCCAACACTACATTTGCAAATGCCAACACTCCCTCAACACGTAACCACAACTCCCAAGTCGCCACAACTTATGCTAATGCAATGCTATGAATGCTCATGTTAGTCGAGTATTTAATCAAGTTCGTTCATATAACAAGATTGGGAATGCTGAAACACCTCCATTTAATCAATGACCATATTTAGATCACTTGGCCCATGGCGGCCATAGTGGCTCTGAGCCTGCGATCCATTATCCAAATCTAAGTATCACCCATCTATCTCACAAATCATTAATTCTAAAGGTAAGGTATGATACCCAAAGGTGTGAGGATCAATTTAGTATGGGTCGTCACCCAAACACCGAGTATAATCAGTCAGTTCCGAGGCCTGGGCTTGTCACATAAAACCAAATCACCACAAGGAAAATGGCTCGTCACCCAATTCTGATCACACCTGGTCGTTTAAACGGTACTCTGGCACGGAACCATCAGCCGGGTAATTTGACGGGGGTCATTCGAACAATAATATATCACCTCTATTAGTGCTCGCTTGTCACTAAGGGAAGGCTCATCACCCCAGCGTAGGCTGACAACACTGACATAATGTCCCATACTACCATGCCTAGCTCCTGAGATTTGGAGATCATATTACTAAGAGTTATTATTGGCCTCTCTAGGGTATGGGGTGCTCTAGATTCAGTCATGTGTGATCATACATGGTTGACACACATGGTTGGTCGGTTGTTAGGTTAATTCGGTTGACTCGGACTAACTCTAGTGTAACTGGCATTTAGTGCAAGCATCTCGTATAGTCCGACTACTACCGGTTTTTCATGTTTGGCATGGATCAATCAGACTAGTATAGGGCACCTAACCCAATCGGGACCGCCCTCGTGGATTCGCAGTTTTGCTGGCCAACCGGACAATCCAGGTAGCCTTGGTCAATCAACCACACTAATTAATTAACTAACATGACTACATGGAGGGATGTAAATGGAAATTCAGAGAATTCCACTCTATTGGGCATTTTGTATAACATGTAGGTGGCATTACACTAAGCTAACAATTTATGGTAAGTGAGTGGCCATACAAGTGCGCTAGTTAGCAAGCATTCATCTACTCATTATATCAATCATCCATTGGCACTAATTTGCACAGATTCATCCATACGTTACTCAAATTAATAATCAACACCGGTTAGCATGCATTCGTCTACGTATTACACAAATCATTAATTAACACTAATTAACATGCATTAGTCCATACATTACCCAAATCAATAATCGACACTAGTTAGCATGCGTTCATCTATGCATTACACAGATCATTAATCGACACTAATTAGCATGAATTAGTCCATACATTACCTAAATCAATAATCGACACTGGTTAACATGCATTCGTCTACTCATTACACAAATCATTGATCGGCACAAGTTAACATGCATTCATCCATTCATAACATAAATCATTAATTATGACATGAGGTTCGATAAACGGAAACCTAGGGTTAATGGTCCGTACCTTTAAGAAGGAATCTCCGATTTCGGGCTTCTAGGGTTAGAGATTTAGGAGAAAATAATTCTTACACCAAATTTAAAGGAATTTGGTGAGAATCATGCCATTAATCCTAGAAAACTTAAGTTGAGAAACACAGTTCGTTTCTTACCTCTTAATCGAGAGTGGGGTGGATTTGGCAGATGAGAATGGTCGAGGCTGCGGCTTGATCGAAGGAAATCCATCAAGAATTCTCCAAGATCTCCCTCACAAGACATCCTTCATCTCTCTCTCTTTCTCCCTTTCTTTTTAAGGAAAAATTTATATGGGGAGATGGGGGTGAAAATGGGGGGTTATTTATAGTGCCAGAATGTGCATAAATAGCCCCGATGACTCTTTTTCCATTAAGGCTGCCCTTGGACAGGTTGTTTTCAATTTACATGGCCTCACCGAAGGCCCACTGGCTTATCTACATCATGGGGCAGGTGCCCCGCCATGATATCTACATTTCATCACAACCGGGTGGCAATCGAACGCTTTAATTAGCCATGGGGACCCCACTTGCAATGGACAATCATCGATGATCGATCGGGGTCGTGGTTATACGAATATGTGTGGAGAAATATTCTTAACTCATACATCGAGTTTAGTTGAAACCCAACGGTTGGAAAGCCGCAACTTCTCAAAAGAGCGAGAGCCCAATTCACTTAAATTTTAGGTTTTTGCTTAGGGCATTTGTACATCCTATGCACCTAGTCTTCAGCCCAAGTTGAACGATTTTAGACACTATCCCAGCTCGACATCTGCAATGAACATCAAGCCCAGTGAGACGGTCGTTATTTTATAGTTTTGAGTCTAGAAGACCACTAACGTGCAATCTGGAGCTTATTTAGATAATCAAGGCATTTTCGGGATGAATTGGGCAACGAGATTTCTCATACACAATGACTAGGGTTTGAATCAACTAAATTCATAATTTGACATATTTGAAATTAGCGAAAATGGTGATTTGACTTTGATCATCCTAATCGAGAATCCTAATCAACTATACTAGAAACTACCTAAATTTCTAAAATGTAATAAAAATATAAAATATTAATTTAATCATATGAGATGATTCTTAGTATGATTAAAAACAATTCCTTAGAAGACATTGAACACAAAAACTCTAAGATGAAGAGGATATGCACACGGTCCATTGACAACATGTGGTTACAAAATTTTTTAGTTTTAATAAGTCTATTTCATATAATATTTTTAGAACTTTTTGTTACTATATTATTTTTCTAATAATTCATCATCAAGTCTTCTTTCTTCTCACCAACATTACATCTAATTTTGAGTTATAAAAAAATTCTAAAAATTATGGGAGTACCAGCTGCCTAAAACTAATGATTTTGGGACAGTTTCCAAAATGTCCTACAATTAACCTCCTTTAGTTTTTTTTTTTTCATAAAAGTTGACTCTTCAGGATTCAATCTGATTTTTGAATCACCTCAATTGGAATTGTAAAAAAAATAAAATAGAAATGACTTTTTAAAGTCAATATACTGAAATTGTTAAAATCCGAACTTGCAGAATATTGGTAAACAGGGTTACTCGGTTCAACCGAGTCCCACTCAGTGCAATCGAGCCCTGCTAGCTAGATTTACTCGGTTGATTGATGTTTACTCGATGTAACTAAGCATTGTTATCCCAGTTTGCTTGGTGCAACCGAGTTCCACTCGGTTCAGCAGGACCTTGCTGTTCATGTTCTTCAAAATTCTCAAATTTCCCTCTGTCGGGCGGTTTTGGTGGAGCTAAGAACACTCCTTTTGGTCTCAACCACATGTAAATGCATGCATGGACATGCACTCAAGTCAATAAATCAAAGGTAAGGACATCCAATTTCCAAGTTATCGAAAATTTGGGATGTTACACCTTAGGATTTGTGCAATCCTTTTTCATGTGCCTAGACATCCCACAATTCCAGTACTTCAACTTGCCTTTGCCCTTACCCTTAGATTTGGACCTAAATTGTGAGGATCCATTGTAATGCTTAGAATTTCTCCACCTCATAACCAGTGCATTTATACAAGAACCTATGTCACTAGTTTTCTTTTTCATCGCCTTCGACTGAAGGATTGAGATAATGGTATCGACGCTAATGGTAGTTGTACCAGTGCACAACGAGTCCTCGAACAACTCATACGAAGCTGTGAGAGAATTCAACATGATACATGCCTGATCCTTGTCTTTCATCGTTTCCTCCACATCCGACAATTTACAAATTAATTTGTTGAAGTTACTAATGTGGGCCTCAACATCAACCCCCTCTGCCATCTTTAGATTGAACAATTGAAGCTTCAAGTACAAGCGATTCTTTAGAGATTTCTTCGCATATATGTTCACTAACTTCTCTCATATACTTGCTACAATTTTTTCTCTCATGATATTACAGAGGACCTCATCCATTAAACACAATTGGATAAAGGTTCTTACTTTCTTATCCATCTTATTCCCTTAATCATCTATCATAAATTCCGGTTACTTTTTAAGGAGAGCATCATCCAATCCTTGATGAACTAGGAGACTGGTCATCTTGACCTTCCATATTTCAAAATTATTTTTTTCAGAATATTTTTCTACATCGAACTTTGGATCAGAAACCATTAATACTATGCTTTCAGATTCAATCTACATCCAAATGTTAGCTTTGATACCACTTGTTGGGGAACCTCGAAAGCACACAGAGATGAATCAAGCAAAATACTCCAATCGCACAACCAAGTTCAAACACAAACTAACCGAATTTTACTTGGAAAAACCCTTGCGGAAAAAAAACCACAGTGCAAAGTGACAGTGATCAATATGAAAATAGAAAATTACAAGAGATAGATATTACCGATTCGAACAAGCCTCAAATCATCTTCATAAGCCAAGCTATGCCCTTAAACCCTTAGGAATGAATTTAGAAGACCTAGAACACCTCTCTTGATACCCAAAAATCTCAATTACACCCGATATATATAGCATAAAATTGTATCACAATCGGAATAGGAAACAAATCCTGGACTTACATAATTCTACGTGCACGCTCGATGACACCTTCGATGGTATCGAGTAAAGCACCAAAATGTTCCAACGATAAAACATGAATTTTTTAAAATTTTCCAGTGATATCAAGCACCTATCAATGACAACGACATATGCTCGATCGCAACAGATTACCTTGTTTACAGATTTAAGACATTAAAAAACTGTGCCATAATCAACTCTTTAACAACCGTGCCATCATCAACTCTTCCGTCTTTACCTTGGTGGCAGGTTCAACCATCCTCTTCAAGCATTTTGCCCTTAACGATACCACATAGATTGCAGTTTGCAAGCGCGCGGTTGTAGGTGACCAGTTATTTGTGACAGATTTGACTGAAGGAAAGGTATGTTCGCTTATTTCTCATCAATCGAATCATTATTAGTGCGTTACGATTACAAAGAGCTTTCTTATCAAGCATCATCGAAAAAAATGCGATCCCTGCTTTATGGGATTTTATTCACTTACCCCAACGCTTTGGAGGCCGAAAGGTAAGTGGGATGACTTCTATAATGGTCCCAACTCCCCACCCAACAAACAATCAGCTTTCAACGCATGCGCTTGGTTTATACTTCTGTTTCCATTCTTTTTATTAAGAATTGGAGACATGATTGCTCGATTCCCACGCAATAAACGGCTCTCGTGCGCCATCTGTCACAATGCATATAATATCGGACCATATCTTACATGGGCCCCATCGTTAGGTTAGCCGCATAGGTATGTTGAATATAGAATGCTGGCCAATCTTTCTCTGACCATCCTTTTCTCTTGTACGTGTAACTCATCCGATTCCTTGACTAACCTGAATTTCTGTACAGGCCATGTTTACCGAGAGAGCCACTTGAAGTATGGCCCACTCTCAGACGTGTGTACCTCATGCATGTTTACCCAATATTGGCAGCGGATGGCCTCTTCCGTCAATCCTTGAGGGAATTCCTTGGCATTTCACCGAGTTTTTCTTCCGTTAGTTCTGCGTTATTTAATAATAATAATAATAATAGAAGTGGATCATCCTCCTCAAATGTGGGAGAAATATATGGCTATCCCCACTGTCCAAATTGTGGACCAGTTGTGGAGGTAGCACATATTTAAAATCGCACTGGCCGAGAAATCTTAAACATTTGATCAATGGTATCAAATGAATGGTTAGAAAGTAAAATACTAAGTTGTCTAAATTCAAATTAAAGAAACAACTCATATAGTTAATATTAATTTTTTTAGTGGAATTCTTAGGTTGTGCGTCAGCTATATGGGCCAGCGACTTGGAACTATGACAAGTCCCGAGGAGTCCCAAAATTTTAAGTTTTGTGGAAATAACTTATGACCCCAGCCCATCATCATATACACTCAGATTCAATGAATCTGAACTGTTTCAGTCACGACATTGTGTACTCATTACACGTGGAAACTAAGAAACGCTTGTGTGACTTTTAAGACATTCTTCAAGTGAATGCTACTGTGCAGAGCATTGGGTCGCGATATCCATCTTCACAATATCATCACAGAATGAGCATTCAGAGGCTTGTCTGCACCAAGTCATATATGGTGTGTGTGTATATATATATATATATATATATATATATATATATATATATATATATATATATATATATATATATATATATATATATGGGAAAAGGTACAATGCGCCCGAGCTGATTTTAACGCCCCATGAGGTCGAGCTGTGTGGGCCCCACCGTGATGCGTTTCAAACATTTACCCCATCAGCTAGATGCACCATTCCATCGTGAGCCTAGGTCTCAAAAATCAAGTCAATCCGTGACTTGTGTGGGCCACACCACATACAGAAGTGAGGAGGGGCCGTGCACTATTAAAACATTCATAACCATTTTTGAGGGCCCACCGAGATGTAGTTTGCAAATCCAGCCCATCCATTATGTGTGTCCCACTTGATCTAGTTTGCAAATCTAACCCATCCGTTAAAATCAGCTCGAGTGCATTGTACCTTTTCCCTATATGGGAAAAGGTATAATGTGCACGAGCTGACGATAAGCTCCCATGAGGTCGAGCTGTGTGGGCCCCACCGTGATGTGTTTCGACCATCAACACCGTGCATTTGATGGGTACCCTTTAAATTATGGGATATCCCAAAAATCAGCCGTATACGGAACTCAAGTGGGCCATACCATCTAAAATTATGTGAAGACACAACTAAAACATATAAAAGCACTTGGTGGGGCCCACCTGAGTTTTGCATGCACCCAAAACTTCGTCTGAACCCTCATTCAAGTGGGACACATAATGGGCTGAATTTGCAAACTACATCTCGGTGGGCCCTCAAAAATGGTTATGAATGTTTTAATGATGCATGGCCCCTCCCCACTTCTGTATGTGGTGTGGCCCACACAAGTCACGGATTGACTTGATTTTTGAGACCTAGGCTCATGATGGAATGGTGCATCTGACTGACGGGATAGATGTTCGAAACACATTACGGTGGGGTCCACACAGCTCGACCTCATGGGGCGTTAAAATCAGCTTGAGCGCATTGTACCGTTTCCATATATATATATATATATAGCTTCTGATGTACTGCATATTTTGACTTCTGCTTATCTCGACATGCATTGAATCACTATTGGAGTTGTGCCCAGGGTAATAAATGTGCCCTAATTCATAGTCACGTGGATGTGACAATGACGACACTATGTGGAAAATGGAAAAAAATGACGGATTTAGAGAATTCTAGACCGTCTCTAAAATTGCTTGGTTTAAAGATGCTTTAAAGACGGCTGTAAACCGTCTCTAAACTTTTAGACGGCTCTTGACCGACCTTAATTGTCTTAAAAATTTGTGTCCACAAATCATTTAAGACGGTCAAAAACCGTCGTTAACTGCAGAAAAAAAACGGCCATCGACCGTCTGGAAAAGAGACGGTCTCTAACCGTCTTATATACGGCCATTTGAGACAGTCAAAGACCGTCCATATTAGAGACGGTCATTGACCGTCTCTTATTGTTAATCTGAGACTATCAAGGACCGTCTCAATTAGAGACGGTCATTGGCCATCTTTTACTGCTAATCTGAGACTGTCAAGGACCGTCTCAATTAGAGACGGTCATTGGCCGTCTTAATTTGAGACTGTCAAAGAATTTCTTAATTAGAGACGGTCTTTGGCCGTCTTATCACAGTCATTACATACGGGCAAATACCGTCTGCATTAGAGACGGTCCATCAACACTTCACAACAAAAAAATTATGAATTTCGAAAAGAAAATAATTGAGAAGCTTAGAAAAACAATTAACAACGTTTAAGAAAATTTATATTTTGAAAAAAAAAACTATGATTTTATAATAATCTAGATTTTGAAAAAAAAAAAAAAAAGTTAAGAACTTTGAATAATGTTAATAATTTTGAAAAAAAAATTCATTAAAAAAATAATATTTTGAAAAAGAAAATATAAAAAATTAAACAAAATTGTGAAAAAATTGACAAATTGTAACAAAATATATTTTTTAAAAAAGAAAATTAGATTTTGTATTTTGACAAGAAAAATTAAAAAGTTATATAACAAGATTTCGATAAAAAAATGATATTTTGAAAAAGAAAATTTTAAAAATTAAATAAAATTGTGAAAAAATTTACAAATTGTAAAAAAAAATTATTTAAAAAAAAAGAAAACTAGATTTTGTATTTTGACAACAAAAATTGAAAAGTTATATAACAAAAGTGAGATTAAAAAAATGATATTTTGTAAAAGAAAATTTAACAAATTAAACAAAATTGTGAAAAAATTGACGAATTGAATTGTAATATATATATATATATATATATATATATATATATATATATATATATATATATATATATATATATATATATATATATATATATATATATATATATATAAACTAGAGATTTTGTATTTTGACAAGAAAAATTGAAAAGTTAAATAACAAAAGTGAGATTTTGATAATGTGTTGTATATCGCTTGTCGCCCCTATGTATTTCCAACCCATTTTTGGGCCGGGTATAAAAAATTGTGTAGATTTAAATCTTAAGTGAACCACACCACTGGAAAGAATGATAATATAATACCTCGCCATTAAAAATTATAAAGAGCCCATCGTAAGATTTTAGTAATGTTTATTTGCAATCCAACTTGTTAATAATGTAAAGAAGATCTAGATGAAGGTAAACTACAAGAGGAAGAGAAAAGATGGAAGAGGAGAGTAGAGTAGAGTAGAGCGAGAGAGCAAAAAGAAAAGGATCGGAAGAGAGAGACAGATACGATGACACCCAAACCAGAAGATGTAGATATTAATAATGAGAAAAACCCTCCTCCTTTGGATGAAGACGACATAGCACTCCTCAAAACCTATGGTTTGGGACCTTACTCTTCTAGCATAAAGAAGGTGGAGAAGGAAATCAAGGAAATAGCCACAAAGGTTAATGACTTGTGTAAAATAAAAGAGTCAGATACTGGATTAGCTGCATCCAGCCAATGGGATCTTATTTCTGATAAATAAATGATGCAGGAGAAGCAGCCTCTTCAGGTTGCAAGATGCACAAAAATAATAAATCAGAACTCTGAGGATACAAAGTATTTGATAAATGTTAAACAAATTGCCAAGTTTGTCGTTGGCTTGGGTGATAAAGTTTCGCCAATAGATGTAGAAGAAGGGATGCGTGTCGGTGTTGATCGAAATAAATACCAAATTCAAATTCCCTTGCTTCCGAAGATCAATCTGAGTGTTATCATGATGACGGTAGAAGAAAAACCAGATGTCACATACGATGATGTTGGTAGGTGTAAGGAGCAGATTGAAAAGATGTGAGAAGTTGTGGAACTCCCCATGCTCCATCCAGAGAAATTTGTGAAGCTTGGCATTGATCCTCCGAAGGTGGTGCTCTGCTACGGTCCTCCAGGAACAGGCAAAACTTTACTAGCTAGAGTTGTAGCCAATAGAACTGATGCTTACTTTATTCGTGTTATTGGAAGTGAGCTTGTTCGGAAATATGTTGGAGAGGGGGCTCAGATGGTTCGCGAGCTTTTCCAGATGGCGCGATCAAAAAAGGCTTGCATCATCTTCTTTGATGAGGTGGATGCGATCAGTGTACAGTGCTTGAAATTATGAATCAGCTCGATGGCTTTGATGCTCGAGGAAACATCAATGTTTTGATGGTAACAAACAGGCCCTACACACTAGATCCAGCATTGTTGTGTCTTGGACGGCTAGACCGTATGGTTGAGTTTGGTCTGCCTGATCTGGAGAGTAGGACACCGATATTCAAGATCCACATACGGACAATGAATTGTGAGAGGGATATCCGGTTTGAGCTTCTTGCTCGCCTCTGCCCCAACTCCACTGGGGCGGACATCAGGAGTGTATGCATTGAGGCGGGCATGTATGCAATCCGAGTGCGGAGAAAGACAGTGACGAAGAAAGATTTCTTGAATGCATTCAACAAGGTCATCAAAGAATATCAGAAATTTAGTGCAACTCCCAAGTACATGGTCTACAACTGACCGAGACTGCTTACTGCTTTACCCTGGACTTTCATGACTTGATCTTATTTGCCCCGTAATATACTTGCTGCCAATTCATCTGTTGAAAATTGTGTGTAAAAGGGGCCTCGCTTGCCTTCCTTGTTTGGTTTGTTTTTTTGGATATCTGTAATTGTCTTTAGTTGGAGTTGTAAGAGCAGATGGTGTTCTCTGGTCTCCCTGGTACTAGCTGGCAACCCCAAATTTCTTAAGGTCATGAAAATAACTTAAATAGTTACACAAAAAGAGCGTTGTTGTTATTTAGGGTTTATTTTATTTTATTTTATTATTATTTTTTTAGGAGATGAAGGTAAACTACAAAGATCAAATTGATCCAAAACTTTTGTGGCCTTCAAAAGGTTTTTAATAGTTATTCATCATTGTTTTGATTGGTATGACCCACCTGAGATTATTGAGTTCTTATGATTTGAAATCACATCCTAAATATATGATGGAAAAATATATGGACGGTGTCGATATACATAAAAGATATCAAGGTGGGCCCTATATGGTTAGAGTAACACCCATAAAGAAGTTACCTAAATAGTGAAATGGTACTATAAGGTCACCTCATGGGAAATTCCCATGAGGTTAATCTGTGTGCGCCCCACCATGATGTATGTAGAACATAAACACCATGCATTTGATGTGTCCCCTTTAAGTCCAAAAATTAGTAGTATACGAAACTCAGGTGGGCCATAGCATCTGAAACTATGTGAAGACATCCCTAAAACATATAAAAACATTTAATTGGTGGGGCCCACATGAGTTTTGGATGTGCATGAAACTTGGGCCGACTCCTCATCCAAGTGGGACACACATAATGAATGGGCTGGATCTTTGAACTACATCTAGGTGGGCACAATAAATGATTATGAATGTTTTAATGGGAGAGTAACCCTCTCAACTGTAGTATGTGGTGTGGCCCACCCAAGTCATAGATTGACTTTATTTTTAAGCTCGTGGCCTACCATGGAATGGTGCATCTGACTGACGGGGCAGATCCAAAGTTCAAGTGGACCCACACCATAGAAAAGAGTGGGATAGTGACACCCACTATTGAAACCTTCTTAGGGCTGACCACGATGTTTATTTGAGATCCAACATGTTTATAAGTTAATATAGACATGGATGCGGTTGAAACTTGGTCTGACCCCTCATGCAAGTGGGACACAGGATATGTGAATCACATTTAGGCAGGCCTAATATATGAAAGCAAACTTGTCAATTTGCCTCAACCATGCATATACTGACGAGTATAATTTCTCCATTGCCACGATGTATCCAATAATAATAATATTCTATACAAATTAGAAGTGAAGGATTAGATCTGAGCCGTCAAATTATTATCAAGTGTTATTAAAGTAGTTTTAACGGTTAATAAAACTTCAACAGTTAAAAAATATTAGAAAATTAATTAAAATATTTAGAATGCTAGGCACAAAAAAATAAAAATAAAAATACTTGATGAGTCCCTAATCTATCAAAATCAAAGACATAAACATATTCTTATGTAAACTAGTGGATCCCTTGTTAGCCCGTGTAAGAATTAACAGTTGCACCTAAAGATACCTTATTACATCTACTTCATTGACATGTACATTGACCTCGTGATGAGAGCTAAAGCCAATTGGCTAAGGTAGTGACCTTTTTTTTTTTCTTTAAAGGTTAGCTTGTTAGTAAACACCCATGTCAGTACACAACCAAATATTTAACGGTAGACATCCAATTCACTATTGTTTTTGCATTACGTGGTCTACCCAAGATTTAGTTTAGCCTCATTTTTTGGGACAAATAATAAAATTATGTTAAGAAATGGATGGACGGCATGGATGAAGCAAATCGATCATGGTGGGGCCTACAGAGCCATACCAGATCCAAAGATCAAGTCGCCGTTTTGAATTGAATTTCAAATAATGTGAGTTTTGTATTTGATTTTAAATAATGGTGACTTATTCATAACAATCGTGGTAAAGATTTAGAGTTATCCAGACCATCCAAATAATTGGTCTAGTTGTAAATGGTAAATAATGATAATTTTATTATATAATATAATCTTAACCATCTAGAAAATGGTCCTATGCATGTACGACTGTTAATATATCTTGTGTTATAAATAATGTAAAACTCACAGAATTGGGATTTAAATTCATTATCATATCTAAAAGAGGATTTCGGATGAGCGCAATTTCATCTCCCATCCAAAACCCAAAAAACCTCTCTCATTCTCTCACCGTTTCCCTCTCTCTCGCCGTCTCTCACCGTGCAACTCGCATGCGGCTCTCTCTCTGGTCGTCTCTCTCTTTCACTCGCCTCTCTTCACTCGTCGTTGCTGCAAGGATTTTCTTCCTGCCGCACACAGCAGCTGAAGAGAGGAAGATGTCTTCCTGCTGCCACATGGATTCTCAACCTGCTACATGCAGCTGCTGAATGTGAGGGAGATGAGATCTACGGCTGCCGCAGTCGCACATCTCGACAGCAAAAGTCCGGCCTCCAGCCACAAAAATACATCCACGGGATGTCGGAGACGGCCTCATCAAGGAAGGTGGCATCCTATCATCTATGGCCGTAGATCTGGAGTGTGAAAATGACAATTGGCTCCCACAAATCGCAGGTAAGGGCCTACAAGATGAGCCGATTTTGAAATCCCCAAAATATTTGTCTGGATTTGGGGTCTAATATGGAATTCCTGATTCCCAATTTGAGGATTCAAATCCCTAATTTCAACTGGATATGAGGTATAGGACTGAAATCCCCAAATTAACTAGATTTGGGGTTCCAAAAAAAAATATCCCTAATCTGAATCAGGAATTGAGTTTGGGGATCTAAAATTTCTATAGCTGTTTAGGGGAATTGGAATCCCTAATTAACTGATTTTGGGATTTCCTAAATCCCTGATTTGCTGATTTGGGGTTTTGAATCCAAATCAAACTGTCACCATTCATGACAACCATTTCCTGAATCCAAATCAATCTGTCACCATTCATCTTCCCAGAATAGCATAGATTCACCATTGTTAACTGAAAACTTAAAGCTATCTAACATAAATTTCCCCCATTTCATATACTTCTTTCTTTCCTTGCTAGGTTTTCTTCGTAAACTTCTATTTATAGGGCCCAAAAGAAACATGTGTGATGCTGGGCATGTTGTCTGGGGTCCATTTCATATACTTCTTCCTTCTTTGAAGCTGGATGGGCAATGACAACTTTCAGTTGTGATTGAAGATCTCATCTTTCCAAATTAAAAAAGAAGAGAAAAAATCCTGAATTTTTTTTGTTCACGAGGTATAAGCTTTTTTAATATTTCTTTTGCATCTGTTTAGATTCTATTCTAGATTAATTTTCTGTTGTACAGAAGGAAATCTCATGTGTGAATCTGTTTGGATTCTATTGCAATTAGTTTTCTGTTTACAGAAGGGAATCTCACATGGGTATCTCTATTTTGGAAGTTTCTTTGATTTTTTTTTGGTGAAAATCAATTTGATTTTAGTAGACGTGTAGTTGTTTTTTTTTTTTTTTGGAAAATCAGTGAAATTTGGGATGTTTTGAAGCAATTTATGCATATTTTTCGATTTCGATGTTCATCAGATTTGGATTAGTTTAAAAAAGGAGTATTATGTGGGTTTTTTCTATTATATGTAACAGAATCTCATTTGAGTGCTTTTGCATTGATCAGTTCTTCAAGTCTGTGTAATCATTTGATGTGAATCCATTTGGATTCTACCATAATAATTTTTCTATTGTCAAGAAGGAAATTCATATGGGTCTCTTCTTTTGAACTTTCTTTGATTTGGTGAAAATCAATGTGACTTTAGGATGATGTGTGGGCTGTTTTCAATTGTTTTAGGATGAAAAACCAATGAAATTTGGGATGTTCTTAAGTAGTTTGATGCATATTGGTTGAAAAATGAAGTGTTATGCAGATTTATTATAATTTATTGTGGTTTAGACGATGGAATCTCATGTAGGTGCTTTTGCATTTATCAATTCTTAAAATTTGTGGGATTACTTGATATGAATCAATGGGAGTTTTTTATTATTAGTAGTTGCTTTTGGGTGTTCTTAGACCGAAACCAATGGAATTTAGGATACTTTCAAGTTATTTGATGCTAGTTGATTGATTTTAGTGTTATTTGGACTTGGCGTAATTAATGGAGTGTTGTACACATCATTTATGTTACATGTAAGGGAATCTCATGTGCGTACTTTTGCATTTGGCAGTTTTTGAAGTTTATGTGATCATGTTATATTAATTGATGGGAAATTAGGATGATGGGTACTTGTTTCCGGGGTTTTTTTTTCCGACCAAAATCAAGGGAATTTGGGATGTTCTCAAGCAATTTGATGCATATGTATTGACCCAGATGTTCTTCGTACTTGGATTATCTGAAAAATGGAGTGCTCATGTAGATGCTTTTCTATTTATTAGTTTTTAAAGTTTGTGTTTATTTGATGAAAATTAATGAGAGTTTAGGATGTCGGGTACTTGTTTTCAGGTGTTTTGATTAGAACTAAGGTAATTAAGGGCTTTTTCTAGTTATCTGATGCACATTGATTGATTTTAATGTTTTTTTAATTTTAATTACTTGAAGACATGGGAGTTTTATATGGGTTTTCTGTTATTAAAAGGACGTCTAATGTGAATACTTTTTTTTTTAATGATAGATTAGGATGATGTGTACTTTTTTGTAACTTGAAAACCCAACCCTAAACCCGATCCCGAACCCAAACCCGATTTCCTAAACCTAAACCTTAACCTACTCTCAATTCCCTAAGCCTATAGCTTATAACCTAAACCTAAACCTATAACCTAAAATCTAAACCAAAACCTAAAACCTAAATGTATTCTTAAATCCCTAAACCTAAACCTACACCTAATCTTAATCTCAACACCCTAACCTAAACCTAAACGTAAACTTGAAAATCCAAACCTAAACCCGATCTCGAGCCCGAACCCGATTTTCTAAACTTAAACCTTAAACTACTCTCAATTCCCTAAACCTAAACCTAAAACCTATAACCTAAACCTAAAACCTAAATGTATTCTCGAATCCCTAAACCTAAACCTACACCTAATCCTAATCTCAACTCCCTAACCTAAACCTAAACATAAACTTGAAAACCCAAACCTAAACCCGAACCCAATTTCCTAAACCTAAACAATAACCTATTCTCAATTCCCTAAACCTATAGCTTATAACCTTAACCTAAAACCTAAATGTATTCTCAAATCCCTAAACCTAAACCTACACCTAATCCTAATCTCAACTCTCTAACCAAAACCTAAACCTAAACTAGAAAACCCAAACCTAAAATCGATCCAGAACACAAACCCGATTTCCAAAACCTAAACCTTAACCTATTCTCAATTCCCAAAACCTATGGCTTATAACTTTAAACTAAACCTAAAACTAAACCTAAACATATAACCTTAACCTAGACTAAAACCTATAACCTATAACCTAAACTTATTACCTATAACCTAACCTTAACCTAAACCTAAAACCTAAACCTTAACCTAAAATCTAAAACCTAAACCTAAACCTAAAACCTAAATGTATTCTCAAATCCCTAAACTTAAACCAACACCTAATCCTAATCTCAACTCCCTAACCTAAACCTAAACTTGAAAACCCAAACATAAACCCGATCCGAGCAGGAACCCGATTTCTAAACGTAAACTTCGAACCTATTCTCAATTCCCTAAACCTATAGCTTATAACCTAAACCTAAACCTATAACCTATAACCTAAACCTAAGCCTAAACCCAAACATAAAACCTAAATGTATTCTCAAATCCCTAAACCTAAACCTACACCTAATCCTAATCTCAATTCCCTAACCTAAACCTAAACCTAAACTTGAAAACCCAAACCTAAACCCGATCCCGAACCCGAACTCGATTTCCTAAACCTAAACCTTAACCTATTCTCAATTCCCTAAACATATAGCGTATAACCTAAACCTATAACCTAAAATCTCAACCTAAACCTAAAACCTAAATGTATTCTCAAATCCCTAAACCTAAACCTACAACTAATCCTAATCTCAATCTCAACTTCCTAACCTAAACCTAAACCTAAACTTAAAAACTCAAACCTAAACCCGATCCCGAACCTGAACCCGATTTCCTAAACTTAAACCTTAACCTAATCTCAATTCCCTAAACCTAAACCTAAACCTATAACCTAAACCTAATACCTAAATGTATTCTCAAATCCCTAAACCTAAACCTACACCTAATCCTAATTTCAACTCCCTAACCTAAACCTAAACCTAAACCGAAGCCTGAAAACCCAATCCTAAACCCGATCCCGAACCCGAACCCGAACCCGATTTCCTAAACCTAAATCTTAACCTATTCTTAACTCCCTAAACTTATAGCTTATAACCTAAACCTAAACCTAAACCTATAACCTAAACCTAAACCTAAACCTAAAACTAAAACCTAAATGTATTCTCAAATCCCTAAACCTAAACCCGATCCCGAACCCGAACCCGATTATCTAAACCTAAAGCTTAACCTATTCTCATTTCCCTAAACCTATAGCTTATAACCAAAACCTGAACCTAAACCTAAACCTTAACCTAAAACCTAAATGTATTCTCAAATCCCTAAACCTAAACCTACACCTAATCCTAATCTCAACTCCCTAACCTAAACCTAAACCTAAACTTGAAAACCCAAACCTAAACCGATCCAGAACACGAACCCAATTTCTAAACCTAAACCTTAACCTATTCACAATTCCCAAAACCTATAGCTTATAACCTTAAACTAAACCTAAACCTAAACCTATAACCTTAACCAAGACCAAAACCTATAACCTATAACCTAAACTTATTACCTATAACCTAACCTTAACCTAAACCTAAAACCTAATCCTTAACCTATAACCTAAAACCTCAACCTAAACCTAAAACCTAAATGTATTCTCAAATCCCTAAACTGAACCTACACCTAATCCTAATCTCAACTCCCTAACCTAAACCTAAACTTGAAAACCCAAACCTAAACCCGATCCCGACGCGAACCCGAATTCCTAAACCAAAACCTTTACCTATAACCTAACCAAAACCAAAACCTATAACTTGCACTTATAACATAAACCTATAACCTAAACCTAAGCCTAAAACCTAAACCAAAACCTAAAAACGAAATGTATTTTCAAATCCTTAAACCTAAACCTACCGCTAATCCTAATCTCAACTCCTAACCTAAACTTAAACCTAAACTTGAAGACCCAAACCTAAACCCAATCCCTAACCGAGACCGATTTCTAAACATAAACCTTAACCTATTCTCAATTCCCTAAACCTAAACCTAAACCTATAACCTAAACCTAAACCTAAATGTATTCTCAAATCCCTAAACCTAAACCTACACCTAATCCTAATCTCAACTCCCTAACCTAAACCTAAACTTAAACCCGATCTGAACCCGAACTTGATTTCCTAAACCTAAACCTTAACCTATTCTCCATTCCCGAAACCTATAGCTTATAACCTAAACCTAAACCTAATCCTATAACCTATAACCTAAACCTTAACCTAAACCTAAACCTAAAACCTAAATGTATTCTCAAATCCCTAAACCTAAACCTACATCTAATCCTAATCTCAACTCATTAACCGAAACCTAAACCTAAACTTGAAAACCCAAACCTAAACCCGATCCCGAACCAGAACCCGATTTCTAAACCTAAACTTCAATCTATTCTCCATTCCTAAACCTATAGCTTATAACCTAAACCTAAACCTAAACATAAACCTATAACCTAAAACCTAAACCTAAACCTTAACCTTAAAAACTAAATGCATTCTCAAATCCCTAAACCTAAACCTACACCTAATCCTAATCTCAACTACCTAACCTAAACCTAAAATTTAAAACCCAAACCTAAAACCGATCCCGAACACGAACCCGATTTCCTAAACCTAAACCTTAACCTATTATCCATTCCCTAAACCTATAGCTTAAAACCTTAAACTAAACCTAAACCTAAACTTAAACAAATAACCTTAACCTAGACTAAAACCTATAACTTATTACCTATAACCTAATCTTAACCTAAACCAAAAACCTAAACCTTAACCTATAACCTAAAACCTAAACCTAAACCTAAACCTAAAACCTAAATGTATTCTCAAATCCCTATAATTAAACCTACACCTAATCCTACTCTCAACTCCTAACTTAAACCTAAACTTGAAAACCCAAACCTAAACCCGATCCCAAACTTGAACCCAATTTCCTAAACTTAAGCCTTAACCTATTCTCAATTCCCTAAACCTATAGCTTATAACCTAAACCTAAACCTATAACATATAACCTAAACCTAAACCTAAACGTAAAACCTAAATGTATTCTCAAATCCCTAAACCTAAACCTACACCTAATCCTAATCTCAACTCCTTATCCTAAACCTAAACCTAAACTTGAAAACCCAAACCTAAACCCGATCCTGAACCCGAACCCGATTTCCTAAACCTAAACCTAAACCTATTCTCAATTCCTAAACCTATAGCTTATATCCTAAACCTATAACCTAAAATCTAAACCTAAACTTAAAACCTAAATGTATTCTCAAATCCCTAAACCTAAACCTACACCTAATCCTAATCTCAACTCCCTAACCTAAACCTAAACCTAAACTTGAAAACCCAAACCTAAACCCGATCCCGAACCCGAACCCGATTTCCTAAACTTAAACCTTAACCTATTCTCAATTCCCTAAACTTAAACCTAAACCTAAAACCTAAATGTATTCTCAAATCCTAAACCTAAACCTACACCTAATCCTACTCTCAACTCCCTAACCTAAACTTGAAAACCCAATCCTAAACCCGATCCCGAACCCGAACCTGATTTCCTAAACCTAAACCTTAACCTATTCTTAATTCCCTAAACCTATAGCTTATAACCTAAACCTAAACCTAAAACCTAAATGTATTCTCAAATCCCTAAACCTAAACCTACACCTAATCCTAATCTCAACTCCTTAACCTAAACCTAAACCTAAACTTGAAAACCCAAACCTAAACACGATCCGAACCCGAGACCCGATTTCTAAACCTAAACCTTAACCTATTCTCATTTCCCTAAACCTATAGCATATAACCTAAACACGAACCTAAACCTAAACCTTAACCTAAAACCTAAATGTATTCTCAAATCCTAAACCTAAACCTACACCTAATCCTAATCTCAACTCCCTAACCTAAACCTAAACCTAAACTTGAAAACCCAAACCTAAAACCGATCCCGAACCTGAACTCGATTTCCTAAACCTAAACCTTAACCTATTCTCAATTCCCTAAACATATAGCATATAACCTAAACCTATAACCTAAAATCTAAACCTGAACCTAAAACCTAAATGTATTCTCAAATCCCTAAACCTAAACCTACAACTAATCCTAATCTCAATCTCAACTTCCTAACCTAAACCTAAACCTAAACTTAAAAACTCAAACCTAAACCCGATCCAGGAACACGAACCGATTTCCTAAACTTAAACCTTAACCTAATCTCAATTCCCTAAACCTAAACCTAAACCTATAACCTAAACCTAATACCTAAATGTATTCTCAAATCCCTAAACCTAAACCTACACCTAATCCTAATTTCAACTCCCTAACCTAAACCTAAACCTAAACCGAAGCCTGAAAACCCAATCCTAAACCCGATCCCGAACCCGAACCCGATTTCCTAAACCTAAATCTTAACCTATTCTTAATTCCCTAAACTTATAGCTTATAACCTAAACCTAAACCTAAACCTATAACCTAAACCTAAACCTAAACCTAAAACTAAAACCTAAATGTATTCTCAAATCCCTAAACCTAAACCCGATCCCGAACCCGAACCCGATTATCTAAACCTAAACCTTAACCTATTCTCATTTCCCTAAACCTATAGCTTATAACCAAAACCTGAACCTAAACCTAAACCTTAACCTAAAACCTAAATGTATTCTCAAATCCCTAAACCTAAACCTACACCTAATCCTAATCTCAAATCCTAACCTAAACCTAAACCTAAACTTGAAAACCCAAACCTAAAACCGATCCCGAACACGAACCCAATTTCCTAAACCTAAACCTTAACCTATTCACAATTCCCAAAACCTATAGCTTATAACCTTAAACTAAACCTAAACCTAAACCTATAACCTTAACAAGACCAAAACCTATAACCTATAACCTAAACTTATTACCTATAACCTAACCTTAACCTAAACCTAAAACCTAATCCTTAACCTATAACCTAAAACCTCAACCTAAACCTAAAACCTAAATGTATTCTCAAATCCCTAAACTTGAACCTACACCTAATCCTAATCTCAACTCCCTAACCTAAACCTAAACTTGAAAACCCAAACCTAAACCCGATCCCGACGCGAACCCGATTTCTAAACCAAAACCTTTACCTATAACCTAACCTAAACCAAAACCTATAACTTGTACTTATAACATAAACCTATAACCTAAACCTAAGCCTAAAACCTAAACCGAAACCTAAAAACGAAATGTATTTTCAAATCCTTAAACCTAAACCTACCGCTAATCCTAATCTCAACTCCCTAACCTAAACTTAAACCTAAACTTGAAGACCCAAACCTAAACCCAATCCCTAACCCGAATCTGATTTCCTAAACATAAACCTTAACCTATTCTCAATTCCCTAAACCTAAACCTAAACCTAAATGTATTCTCAAATCCCTAAACCTAAACCTACACCTAATCCTAATCACAACTCCCTAACCTAATGTTCACTCCCCAAGTATAGGGTTGTGATGTAGTAATAAACTCGGTAAGATCGAGGTCGAATCCCACGAGGACTGATCGTCACAATTTAAATCTGAGACTCTCCTTAACTAATCCAACAAATAATGGTATGAACTACTAAGCACAATTCTAGGGAAAAAAAAATAAAAACAATTAAGAATAGGGAAGAAAATTCCATCAGAGAGAGAGCACTAGGACTTTCGAATCCACCCCTAATTATCCTAACCCTTGTTTTGTCTGTTGATTCACCTTGACCTTGATTGATACCACTTAAATAGAGAAAGCACAATCTGTGTCCTAAATCGGGCATCTGGATGTCTAATTCCTTTAAGCCATGCCATGAACAATACATCCCATGTCCTTGGTCGGGCACATGGTATGCAAAATTCATTAAAGCACCCCTGTTCCTTCCTCTATAGGAAACTTGTTCTTGATCGGACCCAAGCACTGTAATAAGCATCCAAACAACATCCATCTATACTTTGGTCAAGTTCATAGATGGAGAAGTATGGAATTTAAACCCATAAAGTCCACTCGAGAGAAAGAAACAAATTAAATAAAATTCAAAGTAAATCAACTAATACAAGAGTGATCAAATTAGGGCTTCATCTCGCCCTAGTGAGAGATTAGTTACCCATAAAATCCATAAAAATATATTAAATAAAATTCATAAACCGAAACACCAAAAGAACAATCTCTCTCTCTTTCTCCTTCTCTTTCTTCTCTCCACGGCTTTGGATCTCCAATTCTCGGATCTGAATGCCTTCCTCACGTCCAAAACTTCCCTTTTATAGCTGTTGGATGGCTGGAATCGGTGGCAGAGTCGTGACGGACTCGAAGTGTAGATTTTCGCAACCGTGATCGGTGGGCCCCACAGAGATATTTTCTGGAAAATTCACCCCGTCCATTGGATTCAGGACGAAATTTCAGTCAAGAATGGGTGGTTTTGAAGGTCCATTGGTGCGGCCCACAGAAGAAATCTCGAAAAGATCAGTTTTGAACGTCGCCAGGTAGCCCTTTTGTGGCCTCTGTACCGCACACGTGTGTACGCATGGGTCCAAACTTTCAACATGGGTTTGTAGTGCTCGCGGCCCTCTACAAGATGGACGGCTCGGATCAGTCGTAAGGTTGACGAGTGGGGCCCACTATCTTCCGCAAAACGGCCAGCGGCCGTGCGTTACGCGGCGAAACGACGGACGGCCCGCCCGAAGATGGTGGGGTCCACTTGTGATGTTTTTTGGGAAATCCACTCCGTCCATTCGTTTCTTCACGCAAAACCGTTTCGACATGATCGGTTTTGGATCAAGACCGTGGTGGCCCACTGTTATTTAATTTCGCCGTCGGTTATCTGTTCGGACGGCTGAAAACCGATTCGCACTATCTTCTGAGATTCTTCCACCTAGGTAGTCATAAAGAATACGTTAGGAGACCGATGGACGGTCCAGATCATCGTTTTAGATGAAGGGTGGGGTCCACAGCATCAACCGACGCTCGATGCAAAATCTCGCTGCCGTCTTTTGCGAAGGAAGTCGGTCACGAGCGTCTTTGACCAGATGCAGCGGTCCAGTGCACTTCCAGTGCACTAGTGCACTATGCATTGGCATGGTCGGTGGGGTCCACATGTGATTTTTCTAAGAAATTGATCCATCCGTTTAATTGATACTCCCATTTAAAGCGTTGAATCCGAAGTTGAGGTATATCCAGGTAGCAGGTGGGCCCCACTTAAGGTTTAAAGGGGCTGATCTGTCCGTTGGGCCACTTCCAGAGGTCATCAATAGTTGAAATTTAATATGGACGGTTAATTCACGGCCCCCATCATACGTATGAAGTTTCGAGTCAATTGGATGGTGGGAATCATGTGATCTTGTAGTCTGGACCCTTTTCGGGCCCCTTTGGCTTGCTTTCCTCAGATCCCAGGCGTGTAAAATCTTCATTATTGGTTTTCTGGAATCCATCCCGAGCTCTGGTGACTTCGGAATATCAAATCCATGCCTTTAACATCATTTTTCAATACATGCTCCCAATTTCCTCCTGTAATAAAAACACGATTAAAATCAAATGTTAGGCTTTATCATGTGTGTAAAATCAGGTAATTACTGGGTCTGATATGCAATATTCGACCCTGATCACAACCCCCAACCAGCATGTTGCTAGTCCCGAGCAAAACATGCGAAAAATAATTTCACAAATAAAAGACAATTCCTATAAACTCAAGTGACTTGTGAACAAATAGCTGAGATGTGAAAATTCTAAGATTCATGATCGGTGTGTGGAATTTTTCTCTTGGAATCAAGCTTACAGTAAACTTCATAATCAATTTCAAAATATTAATCCATCAATTAGAACATTCCTAAACATTGAGTTCCACGAGTGTAAAGTATAATCTCGACTTACAATTAGTAAGAGATCCAATTGTCAATTTCATGATATCATTAGTAATTCATGACAATCAAAACTTAAAACCAACAATTATCACACAGATTAACTTTTCATTTTACCAGCCTTTGATTTTCTTTATGAGCAGTAACACAAATGAGGGGAATCAAATTCTCACCTATAGGGAGCAAACCTATGGCGAAAACTTGTCGCCTAACACTTTTTTTTTTTTTTTTTCATATGTCAACTATAGAGAATCAAATCTGCACCTATAGGGAGCAAACCTATGGTGAAGATTTAGCCTTTTAATTCTTCTTTTTACCAAGTTAATCATTCAATTATCGAACCGAAAACTGAATGTGTAAGCGAGATGTGATATGTGGAATCATGGCTCAATCAATGTTTACAACTTCTAATCATGGATTAACAAGTCAAAATTGACTGTGAAATCAAGCAGATGGCCGAATCCAAGAATCATAAGTTACCAACATCACATATCTTATAATGTTAAAATCACAACTATCCTTCAAAATCACTTTGAATTCAATAGAAATTCCAGAAAAAATTTTAAAATTTTCACAAATTTTGCTCAAGACCAAGAAAATATTGATTTGGTAACCTAAGCTCCCACCCCCAACCTAAAATCTACATTGTCCTCAATGTAAAAGAAATAAGCATATAATGCATATGGGACAATGGGAATAAAAGAGGAGTGATGGAAAGATAATACCTGGATGGAGAATCAAGAAGCTTTCTCTAAAAAAATTTCAACTCGAAAGCGAGTTAGCACAAGAGAGAGATCAACAGAAGTAAAAATAACAAAAAGAAAAACAAAGAAAATCCTACTTATACCACTTTCGCAGGTGCTCTCGATTGCATTTAGCATATGCAACAAGCCTTTAAACCCCTAGGTTACCCCTAGTGGACGAGTTGTAGTCTCGTGAGGGTTTGCAGTAATGTTACCCACAAACATTGAACTAATCGATCATCTTGCAAGGTTCCTCTTCAGGCCAATATCGTGATAAGTTTCTCGTAGATTTCTCAACAGGATCATCCAAAAGCCATTTTTACAATAGGCTTGGATGGAGCTTGACTTTCCAGAGAAACTTATGTACCTCATAGGGAATTTTTCGTTGATTCGCCTGAGGTATCCAGAGTATATACGATTCACCTGCGAAAGAAGAAGTTTCGAAGTTAGTATCCCATGGTGAATCAGAGACTACACATAGATGAAAGTCAGAAAAATTCTCAGAAAGTGACGTAGTCTCAACACATTCCGAAGTAGCAGACTTCGGTTCAATCGTTAGCTCCTCCTCCCTTAATGGTAAATATTCAGGATTTATGGAAGGAGGGGCTTCAGAGTAAGGGTCCTCTCGGTCAGTGATGACTACCGAGATATTGTTTTGCAAGGCATTCACTATGTCTCTTATCATGGGATCGTTTGAATCTGCAAAGTGTGCCAAGCAATCATCCAAAGAGGTGGGACATTCAGCTGAGAGTGACTCATTTTCCACATTAGAGCTTATGATAATCTGCCCAAGGAATCCATCGTTTTTGAAAGTAAACGGAGGTGTGCTCTCTTGCTCCAGCCCTGCACAGACAGATTGAGGATCAGTATACGTAGCATTGATGTGTGGACTTTGTTCATCGATACTACTCAGAAGAGGCGATGAATCATCATTATTCAACAGTTCAGATGGTGGCCTCAACTGGGTGGTTTCAAATTCAAGAGTCATATCGAGTAGCTCGTCCATCTCCCGAATCATGTCATCTTGTAATTCAGAGGAGTGGTCCAAATACGTTTCACAAGAGTTAGAAGGGTCAGTTGTAAGGGGCCCGTCCTCTACCTTTAAATCAGACATGTTAGGTGAGGGGAGTGGCTCATTATGACCAACCACTTCGTATACGTCTTGATCATTGACTTGGACCAAACTTGAGATTGATTCCAAGGGAATTGAGGTTGAACATCCATGATCATCATCCCAATATGCATCATTGTCTAATTACATGTAGTGTGCACTTGGGATGGGATCGCTTTCCTCACATTCTAAATTCGGTTAAGGTTGAATAAACTAACCTCTACCTCATCATTGAGATCTGTGTGTCATGTAAGGAAAGTGTGTCATCATCCTTGTATTTGAAAGACACCCATGTTTCTCCCCATTCTTTTGAGCAGTCATTGAGATCGACTCATCGGGGGGAATTGAACCGTATGCTCATTAATGGAATCCAACTCCTCATTCCAAATTCAGATTTCATCAAAAGCAAGTGAGGATCACTTTCCTCGCATTGTATTTACGGATTGGATTGTAGTTGGGATGAGCGAGCTTCCTCTATCCTTTCAATGCGCGAATTGAGTGCTTCTAATGATTTCATCAATTTCGCAACATCTTTGGTTTACTTGTTTCGGATCAAAACATGAATCCTCTTGGATCGTTTCTGGTTGGATCTCAAAGGTATGGGATCCAAGAGAATGATTATTGCAATTTGTTGTTGGTTCATCTCCCCAGTTTTGATGGTTCCACTGGTTATAGTCATACTGATCATACATGGGAGAATATGATGGTTGATAATAGTCCTCATTCCCATAATTATGATCGTATACGGCCCTATTAACCGATGGAACATAACGTTCTAGTCGGTTCTCAATGTCTGTTCTCGAATGAGAAAAATCTTGAGGTATATGTTGGATTCCACAACCTTCAGGCATTTCCCAATAAAACCTATCCAACTCAGCATATGCATCTACCCACGATTCCATGGTAGAACCTTAACTCTGAGTCTAATCCTAGAAGAAATCAAAATCCTACAGCAATACAGAAAGTAAAGGAGAAGTTAGAAAGATGTTACCAGAGTAGAAGTTCCTATGTGAAAAACCTGCAAAACAAAACAAAACAAGTTAGTTTTTAAGAATAGTAAGTCTAAGGTTAGAAAAAAAATAAAACCCTAATTCTAAAAATAAATAAATAAAAATAAAGAAATTAGGAAGATATTACCAAATTAGAAATTTCTATCTCAGAATCCTACACAACAAGAAATAGGTTAGTTTCTAAAAATAAAATAAAAACTTTAACCTAAAGTTAGTAAAATCCTAAGACTATGAATTATGATAAGAGAGAATCCTAAATTCAATTTGAAACGAATCAGTCCCCGGCAACGGCGCCAAAAACTTGTTCACTCCCCAAGTATAGGGTTGTGATGTAGTAATAAACTCGGTAAGATCGAGGTCGAATCCCACGAGGACTGATCGTCACAATTTAAATCTGAGACTCTCCTTAACTAATCCAACAAATAATGGTATGAACTACTAAGCACAATTCTAGGGAAAAATAAAAAATAAAAACAATTAAGAATAGGGAAGAAAATTCCATCAGAGAGAGAGCACTAGGACTTTCGAATCCACCCCTAATTATCCTAACCCTTGTTTTGTCTGTTGATTCACCTTGACCTTGATTGATACCACTTAAATAGAGAAAGCACAATCTGTGTCCTAAATCGGGACATCTGGTACTGTCTAATTCCTTTAAGCCATGCCATGAACAATACATCCCATGTCCTTGGTCGGGCACATGGTATGCAAAATTCATTAAAGCACCCTGTTCCTTCCTCTATAGGAAACCTGTTCTTGATCAGACCCAAGCACCTGTAATAAGCATCCAAACAACATCCATCTATACTTTGGTCAAGTTCATAGATGGAGAAGTATGGAATTTAAACCCATAAAGTCCACTCAGAGAAAGAAACAAATTAAATAAAATTCAAAGTAAATCAACTAATACAAGAGCTGATCAAATTAGGGGCTTCATCTCAGCCCTAGCTGAGAGATTAGTTACCCATAAAATCCATAAAAATATATTAAATAAAATTCATAAACTGAAACACCAAACCGAACAATCTCTCTCTCTTTCTCCTTCTCTTTCTTCTCTCCCTGGCTTTGGATCTCCAATTCTCTGGATCTGAATGCCTTCCTCACGTCCAAAACTTCCCTTTTATAGCTGCTGGATGGCTGGAATCGGTGGCAGAGTCGTAGACGGACTCGAAGTGTAGATTTTCTGGCCGTGATCGGTGGGCCCCACAGAGATATTTTCTGGAAAATTCACCCCGTCCATTGGATTCAGGACGAAATTTCAGTCAAGAATGGGTGGTTTTGAAGGTCCATTGGTGCGGCCCACAGAAGAAATCTCGAAAAGATCAGTTTTGAACGTCGCCAGGTAGCCCTTTTGTGGCCTCTGTACCGCACACGTGTGTACGCATGGGTCCAAACTTTCAACATGGGTTTGTAGTGCTCGCGGCCCTCTACAAGATGGACGGCTCGGATCAGTCGTAAGGTTGACGAGTGGGGCCCACTATCTTCCGCAAAACGGCGACGCGGCCGTGCGTTCTGTGAGCGAACGACGGAATGGCCGCCCGCTGCGAAGATGGTGGGGTCCACTGTGATGTTTTTTTGGGAAATCCACTCCGTCCATTCGTTTCTTCACGCAAAACCGTTTCGACATGATCGGTTTTGGATCAAGACCGTGGTGGCCCACTGTTATTTAATTTCGCCGTCGGTTATCTGTTCGGACGGCTGAAAACCGATTCGCACTATCTTCTGAGATTCTTCCACCTAGGTAGTCATAAAGAATACGTTAGGAGACCGATGGACGGTCCAGATCATCGTTTTAGATGAAGGGTGGGGTCCACAGCATCAACCGACGCTCGATGCAAAATCTCGCTGGGTCTTTTGCGAAGGAAGTCGGTCACGAGCGTCTTTGACCAGATGCAGCGGTCCAGTGCACTTCCAGTGCACTAGTGCACTATGCACTGGCATGGTCGGTGGGGTCCACATGTGATTTTTCTAAGAAATCTGATCCATCCGTTTAATTGATACTCCCATTTAAAGCGTTGAATCCGAAGTTGAGGTATATCCAGGTAGCAGGTGGGCCCCACTTAAGGTTTAAAGGGGCTGATCTGTCCGTTGGGCCACTTCCAGAGGTCATCAATAGTTGAAATTTAATATGGACGGTTAATTCACGGCCCCCATCATACGTATGAAGTTTCGAGTCAATTGGATGGTGGGAATCATGTGATCTTGTAGTCTGGACCCTTTTCGGGCCCCTTTGGCTTGCTTTCCTCAGATCCCAGGCGTGTAAAATCTTCATTATTGGTTTTCTGGAATCCATCCCGAGCTCTGGTGACTTCGGAATATCAAATCCATGCCTTTAACATCATTTTTCAATACATGCTCCCAATTTCCTCCTGTAATAAAAACACGATTAAAATCAAATGTTAGGCTTTATCATGTGTGTAAAATCAGGTAATTACTGGGTCTGATATGCAATATTCGACCCTGATCACCTAAACCTAAACTTAAACCTGATCCCGAACCCGAACTTGATTTCCTAAACCTAAACCTTAACCTATTCTCCATTCCCTAAACTTATAGCTTATAACCTAAACCTAAACCTAATCCTATAACCTATAACCTAAACTTAAACCTAAAACCTAAATGTATTCTCAAATCCCTAAACCTAAACCTACATCTAATCCTAATCTCAACTCATTAACCGAAACCTAAACCTAAACTTTAAAACCCAAACCTAAACCCGATCCCGAACCCGAACCCGATTTCCTAAACCTAAACTTCAATCTATTCTCCATTCCCTAAACCTATAGCTTATAACCTAAACCTAAACCTAAACATAAACCTATAACATAAAACCTAAACCTAAACCTTAACCTAAAAACTAAATGCATTCTCAAATCCCTAAACCTAAACCTACACCTAATCCTAATCTCAACTCCCTAACCTAAACCTAAAATTTAAAACCCAAACCTAAAACCGATCCCGAACACGAACCCGATTTCCTAAACCTAAACCTTAACCTATTATCCATTCCCCTAAACCTATAGCTTAAAACCTTAAACTAAACCTAAACCTAAACTTAAACAAATAACCTTAACCTAGACTAAAACCTATAACTTATTACCTATAACCTAATCTTAACCTAAACTAAAAACTTAAACCTTAACCTATAACCTAAAACCTAAACCTTAACCTATAACCTAAAACCTAAATGTATTCTCAAATCCCTAAAATTAAACCTACACCTAATCCTACTCTCAACTCTCTAACTTAAACCTAAACTTGAAAACCCAAACCTAAACCCGATCCCAAACATGAACCCAATTTCCTAAACTTAAGCCTTAACCTATTCTCAATTCCCTAAACCTATAGCTTATAACCTAAACCTAAACCTATAACATATAACCTAAACCTAAACCTAAACGTAAAACCTAAATGTATTCTCAAATCCCTAAACCTAAACCTACACCTAATCCTAATCTCAACTCCTTATCCTAAACCTAAACCTAAACTTGAAAACCCAAACCTAAACCCGATCCTGAACCCGAACCCGATTTCCTAAACCTAAACCTAAACCTATTCTCAATTCCCTAAACCTATAGCTTATATCCTAAACCTATAACCTAAAATCTAAACCTAAACTTAAAACCTAAATGTATTCTCAAATCCCTAAACCTAAACCTACACCTAATCCTAATCTCAACTCCCTAACCTAAACCTAAACCTAAACTTGAAAACCCAAACCTAAACCCGATCCCGAACCCGAACCCGATTTCCTAAACTTAAACCTTAACCTATTCTCAATTCCCTAAACTTAAACCTAAACCTAAAACCTAAATGTATTCTCAAATCCCTAAACCTAAACCTACACCTAATCCTACTCTCAACTCCCTAACCTAAACTTGAAAACCCAATCCTAAACCCGATCCCGAACCCGAACCTGATTTCTAAACCTAAACCTTAACCTATTCTTAATTCCCTAAACCTATAGCTTATAACCTAAACCTAAACCTAAAACCTAAACCTAAACCTAAACCTAAAACCTAAATGTATTCTCAAATCCCTAAACCTAAACCTACACCTAATCCTAATCTCAACTCCTTAACCTAAACCTAAACCTAAACTTGCAAACCCAAACCTAAACACGATCCCGAACCCGAACCCGATTTCCTAAACCTAAACCTTAACCTATTCTCATTTCCCTAAACCTATAGCTTATAACCTAAACCTGAACCTAAACCTAAACCTTAACCTAAAACCTAAATGTATTCTCAAATCCCTAAACCTAAACCTACACCTAATCCTAATCTCAACTCCCTAACCTAAACCTAAACCTAAACTTGAAATCCCAAACCTAAAACCGATCCCGAACACGAACTCGATTTCCTAAACCTAAACCTTAACCTATTCTCAATTCCCTAAACCTATAGCTTATAACCTTAAACTAAACCTAAACCTATAACCTTAACCTAGACCAAAACCTATAACATATAACCTAAACTTATTAGCTATAATCTAACCTTAGCGTGAGTGTGTGTGGGGGTGTGTGTGCATGTGTAATAAAAAAATTAAAAAAAAAAAAAAAAAACCTAACCTTAATCTAAACCTTAACCTATAACCTAAAACCTCAACCTAAACCTAAAACCTAAATGTATTCTCAAATCCCTAAACTTAAACCTACACCTAATCCTAATCTCAACTCCCTAACCTAAACCTAAACTTGAAAACCCAAACTTAAACCCGATCCCGAACCCGAACTCGATTTCCTAAACTTAAACCTTAACCTATAACCTAACCTAAACCTAAACCTATAACACGCACTTATAACCTAAACCTATAACCTAAACCTAAACCTAAACCTAAAACCGAAATATATTCTCAAATCCTTAAACTTAAACCTACACCTAATCCTAATCTCAACTCAACCTAAACTTAAACCTAAACTTGAAAACCCAAACCTAAACTCGATCCCAAACCCGATGCCGATTTTCTAAACCTAAACCTTAACCTATTCTCAATTCCCTAAAGCTATAACCTAAACCTAAACCTATAACCTAAACCTATAACTTAAACCTAAACACGAACCTAAACCTAAACCTTAACCAAAACCAAAACCAAAATCTATAACCTTAACCTAAACCTTAACCTCTAACCTAAACTTATAACCTATTACCTAACCTAAACCTAAACCTAAACCTTAACCTATAACCTAAACTTATAACCTATTACCTAACCTAAACCTAAACCTAAACCTAAACCTATAACCTAAAACCTAAACCTAAAACTAAAACGTAAATGTATTCTCAAATCCCTAAACCTAGACCTACACCTAATCCTAATCTCAACTCCCTAACCTAAACCTAAACCTAAACTTGAAAACCCAAACCTAAACCCGATCCCGAACCCGAACCCGATTGCTGTAATAATGTAGCCCAATCATATGACAACAAACAAGAATGTATCCCTTTTAACACATGCCCCTTTTTTTTACAAAGCTTTAATTTTTGTTGTTATTTCTATTAACTTGAATTGAAACACTTTTTTGCATTAGTTGCTTGCATTAGTTATATTTTAATGATCAATTTTATTTTTAAAAAGTGCCCACTTTTTTTGGAAAAAGTTTCTACAATTCTTCATGATTCTGAATTATAATATTTTTTTTGGTTGAATATTTTTTTATAGATGAAAGACGCAAAAAGGAAAATTGTTGCTGATTTGTTTCCTTTTTTTATTTATGATGTTTAACTTGTATGTATTTTTGTGTGGATGAATGTAATGTGGATAAGATTGTTTGTGTTTGGATGGATGTTGTTTATGTTTGGATGAATGTAGTTTATGTCTGGATGAATGTAGTTTATGTTTGGATGGATTTACGTTGTTTGGGTTTAGATGGATGTGAATGTGAATATGATGAAATATATTATATAACAGGTGTATATCAAGAAGAATACAATGAAATACATTGTAACAGGTGCATATTGAGCTTTTCAAATTTGAAAGTCCTTTTAAGGGTCATTAAAGACGGTTGATAGCCATCCTTTTTAAGGACGGTCCATGACTGTCCTTTGAAGGCTCATAAGAGACGGTCCATAGTAGTCCTTTTTAAGGATGGTCCATGACCGTCCTTTTAAAGGACAGTCTATAGCCATCCTTTGAAGGCTCATAAGAGACGGTCCATGACAGTCCTTTTTAAGGATGGTCTATGACCGTCCTTTTAAAGGACGGCCATGGTCTATGACCGTCCTTTTAAAGGACGGTCCATGGCCGTCCTTTGAAGGCCCATAAGAGACGGTCTTTAAGGATGGTCCATGATTGTCCTTTTTCCGTCAATAAGAATGACGATTTTCAACTGTCCTTAAAGTAAAACGACACGTCAAAATTTGACGGCCCATGCGACGGTCCATGACCATCCTTTTTGGTCATTTGGGACGGTTTTGGACCGTCCTTTTTTCGCTGTTTTGGCGTAGTACGATAAGGTCCTAGATAGACAAAATTTTCTCTCTTAGTTCATCTACAGTGGTACCTTAAAATCCATGAATATAAATGATGTAGAGGAGTAATTCCTTTAATTGTCCTTAGGAACTTGTGATGATAGTCACTAATGAAGAGTTGTCTATAAATCCCAATACCTTGTTACGCCATGACAAAGTAGGTTTTAATACAAACCTATGGTTTATTGTCATCGGATGTTGATGGATATGTCCATTCTGTGTGAGGAGACTAACTTAAGTTAGGATGGAAAGTCTCCACCATCATGCATGACTTGAGTCACTATGCCTTCACCCTACCCCACATGGGAATGTGAGTTTACCATAAATATATTGGATCCTATCACTACAACACAATGGACTTGAACCCCCTAAAAATGTCGGCAGAGGGTTTTATAGAAAGGTATGTCGCCAAAGGCTTTCCAGCGCTAAGCTACTTTTACCAGCGCTTCTCCAAGCACCGGTATGGTAGAGTTTTTCGCAGCGCTCTCATTGCTTTGAACGGCGCATTTGCTAGGCACTGGTATTTCTGACAGAAGTGCCAGTAAAAGTGAAAAAAGCACCGCTAAAGTCTATCAAAGCACTGATAAGACACTTTAAACAGGGAAAAGCGCCAACAAAGATCTATACAAGCGCCGGTAAACGTCCTTGTGCAAATTTGAGTAGTCCCAGCGCAGGCTAGTAATAATTTTTTTATTATATATAATTCAATTGAAACCTGTATTTTTTTTTTAATATTTAAAACATAAAACATGTTGCAATACAATTTAAACTATATATTAAACAAAATCTATATTACTTCACAAAAAAAAATATATATAATATTTTTTTACAATAAATTGAAAATGGTCTTAAAAAAAAAAAATTAAAAAAAATCCTCTCTATGGTACTCCCAACGCGAGTAGCGTCAAAAGGCTGAAGTGCTAGTTTGTAGGTCTAAATTTAGGCATAATTGATTAAAATCTTGCACACAAGGAAAAGAAAAAAAATCAAAATAAGGAGGTATATTTATGGAAAACATTAGAAAAATGATGCATTTTATCTTTCAAAATCCTAATCAAAATCCTACTAGATGTTTATGACATACGAAAGAAAATGAAAAACCATGACCAACAATTAATGCAAACCCATTAATGTGTGCCACTTACTGACTGCACGCCCATGAAGTTTAAAACAGGCTTTGCAGCATAAATGAGGAGAACTTGTAGAATGCCAAGCACTCCACCGATATCCAGTGTTGAAGACACTGACAGTATATACCTTTTCTCATACCTATTTTCTGTGGGGGTGGCTAACATGAAGTGTGTACTGACATGGGTGTGTACTAACAAGCTAACCCAAAAAATAATAATAATAAAATACCTGCTTTCTGCCATATTTTGATTTTCAAAAGCAATGAATGGGTGGTACTCATCCTTGCCAAAATCTAATAGAGCAATGATGAAAAAAAGCATGTTGATTTTTCAGGTGGTTGAATTGAACTAAGAAACTCCAAATGAATGTAAACAATTTTTATCCATTTTTATAGTTACCCAGCCTAGTTGTCTTCATCAGCAGATACACATTGCAAGAAAGAAAAAATAAAAACAGGAATTCCAATTTTTCAACATGAGAAATTTATTAAAGAAACCAAAACCACAAGCTAGCAAGGTCCCAAGGTTTCAAATAAACAATTCCTCCACATCTCTACAATTTGCATTAGCAAATAAGTCCATAAACAAATTAAATTGAACCATGATCCTAGTGGTGGTGGTAGTATAACCAACTAATCTTTGGATATCCTTGTCAACTTTTCTAAATGAACCATGCTCTTTTTCTTTTCTAACTGATGTTTTCACTTTCTTAGGCAATTTGATTGGAGAAAGAAAATGCAATCTAAGAAAAAAGCACATACTGGAGCTTCCCTACAATCAGACCTTTAAATTAAATAAAAGGTAGTGCAAACACTCCATTGCGGACCCAAAATGGGTGAAGCAGATTCACTTACAATCTCCGACAAATCAGAAATCAATCACATCGCTTCTACCTATTCCAGCCATCCAGGTAATTTGCTTCCACCAATGGTAGCTGCCACACATGGAAGAAACAAATTCCACACTCCCATAAAGTACCAAAATAGATCTCTGTCCACTGTCTAAAATTGGATGATCTCATTTACTTCTTCCAAAACTAAGCTCCAAACATCCCACATAATTTCCAACAATTGGGAAATATTTTTAGAAGGAAAAAAAATGAAAATCATCGCATGTTACCCTCACGCAAGACATCAATCATATTATATATTCGTTTCTCCGCCTTGGATTGAACCTGCATTGATGTGATATTTCACATCGTTGTCGTCGTCGTCGTCATAGAGGTGATAATTCAAAATCAGGATATATTGTTTCTTGAAAATAAATGAAATAAATTCTTGAAATAATAGAAAGTGGGAGAGAGATCAACACCTTTCCAGAAAGGAAAATGGCAGCATCAACAGTTCCCTCTGCATATATTGACCGACCATAGACATTATGTTGAAACTCGAACGAAACTCTAGAAAAAAAAGGAAAAAAAAAACATTAAGCATGATTCAGATGTTCGAGGACATGGATATTTGATAAAGACGCTGAATAAAATTCATGTTGAGATAGAAGTTTACGTTTAATCAGGTGATGTGAGATGATACATATGAAATGCATGGCCAAACAGATATTCTTCAGGGACACCCACCATCACAATTTGTTTTTTAGGATCCCTTATCTGTTGTATCGGTTGACAAGAAGGGAAATTGTTAAAGGAATATCAAATAGTGGAGAGTAAGAAGGGGACAGGAATCGCTATGTGAACCTGAAAGGAATCATGAATTGCTTCTTCTTTTTTCTTTCTTTCTCAAGGCATGTAACTTTTAATTTAAAAAAAATAAAAATAAAAATAGTAAAGATTGACAAATCAAACCCAAAGGAGGGCACCAAAAATAAAAGGGAAAAATAAATGTCACATAGTATAGGGATGAAAATCAATGTTGTACTCATTTAACTTGAAACAAAAGCTTACATAGTTGCATCTATTCTGCTTGGTCGCATTTGACATAATTCCTTACAACTCAAAAGTGGAGAAAATACATTTGAAATATGGACTAAACTACACCTACATGATGATATATCACTATTTAAAATCAACAGAGAGGAAGCATCATAATAAAAAGAAGAGAAAACAAAGGTAACGTAAAGTGCGATTAATGGGAGACAAGTTTGGAAAAGAATTGATACTTGTGTATACTTATTCAAAGGAATAGGCTGAATTTGGATGCACTATATATGCACTATTGACTTGAATTGCAATAAATAGTTCAAGAAAGAAGATGAGATCAGGTTGTGACTACCTTACTATTTGTACTAAGGAAATGGCCCTCAAATAACAATTATGTTTCTTCAAGCCCAGCTTGAAAGTAACATAATGCAATTTTCATCCAATCCCCTGATACGAATGACAAGTAAGGTAGGGTAAAATACGGTTATTTCCACTTTAACTAATTATTCTAATTAAATTCGATACTATATCCAAACACGCCCTTAATGAGATTGTGTTAAGATAGCTAAAGAAAACAAATTGGTGTTGAGAAGTGGAGCCACATCTGGGGCCACCTACGACCAATCAAGGTTATACAGATTCGATCCGTGTTTTTACACAGATTTCGTGTCGCAAGTCCTTTCGCAACTGGGATGTGGAAAGGAGTTTCGCGGATTTCGTGTCGCAAGTCCTTTTGCAACTGGGATGCGAAAGGAGTTTCCCAGATTTCGTGTCTAGGGATGATGGGAAAGTTATTCTAAGGTGTGGGCAAAGGGTTTTCTATGTGCTTATAAGGGAGAGGTTAGTATATTGCCTTATAATTTTTATTTTTCTTCATAGTGGAAGTTTTGCATCCGTGGTTTTTTACCCTTGTTGGGGTTTTTCCACGTATTTCTTGTCTTATGGTTTGTTTGAATGCTTTTATTCCTTTCTAGTTTATATTTCTTCCTGTTTATCATTTGTGGGTGAGACTTGAGATTGGATCTCGGTTCACTGCGTTGTTGGCGTGCCGCGTAACAACTAGTATCAGAGTTATTGGTTTAGTTCTATTGGGAGCGATGACAGAAGAAGGGAAAACTAGAATTGAGAAGTTTGATGGTTCAAACTTTATCTTCTGAAAGATACAGATGGAGGATTATCTGTATCAGAAGGACCTCCATATTCCTCTAGGAGGAAAAGAGAAGAAACCAGAAAAGATGACAGATGATGAATGGTTTTTACTGGATAGGAAGGCTTTAGGAATGATCCGACTCTCTTTGTCTAAGAGCGTCGTCGCCTTCAATATATCCAAGGTGAGAACTATAAAAGAAGTAATGAAAACCCTAGCCACCATGTACGAAAAGCCCTCAGCATCCAACAAGGTTCATCTTATGAAACAACTATTCAACATGAAGATGTCAGATAGTGGGAGCGTGGCTGAACATCTAAACGAGTTCAATACATTCACGAGCCAGTTGGAATCCGTTGACATTATTTTTTAGGATGAGGTCAGGGCGTTATTGATTTTGTCCAGTTTGCTAGACAGTTGGGATGGTTTGGTGATTGCTGTGAGTAATTCTTCAGGATCGACAAAGTTAAAATTTGATGATGTGGCCGGTCTAATTCTCAGCGAAGAATCTAGAAGAAAAGCATCAGGAGTTTCAGGGGATTCAGGGAATGCTCTAAACGTTGAAGGAAGAGGAAGATCGCTGAACAAAGGAGGCAATAAATACAGGCGTTCTAAGTCGAGGAAGAAGTCCAAGGGACCGAAAGACAAAGACGGGTGTTGGCATTGTGGCAAGAAGGGGTACATAAAACGTGATTACAGGGTGCTCAAGAAACAAGAAGGAAGCTCTCAAGGCGAGAAGGATTCAGTGAATCTATCTGAGAAGAGTGACACAGAGGCGTTGATCTTATCTCTTGATCCGAGGAATGAGTCTTGGGTTATAGACTTGGGCGCTTCGTTTCATGCCACTTCACGTAAGGAAGTTCTGCGTGATTATGTGTCAGGTGACTTTGGGAGAGTCTACCTGGGTGATGATGAGCATTGCAATATTGTTGAAAAGGGGGACGTTCATGTAAATCAGAAAGATGGATTATCTTTAAAATTGAAGGATGTCAGACATGTACCAAGTTTGAAATGTAACTTGATCTCAGTGGGGCAGTTGGCCGATACTGGTTATGTGACGACATTCTTCAGTAATTCCTGGAAGATCACTGTAACATCCTGAAAATCGGAGGTCGAGCATAAACTCAACTCCTGAGTTCCAACGCATCACTTGTGCAACAAAATGAATGATGATTGAATGTTGTCTGTATTAGAGTAGTGAACATGAGTGAGATTAAGCCAAAACAGCATATCATACTCCAGAGACAGTTAAATTGCAAGCGGAAGACTATGATAGATAGATAAAATATATAAACTATGGTGAGTCTCCAGAGTGTAATGATGTTACCAGGTTAATTAATTACAAGTATAATTCTAAACTATACCTAATGTGAGGAAGTGTAATGTCTTCTATCCCAAGTACCATAGCCCCGTCAATACAATATCAAGTCTTCATAAACCTTCCAGAGAGATACAGATAGGAGAACTCCTCCTCATCATCATAGAAGTAGTCCGGCTCTGCTTCATAAGCATCGCCATCACCTGAAACTCAACAAATCTGGTTGGTGTATACAACACCGTCCTGTAACGTGGGAGTGAGTGATCAACTCAGTGGAACAGTAAAGCATAAGTTAACATGTTATCGACTCAGTCAAGCAGTAATGATAAAGCAGTATAATCAAACACTCCTAACTACTCTTATTAATGCAAGTATGAATGCAGTCATGATGGATGCCCTCACCGACATACTCCCTCATGCGATACCATCTTCGTTCGTGGCATGCTTGCTTTCCTCAGTGCTCCACATCTTCTAGGCACATGCAATGCATGATGAGCATAATTACCGAGTTGTTATTAGTTCATTTCAAACAGCAGAATTGGGAAACTAAGGTACCTCCCTTGTATCATTCCCAAACATGATCCATCTAGGGTCGTCAGTCATAGACAATCTCATACGATGGTGTGTTTCTAGGTCACTGCAAGGGCTGCCAAGGCTGTTACGAGGAATCATTGCACCACTCCCCCATCACCTTATCAATATAGGCCTAGCTTATACTCTGTTACTACGGGAAGGCTCATCGCCTCACCGTAGATTTAGAGTATGCTCGAGGTCACTACACCGGATACGGTCAGGGCTGCCAGGGCTGTTACATGGAATCGTTGCACCACTCCCCCATCACCCATCAAGTAGTGTAGGCCAACAGCTCGAATATAGTGTCCCATACCACCATAATCGGCTCATGAGTCTGGTTGCTCACTGGTCACTACGGGGAGGCACGTAGCCCCAGCGTAGGCCGACATCTCGACCACGATGTCCCATACCACCATGCCCGGCTCATGAGTCCTAGCGGATCGAGGTACCATGGTTAACGGGATTCCACTGGTAAGTTTGGTACCCCAGGTTCAAGCAGTAACGACCAAACATGGTGAACATACATTAGACAAATTGGGTTACATGACGAGCCTGACTAGCTTGAGCACACAATCAATTGGATGACATGAAGTGCATAAACACTTCGCGTGGCCTAACCACTGTCGCCAACTGACGTACGATTCGGGTTCGTCAAACACATCTTACGTGGCGACATAAAACTCAACAACGATCTCAAGTCTAGTACCGACTGTTCGGACTATAGACATAGTCCCAAACTCAATCAATTTTTATCCGTAACATGTGGAGTAAAGTATGATAAACAAAGTAATTCAAGCATGTTAGTAAGCATGTCATAAAGCATGTTATAAAGTACTACATAAATAGGAATACTAACACATATTTTGTACAAGTAAGCGGGGTAAGTAAACAACCTCATGGGGGATATCATACATGTCTCTAAAGTAGTTTAGAATTCCATCTCAACACCCTTCTAAGGCATCAACATCCAAACACTTACTCACACAAACATTTTCACAAACACTTAACATACACTATTTCAACATACTTAGTGTATGTTAACAAACATGTAATAGGGCGAGTCCATTCACCAAGAAAGTATTTTACGCGTATATAATATATTTATACAACAATTAATCATGGCAAACACATCTCTAAACTATATACGTATACGGTACTTTCTACAATACAGTATTTCTACATACATAGTGTATATAAGGAAAACATGCATTAGGGCGAATCCTTTCGCCAAATAAGTATTTTATCCATATATCATACATTTATACAACAAATAATCATGTAAAATACATTTCTAAAAAATATACGTATACGGTATTTTCTACGAATACCTAAAATATGTAAAATTCCATAATCTACATCTTTAATCGAAACAGAAAATGGAAAGCACTTTGTACATGTGCAATTGCATGCAAATTATGAATCTATCATTATCTGACATTGAAAGTGTTGAAAGCCGTAACCTATACACCTAAAGTCCTCACCTTTTATCCTAGAATCGTAACGGAGTCGATAGGTTTGCTAAGCTTCCGTATTCGGCAGTTTGGCAACCTATAGAATGAAATAGGTTAGCTATTTCATAACCTACAACTATCAACACCCTAAATCAGATTAGAGTTAGGGTTTCTTACCTAGAAATGGAGCCAGAATCACCAGGAATGCGATTAGAATGGAGAGGTTAAGCATGGATAGGAGCAGGGAAGCAAGGCAGGGAAAAATCTCTCACATCTCTCTCACTTTCTCTCTTTCACTAGGGTTTTTCTCAAATTCGGATGGCTGAAATGAGAGAGGGTTTAAGGTCCTTATATAGCCTAAAAACTCACTGAAATAGACTTATGGACAAGGTAAACTTAGGTTATAACCAAAGTGAGCTGGTTTCAGCTCAACGGATGACTTCTGGCGGGCCTCATTGAGTCAAAGGTCGGACTTAAGCTCACCAACCTTGGATCTAGGTTCTATTAAGTTTTCGTTCCAGTAGGGTTCTCTGATCACACGTGGCGGGCCAGTTTCAGTTCAACGGTCAGCGGATCTCGATCGGAGATTCCGAGTACATGGATATGTGTATGAAATTTCTCCTGATCCGAGGGTGTAATTTGGTCTGATTCTGACTGTCTGGTTGCTTAAAACTGATCCGCAAGTGAGAGGTGCCAGATTACTATTTGAGATATTTTATTTTGAATTAATTTCACATTTCTCACACTCTTCACTCCAAGCTTAAGCGAATAACGCTGGGACACTATTTGGATTTGATTTTTGAGATGGTTGTCAAGCCCAGCGAGGCGGTCCTAAGTCCTTAATCTCGTATTATTCAGACTCCCGAAGTGCGGTCCAGATCTGATACGGAGTTTCAACGTGCTCCTGAGAGCAGTCGGGTAATGAGATTGATCCTAGATTTTAGGGTAACCTAGCGTCAATGATTCTATAAGTTTTGGGTCTTGCAGATCGTATTTAAAGCGATTCAAAAGGATTTCGTAGCTAATCTAGTTTAACACTTAGTTACTTTATCTCATTTCTAAAGGATTTAATCCTAAGTGATTTCTGGTCGAGGTGGTACTCAGGCCTTTGTAGTTTGTATATAAGGTGATCCAAGTTATAATACTTAACTAGTTTAAAATAGTGTCTAGGGTGAAAGTACTTAGGAAAATTGAAAGAACAAGGTGGTGAAGGGTTGGATTTGTGAAGGAAATGGGTTCTGACAAGTTAATAAGGTGTTAGGAGCGGCCCATTGCCTAAGGACGTCTAATTTCAGGTTGGCAAAAATCCGGGCTGTTACAATCACAAAAGGTGCCGTGGTGATATCTCGAGGCAAGAAGGAAGGTACTTTGTACGTGACTTCAGGATCATACAGTTCACTCGCAGCCGCATCAACTGGAGTGAATGGGCAGTTATGGCATCAGAGGTTGGGACATATGAGTGAGAAGGGGATGAAAGTGCTATTGTCTAAAGGGAAGCTACTAAGGCTAAAGTCAATTGACTTGGAATTCTGTGAGGACTGCGTGTATGACAAGCAGAAGAGAGTAAGCTTCAAGAAGACAGGATGCGCTCCAAAGACACATCTATTGGAGCTTGTACACACTGATGTGTGGGGATCGGTACAAGTATTATCACTTGGTGGCTCACGTTATTTTGTTACTTTTATTAATGATGCTAGTAAAAAACTATGGGTCTATTTCTTAAAGCATAAATCTGATGTATTTGATGTATTTAAGAAGTGAAAAGTTATGGTAGAAAATAAGACAAGTAAAACAGTAAAATGTCTCAGATCTGATAATGGGGGAGAGTATTGTGATAAGAGATTTGAGAAGTATTATGCAGCAAATGGAATCAAACATCAGAAAATGATTCCAGGGACACCACAACAAAATGGTGTAGCTGAGCACATTAACAGGACCATCCTTGAGCGCACTAGGAGCATGAGGTTACATGCAAGGTTGCCCAAGACCTTTTGGGCAGATGTTGTGAATACTGCCACATATCTTATCAATAAAAGTCCCTCAGCACCATTGGATGGTTGGCTACCAGAAGAAACGTAGACTAGAAAAGAAGTGAACCTTGCACATCTCAGAGTGTTCGGTTGCACTTCATATGTTCACATTGATACAAAGCACCCAAACAAACTGGATGAGAAATCCAGGAGGTGCATGTTTATAGGCTACAGGCAGCATGATTTTGGCTACAGGTTTTGAGATGCAGAAAATAGGAAAATCATCAGAAGCAAGGACGTAGTCTTCAATGAAAAAGGGATGCATAAGGACAGTGCGCAAGAAAATAAGGCCGAGGAGAAAGAATTCATAGAGATGGAAGAGTTACAGGACACGGGTGTTACAGCGCCACAGGATAATCATGCACAGGAGCATTATGAGGCAGAGCCGTATACATTGGTTGTGAGGAAGTCTACTCGGGAGAGGAGACCCACGGTCTGATACTCACCCTCCTTACATTATCTACTGTTGACAGATAATGGTGAACAAGAGTGTTTTGAAGAGGCATTATAGACAGATACACGGGTTAAGTGGGAGTAGGCCATGGATGAGGAGATGAACTCTCTTGAGTCTAATCGTACATGGGAGCTAGTCACTCTACCTAAGGGTAAGAAAGCTCTTCATAACAAGTGGGTTTACAGACTAAAGGAGGAGCACGATGGTTCGAAACGGTACAAGGCTAGATTGGTTGTGAAAGGGTTTCAACAAAAGGCAGGTATCGATTTCACTGAAATATTTTCACCTGTAGTGAAAATGTCTACGATTCGGATGGTCTTAAGTATAGTAGCTACAGAGGACTTACATCTAGAGAAACTAGATGTTAAGATAGACTTTCTTCATGGAGGACCTTGAAGAAGAGATATATATACATTAGCCGACAGGATACGTGATACCAGGAAAGGAGAACAAGGTGTGCAGACTGAAGAAGAGTTTATATGGCCTAAAGCAGGCCCCGAGGCAGTGGTACAAGAAGTTCGACAGTTTCATGTCAGGAAACGGTTACAGGAGATGTCATGCATACCACTGTTGTTATTTGAAGAAGTTTGATACGTCATACATCATCCTTCTTCTGTATGTTGATGACATGCTTGTGGCCGGTTCAAGCATGAAGGACATCTTAGATCTCAAAAGACAACTGTCTAGAGAATTTTCCATGAAGGATTTAGGAGCTGCAAAACAAATCCTAGGCATGAGGATAAAGCGTGAGAGGGAAAACAAGAAACTAGTTTTGTCACAGGCAGAGTACATAACCAAGGTACTTGATCGATTCAATATGGGAGGTGCTAAGCCGGTTAACACTCCATTAGCCAACCACTTCAAGCTATCTAAGGAGCAAGGTATAAAGACGTAGGAGGAACGGGACTACAGGGCTAAAGTCCCATATGCGTTAGCTATTGGGAGTCTCATGTATGTTATGGTGAGCATGAGACTAGATATTGCTCAAGCAGTAGGAGTTGTTAGCAGGTTCATGAACAACCCCGTGAAGGAACATTGGGAAGCTGTGAAGTAGATCCTTAGATACTTGGTAAGTACTAAGGATGTAGGGCTATGCTATGGTGGATTGAAAATCAAGCTACAAGGCTACGTGGATTCGGATTTGGCAGGGGATATCGATAGCAGAAAAAGCACTATAGGTTATGTCTTTACTCTGGGTAGTGCTGCAGTCAGTTGGGTCTCTCAGTTATAGAGGATATTATTTATCAGTACGACAGAGGCAGAATATGTTGCGGTTACAGAAGCATGCAAGGAGATGGTGTGGATGTAAGGTTTTATGGAAGAGTTAGGTGAGAAGCAAGCAGATTGTAAGCTATACAATGACAGTCAGAGTGCAATACACTTGGCTAAGAATTCTTTCATTCATTCAAGGACTAAGCATATTGCCATCAGATATCACTTCATACGCTTGTTACTGGAAAATGGATCGATTACTCTGGAGAAGATTCATACAAGTGAGAATCCTGTGGATATGCTGACCAAGGCGGTCACAAGGGAGAAGCTGAAGCTCTGTTCAGTTTTGATTGGTCTCCAGGCTTGAAGACGGGGAGGTGGTACACTCCGGATGAAGAAAATAAAGGTTTATGCCAATGTGTCTCCAAGTGGGAGATTGTTGAGAAGTGGAGCTACATCTGGGGTCGCCCACGACCAGTCGAGGTTATGCAGATTCAATTCACATTTTTGTGCGGATTTCGTGTCGCAAGTCCTTTTGCAACTAAGATGTAGAAAGGAGTTTCGCGGATTTCGTGTCGCAAGTCCTTTCACAACTGGGATGCGAAAGGAGTTTCGCGGATTTCGTGTCGTAAATCCTTTTGCAACTGGGATGTGGAAAGGAGTTTCCTAAATTATAAATAAGGGTACCTAGGGCTTTTCTAGGGATGATAAGAAAGTTATTCTAAGGTGTGGGCAAAGGGTTTTCTATGTGCTTCTAAGGGAGAGGTTAGTATATTGCCTTGTAATTTTTGTTTTTCTTCATAGTGGAAGTTTTGCATTCGTGGTTTTTTATCCTTATTGGGGTTTTTCCACGTATATCTTGTCTTGTGGTTTGTTTGAATGCTTTTATTCCTTTCTAGTTTATATTTCTTCCTGTTTATCGTTTGTTGGTGAGACTTGAGATTGGATCTCAGTTCACTGCGTTGTTGGCATGCCGCGTAACAATTGGTGACACCTAAAAGAATAAGAATGATTCGAAGACTCAAAGTTGAACATTGAATTGTTCTTCCAAATTCCACATTGGACTTGGGAAATGAAAAAAGCTTCAATTTTATTGAGAAGGAAAGAAACAAATCCCATTTTGACAGACTTCTGATTCAACCTCCAAGCTTTTGGTAACCTTTCAAATTAAAAAATAAAAAAGAAAAAAAGAAAGAATCTCCAGGCATCTGAATGTATGCTAAGGAGGGTGTAAACCAGATATCCCTTCTCATAGGGAACTCCATCCTTGCTTCTTGACGTAGGCTTCTAGAGGTCATATAGTTGAATCAAGAGTTACTTTTTTCTTACAATTTCAAATAAAATAAAATAAAATAAAGTAAATCTTTTTTCTTTATTTTCCTTAGATAACAAGTGGTTGGAATGGATAGGGCTCTTATCAATAGAAGTCTGCTAAAGTCCTGTTTTAAAATCTTGGTAGGACTTCTAGATCTTGTATTTTTTTTTTATTTTTATTTTTTAAAAAAAGAAGCAACCACAAGATAATCAGATATTGCTCAAAAGAACTGTGAGGAGCTGAGAATCTGACCTGAAGAGAATAGCCTGAAAAGGCTCCAGGAAGCTGCTCAGCCATAAATTTACACAGGAGGGCCAACATGACAACAACTCGGATGTCCACCACCTGGGCCACAATGGCACATGCAACCGCATGTCAAACTGCAAGTGTGAAGATGTGTGTGTGGGCTGCACAAAGCTCCTGAACTATAACAGTGTTGTTTCAAGCTCCTGCTTTCCCATCTGTGGAGAAATAACTCCATAAACTTTTGCATCTTCGACCATCTTATACAACTTCTGCCTATTACCACTAGTAGTGCCCATGACAAAGGGCACACCAATTTTGCAATACAGCTCTGCATTCGCTGCAGAATAAATAACAAAACAGAAATTAATAAAGCCACCAAACAAATAGCCAGCTGGCACCAAGCCAAGGTAAAGGAGGTCTGATATCAGGTGGGTAGTTGGTCATCAAAATTTTCCCAACCAAACCATGATGCCAACCCTATCTGCAAGTTCCTCAAGTGCAACCTATGTAAGAAGTACAACAGTCAATTCAGTAAAATCAAATAACAAAAACATTGGAATATAATCAAGAAGTACATCAGTCAATTCATGTGAAAACAAAGAACCTGTTGTTTCGTAGGTTTCCTGAAGTTGGATGCTTTGACCTAATTCAGAGATAGATAGCATTAGAAAAATGTCAATTATTCTCCAGAACATCAGAATAAGTAGAACAAAGTAAAGACCAACCAGTCCATGTTAGAACTAATATTTCGCATTGGTAAAAAAACGCAATACATCTCAAGTGACCTATGATTAGGATTACTGACAAATAAAGCTGAGAGGGAGCAAAGAGAAATTAGACGGTACAACTTTAGTTTTCTTAGATAGGCATGGGCTTTATAGTTAGTAGTTGATTTTTCCTTTCTAGCTAGCTAACTAAAATGGCCAGGTTTGGCTACGTGGATAAAATTGAGCAAGACTGAGCTTAAAAGAAAATTACTTCTTCATGGAAATAAAATTTAAGAAGTGGAACTAAAGTAGGTGCAACCTGCACAATTTGTAACCACATATGAGCAATGTAATTCATGTTAGGAAGTCCACTAAGATATGGTCCAAGCTCCTGGGTCAAAAACTTGGTTGTCATCTGTTGTTCACTAAAGTTCTATGTTGTAGGGTGTTCTAAGAGAGGAACACGAAGGAACAGTACAAAAAAAACTTACTGCATTTAATGCCAGTGCTATTAGAGTTGGCTCATCACAACAAAAGTATGAAAAGCTTATTCAACAATTTTAATTAAGGCATTTGAGGTGATTGTTGAATTCATTTCTAGAGTATCTTCTCTTGTTTTGATGAATGGCTAATCGATGATACTAGGAATTGGAATAGATAATAGATATATTACATATTACATTGCTGATTCTTTTTATGCCAACCATGTTATGAATAGGTCTTTTAGAAAATTACAAATTGTCAGCTGAAAGAATGTATTGCTTTACCCATATAATTCCAAGTAGATCAAGGACCCTCTTCCAAACTCCTGTAGAATCCACAATGGGTGAATAGATGCTTAATTGATTCCTCCTCCACACAGAAGAGACACTCATTTGTAATCATTGTCCTCCTTTCTGAGTAGGTTGATATTAAGCAGTTTCCTTTTTGCAGCTACCAGCCTAAAACACCAATTTTGGCTTTCCTGAAAATTGCCAAATATGTCCCACTTGGTTAGCCGTGTCTCCTCTTCCACTTTATTTCAAATACATGATAAAAAGACTAGGCCAAGAAAGATCTATTTCAAAGAAAATTATATGATTCTTTTGTTATCAGTGATCACTCCTATGAAAACTATAATGACTAGAGTTGCAGCTGTGAACTTGAAGAACTAATGTAAGATTAGGGGCTTCATATGCTTAGCAAACAATTTGAGTGGTAGTCTAGGTAGAAAATAGGCGAGGTTAGTTGCAAAAGAGCATTCTGGTTTTGTAGTTATTGGAGACTCCAATGTCATAAGTTAAGCTAGTACGGGTCATTCTGAATCATGGAAACTCATACATTTTTTTAAATGAAATTCAGCTCATTGTTTTAAGGTTAAACATTTCATTTGCCATGTTGGTACTTGGTAGAAATGGGGACATTTCATCACCAATGGATCACATCTATTTATCCAATCATCTATCTAACCATCAAACCTTCCATCCAAACATCCATCAATATTTCATAATAACAACAACGCATGATACTTCACTGAGAACTCATTGACAACTAGATAATTTTTAATGGTGAGTGTTCAATGACTACTATTTCCTGTAGTATGGTTCACCTGAAATTTATATATGCTTTATTTTTTATATCATGCTTTAAAATAAGCTGGAGAAACAGATGAATGACATAGATATACAATTAATACATATAGGTGGGTCCTATGGTTAGGGACTCGCCACATCGGTCGTGCCGGGGTCACATACAAGTCGCTCTCCATAACGTGGCCCACTTCAACTGCATCTGCGGACCACATTAATACCCTCTCTGTAAATAAGATGAAACCACATCCTCTAATAAACCAATCATGGCCCACATCCATCTGTACAATTAAGAAAAGGAGAAATACTCTGATACTCTTGCAGAATGTGAGAGATGATACGCAGGCACTTAGAAATTGCATACATGGGATACCAGTAATTCAAATTTAACTGTCAAAAATATGTCTTCCCAATTTGGATGTATCATGAACTAAAATTTATGATTTTTTTATTTATTATCCACTATCGGATTGGTGGACATTTATTGGACAATTAAAATGAAAAATATCCAAGGGTCGAGTGAGTGCATGCATCCGAGGTTAGAGTTGTTCCATCAATCTAATTTTCAAAATTTAGTTAATGTATGCCACGTGTACAATTCTACATGCCTGTGTATCAAGTATCCCATGCTGTCCGAGTATCATGTAACTACAAGAGCCTACTAACAAACAATACCATGTTTGGCAAGCCACTTTACAATTCACTCAGATCAGGAAAATAGAAGAGAACAAAATCTAAATAATCATAGCCGCAAACAAAATTTGAATTTAAAATATTATGCCTAACATATAAATTGAAAACTGTTAGAACAGAGACATTTCATCAAACACTAGCTGTGCACACCTTAAACATTCACAACAATAAACCAGAAATGTGATTTTTTAGGAAAGCCCTAATCCTTTTCCCATTACAGAGTTTAGGAAATCCCTAATTCCAATATTGTATCCTCTGATAATCTACGGATTTACAGATCTAAAAATAAAAAACCCTAAATATCTATTTGAGAGAAATGAGTACCTGACCGAGGAAGAGATGAAGGGCAGGGGCTACTGGGTGCACCGGATCTGGAGATGATGTAAGTGAGGAAGAGAGAGAGAGAGAGAGAGAGAGAGAGAGAGAGAGAGAGTGCGAGATAGGTAGATGGAGAGAGAGGCACGAGATCTGGAGATGATGCAAGAGAGAGAGAGATCGGGAGAGGGAGAGAGGCAAATGGAGAGAGAGAGAGATCGGGAGAGGGAGAGAGGCAGATGGAGAGAGAGATCGGGAGAGGGAGAGAGGCAGATGGAGAGAGAGAGAGAGAGAGAGAGATCGGGAGAGGGAGAAAGGCAGATGGAGAGAGAGGCGCGGGGTCCGAGAGCGAAATGTACTGTAATTTTTTTTTAATATACCGTAAAACATCCGTGGCCCTGGGCCCTATTTTACACAACGCTGGTGCAAGAGGCACCTAAAGTGCCTCTGTTGATGTTATTTGTTGTAGTGTATTTTGGACCTTTGAACATTTTTATTGGTTAATTGAGAACAAGTCACTTAGGTTGGAGGCTCATTTTGCTTGGACTATAATTGACTTGATGTTACATTGGAATCTAATTTTATCCTTAAACTTGAGAATGTGCGAGCATCAGGGTCTTCACTATATGTGATTTGGCTTGCTTTACGAGGTCATCGCATGAGTGCACATGTGAGGTCTCATTGATCCTTGAATGGGCAAGCAAGAGATGCATGGGTTTCCTAGGATCTTGTTTATAGTGTAGATTTGAAGGATCAAAGGTTATCAAGTGTTTCTTCCATTGGGTCCAACTCTTATAGGTTTTTAAAAGACTTTACAAAGTTTTTTAACCATTGAAATTTTGCTTGAACCATTAAAATTATTTTGATCACAGTTGATGATAATTCAATGGTCCAGATTTAATGGTCCACTATATGATCAACATTGGCATAGGATCTTTAGTAGATGGCCATGCGATTTAAAGAATAGATAAGATACACATACACGGAAAGAACAAAGGATTTCAATGATGTGGAGTGTATGAAAAATTGTAGGGTAGCGGAGTATCATAAATTGTACACCCTTGTAACCCTAGTTGCTCTTTATAAATTGATCCTATGCTAGATAGGAGAAATCCATAACTCAAATAGAGCTTAGATGCCTCCTTAGGCATGACCTAAAGAGAGAATTTGTGGGAGAGAATGTCGCACCTCGAATCTAGAAACTGAAAATGTTACTTTCCGAATCCCAAATCCAACACCGACAAGTCCTTTTTTTTTTTTTTTTGCACTACTGTCACACCCTGAGTTTGACGAGCAGGCTCTCCAAAATTTCAAACTCTAAACCTAGTTTGTAATAGTAAAGCATTTCCAACTTCTAATTATCATGCTCCAAACTTAGCAAACAAGCTCACAAAATTCCCAAGCTCCAAGTTTAGTTTAAAACAAGAGAAATTCATTTTATTTTTTTCTTCTAAGATATTGTAATTCAAGATGTTAATCTACTTTAACATGAACAAATCCCAACAACCCCATATAATTTTATAACACATCTAAAATCCAAAAGGGTACAAACAACCATCCAAAATTACAGTCCCAATTTTTTCAAAGAAATGTGCAAAATAGAAAAGCAGCATCATGTGCTCCTAGTGGGCTTAATAATACCTTCCTGAAAAATGAGAGAAAGCGTAGCATAAGCTTCATAAGCCTAATGGGTATACCATATAGAAAATTAGCAGGGGGTATAATGTAAGTAAAAAACTAAGCATGTTACAACAAGTAGAGGACATAACCAACACATGGTGTGGTCCAGATTTGCATAGTTTCGTGAGATGTGGAGTCTATCACAAAGAACTTCTATCCAAGCTAGTCTCATACCTGATTTGGATAGTGAGTTTTGATGTGGTAAACTCGTAATTTCAAGTCATTCCCATATCTAAACAACATCTTAGATACTACAAATAAGCACATGATAGTCTAGTTGCGCACCTACCAACCTAAGTGAGTAATGTATGAATTAATACAATGTTCAGATGCTAACATTATATTCCTTTGTATAATGCATCTTTGAACAATCTATCATTTCCTTACATAGACCTTAATCATTTCATACAAGTGTAACCCAACATCTTCTACACAAGTGTTTGACATATTTTAAAAAATTCAAGTCCGGGCACGTTAACCCCTTCCCTGTTAGGCCCTTGGCTCAATAATGGGGGAACCAAATTTGGTTAACCCTACCCGGCCTCTTCAGTTAGGATAAAACGTCTCTACCTTCATCCTTGACCTGGCATATGATGGTAGGTATGCTGATTACATCTCTTTCCTTCCAAGTCCCCATGGTGTAAATTAAGGAACTCTTACACCTAACCTATTGTGCTCATCCACACCCAAACTACAATAGAAGAGGACCTAGTTGGTACAAACCTAAATGGATTCCTTGGAGGATAGGCATCTCTAAATATAGGATCTACGCCTAAGGTGACAATTGTGCGCCATTCTCAATTCTTCTCAACAATATCTTCAAAACTGGCCATCCTAGGGCCTCAACATAAACTATTTAACCATTTCATTTATCAAGCCATCACAAGGCTGTCATATAAACCATTCTATCAATATCAAGTAACAATGTTTCCACGCATGGGTGTTAATGCAATCGAGATATACAAGCCATGCTAGCATATCATTTTGCACGTGTAAAGGAATAAAAGCTAAGTCCATGAGTCTAGTCTTACCTTACTAGCCCATGTCATTTCCGCAATCGAGATATACAAGTTATGCTAGCATATCATTTTGCACGTGTAAAGGAATAAAAGCTAAGTCCATGGGTCTAGTCTTACCTTACTAGCCCATGTCATTTCCTTAAGGAATGAAATTAAAGACCATTGACCATAGGTCATTTTTACCTTGCAATTAATGCAACAATTAGAATTTTACTTAACTAAATATGAGTGCTTCCAAGTACAAGTGTATGTGTTCATGCGTGACACCTTTTCAATCCATCTTGTCCCATTCCAAGATTTATGGGCCCACTTGGGCCTACAACAAATGTAATCTATGAAGCCAATAATTTGGCGAAGTCACTTGCCCCTTCGACTCATATTTCTCATCCCTTTTCTTTCTAGATTTCAGTGGGCTTGTCTAAGGCCCAAGTCCATATTCATGGGTTATTCCTTCAAGTGCCCAAGGCCCTTGAATTTGGTTCACTAGCATATCACATTTATCTAACTACTTGACATGGTACAAGTATCATCATCCAAGACTACAACATACCCAATCATTCATCCAGGTGGTCCACATGATTGGTGTAGTTCATAATCATGATTTGAACATTCATAACAAAAAGCACCCTAGTTTGTCAAATTACATGAGTGTTGAGTTAGTTTTACAAGTGAACCCCAAGTTGAAGATTACAAGATTAAGAAATCAACTAAGAAGAAGTTCGAGCATTCCACATAGGTAAACAAAGCCTCACTTCCCTGACCAAACCCTTGAGGTATATGACCCCAAATTTAACTTAGTCTTACCCACATCTTATCCTTGGTAAGCTTAGTTTTGGTCACTTAGAGTATTAGAGGAGTAAACCTGAACTATACAGGAAAAATCGATTACATCGATTTGCAATTGAGGACATTTTCGATTCTATCGAACATAGTTCGATTACATTGAAAAATAGGCCAACACAATCTAGCAACAAAATGATCATCTGCTAAGGATTGTCCATTATTTCGAATAAAGTTCGATGACATCAAAATTTAAATTTCAATAGCGTCGAACCCACTTCGATTGAATTGACTAAGGGCACTCCTTCTACATAGAAAATACTCCCTAAGTGTTCCTTGATGTAATCGAATTACCTTCGATAATATCGAGAGTAAGTTATCGATGGCATCGAAGACATTCGATTACATCAAAATTCGGGATCAGTTTGTCCAACAAGCTATCAAGGAAAATCCATCATTTTTTATTACAGCGAAGACCCTTTGATGTCATCGAACTTTAAATTTTGATAGCATCGAAGGATGATCGATTGTATCAAAAATTGGGACAACAACCAAAGGTAATTTTTTAAAAAGGAAATCCAATAGGATCGAACCTCCTCTCGATGGCATCGAAGTGCACATTGATGGAATAGAAGGGGGCTCAATAAGATCGAGCAAAATCTGTTCTACGCATAAATGAATATCTTAATGTAGGTAGTCGATGCAAATGAAGAAGTCTCGATGACATCAAAGTTTAAATTTTGATGGAATCGAAGACCATTCAATAACATCGACAATGTCATATTTCTGCCTATTTTTTCTACCATTGGGATTCATCTTAATATATCCCTGTGGGTTGCTTCTTGGAAAGATGAGAAAGAATTAAAGGAATCTTGAGAGAGTTATTGTAATAGATTATGCCCTCATCATCAAGCTTTCTTTCTCATAAGAGTTCATCATTCAATCTAAAGTACATGCATTTATTGTCATCTTCTTTACTTGGATTGAATTATGAACTCTGACATTCATTAATTTCCAGTAGCACTCTTTAAAGAAAAATCATTGTGCTAGAACTCTTGAATGCTTAGCTCATGGGAATCTTCTCTAGGTATTTAATTTGTATCATTTAATAGAGAAGATCAGTCAAAACACTAAACCACAACCTCGGAGCATCGCTTGGAGCACCATAAGCAGTTGCGGTTTAAGGGAGCTGAAGAATCTTTATCAACAAAGAATATCATTTTTAGATTGTGCAAGAAAGGGTCTCACTCACTTATTTGTAAGTATACAAAGTCCATTGAGTCTGAAGCTCTTTCCTTGCATTAGATTGGGATTCAGAGTTTGAGTGACAAACTCACCAAGACCTTTCATAGGCCTCTGATGGGATAATACGTTGTCCATGTATAGGAAGCATTGCCTTGTATAGGCATAGGTTTCCTTGTGTAGGCTCCTAGTTGTGTCCTTATGTAAGACTTGTCACCTTGTGTAGGCATCTAAGGTTTCCTTTTGTAGGTTCCTTAGTTAACCTTGTGTAGGTTGTGAAGGTTTATAGTTAACCTGATTTAAAATCAGTACATAGTGAAATCTGGTACACTCTAGGAGAGAGCACGCCAGCCAAGAGTGGAGTAGGCAAGTAGCCGAACCACTATATATGATTGTGTTTAGAATGACTATTTGTGCATTGATCTAATTATGCTTATGTTCCTTGAATGATTATTTATGATGCATGATTAAATGAATGTCTACGCATTGATAGGAATCACATTCCACACACTCTCACATTCACTATCTTAATAGGCTAGTTGCGGCTAGTTGCTTTATATATAAATCTTGTGTAGCCTATGTGTTTGGACTCAATATTGGCTTGGAAGCCATAAAGTTACTTTGTCTTCCTTATCTTAGTTAAAGTTATGCATTGTATGTTATTATAAGTAAATATATTTGAAAAATCCTATTCACCCCCCCCCCCCTCTAGGACACTTGGACATATTTCTATACTTCTATAATAGTGGTCCTACCACAATTTCAATAACATCATAGGATTGGGCTGTACTAAGTATGCACCCATGGCCATCAATGATACAAGTGACAAGCCCCTTCAACTGTCAAAAGAATACCATCATACATATCCATTCTCATCATCATGTAACCATATCCACACATAATAAGCAACATAACACATGTTGAAAAGGACCCCAAGTGTTGTAACATTTGAATCAGATGGCCCACATATTAAAAGATGCCCCGCCTCATTTTTCTTGGAATTTGCCTCAGTATGGGTTCCACATGTAGCTCACACACTGTTAGAGCACAAAAAAATGATATTCACACAAGATGGTTGTGTTGTGCGGTCGTGTAACAAAGATGGGTTGCATAGATGTGCAATTGAAGATGAAATTGCTGGCTCGCACGGAAGCCTATTGTGCAGTTGCGCAACAGGGATATGTTGTGTGGTTGCACAACTGCACTTTGTAGCATGGATTCAATAGCTCACACATGGAAACCTATAAATACCCATTCTCCCTCTCATTTGATGGACTAGAGAGAGAAATGAACATTAGAGAGATCAGAGAGATATTCATGAGCTTTTAAAGTTAAGAGTTGCAATATTCGGGTATCCCGTGGGATGTAGCACGAGAGAAAGATAGAAAGAAGATTCAAGGATGTTGAAGATTGGCTTGTTGCGCGACCGCACAACAGGACCTCCTTGCGCAACCGTATAACATGGGTCCCCAGTAGCTTATATGTTATGTAATTTCACAAATTTGTCAGGGGTTCATTCTCTCATGCGCCTGTCTTATGCATACAGGTGGGAAGTAAGGGTTTCAAACTCGAACAACTCTTTTATTGTTATGATAGGTGCTATATAAGTTGAGATGTTACTGAAATTATTGTTTTATTATTTTCAATTATACTAATAAGGTATACTTTGTCTTAGAATAACGCGAGGGATGTAATAAGAATTTGGATTAATAAATTGAAATAATGATGATTATTCTTTGACCTTTCTTTTGTTATTATTGAATATAGGTATTCCAACATCCAACCCATGTTTCTGATCGAAACAAAATGGTGACTTCACTGGGGATCGAACCCAGAAATAAAAAGGCTCATCGTGGTTACTTAAAGAACTAAGGGAAATTTTGATCCTAAATGGGATGGTCCGTATGTTATAATGGAGGTTTACTCTAATGGGCCTTATCGGGTTGTGAATCAGAATGAATAAGCGATAGGAATATGTCAACGTCCATTTTATTAAAAGGTATTATCCTTAAAAAGAATAAAGTTTTGATTGCAAAAAATATTCAAGAAAATCCTACCCAATCAAAAGGAGGAAGAATGAGTACAGTCACGAAACAGTGCAATGTGACGAGCAATCATGTAATAACACAATATATAACCATATGTCTTCATGAACCTTTCTTCTATGATGAAGTAAGGATGAATAAAAATAAAATTCAAAGAAAGATAAGGTTTCCAAATATTCCTTCAGACATATTCCTCCAAACAGAAGAATATGATCGCCAATCCCAAGATCCTGAAAGAGGATAATCATCAATCTTCTGAGACAATAATTGTTGATAATAATGTTGCAAAGTGACAACTGGCCGGAATCATTACTACAGCTAAATTATTACTATGACCTTTAAAAGGCCTTCAAAAATTGTGTACATGCCTATAAGAGGCTTTGGATGATCTCTAATTATTAGAGAATATCGTCAATTATCTCCAATTGAAAAGGATCATCACTAGGTATATACTATATATATATGTGTGTGTGTGTGTGTGTGTGTGTGTGTGTGTGTAAGACCTACATGGCAAAGCGAGCAACATGGGGAAGTGATAAAAAAAAAAGCCCCCTATGAGCAATGAAAAATGCCACAAATTCTCCAAATATTATACGAGCGGCGGTGAGCACCAACGGCTCAAAGCCCATGTACGCTAAACACACATAAGACCTATGTTGTATCATCATTTTTCCAAATATTATAAAATCAACTACGAGTGTCACCATTGAGCATCAGCGGCTCAAAGCCTATGAAGGCCAACATGCATAAAACATATGTCGTTTATATTACTCTTGATAGCGCCATGGGGATGGGTGAATGAAAATGCCCCTACGAATGGACCCAAGCAAAAAAGGGTTGCGATGTGAGCTTTGTCGTTCAGTTATAGGTCAACCATGCATAAGAACCCCCCCAGGTTCCTAGCTTGATTTCAATAGTAACTCATGGGGAGAGGCGACCTCTATAAGAGCTCCCCCCTCATTGATGGATTGTTGGCCTTAGACTTGGTACCCCTATAGGTAACCTTATGAACCCCACGAACTCTAGAAGGTTACTAAGGAAACCTCACGCGTAAATCCTACCAAGTTCACCCCTCTGGTAGCTTCAATGGGCCCCTCTGATGGACCACAGTGATTAAACTCCCTACGCAGTTGTGGTTCAATGAAATCATGAGAGCTACAAAGGCCATCTAGCATAAGCCCCACTTGTTGCAACTACTTATGAACCTAAATTGTGGTTGATCTAACTACTTACGAGCCTAAACTATGGTTGCTCTAACTATTTACAGGCCTAAACTGTGGTTGATCCAAATATTCAAGAGCTTAAATTGTAGATGGCGCCTTAGTTATATTAATTGAACTCTAAGATAGTCCACCCACTAAGGAGAATACAACACAAAGTATATTAACAAGCAAAAGTTGGAATCACTAAATTATCATCATATCATATGTCTCAAGTTATGGACAAATATGCAATTGAAATATGGATTGATGTGGGTTAAGAATCATTCATAATTATATGCTGAAGTATAAAATTGCTCATACCATTTAATTTGAAATTGCTTTGAAAGGTGCAAAATTCTCATATACTTTGAAATTGTCAATACATTACAATATGCCCAAAGAAATTGTTGATACATTACAATTATTCTGAAATACCCGAAGCTTGCATGAAATTTTGTAAATCTTGTAAAAACTAAACTTGGGCTGCAGTAGTCTTAAGTCCGACTTCAACGATAAGTTTGGTTTGATCCAGAGCTCCAGTAACCTCATGTTTTAAAGAGACATTAGTCGTATTATCCTTTAGAAGTTCCTATTCTTTAAGCTCAGCTATACTAATGTTCTCAGCAATGCCACCCTAAATCTTGCTCAACTTCAGTTCTTCAGTCTACTTCTGGGCCTCAAGATTAGCAATTTGCTCATTGGTGGCCACTAGAGTCTGCTTAGAGACCTTTGCTTGGTCTTGAACTAAACAGTATTCCCTTTTATATCCAGAAATAATAGCAGAGTTCTTGAATACTTTGTCTTTAAGAAGCAGTAGCTCTTTCTGATGATGTAGTATCTCTTAAGCGATAATTATATTGCGAGCAAACTCTAGCTGCTGAAGGGAAGTACAGACCTAAACCAAAGATTTGTTAAGCCCTGAGACATTGATCTTAGCTAATTTTACAGAATTATCCAAAATTGCCAAGGCATCGCTAAGGAAAGGTCATTGCTTAGGGTCTTAGAACATGCAGACTATGGCAAAAAGGGCATTCTTGATTAAGATAAGCTTGTAAGGAGGAACATTTTCTAGACAAAGAAAGCCTAATACCATTGCTACTGAATTAGAACCTACAGAAAAGCTTGAAGCAGGAACAATTGTAAGAAAAACAAAAAATAAATAGTATGAGAAAGATAAAAATAAGATAATTTCATTCAAAGGGGAAACCACAAAGCATAAAGATATAAAATTATACATGTTACTAGAGCCACAAATGAAGGAGCAGATGAGGTTGAGGATCTGATAGTAGTAAGAACATTAAAAGATGGTTCGGTGACCACGGTGCTTGAATCTAGAGTTGTCGGAGCTATCATGCAAATGTTATCTTATCTAGCTCCTAGATTTGTCAAATTTTGTAGTGCCAAAACCTCTTGGAATCTGTATCTTGTGTAGCTCAACTTTATATCATCCTTACCTACATTCAAGTACAATTTCAAGAAGTTCTAATTCAAGTTCAAGAATCTCAAGTACAAGAACAAGAGATTCAAGTACAACATCAAGAAGTTCAAGTACTAGATCAAGTTTTCAAGCTTCAACTATATCAATACAGTGTGCATTACATAAGAATTCAAGCTCAAGTAATCTTCTCAAGCTTAAGCTCATATACTCAAGTTGAAACTCAAGTCACAAGGTCACTATTCCAAGCTCATCTTCAAGTATACAATGACAAGCTTCATGTACTTCAAGATAAACTATCAACCGAAGTGAATAATGTTTCAACGTTCAGTTTTAACCTATAAGGTACGAATGGCCCTAGATTGGCCATAGGTTAGGTCATATTGGTTGCATACTTAATTTGAGTCATTATATAATTTTAAAGGCTTTTTCTTAACTAGTCCTAGCCTATGTTCGACTTATCCAAACAATGGCTCGACCAGTCTAAGAATTTTATCGACCAGTCCAAGGTTTGTTGTGAATTTTCAGAATTTCTGTTAGACCCACGACCAGTCTTGGAGACTGCTTGACCAGTCGAGTGAACAGTGCTCGACCAGTCGAGTAGGCTCAACTCAAAGTCTAACAAGCTTTCTGGGTCCCACTCGACCAGTCAAGTGCAGGGCTCGACCAGTCGAGCAGTCCACTCGATCAGTCAAGCAAGCCACTCGACTAGTCAAGTAGAGATCTTATCTTATCGTGCCAGAATTTTTGAAATATTGTTGGTCCTTCAAACAGTCGAGCTGACCACTGGGTCAGTTGAGTGAACAATATTTTTGCCTATAAATTGAAGATGATTTTCAGAGTTTTTCAATTCATTACAAGATCTTCAAGTCACAACTCTGAGAAAACTTATCCCTACATTCGAGAAGCTAATTGGTTAGTATTTAAGATTCTTTTAATAGCTTTTTACATTTGATTTTTTGATCTCTATTCAATTCTATTTCTTTTGAAAAGGGAATATTGCTTTTACCCTTTTTGAGATCAAAATCAAATCAAGCTAGCCCAGGTTAATTCATTATAAAAATCATTTAGACCTAAGAACCCTTTCATATGTGAGATTGGGCATTGAACATCTACATCGAATTAGTTCTACCGGGCTTCATCAAAAGAAGAATACTCAGATAAGTACATTTCAATTTTCTATATTTGGTTTGTAAGATTGCCAGAAAATCTTTCATTTTTTGGTTTTGACTAAGATAGCCAGAAAATCTCAGTAAGTGGGGTTTTTAATTGTGGTAGGCCTTTTGAAAACACAATTGTGAAGGTTTTGGGTGAACCTTGGAAAACCTATTTCATAGAGAAAGTCATATCCTGAGGGTTAGGATATTGGGAGTGGAGTGGTTGTATGGCTGTTTTCTAACAGTTGGTGTACACACAAATGAACCACTATAATTGCTGGAGTTGTGGTGGATGATTGAATGTACTCAAGTGTGTGAATGATTGTAATTTATTTTCTGCACAAGTGGTGAATGTTGTAATAATAGTAGATATTTATTTCTATTTTATTCTTTATTCCTCTGTATTGGTTTGCGATTTTGATACACAGACCGTTCTAGAAATTGGGTTATCCTACCATAAGCCATTGGTTTTTGGTGTAAGGTTGTCCTTAGAACAACATCTGTATCAACTTCCCAATATTTGTACATTTGAGGTTGCTATTAATTTCTGCAATTTGAATTGATAAGTGCTATCTTTGTTTATATCTTTCTTATTCCGCATTTAAAATTTTAATTTGACATAGTCCTATTCACTCCCCCCCTCCCCCCTTAGGACTCTTAGCTTGGCCTTTTCAAGTGGTATCAGAGCCTAATAGCTCGTTTTATTTTTTGTTATTTGGATTAATTTCCTGAGCTAATCGATCTGAGCTTTTTAGGATATAAATTTTTGATAGCCTTTCAGTCACTAGGCCTCCACCATTTGATGGCTCCAATTATGCCTATTGGAAAGCCAAAATGAGGATTTTTTTTTAAAAAAATCCATGGATGAGAACATGTGGCAAGCCACAGTGACCAATTGGACCCCTCCTACCACTGAATTGATTGGTACTGATGGATCTAAAACTATAAAAGTCACACCTTACTTTTCTTGGACCGTTCTTCAGAAAAGTGAAAGTAGTGCCAATATAAAGGCTTTAAATGCTATTACTTACGCACTATCACTAGATGAATTCAAGAGAATTATATCCTGTGATACTGTAAAGCAAGCTTGGGATATTTTAGAAATGACAATGAGGGTACAACAATTGTCAAGAAATCTAAAGTTCAAATCCTCACAACAAAATTTGAGGAAATATGTATGAAAGAAAGTGAAACTTTCATGGACTTCTATACAAGATTGAATGACATTGTCAACTCTATGTGAGGTCTTGGTTATAGGATCCTAGAAAGTAAAGTCTGTGCAAAGATATTACGCTCGTTGCCTGATCGGTTCAATTCGAAAGTGACCGCGATCCAAGAACTTCGTGATACAGATAATATGAGGGTAGAAGAGTTAGTTGGGTCTCTTCAAACCTATGAGTTAAATTTTAAAGCTCCTAAAGGTAAGTCAATTGCCCTCAAGTCTTCTAAAAGTATTTATCATGAAAATAGTAATAATTTTGATTTAGAAACTTCTGAAGATGATATGGCTCTTTTAGCCAAAAAGTTTTACAAGATTTTCAAAAGTAAAAAGAGAGTTGATTTGCAAAAACCTATTGAAAAAAAAAAAAAACCTAGATCTAAAACTTGGAAATCTCTAAAAGACAACCAATGCTACAACTACCATGAATATGGGCATCTAACAAACAAATATCCTAAGAAGGACAAGTCTAAAAAGAAAGGTATGTTGGCTACATGGGATGAATCTTCCTGCTCTAAAGTCTCTTCTGAGTCAGAAGATTCTGAAACTGAGTCGGCTAATGATGTTAAAGCCCTAATGACTCTAGCCAAGTTCACTTTTTTAGATAATGATGATTCAACCAGTGAAGAAAATCTGAATAGTGACCATGAAAATGAAGAAGTCCTTCAAGATCTTATGATGCCCTATACAGGGAAAGTTGCAAAATAGCTGTAAAGTTAAAACCTCATAAAGAAAAGTTTTCAAAACTAAAAGAAAATTTTGATAATCTAGTCTTAGAAAAATCACACTTTTCAGATTACTTTGAAAAAACTAAGTGCAACTTAGATTTCAAAACGTCCCAAGTTGAAAACTTAAAATCTGAAAATGAAAAGGTAAAACTAGAAGTCTCTTAGCTTTTGAGTTTAAAGGACACATGGAGGTATGCCCAAGGTGATCCTAAATTAGAAAAACTTTTATCCGGATCTAGAAAATGCGGCGATCGATCTGGATTGGGCTATGATAAAAGTATTCCTCCCAAATATAAGAATACTTGACCTAAATTTGTTAAAGGTGAGTCTTCTAACTCAAAAGGAAAAAGTCTGAATCAAAATAATTCTAAAAATACTAAAACTTTTCAAACTTTAAAACCTAAAAGCAACTATACCAACTATAAAAATCAGAATCATTATCCTTTAGCTGAGAAAATTGTTGACTTGCTTAAAGAGCTCTTAAAATCTAACTCAGTGGGTAGGACCTATAGTAACTACAAACATAAGAAGACCAACTATGCTCCTAACCCAAAATTGTAATGAAACAGGTCCCTAAGGTTATTTGTTTGGTTGCCCACACCGCTTTCAAAGCTCCGAACCATTCAAAGTGGTACCTAGATAGTGGTTGCTCCAGACATATGACAGGTGACAAAGGTCTGTTCACCAGTCTTAAAGACATGACTGATGGTTCAATTACATTCAGTGTGGTAGCAACTGCAGAATTGTTGGCCAAGGTACGGTTCAGCTCTTTAACCTCCCTTGTTTTGAGAATGTTTTATATGTAAAAGTTTAAAACATAATTTATTAAGCATCTCTCAAATATGTGATAATAATCATAGTGTAAAATTTACCAACCACGGGTGTGAAATTTTAAATAAGAATGGTTCTGTAATATTAACTGGTCATAATTAGTGATTCAAGCTCATCTAAGATATCATGTTACATGGTCCAAAGCAATGAGACCGAATTATGGCATAAGTGCATAGGACATGTACACTACCGCAACTTATATAGATTGAGCAAAAGAAAATTGATAAGTGGTCTACCTAAAGTAAAGAAAGTGGATAAAATATGTGGCGAGTGCCAGATTGGTAAACAAACTAAGAGTGCTCACAAAAAGGTAAACTCCAAAGCCACATCTAAACCACTCGAACTTCTCCACATGGATCTCATTGGACCAACTAGAACGGAGAGTTGAGGTGGCAAAAAGTATATTCTGGTGATTGTAGATGACTTTACCAGGTATACTTGAGTAGTCTTCTTAAGAGAGAAATCAGAAACTCTCGATGAAGTAAAAAGGGTACTTAAACGTATCCAAACTGAAAAAGAATCACAAGTCACTAAGATCCGGAGTGATCATGGTTCTGAGTTTGAAAGTAGCAGTTTTGAGAAATTTTGCTTTGACTAGGAAATATCACATGAATATTCTACACCTAAAACACCACAACAAAATGGGGTAGTGGAAAGGAAAATTAGAGTGCTTCAATAAATGACAAATGTAATGCTAAATAGTATGAAGCTTCCTAAAAATCTTTAGGCTAAGGCCGTAAATACTGCTTGTTATATAATAAACGCGTTTATACTAGAAAATTAAATAGCAAAACGGCTTATGAAATGTGGTTTAATAAGAATCCTACTGTCAAATATTTTTGAGTTTTCGACAGCAAGTGCTACATCTTATGTAATCGAGAAAATCTGGGTAAATTTGACACCAAAAGTGATGAAGGGATATTTTTAGGGTATACTTTGAATAGTCAAGCATATCGAGTTCTTAACAAGAGGACTGGTGTAATTCAAGAGTCCATTAATGTGGATATAGTTGATCATTTGAATACACCTGTCTCAAGTTCAGAAAATGATGAAGTCCCTTTATTTGAAAAACCAGACTCTTTATCTAGGCAAAATAATACTAAACTACGAACAATTAAAGATCATCCATGTAATCAAATCCTTGGAAACCCTCTCACTAGTGTGCACACTTGTAAAAAACTTGAAGATATGTGCAACTACGTGTGTTTTACATCTCAGATAGAACTGGCTAACGTAAAAGAACGGGCTAACGTAAAAGAAGCTCTTACTAATGAAAACTAGATTGTAGCAATGTAGGAAGAGCTCAATCAGTTTGTTAGAAATGATGTTTGGTACTTAGTTCCAAGACCAAAAGATAAACACATTATCAGAACAAAACGGATTTCTAAAAATAAGTCTAATGAACTTGGTAATATTATTAGAAACAAGGCTAGGTTGGTTATACAAGGGTACACTTGAATTGAAGGCAATGATTATGATGAGACCTTTGCCCCAGTAGCTCGTCTTGAATCAATCAGACTATTTATATCCATTGTGTGCTTTAAAAAATTCAAAATATACCAAATAGATGTAAAGAGTACGTTCTTAAATGGAGATTTGTATGAAGAAGTGTATGTTGAACAACCAAAGGATTATAAAGACCCTAAGCATGCCAATCATGTTTATTGCCTGAAAAAGGCACTCTATGGTTTGAAACAAGCTCCCAGGGCATGGTACGAAAAGTTGATTAAGTTTCTACTAAGTGATAACTTTTTAATGGGAAGTGATGATAAGACATTGTTTGTAAAGAAACATTATGATCACATTTTAATAATGCAAATCTATGTTGATGACATTATCTATGGATCTACCTATGCTAACATGACTTTAGGTTTGCAGATCTTATGAAATCTAAATTTGAAATGAGTATGGTTGGAGAACTAAACTACTTTTTAGGGTTGCAAGTCAAACAGTTCCCTGATGGTTTCTTTATCTCTCAAACTAAATATGCTCTAAACTTAGTTAAAAAGTTTGGATTTGAGAGTGGGAAAAATTTTTATACTCCAATGAGTACTACTCTAAAACTCTCTAAGGATTCAACAGGTAAGAGTGTGGATCCTAAGTTGTATCACAATATGATAGGTAGTTTACTTTATTTAATTGCGAGTTAACCTGATATTGCTTTTAGTGTAGGAATTTGTGCTAGATATCAATCTGACCCTAACGAGTCACACCTGATTGTTGTTAAGCACATTTTGCGATATGTCGCTAGTTCAGCTAATCTTGGTCTCCGTTATCCACATGATACTAGTGTGCAATTAGCTGGTTACACGAATGCTGATTGGGATGGTAACATTGATGATCATAAATGGACCACTAGTGGTTATTTCTATGTTGGGAACTGTTTGGTTTCTTGGCTAAGTAAGAAACAAAGTTCTGTATTGCTCTCCATAGTTGAGGCTGAATATATTGCTGCTGGTAATGCATGCACTCAACTTGTGTGGATGAAGAATATGCTAAGCGATTACATAATTGCACAAGAATCCATGGTTTTATATTATGATATTTCAAGTGTAATTAATATTTCTAAAAATCCAATTCAGCATTCACGAACCAAGCATATTGACATTAGATATCATTATATTCGTGAACTGGTGGAATACAAGATAATTTCATTGGAATATATTTTGACCGAGAATCAACTTGCAGACATATTCATAAAACCGCTCAACAAAAATAGGTTTACAAAATTGAAATTTGATCTTGGTATATGTAATATGAATTGATGATTTGTGCCTTTTTGTATCATAATGTATATATTTATTATTTTAAAATTTTTAAAATTCAAATAGATGAAAAATTACAAATTTTCAGTGCTGAACGACCAGTCGAGTACACACTCGACCAATCGTGTCTCGACTAGTCAAGTATGTACACGACCAGTCGTAAAACTCGGGTTTTGCCTTTTATTTGGGGAAAAACGCCTTTTTCTTCACTTGGTTCTTCTTCTCCAAAAAGCCCTACCACGATCGGTCGAACCCATTTTCGATTCCTCTTTGGTTAGTTCTTCATTTTCATTTTCTTTATAGATTTGAGTTCTTTGATCTTCCATTTCCTTGATTTTGTTGTTTATTTCAAGGTTTAGGGTAGTTTGTTGGGTTTTCTAGCTTAAAATTTAATTTTCTTGAAACCCTTCTTTCCTCTATTGCATTCCTTGTATTCCTTATTTTTCTTATTACAATGGAGAGTAGAAATAAGAAGAAAAGATCTCATGGTCCCTCTTCCTCTCGTTCCGCTCCTATCACAGTGCGCCATCTTTGGTCAATTGAAGAAGATCCCGAGTATGTATGGGATATTCGATTACGCAATGTGATAGTTGAACGGATAGTTAACACAAATTATTTGGCACCATTTGATATTCTTCCACTCTTTCAATCTGTAGAATGGGATAACATTTTATGTTGGGGCGGTCTGGTAAACTGTTCCATTGTGCAGGCCATGTATGCTTGCATAACTGACTTCTCTTTTGAGAGTCTTACATTTATAATTTCTACAAGAGAAGGTCCAATTGAGGTGGATGGTCACCTAATTTCTAGATTAATGAAACTTCTAGTTAATGATGACGGTATTCCCATTAGTTCTCTTGTAGCAAAATCATCTGAATCTGAGAAAAGATTACTCACTAGAGATCTATGCAACATGAATGAAGAATCGAGTTATGGGAATGTACTCGCTTCTAAGTTTATGTTACCCAGATACAGGGTTCTTCATCAGATTTTTATATCTAATGTTTATCCTAGATCTGGTAATAAAATTGAGCTCACTACTTTCATGGTCCGCATTCTACACTCTATTATTCCTGGTGTCTCTGTGTGTCTTCCTTCACTTATCTGTTACATCATGATTCAGTTCTGTCTTCATCCAAGTCATAGTGATATACCATTTACCTATCTTATGACTGTATTAGCCACCCATAGTCGAGTGGCTATGCCTGTTGGAGAAGCTCTAATTCACCATCTACCCTTTAACAACTCGAACATTAATAAGATGAATTTGAGGTTGGCTCCAGGCCAAGTTAATGTGGGTGCTGGTGGAGTAGCTGAAGCAAATGAAGAGGAGGATGCTTTGCCTCCAGATGATGTCAATATGGATGACATTTTTTATGAGATTGAATCAGACTCTGCAGCTAATCCTGATTTTTAGCCATCTGATTTTGATGATCATTTGCGTTCCCTTAAGGAAAAGGTAGAAGGTTTGCATGTGTCCCAAGAAGCTCAATTTAAATACATGCGCAAATATCTGAGGCGCATTAACAAGGGACTACATCAAATCGATCCTTCCATACCTGCTCCTTCCTCTGGTTCAGATTAGTTTTGATTCTCTGATCTGTAATAACTTTTATACTTGGATTTCTCTTACCTTTATATGCTTGGACATGTTTTCTTATTATTATGGACATGTTTAAATGGTTATCTTGTCAATATTTCTGTTATCTTGAACTTACTTCTTTCTATCATTACTCATTGCTCTTTTGTTTCCATCATCATTTATAGGTGCTTTCCTTTGTCATATTGTGACAAAGGGGGGAGAATTTGTGTTGAGATATGCCTATTTCATAATGATATTGGATTTTATAGAGTGGATGTTAAAAATGTGAAAATGTGGAGAAGTGGTTAGGTAGCAAATTTTTTATATTCTCCTCTTGGATTCTATGGAGTAATGTATTAAGGGGGAGTATTGGTTTCCATTTTTTAACTAGTGCATGATTTTTTGACCAAGTTGTAACTGGGGCATGATTCTTTGTTCTGCATATATGATTCTTTACTATGTGTATTATGCATCATATTATTTATTTGGTCATATCACAAATTTGACAAAGCGGGAGATTGTAAATGGTATCTTATTTAGCTCCTAGATTTATCAAATTTCGTAGTGCCAAAACCTCTTAGAATCTGTATCTTGTGTAGCTCAACTTTACATCATCCTTGCCTACATTCAAGTACAAGTTCAAGAAGTTCTAATTCAAGTTCAAGAAGCTCAAGTATAAGAACAAGAGATTCAAGTACAACATTAAGAAGTTTAAGTACTAGATCAAGTTTTCAAGCTTCAACTATATCAAGATAGTGTGCATTACTTAAGAATTCAAGCTCAAGTAATCTTCTCAAGCTTAAGCTCATATACTCATGTTCAAAACTCAAGTCATAAGGTCACTAGTCCAAGCTCATCTTCGAGTATACAATGATAAGCTTCATGTACTTCAAGATAAACTATCAATCGAAGTGAATGAGGTTTCAATGTTCAGTTTTTACCTATAAGGTATGAATGACCCTAGATTGACCATAGGTTAGGTCATATTGATTGCATACTTAATTTGGGTCATTATATAATTTTATAGGCTTTTTCTCGACTAGTCCTAGCCTATGTTTGACTAGTCTAAACACTAGCTCGACCAGCCTAAGAATTTTCTCGACCAATCCAAGGTTTGTTGTGAATTTTTAGAATTTCTTTTGGACCCTCAACAAGTTCTAGAGACTGCTTGACCAATCGAGTGAACAGTCTCGACCAATCGAGCGGGCTCGACTCAAAGTCCAGCAACCTTTCTGGGTCCCACTCGACCAGTCGAGTGCAGGGCTCGACCAGTTGAGCAGGCCACTCGACTAATCAAGAAAGCCACTCGACCAGTCAAGTAGCAATCTTATCTTATCGCGCCAGAATTTTTGAAATATTATTAGTCCTTCGGCTAGTCGAGCTGACCACTAGGCTAGTCGAGTGAACAGTATTTTTGCCTATAAATTGTGGACGGTTTTCAGAGTTTTTCAATTCATTCCAATATCTTTAAGTCACAACTCTGAGAAAACTTGTCCCCACATTCGAGAAGCTAATTAGTTAGTATTTAAAATTCTTTTAATAGCTTTTTGCATTTGATTTTGTGATCTCTATTCAATTTTATTTCTTTTGAAAAGGGAATATTGCTTTTACCCTTTTTTGAGATCAAAATCAAATCAAGCTAGCCTAGCTTAATTTATTCTAAAAATCATTTAGACCTAAGAACCCTTTCATATGTGAGATTGGACATTGAACATCTACATCGAATTGGTTCTACCAGGCTTCATCAAAAGAAGAATACTTAGATAAGTACATTTTAATTTTCTGTATTTAGTTTGTAAGATTGCTAGAAAATCTTTCATTTTTTGTTATGACTGATATAGCTAGAAAATCTCAGTAAATGGGGTTTTTAATTGTGGTAGCCCTTTTGAAAACACAATTGTGAAGGTTTTGGGTAAACCTTGGAAAACCTATTTCATAGTGAAAGCCAATATCCTGAGGGTGAGGATATTAGGAGTGATGTAGGTGTGTGGCCGCTTTCTAACAGTTGGTGTACACACAAACGAACCACTATAATTGTTGGAGTTGTGGTGGATGGTTGAATGTGCTTAAGTGTGTGAATGATTGTAATTTATTTTCTGCACAAGTGGTGAATGTTGTAATAGCAGTAGATATTTATTTCTATTTTATTCTTTATTCCTCTGTATTGGTTTGGGATTTTGATACACAGACCGTTCTAGAAATCAGGTTGTCATACCATACGCCATTGGTTTTTGGTGTAAGGTTATCCTTAGAACAACATCAGTATCAACCTCTCAATACTTGTACATTTGAGGTTGTTATTCATTTCTACAATTTGAATTGATAAGTGCTATCTTTGTTTATATCTTTCTTATTCCGCATTTAAAATTTTAATTTGCATAGTCCTATTCATGCCCCCCCCCCTCCTAGGACTCTTAGCTCGGCCTTTTTAAGTTATAGCAACAAGCTCTAGTGGAAAATGAATTATATGAGTGGTTGTAACTGGGGCAATGGGGGATGCAATTATGGCCTCATCCGTAAAGACATGTTCTACGTTAATATCAACCACCCTAGTGGTTACCAAAAGGACTATCATGTCCTAGTCAACCTTCACACTGTGTTGGGTAGATAAAGGCCTATCCGATGAAATGAACGCTGGCGCCACTATCTGCACTGCCGGCATAGAAAGTTCAGCTTCCCTTAATGAGGAAACCTCCACAATCTTAGGAAGGATTTAAGGGTCAGTTTGGGGAATGTTGATTAGCAAAATAGCGGGCATCTCACCTGAAAAAGGGGAGTAATTGGCGTTGAAAGTCATAAAGATATTAGCCGCTAGTGAGTTGCTAAATTCTCCATAATCGAGTGGCTCTTCCTCCGCAGGAGTGTTAACTTAACCAATCGAGGTAGATACATCTTATAAGACTTCTTAACCAATCGTAGTGGCTTCGCCTATGACAATGTCCTCCTCGTCGATGTTTACTTCCCTTTCCTCTTCCGAATCGTCACCCTCATAAGAGTTGCTTCCTTCAACAGAACTACTACTGGAGGATGATTCTTCATTCTCACTCTCTCCTAATGATTCCTCCTTAGAAGGTTCTTCAAGCATGATTTGTTTGCCTTTAATAGAAGGGTCGGCCCCACTTGTATGTGCCCTCATTTCTGCAGGAGTGAGGGAGACATCTTATTAACCCTATTACATATGGGGGGAGCTGGTTTGTATTTGATAATGAGTCATGGGTGATGAGAAGCTCTGCCTCATAGACCTCATCATGAGAGATGCAGTGGGAGACATGGGCCTACCCTCGATGCCCATTTAGTCTCTCTAATTGGAGTAGGAAGCATGGTTGTTGGCTCCTGTGGGATCGAGTCATTGTCCCCTTCCTATGGAGTTGGTGTCGTGGCCCTGATAGGCTTCTCTCCTGTTCTTCTCAGCTCCTCTAAAGAAACACCATATGCAATACAACTCTCCAAAGTGTTGCAGCCTTTACTTGACAAATAGGTTCCTCTAAAGAAATTTTTAGACATACTTGACCCGGGGCAGGGGCACGATCCTTCTCCACTATGTAGTCAATCCCCTACTTAGGTCTATAGTTCCTCAATCTTGGCAGAGCAATCCAGATAGGATAGTTCATCGAGTGACAATGGTGTATCAGGAAAAATTGATGGACCCACCATCACGTCCAACAGTAAGAAGCTTGAAATGAGTGATTATAGCATAGAAGCACGAAGCGGAACCCTGTGCACACAATCAGAAGTTGTTTTCATATCAACACCTAATTATACGACCCGACACCATAACTCCTCATGATTTTAGTGACAACATCGTAGTCCTCTAAGATCACCGGATTGTAGCCAAACTAGCGTGCAAATCAACTAGGATAGTAGGGTTCACGCCAAAATTCACTACCCTCCCTAAAAGGAAGGCTATTAGATATGATGCATATAAAGAAGATATGCTCGCTCGGGGATAGTGAGTCATTGTCAATGGCATCTCTATCTTCAGAAATGTTAGAGAGGGGAAACTGGAAGAAAGTAATAGATTATGTTCTCTCAATTTTGTCCACCACCCAATCGTATGTCTTCTTAATCATCTTTTGCCTTTGGTAGTGTTAGAGTGGGAGGCAATCCGAATTCATGTATTCCTTCTCTGGTTCATTGTAAGTTTAGGGGAAATATATGCCTAACCACCCTACGAAGTAATGCTAGGGTGCATAAGCCGAAGACACTCCGACTACCAGGCTTTTATAGTGAGTGGCCACATTGCCAAAGGAGCGATACATTGAGCAGAGGACTAGAGAAGCCAAAAAGTACTTTTTACCCTCTGTCATTGGTCTTGTGACCACAAATAAAGTTGGTCTAATGCCTTCAGCCCATTTTAAACTGGGGATCACCACTAGGCTTAGCCCGTAGGCCATAAAAGCGATCAACTCACCGAACGTGCTATACTCTGAAGGACCCTTGATCTTTTGTCTAATGCCATTTAGTTCTTACATGTGGTTTTTTGCAAAGTTACGAGGCTGAAAGAAGTAATATAGTTATTAAAGAGATATTGAAAGGTACACAAAAGATCTAAGCAGGCAGATTCCCAAGTTTTCATAATTCACGTTGTACGAATAGGGTACATGGTCACCGTTGGAACACTTGGTCTCCTACGAGAAAGTAGCTTATTTTTAAGGGACTGTGTCAAAAGATTATCTATTGAGAAATTTCTATATTCACTATAATGACAAGTGACGATATGACACGATACCTGGCCTTACCAGTATGAGTATTTCAATTTTAAGAAGAAATGAAAGAGGCCTTCGTCATGCGATTTTACAAGTATAACACTCGGATTCTGGGAGCACAGCTAAAACGAACTACCCAGTGCCTTGGAGAAGATGTATTAGATTTCATCTGACTGTGGTGGAATGTACACTCCAGCTATCTCTCATTACATGTATCTAAGGCGGCTATGCTAAATGAATGCATCCAAGCGACCACTTTTAAGTATAAAGTGCTCCCGAGGTGGCAGAGTTGCTAGAAATGCTCCATAAATTGTTGAGGGTATTGGTCAGACAACCCTATGAAAGTTACAATGTAGCCGCTATAAAACCAGCAATAGAACTAGTTGGTTCTCGACCGAAGAATGCCACATGATTGACATAGTAACAACCTATAACTTGCTTCTGAGGCAACATGAGATGCACTAGTATGGTATCGTGCCATCCACATTACATCAATGTTTTAAGTAATGTCGAAATGGGCTTTTAATACAAGGTTATGGCTGATACAAAACCATACACAGTAGTAGAATCATTTTTCGTAGATACACGTTACTATGATGAATTTTCTATGGAATGAAAAAAAGGAATGAATGAGAAAGGTTCAAGGTCGAAATATCATAAGCCCAAAACACCGGAAAGAAAGGTCGCACAAGATGAACTAGCCACGGAAGAAGGAAAAAGACAATCAAAGGCCTTAGAAGCTAATATAATAGAATCAAAGAAGAAGAAATTTTATTTCATCCTAAAGCATTTAAGGCAGCCAAGACAACCCCCTCTAATAATGATGTCACCAGAACATATGAAAATTTTGCAGACAAATTGTATAGTACCTGTGCCGCGACTGGAGAAAGCAAACCATTCCTTGTTCTATCAAATAGATTTTTTTATGCAGTCAGATTCTACTAACCTAGTCCTAATAATGTTTTATTCTACATCAGAGTAAGAAGCTACAGAAGAAGTCATTAGGGTAATGACCAATGAAAAGTTCTTGCCAAAAGATATGAGAAGATACAGCCTAGTGAATCGGAAGATCATGCAAACTATGGGATTTGACTGTTATGAAACGATGGAGTTAAATAATAGTAGAGGAATACAAGTTTTGATCGGTGTTCATGAAAAGAAGTAGGAAAAATATTTGTAGGTTGGGGGCATCCCCTATGCATGTACTAGTAAATATGATTAACATGTTTGAACTACCAAGCATGGGGGAGTCCATCCTAGAGACTGATGAAAGCATCAAAAAAGAGTTGAACTAACCCGTCATAATGCCCATACAAATAGAGGATGAGGGATAGCCCATTATTCAAGAATTGTGAGATATAAATTTAGGGATAGATGATGAACCTCAGAACACGTACATAAGCATTGGTCTGCCAAATGATGAAATAAACTAGTATGTTAAGTTGTTAAAAGAGAATAAGGATGTATTTGTTTGGACATACTGTTGGGACATAAAAAATAGTAAGAAAGAAAGAAATAAAACAGGAGAAGATTGAAAGATAGGAGGAAAATTGGAAGACAAGAAGAATGAAGTAACTATTCGGTAGGTTGTGCAGGTCTACGCAACCTATGTCTGTTACGCAGAACCGTGCAACCAAAGATCAGTTGCGCAGGTCTTCACAATTGGTTTTAGGAGAATATTCCTTGAATGGTGAAGGTTGATGAAAGGTGGGTCCCACGGCACCTAGATCGAGGCACCACACGTGCGAAGGCCTCTAAATACCCCCTCCCCTCCTTCATTTGGGAGGATTGAAGTTTTTGGAGAAGAAGCAAAGCGAAGAGGAAAATTGAAGGTAGGAGAGGAAGTCCCGATGTGTTGCGCGGGTTCGTGCAACACATATTCGTTACGCGGAATGCGCAACCAGACTACTCTTCAGTCTATGAAAGCAAAAGGCCGTTATGTTGTCGAAATGGCTGAAGTCTTCAAGTTCCTTCTATTCCATTTTAAAGCAGAATGACCAGTAGAAGAGCATATTCCTCCTAAGTCCTAGGAGATGACTGAAATCACTGCAGAAATGCTACCGAATTTGATATTTGACAATTACACTTATAATATTTCATTTATTCTAAATAATCTATCTTAGAATGAAGGGATGTTAAAAGGATGTAAATGAACTCAGTATTAATAAATTATGATGATTGCTTCAAATACTCTTTCGTTGTTATGTTTGAATAAGATAATCTCCCGAATCAAACACTTTTTTTCTTGTTCGAAACAAAATGGCGACTCTGCTGGGGACATTTATCTTATTTAACATTAGCAGTGAAATCGTTATGAAACTTTCATCATTGTTTGGCGTTTGAAATGGTGACTCTCAGTGGGAACATCCTCCCCTTCATCTCTAAGATAGATCATTTGATTCTTCAACTACCAACTACAATCATGTTTTATGATCGAAGGTTTATTGCATCCAATTCTAACCTACTACTCATGGCAACTTCTATAAGAAAGGTGAACTTCCGATTCACTCTGACTGGGTTCGTAATAGAATATACATCTGAATCAAATTCCAAAGCACATAACTCGAATCCCTACGAGTGGAGACAACATGACTCGGGTAACAGCTGGAGTTGTATTGCATCACCTCAACTGTCGGAGGATGATGAAGGCTGGACTGTCGTAATGTCTCGTAGGATGAGGATACAGAATGCAAGAAACTCCAAAATGAATCAGCCTTCATTAAGAATCAGAGGGCCGATAACACGCAATGCAGTCAGAAGGAATCCCGAACTCGCTCCTCCAACAATATACCCCAAACAAATAACCCCACTATTGACAGCACATGATTTCCTAGTTTTGAGCGCCTCGAGGGTCAAATGGATGAGGGAACAAAAATAAAAAGCGGTAGTAGTTAGATCGCCAATGTCCATGTTTCCACAGGCAAGCTCATTAGTACCAGTGTTATCCCCCAATGACACCCCGCCTTCCCCCTTCTTCGTAAGTCCCATTATGTCAACATATTCTTGTTCCACCCTAACCATTGCCTCGTCGAAGAGTGGGGAAGCTACAATACACATGGCCAAAACGAATCCAGAACATAGAACAACTTTGGAAGATCACATTAATGAAATGGTAGAAGGTCAAAGTGCATTGATGGAGGAATGAAGAAATCTCAGAGAGGTCCTCGGAACCCTTGCATGTAATGTGACTCGAATGGCGGTTCCCCAAAGTACAATGAATGGACAAGAAAACCAGTAGGACAATCTCCAACCACAGGGGGCAGGGTCACTAGGGTCCATCCCAGTAGCAAGAACCATGACACAGGATGAGGTGAGACAAGTGGTTGAAGAAGCTGTTGGAGTAGAGAGAGAACACGAAAGTACTGGTCATTTCAGGTATCGAATGCCGTATCCAAGGGAGGTAGAAGATATCCCCTTTCCAGTAAATTTCAAACACCCGGACTTTCAAAAATTTAATGGGGAAGGATCTCTAGAGGAACATTTAATGCACTTTATCACTAGCATGAAAAATTTTTCCACGATACCACAGTATTGCTTACGGTTGTTCGGATCATCATTAAGACATAAAGCATTTTGGTGGTATTCAAATTTGACACTAGGATCGATACGTAATTGGGAGCAAATACAAGAAGTTTTCATGTCAAACTTTTTCTCGTCAGAGCACGATGTTAGTATTACGGAGTTGGATTCTGTACAGCAGAGAGATGGAGAACCGGTAGAAAAGTTTATAGACAGATGGAAAACATTGGGAGCCTCATGCAGACAGTTACCGGAAGAAAAAGAGTAGGTCAAAATGTGTTTGAACTCTATGGAGATAGGAATAGCGTTTGGACTCACCAACGCCGATATGAGAACTTTTCGCGACCTGACTACTAAAGCTCACGCTTTGGAATTAATGACTCATAAGATGCGAGCATTCAACCATGAGACAACTAGGAGGGTGTCCAACAGGATGGCCGTGAATGCTATCAGTTGTGACAAAAGAGGCAAAGACACAAAAGATTTGAGGGAAAAAGGGTCAGACCGTAGGGAGGAGTGGAGCTTGTCAAGGAATAGATATAGTGGAAAAAGACCCAGGATACTTAATTCTCATGAGGGATTTGCATTTGACAAAGAAGATGTTGTCCCTATGATGAACCAACTGTTAAAAGCCGGCACAATCGAATTACCAGAGCCTAAACGCCCTGAAGATATGACAAGAATCAAGGAAAGAGATTTTTGCCACTATCACCGCTTAGTAGGGTATCCAATAGAGAATTGCTATATGCTGAAATGTATAATACAGCGGATGATATATAGGGGTGAAATAGTACTCGGTAAAGAAAGAGAAAGGGGTACCATGGCGATAGTAAATATGCTTACAATCTAAGAGAAAGCTCGAGATGCGAACAAGAAAAAAGAATATGAAACATCAAAGAAGGTAGTAGTAATTACATTACGATTGGGTAAGAAGATGACAAGTCCTGTAAAGAAAAAACTAAGAAATACTAGGAAAGAAATCATTGAAAAACAGAATAGTCATGATGAGTAAGAAAAGAAGGGCGATGTGGCGAAAGTGACTTATGATGTGGTAAGTCATTTGAAGGGTATACTGGCTCGATTAAGTGTATATGATGCACTTAAGCTATCAGAAGAATTTCTACAGAGCTTGGTTCAAGCATTGTCCGATCACAACATTAGAGAAACTTTACTAGCAGAATTAGAATGTGAGGAATATGATGAACAAGAAAGTTGTCTACCAGTTGTTTCCTTCTCTGATGATGATATAATCTACGAAACAGAGCATAATAGACCGTTGATGATAGAAGGTCATATTCATGGGAAAAAAGTTAATCAGATCATGATAGACAATGGGTCTACGGTGAACCTCTTACCACTGTCAATGTTGAGTAAATTGAATTACCGTCGTTTAGATCTACACCCTAGTGGAATGATGATACAGGGCTTTAATCAAGATGGACAACGCGCACTCGGTAAAATTATAGTAACACTAGATGTAAAAGAACTGATTACTGATGTTGTGTGCCATGTTATAAATGCAGTGACAACATACAATCTTCTCCTAGGGAAACTATGGATACATCGGTATAACATTATACCCTCTACTCTGCATCAGTGCTTCAAATACTGTAAGGATGAAATACAGTATAAAGTAATGGCCGATGCAAAGCCATATATAGAGGCCGAGTCCTTCTTTACAGACACTAGTTACTATAAAGAGTTTGCTATAGAAGAGAGAAAGAATGATGAAAGCAAGGTCCTAAAGGACATTCAACTGAATGTGATTAAAAAAAAAACAGAAAGGGCAGAATCATCTGAAACTGCAGAAGCAAAGAAGAAATTCTATTTTGTGCAGAAACATCTGAGGCAGCCAAGACAACCGCCGTTAACCTTGTTATCAGCTGGATAGTTGAAAATTTTACAGTCTAAATACATAATGCCACTGCCGTATGTTGAAAGGAATAAGCCATTTTCAGCTAATCCAGGAAGGTTTCGGGTTGAAGCAAGCATAAAATACCCTGAACTAATAGAATTTTTTATTTCAGGAGACGTGAAGACAGGAGAAGAGACTGAGAACAATGTGTACCATGGTAGGCTAAAGTCACAAGATTTTTAAAAATATAGTCTAGTGAGTAAAAAGATTATGAAAAACACAGGTTTCGATCATGAAGAACCCACCGGTTTGAACCTTGGGAAGGGGATTCAAATCCTTATTGGAATCGGTCAGGATAAGGGAAGAAAATTTCAAGGATTGGGGATAGACTCATCAGTAAACATGATCACAACTGTACAGTCTTCTTTGGCAATGTATTGCTTCGATGACTTCGAAGAGAAAGGGTTGATCAAGTAAATGCAAAGGCGATTTCGACCAGATCTGGTTCCCTGATCAAAAGAGCAATGACTAAGTTGATACAGGTCAAATTTATTAGGAGAATCAAATATACTGAGAGTGCTACATTGACCTTATGGTGCACAATCATGGATCTTAATTAAAATAAAAGTAACATCAATACATCAGTACATAAGAGCGAAAGAAAATATGAAAATAAGACTGGAAGAGTTGGATCACAATCATATCAGGGGGTAAATTTAAGTCTAAAGAGGATGAGCTGTACATCATAGAAGAAGTATGCTCCAATAGAGCAAACAGAATCGTACATTGATCAATGCAGGCTTTATCAAAAGGATCATTCCTGGAAACACTACTAATTTTGATCCAGAACATCATCAGAATAATGGTTCTGCATCAAGAGGGGGCAAGAATAGATCATGGTCATGTATCATCAGATGAATGAATAAAAGAAGAAGTTCGCAAGCATATCAAGACTACAAAATAGCAAATGTTGCCCACAAAATTCTTCTGTCTGAAATTGATGCCATTACCAAGCTGGTATATTATGAACAACATAAAAAGACAGATGGGTATAATCAAAGACATCAGTAGAAATGATGATGTGTCAATTTCAAACAGAAATATCTATCATTCTCACAACAACTGATCACACCTATCAAAGTCTTCTAAAACATTTTAAGGCAGCCTAATAAAGCTAATGGCCAATCATGCATAAGGCCTATCAATATCACCATTCGGGCAGCAGTGAGAAGCCAGTGGCCCTAAAAAGCCCGTGAAGGCCATCGTACGCATACCCATCCGGGCAGCTGACGGAGCCAGTGACCAAAAGCCTGAAAGGCCAAAAGTCCTCAATGGCCAGTCATGTGTAACCCCCATGCCATCTGTATAATTTTTCTGGTAGCATCATAGGGAATGGAGGAAAATGCCCTCCCATGAATGGGCTCGATCTTGTAGAGGAAGAAAATGAGGGCTGCAGTGTGAGCTTTAGATAGGCCAACCATGCACAGGACCTCTCAGATTTATGGTTTGGTTTCAGTACTAACTCATGAGGAAGGGTTTAAACCTACTCATTGATGGACTAGTGGCCCTGGATCTGGTACCCTTAAGGTCGCCTTGCGAGCTCTTTGAACTCTAGAGAGTTACTATGGCTAACCCTGTGTGTAATTCCAACCGAGTTCACAGCCCTAGTAGCTTCATTGGGCCCCTCTGATGGATCGCGGTTAGTGAACTCCCTAGGCAGTGAGAAGTCTAACGAACACCTAAGAGTTACAGAGACCATCATGTGAGACCCGGCTCCACTACTCAAGAGCTTAAACTGTGTGTGAAATTGACTAAATTGAAATCTAGCATGGCCAATGAAAATATATAAGTAAATAAAGTCACATAGGGAATCCTGCACTAACAAGCATAAAATGTTGATGTTTATATTAATTCATCAGTCAATGATTATGTTAAAGATTACTGCATAGACACTATGTTTGGAATAATGTATGATATAAAAAAGCATGAAAGAGATTACTGAAAATTATCACTGAAAATCAAAAGAGATTCTTTGTTCAAAGAAAGCATATACATAAGAAAAATCACATGTTTAAAGTTCTTCTACGATTCCCACACCCATGTACTTTTGCAAGTCCTCCTTTAATTACATCTGTGCCGCAACATGCTTTGACTTTTCTTTAAGAATGATCTTTGCATGATCAGGAATATCAGCTAACTTATCTTCCAACGATTTGATTATCTCTTCACTCTTAAACAATTCGGACTTCTCAGCGTTAGCAGACTAAATATTGGCTTGAATTTTTTTCTTCGATCTCCCTCACAGATGATTCCTTCTCACGATCCTTCAACTCTAGCTGCGATATCTCCTCTTTCAGAGCAGCAATGCGGCCTTAAATGACTACCCTATCGTCAATATGAACCCTTAGCTATTCTTGAAAAACTAATTATTCCTGATCAAATTCAGAAATAGCAGAAGCAAAAAGAGAAGCTTTTTCTTTGCACAAAGTCAGCTGCTTTCCATATTCCAAAATTTCAGGAGCAATTGTGATATTCTCCGCTGATGCCAAAGAGATTATTGAATCATGAAATTTGAGAAGAGAATCACACAAAGTGGAAATTTTAATCTTCGCCATTCTTGGAGAACTTTCTAGAATTTCAATAGCAATATCCAAGTCTGACCATTGTTCAGGATCTTTAAAGATGTGGACTATTGCCGATAAAGAATTCTTCATCAAAAGCATCTTATGGATGGGAACCTTCGCAAAAGATGACAGCTTGGAAGCATTGGCTACGGACTCGGAGCTTGCTGCTCCACTGCGAGGAGGAGTTCCTGTAGTATGAAGAAGAAAGAGAGTTAAGATAAGCACTATAAATTAAAAGATGTATGGTTCCTAAAAATCAATATATAAATATACCTGCCCCGGAAGCGTAACTAGCAAAGGGAGGGATTTCTTGGACTGTAAAGGGGCCGACTCCTAACATATCAGCGAAAGAAGGCGCTCTGGCCTCTGTGCTTAAATCTAGGGTAGTAAGAGTAGGCAAATCAGCAGCCTCTACAGGAAAGATAATCTCACGAGCTATTCTTTTTGGTGTTGTTAGTGGAATTGGAGGGACCTTTGGCGAAGTTATTGGTGTAGTTGCAGGAGGATTTAAGGAAAGAGTATCACCTGTTCCAATATTACCTACATGAGCACCTGAAATGAAGATACAACAATGATGATGAGATAATTATCACTGAATAAACATATGAATATCCAGAGAAGTTAATCCATTACCAGGTGAATATCCGTATTCCCCATAATCTAAGGGTTCTTCTTCTTCCTCATTTGTCGCAGGAGACTTTACAGGGATATTAGCACTAGGAGGAGTTTCAGAAATAACAGGAGGGTGTTCTTTTTCAACATTTTCCATAACTATATTCTCCTCTCCGCCTACATCGACTTCTCCTTCCTCAAAATCATCATCTTTGTCCTCGTTACTTTCATCATCCTCATCATCATCATATTCTGTAGAAGCAGTACTCTCTGATGAAGAAGCCGAACTTTCGTTGCTTAAACTTTCTTCGTCAACTTCTTCAATCACGACTTGTTTCCCTCTAGAAGAAGTTGCCCGAATACTTTCTGGTTGGGGTTCTCTGTCTACCGGAACTGAAGGTGACAAAGATGCCTATTTACTTCCTTCCTGAGGGACAAGTGGCAACATTTGCATGCGCGCTCGAGATCTAGTCATAGGAGATGATGAACTGGGAGGAGTAGGCTGTGAAGGGAGAGTTGGTTCATCCGGAGCTGGCTCATTCTGAAATGTCACAGTCTCTACCGGAATGGGAGAAGATGTTCCTTCAACATCTTCCATAGCCTGACCACCAAAGTTGCAAGGGACTTGATCAAATTCCTTCAAAACCCTGTGAACAAACTAGCCATCCAGAGTATTGATGGGCTTCATCTCACGAATTGGTTCTTCTATAGATATCTTTCTGCAAATCTCACCATGATGGGATGCATGCCTCTTCTCCGGAATAAAACCAATCCCACTCTCGAATTTTCTGCCTCTCAGACTAGGCAGATGAAGGAAGATGGAGGAGTACACTAGTAAGCGTCTGTTGACTAAGTATGATTGATGGTCCCACCATCGCATCCAGCTATATGAAGTACAAACTATACGGTCACAATTGGGAATTATGAAAGAAGAATTAACGCGACCACCTAATAGTTGCTTCCATATCATAGCCCAGTTGATAGGACCAATTTCATAACAATGCATCTTTTTTGTGACCAATCTGTAGTCTTCCAGTATGGCTTGGTCATAGCCGAATTGATGAGCAAAACAACTGGGGTAACAAGGCTCTCTCCAGAACTTCGTCCCTTCTTAGAGAGGCAGGGTGCAAGAACGAATAGAAAGAAAGAAAGCTCTTTCCGCTACAGTGAGTGTTCCTTGATCCACCATATCAGTATCTTCAATGTAGTGATGAAGGCGGAATTGGAAGAAGTTTATTTGGTCGTCATCTCAAATTTTATTGGCTACCCATTCATATGACCTTTTGGCCATAGCTCTCTACTGAAAGAACCAGAGTGGGAGATGCATGGGATGGACGTACGCCTTGTCTGATGCTTCATAGGTCCAGGGGAAGTAAACTCCCAACCAACCAGTAAAATAATGCCATGTAGTATATGCCAAGGAGGATCCGATGATGGGGTTCTTAATGTGTGTTGCTATTTCTCCGAAGGCCCTATAGATAGAGCATAACACTGGAGGTGCAAGGGTATACTTCTGTCCCTCTGTCAGAGCACCGGCAACAACAAAGACTGTGGGACGAACAACATCTACCCATTTGGAACTGGGAAGTACCACAATGTTAACCAATAGGCTAGAAAGGCTTCGAGTTCTCCAAAGGAACTATAATATGCTCTCTCCTTCATGTTCTCATGAAGTTCCATTAACTCCTTCCAACGACAGTTATGAAATCTATAGAGAGAGATAGAAGGTTGGTGCAAAATAATATGTAGTAAAAAATTTGGGGGGGGGGGGGGGGGGAGAGGAGGGGAGAGAGAGTTAATTTCTAGGGTGGGAAATACCTGAGCATTCTGGAGAAGTGCGCCAACCATTATAAAGGAGGAAGATAATGGAAATTCAAAAATTTCCCCATCTCTTTAAAAAGCTCAATGGTAGTTTCGAAAATAAAAGGTTTGCGATCAGGGGAAGATACAAATGCCAATTCTCTGTTTGATGGAATGAATTCATCATAGAACTTGCCGGTTAAAGGAAGGCCTGCTATTCGATGCAAGTCCCAAAGTGTGATGCTCATTTCTCCAAATGGTAGATGCAAAGAGTTAGTCATAGATGACCAGTATTCTAGAAAGCCCTTAATCACGGTGGGTTCCTTATAGAAGTATGAAGATGTAACTTCTATGGCGTCATAAAGGCCAACCTTAGCAACCGTACTTGCATGCTTTTCAAGATAGCCTCTGTCCAATCAGAATAGTAGTGTCGAGCAGTCAACAGACCTCTGGTGCAGAAGTCCTCGGGTCCCCAGAGTTGATCACGGTCTCTAAAGCGCTGTCTGATGTTTTCATAAAATATGTAGTAAAAAGGTTATGTGAACTATGAAAAGGGGTCAAAAAAATCATTGGGTGAACTTCTTCAATGATTTGTCACGGCTTGTGTGCTTGTATTCTTCCCTAGAGAATGCGTGGCTCTCTTGTTGCCCATGAAATGATGTACACCAACTTTTTCCCATCTATATAATCCTTTGGCTCGCAGTCAAGGATGGATTGATGGCGATGCACATTGATGGGGATCATCGTCATACCTTCTGAGTGAGAATTGTCAAATTTCATAAAACCCTCGATGACTCGGGCCGATTCCTAGCAGTTTTGAAGCTTCTTTTTATTATGTTCCCTGATTTTCTCCTCAAATTCCTTCGCCTTATTTTGACGATTTTTCTTCGAGTGTGAAGTAGGAGTATCTTCTCGGGGAGGGGGCCTTTAGCTATCTGTGCAGATGTGAGCAGTAGTTTTCAACCATTCATCCCAGTCATAATCTTTACCATGCTTTGGAGGACATTTTAGGTCCCCTAGTGCAATCGCTTGGTGGATAGGAGATGGCAGTGATTCAATACTTTTAGTGAAGTCAAAAGTTGGAAGTACAGGTTCTTTAAAATATGCAGGGTTGCGGGCAGTAGTTTTGGTTCGTTTGGCTAGCGGTTGATCGGAAGAAGGCGAAGGACAGAAAGAAGAGGGATCAAGAAGATCTGGATGGGAAGGTTGCTCAGATGGTGGGTCCACAGGATGAAAAGCACACTTAATACGAGCCATGATGGACAAAAGGATTAAGAGACCTGAAGATAATTGAAGAAAAGCCTACAGAAGAGCAGAAAATTGGTTAAGTGTTGAAAAAAGACCGAGTTCAAGAAAATCAGCTAAGTCTAATTTGCGCGAGACCGCACAATCAAAGTTTATTGCGCGGAACGGCGCAACTCTCAGGGGATTTATGCAAACAATAAAGTTGTTGCACAGGACCACGCAATCAATATTGGTTGTGCAGGGGGAAATCGCTGGAGAGCAAAAGTTTGACACAAAATCAAGGAATGAAGAAATGATTGAAGGATTGAAGTATTTATAGGGTATGCGGTCGAGTACGGTGCACGAGTTTTTGTTGTACAGACCCGCGCAAACGCTGCTAATGTAATCATTTTGATCCTTTTTTTATTCTTGGAGAAATAAAGAAAGGATCAAGGGGGCATCACATACACAAACATGCCTAGCCTAAAGTTGGTAGTGTAATGCACTGGCTCAATAATATCTCGAAGGAGAAAAAGCCAATCAAATAAGCATAAGGGCGCTTCTACCCCGATCTAGTGCCATTAATAGAGAAAGAGGTAAATAAGTTTATTAAAGTCGGCTTCATTAGAGAAGTAACGTATCATAAATAAATCTCTAATATAGTTCATGTCAAGAAAAAAATAGGCAGATCAGAGTGTGCATTGACTTTAGAGATCTAAATGAAGTATGTTCGAAAGACAACTTCATGTTGTAAATGACAGAGTTGTTGATCGACAACATAACAAAATATGCAGTCATGTCCTTCATAGATGGGTATGTTGGGTACAATCAGATACATATGACACCCGAATATGAAGTAGGTACAACATTCAGAATCACTCTAGGAATATATTGTTATAAATTCATGCCATTTGGGTTCAAGAATGTCGGGGCTATATACCAGAGAGCAATGCAGAATATTTTCCATGACAAGATGCATAAACATGTAAAATGCTACGTCGGTGATTTGGTGGTATGATCCTACATCCATGCAGAGTACTTGTTGTCAGTCTTGTTGACTTAGGAAAAAGCAATTAAAAATGAATCTGATAAAGTATGCATTCGGAGTATCATCCATCAAGTTCTTTAGGTTTATCGTCCAACATCGGGGGATAGAAATTGACCTAAGAAAAACTTAGGCAAAACCTCTACCAAGAACTCTACGATAACTGAAAATCTTACAAGGAAAGTTGGCTTATAATCGGTGCTTCATATCGAATCTGGTAGGAAGATGCTAGTCGTTCACATGCCTTATGAAGAAAGGAATAGAGTTTGAGTGGGACAGAGCATGTCAGAATGCATTTGATTTTATTAAGGATTTATTGAAGCAACCACTGGTGTTGGCAACACCTGTAAAAGGCAAGCCCTTAATTTATATATTGTTGCATGTGAGCATTCTCTAGGAGCACTACTGGCCCAACAAAATGAATAAGGGAAAGAAAATGCTCTCTATTACTTGAGTAGAATGCTAGTAAGGACGGAGCATAACTATTCTCCCATTGAGAAAGTATGCCTAGCCCTGATCTTTACAATACAGAAGTTATGGCATTACTGCTTGTCTCACAAAATAACGTTGATCTCACTAATCGATCAGATAAAATATCTAATGACGCAACCAATGTTGTCTGGAAGATTGGTCAAGTGGACGCTACTTCTCTCCGAGTTAATAATACCTATATGTCATCTAAAGTAGTGAAAGGTCAAGTGCTTGCAAACTTTTTAGCAGCACATTCGACTCCTGCCAGTGAAGAAATTTCAGATGAGTTGCCAGATGAACAAGTGTTGCTAGTTAAGCCACCCGGGCCTTAGCAGATGTATTTTGATGGTGCGGATTCTAGATTGATTTTCATAAATCCTTATGGTGAGTTATTGTCATACTCTTTTACATTGAGCACGCCATGCACTAATAACGAGGCCGAATACAATGCTCTTCTCATTAGATTAGAAATAGCCCATGAAATAAAAATTTGGGCTATACGAATATTTGAAGACTCTAAAATGGTGATCTAAAATGGTGATAAACCAGTTGATTATAAAATTTGAGATATAGAAGTCGAACTTGTTACCCTCCTGTGAGCGAGCGCGGCAATTGTAGGAAGGTTTTCGTGACTTCAAAATCAAACACATATCCAAGGGATAATAGAAGAACAAAGGTTCTTGCCACCGTCCAAATTTATAAATGAGACTGAAAGTAAAACTAGTGTCTTGCCTAGAAGTCACAATTGATGATTGGCGACAACCATTGGTGGATTACCTCAAATACGAAATCTTACCAAAATAACATTCACTGATCTTATAGATCAGGAAAAGATAGAAAAGATTTATGATACACGATGAAGTGTTGTGCAAAAATCTTACAATGAAATGTTGTTGCAGTGCTTAGATACAAAGGAAGATAGTTATGTGTTACAGGAAGCCCATTTAGGAGAATGCAGAGCTCATCATACTAGCCTAAATTTGTTTTACCGTATACATCATATGGGATATTATTGGCCTTTTATGTTTAAAGATGCAATATCTTTCGTTAAATGATGTCATGAATGTCAGATACATGGTGACATTACACAAGTACCCCTTGGAGACTTGCATCAGTGAATGGCTTTGTGGCCCTTTGTAAGATGGGGCTTAGATGTCATCGGCCCTATTAGTCTATCATCTTCATGAGGATGCTAGTATATTCTAGTGACAACAGATTATTTCTCCAAGTGGACAGAAGTTGTTGCATTGCGCAACGTCAAAGAAAAAGATGTGACAAATTTTATTCATCATACTATCATATATCGACATGGAGTTCTGAAGGAAATTATTATCGATAATGGTATTCCTTTAAAAAATAAGAATATGAAAAAGCTATGCCGAAAATTTTGAAATTAAGCATTATTTCTCAACGCCTTATTATCTGTCACCGAACAAATTGACAAAAGCTTTTAACAAGACGATACTCAGAATTCATAAAAAAAAAATCATTACGAAGAATAAGCAATATTGGGATGAAAAGTTGCAAGAAGCTTTATGGGCTTACCGAACAACTCATCATACGGCACCAAAAGTCACTCCCTGCTCATTAGTTTATGGGGTTGAAGTTGTTTTGCCAATTGAAGTGTAAGTCATGTCACTAAGGGTGGCGGTGCATGAGTGAATGACGGAAGATGAAAACGCCATGTTTCGACAAGAAACAAATGCATTTCGATTTGGGGGACTATCTTATTCAATCATAACGGAGAGAGTGTATGGAAAACAATCATCATGTTTATTCATACTGAGTTCATTTACATCCTTTAATTTCCCTTGATTCTAAGATAGATTACCAAAATACAGAAATCACAAGAGTTTGAATATCAAATCCGACAACATTTTGGTTTCTAATTTGATCATCTCATCAAGAGGAATGTTGTGCGGATCTGATCATCTGATCTCTCCTTCCTGAGCTCAGGTCCTTGTGTAAAAAGGAAAATTGAAGACTGTGAAGACTTCGAAGATCAAATCAACAGGAATTTCAACAGCATTTCAACTTTTGAGCATTGATGACCACGCAACAGCATGGTGTTACGCGGGCCTGTGCAACACCATGTTGTTGCGTGGTTTGGCACAAAACCTCTTTCCTCTTCTTCCTTCTTTCTTCCCCTCGTACCTTCGGTCTTCTCTTCTTCAAAATCTTCAATGCCCCCAAATGAGAGGGGGAGTGGGGTATTTATAGGCCTTCACACGTGCAAACCCTTGAAATTTGTGTCGTGGACCCACCTTTCACCAAATCTCAGCCTTCCACGTCAGCATACCTGAATCATCATTTGTGCCTGTCTGTGCAACACCTTATACCATTTGTGGGGGTCCGCACAACACTATGGTGTTGCACGGTCCAGCACAAAGATTGTAACAAGCCTAATACAACATCTTTTTGTGCAGGAATCGCACAAAGAAAATGGGGATTTGCGCTAATCCTTGCAAACAATGTGCTTTGCGCGAGTCTGCGCAAAAACGTGAGTCTGCACCTTCCTTCTTTACTTTCTTCACTCTTTTTCATAGTTTTCTCTTCTTTGATTCATTCTTGGTCCTTTATTTTATGCCTTAACAGATGCCCCCTTGATCCTTTCTTTGTTTTTTTTTTTCAAAATAAAGAAGTAAGATCAATCCCCTCTTCTTTCTTCTTGTTTTTTAACTTGTTTGCGCGCATCCGCGCAAGGGATAGTTAGGTCCCGTAGTCAGGTCCCATTCTTCTATAAATACAAGAGCATTCCTTTCATTCTTCATTGCTCATTATCCTACCGAAACTCTGTCTGACTGTCATATCTCTGCGCAATTGTTTATGTTTGCGCGGTACCAGCTTCTCTGTTCACGCAAAGCCTTTAAACTTAGCTCTACTCCACGCAATTGAACTTGTTTGTGCACACTCGCACAAAGGTCCTTTACAATTTTCTGTACTTAGCATTTTAAACCTCCTGCCTTCAGGACAGCTTTAACATTCGTCTCCTTTCCACCATGGCCCACACCAAGAGAACTTTCCATCTTGTTGAACCATCCTCTGCCCAATTGTCTCATTAAGACTTGTCAGACCCTTCTTCCTTCCATACTCCTGAACCATCTACATCTCTAACTTCAGAATGTATGAAAACTACTAGCAAACGTCCCGCATATATCAAAGAACTTGTTTTGCCAACTTTTAATTTCACTGACCGGATCGCCACATTACCATCCCCCATTTATAGAGCAATATCAATGGGGAATATCCAATGACCTCCCAGACATGGTCGCGAATTCGACTGGGAAGAATGGCTGAAGTCAACAACCCATCTTCCGACCTAAAGCCAGAAACCACCAGCCAGAGAAGACACGCCTCCTCCATCGAAGTCAAAGAAAACCTGGCAGAATAAGGCGAAAAAATTCCAAGAAAAGGTGAAGGAACACAATAAGAAGTGACTTCAGAATTCATGGGAGATGGTCCGAGTGATTGAGGGCATCATGAAATTTGACAACCCTCACAGGGAAGGTATGGCCATCATCCCATTAAGCTTGCATCGCCATCAATCCATCCTCAACTGCAAACCTTTGGATCAGATGGACGAAGAAAAGTTAGCCTATACAGCATCTTGGACTTCTAGAGAACCTCGTGTTCTAGAAGGGATTCTATTAGCAAAAAAGTCAAGGCAACAGATCGGTGAAGTCCACCCAATGATCTTTCTCGCTCCTTCCCATGACCTTAATCCTTGTTCCCTACCCATTTCTATGAGATGGTTCAACAACGTTTCAAGGATCACCAGTTACTCTAGGATCATGAAGAATTTAGGGCTAGAGGTCTCTTAACTTCACGCGCTTACTATTCTGATTGGGCGGCAACGATCTTGGCAAAGCATGCTAAGATGTTGATCAAAACTAACGTATATAACGCGATAGAAGTCACCTTTCAACATTTCTATAAGGAGACCTCAATTCTGAAAGGCTTTCTCAATTACTAGTGTCCCATCACCAACTCCTTCCATTTTCCACTAGGGGAAATGAGCATAACTCTCTAGGACCTTCACCGAATCGCTGGTCTTCTGTTGACCGGGAGGTTTTACAACGAATTTGTCCCTATTAATGAAGAATTGACATTTGTCACTTCATCAAGCTAGGTGCCCTCAATTTCTGAAATAACTACATAACTTTTCAAGGAGATGGCCAAGTTTCCAAATATTCACAAAATTTCTCCATTGCAATGGCTCGTGCATTTCACCAAAGCCTTCCGGTAACTTTTCCCTGCACAAATCAACTATTTCTTATTACATTTAAATTTTCATATTTCTTACCATCTGTATATTTTCAGATTCAGCGGTTGTCATTCGTAAGAATTAACAGAACTCCACAACAAGATAATAGATCATGTCGAATATAGTCTTTATGGAGAGTTGGTGGCCTTTCTAGTATATTGGTTGAGTGTAGTGGTATTGCCTAGCTCAAAATGGGCAGATGTTATTCGTCCCACCGTATTTGTCATTGCCGGTGTGATGGCAGAAGGCCACAAGCACTCTCTTGCTCCCCCGGTCCTGTGTTCTATCTATAAATCCCTCAGAGAGGTGGCCACACATGTGAAAAGTCTAGCCGTTGGATCTTCTTCAACATATACCCCATGACACTACATCACCGACTGGATGGGTGTTTATTTCCCCTAGACTTTCGAAGCTCCAGAAAAAGCATACATCCACCCTTCGCATATTCCTCTGTGGTTTTTTCAGAAGAGGGTAATGGCTAAAAGATCATACAGCTGGGTGGTTAACAAGATTCTGACACTGATGCAATCGACTTTTTCCAGTTCCACTTGTATCGATATAATGAAGATAAGGACATGGTAGACACTGCATCGCTCTCTTCAGGGGAAAGAGTGTTTTATCTCTCCATTCGGTCCTACAGTCTTTCATTAAGGGAGGGGGTAGAGTTCTGGAGGGAGCCATATTATCCTAGCTGTTTTGCCCATTAATTTAGCTTCGATCAGGCTATCCCAGAAGACTGCAGATTAGTAACACAGAAGATGCATAGCTACGGCACTAGCCCATACAATTGGGTGATGATATGGAAACAACTATTGGGCGGCCGCATAAGATCTACATTTATAATTCCCGGCAGCAACCGTATAACCCACGCTTCATATGGTTACATGAGATGGTGGGTCCACCAATCGTATCTTGTTAATAGATGTCTGTCAGTGATGCATCCCATCTAAATTTCTCCCCTAAGCTCAAGGGACAGACATTTGAAGAAGGCGTTGGGTTTATACTAGAGAAAAGTCACGCACCTTTTCCTAGCCAACTTTACAAAAAAAAATCGCTGGAGGAGCCAATTCGTGAAAGAAAGCCCGCCAATACTCTAGAAGGGTGGATAGCTCATGGAATCGTTATAGAGATTGAAAAGGTCCCTCAAGACCACCAAACTAGAGTAGTCGAAGATATTACAGAGGCTCCTTCTGTAGTTCAAGAAGATATCGCCATAACCAAGGATAATCCTATTCCTTCTCCTACTTCACAACCAGCTTGTCCCAGTCCATCTTCCTTGATAACAAGGTCTCAATCACGTTCTCAAACTTCCCCTCCTTTGCGTTAAGAAGGAGCTGCCGACCTGACCTCTCCAGTCCCGGCTAATAAAGATCTTCAACTAGGAAGCAGCAAGATTTCCCCTTCTAAAGGAAAGCAAGTTATAGATGAAGATATAGAAGAAGAAGAAATAGAAGGAGAGAATTCACCCTCGTTGTCTGGGAGTACTGCTTCTGTTGAAAATGATACCGAGGAAAATGATGAAGGAGGCAATGGAGATGATGATTTTAAAGAGAGAGAAGTTAACATTGATGATGAGGATGATATTGCTGTTGAAGGTGTCTCTGCAAGCGAAGGACATGCCTCTCCAATCCCTCAAAATGTCAAGGCTGAGGCTCCCCACAATATTGATACTCCTGTAAAAGTCTCAATTGTAGCGGAAGAGGAGAAGGAACCTCTAGATTATGGGGAATATGGATATTCGCAAAGTAAGATATTTCCTACAATTCTATCATTATTAAATTTCTTACTTGCAATCATTATTTTTATCATTTTATTATTTTCCTTTATCTCAGGCACTCATGTTATCAACGCTAGGATGGATGATATCCATTCTGAAATCCCTCCTCATGTTGCTCCATCAATACCAGTAAGAGTCTCTTTGGTCTCTTTGGCTCCCCTTGTGCCACCAAGGGTGGTAGCCCGTGGAATCGGTTTTCATGTGGAATCGACAGATCTACCAACTCCAACAACCATTGATTCGAGTGCTGAAACTAAAACCCCTTCTTTTGCTGATATGATGAGTCCTGGTCCCTCTTCCATTAGAGGGACACATTCTCCTACTGCTCAGGTTTTTGCAAAAGGTATACTCGTCTTTCTTTACCTGTTTTCTCACTATTTGCTTTCACAACTCTTACTATATCTTCCCTTCTTATCTCGCAGGAAACCCTCCTTAAAGCGGCACCGCTAGTTTTAGTTCTATTGCCACAGTTTAAGATCTATAATCTTTTGAGAAGGTCCTTGCGTATAAGCTGCCACTAATGAGAAATTCCATGTCAGTAGCTGTCCACATATTTAAAAATCCTGACCAATGGTCAGACTTGAATATCACTATAGAAGTTTTGGACAGTGCTGCTAGGATGGCCAAGGTTAGTGTTTCTCCTTTACGTGACTCTATCCTGAGGTTTCATGATTCAGTAGTGGCTTTAAAATCAGTAGAGAATATAGTTGTCACCCTAGAGATCCTGGAATATGGGAGACAACTGGTATCTTCCAAGGAGAAGGCTTCCCAAATTGCTTCTATTGTCTCCAAATATGATAGGAGCAGAGCAGCTGAAAGCTTCTACCGACAATAGAATAGTTATTTAGAGTCAGATAGCCCTTTTGAAGAAAGAGATTATACAATTGGAGACAAAGGATTGGGAAGAGGAGTTAAATATAAAGACGATCCAAGAGAAGATATAGGCCAATCTTCATTCTGTCGATGTTGAACAATCTGAGCTAATTAAAAATGAAGAACGAATTGTCTCTTTAGAAAGGAAGTTAGCTAATGTTCCAAATCATGCAAAGATCATTTTTTAAGCTAAATCAAAACATATTGCAACTCAAGTTCAACTTAAAGAAGACTTGCAGAAATATTTGGCAGCATTAGGCATGACAAAAGAACTGTAAAGGACTTTCTTCTATTTTCCTTTCCTTTTATAATCACATGTAATTTTCTCTTACGCTAAAAGATATATATATGCACTATGATGTTTTGAGATAATTGTTTCTTTTAAAAAAATTTATAGCTTATTTCAAGCATTATATATCATCATGCAATCGTTCAACAATATATTACATTTTATCATAGTTCATTATGATTGTCAGTAAGGGATCCCCTATATGATTTTTGTTTTGATAGGCAGAACTAAATTTCAGTTTTAGTTAGATTTCAACGCAGTTTAAGCTCTTGAGTAGTGGAGCAAGCACAGTTTCTTAGATTCATGTTGGAATTAGGTCTTACACGAATGGTCGTTGTAACTCTCTAGAGTTCGCAGGACTTATCGCGGCTAGAGAGTTCATAAACCGTGATCCATCAGAGGGGCCCAAAGAAGCTATCGGGGCCATGAACTTGATGGGACTTACACAAAGGGTTTGCCATAGTAACTCTTTAGAGTTCATGGGGTGGGCAAGGCTGCCTTTAGATACCAAATCCAAGGTCGCCAGTCCATTAATGAGTAGGCTAAAAACCCTTCCTCATGAGTTTCTACTAGAATCAAACTAGGAATCTGGGGGGTCTTACGCATGGTTGGCTTATCTATGGTCAAAGCCAAAGAGGTCACACTGCGACCCACTTTTTCTTCGTTTGCAAGGTCGAACCCATTCATGGGAGGGTATTTTCATTATTCCCTATAACACTGCCAGAAGCTCTATAGGCGGCATTGGTCTTACGCGTGACTAGCCGTTGAGGACTTTTAGTCATTGGCTCCATCCGTTGCCTGCATGGGTATGCATATAATGGCCTATATGGGCTTTTTAGGGCCACTGGCTTCTCATTACTGCCCAAATAATATATATATATATAGTGCCAATGATAATAGGTCTTATGCGTAGTTGGCCGTAAAGGGCTTGGCTAGGCTTCCTTAAATGATAGACTACCATCACTGTCATCAACTTTACATGTGGTTGGCTATATAATTTTATTCCACTGCCAAGAATGGTGAATCAATATTGATATTTCATCACTGCTGATAATGTTCTGAGAACATTTATGTTATGTTTAAAATAGTGTATCAGCTTGGCGATGATAGCAATTTCGATAAGATAAGCTTGTATGAACGATTGACGATGACAACGATAGTTGTTTTGGCAATAATCATTGATGTTTGGCGATATTTAGCGAAGATCATCAACACTTGACGATATTTGATGAAAAACCATCAATGCTTGGCAATAATATGCTTGAGGTTCGCCCTTTATTCATTCATATGAAGAAGAATACATAGCTTCACCTTTTGAGGTTGTTTCATCATTTCACTTAGTCTTGCCCCCTTTTGATGTAGAAGCATTATTCTAATAATCTTCTGGATCAAAACCGTCTATGTCTTCAAGGGTGATATTTCTTAATGAAGCGGGCATTGACTGGTATACTAATGCCTCGTCCATCCTGATCTGTGACTCTTTATGCCCCATTGGAGTATACTTCAATAATTATATATGGCTCATCCCATTTAGGATTGAACTTGCCCCCTGTTCTATAGGTGACCACTATCGGCCGTTTCAACATCAACACCATATCACCTTTCTTGAAAGAGAGATGCTTCACTTTTTTGTCAAAGGTGACGGAGATCCTTGCTTGATATAATTGCAATCGCTGCTGAGCTGCCAGTCATTTTTCATCAAGCAGATCTAGTTCTGTTAGCCTTATCTTTGCATTTTCATCATATGTTATTGACTGATATATTGCTATTCTGAGTGACTCAATTTGTATTTCAATTAGAATGACGGCTTCCATACTATATACTAATGAATACGGCGTAGATTTCGTCGCAGTTTTCTTATTCGCACAACACCTTATACCATTTGCGTGGGTCCGCACAACACTATGGTGTTGTGCGGTCTGGTACAAAGACTACAACAAGCCCAATCAGGCATCCTTTTGTGCAAGATCACACAGAAATTGTGGATTTGTGCCGACCCGCGCAAATAATGTGCTTTACGCGGGTCTGCGCAACAACGTGAATCTGCACCTTCCTTCTTTACTTTATTCATTCTTTTTCATAGTTTTCTCTTCTTTGATTCATTCTTGGTCCTTTATTTTATGCCTCAACACGCCAAGATAAGGCAGATGGAGCTAGATACTCTGGATAAAAAATGGCTAGTAGTGCAACAAATTTTAGAGCTATATCAAGTGAAAATAGTCACCACCTTCTACAAGAAGGTTAAACATTTTTCAAAATGGGATATGGTGTGGATGTTGAAAATGGCCATTGTGGTTACTCATAGAATTGGGGGCAAATTTGATCCCAAATGGGATAGCCCATATATTATATCAGAAGTTTACTCTAACGGGGCTTATCGGGTCATAAATCAAAACAGACGGGGGATAGGAATACCCATCAACGCCTATTTCATAAAAATGTATTATCCTTGAAAGGGGTGAAGTTTTGTTTGTGAAGACTGTTCATGAAAAATATACCTAATCAGAAGGGGGAGGGAAGGATATTGTACAACGCAATGTAACGGTGAAAGAAAACTCATGTATCATCACTCTGCAATGAAGTAGTAATGAATGATGATTAATAAAAGAAAACATTAAAAAATACAAATTTCAAATATTTTCTTTAGAAAGATATGATCTCCAAATATTATACGACCTTCAAATGCTTCTTCAGAAAGATATGATCTCCAATTCTTCAATTCCAAGGAAGGTAATTGTTGATCTTCCAAGATAGTAGGTGTTGATAATCCTTTAGAATAACGATCGATCAAAATTATTACTGTGGTTTTTCAAAAAAATATATATATCTTAAAAGGACTCTAAGGATTATCTCTAATTATCAAAGATTATCGATGATTATCTCCAATTATTAAAGATTATCACCGATTATCTCTAGTTATCAAATATTATCATTGATTATCTCCAATTATCAAAGATGGTTCCAAGAAAGGTCGTGGTGTGCACTATAAGCCAACCATGCATAAGACATGCATCATAACATGGGATGGGTGAAAGAAAATGCCTCTTATGAGTAACAAAGATTACCGTCGATCCTCCAAATATTATATGGACAACGATGAGAGCCAGAGGCAAAAAGCCCATAAAGGCCAACCACAAGTAAGACATATGTCGTCCTTATCGTCGATTCTTCAAACATTATATGGGCAGCGATGAGAGTCAAGGCGAAAAGCCCATGAAGGCCAACCACGCATAAGACCTATGTCGTCTGTGTCACTATTGGTAGCGTCATAGGGAAGGGTGAAAGAAAATGCCCCCTTATGAATGGAACTAGGTCATACAGTTGAAGAAAAAGAGGGTTGTAGTGTGAGCTCAATGGTTCATCTATAGATAGGCTAACCATGCATAAGACCCCCTAGGTTTCTAGCTCATTTCAATATTAACTCATGGGGAAGGGTGACCTTTATAAGAGCTTCCCCCCATTGATGGATTGGTGACCTTGGACTTGGTACCCTTACATGTAACCATGTAAGCCCTGCAAACTTTAGAGAGTTACTGAGGCCAACCCCGTGCGTAAATCCTACCAAGTTCACTGCCTCGATAGCTTCAACGGGCCCCTCTGATGGACCGTGGTGAGTGAACTCCCCAGGCAACGGTGGTTCCGTGAACTCAAGAGAGTTACAGAAGCCAGCTAGCATAAGTCATACATGCTGCAACTACTCAAGATCCTAAATTGTGATTGCTCCAACTACTCAAGAGCATAAACTATGGTTGCTCCCAATACTTATGAGCTAAAACCATGATCGTTTTGAGGACTTAAGAGCCTAAATTGTGGTTGACACCTTAATTATATTAATAGAACTCTAGGGTATTTTCACCCATTAAAAAAGATATAGCACGAGGCATACTAATGGGTAAAAATTAAAATGGCCAAACTAACACAATACTATATATAGTTCCATCTGTAAAATTGTATATGCAATCGTGACATGTTTCATGCAGTTAAGAATCATATGCAACCAAATGCTAGAAGTAGAAAGGCAATTTTTACCTTGAGAATTATGATAATATTTTGAAATTATATTAAATATCATCCTGAATTACATACTACAAAATTTTCTTTATACATGATCATTCAGTAACACCAAGAGAAGACATATATTTTTGCAAGTCTTGTATAAATTGAATTTAAGACACATCAATAGTAAATTCGGCCTCGGTGATAAGTTGAACTCGATTGGGAATGCCCGCAAGCTCTTGTTCAAGAGAAATAGCATCAGACTTCTTCTTTGAAAGCTCAGATACTTCAAGCTCCGTGATATTCATGTTCTCAGCAATATTTGTCTGAAGCTCGCTCAATCTCACTTCTTCTCGCCTTTGTGCTTCAAGAATGGCTATCTTCTCATTGATCGAGGTCAGTGTTTGTTTAAAAATTCTTGCCCATTCTTAAAGAGAATCACACTCCTTTCGATATCGAGAGATAAGCAAAGATCACCTAGAAATTTCATCGTTAAGAAGTGAAATTCCTCTAGATGACGCAACGTCTCTAGTGTAATTTCTATATTTCGTGCTGATTTTAATTGCAGAAGAGAATCACTGATGAGGGTCAAATATTGCATGTTAGACCCCGTCTATTACCTGCTTTTAACAACATGATAATGTTTAATGGGATATTTTAATTGTGTTTTTGTTGCAGAGTGTAATTAAGAGTGTTAATTGAAAAAGAGTATTAAAAGCGAGAATTTGATGCTCCAAAGTCATCCGAGCAAGGGACGGACTTCAGAGAACTAAGATCAATGGATTCACACGGCAGGGATCCGAGAAAATCAAGCCATTCACGTTAAAGAGGCCCGAAATTAGTCCAGAATGCAAGATCACATGGTTGCCGCCATCCGATCAGTTCGAAACTTCATACATGTGATGAGGGCCATAAATTAACCGTACATATTAAAATTTAGCCATTGAAGATCTAGGGAAGTGGCCCAACGAATGGATCAGCCCCTAGTATCATGATTTGCGGCCCACCTGATATTTGGAACTACCTCAAATTCAGTCTCAATGCCTTAAATGGGGTGATAAAGTGAATGGATGGACGGATTTCATATACACATATCCATGGGACCCACACGGACGGCGAACGTGCAACATACATAAGTGAACTGCACGTGCACCAAAAATCCTAAAGACGGTCAGCAAGTGCTAACCGACTTTCCTTCTCTCTGATTCAAAAACACGGAAGTTGCCGTTTTTGGTTTGAAACAGAGAGTATGGGTTCGCAGTTGTGGGACCCATCCATTGTCCAAATGGACAATCCAAACCGTCCATATGATCCAAAGTGGGGTAAAAAACCACTCCTAGGTGACGGTATTTCAAATGAAAGCATAGATTAGATCCAAACCGTCCAAACGCAGGTCTGACGGTAGAGAAAAAAATAAGATGGACGCAACAAAATCAATCCAAAAGCAGTCCTTCCCAATTGAAATTTCAAGTAGAATTCAATGGTCAGAGTGGATTTCTCAAATGCCATAGGGAGTGGGCCCCACCAACTCCCATTTAAAAACGGAAACTTTCGTTTCTAGCGTTAACGCTGTCCGACCTACGATCTCAGTTGTGGGCCCCACCCATTATTCAAACGAACAATCCGGACCGGCCATCAGAGTCCTTGGGTCCCTCTCATCTACGCCTAGGTAACAGAATGGAATGAGACAACGAGGATTGGTTTTTAACCGTTCAAGCACAGGACGGACGGCGGAGCAGAAATTAGGTGGGCCGCATCAATAGACATTCAAAACTGACTTCTCTTGGCTGAAATTTTGAGATTAATGCAATAGACGATGTGGATTTCCAAACCGACCTTGATCATGGACACCACCGAGGACCACTGCATAAACAGTGTGCGTAGGCTCGGTTTCAACGTTCGGAAACTGACCCGTTTTGGGGCTATTGTGTGATCTCGACGTAGATCTGATTGAAGATCCAAGCCGTCCATCGGGTAGGCCTTTCAAAATCATCCAAAGGGACGCTAATATTTCAGACAAAAGGCAAGAAAAAAAAAGGAATTTGGAAGCCACGAATTTAGCTGCGTACAGTTGTGTCGCTGTTGCTGCGAAAGCTCCCCCACCGACTTCAACAATTCTTCCACCATCTGAAGCAGGCTATAAAAGTCTGAGGAGAGTTTGGAAAAGGGGAGGACAGGAGGCAGGGAATTCCAGATCCAGAGAAGAGAAGAAAGGAGAGAGAGAGAGAGAGAGAGAGATTGGTTTGATATTCCCTTTTTATGAATTTTGTTTATCCATCTTTTTAATGGATTTTATGGGTCACTAATCTCTCAGCTATGGCTGAGATGAAGCCCCTAATTTGATTAGCTCTTGTATTGGTTGAATTTACTTTGAATATTAATTGATTTGTTTCTTTCTCTAAGTGGGCTTGATTGGTTTAAATTCTATACTTCTCCATCTATGAACTTGACCAAAGTATATATATGGATGTTGTTTGGATGCTTATTCTAGGTGCCTGTGTTTAATCATGAACAAGTTTCCTATAGAGGAAGAAACAGGGTGCTTTAATGAACTGTACATTCCATGTGCCCGACCAAGGACATGGGATATGTTATTCATGGCATTGCTTAAAGGAATTAGACATTCTGTATGCCCGATTAAGGACACATATTGTGCTTTCTCTATATAAGTGGTATCAATCTAGATTAAGGTGAATCAACAGACAAAACAAGGGTTAGGATAATCAGGGGTGGATTCGAAAGTCCTAGTGCCCTCTCTCTGATTGAATTTTCTTCCCTATTCTCAATTATTTTTTTTTTAAAGAATTGTGCTTAGTAATTCGCTCCATTCTCTGTTGGATTAGTTAAGGAGAATCATAGACTTGAATTGTGATGACCAGTCCTCGTGGGAACGATCTCGTAATACGTACCATATCTACATCTGATTCGTATACTTGCGAGTTTAAATATCATTTAAATCATGTTGGTTTAAATAAAACATCAAGTTCTTGGCACCGTTGCCGGGGACTGTTTCGATCCAAATTGGATTTAAGATTCTCTCTTATCATAATTCATAGTCTTAGGATTTTACTAACTTTAGATTAGAGTTTTTGTTTAGAAACTAATTTATTTCCTATTTTGTAGGGTCCTGACATAAATTTCTAAGTTGGATTCTAACATAGATCTCCAAATTGGAAGTGAAGGAGGAGCTCCCTACTCTTCAGACATTGATCGTCTCATTTTTTTGGGTTCTTTCTTCCAATCCTTGCTTACATAATTTTATCTTGTTCTAGTTTTACTTCTCTTAGGTTGCATCTTAGTTTAGTTTTCCTTCTGATATTGTAGTAACTTAGTTTATGCTAGGACATAGATCTCTGAATATAGAACTAGCACCGTTTGATCCTGAAATAGAAAGGACACTTCGTGAAAGATTGAGAAATAATCCTGTTGAAATGGCGAATGAGAATGAAGTTAAAGCTCTCAGAGATTATTCAGCTCCTGTCCAATTTAATGCGCCTTCATGCATAGTGTTGCCAACCACTACGGCAACACACTTTGAACTTAAAGCTGGAGTCATACAATTGTTGCCATCCTTTTATGGGTTAGACAAGGAGGACCCATATCATCATGTGAAAAATTCCTAGACATTTGTTCCATCTTTAAGTTCCAAAACTTTTCAGACGATTCAATCCGTTTGCGCCTTTTTCCTTTTTCTTTGAAGGATAAGGCAAAAGCATGGTTGAATTCTCTAGAAGTTGGGTCTATCGCTACATGGGATCACCTGTCTAGGAAGTTCTTAAACAAATTCTTCCCAGTTCACAAAACTAATGCTCTCCGTAGAGAAATCACTAATTTCACACAAAAAGAGGGTGAGCACTTTCATGAATGTTCGGAAAGATGGAAGGACTTACTTCTTAAATGTCCACACCATGGTTTTGAAAAGTGGCAACAGGTTCAATACTTCTATGTGGTCTGACACCCCAGAACCGTCGCATGGTTGATGCCACAAGTGGAGGGTCATTCATGACCAAAAGTGATGTCAAAGCGTGGAACTTCTTTGAAACCTTGTGCGAAAATTCCCAGCAATGGGACTATTCAAATAGAGGTGACAGAAGTCCCCAACCACAAAAGAGAGGTGGTATATATGAGATAGGAGTCATGCCAGATCTGTGCGCCAAACTTGATAACCTGACAAACAAAGTTAATGCTCTGGTATTAAATAATGGACCTCCACAAACAACTCAAGCCGAGGCTTGTGCCATATGTTCTAGTCCTGCCCATCCTATGCAGTCTTGTCCATCTAGTGCAGCATCCCCAGAACTTCTCTCTGAACAAGTACATACTATAAACACTTTTCAAAAACCTGGGAATGATCCTTACTCGAACACATACAACCCAGGGTGGGCTAGACATCCAAAATTTTCTTGGACAAAAGGACCACAACAAGGAGGACCATCTGAAAATCCTCCCATGCAACCGCACCCCCAAGTTGGCAGTCAACAACTTTAACAGTTTCTGCAATATCAACAACTGCCTGCACAATCACGGAAACCATCTCTTAAAGAAACACTCAATCTTTTTATGCAGAGTTCTCTCCAATTCCAAAAAGACACCCAACAAACCTTACTAGCCAACCAGCAAAGCTTACAAGCAAATGTGCAATCCATTGCTAAGCTGGAAGTACAAATGGGTCAACTAGCTGCCACATTGAGTGAGAGAGAGAAGGGCAAGTTCCCTAGCCAACCTGGGGCTAATCCAAAGGGACAGTATGAAATTGGCTCTAATTCCAACCAAGGGCAATATCATGAACAGGCCAAATCGATCACTACCCTTAGGTCAGGCAAACAGATTGACAACAGAATAGAGATGCCTAAGGATGAATCAAATTCTAAAGCAGAAGATCAAGATGAAGCAGAGAGACACACCAATGCATCCAAAGTCCAAAAGCTCTCTGACTCTCCAAGAGTCACTAATATGCCACCCTACGTGCCCAAAGCACCCTTTCCTCAACGGCTGGCACCAATAAAGAAAAGAAATAACTTTGATGAAATCTTGGATGTGTTAAAAAAAGTACAAGTCAACATCCCGTTGCTTGACGCTATCAAGCAAGTCCCTGCTTACACTAAGTTTCTTAAAGATTTATACACTCAAAAGCGTAAGCAGAATGTTCATAAGAAAGTCTTCCTTGCAGAGCAGCTCAGCTCCATGATTCAACATAACACCCCTCCTAAATTTAGGGATCCAGGAGCTCCCACCATTTCTTGCGGCATAGGAGATCATAAGATTGGGAAGGCATTGCTTTATTTAGGGGCGAGCGTTAATTTGTTACCATATTCGGTTTATGAGCAGTTAGGACTTGGTGAGTTGAAACTGACTAAAATAACATTATAACTAGCTGATAGATCTATCAAGGTGCCCCGGGGTGTTATTGAAGATGTGTTAATCCAGGTTGATAAATTTTATTTTCCAATGCATTTCATAGTTATAGATACTCAGCCTGTCCAGAATCCTCATAGTCAGATCCCAGTCATCTTGGGTCGTCCATTTTTTGCCACATCTAATGCTATTATAAATTGCCGGAATGGATTTATGAAGTTGTCCTTTGGTAACATGAATATTAAATTTAATGTCTTTAATGTTGGACAACAATTCGCAGATTTGGACGACATATTTGAAGCGGACATGATCGAGAGTCTAGTGCAGGACTCCTTCCGTAAATCTTTTGAAGATCCACTTGAGACCTGCTTAGCACAATATGGCATGGATTTTGACATAGATAGTCCCATCCATGAAGTCATTGCACTGCTCGACTCTACTCCTATATTGGAGACTAAAAAATGGAGAGCGAAAGTGGAACCTCTTCATCCCTCTGAGAAGTCAACTGCACTTGACCTTAAACAATTACCTACAGATCTCGAGTATGCATTGTTAGGTCCCTCTGAGACTCTGCCTGACAGTACAGTTTCTAACTCTGAGAAGGCAAAAGAGAGCAGGCTGCTTAATGTTCTTAGAGCATATAAGGCAGCAATTGAACGGAAGATAGCGGAAATACAGGGAGTATGCCCCACTGTATGTGTGGATCATGCTACGGGAATGTCGCGTGAAATGCAAAGGAAGCGTGATCCTAACATGGAAGAAGTCGTTCGAGCAGAAGTTCTTCAATTATTTGACGATAGTATCAGTTACCTCATTTCAGATAGCACGGTTCATGGGAACTCACATCACTTGTCTGAGATTGGTTAATCAAGGTGTTGAGGTAATTTCTTTGGCAGACCCTGGTTATAAAGATTAGTTAATTCATGGTCCATTCTTGTCTGGATGAAGACGTTAAACTTAGCGCTCCTGGGAGGCAACCCAGCTGTTCATTTCATTTCATTTTCCTAGTTAGCTAGTTCAATGTTTTTAGGTAACATTACTGTAAACCCTCACGAGACTACAACTCATCCACTAGGGGTAACCTAGGGGTTTAATGGCTTGTTGCATGAGCTAAATGCAATCGAGAGCACCTGCAAAAGTGGTATAGGTAGGATCTTTTTTTGTTTTTCTTTTTGCTTCTGTTAATTTCTCTCTTGTGCTAGCTCGCTCTTACATTAATAATTTTGGGAAAGCCTCTTGATTCTTCGTCCAGGTACCATCTTCCATCACTCCTTTATTTTCGTTGTCCCATGTGCAACGCATGATTATTTCTTTTACATTGAGGACAATGTAGATTTTAGGTTGGGGGTGGGAGATTAGGTTACCTAATCAGTATTTTCTTAGTCTTGAGCAAAATTTGTGAAAATTAAAAAAAAAAAAAAAAATTCTGGAATTTCTGTTGAATTCAAAGTGATTTTGAAGGATAGTTGTGATTTTAACATTATAAGATACGTGATGTTGGTAACTTATGACTCTTGGATTCGGCCATTTGCTTGATTTCACAGTCAATTTTGAATTGATAATCCATAATTAGAAGTTATAAACATTGATTGAGCCGTGATTTCACATATCACATCTCGCTTTCACATTAAGGTTCCGGTTCGATAATTGAATGATTAACTTGGTAATCACTAAGCATGAAAGGAACTAGCCTGAAAAATAAAATTTTTAGCAGTAGTTTATAAAGAAGAATTGAAAAGGGTAAGTCACATAATCTTCACCATAGGTTTGGTCCCTATAGGTGTAGATTCGATTCCCCATGGTTGACATTTATAAAAAGTTAGGCGACAAGTTTTCACCATAGGTTTGCTCCCTATAGGTAAGGATTTGATTTTCCTCCTTGGCGCTACTGTTCATAAAGAATATCACAGGCTGGTAAACTGAAAAGTTAATCTGTTGGCATGTTTTGGTTTCAAGGTTTGGTCGTCATGCACTCTGTTGTTAATTACTAATGATATCATGAAATTAACAATTGGATCTCTTAATGATCGTAAGCCGAGATTACACTATACACTCATAGAACTCAATGTTTAGAATGTTCTAATTGAGGGATAAGTATTGTGAACTGGATTATGAAATTTACTGCAAGCTTGATTCCAGGAAAAATTTCTACTCATCATTCATGAATCTTTGAACTCTCATATCTCGACTATTTGTTCATAAGTCACTTGGCTTTACAGGAACTGTCGTTTATCTCTAAAATTATTTTTTGCATGTTTTGCTCAGGACTAGCAAAATGCTGGTTGGGGGTTGTGATGAGGGTCAAATATTGCATATTAGACCCCGTCTATTACCTGCTTTTACCAACATGATAATGTTTAATGCGATATTTTAATTGTGTTTTTGTTGCAGAGTGTAATTAAGAGTGTTAATTGAAAAAGAGTATTAAAAGCGAGAATTTGATGCTCCAAAGTCATCCGAGCGAGGGACGGACTTCAGAGAACTAAGATCAATGGATTCACACGGAAGGGATCCGAGAAAATCAAGCCGTTCACGTTAAAGAGGCCCAAAATTAGTCCAGAATGCAAGATCACATGGTTGCCGCCATCCGATCAGTTCGAAACTTCATACATGTGATGAGGGCCATAAATTAACCGTACATATTAAAATTTAGCCATTGAAGATCTAGGGAAGTGGCCCAACGGATGGATCAGCCCCTAGTATCATGATTTGCGGCCCACCTGATATCTGGAACTACCTCAAATTCAGTCTCAATGCCTTAAATGGGGTGATAAAGTGAATGGATGGAACGGATTTCATATACACATATCCTTGGGACCCACACGGACGGCGAACGTGCAACATTCATAAGTGCACTGCACGTGCACCAAAAATCCTAAAGACGGTCAGCAAGTGCTGACCGACTTTCCTTCTCTCTGATTCAAAAACACGGAAGTTGCCGTTTTTGGTTTGAAACAGAGAGTATGGGTTCACAGTTGTGGGACCCATTCATTGTCCACATGGACAATCCAAACCGTCCATATGATCCAAAGTGGGGCAAAAAACCACTCCTAGGTGACGGTATTTCAAATGAAAGCATAGATCAGATCCAAACTGTCCAAACGCAGGTCTGACGGTAGAGAAAAAAATAAGGTGGACCGCAACAAAATCAATCCAAAAGCAGTCCTTCCCAACTGAAATTTCAAGTAGAATTCAATGGTCGGAGTGGATTTCTCAAATGCCATAGGAAGTGGGCCCCACCGACTCCCATTCAAAAATAGAAACTTTCGTTTCCAGCGTTAACGCTGTCCGACCTACGATCTCAGTTGTGGACCCCACCCATTATTCAAACGAACAATCCGGACCGACCATCAGAGTCCCTGGGTCCCTCTCATCTACGCCTAAGTAACAGAATGGAACGAGACAGCGAGGATTGGTTTTTAACCGTTTAAGCACAGGATGGACGGCGGAGCAGAAATCAGGTGGGCCACATCAACAGACATTCAAAATTGATTGTTGTTGGCCGAAATTTTGAGATTAATGCAATAGACGGTGTGGATTTCCAAACCGACCTTGATCATGGACACCACCGAGCACCACTGCGTAAACAGTGTGCGTAGGCTCGGTTTCAACGTTCTAAAACTGACCCGTTTTGGGGCTGCTGTGTGATCTCGATGTAGATCTGATTGAAGATCCAAGCCATCCATCGGGTAGGCCTTTCAAAATCGTCCAAAGGGACGCTAATATTTCAGATAAAAGGCAAGAAAAAAAAGGAATTTGGAAGCCATGAATTTAGCTGCTTACAGTTGTGTCGCTATTGCTGCGAAAGCTCCCCCACCGACTTCAGCAATTCTTCCACTGTCTGGAGCAGGCTATAAAAGTCTGAGGAGAGTTTGGAAAAGGGGAGGACAGGAGGTAGGGAATTCCAGATCCAGAGAAGAGAAGAAAGGAGAGAGAGAGAGAGAGAGAGAGAGAGAGAGATCGATTGGTTTGATGTTCCCTTTTTATGAATTTTGTTTATCCATCTTTTTAATGGATTTTATGGGTCACTAATCTCTCAGCTAGGGCTGAGATGAAGCCCCTAATTTGATTAGCTCTTGTATTGGTTGAATTTGCTTTGAATATTAATTGATTTGTTTCTTTCTCTAAGTGGGCTTGATTGGTTTAAATTCTATACTTCTCCATCTATGAACTTGACCAAAGTATATATATGGATGTTGTTTGGATGCTTATTCTAGGTGCTTGTGTCGATCATGAACAAGTTTCCTATAGAGGAAGAAACAAGGTGCTTTAATAAACTGTACATTCCATGTGCCCGACCAAGGACATGGGATATGTTATTCATGGCATTGCTTAAAGGAATTAGACATTCTGTATGCCCGATTAAGGACACAGATTGTGCTTTCTCTATATAAGTGGTATCAATCTAGATTAAGGTGAATCAACAGACAAAACAAGGGTTAGGATAATTAGGGGTGGATTCGAAAGTCCTAGTGCCCTCTCTCTGATTGAATTTTCTTCCCTATTCTCAATTGTTTTTTTTTTAGAATTGTGCTTAGTAATTCGCTCCATTCTCTGTTGGATTAGTTAAGGAGAATCATAGACTTGAATTGTGATGACCAGTCCTCGTGGGAACAATCTCGTAATACATACCATATCTACATCTGATTCGTATACTTGCGAGTTTAAATATCATTTAAATCATGTTGGTTTAAATAAAACATCAATCACAAAACTGAGATAAGGAATCATAGAGACTTGAGATTGTTATCTTGACATGCTTTGCAGTATTCTCCAAAATGGTCAGGGTGTCACCAAGGAGGGGCCATTGCCCTAGATCTGTGAACATAAAAGTGACCACTATGAGCATATATTTTTTTTTTTTTTTAAGAATAAGCTTGTAGGGAGGAATCTTCTCCAAGGATAAGACGTCGAACAAAGTTGTCACCAAACTTGAACTCACCGAAACGCTCAGAACCGGTGCGGCTATAAGAAAAACAGAAAATACCATATGAGATAAGTCAAAAATAAAGTAATCCTGCTAAAAGAATAAATTTTGGAAGATTTAAAATCATACTTATAACTAGAACCACAAATGAAGGAGAAGGTGAAATTAAGGCTCTAACAACAACATGAATATTTGATGGCTCAGGAATCATTGCTACGAGAGTAACATTAAGAGTTTGCTCTCTGGCCACATTGCTTGAATCCAGAGTCATCAGAGTTGTCGTGGTGGCAAGCTCTAATTTGAAGATAATTATGCACGCATTCATAAGCAAAGTATTGGAATATGCAATTGCTACTGTTAAGGGTTAAATATTACATATTAGACCCCAGTTATTACCAAGTTTTATGAACATGATAATGTTTAACGCTCTATTTTAATCGTATTTTCGTTGCAAGGTGAATTTAAGAGCTTGGACTGAAAAAAGGGTGCTAAAAGAAGGGATTTGATGCTCAAGAATCACCAAGGCAAGGGACGAATCTTAGGGGACCGAGATTGAAGAATTCACACACTAAAGATCTGAGAAAATCAAGTAATTGAAGATGAAAGGGCCTAAAAATTGTCCTGCATGCAAGACCACAGGGTTCCCACTATCCGTTTGGCTCGAAACTTTATATGTAGCATGAGGACCCTAAATTAACTATACATGTCAAATTTTAGCCATTGGATCATTATGGAAGTGGCCCAATGGACATATTAGCCCATAAATCACTAATTTAAGGCCCACCTGATATATGGATATGCTTCAATTTTGGTCTCAACCCCTTAAATTGGATGGAGGAGCGGATGAACGAAGTAGATTTATCATGAACCTCACGATGAGACCTATCTTGGGGTGCGTGCGCACAACAAACATAAAGATGCAACGCACCAAACCATGGGAGTCGGTCAACATGTGTTGACTCAACTCCCATCTCCCTTACGCAGTCAGCCACATGTGGTCCGTCCGCTGGGGAATATTGTGGCCCGCCTTAGTCACTCAGATAACTGATTTGAGCCGTCCATTTTATCTATAGCATGGGATTGACCAAACCCATGGTGTTCTTTTGCTCTCATGCACGTGTACACATGCAGATCACTGTCAAACACAGGATGAACGATGGGAAGATTTGATACAATGGGCTTGTAACGACTCAAAAAATTCCGTACAAAGGCCCGAGTACCACCTCAGGAAAAAATCATTCAGGACCAAATCCTTTAGAAATTAGATGAGGATTAACTAGTGTTAAACTAGATTACATATGAAATCCGCACTAATCACTTTAAATACGATCTGCAAGACCTAAAACTTGTGGTATCGTTGACGCTACATTACCCAAAAATCTAGGATCAATCTCATTACCCGGCTGCTCTCAGAAGCATCACGAAACTCCGTATCAGATCTGTACTGCACATCGAAAGTCTGAATAATACGAGGTTATAGAATTAGGACAGTCTTGCCGGGCTTGACAACCGTCTCGGAAGTCAAAACCAGATAGTGTCCTTGGGCTTTTCGCTTGAGCCCGAAGCGAGGAGTGTGAGAAAATATGGTTTTCTTTAGAAATTAATTTTAATTTAAGTAATCTGAGACTTGTCGCTTGCGGGCCAAATATAAGCAATCAGATAGTCGAAATCTGACCTAAATACACTCTCAGATCATGGAACATTTCCCATACATGTCCGTGTACTTGTAACCATGATCAAGTTTCAGTGACCGTTGAACTGAAACTGGTCCGCCACGTGTGATCTGGGAACCCGACTGGAACGAAAACTTAACTCGACCTAGATCCAAGGTCGGTGAGCTTAAGTCCGACCTTTGGCTCAAGGGGGGGCTTCAGAAGTACTCTGTTGAAACGGAACAACCTCACTTTGGCTATGACCTAGGTATACCATGACCCCAGTCTAATTACTGAGTTTTAAGCCTATATAAGGACCTTAAACCCTCTCTCATTCACCCTATACGAATTTGAGAGAAACCCTAAGAGAGAAAAGAGAGAGAAAGTGTGAGAAGAGTGAGAGATTCTTCCTGATCTCTACCTTGCTATCCTACATACTTAACCATCACGATCTAATCGCTTTTTCGGCGATTCCAGCTTCGTTCTTAGGTAAGAAAAACCTAACCCTAATCTGTTCTAAGGCTTTCAACATTGCAAGTAGTGAAATAGCTGACTCAACTCATGATTTAGGTCATCATATCAACCTCGACAAAGACTTAGCACTTCTGTTAAGTTCGTTACGCTTCTACTGTTTAAGGTGCAGACTTTAGACGTATAGGCTAAGGTTTTCAACTCTTTCAATGTCAAATAATTATCGATTCATAATCTGGGTGTTATTGTACATGTAAAATGCGATGTTCGTTTTATTATTTCGCATTTTGCGATTCAGTTACGTATGCAAATTATGGCGTTTAGTGTATTCTGTAATTTATAGAAAATACCGTATATGTACAAATTATGAAAGTGTGTTTGCCATGATAAATTACTGTATGTATATGCTATATATGTGTATAATACTTACTCGGCGAAAGGATTCACCCGAATACATGTTTTGGCTAATATACGTTATGAATGTTAAATGAGTGTATTTTAAGTGTTTGTGAAAATGCTTATAAGAGTAAGTACTTAGATGATAGTGCTTTAGATAGGTGTTGAGATAGGATTCTCAATTACCTTAGAGATGTGTATGATTTTCTCCATGCAAGTTGTTTAAATTAATTGCTTACTTATGAAATATATGTGTTTGTATTTCCTGCTTACCTTGTGCTTTATAACATGCTTGTTAACATGTTTGAATTATTTTGTTTATTCTGCTTTACTCTACATGCTTCTGGTTAAGGATTGAATGTGATTGGGGCTATGTTATAGTCCAGGCAATCGATAACAGACTTGAGTTCGTGGTTGAGATTCATTCGCCACGTAGGATGTGTTTGACGGACCCGAGTCGTGTGTTGGTCGTCGGTAGTGGTTAGGCCACACGAAGTGCTTATGTATTTCATATCGATCGATACAATGTAAGCTCGTGCTAGTCGAGCCCGTCAAGTAACTCGATCTTCCAATGTATGTTCACCATGTATGGACGCCTCTGTTTGAACCTAAGGTACCCAACTCACCAGTGAATCCCGTTTAACCTTGGTACCTTGATCCGCTAAGATTCATGAGCCGGGCATGGTGGTATGGGACACCGTGGTTGAGCTGTCGGCCTACGCTGGGGTAATAAGCCTCCCCGTAGTGACCAATGAGCAACCCGGACTCGTGAGCTGAATACGGTGGTATGGGACACCGTGTTCGAGCTGTCAGCCTACACTGATAAGGTGATGGGGGAGCGGTGTAATAATTGTGTGTAACAACCCTGGTAGACCTTTATAGTGACCTCGAGCATACTTTAAATCTGTGGTGAGGCAACGAGTCTCCTCATAGTAAACAGAGTATAAACTAGGCTTATATTGATAAGGTGATGGGGGAGCGGTGCAACGAGTGCGTGCAACAGCCCTGGCAGCCCTTTACAGCGACCTAGAACCACATCATCGTATGAGATTACCTAGGACTGATGACCCTAGAATGGATTATTATTTGGGAATGATATAGGGGAGGTACCTTAGTTTCCCAATACTGCTGTATGAAAAGGACTAATAATAACTCGGTAATCACGTTCATAACATAGCACTGCATGTGCTTAGCGTTGTAGAGCACTGAGGGATGAACGCATGCCGTGGACGTAAGATGGTGTCGCACGAGAGAGGATTGGCGAGGGCATGCATCATGACTGCATTCCATACTTGCATTAATAAGAGTATTTAGGAGTGTTTGATTGTACTGCTTTATCATTACTGCTTGACTGAATTGATAACATGTTAACTTATGCTTTATTGTTCCACTGAGTTAGCTACTCACTCCCACGTTACGGGACAGTGTTCTGGACACCCACCAGACTGTCTTAGATGCAGGTATCGACAAGACACAGGAGGTTGAGCCTGATTACTACGGTGATCAAGATGAGTTCTCCTACATGCAGTTCTTTGTAGGCTTCGCTTAGGCCATTCAGATGACAGGGCTACAGGGTTTACCATTATAGTTGTACCATTTTTTGGCATTTTGATTTTGAAACTAATACATGTATATGGTGACTCAGTAAGGTGTTCATACTCTGGAGACCGATTGTGACCATTTCTGGCTGTATAAACATTTATATACATCTTTCAGTCTTCCGCTTGCATTTTATAACTTGATCTGAAGTATGAATTACTATTTTGGTATAATCCCACTCATGATTAATGCACTAACACAAACAACATTCAATCATAAGCATTTATGTTACATAAATGATGTTTTGGAACTTGGGTGTTGAGTTGCTACTCGACCCCCGATTTTCAGGGAGTTACAGGGCTGCACCAAATCTAAGCAAAAATGTCCATTTCCGACTAGTTTTTCTAGGAGAATTTAATAAACAGGGTGGACTTCTCTGATAACAATGATCATAGAATCCACTGACACAAAAAAATTCAAATTTCTCATTCCTTACGCAGGTACGTGCATAACATTATCCAATTTTTGTGGGCCATTCCGCAATCATGGACGTGATCGGATGACCGATCTGGACTATCCAGAACTCAGAAAGATGAGGCTGACTACGACTAAGGAGGTAGATCCAATCTCATTTAACCACCGACTTCTCCCACAGACATCAAACGTGTCTATTTTCCACGTTTTCTACTGTGCAATGAAAGAAGATGCGTAAGCTTCCACCAATGTAGCCACCGACCTATGTTGTTGGCTATAAAAAGAGCATCAAGACATGCATCAGAGCATTAACCATGTGGATCAATCAGATGTAGAGGCAGCCAATCATGGAGAGAGAGAGAGAGAGAGAGAGAGAGAGGAAGATGCATGGGCCGACTGGAGTTTTTCTCCCTACACCTTGCTAAAGTTTTGTTTATTTTCTTCCTTAAAGAGTTGGTTTCATCATGTCTATGATGAGCTAAACCTCTTAGCTAGGTCTAAGAGGTGAAGCTTGTAGCGTGATGGGGTATTTTCTATGGCTTTGATTCATGTTTATTGAAGTCTCTTGGATTCTAGTTTGATTATAAGGAATATTTTTAGTATTTAATGGTTTGTTGTGACTCAAATTAAAATGGATTTACAATTGCTTTGAATATATTCTTCTTGTTTTGAGACTGTGAAATTAGGTAATCTTGTTATTCACCATCGTCTCATGGGCATGGTTGGGTGATGGAATCCTCCTAATCTTCTCAATTCTCTTATGATTGGTTATGAATTTGGTAAATTGTTGTTGTTTGCCTTGTCTCCTGACATGGTTTGGTGACAGAATCACTTCTAAATCTTCACCACTCTTATCTGTTGATGATTAGATCTATGAGAAGTTCAGAGATCTGACAAATCTCTTCTTACCAATTGGATAAGATAGGACTCTGATTCCAGTTGTGTCCTTGAATTAATGCAAGGTTACTTCCTGTAACACCTCAAAAAAATTCATACAAAGACCCAAGTATCACCTCAGGCAGAAATCACTAAAGATCGAATTTTATAGAAATTAAGCGAAAATCACTAAGTACTAAACTAAATAAATCGGAGAATTAGCTCGAACCACTTTTTATACGAACTGCAAGACCTAAAATCTTTAGAATCACTAATCCAACATTACTTAGAAACCTAGGTCAGTCTCAAAACCCAGTTGCTCTCGGGAGCACATTGAAACTCCGTATCGGAAGTGGACCGCACATCAAAAGTCCGATGACCGCGAAACTATAAGGTTACGACCACCTTACTGGGCTTGACAACCATCGCGGGAATCGAGTCTAAATAGTATCTAGAAACATACAACTTGAACCTGAAGTGAAGTGTGTGAGAAATACGAATATCTCTAGAAAATGAACTCAAACTTAAGTGAATTGGGTCGTTCGCTTGTAGGCCAAATTTAAGGTTTCTGATCATCAGATTCTAACCCAACTACACCCTTAGATCAGTGAAATTTCCCTGCACCCATTAGTATACTTTGGCCCTGATCGAGTGACGATGACTGTTGAACTGATACGGGCCCTCCATGATCGATCCACTAATCCGATCAGACCAAAACCTTAACCTGGCATAGATCCATTATCAAGGAACTTCCTTCAAATTATATGTGAGTAATGGACCTCCAGATGAACTCTGTTGGCCCGAAACAGACTCATTTTGGCTATAACCTAATTATACCATGGCCCTAGGGCCATTGACATCACTTCTGGGCCTATATAATGCCTTAAATCCACCCCTCTCTCATTGCATACGAATTTTCTCTAATCCTAGGAGAGAGAAGAGAGAAAAGAGGAGAAATGAGTGAGGAGAAGAGTGAGAGATTAGGAGATCGTTGCTGGGATTCACTTCCACTACGCCACGTGTTGAATCACCACCCCACCTTCACTACACCGTCGATTCTAGATACGATTTGGGTAAGAAATCCTAACCCTAATCTTGTTTTAGGTATTCAAATAGAGGAAACAATGAAATAGCTAACCTATTTCGTGATTTAGGTAGCCGTAGTGCTATAGATGTAAGCGTAGTGTACGAACCAATTTCGTAACGAGCAAACCGATGAAAGGTGCAGTATAAATGTTTACGTTATGGTTTTCAAGGCTTTCAATATCAGTTAATGATTTATTACTGACTTGATTGCTGCTACATATACTTAGATACAATGTTTTCCATGTATTACACATATATGAACTATGTTGAAATATAACGCATTCGATGCGTTTGTTGAAATGTTTGAATGAAAGTAAAATCATGACTTGTGTTTGCCATGACTATTAATCTAGAATACGTGACTATTATATGTATGACAATTCCTTTGTGAAAGGATTTTCCTTAGTATATGTTATGACTAATTTATTTCATGTATGTTGAAATGTGTAATCTAAGTGCTTGATAAAATGTCTAAATGAGTAATTGTTGATGAAATGCATTTATTAAGGGTGTTGACATAAGATTCTCAACTACCTTAGCTATATGAATGGATTCGTTCATGTAATTTAAATTCAACTACGTGATTTGTGTATGAAATACATACGTATGATAATACGTTCACTATGTGTTTGTTAAAATGCTCAAATGAGATTTATATTTGAACTGATTGTTAAATGCTGATTTGACTATTACATATGAATGCCTATTGTATTTGAGTATGATTAGGACTAATATGTAGTCCAGGCAATCGGTAACGGTTCCCGATTGAGTAGTCGAACTAGTCTCGTCACGTTGGATACGTTCGATTAATCCAAGCCGTACGATGATTGTCAACAGTGGTTAGGCCACGTGGAGTACGTACGCGCTCCATGTTGATTAATTTAGTGTGCGCTCATACCATTCAAATTTGTCAAATAACCCGATTAGCCTATTGTGTGTTTACCATGCATGGACGCTACTGCTTAAATCTAAGGTACCACTTACCAATGTAAAGTCCGTTTCAACCTTGGTACCACGATCCGCTAAGACTTATGATCCAGGCATGGTGGTATGGGACATTGTGGTCGAGCTGTCGGCCTACGCTGGGGTGATGAGCCTCCCCGTAATGTCCAGTGAGCAACCCAAACTCGTGAGCTGAATACGGTGGTATGGGACACTATATTCGAGTTGTCGGCCTACACTAAGGTGACAAGCCTTTCTATAGTGACCTCGAGTATAAACTAGGCCTACGCTGAGGTGACGAGCCTCTCCGTAGTGACCTAAACTTACCTATCCACTGCTTTTAAATCAGGGGATATGTTGCCCTATAACTTACCTATCATATGTGACTAACTAGGATTGACGACCCTAGATGGGTCCTTATTTGGGTAAATGATATAAAGGGAGGTACCTTAGCTTCATGAATCTGCTGTATGAATAGGCCTAATTAAGTACTCGACTAACACGATCATGCACCGCATCGCATGTACTTTGGCGAGGAAGTGCACAGTGGGAGTAGCATGTACGATCGTGAGATGGTGTCGCTGAGTGAGTGCAGGCGAGGGCATGTTGTAAGTGCTATGGTTTCCTATTCATTTGGTTGTTAAATTTTGTGGTGCGAAAAACATAATCTATGTCTTGTGTAGCATGATGTTTCATATGTACAAGCTACAACGCATCTTTGCTTTAAGTCAAGAACAAAGAACTACAAATCATTTCAACAAATGCAAGTACAAGCTACAACGAAAGAAGTAATCTTGTTCAAGACTCAAGTTAGTGTACAACTCAAGATGAAGAGTAATTCAAGCTCTAGATGATCTCAAGTTCAATGCTACATCAAGTATAGAGATCTCAAGCTTCACAATCTTTAAAGGTCAATCATCATCTAAAGAAATGAAGTTTCAATGTCCATACTTCACATTCAAGGTATGGATGACCTTAGATTGACCTTAGGGTAGGTCATTTTGTATACATAATTCAAATTGATTATTTTTATAAGTATTTGTTCTGTTCTTCAACTAGTCCTAGACTCTGTTCGACTAGTCCTAGAACTGGCTTGACCAGTCCAAGAAATTCCAAAACCAGTCCTAAGTTGTTGCAAAATTTTAGAATTTTTTGGTTGAGCTTCGACCAGTCCCGGAGTCTACTCGACTGGTCGTAGGAATAGTGTCGACTCATTCACGACCAGTCGTACAGCTTCGACTCAAACTTCAGCAACCATCTTGGTTCCTCACGACCAGTCGTGGGTTGGTCATGACTAGTCGTGGAGGCCTCACGACCAGTCGTGGACACCCTACGACCAGTCATGGAACGGTTTTATCCGATCGCGCTTAAAATTTTAAAATACAGTTCGACCTAGGACCAGTCGTGGTGGCCACACGACCAGTCGTAGAGATGATTTCTACATCTATAAATAGAACACAATTTCAGAGTTTCTCAATCCGAATTCAAGTAAAATCAAGGCATCACTCTGAAATAAGTTTGTGTTATTTTTTAAGCTATGTTTTGCATATTTAATATTCTCTTTTTGTTAGCTTTGTTAATTTGATTTTGTTTCTATATTCCAATCTGATTTGAAAAGAGGAATCGTTGTATTCCTTCTTCTTAGAATTAAAATCAAATAGAGCTAGCCCAACTGGTTTAATTTAAAATCAATTAGAACTTAGAACCATTTCAAAGTGAGTATTGGACAATTGAACTTCTATATTCGAACTTTTACTCCGATTGGTTCTTCCGAGCTGCTATAAAAGGAGAAATCCAAGTATTTTACTATATTGTAAATTTCCTTATTTTGGTTTCTTTTGAGATTAAGCCAGAAAAATTTCATTGTGTTGGTTATCTGAGGAGATCCAGAAAAACTCAGAAGTGGGGTTTTTTGAATTGTGTAAGGCTATTTAAAAGACACAATTGTGAAGGTTTTAGGTGAACCTGAGAAACCTATTTTCATAATGAATGCTGATATCCCCTGTGTGAAGATATTAAGAGTAGAGTAGCAAGCTGTGTGGCTGTTGTTTAACAGTTGGTGAACACACGGATGAACAACTATAAATCTTTGTTTCTTGTGATTTGAATGTTTATTTTTTATCTTTTATCATTTAAAGTTGTGGAATGTATGTGTGAATGTGAATATTGTAATATTTACATTTCAAGCATTGTGGGAATGTTGTAATAGTTTATCATTTCGATTCTTGCTATTTTCTTTATTCCTCTTCAATTTGAGATATTGATACTTATACCGTTATAGTAAGGTTGTCCTTCTATAAACCCTTGATTTTTATAGTGCAAGGTTATCCTTAGAACATCATTCGTATCAGCCTCTCGATACTTGAATATTAAGGTTACTTTACATTTTCTTATTGTGATTTATTTAAAGTTTTATCTTTCAATTATTTGTTTATAAGGCTATTTTATTGTTTAATTCTGCTAGTATATTTTTAAATTTGGCATAGTCTTATTTAACCCCTCCCCCCCCCCCCCCTAAGACATATAGCTAGGCCTTTTCAAGTGGTATCAAAGCCTAATAACTCGTTTTAATTGTTATTTGAATTTATTTCCTGAGCTAATCGATCTAATCTATTTATAAAATATCAAATTTTAATAGCCTTTTAGTCACTAGGCCTCCACCATTTGATTGTTCCAATTATACCTATTGGAAAGCCAAGATAGGGATTTTCCTTAAATCCATGGATGAGAGCGTGTGGCTAGCTATAGTGACTGAATGGATCTCTCCTACCACTGAAGTGACTGGTATCGATGGATCAAAATCAATGAGAGCAACACCTGATTTTTCTTGGACCACTCTTCAGAAAAGTGAGAGTAGTGCCAATACAAAAGCACTAAATGCAATCACTTGCGCACTATCACCGGATGAGTTTAAAAGAATTATATCCTGTGATACTGTAAAGCAAGCTTGGGATATTTTAGAAATGACACATGAGGTACATCAATTGTCAAGAAGTCTAAAGTCCAAATTCTCACAACTAAATTTGAGGAAATACATATGGAAGAAAATGAAATGTTTATGGACTTCTATACTAGACTGAATGATATTGTAAACTCTATGTGGGGTCTTGGCGATAAAATACAAGAAAGTAAAGTGTGTGCAAAGATACTACGCTCACTACCTGAACGGTTCAACTCAAAGGTGACTGCGATCCAGGAACTTCGTGATACGGACAATATGAGGGTAGAAGAATTAGTTGGGTCTTTATAAACCTACGAGTTAAATCTTAAAGCTCCTAAAGGTAAATCTATTGCCCTTAAGTCTTTTAAATATATTTCTCAAGAAAATTCTGATTTTGAAAATTCTGAAGATGATATAGCTCTCTTAGCGAAAAAGTTTTATAAGAATTTCAAAAGTAAAAAGAGAGTTAACTTTCAAAAATCAAATGATAAGAAAAGATCTAAATCTAAATCTGAAACTTAAAAATCTTTAAAAGATAGTCAATGTTACAACTGTCAAGAATATGGGCATTTAGCAAACGAGTGTCTTAAAAAGGACAAACCTAAAAAGAAAGGAATGTTGGCTACTTGGGATGAATCTTCTGGCACTGAAGCCTCTTCTGAATCAGAAGATTCTGAAACCGAGTCGGGCAATGAAGTCAAAGCCCTTATGACTCTAGCCAAGTTCACTTTTTCAGATCATGATGATTCTACTAGTGAAGAAAATCTGAATAGTGATCATGAAAATGAAGAAGATCTTCAAGATGCTTACAATGCCCTATACAAGGAAAGTTGTAAAATTGTTGTTAAACTTAAACTTCAGAAAGAAAAGTTTTCAAAGCTTAAAGAAAATTTTGATTATCTTATTTTAGAAAAATCTCATATTTCAGATTATTTTGAAAAATGCAAATGCGATTTAGAATTCAAAACCTCCCAGATTGAAAATCTGAAATCTGAAAATGAAAAACTTAAACTTGAAATCTCTTCACTTTTGAGTTTAAATGATACATGGAGGTATGCCCAAGGTGATCCAAAATTAGAAAAGCTTTTTTTTAGATCAAGAAAATGTGGTGACCGATCCAGTTTGGGCTATGATAGAAATATTCCTCCAAAATAGAAGAATACTCCTCCTAAGTTTGTAAAAGGAGAGTCCTCAAACTCAAGAGAGAAAAGTTCTAATCGAAAGTTTTCTAAAAATGTTAAAACTTTTCAAAAACCTAAAAGCAACTATATCAACTATAAAAAACAAAACTGAAACCCTTTAGCTGAGAAAATAGTTGATCTACTTAAGGAGCTCTTAAAATCTAACTCAGTGGGTCATTCTTACAACAACTATAAACATAAGAAGACCAACTATACTCCTAAACCCAAAACAGTTATGAAATGGGTCCTAAGGTTACTTGCTTGGTTACCCACAAGGCTTTCAAAGCTTTAAGTCATTCAAAGTGGCACCTAGACAGTGGATGCTCCAGGCACATGACTGGTACAAAGGTTTGTTCACCACTCTTAAAGACATGACTGATAGTTCAGTCACATTTGTTGATGGTAGTAACTGCAAGATTATTGGCCAAGGTACGGTTCAACTTTCTAACCTCCCATTATTTGAGAATGTTTTGTACATTGAAGGTTTAAAACATAACTTGTTAAGCATTTCTCAAATTTGCGATAAAAATCATAGTGTTAAATTTTCTAACCTAGGGTGTGAAATATTAAACAAAAATGGTTCTATAATATTAACTAGTCGTAGAACTTCTAAAAACTGCTACATCGTAAGTGATTCTGGCTCATCTAATCAACTGTGTTACATGGTCCATACCGATGAGACTGAGTTATGGCATAAATGCCTTGGACATGTGCACTACCTCAATCTCTATAGATTGAGCAAAAAAGAACTAAAAAGAGGTCAAGCTAAACTTCAAAAAGTAGACAAAATATGTGGTGAATGCCAGATTGGCAAACAAACTAGGAGTTCTCACAAAAAGGTAAACTTCAATGCCACATCAAAACTACTCAAACTTCTCCACATGGATCTTGTAGGACCAACCAGGACAGAGAGTCGAGGTGGTAAAAAATACATACTGGTGATCGTAGATGATTATACCAGATTTACTTGGGTAACCTTCTTATGAGATAAATCAGAAACCGTTGATGAAGTAAAAAAGATTCTCAAACAAATCCAAATTGAAAAAGGTTCTCAAGTTAGTAAGACTTATAGTGATCATGGATCAAAATTCAAGAATAGCAGTTTTGAGAAATTCTATTGCGATTAGGGAATATCTCATGAATTCTTTGCACCCTAAAATCTATAACAAAATGTAATTGTTGAGAGAAAAATTAGAGCGCTTCAAGAAATGGCTAATTTAATGTTGAATAGTATGAAGCTCCCTAAAAATCTTTGGGCTGAAGCCATAAATATTGCTTGCTATATAATCAACCGGGTTTATACAAGTAAATTTAATAATAAAACTGCTTATGAACTATGGTTTGATAAGAAGCCTACTGTCAAATACTTTCGAGTTTTTGGCAGCAAGTGCTATATTTTACGTGACCGTGAAAATTGGGAAAGTTTGACACTAAAAGTGATGAAGGTATCTTTTTAAGGTACTCTTTGAACAGTCGTGCATATCGAGTACTGAACAAGAGGACCGATGTGATTCAAGAGTCCATCAATGTGGTTATTGACAATCACTTGAATACACCTACTCCAAGTTCAGATAATGATGAAGTTTTTTTAGTTGACAAACTAGATACTTTATCAAATCAAACTAATTCTGGACTAGGGACTGTCAAAGATCATCCATCCACTCAAATTCTTGGAAACTCTCTCATTGGTGTGCGCACTCATAGATAACTAGAAGACATGTAATTACATGTGCTTTACATCCCAAATAGAACTGACTAACGTAAAAGAAGCTCTTACTGACAAAATTGGATAGTAGCTATGTAAGAAGAACTTAACCAATTTGTGAGAAATGATGTTTGGCATCTTGTTCTTAGACCTAAAGATAAACACATTATAGGAACTAAGTGGATTTTCAAAAACAAGTCTGATGAACTTGGTAATATAATTCGAAACAAGGCTAGACTGATTGTACAAGGGTACACTCAAGTTGAAGGGATCGACTATGATGAAACCTTTGCCCCAGTAGCTCGTCTTGAATCAATCAGACTATTCATATCCATTGCGTATTTTAAAAATTTTAAATTTATCAAATGGATGTAAAGAGTGCCTTCTTAAACGGTGATCTACATGAAGAAGTTTATGTTGAACAACCAGTGGGTTTTGAAGACCCTAAGATCACTGATCATGTTTATCGCCTTAAAAAGGTTCTCTACGGTTTGAAACAAGCTCCCAGGGCATGATACAAAAAATTAACTAAGTTTTAACTAAGTCATAATTTTCTAATGGGAAGTGTTGATAAGACTCTATTTATTAAGAAACATAGCGATCATATCTTAATTGTACAAATTTATGTTGATGATATTATTTATGGATCTACCTGTACTAACATGACTATTGAGTTTGTAGATTTAATGAAATCTAAGTTCAAAATGAGCATAGTTGGTGAATTGAATTATTTCCTAGGGTTGCAAGTAAAACAACAACCTATTGGTATTTTTATTTCTCAAACCAAATATGCTTTGAACTTAATTAAAAAGTTCAGATTTGAGAATGGTAAGAAGTTTGATACTCTTATGAGTACAACATTAAGACTCTACAGGTAAAAATATAGATACTAAATTATATCGCGGTATGATTGGTAGTTTACTTTATTTAACTGCTAGTAGACCTGATATTGCTTTGAGTGTTGGAATTTGCGCTAGATATCAGTCTGACCCTAAAGAGTCTCATCTAACTAGTGTTAAGTGGATTATGTGATATGTCGCAAGTTCTGCTAATTTGGGTCTCTGGTATCCATATAATACTAGTGTGTTTAGTTGGCGGGGTACTAAATTCTGATTGGGCTGGTAATATCGATGATAGAAAGTCAACTAGTGGTGGTTGTTTCTATATTGGAAATTGTTTAGTTTCTTGGTTTAGTAAGCAACAAAGTTCTATATCACTTTCTACTATTGAGGCTAAATACATCGTAGCTGGTAATGCATGTACTCAGCTTGTTTGGATGAAACACATGTTAAGCGATTATGAAATTGCATGGGATTCAATGGTTTTATATTGTGATAATTCCAATGCAATAAATATTTCTAAAAATCCAATTCAGCATTCTCATACCAAGCACATTGACATTAGATTTCATTATATTCGTGAATTAGTGGAAGAAAAAAATAATTTCATTGGAATACATTCCAACCGAGACTCAACTTGCAGACATTTTCACTAAACCACTTGACAAAACCAGGTTTAATAAATTAAAATTTAATCTTGGAATGTGCAATTTAAATTGATTATTTGTGCATGTGTGTATCATAGTGTATATATATTTGATAATTTATTTGTTTAAATTTCAAATTTTGATGCAAAATGCATATTTTTGTTGGTTCACGACCAGTCGAGGACGTGCTCGACCAGTCATGGTACGACCGGTCGAGAACGGTCCTCGACCAATCGTGTAACGCACTGAATCTCTTAAAAATTGGAAAAAACTCATCTTCCTCATTTTCTATTTCTTCTTTAACGGGCCGTAGCACAACCAGTCGTACCCAACTGTCTGATTCCTCAATGTTAGTACATCTTTTATGTTTTTCTTATAGATTCTAGTCAATATTACTTCATTTTCACTCTTGGAGTAATTTATTTTATGTTTCATTGCGATTTTGGGGTTTTCTCTTGAAAAATCTGATCTATCAAAACCCCACTCATCTTTTGAATCTATTTATGTCTTTGATTAATCTATTACAAATGGATTCTAGAAGGAAAAAGAAAACTTCCCGTGGTCCATCATCTTCTAGATTAGCTCCTATATCTTGGTGTCATCTTCGGTCAATCAAAGATGATCCCGCACATGTTAGGAATTTACGATTGTGCAATGTCATTGTTGAAAGACCTATATTTATTGATCATATTGCTCCTTTTGGTATCCTTCCTCTTATCCAATCTGTAGGCTGGGATAACATCCTACATTGGGGTGGGCTTGCATACCAATCTATTGCTTAGGCCATGATTATGTGTATTTCTGAATTTTCATCTGAGAATTTAACGTTTAATATTGATACTAGAGAAGGTCTATTTGAGGTAGACTGTCATCTGATTTTAGTTCTCATGGACAGACCTATTAATGACGAGGGTATTCCTCTTCATACTCTAGTTGAGAAACCGTCTGAATTAGAAAAACGTATGTTAACTAGAGATTTATGTAATACGGATGTTCAATAGACTCATAAAGGGAATGCGCTCCCCGCAAAGTATTTGTTACCCAAATACAGGGTTCTCCACAGATTTTTTACTTCAAATCTGTATCCACATTCTGGTAACAAAACTGAACTGATTTCATTTATGGTTTGAGTTTTGCATTCTATCATCACTGGTACGAAAGTCTGTCTGCCTTCTTTAATATGTCATTTCATCATTCAGTTTCATCTCCACTCATGACACAGTGATATTCCTTTTACTTATCTTATGACTGTGTTAGCTTCTCATATGCTAGCTACTATGTTGTTGAAGAGGCTCCTATTCGTCATCTTTCTTTTAACAATTGTAATATAAACAAGATGAAGCTGGAATTGGCTCTTGGCCAAAGAGATGTAGGTGGTGGTGGTGCTAAAGCAGTGAATGATAAAGAAGGCGGCGATATTCCTTCTGTTGATATAAATATGGATGATATTTTTTATGAGATTAAATCAGATTCTACAAATGATCCTGACTATGAGCCATCTGATTTTGATGCTCGTCTTCGTGCTCTTGAGGAGAAGGTAGGGAACATGAATGTTGCCCATGATTTACAATTTAAATATATGCGTAAGTATCTTAGGCGCATTAACAAGGGGCTTCATCAACTTGATCCTACCATACCTGCTCCTTTAACAGGATCTGATCAAGTGTTTTAGTCTTTGGCTTATAATAACTTTTATACTACTTTTGTTGGTGTGTGGACTTTGATTTTACTTCAGTTTGTATGATTGACTTTTGTTTCAGCTGGTTAATGCTATGTGAACTTTGAATTTGCTTATTTTTACTTGCATGTCTTAACTAATTATTCCTTTCATTACTCTCTTATTGTTCTTCCACTTCCATTTATTCCTTTCTTCCTTTATCATATTGTGATAAAAAGGGGGAGAATAATTTAAGTTTGATAAATATGGATGAGAATGAGATAAATATGGATTGTGGGGGAGTAGAGTAACATCATTTTTATGTTGGATTTATGTGTGCTACTCAGGGGGAGTAAGTAATGAAGAATTTGTGAATGACAACTGGTGCATGATTCGTTAAATAGGCTGTAACTGGTTTACTTTTATAACTGGTGCATGATTCTTTGTGTTCATATTGATCATATTTTTGTTAAGCGTGTTTTGTCACAAATTTGAAAAAGGGGGAGATTGTAAGTGTTATGGTTTCCTATTCCTTTGGTTGTCAAATTTTGTGGTGCCAAAAACACAATTTATGTCTTGTGTAGCATGTTTTTCATATGTACAAGCTACAAATCATCTTTGCTTCAAGTCAAGAACAAAGAACTACTTCAAAACATTTCAAGAAATGCAAGTACAAGCTACAACGAAAGAAGTGATCTTGTTCAAGACTCAAGTTAGTGTACAACTCAAGATGAAGAGTAATTCAAGCTCTAGATGATCTCAAGTTCAATGCTACATCAAGTATAGAGATCTCAAGCTTCACAATCTTTAAAGGTCAACCATCATCCGAAGAAATGAAGTTTCAATGTCCATACTTCACATTCAAGGTATGGATGACCTTAGGGTAGGTCATTTTATATACATAATTCAAATTGAATATTTTTATAGGTATTTGGTCTACTCTTCGACTAGTCCTGGACTCTGTTTGACTAGTCCTAGAACTGGCTCGACCAGTCCAAGAAATTCCAAGACCAGTCCTAAGTTGTTGTAAATTTTCAGAATTTTTTGGTTGAGCTTCGACCAGTCCTGAAGTCTGCTCGACCGGTCGTAAAAATAGTGTCAACTCATTCATCACCAGTCCTGCAGCTTCAAATTAAACTTCAACAACCATTCCTAGTTCCCACAACCAGTCGTGGGTTGGTCACGACCAGTCGTGGAGGCCTCACAACCAATCGTGGATACCCTACGACCAGTCGTGGAACGGTTTTATCCGATCGTGCTTAAATTTTCAAAATGCAGTTCGACCTAGGACCAATCGTAGTGGCCACACAACTAATTGTAGATGTGATTTCTGCATCTATAAATTGAACGCGAATTTCTGAGTTTCTCAATCCGAATTCAAGTAAAATCAAGGAATCACTCTAAGATAAGTTTGTGTTATTTTTTAAGCTACGCTGTGCATATTTAATATTCTATTTTGTTAGCTTTGTCAATTTGATTTTGTTTCTATATTCCAATCTGATTTAAAAAGAGGAATAGTTGTATTCCTTCTTCTTGGAATCAAAATCAAATAGAGCTAGCCCAACTGGTTTAATTTAAAATCAATCAGAACCTAGAATCATTTCAAAGTGAGTATTGGACAATTGAACTTCTATATTCGAACTTCCACTCCGATTGGTTCTTCCGGGCTACTACAAAAGGAGAAATCCAGGTATTTTACTATATTGTAAATTTCCTTATTTTGGTTTCTTTTGAGATTAAGCTAGAAAAATCTCATTGTGTTGGTTAGCCAGAAAAACTCAGAAGTGGGGTTTTTTGAATTGTGTAAGGCCATTTAAAAGACACAATTGTGAAGGTTTTAGGTGAACCTGAGAAATCTATTTTCATAGTGAACGGTGATATCCCCTGTGTGAGGATATTAGGAATGGAGTAGCAAGTTGTGTATCTGTTGTTTAACAGTTGGTGAATACATAGACGGACCACTATAATTCTTTGTGTCTTGTGGTTTGAATGTTTATTTTCTATCTTTTATCATTCAAAGCTGTGGAATGTATGTGTGGATGTGAATGTTGTAATATTTACATCTCAAGTATCGTGGGAATGTTGTAATAGTTTAGAATTTCAATTCTTGTTATTTCCTTTATTCCTCTTCAGTTTAAGATATTGATACTTATACCGTTCTAGTAAGGTTATCCTACTATAAACCCTTGGTTTTTATGGTGCAAGGTTGTTTAGAACATCATTCGTATCAGCCTCTTGATACTTGAATATTGAGGTTGCTTTACATTTCCTTATTGTGATTTATTTAAAGTTCTATCTTTCAATTATTTATTTATAAGGCTATCTTATTTTTTAATTCCGCTGGTATATTTTTAAATTTGGCATAGTCCTATTCACACCCCCCCCCTCCCTCTAGGACATATAGCTAGGCCTTTTCACATGCATCGTTACCACATATCATCTTTGTATTAACCAGAGTAGTTAGGGAATATTTGTTATATTGTTTTATCATTACTGCTTGACTGAATTGATAACACATTAACCTTTGCCTTATAGTACCACTGAGGTGATTACTCACTCCCACTCTGGGATGGTGCTTTAAAACACCAACCAAACTCTATTTTAGCTGCAGATGATGGCGAAGCTTACGAAGCGGAGCTTGACTTCTACGACAATGAGGAGGAGTTCTCCTATATGCAGCTATCAGGCGGGTCTATGTAGACCATGCACTAATCGACAGGATTACAAGGATGCAAATTAGTTGGACATTACACTTTGTCATTTTGTATATTTTAGAACAAACATGTATATATCAACCTGGTGACATGATCATACTCTGGGGGTTTATAACCACTTATATACTTTATATATCTATCACAGTCTTCCGCTTGCTTAATTTAATCCTCTTTGGAGTATGATATGTTGATTTAGGATAATCCCATTCATGTTTAATGCACTAATACGGGCAACATTTAATCATCATTATTTATGTTGCATAAGTGATGCGACAGATCTCGGGAGTTGAGCTTTGCTCGACCCTCAATTTTACAAGTTTTAGTTAAAGTTATTCACCATTATTCTCTTAAATTTTCCTAGTTTAGATTACATCTTCTTCTAGTTCTAGTTCTAGTTACTTTCATGATATGTATAAGGTTCAGTCCCTGTGGATTTGACCTTGGTCTTATCAAGATTATTATTACCTCGCAACCCTATACTTGGGGTGTGAACAATTTTTTGGCACCATTGCCAGGGATTGACGGTTATGTTTTTCTGAGATTAACTTGTTTTAAAATTAGCTTCAGATTAGGGTTTTCTAATTTTACGTTTAGGTTTTTCTGTTTGATTTTTAGAAATTAACTTAACTTTCCTATTTTGTAGGATCCTAACATAGAAACTTCTGATTCGATAATCTCTTCCTAATTTTTCTTCCTTTATATTTCTATATTAGGATTTGTTTTATATTTTAGAAACTTTCTAATTCTAGGATTCCTTTTATCTTTAGAATCTAACTTAGTTTTCTATTTTTAGGTTTAGAAACTTTCCTTTTTCTAGTTTTAGAAACTAACCCATCTCTTTTCTATTTTTATTTTTAGAAACTTTCTAATTTTAGAATTTTTGTTTTAGAAACTAACTTGTTTTGTTTTATTCTATAGGATTCTAACATAGAGCTCCTCCAATCCGTGAACTTCTTTCTAACTTTTCCTCTATCTAGATCTCTTATTGCTATAGGAATTTTCTTTTATTTTCTTTTAGGATTAGATTTAGAGTTAAGGCTTCACCATGCATGAGTGGGCACGTCAGTATGCTGAGATAACTTATGGATCTTGGGAAGGGATGTATGATGATTATGATAGAAAACAGCCTATGCCTCAAAAATTTTCTGAAAATATCCTCGAGAGCCAATCGGAATATGATGCTCCACCAATTAAGAAGTCCTTCGATGATTATAGGGGGAAAAATAATTGCACTCTATGAGTTAAGAATAAGTGATTATTAGAATGATGACACATATCAACTCCTGACCTATGACTCGTGTGATTATGATCAGTGGAAACAGAAATATTTCAAAGTTGAGTCAGTAAAACATCATGGTGAAAACCCTCCCCTCTTAGATCAGCCACTTTTGAATATCCACCAGAAATGATCCAAGAGGAGTCACCTCAGAGTTACACAGACTATGTTACTGACATGAGGAAATTATTAGAAGCACTGGAATCACATCTCGATAGGCTAATGGAGACTAATTCATCCTAACCACAACCCAAATTACAAATACAGTGCAAGGAAAGTGATTTCAACTCGACACATTGGAGAGATGAACCGCCAATTGATTTTGTTGACTACTCTTTTGGATTCCCTACTTATGATGAGATAGTTAAGGCTAGTTCGTCCCAGCCATAACTCCATCCAGAAACACAATATGAGGAGAGTGATCCTAACTTACTTATGGAGAACTCTGGAATTTGGAATAAGGAGTTGAAATTTAGTAATGAGCATATGGCTCCCCTAAATTGACTTATAAGATAGTTAAGGAGATGGACGAATTGCCCGATAAGATTCTGAAATTTGAAACCACCCAGTTGAGATCACTATCTGAACTGTCAAATTTTGATGATTCAATGCCTCTTATGAGTAATATCAATGAATAGAGTCCTCACATCAATACTTCGTCTACTGATCCTCAATCTGTCTGTGTAGGGCTGGAGCAAGAGAGCATACCTCCATCTACTTTTAAAGACGATGGAGTCCTTGGGCAGATCATCACACACTTCTATGTGGAAAATTAGTCACTCTCGGCTGAATTTCCTTCACTCTTTAAACGATTGCTTGGCATACTTTGTAGATTCAAACAATCCTATGATAAAAGAAATAGTGAATGCCTTACAAAACAACATCTTGGTAGTTATTACTGACCGACAAAACCCTTACTCTGAAGCCCCACCTTTCCCAGATCCTAAAAGTTTACCATTAAGGGAGGAGGAGCTGACCATTGAATAGAAGTCTGGAACTTCGGAATGTGTAGAGACTACATCATCTGCTGAGAAATTTATCAAGATATTGGCCGAAAGAGGAACCTTTCGGCAAGAATGAGTAACTTTTCCCCTGCTTTCATAGGACTAGGGTAGTTTGTTTCTTGTCATTCTAAGATAGTCGCCTTTATGCCGTTAGGATATTTTTTTCTTTAGTTTTACTCTTGTGCCGACCCACTTTCACGCTGAGATCTCTTTGGAAAAAGCCTCTTGATTCCTTCTTCAGGTATTATCTTTCCATCACTTCTCCTTCAATTTCGTTGTCTCACATGCATTGCATGCTTATATCTTTTACATTGAGGATAATGTAGATTTTAGGTTGGGGATGGGAGATTAGGTTACCTAATCAGTATTTTCTTGGTCTTGAGCAAAAAAATTCTGAAATTTTTTGTGAATTCGAAGTGATTTTGACGGCCGTCTTTGATTTAGAAGTATAAGATACGTAATGTTGGTAATTTATGACTCTTGGATTCAGCTACCTGTTAGATTTCACAGTTAAGTTCAGATTTTTAATCCGTGATTAGAAATTTTAAACATTAATTGAGTCATGATTTCACATGTCACATCTAGCTTACACATTAAGTTTTCAGTTCAATATTAAATTATTAACCTGTTAATCACTAAGCATGAAAGGAACTAGCCTGGGAATTTGTCCATCATGTTCATTGAAAAAAAAAACAGAGAAGAATATCGAGCTAAAAAATAGTTGCCTTAAAAAACGGCTACCTGTTAAAGATCTTTAAAAAGGTTGACACAGCGTGAAGCCATTGATGGAAAAATCAAAAGCTGGAAGATTAAAAAGGCTGAACTGTAAGGAAAGTTTCAGTTTAGGTTGGGTTACCCAGTAATGCTTTATTTGATTATCAATGTTATCATGAAAATTGACGATTCGACTCTTAATGATGATAAGCCAAGGTTACACTATACACCCATGGAACTCAATGTTTAGAATTGTGCTAATCGATGGATTAATACTTTGAACTTGACTATGAAGTTTACTGTGTGCTTGAGTCTAGGAGAAAGTAATGCCCAACATTCATGAACCTTATAATTCTATTGAATGGATTGCTTTTCAAAACTCACTTGAGTTTATAGAAATTGTCCCGTAATTCTTAAAATTTTTTTTCGCATACTTTGCTCGAGACTAGCAAAATGCTGGTTGTGGATTGTGTTGAGGGTCAAATATTGTATATTAGACCCCAGTTATTACCTAGTTTTATGAACATGATAATATTTAACGCTCTATTTTAATCGTGTTTTTGTTGCAAGGTGAATTTAAGAACTTGGACTAAAAAAAGGTGTTAAAAGCATGGAATTGATGCTCAAGAATCACCAAGGCAAGGGACGAATCTTAAGGGATCGAGATCGAAGAATTCACATGGCAAAGATCTGAGAAAATCAAGTAACTGAATAGGGTTCCCACCATCTATTTGGTTGGAAACTTTATATCTAGCCTGAGGACCTTAAATTAATCGTATACATCAAATTTCATCCATTGGATCATTGTAAAAGTAGCCCAATGGACAGATTAGCCCATAAATCACTAATCTGGGGCCCACCTGATATATGATATGCTTCAATTTTGGTTCAACCCCTTAAATTGGATAGAGGAGTGGATGAACGAAGTAGATTTATCATGAACATCACGATGGGACCCATCTTGGGATGCGTGCACACACAACACATGCAAAGATGCAACACACCGAACCGTGGGAGTCGGTTAGCGTGCACTGACCCGACTCCCATCTCCCTTACGCAACCAATCGCACGTGGTCCATCTGCTAGGGCATATTGTGGCCCACCTCAGTCACTCGGATGACTAATCTAAGCCATTCATTCAATCCAGAGCATGGGATCGACTAGACCCATTGTGTTCTTTTACTCCCATGCACGTGTAGACATGTAAATCAGCGTCAAACGCATGATGAATGGTGAGAAGATTTGATACAATGGACCACACCAAATTCGAGTAAAAATGTCCACTGTCGACTGGTTTTTCAAGGAGAATTCAATGAATGGGGTGGATTTCTTTGATAACAACGATCATGGGCCTCACTTATGCCAAAAAAAATCTAAATTTTGCATTCCTTAGGCAGGTACATGCGCGACGTTGTCTGATTTTTCCAGGTCGTTCTGCAATCATGGACGTGATCAGATGATCGATCTGGACCGTCCAGAAACTCAGAAAGATGGGACTGACCACCACTGAGGAGGTAGATCCGATATCTTTTGGCCACTAACTTCTCCCACAGCCATCAAACGTGGTTATTTTTCGCGTTTTCTGTTGTGTAATGAAAGAAGATACGTAAGCTTCCACCGATGCAGCCACCGACCTATGTTATGTTGTTGGCTATAAAAGGAGCATCAAGACATGCATCAGAGCATCAGCTGTGTGGACCAATCAGACATAAAGGCAGCCAGGCGTGGAGAGAGAAAGGAAGATGCATGGGTCGACTGGAGTTTTTCTCCCTTCACCTTGTTTAAGTTTTGTTTATTTTCTTCCTTAGAGATTTAGTTTCATCATGTCTATGATGAGCTAAACCTCTTAGCTAGGACTAAGAGGTAAAGCTTGTAGAGTCATGGGGTGTTTTCTAGGGCTTTGATTCATGTTTATTAAACTCTCTTGGATTCTAGTTTGTTTATAAGGAATATTTTTAGTATTTAATGGTTTGTTGTGAGTCAAATTACAATAGATCTGCGATTGCTTTGAATATCTTCTTCGTGTTTTGAGATTGTGAAATTAGGCAATTCCATTGTTCACCATCATCTCATGGCCATGATTGGGTGATGGAATCCTCCTAATCTTCTCAATTCTCTTCTAATTGGTTGTGGGTTTGGTAAATTGTTGTTGTTTGCCTTGTCCCCTAGGCATGTTTGGTGACGAAATCACTTCCAAATCTTCACCACTCTTATCTGTTGATAATTAGATCCATGAGAAGTTTAGAGATTTGACAGATCTCTTCTTACCAATTGGATAAGATAGGACTTTGATTCCAGTTGTGGCCTTGAATCATTGCAAGGGAACATCCTAGTTGCAACAAGTGGATCCTTGACACCCAAGTTACCACCTTTAATTTTACACATTTTAGTTAAACTTATTCACCATTATTCTCTTAAATTTCCCTAGTTTAGATTACATCTTCTTCTAATTCTAGTTCTAGTTACTTTCAGAATACGTACAAGGTTTAGTCCTTGTGGATTCGACCTCGGTCTTACTGAGATTATTGCTACCTCATAACCCTATACTTGGGTGTGAACAAGTTTTTGGCGCCATTGCCAGGGATTGACCGTTACGTTTTTCTGAGATTAACTAGTTTTAGAATTAGCTTAAGATCAGGGTTTTCTAATTTTAGGTTTAGGTTTTTCCGTTTGATTTATAGAAATTATCCAACTTTCCTGTTTTGTAGGATCCTAACATAGAAACTCCTAATTTGGTAATCTCTTCCTAAATTTTCTTCCTTTCTATTTCTAGATTAGGATTTGTTTTATATTGTTAGAAACTTTCTAATTCTAGGATTCCTTTTATCTTTAGAATCTAACTTAGTTTTCTATTTTTAGGTTTAGAAACTTTCCTTTTTCTGGTTTTAGAAACTAACTCATCTTTTCTATTTTTATTTTTAGAAACTTTCTAATTTTAGAATTTCTATTTTAGAAACTAACTTGTTTTGTTTTGTTCTACAGGATTCTAACATAGATCTCCTCCAATCTGGTAACTTCTTTATAACTTCTCCGCTATCTAGATCTCTTATTGTTATAGGATTTTTCTTTTATTTTCTTTTAGGATTCGATTTAGAGTTAAGGCTTCACCGTGCATGAGTGGGTACGTCAGTATGCTGAGATAGCTTATGGATCTTGGGAAGGGATGTATGATGATTATGATAGAAAACAACCTATGCCTCAAAATCTTTATGTAAATATCTTCAAGAGCCAATCAGAATATGATGCTCCACCAATTAACAAAGTCCTTCGATGATTATAGGCAGAAAAATAAGAAAACAGTACCGGATTATTGGAGTGATGACGCGTATCAACTCCCGACCTATGACCTATATGATTATGATCAGTGGAAACAGAAATATTTCGAAGTTGAGTCAGTAAAACATCATGGTGAAAACCCTCCCCTCTTAGATCAGCCACTTTTGAATATTCACCAGAAACGATCCAAGAGGAGTAACCTCAGAGTTACACAGACTATGTTACTAACATGAGGAAATTATTGGAAGCACTTGAATCACAGCTCGATAGGCTAATGGAGACTAATTCATCCCAACCACAACCCAAATTACAAATACAGTGCAAGGAAAGTGATTTCAACTCGACACATTGGAGAGATGAACTGCCAATTGATTTTGTTGATTACTCATTTGAATTCCCTACTTATGATGAGATAGTGGAGGCTAGTTCATCCCGGCCACAACTCCATCCAAAAACACAATATGAAGAGAGTGATCCTAACTTACTTATAGAGAACTCTGGAATTTGGAATAAAGAGTTGGAATTCATTAATGAGCATATGGCTCAATTTCCCGATGAGTCTATCTCGATGACGGTCCAAAGGAATAATTAAGTGACATTGTTGGCTTTCAAATATAATAATATTAACACTCTTCACTCACATGACACACTTGATTTTAATGATGAGGAAGAGGTTAGCTTATTCGAACCTCAACCCAATCTTGGAATAAAATGTCTGGAAATTAATCTCATTCCAAGTGTCTGCAATGAATTGGAAGATGATGCCTATTGGGATTCAATCTCAAGTTTGGCAAATATCAATGATCAAGAGGTTCAGGAAGTTGTCGACCATAGTGATCTACACCACCTATCTGACATGGCTAATTTAAATATGGAAGATGAACCACTTTCACCTAAACCTTTCAACCTTTGTAATGCATGTTTAGACCACTCCCCTGAATTGACTTATAAAATAGCTAGGGAGATGGACGAATTGCCCGATAAGATTCTAGAATTTGAAACTACCCAGTTGAGATCACCATCTGAACTGTCAAATTTTGACGATTCAATGCCTCTTCTGAGTAGTATCAATGAACATAGTCCTCACATCAATACTTCATCTACTGACCCTCAATTTGTTTATGCAGGACTGGAGGAAGAGAGCATACCTCCATCTACTTTTAAAGATGATGAAGTCCATGGGTAGATCATCACACACTTCAATGTGGAAAATGAGTTACTCTCATTTGAATTTTCCCACTCTTTGAACGATTGCTTGGCACACTTTTCAAATTCAAACGATCATATGATAAAAGAAATAGTGAATGCCTTACAAAACAACATCTCGGTAGTTGTTACTGACTGAAAAAACCCTCACTCTGAAGCCCCTCCTTTCCCAGATCCTAAAAGTTTACCATTAAGGGAGGTGGAGCTGACAATTGAACCGAAGCCTGGAACTTTGGAATGTGTAGAGACTACATCATTTGCTGAGAAATTTATCAAGATATTGGCTGGAAGAGGAACCTTGCGGCATGACTGAGTAACTTTTCCTCTGCTTTCATAAGACTAGGGTAGTTTGCTTTTTGTCATTCTAGGATAGTCGGCTTTATGTCGTTAGGATAGTTTGTTTTTTTTAGTTATACTCTTGTGCTGACCCACTTTCACGCTGAGATCTCTTTGGAAAAAGCCTTTTGATTGCTTCTTCAGGTACATCTTTCCATCACTTCTCCTTCAATTTCGTTGTCTCACGTGCATTGCATGTTTATATCTTTTACATTGAGGACAATGTAGATTTTAAGTTGGGGATGGGAGATTAGGTTACCTAATCAGTATTTTCTTGGTCTTGAGCAAAAATTGTAAAAATTTGAAAAAAAAATTCTAGAAATTTTTGTAAATTCGAAGTGATTTTGACGGTCGTCTTTGATTTAGAAGTATAAAATACGTAATGTTGGTAATTTATGACTCTTAGATTTAGCTACCTGTTAGATTTCACAGTTAAGTTCGAATTATTAATTCGTGATTAGAAATTTTAAACATTGATTGAGTCATGATTTCACATGTCACATCTAGCTTACACATTAAGGTTTCAGTTCAATATTGAATTATTAACTTGGTAATCACTAAGCATGGAAGGAACCAGCCTGGGAATTTGTCCATCATGTTCACTGAACAAAAAAGAGAGAGAGAAGAATATCCAGCTAAAAAATAGTTGTCTTCGAAAACGGCTACCTGTTAAAGATCTTTTAAAAAGTTGACACAACGTGAAGCCATTGATGGAAAAATCAAAAGTTGGAAGAGTAAAAGGCTGAACTGTAAGGCAAGTTTCAGTTCCGGTTAGGTTATCCAGGAATGCTCTATTTGATTATCAATGTTATCATGAAAATTGACTATTGGGCTCCTAATGATTATAAGCCGAGGTTACATTATACACCCATGGAACTCAATGTGTAGAATTATTCTAATCAATGGATTAATACTCTGAACTTGACTATGAAGTTTACCGTGCACTTGAGTCTACGAGAAAGTAATGCCCAACATTCATGAACCTTATAATTCTATTGAATGGATTGCTTTTCAAAAAGCATTCGAGTTTATAGAAATTGTCCCGTAATTCTTAAAATATTTTTCCACATACTTTACTCGGGACTAGCAAAATACTGGTTGGGGATTGTGTTGAGGGTCAAATATTACATATTAGACCTCAGTTATTACTTGGTTTTATGAACATGATAATGTTTAACGCTCTATTTTAATCGTGTTTTTGTTATAAGGTGAATTTAAGAGCTTAAACTTAAAAAGGGTGCTAAAATCATGGATTTGATGCTCAAGAATCACCAAGGCAAGGGGCGAATCTTAGGGGACTGAGATTGAAGAATTCACACAACAAAGATCTGAGAAAATCAAGAATATGAAGACACGAAAGGGCCTGAAAATTGTTCTGAATGCAAGACCATAGGGTTCCCACTATCCGTTTGACTCAAAACTTTATATCTGGCCTGAGGACCCTAAATTAACCGTACACGTCAAATTTCAGACATTGGATCATTGTGGAAGTGGCCCAACGGATATATCAGCCAATAAATCAGTAATCTGGGGCCCACCTGATATATGGATATGCTTCAATTTTGGTCTCAATCCCTTAAATTGGATGGAGAAATGAATGAACCGAGTAGATTTATCATGAACATCATGATGGGACCCATCTTGCGGAGTGTGTGCACACATCACACGTAAAGATGCAGTGCACCGAACCATGGGAGTTAGTGAGCATGCACCGACCCAACTCCCATCTACCTTATGCAGCCAGCCATACGTGGTTTGTCCATTGGGGCATATCGTGGCCCACCTCAGTCACTCGGATGACTGATCCGAGCCGTCCATTCGATCCAGAGCATGGGACTGACCAAACCCATGGTGTTCTTTTTCTCCCATGCACATGTACACATGCAGGATGAACGACCAAAAGATTTGATATAGTGGGTCATACCAAATCAGAGCAAAAATGTCCATTTTTGACTAGTTTTTTGAGGATAATTCAAGAATGGGGTGGATTTCTCTAATAATAACGAACATGGGCCCCACTGACGCCGAAAAAAATCCAAATTTCGCATTCCTTACGCAGGTACATGCATAATGCTGTCCGATTTTTACGGGTCGTTCTGCAATCATGGACGTGATCGGATGATCTATTTAGACTGTCTAAAAACTCAGAAAGATGGGGCCAACCACCACTAAGGAGGCAGATCTGATATCTTTTGACCATCGACTTCTCCCATAGCCGTCAAAAGTGGTTGTTATCTGTGTTTTCTGCTGCACAATGAAAGAAGATGCGTAAGCTTCCACCGACACAGCCACCGACCTATGTTGTTGGCTATAAAAAGAACATCAAGACGTGCATCAGAGCATCAGCTATGTGGAGCCATCAGATGTAGAGGCAGCCAGACATGGAGAGAGAGAGAGAGAGGAAGATGTATGGGCCGGCTGGAGTTTTTCTCCCTTCACCTTATTTAAGTTTTGTTTATTTTCTTCCTTAAAGATTTAGTTTCATCATGTCTATGATGAGCTAAACCTCTTAGCTAGGGCTAAGAAGTGAAGCTTGTAGCGTGATGGGGTATTTTCTACGGCTTCGATTCATGTTTATTAAACTCTCTTGGATTATAGTTTGATTATAAGGAATATTTTTAGTATTTAATGGTTTGTTGTGACTTAAATTACAATGAATCTGCGATTGCTTTGAATATCTTCTTCCCGTTTTGAGATTGTGAAATTAGGCAATCCCATTGTTCACCATCGTTTCATAGGCATGGTTGGGTGATGGAATCCTCCTAATATTCTCAATTCTCTTATGATTGGTTGTGGGTTTGGTAAATTGTTGTTATTTGCTTTGTCTCCTAGGCATGGTTTGGTGATGGAATCATTTCCAAATCTTCACCACTCTTATCTATTGATGATTAGATCCGTAAGAAGTTCAGAGATCTAATAAATCTCTTCTTACCAATTGGATAGGATAGGACTCTAATTCTAGTTCTATCCTTGAATCAATGAAAGGTAACTTCTGGATTACTACAAGTGGATCCTTGGCACCCTAGTTACCACTTTTAATTTTACAAGTTTTAGTTAAAGTTATTCACCATTATTCTCTTGAATTTCCCTGGTTTAGATTACATCTTCTTCTAGTTCTAGTTCTAGTTACTTTCAGAATAAGTGCAAGGTTCAGTCCCTGTGGATTTGACCTTGGTCTTACCGAGATTATTACTACTTCGCAATGCTATACTTGGGGTGTGAACAGTTGCCTCGTCAGTCAAAGTCTATTTCACATTAATAGCGGACACTTTAGTAACCATGGGAAGGACTGTTATATCTTGATCAACCTCCACACTACATGGAGTTGACATAGGCCTATTTGGGGAAATTAATGTCTTCGCAACAGCCTATGCTGGCATAGAGAGTTCTGCTTCCCTCGATGAAGAGACCTCCGTGATTATTGGAAGTATTTGGGGGTCAATCGGAGGAATATTAACCGGTGGGAAAGCATGTTTCTCACGAGACAGCAGAAAATAATTGGCAATGAAAGTCATAGTGATATTAGCCAACAGTGAATAGCTAAATTTCCCATAATCATGTGGTTATTCTTCTAAAGGGGTGTTCGCTTTGCCAATTGGGGTAGATACATCTTGTGGAGTTTCTTGGGTGACTATAGTGGCTTCAGCAGTGGTATCATCTTCATCAATGTTCACTTCTCCTTCCTCTTTCGTGTCGTTATCTCTCTAGGAACTTCGTTCTCCAATACAATTATTGATTCCAGATGATTCTTCAAAAGAGTCTTTTTCATAGGTTCTTCGATCATAACTTGTTTACCCTTGCTAGATTGACCGACACCACTTGTGTATGTTCTCACTTCTATAGAGGCAAGGGAGACGCCTTGATTACTCTGTTCTATAGGAGGGGAACGAGCTTGCATTTGAGAATGTGTCACAGGGGATGAGAAAGTTTTCCTCACAAACCTCATCATTGGAGAAACAATTGAGGGCTCGAGCCTACTATCAGTACCCACTGTAGTCTCTCTTGTGGGGGTGTAAAGTGCAGTTGTTGATGACTATAGAGTTGGATCATTACCCTCTTCCTGTGAACTGGAAGTCACTGAATTGGCAGGTTTATCTCCTGATCTTCCTAGTTCTTCTAAAGAAATTCCATAAGTAATCCAACCTTCTAAAGTATTAGTGGGGTTCACTTAATGAATAGGTTCCCCCAGAGAATTTTTGAGACAAATCTGACCGAGGGTAAGAGCATGATCCTTCTCCACAATATAACCAATCCCCTGCTTTGGTATATGGTTCTTCAGTCTTGGTGGATCTATCTAAACTGGATAGTTTACTAAATGACAATGGTGAACTAGATAGAATTGGTGAAGCCACCATTGCATCTAACAATAAGAAGCTTAAACTCAGTTGTTATACTCCTGTAGGATAAAGCGAGAACTTATATGCATGATCAAGAGCTGCTTCTAGATGAACACCCAGTTATAGGGACCGACACCAAAGCTCCTCATCACTTGGGTGACGACACCACAATTCTCCAGTATGGTTTGATCATAGATGAACTGATGCGTGAACCTACTAAGGTAGTAAGGCTCCCACCAAAATTCATTACATTTCTTCAAAGGGAGACTATTGGATCTATGCAGATGAAAAAGATGTGTTCACTATCCTCAAGGATATTAGAGAATGGAAATTTGAAAAAAAAAATTATAGATTATGTCCTCTCAATCTTATCCATCACCCAGTCATAAGTCTTCTTGATCATCTTTATCTGTTGATAATACCATAGAGGAAGATGATATGGGTTTACGTATGCCTTTTCCGATTAATTGTAAGTTCACAGAAAGTATACTCCCAGCCACCCTATGAAGTAGTGCCAATGAGAATAAGTAGAAGATGATTTGATCAAGGAATCTTACAGTGAGTTGCACATCACCAAAAGCACAATGAAGAGGTAGAGAACTGGAGGAGACAATGAATATTTTTTCCCTTCGCCATTGTTCCAACAACCACAAATAGAGTGGGTCTGATAATAACTACCCATTTGGGGTTAGAGAGTACCACCAAGTTGAGCCAATAGGCCAAGAAAGTGGCTAGCTCGCTAGATTTATTGTATTCTGTTCGACCTTGATCATGTATCGTAAACCATTTAGTTCTTGGGTGTGGTTCCTAGCAAAGCAGCAAATCCAAAAGAAATACAGTCTTGTGAGAATTAATGGAGAAGTATATGAAGATATAATTAAAGCAAGAAAAAAAAAGAATATACCAAAGATCTCTTATGAAGTGTGCAAGCCAGATAAGGTTTGGGACTTTTCTAATATCAGAAAACTTTGCCATTTCTCTAAAGAGTTCGATGGCGGTCGCTAAAACTTTTGGCTAACAATTTATAGGAGAAAAATGGTTCAACTCCTCATTTGTGGGCATGTACTCGATAAAAAAAAGAAGCCTATGATGGGTAGACTGACCATTCTATAAAGATTACATAGTGTGATGATGACTTCACCGATAGGAAGGTGGAATGAGTTGGTGGTAGGGCACCAGTAGTTCAGAAAGCCCTTGAATAGGCCACATCTCTGCAAAAATAGTCCGATGTGACTTCAATTGCGTTGAGGAGATCGATCTTTATCAAGATATCTGAATGCTTCTTAATTATTGATTTAGCCCAAGTGTTGTAGTAATTGTGCGAGGACAAGAAGCCATGAGTTCAGAACTCTTCTATACCCCACAAGGAGTCCCGAGTATGGAATCGTTGTTGCGTGGTTTTAAAGAAATGAGTAGGAAAAAGTTTGTGTTGGTTATAGCACAGCATTAAGAACCACACTGGGGAAATTTTGGCAGTAGAGCCCCTTTCTATTTTTTTTTTTTAAAAAAAAACTCAAGGATTTAAGGCTCCTCATGGCCCAATGGCCTGTGTAAAGGATCCTATTGTGTGTCATCCTGTCTATGGGTTTGCTGTAGAGGATTGAGAGGTGATGACAGAGGTTCATCAAAATAACAAACATCCCATCCTTGAAAGGACTTTGAATTTGATCATCTCTCGGTGCACCTTCACATTGTTCTAAGTATTTTGAAGACGCTTCTTGTTGAACTCCTTGATCTTTTCTTGAAGTCGATGCCCCTTTTCTTTTTGATTGATTCTTCTTTATAAAAGATGGAGGGGGAATGACTTCTCTATTAGACAGTCTGGAGCTTTTTGTCTAAAATCTTGTGGTGGCCTTCAGCTAGTCTTCCCATTCTGTTTCATAACCCTCTCGAGAAGGTCTTCTATCTTCCCCATTATTATGGCCTAGCGAATATGGGGCTGGCGAGATGTGATATTATTTTAGAAAAATGCATCGTTAAGAGGCTTGTCTCTTTGAATAAAGAAGGGGGGTTGGTTGTGGTTTTGACCCTTTTTCTAGGGCGATCATCAGCTAAAGTAGATTGAACATTCTGCGGCAATTTCGTCCCCTAACTCTTATAAGTTTAATGAGTAAGGTTTTTAGTTGGATCCATGGGTTCTCTTACTCTTCACCATTTTTCCATAAAAAAGGAGGGTGAGATGAAATTTTGGCAAAGTTCGGGGACTTAGATAGTTTTCTACCAAGGTAGAAGAGTATCGCGTGGTTGTATAAGGTAGGACAGTCGTGCAATTGTACAAAAGTCTAATAGTCTGGGGATATAGTTAGAGCGAAGTGATTGAAATGAAGGATGACAGGTTTATATAGACTATGAGACCTAATTAGGGTTGTGCGGACCCGATCACGCAACAAATGTGCAATGTGCGATCATGCAATTTATGAGGTTTACACACAAAAGGAGGAAGTCGGTCTGAATGGAAGCTCAATAGCTCATTTGCATTTTCTGAAGTAAATTCAAAGAAGGATCGAGGGGGCATCAATTGGAGCAAAAAATTAATTGTGCATCTATGCGAAAACATAATGTTGCGTGATTGTGTAAAAACATTATATTGCATGACCGTGCAACTAAAGAAAAAGGCAGACAAATGTGTCATATGGAAGTAGGGGAAAGGAAGAAGGGTGAAGCAGAGATCAGTTGTGCGACTACACAACTTTGAAAGTCACACAACATATATGTGTTATGTGACCACGCAATAGAGAAGTGTTGCACGACCACACAACAAAGTTATATTACATGTGTATGGGGCTTTACATGTGTGAAATCCTATAATTACCCCCTCACTCCTATCATTTGGACATTAAAAAAATTCAAAAGCTTTAGGAGTCAAAGAGTTGCAAAATTCAGGTATCAAGTGAGTCATGGCATGGGAAGAAAGAAGAATCGAGGTGAAGAATTTGTCAACACAACAAGCCTGTTATGTGACCACACAATAGAGTCCATTGGCACGATCGTGCAATAAAGGTCATGCATGACCAATGTGCTACGCATTTTATGTGAATTCATTGGCTGATGCGAATTCATCATGAATTCATCATCTTATGCATGTCTTATGCATATTGGCATGAAAAAAGGGTTTCAAACCCGTATAACTCTTATGTCATTGCGACAGATACTCTACAAGCTAAAATGCTACCGAAATTGTTGTTAGACTTTTTAACTTGTGATTTGACATTCTCACAATTAATTGTACTTTATTTTAGAATAAAGGGCAATATGAGAAATGTAATAAGAATCCAGATTAATGAAATAATTGATGATGGGTATTCTTTTATATAAGTGTAATAACCTAAATTAATCTTAACCGTGCAATTTTAACCATTGATCGGTGTACCAAACTAATCCAATATGACCGTTGATCTACATGATCAACCTATCCAATCTCAACAATTGATATGAACATATTCGAATCCAATTATCTATTGAAAAAAAATCTAACCATGCATCTGACCATTCATCCAAAGATACACTCATCTAATCATCCATATGCTGAAATCATCAGAATACTTGTCCATCCATCTAAACTGACCGTCCGTGTCGCTTGTCATGTGGCCACTTACAATTCTACCCATCCATCTCACCAGCAATCCACAGGTACATCCCAAAACTCATCCCCCAATCACACATGAACTCATCTAACCACACATTTATCCATCCATCTATCCATACATCCATCTGTCCATCTATGTATACATCGATCCGTCCATCCATCTACATCATCCATTTGTGCACCATTGAATACATCACAACCATAGGTTAATTCATGCATCAAATATGTACACCCATTTCATGCATGCACACCTCTCACACATGCTACATGCACATACACTTATCACACGTGTGGCATGCACACACATGGGATGCATGGTGCATGTGTGGCATGCACACACATGTGGCACACATATGCGGCACACATAATGTTATGGCCCAAACTTGGAAAATGGGCTCACAGAATTCCCGATCACCAAATCCGGTGTCGACAGGCTCCGTAGTACCCCATTCTCAGCTCGCAACGCCCATACGCCAGGTTCCGATCCTAGGATCTTACAAGGAGGATTTTTCGTGTGATTTTTTTTGTAAATAAAGGAGCATAACCACAAGTGTACCTAAATCACAAAGGCCACATCATCATCACATATCCACTAATATTAAAAAACTTAAGTACAATACATGAAACAGAAATACAAGATAAATGCCAAAAGCTCTAGAAGCTTTGCCTTACGTTCCTACCTCAGCTCGACTGCATCCTATCGTCACCTGCACGTATCTATCGTGCATAAGCTTATAGAAAGTTTAGAGGGTGGTGTACTTGTGTGCGCAAGATAAGTGCCAAGCACACAAATATTAGCGTAAGCGGAATACAGGCAAGGCTATAAGTCATTTAATATCAGAGTATGCAATGTGTAGTCATAATGAGCTAAATATCATATACCGATGATACAATGCAATATACAATTCTGAAATGCCACGAATACCATCAGCCTTATTCAGGCTATGTAAAACAAAAGCATAGTAAACTCGATGCTATGTCCTGAGGATGCAATGCAATATGCGGTGCGAATGAAATGACCAGGCTTGAGTGTGAAGTCAGGATGATAGTACGTAGTATTGCAGAGTATGAGGTCCATTACAAGGGACTTCTATCCAAACCAGTCCCATACCGAAATTTGGATAGCCAGACTTAATGTGGTAAACTCCTGATCTCAGGTTAGTCATGCGCCCCAACCGAAATCCTAGCCATTGTGATGGTACACATAACAAATTAGTTACGCACCACTAGCCCGAGTGGATAGTGAATGAATGAATGAGTAAAATGTTGAATATGCACTTCCTGCTTAATAAGTCCACATATCAGTACCATACATCTCGGGGATCATCACCAAGGTCTAGTACACTATGCCATCTTTCCGCCTCATAAAGTACACAACTAGGTAAGTGGAAGAGACCTCACTATCCGCCTACCAATATTGGCTCGGCTCATCGATAACGGACCCATTTATGAGCTGGTCAGACTCAGCCTAACATTGCCTACTTCCTCAGGCGGGTAAGGCCATACCCCCTCCCAACCGACCACGACATAATAGGAGACGTGGCCTACTGGTATACGGCCCTCATGCACTCATATATATCCACTTGGTCCAGACGTTGGGGCATCTCCTAGCCTTGGGGGTTTAGGGATTTTCATCTAAGGACATCTATCAGACCCGTATGTTAGAACCAAACATTTTCAGTGTCCCATCTGGCCATCCATGATATGCCTGTGGAGGCCACGGCCCTGATGTCGCTAGGGCATACAGTGGTCATATCACAAAATGCGAGATGCACGAGTCATATCATCCAGTCACGTATCAAACCTGTGCGTACTGCACACTCATGTGAGGCAACTCTGTCTCTCAGGGAGTTCCATAAACAATCAACCCAATGGCACATGCTATGCTCAATCACTCATAATAAGCATGTGGATGATGCGTATGGGCATGTATCATGAAGTATACCAAGCATGATTATAATCACATACATTATAGTGGGCCGATATAAGACGGCCCATGACCCTATAGGTGAATGGGTGGTGTACAATAATCACCTACACATGGTGGGCCTCACACATATAATGGACCTCATGCATATAATGGTCCTCACACATATGATGGGCTTCTTACATCACAATTGGGTCTCATACAATCATAATGAGCCTTATACAATCACAATAAGCCTCATACAATCACAATGGGCCTTGTACCATTTCAATGGATCGCATACAATCATAATGAGTCTCATACAATCACAAAGGGGCCTCATATAATCACAATGGGCCTCATATGATCACAACGGGCCTCGTACCATTACAATGGATCTCATAAAATTATAATGATCTCATACAATCACAAAGGGGCCTCATATAAGTGCAATGGGCCTCATACGATTATAACGGGCCTCACATGGTCATAATGGGCCCCATACAATTACAACGGGCCTCATACAATAACAATTAACCTTACAATGACCTTATACAATCATAATGCTATACTAACACATACTCAGTGCGTATATTAACATAGTCGAAATCAATAATCAGCCTATATATGATGGGGTCCATAGAAGGACAACAGATTTAATCCATGACATGAGGATCGGTCCTCAACAGTGGATATACCAAATCTAATATCATAGATTCTTCTACCTATGACCATAGGTGATGATGCATCCTCCTTATAATGAGGATGGGTTTGAATGGCCTACTCATGGGCCTAAGAGTGGGCTTCCAAGTTTCGGTACTTCTACTAGCATCAATGAGGACTCAAAGAATTGGGATAAGCCCAATAAGGCGAGATGGATCATACTAATAATAATAGGGGCCCATCAATTTGGATTAGCCCACTAAGGGGAAATGAGAATGAGCCTAATACAATCACAATGGGCCTCATACCATCTCAATGACTTATATCATGATGCTATACTAGCACGTACTTATAGTTGGCATCGATAATCGGCCTATATACAAGACAGGGTCCATAGATGGACAGCAGACCCATAACATGAAGGTCGGTCCTCAACTGTGGGTATAACAAATCTAATAGCACGGATCCATCTGTCTACGGCGACGATGAACTCTCCTCACATTAAGGTTGGACCTAGGCGGCCTACCTACATTCCTAAGGATCCGAAAAGGGTTCCTTCTCCATACTATCATATAGCCCTACTAGATGCCCTAGGGGGACCAAATAAGCCCTAGATGGACTTCAAGATAAAAGAAATAATCCTACTAACAACTAATGGGGGCCCAACATCTTAGGATAGCTCAATAATAATAGATGGATCATACAAATGGGGCCCAATGATTAGGGTCAACCTACTTAGAGAATGATGAGAATGGGCCTAATAAGGCTTAAGGGAAGGTCACAATGAGGACATTTAACCATCATTGCCCATCAATGTGGACATTTAACCAACATTGCTCCCAAGGAGTGGCCCACATAGAGCTAAACGTATAGTGGGGCCCATGGCCTCACATAAGGGCCTCACTCATGGGCCTAATATACCTCTCAATGAGCTTCATCATACGGGCCTCATATACATCACATCGGGCCTCATCGTATGGGCCAATATACATCACATCAGGCCTCATCATATGGGCCAATTTACATCACATCGGGCCTCATTATATGGGCCTCAAATACACCATATTGGGCCTCATCAATGGGCCATAAAACATCATATTGGGGTGGGCCTTGGACATTCCAAATGGGCCACCGGATGAGCAGCATGGGTGTACAACACTTACATCAAGTGGGTCGCATGTCCAGCGGTCCAGACGGCATTGATAAAACACTTCATCTGGGTCTCACGTGGATAGCAGGGCTGAAATACATACATTAGGTGGGCCCGGTAGATGAATGGCGTGGTTATAAAGCACATACATCGTGGTGGTCCCCATCGACCAGACCACTGGATGGTTGGATATAAAGTACATATATCATGGCTGGCCCCACACACGTGGCAGGTAGGTGCCATACATACATTATAGCGGGCCCCACCGTCCAGGGATCCCTGGACGGTATGAATAAAATACATAAATCATGTGGGGTCCACTGCATGAATAGTGGGGATCAACCCATACATCACGTGTGGGATCCCCACGTCTAGATGGACGGACGGGATGAAACACATACCTCATGATCTCAGACCAACAAAACTTATTGACGTCAATACCCCATGTCCAGATGGACGAACGGGATGAAACACATACCTCATGATCTCAGACCCACAGAACTTGCGGACGCTAACAACAGCTATATGCTGGTGTGAGTACTCCAGCAATCTGCTTCTCATCAAGGTAGGCCCTACGTGTGGGGTGGGTCCCACCATCCACGTGGACAGTGTGGATACATCCATCCAGGTGGGTCCCATGTCCAGTCTAGCTGGACAGTGTGGATGGACCAATACATCAAGCAGGTCCCACCGTCCAGCCTATTTGGACAGTGTGAACATAACATATACATCGGTGGGTCCACATGTGTGTGGCCCACCAGAATATCAAGTTGATATTTGTTACTTCCCTTCATCTGGGGTCTGTCCAGGAAGGATGATAGGACAAAACACCTGCATCAGGTGGGTCCACACATGCGTGGCCCACCATCCGACCAAGATGATATTTGTGTTTTCTCTATAATTCGGGCCAGCCCGGAATGGATAGTAATGGTGGGCCCCGGACATGGCAGCGAGGTGGCCCTCCTTGGTGGATGACATGGATAAAAATACATACTTCATAGGTGGGCTATACGATCAAGGGAGAGAAAGAGAGAGAGAGAGAGAGAGAGAGAGAGAGAGAGAGAGAGAGAGATGTGTGTGTGAGGGAGGAGCTCTGCCACTATAAGCTCCTCTCGGTTTACAACGCATACATCAAATGGGTCCCACCACAAGTGGGCCCTCAAATATAAATCAAGGATGGAATTCCCAAGATCACCCACCGATTTCACTCCTTCTTGGCTCCTTTGTATGCTAAGCTCCTTGGCTTCAACTTCGATGGAGGATGATGAAGATTGAAGGGCTAGGATGAGAGATGAGGGGGTATGAAGTGGGCCTTGATCTTAGGTTCTTTCACTCCTTGGGAATTGCTTGCAAAATGGTGGAGAGAATGGAGATGAGATGGAGTGAAGGATGGGAGAGAGGGATGGTGTTGTGTAAGAGAGGGATGGGTGGAGAGAGAGAGAGAGAGAGAGAGAGTTGACTTTGGAGATGGCTTGTGTAAAAGAGGGATGGATTGTATACTTGACTTGTGATTAATTAATTGATATGAAAGGTGGTAGAGATTCTCATGGGATTTACAATGAGTGGTGTTTTCCACGAAATAAACGCGGGCTCATAACTCCTGGCCTGGGTATCACATCGGTGAGGAAGATGCGACGTTAGAACCGCGGCGATGGTGCGGTCGCTAGGGTACAAGTCTTTGGTCGAGTCGACTCAGATATACAGGATACAACTTAAGGTCGCGCGAAAACGCCGATTACAGGTCACGGGTCGTCGGAATTCAACGGGGAGAATCGTGGGAGTCTAAGGAACGATATGGACTAGGATACCAGCCTTACACATAGATACATAGTGCATGTGTGTGCACTAGATAATCCACATTTTTAAAAAATGGTAAGAGAAAAACGTGATGAAAGAAAGTGCCAACGAAAGTTAGAAACATTTTTCTTACATTCATTTCACATGTGGGAAAAAAAGTATAAATAAGTGGACTATGAGTGTGATGTAAATCTGTAGCGCCCCGAATTTCGAGGGTCGACCAAATGTCAACTCCCAAGATCCGTTGCATCACTTATGCAACATAGATAATGATGATTAAATGTTGTCCGTATTAGTACATTAAACATGAATGGGATTACACTAAATTAGCATATCATACTCCAGAGACAATTAGATTACGCAAGCGGATGACTGTGATAAATATATAAAGCACATAAGTGGTTGTAAGTCCCCACAGTATGAACATGTCACCAGGCTAAATAATTAAATGTTTAGTTTTAAAATTTGTAAAATGATAAAATGTAATGGTCATCTAATCTATATCCCTGTAATCCCGGTGATGCAACTCTAGGTCTACATAGACTCGCCAGAGAGTTGCATCTAGGAGAACTCCTCCTCGTCGTCATAAAAGTCAGGCTCTATCGTGTAAGCCTCGCCATCACCTACAGTTACAATAGAGTCTGGTTGGTGTTTTAAAACACCGTCCCAGATTGGGAGTGAGTGATCAACTCAGTTGAGCTATAAGGTAAAGGTTAACATGTTATCAATTCAGTCAAGCAGTAATGATAAGGCAATACAACAATTATATCTTAAGTACTCTTGTTAATGTAAGAATGGTATGCGATAATGATGCATGCCCTCACCTGCACTCCCTCAGCGACATCATCTCACGATCGCGCGTGCACCACTCTGGACACGTGCGCTTCCTTGCCAAAGCACATACATTGCGGTGTATGGTCGTGTTAACCGATATTTAATTAGGCTTATTCATATAGCAGATTCAGGAAGCTAAAGTACCTCCCTTTATATCATTTACCCAAACAATGATCCATCTAGGGTCGTCAATCCTAATTAATCATATACGATAGGCAAGTTATAGGGCAACATCACCCCTGATTGAAAAGTAGTAGATAGGCAAGTTTAGGTCGCTACGGAGAGGCTCATCACCTTAGTGTAGGCCTAGTTTATACTCGAGGTCACTACGGAAAGGCTTGTCACCTTAGCGTAGGCTGACAACTCGAATACAGTGTCCCATACCACCGTATTTGGCTCACAAATTTATATTGCTCACTAGACACTATGAGGAGGCTCGTCACCCCAGCGTAGGCCGACAGCTCGACCACGGTTTCTATACTATCATGCCCGGCTCATGAGTCTTAGCAGATCGTGGTACCAAGGTTAAACGGGCTTTGTATTGGTAAGTGGTACCTTCGATTCAAGCAGTAGTGTCCATACATGATAAGCATACATTAGGCCAATCGGGTTACTTAACAAGCTTGTCTGGTACGAGCGCACACTAAATTGATCGACATGGAGCGCATACGCACTTCGTGGCCTAACCACTGTCGATAATCACCGTACGATTCAGATTCATCGAACATATCCGTTGTGGCAAAACTAGTTCGGCCACTGATCGTAGACCGTTACTGATTGCCTAGACTACATATTAGTCTCAATCATACTTAAATACAATAGGCATTTATATATGATAGTCAAAATAGCATGTGATAACCAATTCAAATGTAAATCTCACTTAAGCATTTTAACAAGTACATAGTGCACGTGTTATCATACATAGGCATTTCTTCCATAAATCACGTAGTAGCGAGATAGTTACATGAAGGAAACTGTTACTATAGATATGGTAATTGAGAATCCTATCTCAACGCCCTTATTAAATACATTTCAACAAGCAACTTCTCATTCAGACATTTTATCAAACACTTAGATTACACATATCAACATACATGTAATAAATAAGTTATAACATATATTATGGCAAAGCCTTTCACAAGGAGTTGTCATACATACAACAATCATGTATTCTTAATTAATAATCATTGTAAGCACAAATCATAATTCCATATTCCTTCAATCATTTCAACAAACATATAGAATATATTATATGTTCACATAGTTCATACGTAAGTATACTTTATTGAATACATCATAACTATGATCATATAGCAGCAATCAAGTCAGACATAAATCATTGCCAACATTAAAAGTCTTGAAAACCATAACTTAAACATTTATAGTCCGCACCTTTCACTAGTTTGCTCGTTACAAACTCGGTTCGTACGCTACGTCTCTGTTTACCGCAAAATGGCTACTTAAATCATGAAAAAGGTTAGCTATTTCACCGATTCCTCTATTCAGATTTCTAAAACGATATTAGGGTTATGATTTCTTACCCAAATCTTATCTGAAATCGCCAGTGTAGCGATGTTGGGGAAGTGATTCAGTACGTGGAGTCGTGGGAGTGAATCCCAGCAATGATCTCCCTCTCTTTCTCTCTCTTCTCCTCACTCTTTCCTCCTATTTTCTCTCTTCTCTCTCCTAAGGTTAGAGAATTCGTATGGAATGAGAGAGGGGTGGGTTTAGGGCATTAGATAGGCCCAGAAGTAATGTTAATGGCCCCATGGCAATGGTATACTTAGGATATAGCCAAAAGGCATCTGTTTCGGGCCAACGGAGCTCATCTAGAGATCCATTACCTGCATACGGTCCGAAGAAAGTTCCCTGCCAATGGATTTATGTCAGGTTAAGATTTTGGTTTGATCGGATTTGTGGATCGACCGTGGAGGACCAGTTTCAGTTCAACGGCTATCGTCACTCGATCAGGGCCACAAGTACACTGACATGTGTAGGAAAATTTTCCTGATCCAAGGGTGTAGTTGGGTCAGAATCTGATGGTTCAAAACCTTAAATTTGGCCTGCAAGTGAACGGCCCAAATCACTTAAGTTTGAGTTCATTTTCTAAAGATATTCGCATTTATCACACACTTCATTATGGGCTCAAGTTGTGCATTTCTGGATACTATTTGGACTCGATTCCCACGATGGTTGTCAAGCCCAAAAAGATGGTCATAACCTTATAGTTTCATGATCATCGGACTTTCGACGCACAGTCCAAGTCTGATACGGAGTTTCAATGTGCTCCCGAGAGCAACTGGGTTTTGAGACTGATCCTAGGTTTCTAGGTAATGTTGTGTTAGCGTTCTAATGGTTTTGGGTCTTGTAGTTTGTATAAAAAGTGGTTCGAGCTAATTCTTTGATTTATTTAGTTTAACACTTAATTAATTTTCGCCTAATTTCTATAGAATTCAATCCTTGGTAATTTCTTCCTGAGGTGGTACTCGGGTCTTTGTACAGATTTTTTCAAGATGTTATAATTTACCCCCCTAAAAGAAAAATTTTGTCCTCAAAATTAGTACATTTTCATACTCCTCGAGAAACTGAGGGTAGTTCTTACGGGCCTCGGCTTCTGTTTCCTAAGTAGCCTCTTCCTCAGTGTGATGTGTCCATAGTACTTTCACAAGTGGAATCACTTTACTGCACATCACCTGTTCCTTCATATCTAGAATACGTGTCGGTCGCAGTATATAAGTAGCGTCTTCACTCAACTATACCTACTCTCATTTGATAATGTAGGAAGGATCAGGATCATATTTCTTCAGCATCGATATGTGAAATACGTTGTGCATGCCTACGAGTGGTGTGGGCAAAGTAAGGCAGCACGCTACCACACCTACTCGGTCTAAAATCTGGAATGGACCAATAAATCGTGGCGTGAGTTTTCCCTTCTTGCCAAATTGAAGGACTCCCTTCATGGGAGAAACTTTAAGAAACATATAGTCCCCAACCTTAAACTCTAGCAGTCACTGTCTTATATCGGTGTAACTCTTCTGTCCACTCTGTGTTGTAAGAAGTCGATGCCTGATAATGTCGATCTTCTCTGAGGTCGCCTACACTAACTCTAGGCCAATCAAACTCTTCTTGCCAACCTCTGCCCAACAATGAGATACTCTACATGGGCACCCATACAATGCTTCGTAGGGAGCCATGCCAATGCTCGCCTGAAAGTTATTGTTATAAGTGAACTCAACATAAGGAAAATTGTCATCCCAACTGTCTTTGAAATCAAACACACATGCCCGCAACATATCTTCTAACACCTAATTCATTCATTCCGTCTGTGGGTGGAACGTGGTACTAAACTTCAGTTTCACACCCATCGTTTTCTGGATACGAGTCTGGAAGATAGATGTGAATCATGTGTCTCGATCCGACACGATCTCCATAGGCACTCCATGCAAATGTACTATCTCCTCGATGTATAGCCTGGCTAAATTTTCTGCTAAGTTTGAGACTGTAATTGGGAGGAAATGAGCTGACTTCGTCAATCGGTCCACAATCACCCAAATGGAGTCATGTCCCTTCCTCGACTTCGGTAACCCTGAGATGAAATCTATGGAGATGAAATCTCATTTCCATTCAACTATAGGCATGGGCTAAAGTAAACCAGGAGGTCGGCAATGTTTGGCCTTGACCTGTTGGTATGTGAGACAGCGGGATACATAGTCTGCTATGTGGGCCTTCATGTTATCCCACCAGTACGAACGCTTTATATCTCGATACATCTTCGTATTACCAGGATGCATCGCCATCTTCGAATTATGAGTAGCTTCGAAAACTTCCCTTCTCAAGTCATGAAGATTTGGGACGCATAGGTGGCCATGATAACATAAACCCCCATCCGTACCAACTCTCCGTTCCGATTCTTCATCGTCACTAGCTCGCTTTCTCAACTCTGCCAACCCTTCATCTTCCTTTTGAGCCATAATGATTTGGTCATCGATAAGTGGCTGTACACGAATATGCGTGACGCTCTCAAATGGCTCCTCTACGGTAAGCTTCTGCTCAAAATCTCACATAAATTCGACCATGTTCCATTCCTCTATCATCGACGAAGTTGCAAATGTTATCGTCTTCTTGTGGCTTAACGCGTCTGTGACAAGGTTGGCCTTGCCAGGATGGTAGAAGACCTCAAACTTGAAGTCTTTCAAGGTTTCCATCCATCGTCGTTGCCTCATATTCAGGTCCCTCTACGTGAATATGTACCTGAGGCTCTTGTGGTCGCAAAAGAGCTCGAACTCCTCTCTGTAGTGGTAATGTCTCTAGAGCTTTAATGCAAAGATGACGGCCACTAAATCCAGGTCATGCGTAGGATAGTTTTCCTCGTGCTTCCTCAACTGTTGCGAGGTATAAGCAATCACTCTGTCCTTCTGCATCAGAACACAACCCAAACCAACATGAGACGCATTGGTGTATATCGTATATTTGACCCCCTACTTTGGCAATACTAGCACGGGTGCGGATGTCAACTTGTCCTTCAGTTCCTGAAAGGCTACTTCTGCCTTCTCATTCCAGGCAAAGTTAAGATCCTTCCGAGTGAGCTGAGACAACGGTCTGGCTATCTTGGAAAAGTCCCTAATGAATCGATGATAGTAACCTGCCAGGCCAAGGAAACTCCTCACTTCAGTGACTGAACCGAGCTGCTCGTAGTCCTAAACTGTGGTCACCTTAGCAAGGTCCACAGCTATTCCTTCCTTGGACACCACATGTCCCAGGAACTTGACTTCTTCATTCTAGAAGTCACACTTCTTGTACTAAGCAAACAATTAGTTCTTCCTGAGAGTATGAAAGACTGCTCGTAGGTGCTCCTCGTGATCCTTCTGACTCTTAGAGTATATCAGGATGTCATCTATAAATACGATGATGAATTGGTACTGATACGACCGAAACACCCAGTTCATCAGGTTCATGAACATGGCGGGTGCGTTTGTGAGTCCAAATGACATCACAAGGCACTCGTAGTACCCAAAGCTAGTTCTGAATGCTGTCTTCTGCACGTCCTCATCCCTGACATGTAACTGGTGATACCCTGACTGCAAGTCAATCTTAATGAAATATTGTGCCCCTTATAACTTATTAAATAGATCATCTATCCTGGGCAAAGGATACTTGTTCTTCACTGTCACTTGGTTCAATTTGCGACAATCAATACACAATCGTAGCAATCCGTCCTTCTTCTTCACAAACAACACGGGTGCTCCCCAAGGAGATACACTCAATCGTATGAAGCCTGCATCCAACAAATCATCGATCTGTCTCCTTAGTTCGTCCATCTTACATGGAGGCATGCGATACGTTGGTAGAGATATAGGTGTCGCACCAGGCACTAGGTCGATGATAAAATCGATCTCGCGCTGAGGAGGTAATCCATGTATCTTTCTGAACACATCCGCAAAATCCTGAACTACTGGCGTGTTCCCAAGTGTCAGACCATCAACATTCTCTAGCAAGGTAGCATAACAACTAATGCGGTAGTACCAACTGACCTGAACTGGAAAAGTAAAGGTCATGCCCTTAGGTCCATGGGCTGTCACCACTCTAGTATCACAATTGATCTCTGCCTTCATCTCAGTGAGCCAATCCATATCGAGAATGACATCATAATGACACAGTGGGGCAACAATCAGGTCAACGGGTACTATTTTGATTCCTAAGTCTATCAAGTAACCCTTACAAATATTGGTAGTGTCTGAGAAGGTCCTTGTGGCGGTAAGGAGTCTCAACCCAACCATAGGAGTAGTTTTCAATATCAGTCGCTTGACTGTTGTGCATGATATTATCAAAATAGTAGACCCGGTGTCCACCAATAAGAAGACTGGTGTACCTTAGATATGTGTCGTGACTTCGAAAGCCAATGGTGTTGTAGTTGCTGTCTTGAATGCCTCAACTACAAGTGAGTGTACACGAACTTGTTAAGGACGATTTGGCTGCGGTACCATAGGTCGTTGAGGCGGCCTACTACAATGTACATTAAACCTATAGAAAGGCTGTGCTGGTGGTATTGAACGTAGAGGTGGAATCGAGATAGCTTGAGAAAACTGGCGATTGATCTTCTAAGGTGGCGAAAAGTCTTTATCCCTCATCTTCGTGAAGCAGTAAGTATTGCATCGCCTGACCTCTTGTAATAGGTGCACCACAAGTATTCTCACCGCAACTGGGTCGATGGAGCCGTAAATCGCAGAGGCGAATCTGCATGTGGCCTCTTGCTAAGGAACGGTCTGCTCGGTAAATCTGGTCGAGGCCTCGGACCCATGGGTATGTGTGAACGGGATAGTCTATCCCTGTCCTACTCAGCTAGTAGAGACATTTAACTAGCTTAACATAGTTGGGAATGCTATCACAACACATCTTCATACTTATCTCAGGCCGCAGACCCTTTGAGAAACGCTGCATCTTCATCGGCTCATTCACTAGTATCAAAGGTGCGTATCTGGCCAGCTCTGTGAAACTATTCTCATACTTGGCCACAGTCATTCCTCCCTGACGGAGCGAAGGAATTCACCCTCCTCGTTATGGTAGGTGAGGGGGAAATACTTTCAGTGGAAGCGGGTCTCAAAAGCATCCCGTGTCCACATATAACCCTTGGGAACAGTCTGAAGGATGCTGTCTCACCAGAGACTGGTTTCCTTCTCAAACATATATGTGACTAACTCAACCTGCTCTACCTCAATGCAATGCAGTGGCTTCAGCATCTTAGAGATGCGGTCAAGCCAATATTCTATCTCCTCGGGCCTATGAGTACCCACAAAAGTGGGAGGTTGGAAGCACTTGAATCGCTCAAATAAGCCACTGGCATTCAGGTTTCCAGCAAGGTGCACAGGTGGTGTAGGCGAAACTACATTCATGTTCTAGGTAAGGGCCCCAGCGATGGTGGTCCAAATCTGCTGCTGCTACATAAGGAGCATCATCTGCTCCAACCTATCAGGAGGAGGAGGAGCCTGAGGCATGTGTGGTATCGATGAAGATGCACGGTTCTGTTTTGGAATCAGTGGTATAAAAGGTGTCAACCGATTTGTGGGGCCAGTGTCCAGCTAAGAATCTGGCATAGTCTTACTACCCGGGTCCAAAGTAAGGTCCGTATGGCTATCGCTTAGGGGAGGTGCCCCATCATCGATTCGCCAAGTGCGAGACATGTAGTGCTCCGAGTGTTCTTAGGGGGCATTCCCTATATACAACATAGGGTGCAACATGAGTGAGATTTAGCATAACAATACTCAATTTCTCAAGCATTCTATACATTCCATAACAAAGGAAGCTTAATGCATTTCATTTAACCAAAACTGTCACAATACATGAGGTGCAGTCTTACATGAATCATGACAAAAGATGCATGTGAGCTAATTTAAACAAGCTTTAAATACTAAAACACACCAAAAACTCTAACATACTACTAAGCCTATCAAGGCTATAACATAGAAAGCAAGAAAACATAGAAAACCTAAAGATGACTACGACATACGGCTAGTCGTCTGGCTGTGGAGATAGTGGAGGAGCACCATTGTCTTGCATCCAACACAGGAGGGTCTTCAGAGTGCGAGACATCTATTTGAATTTCTGTTTCATATAGGCCTTGTTCTCTTCAAGCTCTTGCTTCACTTCGGCCCAGGTCTCTCTAACCCCCTGTCTCAGGGCGACTTAGCTCTCCTCAATCTAAGCTAAGCGGACTTCTAAAGCATCCCAATCATGGTGGTGCTCATGTGTAGCAGGTGGAGAGCCCTCATCAGATTCTTGGGCCTCCTCTTCTTCCTCTTCCTGCTCTCCCTCTTCCTCACTTCCTTCCTCCATTTTATTTTCATCCTCTTCTTCATCATTTTCTTCCTCTTCACTCCCCATCTCATCCTTACTCTCCTTGAGTTGAGCTTGACGTTATCAAGGGCGAATTCCCATGTTGTTGAGCATGGTGTCATTGTGAATTGGATCGGCGAAGCTCATCAGGGCCAAGTCTGTAGCCGAACTCTCGAGCAAGCTTGCAAATGAACCATCCAAATGAGGGTGAAATATTTATCCTAACAGAGTGTGCAGTCTAGACTATATCTGTAGTAGAATAAATGTAGGTAGGCATAGCTTGTCTCCCTGCTTAGCTCTGTATAGGAAGTCCACCATCAAACGCGTGCATTCGGAGTGATTGCTCTACCTAGGATACACATAGTGTGTGAATATATAGTGGAGTAGGTGGAAGTCATGAGTCATCTTGGTTGTTGGGAGGCAGTTACCTCGATTCTAATGGATCATTTAGCCATAAAGAAATCACGTACGATGATCTCTTTCACGTACACTCTTAAGATTCTTCTCGCTAGCATGAATCTCACCACGCTCCATCCCCATAATCTGAGCTATCACACCAATATCAACTATGGCTTCCCGCCTCCCCACGGGGACAGTGAGCTGAAGAGGCTCCAGCAGTGTGTCTCATATGCGGGCGTAGAAGGCTTGGACAGTGCTCTCATTCACACATGACTTGCCCTCAAATATAGGACCCCACCCGGCGTCCACTAGGAGGTTCATCACCGGATAAAGCTCAAATAGCTTTTTCCTCCACGTGTGCTTCAAAGAGAACTCTATGACCTTGAAACCTACCATGTCCGATGCCCAACTGTAGAGCTCTTTCGAGAGGAATTTGGGGATTGAGATCCTGCTTCGTCCTTTACTCTCGTGCGATGCTCGTACTTGCTTCGGTGCACTATTTCTTCCTTGGACGGGTTGGGCGGCTAGGCCCAGCTTCATCTGTGGAAGCCCTCTTCTTTACCATGAGGGAAAGGAGTATAGAGAGGGAGAATATCACAATCACTAGCTCAAAAAGAGCCATGAAAATCTGTAAAGCTTGGGAATAGGGTGGATTGTGAGGCTTGTGTGTTATGAGATACAAAAGGTGTGGGCTTAGTGCTCAAATAGGTAGGAAATAGGGAAAATGGGGAGTTGTATGAGATGGGTTTGAGGAATATGATGGAGGGTGGGTATGTAATGAAGAAGAAGAAAATTTGAGAATGGTAGGGGGATCTGAGAAGAAAAATAAGGTTTTTGAGAGATTTGGACGGTGTAGAAACTAAGTGAGGGAAGAAATGAAGCAAAAAGGGCCAAATAGAGGGTCCCACACAATTTTCGTAGCCCCACATGTGTGCATAAGGTCGGCGAGCCGCTGGACCCGCGAGCTCACCACGGCCCGCTGGTCCCGACTGTGAGGCCTCGGAGTAGGTGTAATGTTATCGAGGTCCCCTGGACCTGTGGACAATGACATCCCCCTCCCGAGGTGCCAGAAATGCAAATGGGCCACTTTGGTTTCCCTAATTTGTGTCGTTTGGGCCCCCAAGTCCGTTTGAGACATTTTTGGAGTCCATCTCATGTATATTCACGCTTTCCAGGTCATTTGAGTGTGGAATGCACCGAATTATCATCTAAACCCATCGATTGACGGTCTAGAAAGGTATTGGGATCATCCCACATGATCACAGATGCATATGGGTCATATTTCAGCAGTCAGTTTCTTCTGTCGGTGAAACTTGGAATCTTACAACTATTTTTACATTTCATCGCCCCCTCCTAAATCAAAGTACGTTAGTATGCATCGTGTTACCATAACCCAGGTCCAGTTTAATCCGAATCATGCTCTGATACCAACTTGTAACACCCCAAATTTTGAGGGTTGAGTAAGGGCTCAATTCTCGAGATCCATTGCATCACTTATGCAACATAGATAATGATGATTAAATGTTATCCGTATTAGTGCATTAAACATGATATGCTGATTTAGTGTAATCCCATTCATATTTAATGCACTAATACAGACAACATTTTTCATCATTATCTATGTTGCATAAGTGATTCAACAAATCCCGGGAGTTAAGCCTTTGCTCGACCCTCAAAATTTGAGGTATTACAAAATTGTAAACTGGAGTGTGTTATGATGGGTGAGCATGTTACACAAGAGGTTCCCATTACTAGTGTCAGGCCTGTATATTAGTCAGTACCATTCCGTAGACTCTCACGATCCTCCCCGTCGAATTCTGGCAACCTGCGACCTGTAATTGGCATTTGCACGCGACCCTAATTTATATCCTGTAGATCTGAGTCAGCTCTACCCGAGACTTGTACCCGTGCGACCATGCTATCGTTGCGGTTACAAAGTCGTGTCTCGCGTGCCGATGCAATACCCAGGCCAGGAGTTGTGGGCCCGCGTTTATTTCAACTAAACGCCGCTCATTGCAATCCCGATAAGAGAATCTTTACAATCTATCAAATCTATCAAATACAAAACCCATCCCTCTCTCACCCAAAAGTTAACACAACCCATGCCTCTCATGTCACTCTCTTACACAACCCATACCACCCATCACCCATCACCTATCACCCATCACTCCATCCCTCTCTCCTTACATCTCCTCTCTCTCTTTCTCATTTCTCACTCCATCCCAAGCAACCCAAGGAGAGGAAAAGGTCCAAGCATTCTAAGGGAGGAGAAGCTAGGTATGGCCCACTTCCTACCCCCTAATCTCCCATCTCCACCCTTTAATCTTCATCTTCCACCATATAAGGGAAAGCCTAGGAGCTAAGGAGTCCAAGGAGCCTAGAAGAAATGGAATCGGTGGGTGTTCATGGTGCTAGATCTTGGTTGTAATTTAGGGTCCACATGATTTTTGGGGCCCATCTTGATGTGTGCATTCCGTAGAGGAGCTCATAGTGGCGGAGCTCCTCCCATCTCTGTCTTTTCTTCCTCTCTCTCTCTCTCCCTCTCTTTCATTTTTTAATGGTGATGATGAGGCCGTGTGGCCCACCCGAATGGACCCCACCATGAAGTATGTATTTATCCATGCCTCCACCTAGTGAGCCACCTTGCTGCCCGATTTGGGGCCTGCATGACTGGTCGGTCACACAGGCCTAAATGAAGGGAAAAATACAAATATCAATTTGATCCTAAACTGAGGTGGGCCGCACATGTGGACTCACCTTGATACATGTGCAGATCCACACCATCCAGACTGTGGACAGTGGGTCCCACGCAGCTGTATAGCTATTGTAGTGTCATCAGCAAATTCTAGGGGTCTGATCATATGGTATGTGTTATATTCATAGTCGTCCATCCATTTTGGATGTGTGGGGCCCACCCCACACATGTTGCATGTGTGGAATGGGACCCACCTTGATATATGTATTTCATCCCAGCCGTCCATCCATTTTCAGGATGTTGGACCCACTGCAGTGACATCAGTAGGTTCTGTGGGTCTGACCAGAGGTACATGTTATATCCAACCGACCATATATGGGGCTCATCCTACATGTGTCACACATGCAGGTGATGGGACCAGCCATGATATATTTGTCGTATCCCCACCGTTCAAAGGCAGGGACGGTGGAGCAAGTTGTACATGCTATATCCAGGCTATCTATCAACAGATGTCAAGGGCTTGGATGTTTAAACAACAATAAAAAATAAAATAAAATAATATTATATATATATACATACATATATTAAAAATATTATAATATTATGGTGGGCACCACATGGGACCCACCTGTTTTGGAAGAGGATTGGCTAGTGTACGCTGACACCGGCTATGTAACTGATGTTTGACGTAAGCACACCATTCATCCATTTTCTGGATCGAGTGGTTGACCCGTGGGATTCACCATGATGTATGCTTTGATCCATACTGTCTGATCAAGAGGCCCACGTTGCCACTACCCTGATAATTGGGACTCGCCTATTATATCTGTATGGCCCACCATGATGTGTGTGTTATGTGCACACTACCCATCCATTTCTCTAGGTAATGGGCTGCCTTGTGAGGCCCATGTGATGTATTTGTGGTCTATTTGGTGAGGCCCAATATGATGTATTTGCGGCCCATTTGATGAGGCTCGATGTGTTGTATATGAAGCCCATGTGATGCGGCCCATGGTGATGTATATGAGGTCCATTGCGATGTATATGAGGCCCATATGATTAGGCCCAATGTGATGTATATTGGCCCATATGGTGAGGCTCGATGTGATGTATATTAGCCCATATGATGAGGCCCGATGTGATGTATGAGAAGCCTATAGATGTGGCCCATTGTGATGTATTCGAGGCCCATGGGACATGGCCCATTGTGATATAATCGAGGCCCATGGGATGTGGCCCAATGCGATGTATAAGAGGCCCATGACTGAGGCCCAATGCGATGTATATAAGGCCCATTTTTGTAGCCCATTTGATGTATATGAGGCCCATATATTACGGCCCATTTGATATAGATGAGATCCATGTATTGCGACCCATTGTAATGCATATGAGGCCCATGTAATTTGGCTTAATGTAATGTGTATTAAGCCCATGACATACGGCTCATTGTGATGTGTAAGGCACATGTGATATGGCTCATTGTGATGCATTTGAGGGTCATGCGATGCGGCCCATTGTGATGTATATTAAGCCCATGTGAGAGGCCCATTATGATCTATATGAGGCCAATGCAATGCAGCCCACTTGATGTATATAAGGCCCATGTGATGCGGCCCATTGTGATATGTGAGGCCCTTATGTGAAGCCATGAGCCCCACTATATGCTTGGCACTATGAGGGCCACTCCTTGGCAGCAATGTTGGTTGAATGTCCACATTGATGGGTAATGATAGTTAAATGTCCACATTGTGACCTTCCCTTAGGCCGTCTAGGCCCATCCTTGATATGAGGGGAGTACATCATCATAATCATATAACATACTTAGTATAGCTCCACGATCCATGCCCATGCGCATCATATGTAAGCTTTATATGAGGAGTGATTGATCATAGCACATGCCATTAGGCAGATTATTATGGGACTCCCTAAGAGACGGAGTTGTCTCACATGAGCGCGCAGTATGCGCAGGTTTAATGCATGACTAGATAATATGACTCATGTATCTCGCATTTTGGGATATGACTACTGTACGCCCTAGCAATATGTAAGACCTGACCTGAGTACGTGTGTGTGCATGTGTGTGTAAGAGTGTGCATTTTCTTGCTCTTATTCTGGTGGTCTTACCTGTTGAATCCCGATGACCAGCGACCTCTAGATAGTGTTTGCAGTCATCCTTAAGTCCGGTCATATAGACCCGACTCGGATCGAGCTGAAACATTCACACCGTCGTTGCGGTTCCGACGCTGCGTCTTATGCGTCCATCTGATGTGTGGATCATAAGTTGTGTGCATCTCATTTTCTAGCCCTTGATCATGATCACGTGGCCACCTAGGAGTGATGTACACATTTTTCCATGATGGCCCATCCCTTGGTGTAAGTTCCAACACACACCACCCATTCACCACCCAAAGTTCCATATCTTACACTATCCACTACCCAAACACCACATGTAAGACCCACCTTGATGTGAGATCCACATCGTCTAGACCCACCTTGTGCATATGTTTTATCCACCCCATCCATGCAGGGGACCTGGCGCCCACCTTGGTGACGTGCTGAGTGCAGCACGTGAACCCCCATGATGTATGTGTTTCATACCGTCCATCTGTTTTGCTGTGGGCCCACCCCACACGTGCTGCACTTGTGGGGGGTGGGGCCCACCTTGTCGTGTGTGTTCTACACTCATCATCCATCTGGACAGTATTAGGGCCGTCCATCTGCTGGATGGTCAGCGGCCCCACCATGATGGATGTTTTCCATCCAAACCGTCCATCCATTTAGCTGGGACCGGCAGGAGCTTTGAGTTACTACCTTGATGTATGGTTTAAATCCACACCGTCCGTCCTGGGCGTTCAGACCGTCTGGACGTTGCATTTTTTAAATATAATATTATATATAAATATATACATGCATGTGGTGGGCCCCATGTGGGACCCACTTATTGGACGAATTGGCTGGGTACGTCACACCAGCTATTTAGCTGCTGGTCCCACCATGTTGTAGTGTTGTATCCACACCTTCCAGCTATCTGGAAGGAGGATACCCACGGTGATGTATTTGTTTTACCCACACTGTCCAAACTGTCTGGACGATGCTGTCCAATGTTTGGATGGTGCTGTTACATAGACAATGTTTGGATGGTGTTGATTTACATAAACAATGGTTGGATGGTGTTGATCTACATAGATAATGTTCGGATGGTGCTGATTTACATAGACAATGTTTGGATAGTGCTGATTTACCTAGACTATGTTTGGATAGTGTTGATCACATTAGTAGGCCATGTGCCCCATGGAATGATAGTATACAGTGATACACATGTTACACCTACAACCATTGAAATTATTTTTGGGGTGGTCCAAGCTCTCTCTTGAGGCCCATTGGTGCGGCCCATCCATAAGGCCCATCATGATGTATATTTGAGGCCCATGTGATAGGGGTCACCTACCTTGTATTTGAGGCCCATGTGATAGGGCCCACCTACTTGAATCTGAGGCCCATGGGTAAGGCCCATTGTGATGTATTCGAGGCCTATGGGCGAGGCCCATTATGATGTATTTGAGGCCTATGTGCAAGGCCCATTGTGATGTATTTGTGGCCTATGGGCAAGGCCCATTATGATATTGTTAGTGCTATGATTTCATATCCCTTTGGTTGTCAAATTTTGTAGTGTCAAAACTTATATGTCTTGTACTTCTTGTGTTTCTTGTTTGTGACTACACACTGCTTCAAGACAAGATCATGAATGAAGAATGTTTTCAAGACAAGATCATAAATGAAGAATGATTGCAAGACATGTCATGGATGAAGTCTACAAGAATAGAAGAATTCAAGTTTGCTTCTAACATGTTCAAGATTAAAAGACTTCACCAAGACAAGTCAAGAAAGTACCAAGCTCTAGGAAGCCGTCAACTCAATTCAAGTTTCTACTTCAAGATCATTTGAGAATACAGACCTTCAAGACTTTAATCTCCATCTCACTTCAAGGTTTGTTTAACCTTAGATTGACCTTAGGTTGGTTTATTTGATAGGTTATTCTGGATACATAATCCGAATATTTTAATTTACTTGGTGTGACTGTTCTAAGACCAGTCCTAGGTCTGCTTCTACCAGTCTTAGGTTTCTCAGGACCAGTCCTAGGTTACAGATTTTCAGATTTTCCTGATTGTCCTTCGACCAGTCCTGGACTTGCTTCGACCAGTCCTGGGAAGTCCTACGACTCATCCTTCGACCAGTTATAGTCCTACGACTCGAACTCCAGCGACCTATCTCGAGTCCTACGACCAGTCGTAGGTGACTCACGACCAGTCGTAGGTGGTCCACGACCGGTCATAGGCTACCTAAGACCAGTCGTGAGTACAGCTAATCTAATCCCGCGGAAATCTTTCAAAATCTTTGATGCTACGACCGGTCCTAGGGATCCTAAGACCAGTCAAAGATGGGATTTTTTAGGCTATAAATAATGCACGAATTTCAGAGTTTATTCATTCCATTCTATTCAATTCAAGCGATTTAAGGCTATACTCTGAGATAAGTTGTGATTATTTTTTTAAGCTATTGTGCATATTTAATATTCCTTTTGATAGCATTATTCTATTGTGATTTTGATCCATATTCCAATCTTATTTAGAAAAGAGGAACTTGTGATATTCCTTCTTCTTGGATCAAAATCAAATAGACCTTGATCTTCTTGATTTAATCTAAAATCAATTAGACATAGAACCATTCTTTAAGTGAGTATTGGACATTGAACGATGTATCATACATCTACTCCGATTGGTTCTACTGGGCTACTTCAAAAGGAGATCCAGGTATTTTACTTTGTAATTTACTTTCTCTGGTTTTGTTTGAGATTTGCCAGAAAAATCTCATTGTAATGGTTATCTGAGGAAAGCCAGAAAACTCAGATTGTGGGGGTTTTTGAATTGTGTAAGCCCGAGATAAAAAGACACAATTGTGAAGGTTTTTGGTGAACCTGTGAAAACCTATTTTTGAGAGTGCATGTTAATATCCCCTGTGTGAGGATATTAAGAGTGGAGTAGCATTCTATGTGGCTGTTGGCTAACAGTTGGTGAACATACAGGTGAACCACTATATATCGTTGTGTTGTGGATGTGCTTGATTTCTTTATTCATTTATTCCTTCAGTATTGTAGATTGCTTTTGTGGATGAATGTTGTAATTTTTATTTCAAGCAAGTGTGGTTGAATGGTGTAATAACTTAGGATTTATTTCTGTAAGTTATTCTTGATTATCATTTGTGATTGCTAATTTGTTCTAGAAATAAGGTTGTCCTACCATAAGCCATTGGTTTTGGTGTAAGGTTGTCCTTAGAACAAAATTTAGTATCATTCTCATATTTCATGTGCTTTGAGATTGTTATTATTTCAGCATTGTTATTTATATCTTTTATTATTCCGCTGTTTTAAGTTTTATTTGGCATTGCCCTATTCACCCCCCCTCTAGGGCATATAGCTTGGCCCTTACAAGTGGTATCAGAGCCAAATAGCTCATGCTTATTGCTTATTTATTGGATTTATTTCCTGAGCTAACGATCTAAGCTATATTAAGATGTCAATTTTTGAAAGCCGATCTATCACTAGGCCACCACCCCTTAATGGCACAAACTATGCCTAGTGGAAAGCAAGGATGAGAATCTTTCTCAAATTCATGGATGAAAGTGTATGGCTGGCCACAGTGAACAAATGGAAACTACCTATCACTGAAGTAACTGATGAAGATGGTTCAAAATCAATGAAAGTAATATCTTTTGCCCTTTGGACCACACTTCAGAAAAGTGAGAGTAGTGCCAATGCAAAAGCACTAAATGCAATTACTTGTGCATTGTCACCCGATGAATTCAAAAGAATCATCTCATACGAAAATGCTAAACAAGCATGGGATCTCTTAGAAATGACACACGAGGGTACATCTATTGTCAAGAAATCTAAAGTCCAACTCCTCACAACTAAATTTGAAGAAATTCATATGGAGGAGAATGAAATGTTTATGGACTTCTACACTAGATTGAATGACATTGTAAACTCAATGTGGGGTCTCGGTGATAGAATCCCAGAAAATAAAGTGTGTGCAAAGATACTACGCTCACTTCCTGAACGTTTCAATTCAAAAGTAACCGCGATTCAGGAACTTCGTGATACGGATAACATGAGGGTTGAGGAACTAGTTGGTTCTTTACAGACCTACGAATTGAACTTTAAAGCTCCAAAAGGAAAATCAATTGCTCTCAAGTCATCTAAAAATATTCCACAAGAGAGCACTTCAGACTTTGAAAATTCCGAAGATGATATGACACTTTTTGTAAAAAGGTTTTATAAAATTTTCAAAAATAAGAAACAAGTGGATTTTCAAAAATTAAACGATAAGAGACAATATAAACCTAGAGCTCAAAAATCTTTGAAAGATAGTCAATGTTACAACTGTCAAGAGTATGGGCACTTGGCTAACAAATGTCCTAAAGAGGACAAATTAAAAAGGAAGAGTATGTTGGCTACTTGGGATGAATCATCTGATTCGGAATCCTCTTCGAAATCAGAAGATTCAGAAAACGAGTCGGGAGATGATATTAAAGCCCTTATGACTCTAGCCAAAGTCACTTTTTCAGATTATGATGAAGTAACTAGCGAAGAGAATCTGAATAGTGATTGCGACAATGAAGATGATCTTCAGGATGCATATAATGCCCTTTATAAGGAGAGTTGTAAAATTGCTGTCAAGCTTAAATTACAAAAGGAAAAATTTTCTAAACTTAAAGAAGATTATGAGTCTCTTGTTTTAGAAAATTCTCATATTTCTGATTTTTTTGAAAAGACCAAATGTGATTTAAAAATCAAAACCTCCCAAGTTGATGATTTGAAAACCGAGAACGAGAAACTCAAAAATGAAGTAGCTTCCCTTTTGAGTTTGAAAGACACTTGGAGATATGCCCAAGGTGATCCTAAATTAGAAAAATTGTTATCCGGATCAAGAAAATGTGGCAATAGATCCGGGTTGGGTTATGATAAGAATACCTCTCCTAAACAAAAGAATTTTGCTCCTAAGTTTGTGAAAGGAGAGTCTTCGAACTCAAAAGTAAAGAATACTTATCAAGGTTTTTCAAAAAATTCAAGGACCCTTCAAAAACCTAAAAATAGCCATGCCAACTTCAATCTTCAAAACTGAAATCCTTTGGTTAAAAAGATTATTGATCTTCTTAAGGAGCTATTGAAATTTAACTCTATAGGTCATTCATATAACAACAGACAGAAAATGTCCAACACACTCCTAAACCCAAAACAGTACTGAAATGGGTTCCTAAAGTTGGCTGCTTGGTTGCCCACACTGCTTTCAAAGCTACAAGCCATTCAAAGTGGTACCTTGTGAGTGGTTGCTCCAGGCATATGACAAGGCGACAAAGCTTTATTCATCGATCTAAAAGATAGGGTGATGGGTCAGTCACTTTTGGTGATGGAAGCAATTGCAAAATCATTGGCCAAGGTACGGTTCAGCTTTATAACCTTCCCTTATTTAAAAATGTTTTATATGTTGAGGGCTTGAAACACAATCTACTGAGTATATCTCAGATATGCGACAACAACCATAATGTAAAGTTTTCTAATCAAGGTTGTGAGATTATTGATAAAGAGGGTTCTGTTATATTATCTGGTTGCAGAACTTCTGAAAACTGCTACATCGTTAATGATGCTAACTCATCTACTCAATCGTGTTACATGGTCCATACTGATGAGACTGAATTATAGCATAAACGCCTTGGACATGTACACTACCTGTAACGACCCGTAAATTTCCGTACAAGGGTTCGAGTATCACCTCGACCAGAAATCACTTAAGATTAAATCCTTTAGAAATTTAACAAGGTTAACTAAGTGCTAAACTAGGTTAGCCATGAAATCCGTTAGAATCGCTTTAAATACGATCTGCAAGACCCAAAACTTATAGAATCATTGACGCTAGGTTACCCTAAAGATTAGGATCAAACTCATTACCCGGCTATTCTCGGGAATGACTTGGAACTTCGTATTAGGTCTAGACCGCACATCGAAAATCCGATTAACACGAAGTTAAGGAACTAGGACCGCCTCACTGGGCTTGATAACCATCTCGGAAATCAGGTCTAGACGATGTCCCACGGCCATTCGCTTGAGTCCGGAGCGAGGGAGTGTGAAAACCACTATTTCCTTTACAAAATAAATATCTTGAATAGTGATCTGGCACCATTCACTTGCGGATCAGTATTAAGCAACCAGACCGTCAGAATCAGACCAAATTACACCCTCGGATCAAGAAAAATTTCAGGAACATTTACATGTACTTGGAATTTCAGATCGTGGCGCACTGACCGTTGAACTGAAAATGGTCCGCCACGTGTGATCTGGAAATCCGACCGAGACGAAAATGTAATCCCACGTGGATCCATGAGTTGTGAGCTTAAGTCTGACGTTTGGCTCAAGGGGGGCCGCCAGAAACCCTCTTTTGAGCTGGAACAACGCCGAAATGCTTATAATAGACGTACCTCTCGAACCGGAGTCTATTCCGGAGAGGTTTTAGGCTATATAAGGGCCTTAGAACAGCCCCTCTCACAGCCATACGAATTTGGGATAAAACCCTAGAGAGAGAGAGAGAAAAAGAGAGAGAAAGCTTGGGATTTGTGGGAGCACCTTCCTCCTACTGCTTTCGATCATCACACGGGCTGCACCGCCTCTTTCCAGACGCTTTCCCGGCGATACCGACTCCGTTTTAAGGTAATAAACCCTAACCCTAGACTTGTTTTGAGGTGTATAGGCTACAGGTTATGAAATAGCTAACCGATTTCACTCTTTAGGCTAGAAAACTCCCGAATACGGAAGCTCCTCAACCCTTTCGATCCGTTGAGATTCCAAGAAGCAAGGTGAGGACTTTAGGTGTATAGGTTGTGGTTTTCAACGCTTTCAATGTCAGATAATGGTAGATTCATGATCTGCATGCAATTGCACATGTACAAAGTGCTTTCCATTTTCTGTTTCGATTAAAATTGTAGAATTTGGAATTTCACATACTCTAGGTATTCGTATAAAATACCGTATACGTATTTTTTATGGAAATGTGTTTGACATGTTTATTTGTCGTATGGATATATGACGTATGGATAAAATACTTATTTGGCGAAAGGATTCGCTTAAATACATGTTTACTAATAAACACTATGTATGTAGAAATGTGGTATTGTAAGAAGTACCGTATACATGTATATTTTAGCGAGGTGTTTGTCATGATTAATTGTTGTATAAGTATATTATGTGCGCATAAAATAATTGCTTGGCGAAAGGAATCACCGTAATACAAGTTCCCTTGTAAATACTATGTATGTCGAAATTGGGTATCCTAGAAAATACCCCATGCGTATAAATTTTGCTGATGTAATTATCATGATTATTTGCTGTATGAATATGATATATACATATAAAATACTAGTTTGGTAAAGGGACAACCCTAGTGCACTTTCCTCTAACATATGTCATGTATGTTGAAAAAGTGCATTCCAAGTGTTGGTGAAATTGCTTGTGAGTGTAAGTGCTTAAGTGTTAGTGCCTTAGGTAGGTGCTGAGATGGGGTTCTCAACTACCTTAGAGTCATGTATGATACCCTCCATGTGGTTATTTACTCTAACCACTCACTTATGAAATATATGTATTTGTATCCCTATTTGTATAGTGCTTTACAACATGCTTTTGAATATGCTTTGTAACTTGTTTATTAACATGCTTTATGACATGCTTTATAACATGATTGCTAGTGTTCTTAAATTACCATGTTATCATGCTGTACTTCACTTGCTGTGGTTAGGAATTGATTGAGCTTGGGACTATGTCCATAGTCCAGGCATCCGGTATCAGAATTGGAGTTGTGGTTAAGATTCGTTTCGCCACACATGATGTGTTGGCGAACCCGTGTCGTACTTCGGTTGGCGATAGTGGTTGGCCATACGAGGTGCTTCTGCGCTTCATATCGCCCAACTTGTTGTGTGCTCGAGCCAGCCGAACACGTCAAGTAACCCGTGTGTCTTATGTATGTTCACCATGTTTGGTCGCTAATGTTTGAACCTAGGGTACCAAACTTACCAGTGAAAATCCCGTTAAACATGGTACCTCGATCTGCTAAGACTCATGAGCCGGGCATGGTGGTATGGGACACCGTGGTCGAGCTGTCGGCCTACGCTGGGGCTACGTGCCTCCCCGTAGTGACCAGTGAGCAACTTAACTCGTGAGCCGATTATGGTGGTATGGGACACTATATTCGCGCTGTCGGCCTACATTGATAAGGTGATGGGGGAGTGGTGCAACCTTTGTGCGTAACAGCCCTGGCAGCCCTTTGTAGTGACCGCGAGCATATTCTGAAGTCGCAGTGCGCCTTAGGGTTCGCCGCGATATATAGAGTATGAACTAGGCCTGTTTCTGTATTGTGATGAATCGTTTAAGGGGTGATGGGGGAGCGGTGCAACCTTTGTGTGTAACAGCCCTGGCAGCCTCTGCAGTGACCTAGAAAACACACCATCGTCTGATATTAACTAGGACTGACGACCCTAGAATGGATCATGTTTGGGAATGATACAAGGGAGGTACCTTAGTTTTCCAATCCTGCTGTTTGAAATGGATAAATAAAAAAACTCGGTAATCATGCTCATCATGCATCGCATGTGCCTGGAAGATGTGGAGCACTGTGGGATGTAAGCATGCCGCGAGCGTAAGATGGTGTCGCATGAGGGACTATGTCGGTGAGGGCATCCATCATACCTGCATACATACTTGCATTAATAAGAGTAACTAGGAGTGTTTGACTTCCTGCTTTATCATTACTGCTTGACTGCATTGATAATATGATAACTTATGCCTTATTGTTCCACTGAATTAGCTACTCACTCCCACGTTACGGGACGGTGTTGCGCACACCAACCAGAATCTGTCTCAGGTTTAGGCGAGCCGACGACTCTGGAGGCGGAACCTGATTATGACGAGGACCAGGAGGAGTTCTCGTATATGCAGTTCTCTGGTGGCTTCGACTAGGCTGTCAGGACTGGCGGGTTTTGCAGGGATTGTACTTAGTTGTATTTTTGAGATGTTGTTTATAAAACAGACATGTATATGGTGACTCAGATGGATTCATACTCTAGAGAATGAAACGTTTATTTTGTTCTTTACATACATATATATATATATAGTTCAGTCTTCCACTTGCTTTTATACAATTGACCTGGAGTATGAATTACTGTTTTGGTATAATCTTATTCATGTTTATTGCTCTAACACAGACAACATTCAAACATCATTAAATATGTTGCATAAGTGATGCGTTGGAACTCGAGAGTTGAGTTACACTCGACCTCCGATTTTCAGGGCGTTACACTACCGGAACTTGTTTAGATTGAGCAAAAGAGAACTTATAAGAGGTCTACCTAAATTACAAAAAGTAGACAAAATATGTGGTGAATGCCAGCTGGGCAAACAGATTAGGAGTTCTCACAAGAAAGTGAACTCCAATATCACATCTAGACCTCTCGAGCTTCTCTACATGGATCTCATTGGACCAACTAAAACGGAGAGTCGAGGTGGCAAAAAATACATCTTGGTTATCGTAGATGACTTTACTAGATTCACATGGGTATCGTTCTTAAAAGAAAAATCTGAAACCCTAGATGAAGTAAAGAAGATCATCAAACGAATCCAAAATGAAAAAGGTTCTCAAGTTTATAAGATCCGTAGTGATCATGGTTCTGAATTTGAAAATAGCAGTTTTGAGAAATTCTGTAGCGATCAGGGAATATCACATGAATTCTCTGCGCCCAAAACTCCTCAACAAAATGGTATAGTTGAGAGAAAAAATAGAGTGCTTCAGGATATGGCTAATGTCATGTTAAATAGTATGAAGCTCTCCAAAAATCTTTGGTCAAAATTAATTATACTTGCTACATTATTAATCATGTTTATACTAGTAAATCTGAAAATAAGACTACTTATGAGTTATGGTTCGAAAAGAAACCTACTGTCAAATACTTTCAAATTTTTGGTAGTAAGTGTTACATTTTACGTGATCGTGATAATTTGGAAAAATTTGATACGAAGAGTGATGAAGGTATTTTCCTTGGATATTCCTTAAACAGTCAAGCCTATAGGGTTTTAAATAAAAGAACAGGTGTGATTCAAGAGTCCATCAATGTGATCATTGATGATCATTTGAATACACGTGCTCCGAGTTCAGATGATGATGAAATTCTTATAATCGACAATCAAGATAGCTCTTCATCTCAATCTGAACCTAGGACTGTCAAAGATCATCCAACCAATCAAATCCTTGAAAACCCTCTCACTGGAGTTCGTACACGCAAACAACTTGAAAACATATGTAATTATGTTTGTTTTACATCCCAAATAGAACCGGTCAATGTAAAAGAAGCTCTTTCTGATGAAAATTGGATAGTAGCTATGCAGGATGAACTTAATCAATTTGTTCGTAATGATGTCCGGTATCTTGTTCGTAGACCTAAAGATAAACACATTATTGGAACAAAATGGATCTTTAAAAACAAGTCTGATGAACTTGAAAATATTAACGAAACAAGGCTAGACTGGTTGTACAAGGGTACACTCAGATTGAAGGCATCGATTACGATGAAACCTTTTCTCCAGTCGCTCGCCTTGAATCTATCAGACTTTTTATTTCCATCGTTTGCTTTAGAAAGTTTAAAATTTATCAGATGGATGTAAAGAGTGCCTTCTTAAATGGCGATTTACATGAAGAAGTTTATGTAGAACAACCCTCTGGGTTTAAAGACCCCAAGCTTTCTGATCATGTATTTCGTCTCAAAAAAGGCTCTCTATGGTCTGAAACAAGCGCCCAGGGCATGGTATGAAAAATTGACTAAATTCTTACTTAGTCATAGTTTTCAAGTGGGAAGTGTCGATAAGATGCTATTTGTTAAGAAACATAATAATGAGATTTTAATGGTTCAAATCTATGTAGACGATATTATTTATGGATCAACTTGTACTAACATGTCTATTGAGTTTGCAGAGTTGATGAAATCAAGATTCGAAATGAGCATGGTTGGTGAACTAAATTACTTCCTAGGGTTACAAGTAAAACAACAACCTGATGGAATCTTCATTTCTCAAACCAAGTATGCTACAAACTTGGTTAAAAGGTTTGGATTTGAAAAATGGTAAAAATTTTGATACTCCTATGAGTACAACCTTGAGACTCTCAAAAGACTCTACATGTAAAGATGTAGATCCTAAGTTATATCATAGTATGATTAGTAGTTTATTATATCTAACTGCTAGTAGACCTGATATCGCTTTTAGCGTTGGTATTTGTGCGAGATATCAGTCTAATCCTAAAGATTCACATCTCACTGCTGTCAAACAGATTATTAGATATGTCACAAGTACAACTGAGTTGGGTCTTTGGTATCCTTTTGATACTAATGTTAAATTAGCTAGGTATTCAGATGCTGATTGGGCTGGTAATATTGATGATAGAAAATCAACCAATGGTGGCTGTTTTTACATTGGAAACTGTTTGTTTTCTTGGTTTAGCAAGAAGCAAAGTTCAATATCGCTTTCCACTGATGTGGCTGAGTATATCGCAGCAGGGTATGCATGTACTCAACTCGTATGGATGAAACGCATGTTAAGCGATTATGGAATTAATCAAGATTCAATGATCTTACATTGTGATAATTCTAGTGCTATCAACATTTCTAAAAATCTAATTCAGCATTCGCATACTAAGCATATTGACATTAGGTATCATTACATTCGTGAATTAGTTGAAGAAAAAGCTATCTCTTTGGAATATATTCCAACAGATCTCCAACTTGCTGATATATTTACTAAATCGCTTGACAAAAACAGGTTTACTAAAATGAAATTCGATCTTGGTATGTGCATTTTAAATTGAATATACTTGTCTGCATGTATCATAGTGTATTATATTTTAAATTTTTATATGTATAAATTTTAAATTGTGCATAAAAATATTTATTTTTGTCGATGCTCGACCGGCCCTCGCCATACACGACCTGTCCTGACTCGACCGCTTGTAGACTGCACTCGACCAGTCGTAGAGATCGTGAGCATCATATATTTTGGGGAAAATCAATTTGTTCTTCATTTCCTCTTCTTCCTTCGACGAGTCGTGGCTCGACCTGTCTTGAGATTTCATGATTTTCTTCAAGATAAGTCATTTTTCTTCATTTTTATTGAAGATTTATGCTTCTTAGGCTTTGATTTGTTTATTTCATAAGCTAGATCTCATCTTTTGTTGATTTTTTTAAGGGTTTCCTCTCTAAAATTCTAATCTAGAGAAACCCACCACTTCTAGTGTTCTTTGTGCTTGCTCCTTGGTAAATCTTGTTGAAAATGGATGTTAGAGGGAAAAAGAAAACATCCCGTGGTCCATCTTCATCTAGATCTACATCTATAACAAAATGGCACCTTCGGTCACCTCAAGATGATCCCAATGATGTACGGGATTTACGTAGTCGTAAAGTTATTGTTGAGCGTCCTGTAAGTGTCAATCACATTGAACAATTTGGGATTGTCCCTCTCCTTGAATCTGTTAGCTGGGCTAACATTTTGTTTTGGGGTGGGCCTGCATACTAATCCATTGCACAATCTATGGTTGCATGTATCTTTGATTTTTCCCTTGATAATTTAACGTTCTCAATTGCTACTAGAGAAGGAAAATTTCTAATAGATCGACATTTAATATCAGGTATTATGGATATACCTGTCAAGGATGAAGGTATTCCAATTCATACATTATCTGACAAACCATCAAAATTGGAAAAACGAATGTTGACAAGAGATTTATGTAATATGGAAGTATAATGGACGCACAAAGGAAATGCGCTCCCCTCAAAATTTTTATTACACAGATACAGAGTTTTGCACCGGATCTTCATTTCAAACTTGTATCCTTGGTCTGGTAATAAAACCGAGTTAACTGCTTTCATGGTTCGGGTTTTGTACTCTGTTGTGTCCGGCATCGTTGTCTGTTTACCTTCTTTGATATGTCACTTTATCATTCAGTTTCGTCTCCATCCGGGTCATAGTGATATTCCATTTGGTTATCTTATGACTTGTTTAGCCACAAATATACTTGTTGCTTTACCTGAGAATGAGGCACCAATTCATCATCTTTCATTCAATAATACTAATTTAAATAAGATGAAGTTGGATTTGCTTCTTGGTCAATTCTATGAAGGTGGTGGTGAAGGTGCTGAAGCAGAAAATGAAGGGGAAGCAGCTGATCTTCCACCACGGGCGAATATAAATATGGATGATATATTTGACGACATTGAAACTGACTCCCAAAATAATTCTGATTACGATCCATCTTCTGGTTATGATGCACGTCTAAGTGCATTGGAGGAGAAGGTTGATAACCTGAGTGTAGCCCATGATATGCAATTTAAATTTATGCGAAAATATCTTCATCGCATTAATAGGGGCTTACTTCAGATTGATCCAACCATTCCTGCTCCTTCATCTGGATCTGATTAGGTGGATTATCCTTTTTTATATATGATGGATTCTGTATTATTATCATGGTTGATAACTTTTGTTATATGTTTGGTTTTATTTTATTTGGATTGATGACATTGAAGTATTGAACTAATTTGATAATTAATCTTGACTCTTCATATGGTGTTCTCTTCTCTCTTTTGGCCTTCCCTTGTCATTTTGTGATAAAAAGGGGGAGTAGTATGGAAAGGGGGAGAATGGGAGAAAGGGAGAGAGTGAGTAATTGAATATGGTTGATTGTTTCTACTCACTTAGGGGGAGTAAAGTATTTTTTATGGCTCTGATGGCTCATGATTCTTTCTTCATTTTACTCTTATATTTATAAATGTGTTTTGTCACAAATTTGACAAAGGGGGAGATTGTTAGTGCTATGATTTCATATCCCTTTGGTTGTCAAATTTTGTAGTGCCAAAACCTATATGTCTTGTACTTCTTGTGTTTTTTGTTTGTGACTACACACTGCTTCAAGACAAGATCATGAATGAAGAATGTTTTCAAGACAAGATCATAAATGAAGAATGTTTGCAAGACATGTCATGGATGAAGTCTATAAGAATAGAAGAATTCAAGTTTGCTTCTAACATGTTCAAGATTAAAAGTCTTCACCAAAACAAGTCAAGAAAGTACCAAGCTCTAGGAAGCCGTCAACTCGATTCAAGTTTCTACTTCAAGATCATCTGAGAATACAGACCTTCAAGACTTCAATGTCTATCTCACTTCAAGGTTTGTTTAACCTTAGATTGACCTTAGGTTGGTTTATTTAGTAGGTTATTCTGGATACATAATCCGAATATTTTAATTTACTTGGTGTGACTGTTCTAAGACCAGTCCTAGAAATCTTAAGACCAGTCCTAAGTCTGCTTCGACCAGTCTTAGGTTTCTCAGGACCAGTCCTAGGTTGTTCTGATTTTTGAATTTTCCTGGTTGTCCTTCGACCAGTTCTGGACTTGCTTCGACCAGTCTTGGGAAGTCCTACGACTCATCCTTCGACCAGTCGTAGTCCTACGACTCAAACTCCAGCGACCTATCTCAAGTCCTGCGACCAGTCGTAGGTGACTCACGACTAGTCGTAGGTGGTCCATGACCGGTCGTAGGTTACTTAAGACCAGTCGTGAGTACAGCTAATCTAATCCTGCAAAAATCTTTCAAAATCTTTGATGCTACAACCGGTCCTAAGGATCTTAAGACCAGTCGAAGATGGGATTTTTTAGGCTATAAATAATGCACGAATTTCAGAGTTTATTCATTCCATTCCATTCAATTCAAGCAATTTAAGGCTATACTCTGAGATAAGTTGTGATTATTTTTTTAAGCTATTGTGCATATTTAATATTCCTTTTGATAGTATTATTCTATTGTGATTTTGATCCATATTCCAATCTTATTTAGAAAAGAGGAACTTGTGATATTCCTTCTTCTCGGATCAAAATCAAATAGACCTTGCTCTTCTTGATTTAATCTAAAATTAATTAGACATAGAACCATTCTTTAAGTGAGTATTGGACATTGAACGACATATCATACATCTACTCCGATTGGTTCTACTGGGCTACTTCAAAAGGAGATCCAGGTATTTTACTTTGTAATTTACTTTCTCTAGTTTTGTTTGAGATTTGCCAGAAAAATCTCATTGTATTGGTTATCTGAGGAAAGCCAGAAAACTCAGATTGTAGGGGTTTTTGAATTGTGTAAGCCCGAGATAAAAAGACACAATTGTGAAGGTTTTTGGTGAACCTGTGAAAACCTATTTTTGAGAGTGCATGCTAATATCCCCTGTGTGAGGATATTAGGAGTGGAGTAGCATTCTGTGTGGCTGTTGGCTAACAGTTGGTGAACACACAGGCGAACCACTATATATCGTTGTATTGTGGATGTGCTTGATTTCTTTATTCATTTATTCCTTCAGTATTGTGGATTGCTTTTGTGGATGAATGTTGTAATTTTTATTTCAAGCAAGTGTGGTTGAATGGTGTAATAACTTAGGATTTATTTCTGTAAGTTATTCTTGATTATCATTTGTGATTGCTAATTTGTTCTAGAAATAAGGTTGTCCTACCATAAGCCATTGATTTTGGTGTAAGGTTGTCCTTAGAACAAGATTTAGTATCATTCTCATATTTCATGTGCTTTGAGATTGTTATTATTTCAGCATTGTTATTTATATCTTTTATTATTCCGCTGTTTTAAGTTTTATTTGGCATTGCCCTATTCACCCCCCCCCCCCTCTAGGGCATATAGCTTGGCCCTTACAGATATGTATTAGGCCCATGACGCGTGGCCCATTTGATGTATTCGAGGCCCAGATACGTGGCCCATTTGATGCATATGAAACCCATGTGTAGGGCCCACATGTTATGTATTTGAGGCCCATGTGCAGGGCTCACCTGTTATTTATATGAGGCCCATTAATGCGACCCACCGTGACATGTATTAAGCCCATATGAGTAGCCCATAATGATGTGTATTATGCCCATTTGATGCTGACCATAGTGATGTGTATTAGGCCCATGTGAACGGCCCATAGTGATGTGTATTAAGCCCGTGTAATGCGGCCCATAGTGATGTGTGTTAGGCCCATGTGATGCGGCCCATAGTGATGTATATTAGTTCCATGTGAGCGGCCCATAGCGATGTGTATTAGGCCTGTGTGATGCAGCCCACTTGATGTATGAGACCCTTGTGTGAGGCTCATTGAGATTGTATGTGGCCCACTCTGATTGTTTGTGGCCCATTATGATTGTATGTGGCCCATTGTGATTGTATGGGGCCCGTTGTGATGTAACTGTGGCCATTGATGAGGTCCGATGTGATGTATTTGTAGTCCAGTGTGATGTGTATTAGGCCCTTGTGTGAGGCCATGGGCCCACTATATGTTTGGCTCTATGTGGGCTACTCCTTGGGAGCAATATTGGTTAAATGTCCACATTGATGGGCAATGATGGTTAAATATCCACATTGTGACCTTCCCTGAGGCTAATTGTCGAGGCAAGCCGATTATCGAGGCTGTATATCGAGGGCGATTGTCGAGGCCGATTATCGATGCCAATTATGAGTATATGACAGCATAGCTTCATAATACATGCCCATACGCATCACCTACATGTTTGTTATGAGATATGGTTTATCATTGCATGTGTCATAAGGCTAAGATATTTATGGGACTTCCCGATAGGCAAAGTTACCCCACATGAGAACGGGGTATGCGCAGGTTTGATGCATAACTGAATGGTATGGCTCATACATCTCGCATTTGTGTGATATGACCACCGTATGCCCTAGTGATATCAGGGTCGTAACCTCCACAGGCATATCATAGATGGCCAGATGGACACCAAAAATGTTTAGTTCTAGCATATGGGCACTTTAGTGTCCGTAGGGTGAAAGTCCATAAAACTCCCATGGCCAGGGGATGCTCTAATGTCTAGATCGAGTGGATATACATGAGTGCCTGAGTGGCAAATACCATTAGGTAGCGTCTCTCACTATGTCATGGTCTATTGGAAGGGGGTGTTTCCTTATCTGCCCGATTCGTAGTGGACAAAATTAGGCTAAGTTTGACTAGCTCATAAATGGGTCCGTTATCGACGTGTCGGGTAGGTATTGGCTGACTACTAGCAGGCGGATAGTGAGGTCTCTTCCACTCACTTAGTTGCGCACGATGGGGTGGCAATCTGGTTTGGAGTGTACTAGACCCCGGTGATGATCCCAAAGAGTACAGTACTGATATGTGGACTTATTGAGCAAGAGTTGCATACTCATTCATTCATTCACTATCCACTCGGGCTAGTGGTGTGCAATTATTTGTTACGTGTACCTTCACAATGGCCAAGATTTCGGTCGAGGCGCGCGACTAACCTAAGATCATGAGTCTACCATATTGAGTCTACCTATCCAAATTTAGTTATGGGATTGGTTTGGATAGAAGTCCCTTGTGATGGACCTCATAGCCTGCTATACTATGTACTATTATCTCGACCTCACACTCCAACTTGGTCATTTCATTCGCATCGCATATTGCATTACATCCGCGGCAAATGGCATTTTGGGTTACTATGTTTCTACACTTATATGGCCTAGACGTACTTAGAAGGATTTGCATATTATATTGCATCCTCAGTATATGATATTTACCTCATTGTGATCTGCATTGCATATTCTAAAATTGAATGATTTATAGGCTTGCATTATTTTCGTTTACTTTGATATCGTATGACTCGTGATCTTGCTAGTATTTCTGATATTGTATGATTATGTCATTGTATTGAATACTTGGCACTTACCTTGAGCACGCACTTTCACCACCCTCTAAGCTTTCTATAAGCTTATACACGATGGATGTGTGCAGGTGGCGTTAAGTTGCAGCAGCGTTGAGCATGGAGCGTGCAGTAGTCTTCTGGAGCTTTGATTTTTGATATGTGTATTTTCCCTTTCAGTATTATATTCAAATGTTTATATTAGTGGATATGTGATGATGATGTTGCCTTTACGATTTGGGTAAACTTGTGGTTATGCTTATTACGAGTAAAATGTACATTGGAAAATCCTCCTTGTAGGATCCTAGGATCTGAATCTGGCATATAATGCTGGGAGCCGAGAATGGGGTACTACGGAGGCTGTCAACATCGAATTCGGTGATCGAGAATTTTGTAAGCCCAGTTTCTGAGTTTGGGACGTGACACCACCCATCTCTAGTCTATAACCCCTATATAGCCCTTCTTTTGCTAGCCTATGATGATTTTCTCTACCCCATGCAACTCTTCCTTAGAGAGAAATGATGGAATTCTCTTATCTGGGGGGTCTCTTTTAGAGAGACCATCATTGCTTTTCCTACAAGCTCTTTCTTCTCTCTTCTCTCCCTCATTTCTCCCTTCTCATTTCATTCTCCCAAGCTAGAGAGAGCTTGGATGTCCCACCATTCTAGCCCCTTTCTTCTCCAATCTCTCTTAATCCATCCATCCCAATCCCATCTCATCCATCAATCTTGATTCCTTAGAGCATTTGGAGCTTAGTGATCTAAGTTTTAGTGAAGATCTTTAGGTGGGTGCTCCCCTATTTCATGCAATTTCTTTTTCATAGTGTAAATCTTCTCCTTCTCTCATTTGGGAAGTGTAGGACCCACCAATCAATGGTGGAGATCCTACACAATCCCTTAGATGTGGCCAAATGGCCTACCTTATGCATGCATGTCCCATTCATGGGGTTTTTCCTTTATGGGCCCCATCATGGAGGTTTCTCCTAATTCCATAGCATGACGGGTCATCTAGACTCTTGCATCATGGTTGGCATGGCATCCCAACCATTCATCTTAAATATAGATCATGCATGATGAAGATCCATGATGTAATATGAATATGAATGAAATGTGTGGGTGTGATTGTGTTGGGGAAGGCTCAATAGTGGCGAAGCCTTCTCCCTATGGCCGGGATGTTCTTTCTCTTCCCTCTCCTTTCTTCTATTTCTGATAACGATGAGTGTGGCCCACTTGGTGGGCTTGGATTGTCCAGAAAGTTCAGTTAGGGTGGGATGCCCAAACCCACCTACTCTATGGTTTTGGGTGTCCCATTTGCTGACTTTTATTGATGCATGCAAGTGTGGTAACTTTGAGATTTGATTTTAAAATTTGTGGGGCCCACTAGGGTGGGCCATAACACCTAGTTTTTAGGGTAATTCCCTTTTTAATTAACTCATACATTTAATTTAATCCAAGTGTATGTTGTTGTCCAGAATTCTCTAGACAGTTTCTGGTTGATTTTGGACCAGATTTTGGGACTATTTGGAAGACTTTTCTTACCCATCAAATATACTTTTCTGAAAGGTGGGGATCCCATCTTGATGTCCCCAAAATTTCAGCCTCATTTGACCTTGATTGAGGTCCCAAAGGTGTGGCCCAAGTGAGGTGGACAGTCTGGATTTTTTGGACTATTCAAGCAATATGTCAGTTTGAAAATCTTTGATTATAAAATAACTTTTGCATTGGTGGGCCACTTCTGTGGACCCCACCCTATGGTATACATATGAGGGGATGTAAAAACTATTTTTCCCTAATTTTTGGAGGCCTTTAGTCTACACCATTGGACGCTTAGATCAGGGCCAACCTAAATCTGCACTAACCAGATTTTTGGGTGGGCAATTTTCTTTTAATTTAAATAAATACTTTCCTAATTCAATAAAATCTGAAAATTTACCAAGAGGTGGCCCACCCATGATAAGACCCACCCACCAAATTTTGGGGTCAACGGACCCCTGAGTGTTCTTCAGCGAGGGCTGGACCGGCCCACCAGGCTGGACGCCCAAGGCTAGGACGTCTTGCATGGGCTAGCCATCCACCATGTTTTGGCCCACCTTGATGCATGTTATATCCAATCATCCCTCCATAGTGTGGTCCACATGGGACGTGGCCCACCTCCTTGTGGGACGTCCACGTGTAGGGCCTACTTTGATGTGTTTTGAGGGTTGTCATTCAGGCCCCCTTGACCGTCCACCAAGGACGTCCAAGCCTATTTGGTTGTTGTTGGACGTCCAATCCAGCAGCATGGCCCACTTGATATATGTGTTTTATACACTCCATTCATCTGGTAGGGCCCACAGTAATGTGTGTGGGTCATCGGTAAATTATAATTTTATAAATTGATTATTTATTGCTAGACTCCAGCAGGCCCAAAAAACAGGTGGGTTGGAATTCCAGTAATAGGCCCAAACTGGCTGCCCTTAATGGCATATTTCGGGGCAGCATGGTCCACCAGATTTAAGGATTTTATATGCACATAACTTGCCATTTCCCTTATGTGCCTTTGAGCTTAATTAGTGCACACTTGAGGACCACCCCAATTGGGTTTTTATTGGATCAATGTTCATAGTTAATTGTTGGATTTCCCTAGACCCTTTTGTCCTGGAACTTTCTAGATAGGCACCCTGACGTTTGGGCCTATATTTACTACTTATTATAATGGGTTTGTGGGCCATAATATGCAAGTAGTTGGGCCCTTGGTTACCCACCAAAATAACCATTGTACTTGGGCCAAGTTGTGAGGCCAAACTCACTTAAAATAAGTATAAGGATTGCCTTTATGGTTGGATTACCAGACTTCCCATTAGGCCCACCACAATATGTGGGTTTATGACCTTTATGGTTGAGCCCAAACCTTACTTGAGGGCCCACCATATTGCCTATATGTTGGGCTTGGTGTATAGCCCACTAGGCCATGGATTGCTTTGGCCTTGAGATTTATTTCATATTTGAGTAGTGGCGAGTTACCTCTTGGGACCCAGTTGAGGTTGGATGTCCTCCTTGGTGGCCCTAAGGTAGGCTCATGAGTTGTTATGGGCAGTTTAAAGCCCACCATAGGCCCTCATTAGGACCACTTATTCTTTAGGCTTATATATTGCCCTCCTTAGCTTTGTGGGCTACCCCAAAGTATTGGGCCCCCACTAGAGGATTGTTCCTTAGATTAATTATCTAAGTACCTAGACTTGATTCCCTCCTTAGGAAGGAGGTGTATGTTCTAAGTCATCATCGTTGTATAGTGCACCCTCATGACCCATATGCATCATTGTGTGTTTGGATTTCATTTGTGCATGGTCATTAGGTTGATATGATGAGGGATGGAGTTCCCCTCTTACGCACATTGAGTGTTTAGAGCTAGTGCATGATTGGTATGTGTGACTCATGCATCTGGCATCGCATCTCATAGATATGATCGCCCTTGCTTCACCAGGGCCTTGCCTCCACAGGTATATTCGTGGATGATTGTATGTGGACACCAGAAATATTCTTCTTGAGCATTAGGGTGCATAGGATGCCCTTGGGTAAAAGCCCCTAAACTTCCATAGTACCAAGGATATGCCCCAGCATCGTGACCGAGTAGAAACATGAGCGTTCGAGTGCCTTACACCGTTAAGCCGTGTCTCCCACTGTTGTGTAGTCGGTTGGGATGGGATGTGGCCTTATCCACCTGAGTGGGAGGGCATTGCTAGGCTAAGTTTGACCAGCTCGTGAATGGGGTCTGCAACCGTCGAGCCTTGCTTGTGACTGGTTTTCCACAAGTGGGTAGTGAGGTCTCTTGCGCTCGTTTGACTGTGTAGGTCTGTAAAGCGGCAGTCATCCTGTAGTGCATTAAACCCCGGTGATATTCCTTATGATAGAACTGTATTGGATATGTGGACTGGTTATGAGCATTAGCATTACTTCACATTGCATTGGTATCGGCTATATAAGCCTTATTGCATTGTATAGCCTTGGCACGGCTTCTTATATTCATGGCAACTTGGTTAGGCTTGTGGCATTGGCATCGATCATGTTTCCCTTCCGTATCTCCTATTATTCTTCTACACACCATTGTCACACACTTTCACCACCCTCTAAGCTTTCTATAAGCTTATGCATGATTGATGCATGCAAGAGATCCTAGGTCGGCGTCATAGCGGCAAAGCTTGGATAGGATCTAAGCCGAGGACCCCAGTGTTGCAGATCTTTCCTTCTTTCTTTCGTTACCTTATGTATTTCCTTTCAGCCTTGTACTTGAAAAGTTCAAATTGATAGTGGAATTTGCTATGTGTTCCATTATTATTTCTAAGATTTACTTGTAGTGATCTTGGGTATGCTCTTATTAGAACGAATATAATGATCATGAAAATCCTTTTTATAGGATCCTAGGATCGGAACCTGCCTCAGGAGCCGAGAATGGGGTACTACGGAAGTTCTTGCAGCTAGAACTGGCTACGGGTTCCTTGTGAGTCTGATCACTGAGTCTGGGGCATGACACGATATCAGGGTCGTAGCCTCTATAGGCATATCATGGATGGCCGGATAGGACACCAAAAATCTTTTTCTACATGGGGTGCTATAGATGTCCCTGGGTGAAAGTCCCTAAACCTCTGTGGTCACGAGACACTTCAACGTCTAGACCGAGTGGATACATGAGTGCCCGAGTGTCGAATACCAGTAGGCCGCGTCTCCCACTGTGTCGTGATCGGTTGGAGGGGGTGTGGCCTTATCCGCTCGAGTGAGGGGGCTATAAGCTAGGCTAAGTTTGACCAGCTCACAAATGGGTCAGCTATCGATGAGCCAGGTAGGCATTAGTATATTGCTGGCAGGCAGATAGTGAGGTCTCTTTCACTTGCTGGGCTGTGCAGCTAGGGAGGTAGCTGTCAATGTAGAGTGTACTAGACCCCGGTGATGATCTCAGAGATGTACAGTACTGATATGTGGACTTATTGAGCAGGAGTTGCATACTCAGCATTTTACTCATTCATTCACTATCCACTCGAGCTGGTGGTGCGCAACTAATTGTTGTGTACCTTTGCAATGGCCAGGATTTCAGTTGGGGCGCACGACTAACCTGAGGTCAGGGGTTTACCACATTGAGTCTGGCTATCCAAATTTAGGTATGGGACTGGTTTGGATAGAAGTCCATTGTGACCATAGCCTGTGATACTACGTACTATCATCTCAACTTCACACTCCAGCTTGGCCATTTCATTCACACCACATATTGCATTGCATCCTCAGCACATAGCATTTGGTTTACTATACTTCTATATTGTATAGCCTAAATAACGTTGATGGTATTATGGACTTGCCAGGATCTGCATATTGCATTACATCCATGGCATATGACATTTTGGGTTGCTATGTTTCGGCATTTATATGGCCCATATGAGGTTAACGATACTCATGGACTCATCAGGATTTGCATTTTGTATTGCATCCTCAGTATTTAATATTTGGCTTACTATGTCTCCACATTGCATAGCTGATCTACATTACTTCCTCAATATATGATATTGGTTTATTATGTTTTTGCATCACATGGCCTAGATAAGGTTGATGATATTTATGGACTTACTGGCATGTTTCCGTATTGCTCTGATATTGCATACTTGGCACTTACCCTGCACACATGCTTACACCACCCTCTAAGCTTTCTATAAGCTTATGCATGATAGATGTGTACAGGTGGCGTTAGGTCACAGCAGCGTTGAGCTTGGAGCATGCAACTGTCTTCTGGAACTTTGATTTTCGATATATATATTTCCTTTTCAGCTCTGTATTCAAATGTTTATATTAGTGGATATGTGATGATGATGTTGCCTTTGTGATTTGGGTAAACTTGTGGTTATGCTTCTTATGAGATAAATGTACATTGTAAAATCCTCCTTGTAGGATCCCATGATCGGAATCTGGTGTATGGGTGTTGGGAGCCAAGAATGGGGTACTACGGAGGCTGTCGGCTCCGAATTCGGTGATCGAAAATTTTGTGAGCCAGATTTCTGAGTTTGGGACATGACAGCCAGGTTAGGTATTGTATTGGCAAGGGTGTTGGCCAATCGGTGTAAACTATCCCTGATGTTAAAAATAATATACCACACTGGTTATTATAGAGTATAGCATATGTTGATTTCATTTATTCATTTTTCTGTGAATTTACATTAAAAAATCTTGTTTATTAACATCCTCATCTTTTTCTTTAGCTAAATAGGTATTGTATCTTTTAGTACATTTTATTCAGATTATATGAGGTTACTTTTGAAACCCATGTTAAGATTACTCACTAGGCTTCGCAACTTACCTTGTTGGGATTTTAAAATTTCAAGATCGGGATCTTATGAAGGAGCTTAAAGAGAATTTCCTTTATATTTAGATTTATTTTTCAGTTCTTTAACATTTTCTAAATAAATTATAATAGTATGACGATGACATGTGTTTGATGATAATCTTGAATAAATGTTTAATTATTTAATTTTTGAATGGTTATATTTTATAAACGAGAATAATTTTGTCAATATATGCGTGGATTGTGAAATGTAAACCTACAAAACATAAGTCATGCCTTCGGGTACGGAATCAGGATCAGATATACCCAGGTGCTGGATTTCAGGGTGTGATAGATTAGTATCAGAGATTAAGTTTAGAATCATTGAGGACCTATGGTTTTACATGAAAACGTAGTCACTTTGAAAACTAGGATATATCCCCTGCAAGTGTAGTTGTGATCAAAACTTAACTTGAAGTATTATCTTTTAGTGATCCACCCTTATATGACATCTAAAGCTTATTGATTGATTTAGAATATGTCTGGGGGTCGGCGTGGAGATAGAGGTAGAGGTAGAGCCAGTCTTGTGGCGGCTACACCGGGGTCCACCGAAAGTAGCCAGTCACTTGATGGGGTCTTTCATGCTTTAGGCAACATGGTGGCCATTCTTGGACAACACATTCGTCGCGATAATGAAGGAGCTGCCCTAGTTGTGCAGGATGGCATTGGGGGCTTAATAGAGAAATTTAAGAGATTGAAGTCACCTACTTTCAAGGGTTTGTCAAACCCTATGGAGGTAGAAAAGTGGAAAAAGAAAATAGAGAAGATATTCATTGTTTTAAATGTAATGAGGAGCAGAAGGTCACACTTGCGATTTTTATGTTATAGAGAGAGGCAGACAACTGGTGGGAGATAATTGCTAGAACAATTGAAGAAGATACCACATGGATGTGGGATATGTTCTGTGAGAAGTTCAATGAGAAATACTTTCCTGAGTGTGTATGGGAGCATAAAGCAAAAGGATTCATAAGCTTAAAACTACGGGAGATCATTATAGGCCAGTATGAGTCAAATTTATTGAACTATCCCGTTTTGCCCCATATATGATTTAGGATGAACTTCGCAAGGCTAAGAAGTTTGAGCGAGGTCTGAGAGGGTCATTCGTAATAAGCTGACTCCACTTAAGCTTAGATTGTATGCCGATGTAGTAGAATGATCCCTCATGATAGAACGAGACAACGAAGAATTCTGAAAAAATTGCAACTAGAAGAGAGAAGCGATGAGCAATTTTAGTGCTCCACCGAATACATCTTAAGCTCATGGCGATGCTTCCAAGAAGCAGAAGATGACGGTAACAAACACCTCAGCTCCAACTTAGCCAACGAACTGATTTACAGGTAAATGTTAAACTGCGGAATGGAGGGTCACTCCGCTCATTTTTGTAGATGACCGCCTCAACAACCACATTTCAAGCACCCCAATAAATGCCTTAAGTTGTAAGCCACAAGGAGTAATCGCTCACATCATGTTTCAGCGGTGGAAGATGTTAGATATGGTGAAGAATTTTAACGTTTAATTAAATCCACAAACATCTGTAGCTCGTCTCTTTAACCTAGTGTTAAGGGTCAAATATTACATATTATCCCCCATTTATATCTTAGTTTTATGAACATGATAATACTTAATGTTTTATTTTACTTATGTTTGTGTTGCAAGGTGAATTTAAGATCTTAGATTGAAAAGGGTACTATAAGCATGGATTTGATGCTCAAGAATCACCAAGGCAATGGATGGATCTTAGGAGACCAAGATTAAAGAATTCACATGCCAAAGATCCAAGAAAACCGAGTGAGGAATGAAGAAAATCAAAGATTTGAAGTGAATAAAAGGAATCTTGAAATCGTCCTGAAGAAACATATTCTGAAACTCTGGGTCATTTTGTGAAATTGCGCAGAGTGAAGTCTATTTTGAAAAACTGCGTAGAGTGAAGCCTATTTTAGCAAAGTACGTAAATTTGAGGCAGTTTCTAGAGTTTTCCAAATAAGTATGAAAGTTGGAGTTCCACAACTACAAATAGGATTCCCTAAGATGTTCCTAGGCATCTTTTAGGGTTTAAGAAGTGGAGCAAAAGGGTGGAGAAGCCGTCCCCAAGAGTTTTTCTTCTTCTTCCTTAGTTGTTTTCTTGCTTTCTTCTAGGGTTTTAGATCCAATCATGTCTATGGTTGGCTAAACATCTTAGCTAGGGCTAAGAGGTGAAGCTTATAGCATGATGGGATGTTTTTATTTCTTTGATTTATGTTTATGTTGAACTTCAGGAATTCTAATTTGATATTTAAGGAATACTTTCAGTTTTTAATGGTTTATTGTGACTCAAATTATAGTAGATCTACAATAGCTTTGAGTATCTTCTTTTCCTAATTTGATATTGTGAAATTAGTAAGTCTTATTATTCACCATCATCCCTTGGGCATGGTAGGGTGAAGGAATCCTTCCTAATTTTCACAATTCCCTTGATTTGAGATTATAGGATTGGTAAATCTTGTTGTTTGCCATTATCTCCTGGGCATGGTTTGGTGATGGAATCCCTGCCAATTATCATAGTTCTCCTTCATTGAGAATTAGGTCAATGGAAGTTCATATTTGGTTTTATTGATATATTTTTCCAATTGGATAGGATGAGACTCCAATTCTAATTGTGTTACTTGAATCAAGCAAGAGGGCTCCCTGATCACTACAAGTGGATCCTTGGCACCCTAGTTCCCACCTTTAAATTCTTAGTTTTAATTACTCTATTCACAATTACTCTCTTAAATACCTCAGAATTAGTTTCACATCTTCTTCTAGTTCTACTTCTAGTTAATTTCAGAAACATACAAGTTCAGTCCATGTGGATTCCACCTCAGTCTTACCAAGATTATTACTTCATCGTGACCCTGGGGTTGTGACCACCTAGCCATTCAACCTTACTTAATTAGTAAGGTTATAGAAGCTCAACAACAAGACGCATGGCTACAAGCCAAGTTAATAGAAGATGAAAAAGGTGGAAAGTCATAATGGAAAGTTGGTACCGATGGTGGATTAAGGTTCCATGGAAGATTATGTATACCAAATGTGGCTGAATTAAAGAAGGAAATTATGGACGAGGCACACCACACTAAGTTCACAATCCACCTTCGAGGTACGAAGATGTATCGCAATTTGCGTATTCGATATTGGTGGAATAATATGAAGAGGGAGATCGCTAATTTTGTGGCCAAATATCTCACGTGTCAATAGGTGAAAGCAGAGCATTAGAAGCCATCAGAAATGTTACAATCGCTACCGATTGCTGATTGTCGATTGCCGAGTGGAAGTGGCATCATATATCCGTGGATTTCATTATGAGATTGCCACGAACATGTAATAATCATGTTGCAGTTTGGGTCATCATCGACCGGTTAACTAAGTCTATACATTTTCTTCCTATACGTGCTACCTTATGTAAGCTCTATATTAAAGAAATAATTAGACTGCATGGAGTTCCTGTATCTATCATATCCGATCGGGATTCTAGGTTCACGTCTCATTTTTGGAGAAGTTTATAGAAGGCACTGGGAACCACTCTTGATTTCAGCACCACTTTCCACCATCAGACTGACGGGCAGACTGAACAAGTGAATCGGATCCTTAAGGACATGCTCCAAGCTTGCGTGCTTGATTTCAAAGGGATTTAGGATGATCATTTATCATTGATTGAGTTCGCTTATAATAATAGCTAACATACGAGTATCGGCGTGGCACCATATGAGGCTTTGTATGGGAGGCCTTGTAGAGCTCCAAATTGTTGGGCAGAAGTTGGAGAAGGTAGTTTACTTGGACCAGAGATTGTGCAAGAGGCAACAGAGAAGATTTTTATCATCGAAAATTGTTTACGCGCAGCCTAACGTTGTTAAAAGAGCTATGCCAACATTCGCAGAAGAGATCTAGAGTTTGCAGTTAGAGATCATGCCTTCTTAAAGATTTCTCCTATGAAGGGCGTCATGAGATTTGGTAAAAAGGAAAAGTTGGCTGCAAGGTATATAAGTTTGTTCAAGGTTCTAGAAAGGGGCAGTGTTGTCGCATATAGGCTCGCTTTACCGCCTCAGTTCTCCCGTATTCATGATGTTTTCCATGTATCAATGTTAAGGAAATATGAGCGGGACGTTTCTCATGTTATAGACTGACAACCACTAGAGATCCAGAAAGATGTTTTGTACATCGAACAACCAATGCGTATTCTTGATAGGAAAGACCAAGTGCTTCTATCTAGAGTTATACCCTTAGTAAAGATTCAGTGGAGTCACCATACAGAGGAAGAGGCTTCTTGGGAACGAGAGGCCGAGATCAAAGAGAAATACCCTCACATGTTCACATTATAGTATGTAAATTTCCATGATGAAATTTCTTTTAAGGAGTGTAGAATGTAATAACCCGAATTAATCTTGACCGTCCAATTTTAACCGTTGATCAGCGTACCAAACTAATCTAATATGACCATTGATCCAAATGATCAACCTATCCAATCTCGACAATTGTATGGACATATTCGAATCCAATTATCTATTGAAAAATAAATCTAACTATGCATCTGACCATTCATCCAAAGATACACTCACCTAACCGTCCATATGCTGAAATCATCGAAATACTTGTCCATCCATCTAAATTGACCACCATCTTGCTTGTCATGTGGCCACTCTACAGGTACATCCCAAAGCCCATCCCCCAATCACATATGAACTCATCTAACTGCACATTTATGCATCCATCTATCCATACTTCCATCCGTCCATATATGTATACATTGATCTGTCCATCCATCTATATCATCCATTTATGCACCATTGAATACAACACAACCATAGGTTAATTCATGCATCAAATATGTACACCCATTTCATGCATGCACACCTCTCACACATGCACATACACTTATCACACGTGTGGCATGCACACACATGTGGCACACATGAGATGCATGGTGCACCTGTAGCATGCACACACATGTGGCACACACTGCAACACACATAAGATGCATGGTGCACATGTGTGCACTAGATAATCCACATTTTAAAAAAAAATGGCAAGAGAAAAAATGATGAAAGAAAGTGCGAACAGAAGTAAGAAACGTTTTTCTTACATTCATTTCACATGTGGGGAAAAAAAGTATAAATAAGTGGACTATAAGTGTGATGTAAAACGTGAAGTGGAGTGTGCTGCGACGTGAGGTGAGGTGAGGAAGTGAGGAGAGAGAGAAGAGAGAGAGAGAGAGGAAAAAAAGGTATTGCTAGTCATTCACGTTGGAAAGAGAGGGAGAGAGAGAGAAGAGAGAAAAAGGAGGAAAGAGAAAAAAGAAGAGAGAGAGAAAAAAAATTCTTTTTATAAAAAAGTGAGTTTCTCTCTCACTTGATGTTTATGAAAACTTTATATACTTTAATTTTTTTATTTTATTTGTTAATTCATTTGTACTTATAATACAAATTTGCCATCTTAAATGTTCTTTTAATTCGATGTAATTACTTACCCTGCTTTTTAAAATGTTGTTTAAATGTATTTTAGTTGTCTTTGTTTTAAAATGCCTTAATTGAAGTTTTATAGTCTTATTGTTAATCCTATCTAAAAAATTCATTTATTTGCATTTAGACTTCGTTTTATTAAAATTTATTGAAAAATTTTGAGTTTATATATATATATATATATATATATATATATATATATATATATATATATATATATATATATATTCTTAAATCATATAAATCATGTTGCATGTTTATCTTTTTTTATTCAAGATTTAATAAATCATGTTGCGGTTTTTTTTTTTTTTTTTTTTTTTTTTTTTTTTTTTTTTTACATTGTACTTTAACCAAGATCTAATAGATTACGTTGAATATTTATTTTATTTTTTTACATAAAATTTTAATTATCTACGTACAATTTACATTGATTGAAAATTTTGTTTTTTGTTTGATAAATTATGTATATCAAGTATTATGGATTGATCGAAGAATAGCGGGCATTAAAGATTTTTAGAAATATTTGATTTATGCAATATTAAAATCATGTATCGTTAAAATAGTTATGAAACACCAGAAAATAGGTGAGGCGATCAAGTCCTTTGGGTTGAAAATCCCTAAAGCGTAAATAGGTGGGGTGATCAAGACCCTTGGGTTGAAAGTCCCAGAAACCTAACTGGTACCTTTTGGAACCTCTACCATACCCTTTGAGTGGGTGAGCATGTTAGGATTGCAAAAAGGTTCCCATTGTCAGATTCAATAGGGTAGTAGTTTGACCAGCTAACGTACAAATGGCTCCCTCACCAAGTGCCCTTTAGATGGGTGAGCATGTTACGCAAGAAGTTCCCATTGCCAGGCTAGGTATTGTATTGGCGCGGGTGTTGGCTAACTGGTATAAAGTGGCCCTAGTGTTAAAAATAATAAACCGCACTCATTATTATGGAGCATAGCGTATGTTGATTTCATTCATTCATTTTTCTTTGAATTTACATTAAAAAATCTTATTTATTAATATCCTCATCTTTTGTTTTACCTAAATAGGTATTGTATCTTTTAATACATTTTATTCAAATTATATAAGGTTACTTTTGAAACCCATGTTAAGATTACTCACTAGGCTTCACAGCTTACCTTGTTGGGATTTTAAAATTTCAGGATCGAGATCTCATGGAGGAGCTTAAAGAGAACTTCCTTTTTATTCAGATTTATTTTTCAGTTCTTTAACATTTTCTAAATAAATTGTAATAGTATGATAATGACGTATTTGATGATAATCTTAAATAGTCAGAACATAAATATTTTATTCTTCTTTAAATAAATGTTTGGTTATTTAATTTTTGAATGGTTATATTTTATGAATGAGAATCATTTTGTCAATATATGTGTGGATTATGAAATGTAAACATACAAAACATAAGTCATGCCTTCAAGTACAGAATCGGAGTCAGATATACCCAGGTGCTAGATTTCGAGGCGTGGCAATAAGTTCCATTGTTATTCTAGAATATAAATGTTTCAATCTCTGAAACATGTTTTTGACGGAAAAATTATGTCAATGAATAAAAACTCAATAGTCCATCATAATTGTATTTTGACAGGAGTTGTTGGTTCACCATAATCTGGATGTAATGCATGTTCTAAGAATATTGGTGACCATCTTCTGTCAATAATTCTAGAAGTCAAAGATAAAACTAAGGATGGTACAAGTGCATGTGAAGATTTAAAAAGAACGAACATAATGAAAGAATTCTAGCTGTAAGAAGCTGATTGTAGAACTATTAAACCAAATGCACCATTTACTCTAAGTTGCAAGAAGAAAGAATTGTTCTGTCAAACATTGCACGACTTAGAGGTTCCAACATGCTATAGTTCTAGATTTAAACTTCTTATGAACTTATAAAATTTCAAGATAAATGGAGTAAATTCACATGATTATCATGTCATTATGTGTCAATTACTACCTATATTGCTACAACATGATTTCTCAAAGCATAAGACACTGTGAACTACTATTCAGCACATCTGCTACCTTTTCAATGTCATGTAGTCGAAGATGATAAGTGTAGATAATATCCTTGCCGTCAAATAGCGTCTTGTTGTGGCAATATGTTCTGGAGAAGTTTGTTCCTCCATTCTTTATTATTAGCGTTCACCTCATGGTGCATCTAACTTACAAAGCATTAACTTGCGGTCCAGTAAGATTTCGATGGATATGTCATTTTGAATGGTAAATATCTAACATCGATGTGATTCATTTAGACTTCATCATCATCATATATTGATAATATATTATTAATTGGATGCTTTCAATCATGTTAATGAAACATTATAAAGGAAACAAAGAATACAACACATCTTGAAGGGTGTATTGTTAAATGTCAAACATTGCATATTTCCCCCTATTTATATCTTGGTTTTATGAACATGATAACGCTTAATAGGTATATTTTATCCATGTTTGTCTTACGAGATAAATCTGAGAGCTTGGAATGAAAAGAGTGTTAAAAGCATGGAATTGAAGCTTGAAGATCACCAAAGAAAGGGATGGAACTTAGGAGACCACATTGAAGATCTCAAGTCCCCAAGATTCAAGGAAATCAAGTGACGAAGGAATAAAGTTGACAGATGAAAGTGTAGAAATCCAGAAATCTAAAGCTTCACCGTCGATAACATCGAACACCCTTCAGTGGCATTGAAGGAAGTGTTTAATGGCATTGAGACCTGATCAATTGCATCAGAACTTACATAAAAATCAAGTTTGGTTGCAGGACTAATTGGGTGCATTTCTCGATGGCATCGACCACATGTTTGATTCATCGAAACTCAGTTCGATATCATCGAAGACTGTCCGATGGGATTGAGATTTTTGAAGAATATTGGAGCAACTCGTTGGAACATTATGGACACTTTTCCAAATGGCTCGAAGACATGTTCGATAGCATCAAAGATTTATTCAATGGCATTGAAGGGACGCTTGATGACATTAACAACTTACGCAATGCAAAAGGGCGTGACTTTTAAATCCTATTCAAACTAGAATTCTTCCTTCGATGGCATCGAAATCTGTTTGATGTCATCGAAAGCGTTACGTAAAGTACATAAATTTGAGGCAGTTTCTTAAGTCATCCAAACAAAACCTATATATTTGGGTTATTCAAGGAGTTCTAAATTGGAATTAGGGTTTAAGGAGCAGGGCAAAAAGGGTGGAGCAGCCTCCCAAGAGTTTTTCTTCTTCTTTAATTTATTTTTAATGTTTTGTTTAACGGTTTTAGTCTTAATCATGTTTATGGTTAACTAAACCTCTTAACTAGGGCTAAGAGGTGAAGCTTGCAGTTTGTTGGGATGTTTATCTTACTTTGATTAATGTTTATGGTGAACTTCATTGATTTCTAGTTTGAATTAAGGAATATTTTTAGTTTTCTATGATTTATTGTGACTTAAATTACAATAGATATTGTAATGGCTTTGAATATCTTCTTATCTATTTTGATATTGTTGAGATTAGTAAAACTAGTGATTCATAATCGTCTCCTAGGCATGGTGGATGGTTGAATTCCCTTCCAATCATCACAACAGTGCTTCATGTGTGAACTATTTCAATGAAAAGTTTAAATTGTGCTTCAACTGTTTTATCTTCCAATTGGATAGGATGAGACTCTGATTCCAATTGTGTTTTGTTGAGTCAAGTAAGGTAGCATCTTAATAGCTACAAGTGGATCCATGATGCTTTAGTTCCCTCTTTAATTGATAATTCATTCACAGTTATTCTCAACTCTTCCAGATTTTAGTTTTAGTTCCAATTCTAGTTATAGTTCTACTTACTTTCAGAATACATATAAGTATAGTCTTTGTGGATTCAACCTCGATCTCACCAAGTTGTTACTACATCACAACCCTGCACTTATGGTTGTGAACAAGTTTTTTGCATTATTTCCGGGGACTTCGGCTTCTTTTTCTAGATTAATTAGTATTGGAATTAGTTTAGGATTAAGATTAAGTTTTTGTTAGGATTTTCTGAATTTATTTTAGAGAACTAACTTTGTTTTCTATTTTGTAGGATCCTAACATAGAAACTCCAATCCGATAACTTCTCTCCAACTCTCTCTTATTTTTTCCTTGATGTAGTTTTTAGTTTTCTTTTTCTTAGGTTTTAGTCATTTAGAATTTGAGGGTTGCGAGTGTTTCATACCCAAGTGGGTTCATGATAACAATCTCCGTCTATAGCATCCTGATTTCAAGTAGCCAATTATACGCACACCTAGACATATATATCTACCTTGTGAGGAATACATTAAAAACTTAAGCATAATGAATCGGTGAAAATGATAGAAGAAATTAAATTTTGGGGATGAAATTTTGTTTAAGGGGGTTAGATTGTAACACCCCAAACTTTTCAATACTCGAGTATTGAAGTTCTCGAGTGTTACCATGAAATCTAACTTAGTATATACACGTGTACGATACCCATTTAACTATCCTAACCTTATGCCTATTCTCGAACATAAATCTAACCATTGGGAATGGCCTTTATCCATGAATCAAGCCATTCGATCATTGATTATAAGACAGGACCATCACATATCTAAGTATCCTCACCTGTTCATCATAACCAACTGCTCAGTCAAATATGCACTGCTAGATAGAGACATCTAACCATCCACTTTGATTTTGGACCACCCGATCGTAGTAAACTAGCTACTTGATCTCTACATCCGCTCGTACACATATCAAGTTAAGATTTTGATCTATTCATTATGTTCATCACCTATTGTAACGTCTCCAAAAAATCCGTACAAAGACCTGAGTACCACCTCAGGTAGAAATCACTAAGGATTGAATTCTGTAGAAATTAGGCGAAAATTAATTAAGTGCTAAACTAAATAAATCAGAGAATTAACTCGAACCACTTTCTATATGAACTACAAGACCCAAAACCATTAGAATCGCTAACACAACATTACCTAGAAACCTAGGATCGGTCTCAAAATTCAGTTGCTCTTGGGAGCACATTGAAACTCCGTATCGGACCTGGACCGCGCGTCGAAAGTCCGATGACTAAGAAACTATAAGGTTATGACCACCTTATTGGGCTTGACAACCATCACAGAAATTGAGTCCAAATAGTATCCAGAAACGCACAACTTGAGCCCGTAGGGAAGTGTGTGAGAAACGCGAATATCTTTAGAAAATGAACTCAAACTTAAGTGATTTGGGCTGTTCACTTGCAGGCCAAATTTAAGGTTTCAGACCATCAAATTCTGACCCAACTACACCCTTGGATTAGGAAAAATTTTCTACACATGTTAGTGTACTTGTGGCCCTGATTGAGTGACGATAGCCATTAAACTAAAACTGGTCCTCCATGGTCGATCCACAAATTTGATTGGGCAAAAATCTTGACCTGACATAGATCCATTGTTAGGAAACTTTCTTCAGACCGTATGCAGGTAAAGGACCTTCAGATGAGCTCCATTAGTCCGAAATAGATGCCTTTTAGCTATATCCTAAGATACGGTGGCCCTGGGGCCATTGACATCACTTCTGGGCCTATATAATGCCCTAAACGCACCCCTCTCTCATTCCATATGAATTCTCTAACCCTGGGAGAGAGAAGAGAGAAAAGAGATAGAAAGAGTGAGGAGAAGAGAGAAAGAGAGAGAGAGAGAGAGAGAGAGAGAGAGGGAGATCGTTGTTGGGATTCACTCCCTTGACTACATGTAATGAATCACCTCCCCATCATCACTACACCGGCGATTCTAGATATAATTTGGTAAGAAATTTAACTCTAATCTCATTTTAGGAATCTGAATAGAGGAATCGATGAAATAGCTAACCTATTTTATGATTTAGGTAGTCATTTTGCTGTAAACGGAGACATAGTGTACAAACTGAGTTCGTAACGAGCAAACTGACGAAAGGTGCGGACTATAAACGTTTAGGTTATGGTTTTCAAGACTTTCAATGTCGGCAATGATTTATGTTTGACTTGATTGCTGCCATATGATCTTAGTTATGACATATTCGATAAAGTATACTTACGTATGAGCTATGTGAACATATAATGTATTCCATATGTTTGTTGAAATGATTGAATGAATATGGAATTATGATTTTTCCTTGCCATGATTATTAATTGAGAATACATGATTGTTGTATGTATGACAACTTGTGAAAGGCTTTACCATAATATATGTTATAACTAATTTATTATATGTATGTTGATATGTGTAGTCTAAGTGTTTGATAAAATGTCTGAATGAGAAGTTGCTTGTTGAAATGTATTTAATAAGGGCGTTGAGATAGGATTCTCAATTAGTGTATCTATAGTTATAGTTTCCTTCATGTAACCTATCTCGCTACTACGTGATTTATGAATGAAATACCTATATATGATAACATGTGCACTATGTGTTTGTTAAAATGCTCAAATGAGATTTACATTTGAATTGGTTATCACATACTATTTTGACTATCATATATGAATGCCTATTGTATTTGAGTATGATTGGGACTAATACGTAGTCCAAGCAATCGGTAACGGTCTACGATCAATGGCCGAACTAGTTTCACCACAATGGATACGTTTGATGAATCCGAGTCATACGGTGATTGTTAGGCCATGAGGAGTGCGTATGCGCTCCATGTCGATTAATTTAATGTGTGCTCATACCAGTGGAGCTTGTCAAGTAACTCGATTGGCCAAATGTATGTTTACCATGTATGGACGCTACTGCTTAAATCTAAGATACCACTGTAACATCCTAAAAAAATCCGTACTGAGACCCGAGTATCAACTCAAGAAGAAATCATCGAGGATCGAATTCTGTAGAAATTAGGTGAAAATTAATTAAGTACTAAAGTAAATAAATTGGAGAATTAGCTCAAACCACTTTCTATATGAACTGTAAGACCCAAAACCATTAGAATCGCTAACCCAACATTACAAAGAAACCTACGATCAGTCTTAAAACCCAGTTGCTCTCGGGAGCACATTGAAACTCCGTATCGGACCTGGACTGCGTGTCAAATTTTTGATTCCTGCGAAACTATACTGTTATGACCGCCTTACTAGGCTTGACAACCATCTCAGAAATCAAGTCCAAACAGCACCCAGAAACGCACAACTAGAGCCCGGAGTGAAGTGTGTGAGAAACGCAAATATCTTTAGAAAATGGACTCAAACTTAAGTGAATTGGGCCGTTGGCTTGCAGGTCAAATTTAAGGTTTCAGACCATCAGATTTTGACCCAATTACATCATTAGATCAGGAAAATTTCCCTACACAGTTCAGTGTACTTGTGGCCCTGATCGAGAGACGATGACTGTTGAATTGAAACAGGTCCACCATGATCGATCCACAAATCTGATCGGACTAAAATCTTAACTTGGCTTAGATCCATTGTCTGGGAACTTTTCCCTAACCGTGTGCAGGTAATGGACCTCCAGATGAGCTCCGTTAGCCCGAAACAGATGCCTTTTGGCTATAACCTAAGTATATCATGGCCCTCGGGCCATTTGCATCAGTTCTGGGCCTATATAAGGACCTTAAACCCACTCCTCTCTCTTTCATACGAATTGCTCCAAACCCTAGGAGAGAGAAGAGAGAAAAGAGGGGAAAAGAGTGATGAGAGAAGAGAAAGAGTAGGAGATCATTGTTGGGATTCTCTCCCACAACTCCATGCCTCGACTCACCCTTCCACATCGCTTCACGATCGTCACCAACTTCGAACTGGGTAAGAAATCCTAACCCTAATCTCATTCTTAAAATCTAAATAGAGGAATCAGTGAAATAGTTAACCTATTTCATGATTTAGGTAGCCATCTTACCATAAACGGAGACGTTGTGTACTAACCAAGTTTGTAATGAGAATTTCGATGAAAGGTGCAGACTATAAACGTTTAGGTTATGGTTTTCAAGGCTTTTAATGTCAGTTAATGATTTATATTTGACTTGATTCCTACCCCATGATCTTAGTTACGATGTATTCGATAAATTATACATGTGTGTGAACTATGTGATATATAATGCATTCCATGTGTTTGTTGAAATGTTTAGATGATGCTCGAATTATGATTTGTGCTTGCTATGACTATTAACCTAGAATACATGTTTGTTGTATGTGTGACAATTTCCTTGTGAAAGGATTTGTCATAATATATGCCGTAACTAATTTAGTCTATGTATAAAGTACTTTGTAGCCTACGTGTTTGGTAAAATGTCTGCATGAAAAAATTACTTGACGAATGGTATTTATTATGGGTATTGAGATAGGATTCTCAACTACCTTACTTATATCAATAGTTTCCTTCATGTAATCTATATTGCTACTATGTGATTTATGTAGAAAATGCATATGTATGATAACATGCTCTATGTGTTTGATAAAATGCTCAAATGAACTATGGTATTTGGAATGTTGTTAAATGCTTATATGATTGTCACATGTATCCACATGATACATTTGAGTATGATTGGGACTACTACGTAGTCCAGGCAATCGGTAACCATTTCCGATTGAGTGGACGAATTAGTCTCGTCACGTTTGATGCATTCGGTGAATCCAAGTTGTATGATGATTGTCAATAATGGTACCATGTCGATTAATTCAGGGTACGCTCGTACCAGTCGAACTTGTCTAATAAATCGATTGGCCTATTGTGTGTTTACCATGTATGGATGCTACTGCTTGAATATAAGGTACCGCTTACCAGTGTAAAGTCCATTTTAACCATGGTACCAATCCACTAAGACTCATGAGCCGGACATGGTGGTATGGGACACCGTGGTCGAGCTGTCGGCCTACGTTGGGGTGACGAGCCGCCCTGTAGTGACCAGTGAGTAATCCAAACTCGTAAGTCGAATACGGTAGTATGGGACACTGTATTCAAGCAGTCGGCCTACACCGGCGCAGCCTGGCTGTGGTCCTCAGTCGGGTTGGTGACGAGACTTTGAAAATAGACTGCCAGTTGATAGGGCGTTAGTGGAGTGACCTCGAGCATAAAATACGCATACGATTAGGTGACGAGCCTCTCGTAGTGAGCTCGAGTATGAATTAAGCCTACACTGAGGTGACGAGCCTCCATAGTGACATAGTATAAACTCACAAACTTACCTATCGTATGTGAATAACTAGGATTGACAACCCTAGATAGATCATTATTTGGGTAAGTGATATAAAGGGAGGTACCTTAGCTTCCCGAACCTACTGTATGAATAGGTCTAATTAAGTACTTGGCTATCACGTGCATTTGCCTTTGGCGTAGGAGTTGAGCACAGCAGTAGTATTGCATGCGTGACCATGAGATGATGTCGCAGAGGGAGTGCAGGCGAGGGCATGCATCATTACTGCATATCATCCCTGCATTAATAAGAGTAGTTAGGAATTGCTTGTTATACTCTTTATCATTACTGCTTGATTGAATTGATAACATGTTAACCTTTATTTTTTAGTTTCACTAAATTAGCTACTCATTCTCACCTGGGATAGTGTTTTAAACACCAACCAGACTGTTGTAGATGCAGGTGGCGATGGTGTCTACACTGCTGATTTGGATTTCGTAGATAAGGAGGAGGAATTCTCCTATGTTCAACTATCAAGCGGGTCTATGTAGACCATGTACTGATCAACTAGATTATAGGGACTATAAGGATTAGTTGGACATTTACATTCTAGTATTTTGTAAATTTTGGATTAATACATGTGTATATATTCAACCTGGTAACATATTCGTACTCTAGGGATTGAAAAACACTTATATACTTTATATACCTATCTTAGTCTTCCGCCTGCTTAACTTAATTATCTCTGGAGTATAATATGCTGATTTAGTATAATCCTACTCATGTTTAATGCACTAATATGGACAACAATTAAACAACATTATCTTTGTTGCATAAGTGATGCATCGGAACTCGGGAGTTGAGCTTTGTTCGATTTTCAGGGCATTACAAGTTGGTATCAGAGCATGATTTGGATTAAACTGGACCTAGGTTATGGTAAGATGATGCACACTGATGTACTTTAACTTATAAGGGAGCATTAAAATGTAGAAATGATCATAGGATCTTAAGTTTCGCCTGATGGTGATCATATGACCGTTGAAGTGAAACTGACCATAGAAACGGGACCTGTAGGCATCTGTGATCATGCGAGGTGAACCCAATTCTTTTCCAAACCATGAATCGATGAGTTTAGACAGTGATTCACCATATTCCACCTTCAAATATCACTAAAAGCATGAATATATGCGAGATGGAACCCAAAACCGCACCCAATGGACTTAAGGGCCCAAACCGAAGTGGTCCCCACACACATACGACACCCCGAGGGGGATACCCTCGCCCCTAGGTCGATGTCATCACCCTTAGTCTAGTGGACCGCAATGACATTGTGCCACCCGTGAGGCCTCGTGGTCCGGTTCGTCTGGGCCTGTCGGGCCACACGGGCTGGCCAGTGTGTGCACTTGTGGGGGCCCCTATACCCCCTCCCCCCCCCCCATTTGCTTCCTTTCCTCCTCTTACACCCCTCCAAGCTTTCCAATCTCCCAAAAATCCCATTTTTCTCTCTCAAATCCTCCCTCCATTCTCATATCTTCTTCTTCTTAGTCACTACATACCCACCCTCTATCATACTCCTCAAACTCATCTCTTACAACTCCCCATTTTCTTTATCTCCTACCTATTTGAGCACAAAGTCTATAACTTTTGTATCTCATAGCTCATAAATCTCACAATCCACCCCATTCCCAAGCTCTTCTTACTCTCATGGCCCTTTTTGAGCTTATGACTGCAATTTTCTCTCTCCACACTTCTTTCCCTCATGGGAAAGAAGAGGGCTTCCACAATGAAGCTAGGCCTAGCCGCCCAACCCGTCCAAGGAAAAAATTAGGCATTGAAGCAAGTACAAGCGCCGCAAGAGAGTTGAGAATGAAGCGGGAGCTTAATCCCCAGCTTCTTCTTAAAAGAGCTCTACTGGCGGATATAGCACATGGAAGGTTTCAAGGCCGTAGGGTTCTCTTTGAAGGACACGTGGATGAGAAGCTATTTGGGCTTTTTCCGGTGATGGATCTCCTGTTGGACGCTGGGTGGGGTCCCATGTTTGAGGGTAAGTCTTGTGCGAATGAGAGCACTGTCAGAGCCTTCTACGCCCATATACGAGAGCCACTACTAGAGCCTCTGCAGTTCTCTATCCCCGTGGGAAGACGGGAAGCCATCGTCAATGTGGACTTGATATCCGAAATCATGGGGATGTCGCGTGGAGAGGTTCATTCTAGCGAGAAGAGTCTCAGGAGTATACGTGAAAGAGATTGACGTACGCGATTTCTTTGTTCACACACAATGTGTATCCCAGGTGGAGCAATCGCAGTGAATGCACGCATCTGATGGTAGACTTCCTATACTGAGCTGGGCAAGGAGACAAGCTGTGTCTACCTACTTATGTCCTGCTTCAAATAGTTTAGACTGCACGCTCTCCTAGGACAGATATTTCACTCTCATTCGGCCGACTTATATGCATGCTCACTCGTGAACTCAGTTACAGACTTGGCTCAGAAAGGCTTGCGCCGATCCATTTCATCAATGACACTACTCTCAACAACATGAACATTGGGCAATGATAATGTCAAGCCCGACTCAATGAGAGTGAGGATGAGACAGAAAGTAAAGAGGAAGAAAGAAATGAAGAAGGAAACGAGGAAGAGGAAGAGCAGGAGAGGAAGAAGAGGAGGCCCAAGACTCAGATGGGGGTTCTCCTCCTACTACACATGAGCGTCATCCTGATCGGGCTATTATAGAAGCCCATTTGGCTCAGATTGAGGAGGACCAAGTTACCCTGCGACATGAGGTCAAAGAGACCAGGGCCAAACTCAAGGAGAATAGGGCCTATATGAAGCAAAGGTTTAAGAAGGTGTCTCGCACCTTGAAGGCTCTCCTGTGCTGCCTGTAGGACAAGGGTGCCCCTCCTCCATCACCAAAGTCGGACGACTAGTCATGTGTTATAGTCGTCTTTGGGTTTTTCTTTATTTTTTTGCTTTCTATGTTATAACCTTGATAGGCTTAGTAGTATGGTAGAGTTGTTAGTGTGTTTAGTGTTTAAAGCTTTATTTAGATTAGCTCACATGCATCTTTTGTCATGATCCATATAAGACTATATCTCATGTATTATGACGATTTTGGTTAAATGAAATGCATGAAGCTCATTTTGTTAGGGAATGTGTAGGATGCTTGACAAATTGAGTGTTGTTATGCTAAATCTTACACGTGTTACACCCTATGTTGTCTATAGGGAATGCCTCTGAAAGTTACTCGGAATACAACACGTCTTGCACTTGGCAGATCATTTGACGAGGCACCTCCCCTGAGCGATAGCCTCACGAACCCCAGCTTGGGCCCTGACAGTGAGACTATGCCGGATTCACAGCCGACCACTGGCCCCACCAATGAGCCAACACCTAGTGCACCACCGGTTTTGGAATAGAACCGTGCGTCCTCGTTGACGCCACACATGCCTCAGGCGAGCCCTCCTCCTGATAGGTTGGAGCAGATAATGCTCTTAATGCAGCAGCAATAGTAAATTTGGACCATGATTGTAGGGCCCCTTGCTCAAAATATGAATATGGTCCCACCTGCATCAACTGTGCAACTGCTAGAAATATGAATACCAGCCGCTACTTGAGGGATTTCAGCGCTTCCGACCTCCCACGTTTGCGAGTACTCATAGACCCAAGGAGGCCGAATATTGGCTTGACTATGTCTCAAAGATGCTGAAGCCGCTGCACTACACTAAGGCAGAGCAGGTTGAGTTAGTCACGTATATGTTTGAGAAAGAGGCTAGTTTACGGTGGGACAACATCCTTTAGACCGTTCCCGAGGGTTATGTGTGGACATGGGATGCTTTTGAGACCTGCTTCCACAGAAAATATTTCCCCCTCACTTACCGTAACAAGAAGGAAGGTGAATTTCTTCACCTCCGTCAGGGAGGAATGATTGTGGCCGAGTATGAGAATAGGTTCACGGAGCTGGCCAGACATGCTCCTTTGATCCTAGCAGACGAGCTGATGGAAATGCAGTGTTTTTGAAATGGGTTGCGGCCCGATATTCGCACTAAGATGTGTTGTGCTTGCATTCCCAATTACGTTGAGCTAGTCAACATGTCTCTACGAACTGAACAAGATGGAGACAAAGTTTTTCAGACACGCATACCAAAGGGCCCGAAGCCTCAGACCGAGTTACAACACCGGCCAGTCTTAGGTAAGAGGCCACATGTAGACTCGCCTCCTAGGCTCATGACTCTGTCGACCTAGTAGAGACGAACGGGCTGTTGGTGTACATATTGTAACAAAGGGAGACACACTGACCCCTTTTATTTGACCAAGATGAAATACGACAGTTTCATGCCACCTTAGAAGATCGACGATCGGTCACCCCATGATATAGTGATCCACCTCAACGATCTGCACCACCAATGCAGCCATTTTATCGACCACTTGTACCCCAAAATAGGCCACCTCAACGACCTATGGCAGCGCAACTAAATCATACTCAACAAGCCTGTGTGCATGCACTTGCAGCTAAAACACCTGAGTCAACAACTGCAGTGCCTTTGGCGTTTGAGGTCACTGCCCACATTCAAGGTATACTTTTATTTCTATCGATAGACATTGGGTCTATTAAATTAATTCATATAAAAGAATAGGCCTAACAATGGATTACTATAAAAATTATAAAAATGATATGGTAACTAGAGGTGACAAATATGTTAGAAATAAAGAAGGGTTGAAACAAAAAAAAATAATAATAAAAATTTTTGCAACTTCGAGTTGCCAATAAACTGGTCATATCTTTCCATATTAAAGTTTAGTATTTGATGTCTATTTAGGAATTATTTATAATCATACTAGGAATTATCCTGTGATTAAATTTAATTATATATATATATATTAGTTGCTTTTGTGTATTTAAATTAGGACCCTTGAGTAGGATTGAGTTTCATAGTTTAATACTCTGTAAGCTCATGTTAAAGGTGAATTATAGTAAAATATTATAAGTTTCTTATCCCCTTGTAAATTCAAGGTTCATACCGCGTCAAGGAGATGTCCCTCTTCTTTCCTTCCCCGCAGACTTATGTTGCTAACATTCCAAACTTCTGAAATATTTTAGAACTCTCAAGTCTTCCTTCCCTCCTGAAGTTAATGAAACTGAAGTGAAATCTGCCCATAACCCCCTAGCCATATGATCGAGATGGCGACATACAAATATAATTTTAGGAGATTGAAAACCCTTCTATTATAGACTTTTGACTATGAGCACCATGGAAGAACTTATTATCCACCAAGTTAAACATAGGTTAAACAAGAACTCTCGTTGAACAAGACCCGAAGGACAACCTTATAAACTTAAGGCTTGAATCTCCTAATGGATTATAATACTTCTTAAATACTTAAGATGATTAGATTTTGGAATTTCAAAGTCATATCCCTACGAGGCAATCGCGGCTTAACTCAATTCTCAATCCTGGGTGATTACCAAAGGACCCACTGCTTTGACCGGGTAGAAGACCGGGATCCATCAGGATTAGGAAGTGATACAATGAGTCGTCTGCCCTAGTCAGGCGGGCAATCGAGGTATCGGATTTGAGTCTACCACAACTGTCTTTCCATATTAGCCCAATGATAAAGAGTAGATTATACCACCCTTAAGTGAACTTTATCATCAAGCAGTTAGCACGATAATAATGATTTGGACATTTTTTTTAAACCTCAGAGGTAGAAACTTTTAAGGGGGTAGACCAGTATGAGCTAGGCTAGTGTAGTTATTATATACCCTAACACGTATATAAACCTGAAACCAACAGAACTAAGCAAATGAAATAATAAAACCTTTACTTATTACCCTTAGGCAATTTCGGGGAAGAAATTTTTCTTTAAGGGGGGGTAGATTGTAACGTCTCAGAAAAATCCGTACTGAGACCCGAGTATCACCTCAGGCAGAAATCACTATGGATCGAATTCTGTAGAAATTAGGCGAAAATTAATTAAGTACTAAACTAAAGAAATCAGAGAATTAGCTCGAACCACTTTCTATACGAACTGTAAGACCCAAAACCATTAGAATCGCTAACCCAACATTACCTATAAACTTAAGATCAGTCTCAAAACCCAGTTACTCTTGGGAGCACATTGAAACTTCGTATCGGACCTGGACCACGCGTCGAAAATCTGATTCCCATGAAACTATGTGGTTATGACTGCCTTACTGGGCTTGACAACCATCTCAGAAATTAAGTCCAAACAGTATCCAAAAATGCACAACTTAAGCCCGGAGCAAAGTGTGTGAGAAACGCGAATATCTTTAGAAAATAAACTCAAACTTAAGTGAATTGGGCCATTTGCTTGCATGCCGAATTTAAGGTTTCAGACGGTCAGATTTTGACCCAACTACAACCATGGATCAGGAAAATTTCCCTACATAGGTCAGTATACTTGTGGCCCTGATCGAGAGACGATGATCGATGAACTGAAATAGGTCTGCCACTGTCGATCCACAAATTCGATCAGACCAAAATCTTAACCTGGCTTAAATCCATTATCGGGGTACTTGCCCCTAACTGTGTACAGGTAATGGACCTCCAGATGAGCTCTATTGGCCCAAAATAGATGCCTTTTGGCTATAACCTAAGTATACCATGGCCCTGGGGCCATTTGCATCAGTTTTGGGCCCATATAAGGACCTTAAACCCACCCCTCTCTTTCATATGAATTGCTCCAAACCCTAAGAGAGAGAAGAGAGAAAAAAGGGGAAAAGAGTGAGGAGAGAAGAGAAAGAGTGGGAGATCATTGTTGAGATTCTCTCTCACAGCTCCACTCCTCGATTCACCCTTCAGCATCGCTTCACGATCGTCTCCAACTTTGAATTGGGTAAGAAATCCTAACCCTAATCTCATTCTTGAAATCCAAATAGAGGAATTAGTGAAATAGCTAACCTATTTCATGATTTAGGTGCTATCTTGCCATAAATGGAGACGTTGTGTACGAACCGAGTTCATAACGAGTATTCCGACGAAAGGTGTGGACTATAAATGTTTAGGTTATGGTTTTCAAGGCTTTCAATGTCAGCTAATGATTTATGTCTAACTTGATTACTGCTATATGATCTTAGTTACGATGTATTCGATAAATTATACATGTGTGTGAACTATGTGAATATATAATGCATTCCATGTGTTTGTTGAAATGTTTGAATGATGTTGGAATTATGATTTGTGCTTGCTACGACTATTAACCTAAAATACATGTTTGTTGTATGTGTGACAATCTCCTTGTGAAAGGATTTGTCATAATATATGTCGTAACTAATTTAGTTTATTTATAAAGTAATTTGTAGCCTACGTGTTTGATAAAATGTCCGAATGAAAAAATTGCTTGACGAATGGTATTTATTAATGTTATTGAGATTGAATTCTCAACTACCTTACTTATATCTATAGTTTCCTTCATGTAATCTATATTGCTACTTTGTGATTTATGTAGAAAATGCATATGTATGATAACATCCTCTATGTGTTTGATAAAATGCTGAAATGAACTATGGTATTTGGAATATTTATTAAATGCTTATATGATTATCACATGTATCCACATGCTGCATTTGAGTATGATAGGGACTACTACGTAGTCCAGGCAATCGGTAATCATTCCCGATTGAGTGGCCGAATCAGTCTCGCCACATTTGATGCATTCAGTGAATCCAAGTTGTACGATTATTGTCGATAGTGGTACCATGTCGATTAATTCAGGGTATGCTCGTATCAATCAAACTTGTCTAATAAACCAATTGGCCTATTGTGTATTTATCATGTATGGATGCTACTGCTTAAATCTAAGGTACTGCTTACCAATGTAAAGCTCGTTTCAACCATGGTACCGATCTGCTAAGACTCATGAGCAGGGCATGGTGGTATGGGATACCGTGGTTGAGCTGTCGGCCTACGCTGGGGTGACGAGCCTCCCTTAGTGACCAGTGAGTAACCCAAACTCGTGAGCTGAATACGGTGGTATGGGACACTTTATACGAGCTGTCGGCCTACACCGGCGCAGCCTGGCTATAGTCCCTAGTCGGGTTGGTGACGAGCCTTTAAAAATATACTGTCAGTTAGTAGGGCATTAGTGGAGTGACCTCGAGCATAAAATAGGCCTACGATCAGGTGATGAGCCTCTCGTAGTAACCTCGAGTATGAATTAAGCCTACGCTGAGGTGACAAGCCTCCCATAGCGACTTATAGTGTAAACTTGCAAACTTGCCTATCGTATGCGAGTAACTAGTATTGACGACCCGAGATGGATCATTGTTTAGGTAAGTGATATAAAGGGAGGTACCTTAACTTCCCGAACCTGCTATATAAATAAGTCTAATTAAGTACCTGGCTATCACGATCATGCACCGCATTGCATGTGCCTTTAGTGTAGGAGTTGAGTACAACAGGAGTGTTGCATACGCGACCGTGAGATGATGTCGTAGAGGGAGTGTAGGTGAGGGCATGCATCATTACTGCATATCATTCCTGCATTAATAAGAGTAGTTAGGATTTGCTTGTTGTACTGTTTTATCATTACCGCTTGATTGAATTGATAACATGTTAACCTTTGCTTTATAATTCCACTGAATTAGCTACTCATTCCCACCTGGGGTGGTGTTTTGAACACCAACCAGACTCTGTTATAGATGTAGGTGGCAACGGTGTCTACGCTGCTGATTTGGATTTCGTAGACGAATAGGAGGAATTCTCCTATGTTCAGCTATCAGGCAGGTCTATATAGACCATGTACTGATCGGTGGGATTACAGAGACTATAAGAATTAGTTGGATATTTATATTCTCGTATTTTGTAAATTTTGGATCAATACATGTGTATATATTAAGCCTGGTAACATACTCGTACTCTGGGGATTAAGAAACACTTATATACAATATATACCTATCTTAGTCTTTCGCCTGCTTAACTTAATTATCTCTAGAGTATGATATGATGATTTAGTATAATCTCACTCATGTTTAATGCACTAATATGGACAATAATTAAACATCATTACTTTATTGCATAAGTGATGAGTTGGAACTCGGGAGTTGAGCTTTGCTCGACCCCTGATTTTTAGGGCGTTACAACCACTTACCAATGCAAACTCGTTTAACCTTGGTACCATGATCTGCTAAAACTCATGAGCCGGGCATGGTGGTATGAGACACCGTGGTCGAGCTGTCAGCCTACGCTGGGGTGACAAGCCTCCCCATAGTATCCAGTGAGTAACACAAACTCGTGAGCTGAATACGGTGGTATGGGACACTGTATTCGAGCTGTCGGCCTACGCTATGGTAATGAGCCTTTCCGTAGTGACCTCGAGTATAAACTAGGCCTGCGCTGAGGTGATGAGCCTCTCCACAGCGACCTGAACTTGTCTATTCACTACTTTTCAATCAGGGGTGATGTTGCCCTATAACTTGCCTATCGTATGTGATTAACTAGGATTGACGACCCAAGATGGATCATTATTTGGGTAAATGATATAAAGGGAGGTACCTTAGCTTCTCGAATCTGTTGTATGGATATGCCTAATTAAATATTGGCTAACACGACCATGCACCGAATTGCATGTACTTTGGCGAGGAAGCACACGTGTCCAGAGTGGTGCATGCGCAATCGTGAAATGATGTCACTGAGGGAGTGCAGGCGAGGGCATGCATCATTATCGCATACCATTCTTGCATTAACAAGAGTACTTAGGATATGATTGTTGTATTGCCTTATCATTACTACTTGACTGAATTGATAACATGTTAACCTTTGCCTTATAGCTCCACTGAGTTGATCACTCACTCCTACTCTGGGACGGTGTTTTAAAACACTAACCAGACTCTGTTGTAGCTACAACTGATGACGAGACTTATGATATAGAGCCTGACTTTTATGACTATGAGGAGTTCTCCTACATGCAACTCTCTAGCGAGTTTATGTAGACCTGGAGTTGTGTCACCGGGATTAGAGCGGATTAAACGACCATTACATTTTATTATTTTATAAAATTTAAAACTAAACATGTAATTATTTAGCCCAGTGACATGTTCATATTATGGGGACTTACAACCACTTATGTGATTTATATATTTATCACAGTCTTCCGCTTGCATAATCTAATTATCTCTGGAGTATAATATGTTGATTTAGTGTAATCCCATTCATGTTTAATGCACTAATATGGATAACATTTAGTCATCATTATCTATGTTGCATAAGTGATGCAACAAAACTCGGGAGTTGAGCCTTTGCTGGACCCTCGAAATTCAGGGCGTTACACCTATGAATATACTTAACCCACCATCAAGACAACAATTTAAGGAACTTACACATGTGAATAAGTCACTTGAATCTAACGGTATAGATGTTCTACCTCTTGATAACTCCAAAAATCTACTTTTGTTCATATATTTACAAAAATTGACCACACACCCACTTACATACATTATCAGAGTACTAACTATTAAGTTTTTCTATTTTTAATATGTCATCTGATCATCCGTTATGTTGGTTGATATATGTACATTCCCTTAATTAATTTGGTGTATAATTTTTTTATTCATAATGATTTAGATATAAGTTCTTTTGTAATAATTACTTTAAAATGTGCCTATAACCAAGTAGAACCATTAGATTTCTCAAAACTCGCATATCAGTAATAATAACGAAAATGACATTAACCTAGACCCTTGAATTCTAGATCACATGGTTCTCATGATCCATTTGATGTGAAATTTTATACCATGCCTATGAATCATAAATTAACCATACATGTCAAATTTCAGCCCTCAGATCATTGTAAAAGTGACCCAATTGATAAATTAGCCCCTTAATCATTGATTTTGGTGTCCATCGAGTGAAGAAATCTTATGAGTAGTCGTAGTAGGATATTTCCCTTCATATGAACGATTTGGATTTCCCATAATATGAACCAAGTGTGAAATATGAAAACCCCACCTTGGTAGGCTTTTCCTTAGACACGAAGTTATCCTTTCAAGGCCTACCAACTTTTTATAAATCTAGATCTTCCGATTTAACCACTTCATGCCATCATCGTAACTCAAATTTGGACCACACTTTGGTCTCATATAACTATGAGGTTATACAAAATTTAAACCTTGATCTATGATCCTACACCGTTGAATGTTGAAGTCAGTTCTTTCATATTTGTGCAAAAGTTAAAATTTCAGATTTAGGCCTTTTCCACCACTGATCAAGCACCAAATTTTGTCCAACCGTTTGCCTATCCTGACTTCACATTTCTACCAAAATTGGGCCCTGGTCATTAAGTGTAGATCGTTAATTGAGATCAAGTTCGTTTTGGCACCCATTGGGATAATTTTCAAGATATGTCAATCTAAGTTTCAGATGTAACGTCCCAAATTTGTCATGGCCTGAGTACATACTCGTGCCCAAGAATTTCAGGTGTTAATAATATATAAATTGGATACTTTAAAAATCGCACCATATTTTATTTTATTTTTATTTAGATCACATCCAATTACATTCATGAAGGTAACCATTCACGAGAATAAAATCGACTGTATTTATTATTTTATTTGAGTAAAAGAATTCAACAAATTATCAAATGCCCTCTCAATGGGAGCTTCTTACATTATTGAGTTTACAACAAAAATATAAAACTAAATCATAAAACTATCTTCTTATTCATTCAGTATAATCTTCCATAGGGAGATGGTCCTCTAGGTCTTCAATTTGTACATCACCTCCATCATTTGTATGGTTGGAGAGGGTCAATGCCTAACTCATTGTGATGGTTATCCTTTAAGATTAAAAATAATTCAAGAGATTCATAAAAGTAATGTAAGAGTCTTAATACATCTCGTACTCCACCACTACGAGAGGTATCAGTATGCGCAACCAATATGTATATAAATGCATGCCTAGCAAAGTGTGTATAGCTCATCATATATAGTGATCATCACAATGTGGAATATAATTCATGGAAAACCTGACTTACCTCACATCCCATAACTACAGAGATTCTCCAGTGTATCCAACATTAACGTGGATTTATGCGAACCTCTCAAGGCGACATAACAACATGATTATGGGATTTACGTGACACGATGTGCTCATGGAGTGACTATTTGTGACATCCAATCCCAAAAAGTGATGAAACATGCATGGTGATTTACTTACATGGATTGTGTACCACGCTAACCAACTTCGGAATTACATGTCGACCAAGAGGGCCGCTACCCATAATGCATTACATCCACGATAAATATTTAAATCATTAGTTGTGAGACCTTTAACATATCCATTGCATCGATGGAGAAATAATTTGTATCATGGGAGTTTTGGAATTCCAAGACACGTGCTTAAACCATAAAGGGAGGTAGCACACGGCTATAAGAGTAGCAATAAGTTAACTCAACAAAAGAGGAGAGTAGCAAGGGCTAACTCAACAAAAATGGAGAGTAGAAAGGGCTAACTCAACAAAGTTAGTAAAGGCAAGGGCAAAGGTTGTATGCATCGCCCCGCATAAATTAATAAAAATCACACGTAATTAACATCATACCATAATTCCCAAATGATAAATAATTATTGGTGGTAAATTAAATAATTGCAGGGAGAGAATCATAATAATATGAAAGCATGTAAAAGGCAAGATAAATCATATTAACTTAAATTAATGTAAGCTTAAATGAGTCCCTCACCTTAGCCTTAAATCTAAACCCTAGGTAGATATCCATGTAGAAAATCTTCTACATGAAAAGTTGTACATGAATCACAACATCACTTAAGCAAGAGGGAGACACCATACATATGGAAAAGGAAGAGGCCGTCTAGGCTTCTCCTTCTCTTTCTCTTTCTTTCTCTTTCTCTTTCACTTTCTCTTTCTCTTTCTTTCTTTTTCTTTTTATTTCTAATTCTCTTTCTCTCTCTCTTTTTCTCCTTCTCCTTAGACTTTTGGGCAATAGGCATGTGAGTGGAGAGGGGACACACACTCCTTTTATAAAGGAGTGGGCATGTGAGAGGTGTGTTTTCCATCTCACTTGGATTAGGTTTCTCCAATTTTCCCTTTTTTGGTGATCTCTCTTTAAATCTACTTCATCCATTGTGTCAGGGTCATCAAATAGAGCCGAGGTATATGATTTTCTTAGTGATCCGAAATTTAGATTAGACTATCTTAAAAATTCTCCCTACGAGTGTCAAAACGAAATTAATTTTAATTAACGGTCTACACTTGATGATCAAGGCCCAATTTTAGAAAAAAATGTGTAGTCATGATAGGCAAACAGCTGGACAAAATTCGGTGGTTAATTAATTGTAGAAAAAGCCTAAATCTAAAATTTCACCTTTTATACCAAAATAAAGGAACTGGCTTCAACCTTCGATGATGTAGGATCATAGATCGGGGCCTAAATTTTATATAACCTCGTAGTCATATAAGACCAAAGTGTGGTCCAAATTTGAGTTGCGATGGACGGAAGTGGTTAAATCGGAAGATCCATATTTATAAGGAGTTGGTAGGCCTTAACAGGATCACTTCGTGCCTAAGGAAAAGCCTACCGAAGTGGAATCTTCATTTTTTATACCTGGTCTATATGATGGGCAATCCAAGTCATTCATATGAAGGAAAATATCATACTATGACTACTTATAAGGTTTCTTCACTTAATGGACACCAAAATCAACGATTAAGTAGATGATATGCAAATTGAGTCATTTTTACAATGATCTAAGGGCCGAAATTTGACATGTATGGTTAATTTTTGATACATAGGCATGGTATAAAATTTCACATCAAACAGATCGTGGGAACCATGTGATCTAGAATTCAGGGGTCTAGGTTAATGACATTTTCGTAATTATTGCTGATATAGGAGTTTTGAGAAATCTAATAGTTCTACATGGTTATAGACATGTTTCTAAGTAATTCTTACAAAATAATTTATATCTAAATCATTATGAATAAAGAATTATTCACCAAACTAATTAAGGGAATGTACATATATCAACCAACATAATGGATGGTCAAATGACATGTTAAAAAAAAAACTTGATGGTTAGTACTCTGATCATGTATGTAAGTGGGTGCATAGTCAATTTTGTAAACAGATGATCACAAGTGAGTTTTTAGAGTGATCAAGAGGTAGAACATGTATACTGTTAGATTCAGGTGACTTGTTCACATGTGTAAGTTTCTCATATTGTAGTTTTGATGGTGGATTAAGCATATTCATAAGTAGTGAATAAGATGAACGGATCAGAATCTCAATTCGATACGTGTACAAGCGGATGCAGAGATCAAGTAGCTAGTTTACTATAATCAGATGGTCCAAATTCAGAGTGGACGGTTAGATATCTTTACCTAATGGTGATTAGTTGACTGAACGGTCGGTTATGATGAACAAGTGAGAATACTTGGGTATATGATTATCTTATCTTAAAATCAACTGTCAGATGGCTTGATCTATAAATGGAGATTATTCCTAACGGTCAGATTCATGTTGGATAATAGATGTAAGGTTATGATAGTTAGATTGGTATTGTACATATGTACATAATAAGTTAAATTTCATGATAACACTCGAGAGCTTTCAATTCTCGGGTATTGAAAAGTCTGGGGTGTTACAATCTACCTCCCTTTGCCTGTTGATCTTAAATATATTTACTGAGGTCAAGATGAGACATACCCGATGGTGATTCTTACCACCTTGAGATAGAACAAGAGAGTGTGCTTATTTCTACTCTCATCGAGCATAAAGGAACCCTTGGATGGTCGATTACGAACCTTAAGGGAATTGACCCTTTGATGTGTACTCACCGTATTCATCTCGAGGATATTGCGAAGACCTCCCGACAACCACAAAATTGGCTAAATCCAAATATGAAGGAAGTAGTTAAAGGAGAGGTCCTTAAGTTATTGGATGTAGGTATTATTTACCCTATATCCAACAATCAATGGGTGGGTGAGTCCAACTCAGGTGGTTCCTAAGAAGTTCGGAATCACCATCGTAGTCTATGCCGACAATGAACTCGTATTAACTAGAGTCACTACCTATTGGAGAATGTGCATTGACTAAAGAAAGTTGAATACTGCCACAAGGAAGGACCATTTTCCTTTGCCCTTCATTGATCAAATTTTGGAAAGGCTAGCTAGTCGTTCTTACTACTACTTCCTTGATGGGTATTCGGGATACAATTAGATAGAGATAACCCTTGAAGATCAAGAGAAAACTACATTCACATGTCCCTTTGGCACCTTTGCTTACCGAAGGATGCCATTTGGACTGTGTAATGTCCCTGCCACATTCTAACGATGCATGTTAAGCATATTTTCTAATATAGTGGGGTAATATTTAGAAGTCTTCATGGATGACTTTTTCATCTTTGGTCTATCCTTTAGCAAGTGTCTAGAAAATCTTTAAAAAGTGTTGAAGCAATGTGAGGAAAAGAATTTGGTTTTGAATTGGGAGAAGTACCATTTCATGGTTCCCAAGGGAATAGTGCTTGGACATATAATTTCGTCCAAGGGAATTGAGGTGGACAAGGCTAAAATGAACCTTATCTCTAACCTACCTCTATTCAAGAGCATACATGATGTACAATCCTTCTTAGGGCACGCTGGATTCTATAGATGATTCATAAAGGCTTTTAGTCATCTCTCTCATCCTTTATGTATTCTACTTTAAAAGGATGTACCATACGAGTGTACTGAGTAATGCCATGAAGCTTTCACTAAGCTTAAGGTTAAGCTGACTACCGCACCTATCATGCAGCCACCCGATTGGAGTATCCCTTTTGAGATTATGTGCGACACATCTGACTATGCTATTAGGGCGGCATTAGCCCAGCGAAAAGAGAAGAAGCCCTATGTGATTCACTATGTGAGTAGAACCCTAAATTCTACCCAAGTGAACTACTCTACTATGAAGAAGGAATTCTTAGTCGTAGTGTTCTCTTTGGATAAATTTAGGTCCTACCTGATCGGACATAAGATCATTATCTGCACAGACCATGCGTCGCTGAAGTACCTTCTTTTTAAGAAGGATGCCAAACCTCGCCTGATAAGATGAATCCTTCTACTCCAGAAATTTGATATAGAAATACGAGTAAAAAAGGGAGTAGAGAACGTAGTGGTTAACCATCTCTCTACACTTGATCTCCCCGATCCACTTGAGCCAACATCGATAAATGATATTTCCTAATGAACAATTATTTAAACTCTCCCAATTACCTTGGTTTACTAGCATTGCAAATTGTCTTGTCACAGGTTTCATGCCAACATATTGGACTGCGTAAAATAAGAAAAAAATTCTTTGCCGAGGTATGTAAGTTTTTCTGGGATGATCTTTATCTGTTTAAATATTGCCCAGACCAAATTCTAAGGAGATGTATGCTAGACAATGGAAATCAGAGCGTAATCTCCTTTTGTCATTCTCAGGCCTGTGGTGCTCATTTTTTCGCTAAAAAGACCATGGCCAAAATTTTACAATGTGGTTTTTCCTGGCCCACTATGTTCAAAGACACTCATGAGTTTTGCAAAGCTTGTGAGCGTTGTCATAAATTGGGAGAATTGTCTCATCGAAACATGATGTCACTGAACCACATTCTTATTAATGAAGCATTTGATTATTGGGGCATCAATTCCATGAAGTCATTCTCCCAATCCTTTAGCAATATTTACATTTTGTTAATAGTAGACTATGTCACTAAGTGGGTCGAAGCCATCCCATGCCGGAACAATGATCATCAAATAGTCCTTAGATTCTTAAAAGAAAATATCCTTTCCCGGTTCAGCATGCCTCGGGCCATCATTAGTGATGGAAGTTCACACTTTGTAATAGGTCATTCGAGAACTTAATGAAGAAATATGGCATCTCTCATAAAGTGAGCACTCCATATCATCTGCAGATAAGCAGGTAAGCCAAGATTTCAAATATGGATATTAAAAAAATTCTGGAAAAAACAGTTAACCCTGACCGTAAGGATTGGTCAATTCGCTTGACTGATGCTTTATGGGCTTACATATAGCCTTTAAGACACCCATTAGTATGTCTCCCTTTAGACTCGTCTATGGGAAAGCTTGCCACTTGCCTGTGGAGTAGAAATATAGAGCCTACTGGCCCATCAAAAATCTAAATATTAACTTAGACAACGCTGGCTTGCTGCGCAAGCTTCAATTGAATGAACTCGAGGAAATTCAAAACGATGCATACGAGAACTCGAGAATTTACGAGAACATAATGAAGGTGTTTCATGACCAGAACATCCTTCGAAAATTATTCATAACCAGTTAAAAAGTCCTTCTGTACAATTCTTGGTTACATTTTTTTCTGGGTAAAATGCATTCTCGTTGGACTGACCCATTCACTGTTATGACATCTATCCTCATGAGGCCGTCGATATAAATAATCTGACAAATGGCAATTTTTTCAAAGTAAATGGACATCGTCTCAAGCCCTTCATTGAGAAGTTTGATTCAGAGGATATGTCCATACCTCTTATTGATCCTGTATAACAGGTTTACCTCCTAGTTTGATAAAGGTGTAGTTAGGTTTATTGCTTTCATAGGATTTAAAATTAGTGTAGTTTGACTTCCGTTTGTTTAGTCTTTATGCTAACCCATTTATATGTTGAGAACTTTGAAAAAGCTTCAATTATTCTTCTTCGGGTACTACCTTCCCATCACTTCTTATTTCGTTTCATTGTCTCATGAGCATTGTATGCTTATATCTTTTACATTCACGACAATGTTGATTTTTGGTTGGGGGTGTTGATTAGGTAAACTAATCAATATTTTCTTAGTCCTTGAGCAAAAAAAAATTGAAAATTTTCATTTTTTTCAAATTAAAAACTTGTTTAGAAAGTGATAATTTGTGTATTTAAGAATACTTTGAGTATGATGATAAGATAGAGATTAAATTTTGAATTGTTGGAGTTTGATCAACTAAGTAGACTATCACTTACGTTCTTTCATTTAATTGATTAAGAGGAAGTTTGAATATCATGTTGTTTTAAATCACAAGACACATTCAATTTGTTTTCTGTGAATAATGCTAGAATTTCTGATTGTTAGTATGTGTACCACTGATAGATATTGAGAATTATGTCTGTAAAATTTTATCCGCCTTAAAAAAGATGAAAAGAACTATTTAAAAAATAGAAAGATCGACAAAAAGGTCAGGTATGATGAAAAGACTGGAAAAGAGTGAAAAGTCTGAAAAGAATGAAGATGAAAAGACTGAAAAGAATGAATAAATAAAAGGGACCGTCGATATAAAATCAAAAACTAGAAAAAGAAGAAAAATGGAATAAGTTTGGAATCAGTACTTGATTATTTAATTAATCTTGAGGTGATGAGCATGGCTAACATTATGAACTGATAATATTTTTATGAAAAGTAAGTTGGAATTCACTGAGCACATTGAGAAACTTAATATATGAACTTATGCTCTTAAGTGATTGATAAAGAACCTATTTGAATGATTGCTTATGTGATTTGGCTCTAGGTTTTCAAAGTTCCACTTTCTCATTTTGATTCTACTCATTCATACTTGATTGCACAAAAGATTATTTTCTGAAAGAGGATTGAATATTGAGAATTTAGGATATCTTCACGCATGTTTTGCTCGGGACTAGCAAAATGCTGGTTTAGGGGTGTGTTGAGTGTCAAATATTGCATATTTCTCCCTATTTATATCTTGGTTTTATGAACATGATAATGCTTAATAGGTATATTTTATGTATGTTTGTCTTGCAAGATGAATTTGAGAGCTTGGAAAGAAAAGAGTGTTAAAAGCATGTAATTAACGCTTGATGATCACCAAAGCAAGGGATGGAACTTAGGAGACCACATTGAAGATCTCAAGTCCCTAAGATTCAAGGAAACCAAGTGAAGAAGGAATAAAGTTGACAGATCAAAGTGTAGAAATTCAAAAATCTGAAGCTTCACTGTCGATAACATTGAACACCCTTCAGTGGCATCGAAATAAGTGTTCGATGGCATCGAGACCTAATCGATTGCATTGAAACTTACATAAAAATCAAGTTTGGTTGCAGGACAAATTGGGTGCATTTCTTGATGGCATCGACCACATGTTCAATTCATCAAAACACAGTTCGATGGTATCGAAGGCTGTCCGATGGGATCGAGATTTTTGAAGAATATTGGAGCAACTCGTTAGAACATTCTAGACACTTTTCTGATGCTCGAAAACATGTTCGATGGCATTGAAGGGACACTCGATGGCATCAACAACTTATGTAATACAAAAGGGTGCAATTTTCAAATCCGATTCAAACTGGGATTCTTCCTTCAATGGCATCGAAGTTTGTTCAATGGCATCGAAACCGTTACACAGAGTGTGTAAATTTGAGGCGATTTCCAAAGTCGGCCAAACAAAACCTATATATTTGGGTTATTCAAGGAGCTCTAACTAGGAATTAGGGTTCAAGGAGTAGAGCAAAAAGGGTGGAGTAGCCTCCCAAGGGTTTTTCTTCTTCCTTAATTTATTTTTAATGTTTTGTTTAAGGGTTTTAGTGTTAATCATGTCTATGGTTAACTAAACCTCTTAGTTAGGACTAAGAGGTGAAGCTTGTAGTTTGGTGGGACGTTTTTCTTGCTTTGATTCATGTTTATGTTGAACTTCATTGATTTCTAGTTTGAATTAAGAAATATTTTTAGTTTTTTATGATTTATTGTGACTCAAATTACAATAGATGTTGTGATGACTTCGAATATCTTCTTATCTATTTTGATATTGTTGAGATTGGTAAAATTCGTGATTTACAATTGTCTCCTGGGCATGGTGGATGGTTGAATTCCCTTCCGATCATCACAGTGGTTCTTTATGTGTGAACTATTTCAATGAGAAGTTCAGATTGTGCTTCAACTATTTTATCTTCTAAGTGGATAAGATGGGACTCCGATTCCAGTTGTGTTTTATTGAGTTAAGTAAGGTAACATCTTAATAGCTACAAGTGGATCCTCGGCTCTCTAGTTCTCCCTTTAATTGATAATCCATTCACAATTATTCTCAACTCTTCCAGATTTTAGTTTTAGTTCTAATTCTAGTTCTAGTTCTAGTTGTACTTACTTTCGAAATGCAAGAAGTATAGTCTCTGTGGATTCAACCTCGGTCTCACCGAGTTATTACTACATCGCGACCCTGCACTTGGGGTTATGAACATGTATTACATATCGCTACATTGTAGAAGAATATATTTTGTATTGTATGAAGTACATGCCAAATGGTGAGAGAGGAAGCCACAAGCATATGCGTTAAAGGTTCTTAGATGAGGATGGTGTGTGTGATGAAGAGCCTTTGGATAACGAAAAGAATATATATTTAACTAACATACAACATCAACAAGTATATGGATGAGTTCTACACTGCTTCGATGGAATTTATGAATGACAAAGGTAAGTAGATAAATTTTCTAAAATATCAAATGAGATTTACTAATTAAATAAATACGTACGTATATTTCATAATTCCTTTATTTCATGTAGGAAGTATGAAATATATTTAAGAATGACCATATCAAAGAGGCAAAGAGGAAAGGGCAATGTGTCGAAGAACAATGACCTTGATTTCATCAATTGGTTGCGGAATGAGGTATTGTTTTTAATTACCCATTTAGTTTTAAAACATTAAGTGATATATTTATTCATATATAGTTATGTCTTTTTTCTTATTTGTAATTGAAATTTGTTAAGGGTGAGTTGACATTGAAATGATTAGCAAATGGCCCCACGTTTAAAGAAAAATGCTATAACAAGTACCACGTGAATGGTTTGTATTCTCTCCATGTGAATACGAGACTACTAAGTCAACACAAAATAGTGGGGTATCCATGAAATCCATCACAAAATACAGGGGAAGTGCTAGAGATAAGAATTATAAAGAATATATAACACCACCTATTATGAAATAGTAAAAAAGATAATCGAGTTGGATTACACAGTTTTCCATCAAATAATATTTTATTATGATTGGGTTAGAGTAGAATATAAGACCAACGCCTGCATTTTTTATCCCAAGTCAAATTTGGTAATTGTAAACATGAAGAAATTAAAAGGACATGAGAAGAAAGGTGATAGACCACTCATACTTGTATCCCAAACAAGTCAAGTGTTCTACTCCAAGAATCAAATGAGGCCCGGATGGTATGAAGTTTTAATGGCACCAAAAAGATTGATGAAAGATGTAAATATACTTGAAGATCCGACTATGTTTTCCTCTTCTGGGGGTGAGAATTCAAATTTAGAATATATTATAAAAGAAATTGACTATGCGTTGTAGACAAATTTTTTGTTACAATACTTTGTATTAATTCATTTTTGATATTTTATATAATGTAAAAAATATATTGATAAATCAATTTATATTTTCATGATAATTCATTCTTATATAATTGTATGTCTATAGACAAGCTTATACATGTAAATGGCTGAGGAAAATATGTTAACTTCACAAGCATATGCATCAAAAAATGTAGGTAAATATAATTCCTTCACTACTGTAATTATTTATACATTAGTTTTAAATACTATTATTTTGATACAACATAAGTTTTGTATGGGTTAATTAGGAACTTCCTCGTCATAAAAAAACAAGCTTGTGATCACCTTAAATGCACTTGATCAATATGTGGATGAACACTCGCATAGGTTGGCTACAATAAGTGGAGATGTAGTTTGTATCCATGTCTCTATTGCCACCAAGGATTAGCGTGCAGTGCCAATGAGTAAGAAAGAAGAACTTTGAAACTCTTACAGGTATGATATAACAATATTTCATATGATATAAATTAACTATCATGCTTTTTCTACTTCAAGTAAATTCACTCTCAATTTTTCTTGTAAGACGAGTTTATTATTATTCATTCTTACAAAGATAAATACTTTAAAAACATGTCTAATATGTTCAAGAAATATAAGACTAAATTGAGGACGGAGTACCTCGATCCTCATACAAATCATGATGATAAATTAAACAACTGTCCACCAAGAATTAGGCCTAAATATTGGGAAATGGTCATTCAACATAATTCGGATTCCAAAATTGTAGAACAAAGGAAAAAAAAATATTAAGAATAGAAAAAATCTGAAAATTTACCATACGAGTGGTAGGCGGCCACGCAAGAATCGAGGAAAAAATGGTAAGTATTGATAGTTATATAATTTAAATTTTTTAGTTGTTTTATCTTCTTAATAATTAATAATGTGAAATTCATCCAAATATAAAATCACTAAAAGAAAGATGGAGACACCTCGATTAGTAGGACTAAAGTGTAGATTAAAGCCCATACAAGAAAAGACGGTTCTATTCGTAGTAATGTGTATTTACATGTGGTAAACTCGTTGTCTTACACTTAAGTTTATAAAATTCAAAATCAGTGCCAATATATTACTTATATAATTGTATAATATTGCAGGACAAAGTCATAGAATTACTTTTTAGCCAAGGAAGTAGTTCCCTTGACATCCTCAATGATCCATTGACTCAGGTATTTGGTCCTGATACAAGGAGTCGTGTTTGAGGTGTTAGGACCACCATTTTCCAAACACAAATCAAGAGATCCACTGCAACTCTTGAAAAGATGTCTTCGTATAAAGGAAAAACAAATGAGCAATTGTCCACAATTTAAGAGCTATCGTCAAAAATAGATTTTCTTATGTGTGAAATTGGGGGTATCAAAGAGATAATGCAGGTTAACTTTCATTGGAATCCTTTTTTTAATTTAAATAATAATAGAAAAATTTTCAATTATCGTATATAACACATTATGGAACTTTATTACAGCAGTAGTGCATGGCTTCAGGCTTTGAAGCAAACACATCGGTTCAACCGAAGAATCCACAATCGACTGATGGACATTCAATTGGGAATCATCAATGTGTAGAGAGAATGCGGTCATGCAAGTTTTACTCTTGACGTAGAGAGCTTGTTGCTTAGGGGAGAGTTGTTTTGTTAGACGGACCCCAAATGATTCATGGCAAACCTCATCGAGAAGATCATACAAGGTTGCCATTGATATCATTATGAAAGGAGATGCTGATTGCCTGAGTGAGACAAATATCATTCGACTCTAGGTGAAGTTAGAATTGGGTCATTTGTTGCATGGCATCATCACTTTATTGAGTTCACCAATTATGGTCAATTGTAGTGTCTGATGCAGTTGGACAATTGTCATTTGTTCATAATTTTTTTAACTCTCTAGATGTTGAGGTTTTGTTAACTTGGTGGGGCGGTTGCATTTTAACTATTGAATATATTTATCATTTTTAATAGATTAACTTAGTGTTTTCTTTCTTTTCTTTCAATTCTTTCATTTTAGTTGATGTCTCTTTTTATGTTTCTTTTTTAGGAAATGAACTTAGTTTCTACTTTGGTTTTAATTTCTACGTTTATGTTTTAGGAAACGAATTTAGTTTCTACTTTGGCTCATGTCTTTAACTGATCTTGACTATATTGATAAATCTTTTTACACATATTTTGTGGGTTTTCTTTTGTTCTTGTTCTCTCATGATCAAGCTCTTTTGGTAAGTAATTGTCTTCTCTTATTATCATAATTTTTCAATATATATCATGTGTTTGTTTGATGCTTATGTTTGTAATTGATAGTTACTTTCATTTTCAACTGAGTATTGCCTTCCACTAGTTCATGTGGGCAGGTTATTTGTAGCTGTTAAAGGCTATGATACTCAGGTATTCACATTGACTTCCTTGATTCAGAAGTTGGTAAGATCTAAAGCATTAAATGACATGGCATTGAACATTTAACCCTCATTTATGGGAGTTTTTCCCTCAAATGATTTTGACAACAACTCTAGACTTTCCAACTCACATTCTTCCCAATTACGTTAAATCCTCTTTTGAAATTTTTACAAATTACCAAATTATCCCTTAAAATTTTGTTTCGTTCTCCTTTGTCTAATTAATTGATGGGCCTGTCAGATCTATGAATGAAATTTTCAGACAGTGATTCATTCCGATGAGACACTAGTTTGTTGAATGGTCCGGATCAATGGGTTGTTACACCACAAGGTTGAGCTGTCATTTAAGTTTTATGAGACCATAGAAAGTGGTTGTTGATGGAATTTGCATATTACTATGGAGTGTCTGATGCATACACTAAGCTGAGGTACATTGAGATTTTAACTCACAGCAAGAATCATATTAAGAGAACATTCTCTTCTTTTTTTTTTTATGAGAGATTTTGTAATGTTTTTATCTCTTTGGCAATTCTTTTCAGGTATCTTTCATCTGTAATGAATGTTGCTACGCCCAGGTTGTTTATGAGCTACTCATACATGTCTATTAGCATGCAACTTTTATTAAAATGACACTGTTGTGCTTGTTCCTGTAAGACCATGTTCCTTGTTATATCAAATATTAGGTTAATAGATTCTTGTAATATACGCTTTCTTTGTTATGCTCCTTATCTCTCGATGCGATCCTTTTTTCTCTATATTTATGAATTATTCTTACAATGTTGTTTAGTTATGTTCTTGCGTGTTACTATATCAAATGGGTTTTTTTGCCTACTTTTGGCTTGTATGTTGTTTCAATGCTCTTTATGTATGTTTCATTGATACCTAGTTGTTTCAGATGACATAATTGTTACAGGGGTTTTGTCAGCAAAATGGTCCCTAGATTTAAACGATGTCCATTGTGACCTTGATCCAGTTTTGTAACATCCCAAATTTTTTGCCAACCTGGAATTAGACGTCCTTAGGCAATGGGTCGATCCTAACACCTTATTAACCTGTCTGAACTCTACCCCAAAGTCTAAAACTGTTGTTGAACCCACTTCCTTCACAAATCCAACCCTTCACCATCTTGTTCTTTCACTTTTCCTAAGTACTTTCCCCCTAGATACTATCTTAAACTAGTTAAGTATTATAACTTGGATCACCTTATATACAAACTACAAAGGCCTGAGTACCACCTCGACCAGAAATCACTTAGGATTAAATCCTTTAGAAATGAGACAAAGTAACTAAGTGCGAAACTAGATTAGCTACGAAATCTGTTTGAATCGCTTTAAATACGATCTGCAAGACCCAACACTTGTAGAATCATTGATGCTAGGTTACCCTAAAATCTAGGATCAAACTCATTACCCGACTGCTCTCGAAAACGCATTGAAACTCCGTATCAGGTCTAGACCGCACATCGTGAGTCTGAATAATTCAAGGTTAAGGACTTAAGACTGCCTCGCTGGGCTTGACAACCATCTCGAAAATCAAATCCACATAGTGTTCCACGGCTGTTCGCTTGAGTCCGGAGCGAGAGAGTGTGAGAACACTAGTTTCTTTACAAAATAAATATCTTGAATAATAATCTAAGACTCGTTGCTTGCGGATCAGTATTAAGCAACCAGTCCGTTAGAATCTGACCTAAATACACCCTTGGATCAGGAAAAATTTCATAAACATTTACATGTACTCGGAATCTCCGATCGAGATCCACTGACCGTCTAACTGAAACTGGTCCGCCACACGTGATCTGAGAACCCTACTGGAACGAAAAATTAATAGAACCTAGATCCATAGTTTGTGAGCTTAAGTCCGACCTTTGGCTCAAGGAGGCCCGTCAGAAGTCCTCCGTTGAGCTAGAAAAGGTCCGCTTTGGTTATAACCTAAGTAAACATTGTCCAGAAGTCTGTTTTGGTGAGATTTGGGGTTATATAAGGACCTTAAACTCTCTCTCATTCCAGCCATCCAAATTTGAGAAAAAACCATAGGAAAAGAGAGAGAAAAGAGAGAGAAAGTGAGAGTGAGGTGGGAGCATCTTCCTGCAATGCTTCCCTGTTGCTATACGTGTTTAACCGCCTAGTTCTAATCGCTTTCCCGGCGCTTCCGGCTCCGTTTCTAGGTAAGAAACCCTAACCCTAATCTGATTTGGGACTTGGGTGGTTGTAGGTTATGAAATTGCTAACCTATTTCATTCTATAGGTTGCCAAACTGCCGAATACGGAAGCTTAGCAAACCTATCGACTCCGTTACGATTCTACGACACAAGGTGCGGACTTTATGTGTATAGATTATGGTTTTCAACGCTTTCAATGTCAAATAATGATAGATTCATGATCTGCATGCAATTGCACATGTACAAAGTGCTTTCTATTTTCTGTTTCGATTAAAGATGTAGAATATGGAATTTTACATATTCTAGGTATTCGTAGAAAATACCGTATACGTATATTTTTTGGAAATATGTTCGACATGATTAATTGTTGTATGGATATACGATATATGGATAAAATACTTATTTGGCGAAAGGATTCGCCTAAATACATGTTTTACTAATATACATTATGTATGTAGAAATATTATATTGTAAGAAATACCGTATACATGTATAATTTGGAGATGTGTTTGCCATGATTAATTGTTGTATAAATATATTATGTGTGCATAAAATATTTGCTTGGCAAAAGGAGCCGCCCTAATACATGTTTGTTAACATACACTAAGTATGTTAAAATAGTGTATGTTAATGCTTGTGTGAGTAAGTGTTTGGATATTGATGCCTTAGGGAGGGTTTGAGATGGGATTCTCAACTACCCTAGAGACATGTATGATTACCTCCATGAGGTTATCTACTTAAACCGTTTACTTGTAATATATGTGTTTGTATTCCTATTGATGTAGTGCTTTACAACATGCTTTATATCATGCTTTAAAACATGCCTTATAACATGCCTACTAGCATGCATAAATTACTTTGTTTATCATGCTTTACTCCACATGCTATGGATGAGAATTGATTGTGTTTGGGGCTATGATTATAGTCCAGGCAATCGGTAATGAGATCGAATTCGTGGCTGAGATTCATCCGCCACGTAAGATGTGTTTGACGAACTCGAGTCGTGCATTGCTTGTCGGCAGTGGTTAGGCCACACGAAGTGTTTATGCACTTTATGTCATACAACTCAACGGGTGCTCGTGCTAATCGAGCTCGCCAAGTAACCCGATCTATCTAATGTTTGTTCACCATGTTTGGATGCAACTGCTTGAACCTAGGGTACCAAACTTACCAGTGAAATCCCGTTAACCATGGTACCTCGATCCACTAAGACTCATGAGCCGGACATTATGGTATGGGACATCGTGGTCGAGTTGTCGGCCTACGTTGGGGCCACGTGCCTCCCCGTAATGACCAGTGAGCAACCAGACTCGTGAGCTGATTATGGTGGTATGGGATACTATATTCGACCTGTCGACACCTACGGCGAAAGCCGAATACGGTGAGACCTGTATTCGTGCTGATGGGCGACGAGTCCTTCGTAGTGTCTTTGAGTATACTCTTAGGTCTGTGATTGGCGATGAGCCCTTCACAGCAACTAGAGCATGAGCTGGGCAGAGTACGGTGAGACCTGTATTCGATCTGACGGCTAGCGATTGAGCTGAGTACGGTGAGACCTGTATTCGTGCTGACGGCCAGTAATTGAGCCACATACGGTGAGATCTGTATCCCTGCTGACGAGTGACGAGCCCTTTGTGATGCCTTTGCTGCGCCTCTCAAACCCTAGAATGGATCATGTTTGGGAATGATACAAGGGAGGTACCTTATTTCCCAATACTGCTATTTGAAATGAACTAATAATTACTCGGTAATCATGCTCATCATCGCACTGCATGTGCCTGGTAGATGTGGAGCACTAAGGGATGGACGCATTCGCGAACGTAAGATGATGTCGCATGAGGGTGGTTTGGCAAGGGCATACATCATGTCATTTCATACTTGCATTAAATAATAGTGGAATTGTTTGATTGTACTGCTTTATCATTACTGCTTGACTGAATTGATAACATGTTAACTTATGCTTTACTGTTCCACTGAGTTGATCACTCACTCCCACGTTACGGGACGGTGTTGTACACACCAACCAGATTTGTTGAGTTTCAGGTGATGGCAATGCTTATGAAGTAGAGCCGGACTACTTATATAGTGATGAGGAGGAGTTCTCCTATCTGTATCTCTCTGGCAGGTCGATGAAGACCTGATATTGTATTGACGGGGCTATGGTACTTGGTATAGAAGATATTACACTTCCTCACATTAGGTATATTTTAGAATTATACCTGTAATTAATTAACCTGGTAACATCATCACACTCTGGAGACTCACCATAGTTTATATATTTTATATGTCTATCACAGTCTTCCGCTTGCAATTTAACTGTCTCTGGAGTATGATATGATGTTTTGGCTTAATCTCACTCATGTTCAATGCACGAATACAGTCAACATTCAATCATCATTCTTTTTGTTGCATAAGTGATGTTCTGGAACTCGGGAGTTGAGTTTATGCTCGACTCCCGATTTTTGGGATGTTACAAGTTTTAATGGTTAACCATGTAAGGTATGAAATTTTATTTTCCAGCGACCACTTAGTATTCTAGTATTGAAAAATTCATTCCATGTTTGCTGACCTTATGATGGTCTCATGATTCTATAAGTATATTTCTATTTTACTCCAAGAAAGTAGATCTTCTTGCATTTCTATATTCTACCCATCTCTTTTACTTGTATAATTTTTATTTTCCAGGAGAACCAATGAACTAAAATCAGATCTTGATATCTGTTGATGTTGATATCCTGACGTCCTCCTCAGACTACTTATGGACCTATAGAAAGAGACAACAATGGAGACCCTAGTTCCAACAAGGGATCCTCCAATGTCAAAGCCATTGCAAGCAAATTGGGTTTAGTAGAATGTAGGGTTTCTGGTGTGTATTTGCGCGTACCTATAACGCCTTGAAAATCGGGGGTCGAGCATAAACTCAACTCCCGAGTTCCAACGCATCACTTATGCAACATAAAGAATGATGATTGAATGTTGCTCGTATTTATGCATTAAAGATGAATGTGATTAAGCCAAAACAACATATCATACTCCAGAGACAGTTAAATTATGTAAGCGGAAGACTGTGACAGATATATAAAATAAATAAACTATTGCAACTCTCTAGAGTGTGAACATGTTACCAGGTTAAATATATCAATATATACTTCAAAAATGGACAAAATGAATATACAAGGGTGCTCCAAAAGAGTAAACTACAGTGTAATGGCATCTAATCAGCAACCTTGTAACCCCGTCGATCAGAAGATGGTCTACATAGACCCACTTGATAGCAGTGTAAGGAGAAACCCTCCTCATCAACATAAAAGTCTGGCTCCGCTTCGCAAGCATCGCCATCATCTGAAACTCAAACAGGGTCTGGTTTGGTGTTTAAACACTGTCCCATAATGTGGGAGTGAGTGATCAACTCAGTGGAACAATAGAGCATAGGTTAACATGTTATCAATTCTGTCCAGCAATAATGATAAAGTAGTACAATCAAACACTCCTAAATACTCTTATTAATGCAAGTATGGAATGCAGTCATGATGCATGCCCTTGCCAAACCACCGTCATGCGATACCATCTTACGTCCGCGGCATGCGTTCATCCCTCAATGCTCCATATCTTCCAAGCACATGCAGTGCTATGTTTTGAGTGTGATTACCGTGTTATTATTAGTCATTTTCATATAGCAGTATTGGGAAACTAAGGTACCTCCCTTATATCATTCCCAAACAATGATCCATTCTAGGGTCGTCAGTCCTAGATAATCTCATACGATGATGCGGTTCTAAGTATTTGTAAAAAGGGTCATCTGTGGTACATTACACGCACTCGTTGCACCGCTCCCCCATCACCTTATCAATACAGGCTTAGTTTATACTTTATTTACTATGGGAAGGCTCGTCGCCTCTCCGCAGATTTAGGGTATGCTCAGGGTCACTACAAAGAGCTGTCAGGGCTGTTACACGCAATCGTTACACCACTCCCCAATCACCTTATCAGTGTAGGCCGACAGCTTGAATACAGTGTCCCATACCACCGTATTCGGCTCACGAGTCTGGGTTGCTCACTGGTCATTACGGGTAGGCTCATGGCCCCAGCGTAGGCCGACAGCTCGACCACAGTGTCTCATACCACAATGTCCGGCTTATAAGTCTTAGCGGATTGAGGTACCAAGGTTAACGGGGTTACACTAGTAAGTTTGGTACCTTAGGTTCAAGCAGTAGCGTCCAAACATGGTGAACATACATTAGACAGATCGGGTTGCTTGACGAGCTTGACTAGCATGAGTGCACAACCAACTGAACGACATGAAGTGCATAAGCACTTCGTGTGGCCTAACCACTGTCGCCAACAGAAGTACTACTCGAGTTTATCGAACACATCCTACTTGGTGAAGGAATTTTAACCACGAACTTAAGTCTGTTACCGATTGCCTGGACTATAACATAGCCTCAATCATATTCAAGTCATAACCAGAAAGCATGTATAATAGTCAAAGCAGAATTAACAAAGTAATTCAAACAAGTTAACAAGCATGTTATAAAGCATAATATAAACAGGAAATACAACACATGCATTTCATAAGTAAGCGATTAACTTAAACAACTTACATGAAGGAAATCATACACATCACTAAGGTAGTTAAGAATCCTATCTCAACACCTACCTAAAGCACAATCATTTAACTACTTACTCATACAAGCATTTTCACAAACACTTAGAATACAATTATTAACATACATAACGTATATTAGCCAAAACAAGTATTAGGGCGAATTCTTTCGCCAAGTATTACACTTATATATAGCAAGTTCATACAGTAAGTTCTCATGGCAAACACACTTTTAAAATTTGTACGTATACGGTATTTTCTACAACTATACAGAATACACAATATGCCATAATTTGCATACGCAACTGAAACGCAAAATGAACATCGCATTGTGCATGTAGAATAACACCCAGATCATGAATTTATCATTATCTGACATTGAAAGCTTTGAAAACCTTAACCTATATATCTAAAGTCTGCACCTTACACCGTAGAAACATAACGAACGCGATAGAATTGCTAAGTCTTCGTCCACGATAGTATAACAACCTAAATCACGAGTTATGTTAGCTATTTTGCTACTTGTATCAATTGAAACCCTAAAACAGGTTAGAGTTAGGTTTTTCTTACCTAAGAACAAAACCAGTATCGCCAGGATAGTGATTGGAAAGTGATGGTTAAGCACGTAGATCGGCAGGGTAGAATAGCAGGAAGATTCTCCCACTTTCTCTCTCTTTTCTCTCCTCTCTCTCCTGGGGCTTCTCTCAAATTTGTATGGGCTGAATGAGAGAGGGTTTAAGGTCCTTATATAGGCTAAAAACTCACCAAATTAGACTCAGGGCCATGGTATACTTAGGTTATGTCTAAATATGGACAGTTTCGTCTCAACGGAGCCCTTCTGGAGTCCCCACTTGAGCCAAAGGTTGGACTTAAGCTCACTGACTATGGATCTAGGTTGAGTTAAGTTTTCAGTCCAATCGGGTTCCCAGATCACACGTGTCAGACCAGTTTCAATTCAACTGTCACCGAAACTCAATCAGGGTTACAAGTACACTGACCTGTGTATGAAATTTCCCTTGATCTGAGGGTGTATCTCGGTCAGATTCTGACGGTCGGATTGCTTATATTAGCCCTGCAAGTGATAATTCTCAGATTACTTAAATTCAGAATTTATTTCTAATTATTTTCACGTTTCTCACACTCTTCACTCCGAGCTCAAGCGAATAGCCCCGGCACACTATCTGGATTTGATTTCCGAGATGGTTGTCAAGCCCAGTAAGGCAGTCCTAATTCTATAAATTTGTATTATTCAGACTTTTGATGTGCGGTCCAGATCCGATATAGAATTTCGTGATGCTCCCAAGAGCAACCAGGTAATGAGATTGATCCTAGATTATAGGGTAACGTAGCGTCAACGATTCTACATGTTTTGGGTCTTGCAGACCGTATTTAAAGTGATTCAAGTGGATTGCGTAGCTAATCCAGATTAGCACTTAGTTAACTTTGTCTAATTCCTAAAGGATTTGAGGTTTGAGAGATTCATAAGGGGTTAGGATCTACCCCTTGCCTACGGATATCTAACTCCAGGTTGGCAAAAATCTGGGGCGTTACAATCTACCCCCTTAAAAATAATTTCATCCCCGAAATTGGCTACGGGTAAGAAGTAAAGATTTTATTATTTCTTTTGCCTAAGTTTTATGGACTTCAAGTTTATGTGCGTGGTAGGGTGTATCTTATCTATACTAGTCTGGCTTAGTTTAGTTTATCCTCCTTAAAACTTCTTCGCCCTAAAATTGGCTAAGGCTCCTATTAAGTTCGTATTCAACGAGCACATCTATGGATACATTGACCTTGGTTATTGTAATTTAGCTCGTACTCATTGTTAGGCCCTTTCTTTAATACGAATTGGTTTAATACATGAACCCTAATTGATTTCCTTCAAAGACTTCATTATTGACATTTTAAGGAAGATCCAGATCATATTTAATGACCTAACCTTATATATAACCTGGGTCAATTTCCTTCGATCCTGGGCCAGTGGGGCGGGGGTCCACCACGCTTCCACTGCGCCACTTTGATCCAACAGATGTATTAGCTGACCTAACTAGATTAGGCTCATAATATGCTACCCCGCTTAAAAATAATTTCTATCCTCAAGGCTCAAGAATCTGTGTCCTGATCCGTACGTCGGAACAAGGTATGATTTAGAACCTATTCTTGACACGAAATGGGAAATACATTAGTCTGCCTTTCATTGAAGATGTGTACTATGGCATTGATACCTATGGTTGTAGAAATGAGCTAAAGATAATGGGCATTGTGGTTGATTTCAAGGACGGATGTGAATTTGTGGCAAGATGTCTAATTCTACCCAAGGAGGACCCTTTTTGTTAAGGTCCCGACTTACTTTCTTTAATCATGTCTAGTTTGATACTGTAAGATAATCTATACATTATTAACACATAAGGGGTTGTGACACAAGAAGTTAACGGACAAGCTATCTTTCTAAGTTCATATGCACAACATGGATGCCCGAATGGTCTATCACTGGGGACCTAATTCCTAATTGTCTGTTACCCATTTGGGAAATTCCATGGGCCTAAAGAGAAGATCTCTATTGGCTATATGTTCTTAACACTTCTCAAAAGCAAAGTAACAAACTTTTGGTTGTAAGTGGTTCGGCCAACACGGAAGGAAAGTTGTGTAGTGGGTCTGAACCAGATACATAGATCTTCGCCTAGCTAGGACAGAAAATTGTCGTGCCAGTTCTTAATCCTAGTTGATCCCGATCTTTTGCTTGATCAGAGTAGTAAGTTCATTGGTAACCACCAGGATTGAGAATTCGGTTCAAACCGCGAATACTTCGCTTCTATATAGTTTCTCTACTCCGTGTTCCCGATTGTAATAAGTCTTTGAGAAGGCAATTCTAAGGGGTGTGTTGATTTGGCCTAACATTAAATCCAAGGGATATATAAGTTTCCTTTGAGTGTTAATAGTTACTAATCAACAACCTTCCTAAGAGTTACTAAAGAAGCCTATAGTATTATGGGGATTTAACGAAAGAATGAGCTTTCACTCCAACCTAATCAAGCCAATTAACTAAGTCTATCGATCTCTGACATTCCCTAGTGTAACCAGTACCCTAGTCTTAATTTAGGAGTAGCGGTGATCCAATAGGTATAATCCAAAGTCCACGCTCATACACTAAATGATTTCATGTCATTTCTAACACAAGAAATTATTTTATCGCTTAGGGTCAAAAGTTGTTTGATCGGAATTGAGTTGCCCGAACTTGAATTTAACTACGCGTAAGCACTACACATATGTTCACACCAGCTAAGGTGGTCCTAGGGTTCGCGTTATCAATTTATTGAATTTCCAACATTGTCAAATCCTTTAAAATCTAAGAGTACTAACTTTAGTTCCAAAACTATAAGGGACTATTTGGCCAATGGTATTAAGTTGTATTAAATGGATGGTATTAAGTTGTATTAAATGGATTACATTGCTAATCCCACCTCGGGATTTGGAGTGGCATGTTTGGTAGGAGGGTGGGAGGGGATTAAAATTAATTATATAGGTTTTGGAAAATGAGCCTTGTGTTGGAGAGTGTGAGATGGGATTTCTAAACCCCATGATGATGAATTTCTAAGTGTAATTTGAAAGGAAATCCCGGGATTTACTTGTAATTGCATACATTCCAAACATGGTGTTGATAACCATGGGATACACCCAATCTAGGGACAATACCTTACACATGCATTTATTGTTACTTTTACAATTCCATCCACCTTAAACTCGCCTAATGTAGTTGGCCGAACGGGCCCTAAATGTCCCAACATGTGGAGGTTATGAAAGTTATGGACACTAAAATATGGATTCTGTACTCATATGGGTGTGAGATGGTGAGGCTAAGAGGAGTGAGAGATGGGTTTAGAGGTGTAATGGTGGAGGGTGGAAGGAGTTCGCAATTATCAAGTACAACTCCAACTTGTCTAGCGTTCTACACATTTGATAACAAAAGGAGTTTCATGCATTTCATTTAACAAAATTTGTCACAATACAGGGAATAAAGTTCCACATGAATTATGACAAGACCGCATGCAGCTATACTAAGCCCGAACCACCAAGCACAACTACACTTTCTACCTACTACACTACTAAGCAAAGGAATCATTTAAACACAAACATCCTAAAATAGCAACGAACAAGCTACAGAGCGATGGTATGGATGACTAGGCATCCGAGTCTGGTGACAGAGGAGGGCACCCTTTCTCTTTCCCATGAGAGAAAGAAAGGTGGAGATTGAAAATATTGCCGTAACGAACTCAGAGAAGGCCATGGAAAGCGAGGATAAGGGGAATAGGGGCTGGAGCTGTTGGTTCTCTACGAATTTGAGCCTCAACAGAGGTTGTAAAGGCCCAAATAACAGGGATTGAAGAAAGAAAATGAAGAGATGGGATCGGTTGAGAGCTTACACGATTTTGAGCTCCAAATGAGGGATGTAAGAGCTCAAATGAGAGAAAACGGAGAGGGTAGAGGGGTAGGTATGGCTCTAAATGATGAAAGTGTTTGGGTTGTGGCAGAAAACGACGTAATTGGTGATTAGAGGGGAGGTTTTTGTCAAAAATCAGGAACTTGAAAGAGAAAAGAGAGCTTGGGGCGTGGTTTGTGAAGGAGGTAGGTGTTTAGCAGTGTTTTAGTCGACGGCCCACACACCAGGGGGTCACCCTATGCCCCAAAGATGATCGGCACCAGAGGCTCGCCCGGCCGGGTCCGCTGACCGGCGAGGGCCTCTCCACTCTCTGGAAAAAGTGATGATGTCTGGCCACTTGGGTGAGGTCCTCATGTCCTTATGCCCCAAAAAGGTATGGGTCATACCCCAGGTCCCTCTGGAATGGTGTAGGTAGGCCCCCGACTCCGGTTTGAGTCGTTTCAGGTCATTTCAGGAAGTTTCTGATACATATTTATATTTACCAATTTCTAACGGCTGGAATGGGGTGAGTTGTGATCTAAACCCGTCGTTTGACGGTCTAGAAGTATTTTGGGGTCGACTCGTGCGATCACGGTTGAGTATGGACTCAAACAAAACGACTAATTTCAATGAACTTCGCTGATTGGCGAAATAGGGATACTTATGATGGTTTTTACATTTTCTCGCACCCACCTAAGTTGAAGGGCGACAGCGTACGTCATGTGACCATAACCTAGGTCTGGTTTAATCCAAATCATGCTTTGATACCATCTTGTAATGCCCTGAAAATCGTGGGTCGAGCATAAACTCAACTCCCGAGTTTTAACGCATCACTTATGCAACATAAAGAATGATGATTGAATGTTGTTCGTATTAGTACATTAAAGATGAATGGGATTAAGCCAAAATAACATATCATACTCCAGAGATAGTTAAATTATGCAAGCGGAAGACTGTGATAGATATATAAAATAAATAAACTATTGTAAGTCTCCAGAGTGTGAACATGTTACCGGGTTAAATATATCAATGTATACTTCAAAAATGGACAAAATGAATATACAAGGGTGCTCCAAAAGAGTAAACTACAGTGTAATGGCATCTAATCAGCAACCTTGTAACCCCGTCGATCAGAAGATGGTCTATATAGACCCACCTGATAGCTGTGTAAGGAGAAACCCTCCTCCTCAACATAAAAGTCCGACTCCGCTTCACAAGCATCGCCATCATCTGAAACTTAAACAGGGTCTGGTTTGGTGTTTAAACACCGTCCCGTAATGTGGGAGTGAGTGATCAACTCAGTGGAATAATAGAGCATAGGTTAACATGTTATCAATTCTGTCAAGCAGTAATGATAAAGCAGTACAATCAAACACTCCTAAATACTCTTATTAATGCAAGTATGGAATGCAGTCATGATGCATGCCCTTGCCAAACCACCCTCGTGCGACACCATCTTACGTCTGCGACATGTGTTCTTCCCTCAGTGCTCCACATCTTCCAGGCACATGCAATGCTATGTTATGAGCATGATTACCGAGTTATTATTAGTCCTTTTCATACAGCAATATTAGAAAACTAAGGTACCTCCCTTATATCATTCCCAAACAATGATCCATTCTAGGGTCGTCAGTCCTAGATAATCTCATACGATGATGCGGTTCTAGTCACCGTAGAAATTTGTCGTGGTACATTACACGCACTCGTTGCACCGCTCCCCCATCACCTTATCAATATAGGCCTAGTTTATACTTTGTTTACTACGGGAAGGCTCGTCGCCTCTCTGCAAATTCAGAGTATGCTCGAGGTCACTACAAAGGGCTGTCAGGGCTGTTACATGCAATCGTTACACCACTACCACATCACCTTATCAGTGTAAGCCGACAGCTCGAATATAGTGTCCCATATCACCGTATTCGGCTCACGAGTTTGGGTTGCTCACTGGTCACTACGGGGAGGCTCGTGGCCTCAGCGTAGGCCGACAGCTCGACCATGGTGTCTCATACCACCATGTACGGCTCATGAGTCTTAGCAGATCGAGGTACCAAGGTTAACGGGGTTACACTAGTAAGTTTGGTACCTTAGGTTTAAGCAGTAGCATCTAAACATGGTGAACATACAATAGATAGATCGGGTTGCTTGATGAGCTCGACTAGCACAAGCGCACAACCAGCTGAACAACATGAAGTACATAAGCACTTCACGTGGCCTAACCACTGTCGCCAACTGAAGTATGACTAGGGTTCGTCAAACACATCCTACGTGGCGAAGGAATCTCAACCTCAAACTCAAGTCTGTTACCGATCGCCTGGACTATAACATAGCCCCAATCATATTCAAGTTGTAACCAGAAAGCATGTATAATAGTCAAAGCAGAATTAACAAAGTAATTCAAACAAGTTAACAAGCATGTTATAAAGCACAATATAAACAAGAAAAATAACACATGCATTTCATAAGTAAGCGATTAACTTAAACAACTTACATGAAGGAAATCATACACATCACTAAGGTAGTTGAGAATCCTATCTCAACACCTACCTTAAGCACAATCATCTAAGTACTTACTCAAACAAGCATTTTCACAAACACTTAGAATACAATTATTAACATACATAACGTATATTAGCCAAAACAAGTATTAGGGCGAATTCTTTTGCTGAGTAAGTATTACACTTATATATAGCATGTTCATACAGTAAGTTCTCATGGAAAACACACTTTCAAAATTTGTATGTATATGGTATTTTCTACAACTATACAGAATACACAATATGCCATAATTTGCATACGCAACTGAAACACAAAACGAACATCGCATTGTACATGTACAATAACACCCAGATCATGAATCTATCATTATCTAACATTGAAAGCTTTGAAAACCTTAACCTATACATCTAAATTTCGCACCTTACGCCGTAGAAACATAACGAACGTGTAGAATTGCCAAGTCTTCGTCCACGATAGTATAACGACCTAAATCACGAGTTATGTTAGCTATTTCACTACTTGTATCAATTGAAACCCTAAAATAGGTTAGAGTTAGGTTTTTCTTACCTAAGAACGAAACCAGAATCGCCGGGATAGCGATTGGAAAGTGATGGTTAAGCACGTAGATCGGCAAGGTAGAATAACAGGAAGATTCTCCCACTTCACTCAAACTTTCTCTCTTTTCTCACATCTCTCTCCTAGGGTTTCTCTCAAATTCATATGGGCTGAATGAGAGAGGGTTTAAGGTCCTTATATAGGCTAAAAACTCACCAAATTAAACTTAGGGCCATGGTATACTTAGGTTATGTCCAAATATGGACAGTTCCATCTCAACGGAGCACTTCTGGAGCCCCCCCTTGAGCCAAAGGTCGAACTTAAGCTCACTGACTATGGATCTAGGTACATTTAAGTTTTCAGTCCAATCGGGTTCCTAAATCACACGTGGGGGACCAGTTTCAATTCAACGGTCACCGAAACTCGATCAGGGTTACAAGTACACTGACCTATGTATGAAATTTTCCCTGATCCGAGGGTGTATTTGTGTCAAATTCTGACAGTCTGATTGCTTATATCAGGCCCGCAAGTGACAAGTCTCAGATTACTTAAATTCAGAATTTATTTCTAATTATTTTCACGTTTCTCACACTCTTCACTCCGGGCTCAAGCGAATAGCCCCGTGATACTATCTGGATTTGATTTCCGAGATGGTTGTCAAGCCCAGCAAGGCAGTCCTAATTCTATAAATTCGTATTATTCAGACTTTCGATGTGCTGTCCAGATCCGATGCAGAATTTCGTGATGCTCCTAAGAGCAACTAGGTAATGAGATTGATCCTAGATTATACGGTAACGTAGCGTCAACGATTCTACATGTTTTAGGTCTTTCAGATCGTATTTAAAGTGATTCAAGCGGATTTCGTAGCTAATTCAGATTACCACTTAGTTAACTTTCTCTAATTCCTAAAGGATTTGAGGTTTGAGAGGTTCATAAGGGGTTAAGATCTACCCCTTACCTACGGATATCTATCTCCAGGTTGGTAAAAATTCGGGGCGTTACAATCTACCCCCTTAAAAATAATTTCGTCCCCGAAATTGGCTAAGGGTAAAAAGTAAAGATTTTATTATTTCTTTTGCCTAAGTTTTATGGACTTCAAGTTTATGTGCGTGGTAGGGTGTATCTTATCTATACTAGTCTAGCTTACTTTAGTTTATCCTCCCTAAAACTTCTTCTCCCTAAAATTGGCTAAGACTCCTATTAAATTTGTATTCAACGAGCACATCCATGGATACATTGAGCTCGGTTATTGTAATTCAGCTCGTACCCATTGTTAGGCCCTTTCTTTAATACAAATTGGTTTAATACATGAACCCTAATTGATTTCCTTCAAAGACTTCATTATTGACATTCTAAGGAAGATCCAGATCATATTTAATGACCTAACCTTACATATAACCTGGGTCAATTTCCTTCGATCCTGGTCCAGTGGGGCAGGAGTCCACCACGCTTCCGCTGCGCCACTCTGATCCAACAGATGTATTAGCTGATCTAACTAGATTGGGCTCAAATATGCTACCCCCCTTTAAAATAATTTCTAGCCTCAAGGCTCAAGAATCTGTCCTGATCAGTATGTCAGAACAAGGTGTGATTTAGAACCTATTCTTGACACAAAATGGAAAATACATTGGTCTGCCTTTCATCGATGATGTGTACTATGACATTGATACATATGGTTATAGAAAGGAGCTAAAGATAAAGGGCATTGTGGTTGATTTCATTGACGGATGTGAGTTTGTGGCAAGATGTCTAATTCTACCCAAGGAGGACCCTTTTTGTTAAGGTCTCGACTTACTTTCTTTAATCATGTCTAGTTTGATACTGTAAGATAATCTATACATTATTAGCACATAAGGGGTTGGGACACAAGAAGTTAACGGACAGGCTATCTTTCTAAGTTCATATGCACAACATGGATGCCCGAATGGTCTATCACTGGGGACCTAATTCCTAACTGTCTGTTACCCATTTGAAAAATTCCTTGGGCCTAAAGAGAAGATCTTTATTGGCTATATGTTCTTAACACTTCTCAAAAGTGAAGTAACAAACTTTTGGTTGTAAGTGATTCGGCCAACACAGAAGGAAAGTTTTGTAGTGGGTCTGAACTGGATACATAGATCTTCTACCTAACTAGGATAGAAAATTGTCGTATCAATTCTTAATCCTAGTTAATCCTGATCTTTTACTTGATCAGAGCAGTGAGTTCATTGGTAACCACCAGGATTGAGAATTCGGTTCAAACTGCGAATACTTCGCTTTTATATAATTTATCTACTCCGTGTTCCCGATTGTAATAAGTCCTTAAGAAGGCAATTCTAAGGGGTGTGTTGATTTGGCCTAACATTAAATCCAAGGGATATATAAGTTTCCTCTGAGTGTGAATAGTTACTAATCAACAAGCTTCCTAAGTGTTACTAAAGAAGCCTATAGTATTAGGGGGTTTTAACGAAAGAATGAGCTTTCACTCTAACCTAATCAAGCTGACTAACTAAGTCTATCGGTCTCTGACATTCCCTAGTGTAACCAGTAGCCTAGTCTTAATTTAGGAGTAGCGGTGATCCAATAGGTATAATCCAAAGTCCACGCTCATACGCTAAATGATTTCATGCCATTTCTAACACAAGAAATTATTTTATCGCTTAGGGTCAAAGTTGTTTGATCATGTAAAGCCCTGAAAATCGGGGTCGAGTGTAACTCAACTCCCGAGTTCCAACACATCACTTATGCAACATATTTAATGATGTTTGAATGTTGTCTGTGTTAGAGCAATAAACATGAATGAGATTATACCAAAATAGTAATTCATACTCCAGATCAATTGCATAAAAGCAAGCGGAAGACTGAACTGTATATATATGTATGTAAAGAAACAAAATAACCGTTTCATTCTCCAGAGTATGAATCCATCTGAGTCCATATACATTTCTGTTTATAATAAAAAAAAGTCAAAGATAAACTAAGTACAATCCCTGTAGAACCCGTCGATCCTGGCAGCCTAGTCGAAGCCGCCAGAGAACTGCATATATGAGAACTCCTCCTGGTCCTCGTCATAATCAGGCTCCTCCTCCAGAGTAGTCGGATCGCCTAAACCTGAGACAGAGTCTGGTTGGTGTGCGCAACACCGTCCCGTAACGTGGGAGTGAGTAGCTAACTCAGTGGAACAATATGGCATAAGTTATCATGTTATCAATACAGTCAAGCAGTAATGATAAAGCAGTAAATCAAACACTCCTAGTTACTCTGATTAATGCAAGTATAAATGCAGATATGATAGATGCCCTCACCGACATTCTCCCTCATGCGACACCATCTCACGTTCGCGGCATGCTTACATCCCACAGTGCTCCACATCTTCCAGGCACATGCGATGCATGATGAGCATGATTACCGAGTTTTTAATTAGTTCATTTCAAACAGCAGGATTGGGAAACTAAGGTACCTCCCCTATATCATTCCCAAACATGATCCATTCTAGGGTCGTCAGTCCTAGTAATATCAGACGATGGTGTAATTTCTACGTCACTGCAGAGGCTGCCAGGGCTGTTACGCACAAAGGTTGCACCACTCCCCCATCACCCCTTAAATGATTCATCACTATACAGAAACAGGCCTAGTTCATACTCTATATATCGCGGCGAATCCTAAGGCGCACTGCGACTTCAGAATATGCTCGCGGTCACTACAAAGGGCTGTCAGGGCTGTTACCCACAAAGGTTGCACCACTCCCCCATCACCTTATCAATGTAGGTCGACAGCGCGAATATAGTGTCCTATACCACCATAATCGGCTCACGAGTTAAGTTGCTCACTAGTCACTACGGGGAGGCACGTAGCCCCAGCGTAGGCCGACAGCTCGACCACGGTGTCCCATACCACCATGCCCGGCTCATGAGTCTTAGCGGATCGGGGTACCTTGGTTAACGGGATTTTCACTGGTAAGTTTGGTACCCTAGGTTCAAACATTAGCGACCAAACATGGTGAACATACATAAGACACACGGGTTACTTGACGTGTTCGGCTGGCTCGAGCGCACAACAAGTTGGGCGATATGAAGCGCAGAAGCACCTCGTGTGGCCAACCACTATCGCCAACCGAAGTACGACACGGGTTCGCCAACACATCATGTGTGGCGGAACGAATCCCAACCACAACTTCAAGTCGATCTGGGATGCCTGGACTATGGACATAGTCCCAAGCTCAATCAAGTCCTAATCATAGCATGTGAAATACGGCATGATAACATGGTAATTCAAGAACACTAGCAATCATGTTATAAAGCATATCATGAAGCATGTTAATAAACTAGTTACAAAGCATGTTCAAAAGCATGTTATAAAGCATTATGCAAATAGGGATACAAATACATATATTTCATAGGTAGTGGTTAGAGTGAATAACCACATGGAGGACATCATGTGTGACTCTAAGGTAGCTGAGAATCCCCTCGCAGCACCTACCTAAGGTTCTAACACTTAAGCACTTACACTCACAAGCGATTTCACCAACATTTGGAATGCTCAATTTCAACATACATGACGTATGTTAGAGGAAGGTGCACTAGGGTTGTTCCTTTACCAAACTAGTATTTTATACATATACATCATATTCATACAGTAAATAACCCTGACAATTACATCAGCAAGTTTTATACGTATAGGGTATATTCTAGTATACCCAATTTCAACATACATAGTGTTTACAAGGGAACTTGTAACACGGCGATTCCTTTCGCCAAGTAATTAATTTATACGCACTTAATATATTTATTCAACAATTAATCATGACAAACACGTCGCAAAAATATACACGTATACGGTACTTCTTACAATACCGTATTTCTACATACATGGCGTATATTAGTAAACATGTATTTAGGTTAGCCCTTTCGCCAAATGAGTATTTTACCCATACATCATATGTCCATACGACAATTAAACATGTCAAACACATTTCCCAAAAAAATACGTATACGGTATTTTATACGAATACCTAAAGTATGTGAAATTCCAAATTCTACACTTCTAATCGAAACAGAAAACGGAAGGCACTTTGTACATGTGCAATTGCATGCAGATCATGAATCTACCATTATCTGACATTGAAAGCGTTGAAAACTGCAACTTATACACTTAAAGTCCTCACCTTTGCCTTTGGAATTCCAACGAATCAGCAAGGGTAGTAGAGCTTCCGTATACGGGAGTTTTCTAGCCTAAAGAGTGGAATCGGTTAGTCTTTACGTAACCTACAACGATCTTACATCAAATCAGACCTAGGGTTAGGGTTTCTTACCTTCAAACGGAATGGATACCGCCGAGAAAACACCTGGAAAGGAGCGGTGTAGGCCGTGTGACAACCCAAAGCAGTAGGAGGAAGATCTCCCACAAATCCCAAGCTATTCTCCCTCTTTTCTCTCTCTCCCTCTAGGGTTTTAATCCCAAATTCGTATGGCTGTGAGAGGGGCTGTTCTAAGCCCCTTTTATAGCCAAAAACATTCTGAAAATAGACTTAGGTTCAAGGGTTACTGCTAATATAGGATATTCGTCACTTTTCCAGCTCAAAAGAGAGGTTCTGGTAGCCCTCTTTGAGCCAAACGTCAGACTTAAGCTCACCATCTATGGATCTACGTGGGATTACGTTTTCGACTTGATCGGATTCCCAGATCGCACGTGGCGGACCACTTTCAGTTCAACGGTCAGTGGGCCACGATCAGAAATTCTAAGTACATGTAAATGTTCCTGAAATTTTTCTTAATCCGAGGGTGTAATTTGGTCTGATTCTGACGGTCAGGTTGCTTAATACTGACGTGCAACCGAACGATGCCAGATCACTATTCCTAATATTTTTATTAGGATGAGAATAGTGTTTTTCACACTCCCTCGCTCCGAATCGAAACGAATGGCCGTGGGACATCGGATGGACTTGATTTTTGAGATGATTGTCAAGTCCAGTGAGGCGGTCCTAGTTCCTTAGCTTCGTGTTAATCGGACTCCCGATGTGCGATCTAGACCTAATACGAAGTTTCGTTTCATTCCCGAGAGCAGCCGGGAAATGAGTTTGGCTCTAAACTTTAGGGTAAACTAGAGTCACTTGTTTTGCAAGTTTTGGGTCTTGCAGATCGTATTTAAAGTGATCCCAACAGATTTCATGGCTAATTGAGTTTAGTACTTAGTTAACTTTGTTAAATTTCTAAAGGATTTAATCCTACGTGATTTCTGGTCGAGGTGGTACTCGAGCCAATGTACGAAAATTTACAGGTCGTTACAATCTACCCCCCTTAAACAAAAATTTTGTCCTCGAAATTTATACCTTTTTGTAGTCCTCGAGAATCTGAGGGTAGTTCTTCCTGACCTCGGCCTCAGTCTCCCACGTAGCTTCCTCCTCGGAATGATGTGTCCAAAGTACCTTCACAAGTGGGATGACCTTGCTACGCAGTACCTGCTCCTTCCTGTCAAGGATGCGCTCGGGCGCAACTCATATGTAGCATCCTCGCTCAACTGTACCTGCTCCCATCTGATGATATGCGAAGGATCAGGAACGTACTTCTTCAGCATAGATACATGAAATATATTATGTACAGACGCAAGTGGTGTGGGCAAAGCAAGACGATATGCCACACCACCCACTCGATCCAATATCTGAAATGGACCGATAAACCTCGGTGTGAGCTTCCCCTTCTTCCCAAACCGAAGGACTCCATAGGGGAAACTCGAAGGAACACATGATCCCCGACCTCGAACTCCAGCAGTCGCCGCTTCGTATCGGCGTAACTCTTCTGCCTGCTCTGCGCTGTAAGTAATCGACGCCTGATAATGTCGACCTTCTCTGTAGTCGCTGTACCAACTCGGCCAATCGGACTACGCTCTCCAACCTCTCGCCCAACAAGTGCGGTGCCCTACAAGGTCGACCATATGAGCCTCATATGGCGCCATGCCAATAGTCGCTGGAAGGCGTTGTTGTAGGCGAACTCGCATACGGAAGACAGTCATCCCAATTGTCCTTGAAGTCCAACATACATGCTCGCAACATATCCTCCAGACCGATTCACCCGCTCGTGTGCGCCCATCCGTCCGAGGATGAAACGCCGTCTTGAACTTCAACTTTACACCCATCGCCTCCCGGATACGAGTCCGGAAGATGGATGTGAACCGCGTGTCTCTCGTCCGACACGATCTCTAATGGAACCCGTGCGAGACGGACGATCTCTCTAATGTACAATCTAGCCAGCTCGTCTGCAGAGTTCGTAACTCTGATAGGGAGGAAATGGGCCGATTTGGTCAACCAGTCCACAATCACCCAAATGGAATCGTGTCCCTTCCTCGTCTTCGGCAGCCCGGATATAAAATCCATGGAGATGAAGTCCCACTTCCACTCTGCTATAGGCATGGGCTGAAGCAGTCCAGGAGGTCGGCGATGTTCTGCCTTGACCTGTTGGCACGTAAGACATCGAGACACATACTCAGCAATGTGGGCCTTTATGTTATCCCACCAATACGTCCGTCTCATATCCTGGTACATCTTCGTGCTACCAGGATGCATCGCAAACTTCGAGTTATGGGCGGACTCGAGAAGCTCGCGTCTCAAGTCAGCCACATCAGGAACACATAGGCGGCCACGGAATCGCAAACCCCCATCAGAACCAACTCTCCACTCGGAGTCCACGGCGTCGCTAGCCTGCTCTCGAAGCTCAGATAGCCGTATATCGCCCTCTTGGGCCTCAACAATCCTGTCGTCAATAAGTGGCCGCACCCGAACGTGCGCAACACACTCAAAAGGCTCCTCGACAGTGAGTCTCTGCTCAAAGTCCCGCACAAACTCCATCATGTCCCACTCGACTATCATCAGCGGTGCCGCAAATACAATCGCCTTCTTGCGGCTCAGCGCGTCTGCCTCAAGGTTCGCCTTGCCAGGATGGTAGGAAACCTCGAACTTGAAGTCCTTCAAGGTCTCCATCCATCGGCGCTGTCTCATATTCAAATCCCGCTGTGTGAATATGTATTTAAGGCTCTTGTGGTCGCAGAAAAGCTCGAACTCCTCACCGTAGAGGTAATGTCTCCAGAGCTTCAATGCAAAAATGACAGCTGCCAACTCCAGGTCATGTGTAGGGTAATTCTCCTCGTGCTTCCTTAATTGTCTCGAGGCATACGAAATCACCCTATCCTTCTGTATCAACACACAACCCAAACCAACGCGAGACGCGTCAGTATACACCGTGTATTTCACCCCTTGCTCTGGCAATACTAGCACAGGGGCGGACGTCAACTTGTCATTCAGCTCCTTAAAAGCTGCCTCCGCCTTCTCATTCCAGGCGAACTTCAGGTCCTTCCGAGTCAGCGAGACAATGGCATAGCGATCTTCGAGAAATCCCGAATGAAACGTCTGTAATACCCAGCCAGACCAAGGAAACTCCTCACCTCAGTAACCGACTCAGGCTGCTGCCAATCCTGAACCGCGGCTACCTTAGTAAGGTCCACTGCTATCCCATCCTTGGACATTACATGTCCCAGGAACTTGACTTCCTCCTTCCAGAAGTCGCACTTCTTGTATTGCGCAAACAACTGGTTCTTCTCTAACGTACCCAATACTGCTCGCAGGTGCTCCTCGTGCTCCTCCCGACTCGTGGAGTATATCAAGATGTCATCGATAAAGACGATGACGAATTGGTAAAGGAAGGGCCGAAATACCCGGTTCATCAGATCCATGAACACGGCTGGTGCGTTCGTCAGACTGAACGACATCACCAAAAACTCATAGTGCCCGAAGCACGTCCTGAAGGCTGTCTTCTGCACATCCTCCTCTCTCACGTGTAACTGGTGGTACCCTGACTAAAGGTCAATCTTCGAGAAATACTTCGCCCCCCTCAACTGATCGAACAGATCATCAATCCTGGGCAAAGGATACTTGTTCTTCACCGTGACCTGGTTCAACCTACGGTAATCAATACACAACCGTAGCGACCCGTCCTTCTTCTTCACGAACAACACAGGTGCTCCCCAAGGAAACACACTAGGTCGAATAAAACCTTTCTCTACAAGTTCGTCAATCTGTTTTCGCAGCTCCTCCATCTCACATGGAGGCATACGATAAGTCGGCAACGAGATGGGCGTTGTACCAGGCGTAAGGTCAATCGTAAAATCAATCTCACGCCGAGGAGGTAAACCAGGGATAGTCTTAAAGACTCCAACAAACTCCCGAACCACTGGCGTACCCTCCAGTGTCGGACCATCAATCGGCACAAGTAAAGCAGCATAACAATCAACTCGACAGGGCCAACTGACCTGCACTGGGAACGTGAAAGCTGTGCCGTCAGGTCCATAGGCCGTCACGATTCGAGTATCGCAATCTACCTCCGCCCTCATCCTGGCGAGCCAATCCATACCAAGGATAACGTCGTAGTGCCATAGTGGAGCAACAATGAGGTCGACGAGCACTGTGCTGCTACCCAATACTACCGGATAACTCGCGCATAACCGTGTGACATCCGAATAGGTCCCGATAGCCGTAGTGAGTCTCACTCCCTTTGTGGGAATCGTAAGTAAAGATAGACGTTTAACCGCCCCACAAGAAATAATAGAAGTAGTGGACCCAGTGTCCACCAATAAAGAAACGGGAGTACCGTGGATATAAGCCGTACCCTCAAAAGCTGTTGGGGCCGCAAGTGACGTCTCAGGTGCCTCAGCCACAAGCGTATGAACGCGCGCCTGCTGCTGACGGTTCGGCTGTGGGGCCAAGGGCCGTTGCGGCGGCCCGAAACGTGATGCAGGAGGTCGGAAGGAAGGATGTGCAGGTACGGTCTGTAAAGGTGTAGTCGATAAGGCCTGCGGGCGAGAACGACCCAACATCTGTGGCGGAGAGAAACCACTATCCTTCATCCGCGCGAAACAACTCCCAATAAGATGACCCTGCTTCCCGCAGTACGTGCAGGTCACAATAGGGCGCCTCACCACGGGAGCCACCGCGCTGCGATCCGGGAGGCGAGTCAACACGAGGCCTCTTGCCTAGAATAGGCCTGCTCTGTATCTCCTGTCGTGGCCTCGCAACCATAGCACCACGAGATCGGGCCAACCGGTCCACATCCTGCTCTGCCGTCATAGACATGTGAACCAGTGCTGCATAGGTAGGTATACTGAGGCAGCATATCTTCGACCGTATCTCCGGTCGCAAGCCCAAGGAAAAACGACGCATCCGCATCTGCTCATCCACCAGTATAGTCGGGACAAAGCGGCCCAACTCTGTGAAGCGGTGCTCGTACTCCGTAATCGTCATGCCTCCCTACCTGAGGCGCAGAAACTCATCCTCCAGCTCATGTCGATAAGTCTGCGGGTAGTATTTCTCATGGAACCGGAACTCGAAAGCCTCCCAAGTCCACACGTGTCTGGCTGCTGCAATGAGACCGCAAAGACACGCTATCCCACCATAAACTAGCCTCCCTCTCAAACATGAAAGCGGCCAGCTCCACCTGCTCTGCCTCTGAGCAATGTAGCATCCGAAGCATCTTAGAGATGCGGTCAAGCCAAAACTCTGCCTCCTCTGGTCTATGAGTGCCCATGAATGAAGGAGGCCTCAAGCGCTGAAATCACTCGAGTAGACCGCGTGTGCGACATCTCCAAGTAGGAGGCACCACGGGTGAGGCGAGGCACATCCTCACACCGAGCGGGAGGCTCGGGTGCCCCGGAGACAAGCAGGTGTCGTAGGTGGAGTCGCACTACCACCATGGGACAAGGCCTCAGCGATAGTGGCCATAAAGGCTGGCCGAGGTTTATTGCTTCTTCTTGTATCTCCGCCGCCGATGCATCATCAACATCAGCTGCTCAAACCTATCAGTCGGCGGAGCAGCCTGGGAGTCATGCTGCGCAGAAGAAGACGGCCGATACTGCTCACGGACCGGGGCGTGTAAGGTGGCAATCCACTTGGCGGGACCGGCGGGAGGCGATCGAACTTAACCCACGGTCCGCGGGCTGCTACTACTACGAAGGAGTCGGTCCATAGAGAGCCGGTCGAGACGGAGATGTGCCGTGCTCGCGTATATCTTGTCGCGGCATGCCCTATACAACATAGGGTACAACATTTGTGAGATATAACATAATACACATCATAAAGCACTTTAAGCATTCCACACATAATCAAAACAAAAGGGCTACATGCCTTTCATTTACCCAAAATTTGTCATAATACATGGAATACAGAGTTACATGAATCATGACGGAAATCACATGATAGCCAATACATCCACAACATTAAACACTTAGAACACGCTATTATCTATTACATCAACTACATGAAAACATAAACCGCCTATCGCGGTAACCAAAAACAAACAACAACCACACACAACAACGTGGATGACTAGTCATCCGAATCAGGCGATGGAGGAGGGGCATTCTTGTCCTGCAGACAACACAGGATGGCCTTTAAGGTACGAGACACCTTGCTAAGCTTGGTTCGGACGCCCGACTTCTTCGTGTGCGGGCGGCTTGACCCTCCTCAAGACGGGCCAAACGTGCATCAAAGGCATCCCGATCCACGCCCTGCTCCTGAGCCGCAGGAGGTGAACTCCCCTCAGTGTCCTGAGCCTCAGGTTCCTCTTCCTCTTCTTACGCTTCACTTCCATCTTCACTCGTATCTTCATCGCTCTCAATCTCATCCTCACCCTCGACCTGTCGGGCCCGTTGTCGATGTGCCCCAAGTTTCATCTGTTTGAGAGTATTTTTGTCAATCTGGTGGACCTGTACTGGCATTTCTGCCCTCAGACTATAGCCATACTCCCGTGCGATCCTGCATATGAGTCGGCCGAAAGGAAGCGAATCAGAACTCCTGGTGGAGCGTGCAACACTCATGATCTGTCGCAACACGAAAGTGGGTACGCACAAGTTCGCCCGCTGCCCCACTTGGTACAGAAAATCAACCATAAGTCGCGTGCACTCACTGCGATTATTGTGCTTGGGGTAAAGATTGTATGTGAAGATGTGATGTAGTAGGCAGAAGTCGTCAGACATGTGGGACGCTAGCAGGCTTTTGTTCGGCTGCCACTCAGCTAGTCGGCCACCACAAAGGTATCGGGTGCGACGATTTCTTTCACGAGCAGTCGCCAAATTCAGCTCGCTAGCATGTACGTCACCAAGGGGCATATTCATAAGTCGCGTAATCATCCTCACATCAACGGTGATGAATAGATCCACCCCAACTAAGAGCTGAAACTGCAAAGGGTCTAGTGTAGGCTTGCGAATGTTGGCGTAGAAGGCTCTGACAGTGCCGAAATTTACGCGACCCCTGACCTCAAATAACGGACCCCAGAGGGCCGCCTCCACTTGTTCAAACAAGTAATACTCCCCAAATAGCCGACCATCCACCACGGGCTTCGAAAAGAACCTGCGGTCCTCATAGACACCATGAGGTAGCGCCGCCAACTGCACCCGTTCGGCTGGGATCCGGGGATCAAGGTCCCGCTTCGTGCGAAACTCCCGGGCAAAGCTCGAGCTAGCGGCAGCGCCTCGTGGTCGCCTCGATTGTGTAGGGCGACTAGGCCCGGCCTCATCAGCGACACTCTTCCTCTTGCCCATCAGAGAGAGGATGGTGGAGATGGAGAAAACGGCCGCCACAACACCCAAAAGGGCCATGGAAAATCGATGAAATAGGGAAAAGGGGCTGATCTCCCAAGTTCTTCACGATCAGCAGATCCAACAGACGTGGGAGGTGAAAAGATCGTAGGAAATGGAGAAAGAAGATGGGAAGGACGGTTTAGGAGATAACTCCCACGGTTTTGGGACCTCCAACCACGTGTAGGGGGTCCAAACGAGTGGAGAGAAGAGGAAATGGAGGAGGGGGCAGCGTACCACGATGGAGGATGGTAAGAAGTGGTCGAAAATCAGTAGAGAAGAGAGGTGTAGAGGTGTTTTGCAAGAGAGGGCAGTAAGGTGGAAGGGAAAAACGGCCAAGGGAGGGGTTTGTGAAGGAAGTGGGTCTTTTCGAAATGGATTTAGGAAGGGAGCTAGGGCAGGGGGTTGTAGGGACCCCCAAAGTCGACCGGCCCGAACCGCGGGCCCGGCCCAACCCAATAACCGGCGAGGCCTCGCCGAACCGGCGAGGGCCTCGCCAAAAAAATTTGGATTTTTGGAAATAGGAGTCCATGGTTGTGATCCTCCAGTCCCTTGGGCCCCAAAAATCCCTGGGTCCCACCTTGGATCCCTCCGGAAGTGTTTCGTTTGGCTCCCCGATCCCGATTTGCTCTATTTCGTGTAGTTTCGGAATAATTGAACGTAACTTGTAATCGGGAATGAGTTATCTGACGTAAAATATATGAATTTGGGGTAGAACGAGCTAATGAAGCCAACCAACCCAGTTACACTAGGTTGCGCAGCCCGAAATTGTGAGAAAACCCTCCGATTAACGGTAATTTTCCCGTTTCAATTTCATTTTGCTAAAAATGGTAGTTTTAGTTTAATGATTCTTCATCCGTTGGGTTTTAGGAGTTATGTTCATCGCGCAAGGAACTTAAGGTAATTAGGAGGATGGTTTGGTGAAACCAAATAGGACCCTTACTATTTTTTTTTTGGCTGAGAACCTTGTGCACTAGTAGACATTACGACCTTATAATAAGTCGCGAATTCTAGGAGTCTTAGTTGTAGTTTGTTTCTGATTTCATTCTCATTACTTGGTATTCCTATTTAAAGGGTTATGACTGGTCTAGGAATGTTTTAAGGTCGACCCGTGCGACCATGGTTGATTACGGACTCGATTTCGGCGTTCGACTTTAGGGAACTTCGCCGTTTGGCGAAATCGGAATACCTATGACTGTTTCTATGTTCTGTCGCTCCCTCCTAAGTTGTAATGCGTTAGCGTACGTAGTGGGGACATAACTCAGGTTCGGTTTAATCAAAATCATGCTCTGATACCAACTTGTAACGCCCTGAAAATCGGGGGTCGAGTGTAACTCAACTCCCGAGTTCCAACACATCACTTATGCAACATATTTAATGATGTTTGAATGTTGTCTGTGTTAGAGCAATAAACATGAATGAGATTATACTAAAACAGTAATTCATACTCCAGATCAATTGCATAAAAGCAAGCGGAAGACTGAACTGTATATATATGTATGTAAAGAAACAAAATAACCGTTTCATTCTCCAGAGTATGAATCCATCTGAGTCCATATACATTTCTGTTTATAATAAAAGAAGTCAAAGATAAACTAGGTACAATCCCTGTAGAACCCGTCGATCCTGGCAGCCTAGTCGAAGCCGCCAGAGAACTGTATATACGAGAACTCCTCCTGGTCCTTGTCATAATCAGGCTCCGCCTCCAGAGTAGTCGGATCGCCTAAATCTGAGACAGAGTCTGGTTGGTGTGGCAACACCGTCCCGTAACATGGGAGTGAGTAGCTAACTCAGTGGAACAATATGGCATAAGTTATCATGTTATCAATACAGTCAAGCAGTAATGATAAAGCAGTAAATCAAACACTCCTAGTTACTCTGATTAATGCAAGTATGAATGCAGATATGATGGATGCCCTCACTGACATTCTCCCTCATGCGACACCATCTCACGTTCGCGGCATGCGTACATCCCACAGTGCTCCACATCTTCCAGGCACATGCGATGCATGATGAGCATGATTACCGAGTTTTTAATTAGTTCATTTCAAACAGCAGGATTGGGAAACTAAGGTACCTCCCCTATATCATTCCCAAACATGATCCATTCTAGGGTCGTCAGTCCTAGTAATATCAGACGATGGGGTAATTTCTAGGTCACTTGCAGAGAAATTTGCTGTGGAACATTACGCACAAAGGTTGCACCACTCCCCCATCACCCCTTAAACAATTCATCACTATACAGAAACAGGCCTAGTTCATACTCTATATATCACGGCGAATCCTAAGGCGCACTGCGACTTCAGAATATGCTCGCGGTCACTACAAAGGGCTGTCAGGGCTATTACCCACAAAGGTTGCACCACTCCCCCATCACCTTATCAATGTAGGCCGACAGCGCGAATATAGTGTCCCATACCACCATAATCGGCTCACGAGTTAAGTTGCTCACTGGTCACTACGGGGAGGCACGTAGCCCCAGCATAGGCCGACAGCTCGACCACGGTGTCCCATACTACCATGCCCGGCTCATGAGTCTTAGCGGATCGGGGTACCTTGGTTAACGGGATTTTCACTGGTAAGTTTGGTACCTTAGGTTCAAACATTAGCGACCAAACATGGTGAACATACATAAGACACACGGGTTACTTGACGTGTTCGGCTGGCTCGAGAGTACAACAAGTTGGGCGATAGGAAGCGCAGAAGCACCTCGTGTGGTCAACCACTATCGCCAACCGAAGTACGACACGGGTTCACCAACACATCATGTGTGGCAGAACGAATCCCAACCACAACTTCAAGTCTGATACCGGATGCTGGACTATGGACATAGTCCCAAGCTCAGTCAAGTCCTAACCATAGCATGTGAAATACGGCCTGATAACATGGTAATTCAAGAACACTAGCAAGCATGTTATAAAGCATATCATGAAGCATGTTAATAAACAAGTTACAAAGCATGTTCAAAAGCATGTTATAAAGCATTATGCAAATAGGGATACAAATACATATATTTCATAGGTAGTGGTTAGAGTGAATAACCACATGGAGGACATCATGTGTGACTCTAAGGTAGCTGAGAATCCCCTCGCAGCACCTACCTAAGGTTCTAACACTTAAGCACTTACACTCACAAGCGATTTCACCAACACTTGGAATGCTCAATTTCAACATACATGACGTATGTTAGAGGAAGGTGCACTAGGGTTGTCCCTTTACCAAACTAGTATTTTATACATATACATCATATTCATACAGCAAATAACCCTGACAATTACATCAGCAAGTTTTATACGTATAGGGTATATTCTAGTATACCCAATTTCAACATACATAGTGTTTACAAGGGAACTTGTAACACGGCGATTCCTTTCGCCAAGCAATTAATTTATACGCACTTAATATATTTATTCAACAATTAATCATGACAAACACGTCGCAAAAATATACACGTATACGGTACTTCTTACAATACCGTATTTCTACATACATGGCGTATATTAGTAAACATGTATTTAGGCTAGCCCTTTCGCCAAATGAGTATTTTACCCATACATCATATGTCTATACGACAATTAAACATGTCAAACACATTTTCCAAAAAAATACGTATACGGTATTTTATACGAATACCTAAAGTATGTGAAATTCCAAATTCTACACTTCTAATCGAAACAGAAAACGGAAGGTACTTTGTACATGTGCAATTGCATGCAGATCATGAATCTACCATTATCTGACATTGAAGGCGTTGAAAACCGTAACTTATACACATAAAGTCCTCACCTTTGCCTTTGGAATTCCAACGAATCAGCAAGGGTAGTAGAGCTTCCGTATACGGGAGTTTTCTAGCCTAAAGAGTGGAATCGGTTAGTCTTTACGTAACCTACAACGATCTTACATCAAATCAAACCTAGGGTTAGGGTTTCTTACCTTCAAACAAAATGGATACCGCCGAGAAAATACCTGGAAAGGAGCGGTGTAGGCCGTGTGACAACCCAAAGCAGTAGGAGGAAGATCTCCCACAAATTCCAAGCTATTCTCCCTCTTTTCTCTCTCTCCCTCTAGGGTTTTAATCCCAAATTCGTATGGCTGTGAGAGGGGCTGTTCTAAGCCCCTTTTATAGCCAAAAACATTCCGAAAATAGACTTAGGTTCAAGGGTTACTGCTAATATAGGATATTCGTCACTTTTCCAGCTCAAAAGAGAGGTTCTGGTAGCCCTCTTTGAGCCAAACGTCAGACTTAAGCTCACCATCTATGGATCTACGTGGGATTACGTTTTCGACTTGATTGAATTCCCAGATCACACGTGGCGGACTACTTTCAGTTCGACGGTCAGTGGGCCACGATCAGAAATTCTAAGTACATGTAAATGTTCCTGAAATTTTTCTTAATCCGAGGGTGTAATTTGGTCGATTTCGACGGTCGGGTTATATCTTAATGCGACGTGCAACCGAACGATGCCAGATCACTATTCCTGATATTTTTATTAGGATGGGAATAGTGTTTTTCACACTCCCTCGCTCCGAATCGAAACGAATGGCCGTGGGACATCGGATGGACTTAATTTTTGAGATGATTGTCAAGTCCAGTGAGGCGGTCCTAGTTCCTTAGCTTCGTGTTAATCGGACTCCCGATGTGCGATCTAGACCTAATATGAAGTTTCGTTTCATTCCCGAGAGCAGCCGGGAAATGAGTTTGGCTCTAAACTTTAGGGTAAACTAGAGTCACTTGTTTTGCAAGTTTTGGGTCTTGCAGATCGTATTTAAAGTGATCCCAACGGATTTCATGGCTTATTGAGTTTAGTACTTAGTTAACTTTGTTAAATTTCTAAAGGATTTAATCCTACGTGATTTCTGGTCGAGGTGGTACTCGACCCAATGTACGGAAATTTACAGGTCGTTACAGATCAGAATTGAGTTGCCCGAACTTAAATTTAACTGCGCGTAAGCACTACACATATGTTCACACCAGCTAAGGTGGTCCTAGGGTTCGCGTTATCAATTTATTGAATCTCCTACACTGTCAAATCCTTTAAAATCTAAGAGTACCAACTTTAGTTCCAAAACTCTAAGGGACTGTTTGCCCAATGGTATTAAGTTGTATTAAATGGATTGTATTGCTAATCCCACCTCGGGATTTGGAGTGGCATGTTTGGTAGGAGGGTGGGAGGGGATTAAAATTAATTTTATAGGCCCTGAAAAATGAGCCTTGTATTGGAGAGTGTGAGATGGGATTTCCAAACCCCATGATGATGAATTTCTAAGTGTAATTTGAAAGAAAATCCCAAGATTTACTTGTAATTGCATACATTCCAAACATGGTGTTGATAACCATGGGATACACCCAATCTAGGGACAATACCTTACACATGCATTTATTGTTACTTTTACAATTCCATCCACCTTAAACTCGCCTAATGTAGTTGGCCAAACGGGCCCTAAATGTCCCAACATGTGGAGGTTATGAAAGTTATGGACACAAAAATGTGGATTCTGTGCTCGTATGGGTGTGAGATGGTGAGGCCAAGAGGAGTGAGAGATGGGTTTAGAGGTGTAATGGTGAAGGGTGGAAGGAGTTCGCAATTGTCAAGTACAACTCCAACTTGTCTAGCGTTCTACACATTTGATAACAAAAGGAGTTTCATGCATTTCATTTAACAAAATTTTTCACAATACAGGGAATAAAGTTCTACGTAAATTATGACAAGACCGCATACGGCTATACTAAGCACGAAGCACCAAGCACAACTACACTTTCTACTTACTACACTACTAAGCACAGGAATCATTTAGACACAAACACCCTAAAACAGCAACAAACAAGCTATAGAGCGATGGTATGGATGACTAGGCATCTGAGTCTGACGAGGGGGGAGGGCACCCTTTCTCTTTCCCATGAGAAAAGGAAAGGTGGAGATCGAAAATATTATCGTAACAAACTCAGAGAAGGCCATGGAAAGTGAGGATAAGGGGAATAAGGGCTGGAGCTATTGGTTCTAAAGAATTTGAGCCTCAACAGAGGTTATAAAGGCCCAAATAATAGGGATTAGAGAAAGAAAATGAAGAGATGGGATGGGTTGAGAGCTTACACGATTTTGAGCTCCAAATGAGGGATGTAAGAGCTCAAATGAGAGAAAACGGAGAGGGTAAAGGGGTAGGTATGGCTATAAATGATGAAGTGTTTGGGTTATGGTAGAAAACGACGGAATGGGTGATTAGAGGGGAGGTTTTTGTTAAAAATCAGGAACTTGAAAGAGAAAAGAGATCTTGGGGGTGTGCTTTGTGAAGGAGGTAGGTGTTTGGGAGTGTAACGCCCCAGATTTTTACCAACCTAGAGTTAGATGTCCTTAGGCAAGGGGTAGATCCTAGGTGGGGTTCCTATTTATAGTTGCTTGGTACTAGTTGCTTAGATGGTAATCTCCCTACTTGGTAGGTGCCTATTGTAGAGGGGATCTACTCTAAGAGTCAAGGTGTTATCCTCGGTAAAGATGTCAAGGAGTTAGTCCTCGTATAAGAAGGGGATCTCTTGGTGGTTGGCTCCCGAGGAGACTATGGTCGACAGTCGATGTTGTCATGCCCCAAACTCAAAAACCGAGCTCACAGAATTCTCGATCACCAAATCTAGTGCCGACAACCTCCGTAGTACCCCATTCTCGGCTCCCAGTGCCCATACACCAGATTTCAAACCTAGGAAATACATATATCAAAAATCAAAGCTCCAAAAGATAGTTGCACGCTCCAAGCTCAATGTTACTGCAACCTAACGCCACCTACGCGCATCTATCATGCATAAGCTTATAGAAAGCTTAGAGGGTGGTGTAAGTGTGTGCGCAAGGTAAGTACCAAGTATGCAATATCAGAACAATGTGAAAACATGTCGGTAAGTCCATAAATACCATAGCCTTATCCAGGCTATGCGATGCAAAAACATAATAAGCCAATATCATATACTGAGGGAGTAATGCAGATCAACTATACAATGTGGAGACATAGTTAGCCAAATATCATATACTGATGATACAATGCAATATACAAATCCTGACGAGTCTACGAATACCGTCAACCTCATCTAGGCCATATAAATGCAAAAACATAGCAACCCAAAATGCCATATAGCATGGATGTAATGTAATATGCGGTGTGAATGAAATGACTAAGCTGGAGTGCGAAGTCAGGATGATAGTACATAGTATCGCAAGCTTTGGGGTCCATCACAAGGGACTTCTATCCAAACCAGTCTCATACCTAAATTTGGATAGCCAGATTTAATGTGGTAGACTCCTGATCTCAGGTTGGTCGTGCACCCCAACCGAATCCTGGCCATTGCGAAAGTATACATAATAATTAGTTGCGCACCACCTGTATTGAGGCATAAAAAAAAAGAGAAAAAGGTAGCAGGAAGACCGCTGTGCGTAAATCGTTGTGCACGAATCGCTGTGCACAAATCGTTGTGCTAAATTAAGTGTTGTACGAAAATAAACCTTAAAATACAAGGAGATCCGCACACTAGGGTGCATACAAAGGAGATCCATGAAAGTGCCCTGGTTTGTCAATTAGCGTGAGTGTTGAGTCAGTTAGACTACAGAGCCTTATAGGAAGATCATTTCAAAGCGTCTACCTCAATAGGATGTGTGCAAGCTCGTCATAGGTAAATCTGAGCCTCACATCCCTTGTCCCAAATCACCAGGTATACTAAAACCTTTAAAAATGTTAGAATATCATAAGGTTTTTAGTGTAAGAAAATGTTTTCAAAATAGAAAAATTCTCTAAGCTTTCTTGCCCTGTTGATTTTATTGATACACATCTCGATATGATCGACCTGCTCTATCGAGTCCTCGATGCTCCATCGACACTATTGAAAAGAGGACCAAATATGTCCAGCAAGCTTATACATATCTGGATGGAATTATCGATGTATCGATACACCTATCAATATCATCAATATTCAAATTTCAAGTCTATCGGAAGTGACTGGATAGTATCGACAGGCAGAATTTCGGTGCCCCTGTTTTTCTTAAAGAATATCATATATGCTTCAATATATTGAAGTCTCCTCAATACCATCGAAGTTCAAACCTTAATGATATCGGTAGGCCCTCGATGATATCGGTTTTGGGTGTCAAGTTCTCCAGCAACATATTTCAAGGTGTTTTATATATGATCGGGGGTCACTCGATAGAATCGATATTTAAATATCGATGATATCAATGTTGTATCGATTGCATCGAATATGGACATAAACTGTCCAGCAAGCTTTATGGAAAATCCTTTTGATTTATCGATGCATCGACACAGCTATTGATATCATCGATATCCAAATTCCAATGATCTCGAAGGTCCCTCGATCACTCATGAAAACCTAAAAGATTTCAAGGCAAGTCTCTCTCGTTTTTCAAGTGTCGATGGATCGAATCTCTCATCGATGAAATTAGAGTTCGAAATCCGATGACATCAACAATCATTTTGATTCATCGACCAACTGACAAAAGGTTTCAAAAGTGTATGACATTGAGTTCGAGTCATCGAGCAGACCATCGATGCTATCGAGAGTATACGCTCAATGATATCGAACCTGCTCGATGATATCGAACTCTGTTATAAATGTGACCGTTTTATATCCGTTGAAACATTTTGCCTATATATAGAGGACTTATCTAGTATTACTGTGAGAGAAAGAATAGAGAGCTTTTGAGTGTTTAACCTTAGATCTTATACCCAAAGCCCTTTCTCTCAAGGGAGTTTATCCTCCAATCCACCCTCACCATTGATATTCAATAGAGTGCATTGGGGAATGAACTTCCACATTCAAGGATCCTCCAACTACTACCTTAATGGCAAATCATGAAGCTGGGATGCCTTGAATGTATAGATGATTGAAATTTCTCTATCTTCCTTATAAAAAAATCTTTTGAGAGTAGGATTTCATCATAACCTTGACCTAACCCATCGTCATTCATTGGTACATCTTTTGAGTTGCAGATCAAGGAGACCAAAGATTCTTCGTCAACAAAGGAGGAGATCTTCATCAACGTGCTTAATGGGACTCATCCACTTATCTATAAGTATTTAGAGTCCAAAGGACACTTGTGATCATTCCTTTTTAGGATTGGATCTTAGGTGTTTCTCACCCCTTCAAGCCCTCGTAGGAGGCCTCCAACGGGAGTGTACATGGTGGGTGCATCATGTGGACCTTTGCTCTATGGACAGCATAAACATATAGTTGAAGGTGAACCAGTCAAAACCTTAGGTTCGAGGTGAACCGTGTGAAACCTCGAGTTTGAGGTAAACTGCGTAAAACCTCCGGTAGGGTCTTATGGAAGATCCTTGGCCAGTGTGCCTAAAAGTGGGTGTGTTGTGTTGACCCTTGCTCGTGAGAGCATAAACAGTCAGCCTCAGTGTAGGTTGTAAAGGTTTAAAGTGAGCCTAATTTAAAACCTTAAGTTTGAGGTGAGCCGCTGTGAAACCTCCTTAGTGAAATCTGGCACACTCAAGGGTTGAGTGCGTCTGCCAGGAGTGGAGTAGACTGATCGTCGAACCACTATAAAAATGACTGTATTTGAGATTGCTATCTTTCTGATTATTTGATTTACTTTAATATTTTTATATCTGAATATCTGAGATCACACCTCACACACTTACATAGTCATATCCATCATAAACTAGTTTGCATACTGTTCACTTTTGAAATAGTTTGTGATTGGATCTCTACCAGGCTTGGAAGCTAGTAGAGTTATTTTTTGAGTAATCCTAATATGAGCTTGTTGTTAGGATTAGTGTAATAGGATTTTAAATAAACCATAAAAACTTTAAAAGTCCTATTCACCCCCCTCTAGGACATATCAACATATTTCTAATTCAACTAAAGCGGTCTTCACCACTATTTCAAACCGCACACCAGGGTCCACATAAGGAGATCTGCACACCTGACTCAGTACGATGAAGACTGCACAATGAAGACCACACAAAGGACTCCGCATAATGAAGATCGCGCAAAGGGCTTCGCACAATGAAGGCTGCATGAAGGATCTCACACAGTGACTACATGGCATGTTCGCACATGTGAGAAGGCTATAAATACCCCGACTCGTCGATAAGGGGTCAGAGGTAACCAATCAAGAAGCAGAAGAAAAATTCGAGAAGAGAAAGAGGTAGAACCCCATTTCTATTGTGCGGGATAGGCGCACAAACACCATCGGCGCACAATAGGTCTGAGTGCACAATGGGTCTGAGTGCACAACAAGTCCGAGCGCACAACAGGTCTGAGCACACAATAGGTCTGGGCGCACAACAGAGCGGGCGCACAACAGAGCTAGCGCACAATGGATCTTCCTGGTGCACAAAGGATTCTGGCGTACATCAGACCTGGGTGCACAATGCTATTAATGGGCACACAGTATTGTTCTTCCAGCAATTGTTGCCTTAGTGCATAATGTCTTTTGTTTGTTTTATCACAAGTCTATTTTGGAATCAAAGGAGAAAGGGATGTAAAAGAACTTGGAATAAATAAATAATGTGACCCTCTTCTGTGTCCTCTTCTGTTAATTATTAAGTTAATAAAAGTTCCCAAATAAAATGCATTTGTTTCTTGTTCGAAACAAAATGGCGACTCTATTTGAGATTTTTTTCTTTTATTCACTTAAATATTAACAAAAGAACCACACGAGATATAATAATGACTGTTTGGCATCATTAAGGTGCCAAAATGGCAACTCTCAATGGAAACATCCTACTTTTCATCTCCAAAATAGAATATGACTTGACATAAGTACTAAATTTTATTTATCATTTTGTAAATGTGAACGACTCAGGATAATATTGCAACTAACCAATCAATGGCAATCATTCAAGGAAATATAGTTTTCTACTTCACTACGACAGGGTTGTTGTGGAGTGTGCTGATAAACAAACTAGACGTCGCAAAGATAAAGCGGTAACAAGCAAGCAAACAGACTCACGAGCAGCTATCACAGTTGTAACTGCTTCGCCAGTAGCGCCGGGAGAAAGAGATGAATGGATTGTCGTCACTCACAGGAGGACAATGATCAAGAATGTAACTGCAACGAGAAAAAATTTGCCATTGAGGAGAATTAGAGGGCCGATAACACGTAATGTCGCTAGGAGGAACCCTGAACTCGCCCCTCCTGTGATATATCCTAGGTGAACAGATCTACAGTTAACATCATGCGATTTCCCAGCTTTAGTTGCCCCAAGAGTCAGATGGATGAAAAAATAGAAAGGTAAGGCATTACTAACAAGTTCACCAATGTCCGTATCGTCTCAATCGATCAATGGCAATGGGAGCACAGAGAAGTCAAATGAAACTCCATCCCCCCTCTCTTCGTAAGTCCTATTACATCGACATATTCCCACCCCACTCCAACTACAACTTCGTCGAAGAGTGGAGAAGTCGTAGTATATATGAATGGAACAAACCCAAAAAGTATACCGACTATGAAGGATCGTATGAATGAAATGGCAGAAGCACAAAGGGCACTAATGGAAGAGTACAGAAACCTCGGAGAAGCCTTAGTAACTCTCGCACACAATGTAGCCAGATAGCGGCTCCCCCAATGATGGGCACAATGAATGGACAAGAAAACTAGCCTGAAGGCTTTCAACCACAGGGAGTGGGATCACTGGGGTCTGTCCGAGCAGTGAGAACTATGACATAAGACAAGGTGAGACAAGTCGTCAAAGAAGCTGTCAGAGTAGAGACAGCGTGAAAATACTGGCCATTTCATATATTGAACGACATATCCAAGAGAGGTAGAAGACATCTCGTTCCTAGCAACTTCAAACACCCAGATTTTCAGAAGTTTAATGGGGAAGGATCGCTAGAGGAGTGCTTAATGCACTTCATTACTAGCATGGGAAATTTTTTTACAATACCGCAGTATTACTTGCGATTGTTCTGGTCATCCCTAACAAACAAAGCATTTCGATGGGATTCCAGCATGGCCCCGGGGTCGATACGCCCTTGGGAACAAATGTAGGACACCTTTATGTCAAACCTCTTCTCTTCAGAGCATGATGTTAGTATTACGGACTTAGCTTCCATACAGCAGAGAAAGAGCAAACCAATAGAAAAGTTTATAGACAAATGGAAGACATTGGGAGCCTCATGTAGGTAGCTGCCGGAAGAAAAGGAACAGGTCAAGATGTGTCTGAACTCCATGGAAACATGAATTATGTTTGGACTCACCAGCGCCAATATCAAAACTTTCCGTGACCTAGCCACTAAGGCTCACGCTTTAGAGCTAATGACTCGGAAGATGCCAGCATTTCACTATGAGACAGCCAGGAGGGCACCCAGCAGGATGGCCGTAAATACCATCGATCGTGAAAGGAGAAGTAAAGATGCAAGAGACTCGAGAGATAAAAGGCCGGAACAGAAAGAAGAATTGAATCAGCCAAGAAATAGATACAGTAGAAAAAAGCCCAAAATGCTCAATTATCATGAAGGGTTTGCCTTCGATAGGGAAGATGTTATTCTTATGATGAACCAATTGCTAAAAGCCGGTACGATAAAATTACCAGAACTTAAATGCCCTGAAGATGTGATAAGAACAAGAGAGAGATTTTTGCCACTATCATCGCCTAGTGGACATCCGACGGAGAACTGTTATATGTTGAAATGTATAATATAATGAATGATAAACAAGGCTGAAATAGTAATTGGAAAAGAAAAAGAAAGGGGTACAATGACGATAGTAAATATGCTCATGATCCGAGAAAAGGCCCGAGAAATGAAAGAGAAAGAGGACTGTAAGACGACAAGGAAAGTAGCGGTGATTACACTACGATCAAGAAAGAAGATAACAAGCTCTACAAAACAGAAAACAGGAGTTATAAGAAGAGAAGTTGTTGAAAGAGAGAACAATGATGATAAGAAAAAAGAGAGGGATGAGACAACAAGAGTAACCTACGATGTGGTAAATCATTTAAAGGGCATACCGGCTCGATTGAGCGTATATGACGTGCTTAAGTTGTCAGAGGAATTTCGGCAAAGCTTGGTTCAAGCATTGTCCAATCATGATGTCAGAGAGACCTTGCTGGCAGAGATGGAACATGAAGAGTACAAAGAGAAAGAAGATTGCCTGTCAATCGTTTCCTTCTCCAATGATGATCTGATCTGCGATGCAAGGCATAACAGGCCACTAATGATAGAAGGCCATATCTGTCAAAAGAAGGTTAAACAGATTATGATAGATAATGCGTCTACGGTGAACCTCTTACCACTTTCAATGTTGAGTAAACTGGGTTATCGTCATTCTAATCTACCCCTAAGTAGAATGATAATATAGGGCTTCAATCAAGATGGGCAACGTGCACTCGGTAAAATTATAGTAATGCTAGAGATAGGAGAGCTGACTATTGATCTCATGTGCCACATTATAAACGCAGTGACAACATACAATCTTCTCCTAAGGAGGCCATAGATACATCAGTACAGCATCGTACCCTCTACTCTGCATCAATGCCTCAAATACTGTAAAGGTGGGATACATTATAAAGTAATGGCCGATGTCAAGCCCTATAAGAAGCTGATTCCTTCTTTGCAGACATCAGTTATTACAAAGGGTTTGTTTCGACAAGAAAACAAATGTATTTAATTTGGGGAAATTATCTTATTCAGACATAACAAGAGAAAATATAAGAACAATCATCACACTTTATTGATTCTGAGTTCATTTACATCCTCTAATGTCCCTTGATTCTAAGATAGATAAATTAAACTATCTTTAATCAAATATAAATTTCGATAGCATAACGGCAATGCTTTTAATTATCTCCTAGAACTTAGGAGGAATTGATGCGTCGATCAACAATCTTCAGAGAAATAGAAATTTCGACAGCATTCTGACGCTATTTCGATCATCTCCTAAGTCTTAGGAGCAATACGCATTCCTATCGATGATTCTTCCTTTCTTCTTGAACAGGAAGAACTTGAAGACTTCAGTCATTTCAGTAGCATAACAGCCCATTGCTGTTACAGACTGTAGGGCAGTCTGATTGCGCAGTTCCACGCAAACCCTATCATTTGCACGGGTCCGTGCAACCTGTAAGAGCCCAATGCTCCTACCTTCGATCTTCTTCTTCACTCTTCTTTCGCTCCGAAATCTTTGAACCCCTTTTTAAAGAGAGAGCGAGGTATTTATAGGCATTTTACAGGTGTAAAACTCTAATTTAGGCGATGTGGGACAAAATAAGTCACAATCATTTCTATGTCACTGTTACATGCTTTGCGCGGACACGCGCAAACGATATACTTTGTGCGGTCCCGTGCAAATGATATGCTTTGTGCGGACCCACGCAAAGTGTTCTCAGAATTATTTCTTTGTTCTTTTCTTCTAACTTTTTCCTAAATGCCTTGATCTTTCCCTGCTCCAATTCTTCTCTTATTTTTATGCCTCAACAGATGCCCCCTTGATCCGTTCTTTATTTTCTAGAAAATCAAAGAAAAGGATCAAACAATTTCCTCCTTTAGGGTTTACGCGGTCCCGTGCAAAGCTAACCCGAGTACCGTACTCATTCATGAGCCCTATAAATAGCCCAGCTACTTCGTCATTTGTATAAACCCTCTGTGCTCTGGCGAAACTCTGCTGCTGCGATTCTCCTTCGCGCAAACGATAACCTTTGCGCGGTCCAGCCCAAACCTTTGCTGTTTGCACAAGTTCCTCCGTAGTCCGCCATGTACCGCGTAACCTATATGCTTTGCACAGACTCGCACAAAACGTCCCGTACTTGGCTGATTTTCCATCCTTTGTACCTTTCAACACTTGGCCATTTTCACCTTTCTTCTATTTTCATTCTGACACTTATCTACTTTTTCTTAACTCCTTACTTCACTATGGCCCGTATTAAGCAAACAGCCCGTCCTGTGACTCCTCCTTCTGACCAACCTTCTCCCGATCGATCGCCTGCTAAATGGACAAAGACTACCTCCGGCACTCCTGCTTATTTTAAAGAGCCTGCTCTTCCCACCTTTGACTTTTCTGACCGCATCAAATCTCTGCCATCCCCCATTCATAGATCCATATCATTAGAAGATATCAAGTGTCCTCCGAAGCACGGTAGAGAGTACGACTAGGATGAATGGTTGAAAACTACTGCTCACATTCGTACTGATGGTGAAAGACCACCTTTTCGTGAAGACAGTCCCCCGGCCTCCCGTTCGAAGAAGATTCGCCAGAATAAGGCGAAAGAGTTTACAGAGAGGATCAATGAACATAAGAAGAAGAGACTTCAAAACTCATGGGATTCAGTACGAGTTATTGAAGGCGTTATGAAGTTTGACAATCTTCATGCAGAAGGCATGACAATCATTCCCATCAATGTCTACCGCCATCAGTCTATGCTTGACTGTGAACCCAAGGATTACGTTCAGGGTGAAAATTTGATGTATACTGAACCGTGGGCCACAAGAGAACTCTGGATCCTTGAGGGAGTAATACAAATGCAGAAGTCGTGACAAAAGATAGGAGAAATTTATCCCATGATCTTCTTAGTTCCTTTCCACAGCCCTCACGACCTCTTTCCTTCACATTTTTTATGAGACAGTCCGGCAGCATTTCCGAGATTAGGGACAACTCTGGGGACAAGAAGAGTTTCACATCAGAGGCCTATTAATTGCTCGACGTTATTATTCTGATTGGGCGAAAGCTAGTTTACTGAAGCACACAAGCACGCTTGCAAAAATAGGCCTTTACGATGCTATAGAAGTGACTTCCAAGTACTTCTATAAAGAACCTACTGTACTGAAAGGCTTCCTCGAGTACTGGTCGCCCACAACCAATTCCTTCCACTTACCCTACAGTGAGATGAGTATAACACTTTAGGATCTTCACCGCATAGCTGGTCTCCCGATAACAGGTAAATTCTACGATGAATTTATTCCAACCAATAGGGAGCTGGCCTTTGTATCCTCTCCCGATCGCAGACCTTCTATTTCTGAAACCACCATCGAACTATTCAAGGAGATGAGTAAATTTCCCAATTTTCACAAGATTCCCCCTTTGCAATGGCTGACACATTTCTCCAGAGGCCTCAGGTATTTATCAGTCTGAAAATTGACTTTTTTCCTAATATCCTTGTTATCTAGAGATTTCTACACACTTACCCTTTTTTTTCCTTTGAAGATTTCGTGATTGTCACTCCAAGGAGCTAACAAAGCTCCGAGACGCAATGAAGGACAGACCGGAGTATAGGTCCTTCGGAGAGCTTGCAGCTTTCTTGGCCTATTGGCTGAGCTTAGTCGTACTGCCCAGCTCTAAATGGGCAGACGTTGTTCATCCCACCGTCTTTGCTGTAGTTGGTGCTTTGACGGAAGGCCATAGATACTCCCTTGATCCCCCAGTGTTATGCTCTATTTATAGAGCCCTCGGAGAGGTAGCCATCTACGTGAAAGATCCTACTCTCGGAGCCTTGTCTGCACATACCTCTTTGCATTATATCACAGGGTGGCTAGGGGTCTACTTTCCTTGGACTTTCGAAGCCCCAGAGCAAGCATACGTTCATCCTTCTCATCTTCCACTCTAGTTCTTCCAACAAAGAGCGATGGCCAAAAGAGCATATGACTAGGTTACAAATAAAATTCGGGATGATGACCAAATAAACTTCTTTCAATTCCACCTTCATCGTTACACCAAGGATACGGACATGGTGGACCAAGAAACACTTACTACAGCGGAAAGAGCTTTCTTCTTTTCCATTCGTTCTTGCAGTCTACACCTTTGGGAAGGGACAGAGTTCTGGAGGGAACCTTATTACCCCAGTCGTTTCACTCATCAATTCGGTTACGACCAAACTGTACCAAAAGACTGCGGGCTAGTTACTCGAAAAATGCGTTGTTATGGAACAGGTCCTCTCAACTGGGCCATGATATGGAAGCTACTGAAGCAGTGCGTTGGATCTTCCTTCATAATTCCAGGTTGTAATCGCGTAGTCTGTACATCATACGGCTGGATGCGATGGTGGGACCATCAATCATATTTGGTCACTAAGTGCTTGCCTGTGGATTCGTCTATCTTTCTCCACCAGCCTAAGCTGAAAGGCAGACAACTAGAAAGCAGAGTTGGCTATGTCTTAGAAAAGTGCTATGCTGTCACGCCCCGAAATACGGCACCTGGGTATATCCGACCCTGATTCCGTACCCGCAGGCATGACTTATGTTTTGTATGTTTATATTTAATAATCCACACATATATTGACAAAATGATCTCATTCACAAAATATAACAATCCAAAAATTGAATAATTAAACATTTATTTAAAGAAGAAAAATGTCCATGTTCCGACTATTCAAGATTATATCATCAAACACATGTCATCGTAATGTTGTCATACTAAATTTTCATTACACTTATTTTGAAAATGATAAAGAAACAAAAATAAATAAAAGAAATCTCTTCAAGCTCCTCCATGTGATCCGATCTGAAATTTTAAAATCCCAACAGGGTAAGTCATGCGAAGCCTAGTGAGTAATCTCAACACAGGTTTCAAAATAACCTCACATAACATGAATAAAAATGTATTAAAAGATACAATATCTATTTAAGTAAAGCAACAGATGAGGAGATTAATAAACAAGAGTTTTTCAGTGTAAATTCAAAGAAAAATGAATGAATCAATCAACATATGCTATACTCTATAATAACAAGTGCAGTTTTATTCATTTTAACACCAGGGCCAGTTTACACCGATCGGCCAACTCCCGCGCGAATACAACACCTAGCCTGGCAATGGGAACCTCTCGCATAACATGCTCACCCATCCAAAGGGCACTTGGTGAGGGACCCATTCGTACGTTAGCTGGTCAGACTACTACCCTACTGAACCTGACAGTAGGAACCTTTTGCAATCCTGACATGCTCACCCACTCAAAGGGTACAGTAGAGGTTCCAAAAGGTACCAGTTGGGTTTCTGGGACTTTCAACCCAAGGGTCTTGATCGCCCCACCTATTTACGCTTTAGGGATTTTCAACCCAGAGGACTTGATTGCCTCACCTATTTTCTGGTATTCCAAAAACTGTTCGAAGGGTATAAAATTTTAATATTTCATGAGCAAAATATTTCTAAGGACAAATTGTTTCTAACCATTGTCGATTGTTAATACATGATTTAAAGTTCTACGTAAAAATATATATATTTGTGCAATGTAATCCGTCAAATCTGATCCGATAGTCTGGAAGAGTATACTGAATTTGAAGATTTATTTATTTATTTATTTATTATTTTTTTTAGATGATCTAAATCCTGACTTTTTTAAAATTATAAAAAATAAAAAAAATAATAATCAAAGAATTTTGAATGCATGGGTAAACATATATCTAAAATTAGAGTTGATTCACAACTTGTTAATTAAAATAAAGAGAACTAAAAATCATGTTAAATAAACATAACACAATATGAATCAAATAAATAAATAAGAGAAAAATGCACAATTATTGAATTATTTGCATAATAATAATAAATAAAAGAAAACCAAGTGGAATTTGTTATAAGAAAAATAAATAAATAAAGAAAATATCAAGTGAGAGAAACTCACTTTTTTTTTTTTTCAAAATATTTTCTTTTCTTTTCTTTTCTTCCTTTCTCCTCCTTTTTCTCTCTCCTCCTTTTCTTTCTTCCTTTTTCTCTCTCTTCTCTCTCTCCCTATCTTCCCAATGTGAATAACCAGCAACCTTTTCTTTTTTTTTCTTTTCTCTCTCTCTCTCTCTCTCTCTCTCTCTCTCTCTCTCTCTCTCTCTCTCTCTTCTCCCTCTCTCTCTTCTCTCTCTCTCCTCACTCTCCTCACGTCACACACTTCCTCACTTTTCACACTCACATCTTGGTGAAGAGCGACCCTCTTATTTATAGTGTTGTTTTAGACACGTGCATTGAAGCAACTCTCACCTTTATTGCTACCGTTTTCATTTTCTTTTTGCCATGTTTTTTTTTTCATTTATAGTTTGTTACTGTCTAACGTATACATGTACCATGCATTTCACAACTGCCATGTGTGTGCGGTATGCATTTGTTAAATGTGTGTGCATGCCACACGTGTGTAAGTGTGTGCCTCATGCATGTGCCATATGTGTGTGCATGTGATGCATGTGATGTATTTGATGCATGTATGCCACATGTGAAAGGTATGTGTGCATGATGTGTTTGTTGCATGTGTGTGGTTGGGATGTATCTGATGGTACATGGATGATGTAGATGGATGGATGGATGGATCAATGTATAATAGATGGATGGATGGATGTACGGATAGGTGATGGATAAATGTACGTTTGGATGAGTTCATGTGTGATTGGGTGGATGGACGATTTGATGGTTGTATTGTTGGATGGATTTATTAGTTAATGAACAGTTGGATTAGATATGTCCAAATTAATGGTTGAGATTGAACCAGTTGATCTTATGGATTGTCGGTTATATCGGACTAATTGGGTACGTCGATCAATGGTTAAAATTGGATGGTCAAGATTTATTTGGGTTATTACATTCTACCCTCCTTAAAAGAAATTTTGTCCTCGAAATTTACATACCTATAATGCGAATAGATGAGGGTATTTCTCTTGGATCTCGGCCTCCCGTTCCCAAGAAGCCTCTTCCTCAGTATGGTGACTCCACTGAACTTTGACTAATGGTATAACTCGAGATCGAAGCACTTGGTCGTTCCGGTCAAGAATACGTACTGGGTGTTCGATGTATGAAGCGTCTTCTCGGATCTCTAATGGTTGCCAGTCTATAACATGAGAAATGTCCCGCTCATATTTCCTTAACATCGATATATGGAAAACATCATGAATACCAGACAACTGAGGCGGTAAAGCAAGCCTATATGCGACAACACCAACCCTCTCTAGAATCTTAAACGGACCTATATACCTTGGAGCCAATTTTCCCTTTTTACCGAACCTCATGACGCCCTTCATAGGAGAAATCTTTAAGAAGACATGATCTCCAACTGCAAAATCTAGATCTCTCTTTCGCGATTGTCTGCATAACTCTTCGACGACTTTGGGCCGCACGCAAACGGTTTCTAATGATAAAAATCTTCTCTGTTGTCTCTTGCACAATCTCTGGTCCAAGCAAACTACTTTCTCCAACTTCTGTCCAACAATTTGGAGATCTACAAGGCCTCCCGTACAAAGCCTCATTTGGCGCCATGCCGATACTCATCTGGTAGCTATTATTATAAGCGAACTCGATCAATGGTAAATGATCATCCCAGCTCCCTTTGAAATCAAGCACGCAAGCTCGGAGCATGTCTTCAAGGATCTGATTCACTCGTTCAGTCTGCCCGTCAGTCTGAGGGTGAAAAGCGGTGCTAAAATCAAGAGTGGTTCCCAGTGCCTTCTGTAAACTTCTCCAAAAACAAGACGTAAACCTGGAATCTCGATCGGATACGATAGATACAGGCACTCCGTGCAATCTAATTATTTCTGTAATATATAGTTTACATAATTCCTCTAAGGGATAGGTAGCACGTATAGGAAGAAAATGTGCAGACTTAGTTAACCGGTCAACGATGACCCAAACTGCATCATGATTATTACGTGTACGTGGCAATCCCATAATGAAATCCATGGATATATGCTCCCACTTCCACTCAGAAATCGGTAGTGGCTGTAACATCCCTGACGGCTTCTGATGCTCTACTTTCACCTGTTGACATGTCAGACATTTGGCCACAAAATCGGCGATCTCCCTCTTCATATTATTCCACCAATATTGCCTACGCATATCATGATACATCTTCGTACCTCCAGGGTGGATTGTGAACTTTGTACGGTGTGCCTCGTCCATAATTTCCTTCTTTAATTCAGCCACATTTGGTATACATAATCTTCCTTGGAATCTTAATCCACCATCGGTACCAACTTTCCATTCCAACTTACCATCTTTTTCATCTTCTTTTACCTTAGCTTGTAGCCATGAATCTTGTTGTTGAGCTTCTATAACCTTACTAATTAAGGAAGGTTGAATGGCTAGGTTAAAGAGATGAGCTACAGATGTTTGCGGATTCAATTGGATGTCAAAATCCTTCACCGTATCTAACATTTTCCATCGCTGAATCATGAGGTGAGCGATTACTTCGTGCGGCTTACGACTTAAGGCATCTGCTACTACATTAGCTTTACCTGGATGATATTGGAGGGTGAAATCATAGTCCTTTAAGAATTCCATCCACCGACGTTGCCTCATATTTAATTCTTTCTATGAGAAAAGATACTTCAAACTCTTATGGTCTGAAAATAGCTCGAACTTCTCCCCATATAGATAATGCCTCCATACTTTAAGAGCGAAAACCACAGCTGCCAACTCCAAGTCATGAGTAGGGTAATTCTGCTCATGCACTTTCAGTTGCCTAGAGGCGTAAGCTACAACCTTACCTTGCTGCATAAGGACGCAACCTAAACCTCTATATGAAGCGTCACTGAAGATTACAAACTTTTCACCACTCGAAGGAATGGTGAGGACAGGCGCTGTCGTCAACCTAATCTTTAACTCTGAAAATGCTTGATCACAAGTATCATCTCAAATGAACTTTACACCCTTCTTGGTCAATCGAGTTAACGGTCTTTGCAATTCGAGAGAAGTCTTTGATAAATCTTCGATAATACCCCGCTAAACCAAGAAAACTACGTATTTCGGTCACACACTCGTGTCGTTCCCACTTCAAGATCGCTTCTACCTTTGATAGGTCATCGACACGCCCTTCTTCGAAACTACATGGCCCAAAAATTTCACTTCCTCCTTCCAAAAGTCACACTTTTCAAATTTAGCATATAATTGATGTTCTGCAGTGTTTGAAGAGTAACTCTAAGATGTTGCTCATGTTCTTCCCGGGTCTTAGAATATATAAGAATATCATCTATGAATACTATGACAAAACAATCTAGGCGTGGCTTAAATACTGTTCATCAAGTCCATAAATACGTGGTGCATTTGTTAGTCCAAACGGCATCACGAGAAACTCGTAGTGGCCATAACGAGTCCTAAAGGCTGTCTTTGGTATGTCCACTTCTTTAATTCTAAGCTGGTGGAACCCTGACCGCAAATCTATTTTGGAGAAAAACTTGGCTTCTTTCAACTGGTCGAAAAGGTCATCTATCCTAGGAAGTGGGTATTTGTTTTTAATGGTGACCTTGTTTAGCTGGCGATAATCAATACATAATCTCATCGAGCCATCCTTCTTCTTTACAAATAAGACTGGCGCACCCCATGGTGACGTACTCGACCGAATGAAACCCTGCTCCATTAACTTTTGAATCTGCTCCTTCAGTTCCTTCAACTCTACTGGTGCCATACGGTATGGTGCTATGGAGATTGGTGAGACTTCGGGCATAAGATCTACACCAAATTCGATCTCTCTTCTTGGGGGCAACCCCGGTATGTCTTGAAATACGTCGAAAAACTCACATACGATTGAAATTTGATCGATACCTACTTCGTATGGTTCTTCCTCCAAAAGTGCTAAGAAATCGCATAACGGTCCATTCATTTGCTTTTCAAGAAACTGGAGTCTTGGTCGCCCAGGAATAGAGAATGTCACGGTCTTCTCAAAATAATCCAACTTTGCATGGAACGAAGCTAACCAATCCATTCCCAGAATAACATCGAACTCTTGCATATCTAATACGATAAGGTCGGCTAATAATACAGAATCTCCAACCATGACAGGGCAAGATCTACATATCTGATTTAATACTACGGAGCTTCCTATCGGTGTAGCAATTATTAAATTCTTATCTAGGAGCTCAGGAGATAGACCCAATGTATGCACAAAAAGAGTCGAAATAAAAGAATGCGTAGCTTCTGAATCAAATAAAACTTGAGCGGGTGAGGAATAGATAATTATGGTACCTTCCACCACTGCTCCATTAGCATTTGCGTCTGATGGTACTATAGTAAACACACGACCCTGGGCCGGTTGTCGAGAAGCCTGACCTTCCTCCTCGGCTGGTAGTGTTGTTGCTGTGGGCGTTGTTGCTGCTGAGGGGGTCTTTGTTGTGGATGTCTCTGATACTGTTCCGCTACTTGATGATGTGGAGGTCTTTGGTACTGTGGCTGAGGTGCTTGATATTGTAGCTGAGGTCTCAAGTGCATCTGTGGTGGCGCCTGATAATGTGGTTGCTGAGGCGGTTGTTTACAAAAACGAGTAGAGTGACCTTCCATTCCACAGTTATGACATTTACCAGTAAATCGGTTCATTGGCTGAGTAGGAGTTGAGGTGTTTGTTATCGTCACCTTTTGTTTCTTAGAAGCATCACCCTGTGCTTGATATGTATTCGGTGTAGCCCTACCATTGCTCTTCGCTTCTCTCTTCTGGTTACGACTTTTCCAGAATTCTTCGTTGTCTTGTTCTATCATTAGAGCACGTTCTACTACATCGGCATACAATCTAAGCTTAAGTGGAGTCAACTTGTTACGAATTAACCCTCTCAGACCTCGCTCAAACTTCTTAGCTTTGTGAGCTTCATCCTGAATCATAAATGGGGTAAAACGGGATAATTCAGTAAATTTAGACTCATACTGGCCTACAGTCATCTCCCCCTGTTCTAAGCTTATGAATTCCTCTGCTTTCTGTTCCTGTACACACTCAGTAAAGTATTTTTCATTGAACTTCTCACAGAACATATCCCATGTCTATACAGTATTTTCATCAATTGTTCTAGCAATTGTCTCCCACCAGTGGTCGGCCTCTCCCTCGAACATGAAAACTGCAAGTGTAACCTTCTGCTCCTCATCACATCTTAAAACAGTGAATATCTTTTCTATTTGCTTTTTCCACTTTTCTGCCTCCATAGGGCCCAACAAACCCTCAAAAGCAGGTGGTTTCAATCTCTTAAATTTCTCTATTAAGCCCCCAACGCCATCCTGCACAACTTGGGTGACTCCTCTATTATCACGATGAATGTGTTGTCCAAGAATGGCTGTCATGTCACCTAAAGCACGAAAGACCCCATCAAGTGATTGGCCACTTTCGGTGGTCCCCGGTGTGGCCGCCACGGGACTGGCTCTACCTCTACCTCTATCACGCCGGCTCCCAGACATGTTCTAAATCAAACAATAAGCTTTAGATATCACATAAGGATGGATCACTAAAAGATAATACAACAAGTTAAGTTTTTTTTTTTTATCACAACAACACTTGTAGGGGATATATCCTAATTTTCAAAGTGACTACGTTTTCAAGTAAAACCCTAGGTCCTCAATGATTCTAAACTTAAGCTCTGATACCAATCTGTCACGCCTTGAAATACGGCACCTGGGTATATCCGACCTTGATTCCGTACCCGCAGGCATGACTTATGTTTTGTATATTTACATTTAATAATCCACACATATATTGACAAAATGATCTCATTCACAAAATATAACAATCCAAAAATTGAATAATTAAACATTTATTTAAAGAAGAAAAATGTCCATGTTCCGACTATTCAAGATTATATCATCAAACACATGTCATCGTAATGTTGTCATACTAAATGTTCATTACACTTATTTTGAAAATGATAAAGAAACAAAAATAAATAAAAGAAATCTCTTCAAGCTCCTCCATGTAATCCCGATCCTGAAATTTTAAAATCCCAACAGGATAAGCTGCGAAGCCTAGTGAGTAATCTCAACACAGGTTTCAAAATAACCTCATATAACATGAATAAAAATGTATTAAAAGATACAATATCTATTTAGGTAAAGCAACAGATGAGGAGATTAATAAACAAGAGTTTTTCAATGTAAATTCAAAGAAAAATGAATGAATCAATCAACATATGCTATATTCTATAATAACAAGTGCAGTTTTATTCATTTTAACACCAGGGCCAGTTTACACCGGTCGGCCAACACCCGCGCCAATACAACACCTAGCCTGGCAATGGGAACCTCTTGCATAACATGCTCACCCATCCAAAGGGCACTTGGTGAGGGACCCATTCGTACGTTAGCTGGTCAGACTACTACCCTACCGAACTTGACAGTGGGAACCTTTTGCAATCCTGACATGCTCACCCACTCAAAGGGTACAGTAGAGGTTCCAAAAGGTACCAGTTGGGTTTCTGGGACTTTCAACCCAAGGGTCTTGATCGCCCCACCTATTTACGCTTTAGGGATTTTTAACCCAGAGGACTTGATCGCCTCACCTATTTTCTGGTGTTCCAAAAAACTGTTCGAAGGGTATAAAATTTTAATATTTCATGAGAAAAATATTTCTAAGGACAAATTGTTTCTAACTATTGTAGACTGTTAATACATGATTTAAAGTTCTACGTAAAAATATATATATTTGTGCAATGTAATCCGTCAAATCTGATCCGATAGTCTGGAAGAGTATACTGAATTTGAAGATTTATTTATTTATTTATTATTATTTTTAGATGATCTAAATCCTGACTTTTTTAAAATTATAAAAAATAATAATAATAATAATCAAAGAATTTTGAATGCATGGGTAAACATATATCTAAATTTAGAGTTGATTCACAACTTGTTAATTAAAATAAAGAGAACTAAAAATCATGTTAAATAAACATAACACAATATGAATCAAATAAATAAATAAGAGAAAAATGCACAATTATTGAATTATTTGCATAATAATAATAAATAAAAGAAAACCAAGTGGAATTTGTTATAAGAAAAATAAATAAATAAAGAAAATATCAAGTGAGAGAAACTCACTTTTTTTTTTCAAAATATTTTCTTTTCTTTTCTTTTCTTCCTTTCTCCTCCTTTTTCTCTCTCCTCCTTTTCTTTCTTCCTTTTCTCTCTCTCTCTCTCTCCCTATCTTCCCAACGTGAATAACCAAAGAACCTTTTCTTTTTTTTTTTCTTTTTTTTTCTCTCTCTCTCTCTCCTCACTCTCCTCACGTCCCCACACCTGCTCTTTACTCTCCTCACGTCACACACTTCCTCACTTTTCACGCTCACATCTTGGTGAAGAGCGACCCTCTTATTTATAGTGTTGTTTTAGACACGTGCATTGAAGCAACTCTCACCTTTATTGCTACCGTTTTCATTTTCTTTTTGCCATGTTTTTTTTTTCATTTATAGTCTGTTACTGTCTAACGTATACATGTACGATGCATTTCACAACTGCCATGTGTGTGCGGTATGCATTTGTTAAATGTGTGTGCATGCCACACATGTGTAAGTGTGTGCCTCATGCATGTGCCATATGTGTGTGCATGTGATGCATGTGATGTATTTGATGCATGTATGCCACGTGTGAAAGGTATGTGTGCATGATGTGTTTGTTGCATGTGTGTGGTTGGGATGTATCTGATGGTACATGGATGATGTAGATGGATGGATGGATGTATGGATAGGTGATGGATAAATGTACGTTTGGATGAGTTCATGTGTGATTGGGTGGATGGACGGTTTGATGGTTGTATTGTTAATGAACAGTTGGATTAGATATGTCCAAATTAATGGTTGAGATTGAACCAGTTAATCTTATGGATTGTCGGTTATATCGGACTAATTGGGTACGTCGATCAATGGTTAAAATTGGATAGTCAAGATTTATTTGGGTTATTACACATGCATCTCAACGAGGAGAAATTTGCAGCAAGATATCATTAGAAGATCCCATCCGCGAAATAAAGCCTATTAACACTTTGGATGGCTGGTTTGCTTATGGAGTTTTAAGAGAATTTGAGCAATCTCGTCGAGACTTTACAGATCAGGCTACAGATGACGCTGAAGGTGCATCTTCCCCAGTTCCTGTAGAGACTGCAGCGGTTCAAGAAGAGCCAGCTTATGATGCTCCTATACCTCCTTCACAACCCCTTTGTCCTAGTTCATCTTCCCCAATGACTAGATCGAGAACGCGCTTACAGGCATCATCTCCTATTCTTTCAGAGGGGACCAGACAAGCATCCCCCTCCCCTACAATCAAAGAGTCCACGCCAGAGAGCAGCTAGGCTGCTTCTTGTAAAGGAAAGCAAGTTGTCATTGAAGAAGTCGACGAAGAGATTTTGGGAGATGAGAGTTCAGCCTCATCATCAAAGACTACTGCCTCTTCACAGTATGAAGACGACGAGGACAGTGAAAGCTGTGAGGATAAAGATGACGATTTCAAAGAAGGCGAAGTCGATATTGGCGGAGAAGAGGAAGCAATTACAGAAGGCGTCGAAATGGAACCTCTTCCTACAACCTCTAAGGCTCTTCCTGGCATTAATATTTCTGCTAAATCTCCTGCAGCTGAGGAAGATGAGGAGGAGCATTTAAATTATGGCGAATACAGATATTCACTAGGTAAAGGAGATTTAACTTTCATATGCGTATATTTATCTACATATTTAATAGCAATTATTTATTTAGAATTATCGTGTCTCCCTTTTTTAGGTTCTCAGGTCGCTGAGATAGGCGCGATTTCTTCAGTGAATCCTCCTGCAGTAACTTCACCAAGAGCTCCTGTAGTTCCGTTGGTGGTACAAAAAGTAGTAGCTCGTGAAATTATATTTCCAACAGAGACCACTGACTTGCCAATTCCAACTACTAGAGATTCAAGTACGGAGGCTAGAGCACCATCTTTTGCTGATATGGTGGGACCCGACCCTTCCGTGACTCAGGGAGTTTCTCCTTTTGTTAATCGCATTCCAGCTACAAGTATATATATGCACTAGTTATTTTACTTAGAACCACATATCTCATAATATATCTGAATGCCTTTCTTCTTTTGCTATAGGAACCCCTTCTTGCAGTGGTGCGGCCAGTTCCAACTCTGCGGCCACTACATCTGAACTATCGTCTTTTGCAAAAGTCCCTGTCCACAAGATGCTTATGGTGAAACACTCTTTGTTGATGATAGCCCATATCTTCAGAAACCCTGATCAATGGTTGGACTTGGACGTTGCTATGGAAATTTTGGAGAGTTCTTCCAGGATGGCTAGAATTAACATATCTCCTTTGCGTGATTCACTCCTTAAATTCCGTGATTTAGTAATCTCATTGGCGTCGGTAGAAAATGTTATAATAGCCCCTGAGATTTTAGAATATGGGAAGCAGCTGGCTGTATCTCAAGCACAAGCTTCTCTAACGGATTCATCTATCTCCAAACTTGAGCAAGAATATCTAATTCTTCAAGATCAATTAAAGATTTATACTGATGAGAGGGTGACTATCCAAGATCGCATCGCAGCCCTGAAAGAAGAAATCTCTCAACTGGAGAAGAGGAATCATGAGAAAGAATTAGTCATTCAGGATGTTGAAGAAAGGAGGCGGGCGAATGTTCAATCCGTTGATATAGAAAAATCTGCACTACTCCAAGGTAGAGAAATGATCGCATCTTTGGAGAGCAATCTCGCTGGTGTTCCTGATCAGGCGAAACTTATTCCTGAAGAAAAATCCAAGTACGATGCAGCTCAGGCACAATTAAAAGAGGATTTGTGCAAATATATAGAGGCAGTAGGGGTTACGAAAGAACTTTAAACATGTGATTTTTGAACATGTAATCTTTGTTTACATGCTTTTGAATGGGTAATTTATTCGACTTAACATATGCTTTTATGATAGCATTTTGAGATATCTATGATGGCATTTACCACATCGCATATTGATGACATTTATGCTGGCATTTATCACATCATATTATGGCAACCTTATTTTCATACAGTAATTTCATTATATCATTAATTATAATTTTCAAGCCTTTTATGCTTTGTTAGTGCGGGATTCTCTATGTGAGTATTAAATTGGCGGTGCTAAGTTTCAATTTAATTAGCCACACACAGTTTAAGCTCATGAGTAGTGGAGCGCATGCACACACAGTTTAAGCTCTTGAGTAGTGGAGGACTTGTTGGTCTTATGTGATGGTCTCTGTAACTCTCTAGAGTTCTCTTAGACTTTTCACTGCCTTGAGTTCACAGGCCACGGTCCATCAGAGGGGCCCAGTGATGCTACCAGGCGATGAACTGTTGATTTTATGCACAGGGTTGGCCATGGTAACTCTCTAGAGTTCGTAGGGCTCGTAAGGCTACCTTTGGGCACCAAATCTAGGGTCGTCAGTCCATCAATGAGTAGGTTTAATCCCTTCCTCACGAGTTACTACTGAAATCAAACCGATCTGGAGGGTCTTACGTATGCTTGGCCTAAAAGCTCACACTGCGGCCCCTGTTTTCTTCATCTATAAGGTCGAGCCCATTCGCGGGAGGACACTTTCATCTGTTCCCTGTGGTACCGCCAGAAAGCTATACAGACGGCATGGGAGTTACGGTGACTAGTCTTCGCGAATTTTTAGCCTTTTAGGCTCTGAATCCTTGACTTCGTCAGCTACCCGCATGGGTGCGCACAATGGTCTTCGCGGGCTTTTTAAGGCCACTGACTCCTCGCCGCTACCCAAATGGCAATCTTGATAGGTCTTATGTGTAGTTGGCCAGCCCTTTTAGAGTTTGATCCTTTGAGAGCTTAATCCTTTGAGAATTTGATCCTTTTAGAGCTTTTAGCTCTTTCTTAGAGCTTAATCCTTTTGATTTAGCTCTTTTAGGATTTGGCTCTTTTAGGATTTGGCTTGGCTAGACTGCCTCTTTGACTGAGATTGATATGTCCTTACTTTTGATAATATCTTTAATAAGATCCGTGCCTTACCTTGTGTTCACTCCCCAAGTATAGGGTTGTGATGTAGTAATAAACTCGGTAAGATCGAGGTCGAATCCCACGAGGACTGGTCGTCACAACTCAAATCTATGATTCTCCTTAACTAATCCAAGAAAGAATGGAATGAACTACTAAGCATAATTTTAAGAAAAAATAAAATAATTAAGAACATGGAAGAAAATTCAATCAGAGAGAGAGCACTAGGACTTACGAATCCACCCCTAATTATCATAACCCTTGTTTTGTCTGTTGATCTACCTTGATCTAGATTGATACCACTTAAATAGAGAAAGCACAATCTGTGTCCTTAATTGGGCATACAGACTGTCTAATTCCTTTAAGCAATGCCATGAACAATACATCCCATGTCCTTGGTCGGGCACATGGTATGTACGATTCATTAAAGCATCCTGTTTCTTCCTCTATAGGAAACCTGTTCTTGATCAGACCCAAGCACCTGTAATAAGCATCCAAACAACATCCATCTATATACTTTGATCAAGTTCATAGATGGAGAAGTATAGAATTTAAACTCATAAAGCCCACTCAGAGAAAGAAACAAATTAATTAAAATTTAAAGTAAATCAACCAATACAAGAGCTGATCAAATTAGGGGCTTCATCTCAGCCCTAGCTGAGAGATTAATGACCCATAAAATCCATAAAAATATTAAATAAAATTCATAAAATAAAACACCAAACCAAACAATCTCTCTCTTCTTCCTTCTCTTTCTCCTCTCCCCGGCTCGGATCTCGAATTCCCTAGATCCGAATGCCTTTCCCACGTCCAAAACTTCCCTTTATAGCTGCCTGGATGGTGGAATCGGGCAGCGCAGTCGTAGACGGACTCGAAGTGTAATTTTTCGCAGCCGTGATCGGTGGGCCCCACAGAGGTGTTTTTCGGAAAATCCACCCCATCCATTAGATTCGGGATGAAATTTCACCAAGAATGGGTGGTTTTGAAGGTCCATTAGCACGGCGCCACTGAAGAAATCTCAAAAACTCGTTTTTAACGTCCCGGCAAGGCGATCCACTTTTGGCTCTCGTACCGCACACGTGTGTACGCATGGGAGTGGAATCTCAAAGCATGGTTTTGTAGTTCTCGTGGCCCTCTACAAGATGGACGGATCGATCTTCGTACAGTGACGTACGGGGCCCACTAAATTCCGCAAAAACTGGTAGCCGTCGGACGTACGCGGACGCGAAACCGAGCAGCGAATGATGGTGCAGTCCGTGATCGAAGTTCTCAGCGAAATCTACTCCGTTAATTACATTCTCCTTGAATTTTCGGCTAGGAACGGATGGTTTTGGACTCTATTCGGTGTGGCCCACGGAGTTTTAAACTCACCGTCCAACCTGCGTTTGAATGGATGGATTCTGATCTAAGATTTCATTCGGATTTTTGCCACCTAGGCGAGGGTAACTGCCACCCCAGGAAGCAGATGGACGGTCCGGATTGTCCATTTGGACACAAGGTGGGCCCCACAACCGACGACAGCGGTCGGTTCCGCGGAAGACGCTGGAACGTATCTGGAGTTTGAAGACGGGCGCGGGTCAGCGCCCGCGCTGACCGTCCGGTCTGCCCGGTGCGCAGCCGGTACACGTGCACACGGTGTACTCTCCCCATACATAGGGTCCACCATGATGTTTACGAGAAATCCACTCCGTCCATTCTCTTTATCTCCCTAATTAATGGGTTGGGACCAAAGTTGAGGCATATCCTATAATCAGGTGGGCCTGAAATTAGCGATTCGTGGGCTGATTTGTCAGTTGGAGCACTTCCCGAGATCATCAATAGCTGAAATTTAATATGTACGGTTAAATCATGGTCCCCATCACATGTATGAAGTTTTGAGTTGATCGGATGGCGGGAAACATGTGATCTTGCATTCTGGACCCTTTTCGGGCCCCTTTGTCGTGCTTTCCTCAAATTCCAGGCATGTAAAATCTTCACTATTAGTTTTCTGGAGTCCATCCCGTGCTCTGGTAATTTTGGAGCTCCAAAACCATGTCTTTAACATCAATTTCCAATTCACACTCCTGATTTCATCCTGTAATAAAAACATGAGTAATATACTCCATTAATCCTTATCATGTACGTAAAAAGTAGGCAATTGCTGGGGTCTAATATGCAATATTCGACACTCATCACAACCCCCAACCAGCATTTTGCTAGTCCCGAGCAAAACATGCGAAAATAATTTTAGAAATAAAAGACAATTCCTGTAAACTCAAGTGACTTGTGAACAGATAGCTGAGATGTGAAAATTCTAAGATTCATGATTGGTGTGTAGAATTTTTCTCTTGGAATCAAGCTCTCAGCAAATTTCATAATCAAGTTTAAAATATTAATCCATCAATTAGAACATTCCTAAACATTGAGTTCCACGAGTGTAAAGTATAATCTCGACTTACAATCAGTAAGAGATCCAATTGTCAATTTCATGATGTCATTGGTAATTCGTGACAACCAAGCTTGAAACCAAAACTTATCTCACAGATTAACTTTTCATGTTACCATCTTTTGATTTTCTTTACGAGCAGTAACGCAACTGAGGGAAATCAAATTCTCACCTATAGGGAGCAAACCTATGGCGAAAACTTGTCGCTTAACTTATATATATATATATATATATATATATATATATATATATATATATGTCAACTATGGAGAATCAGATCCACACCTATAGGGAGCAAACCTATGATGAAGATTATGTGACTAACTCTTTCAATTCTTCTTTTTAAACTGACGTTAACAAATTTCTCAGGCTGGTTCCTTTCATGCCTAATGATTACCAAGTTACCATTTAATATTGAACTGAAAACTTAATGTGTAAGCGAGATCTAATATGTGGAATCATGGCTCAATCAATGTTTACAACTTCTAATCATGGATTAACAATTCAAAATTGACTGTGAAATCAAGCAGGTGGCCAAATCCAAGAGTCATAAGTTACCAACATCACATATCTTATAATGTTAAAATCACAACTATCCTTCAGAATCATTTTGAATTTAGTAGAAATTCCAAAAAAAAATTTAAAATTTTCACAAATTTTGCTCAAGACCAAGAAAATACTGATTCGGTAACCTAATCTCCCACCCCCAACCTAAAATCTACATTGTCCTCAATGTAAAAGAAATAAGCATACAATGCATATGGAACAACGAAAATAAAAGAGGAATGAGAGAAAGATAGTACCTGGACGAAGAATCAAGAGGCTTTCTAAAGAAAAAATTTTTAACGTAAACGCGAGTTAGCATAAGAGAGAAATCAATAGAAGCAAAAATAACAAAAAGAAAAACAAAAGAAGATCCTACCTATAACACTTTCGCAGGTGCTCTCGATTGCATTTAGCGCATGCAACAAGCCTTTAAACCCCTAGGTTACCCCTAGTGGACGAGTTGTAGTCTCGTGAGGGTTTGCAGTAATGTTACCCACAAACATTGAAGTAACTAACTAAGAAAAGTAAATGGAATGAAAAGCTGGGTTGCCTCCCGGAGCGCTAAGTTTAACGTCTATCCTAAAATAGCATACAGAAACTACCCTAATCCTAAGAAAGCGGTGGAAAACTACTCTCACCATGCTGCAAGGTTCCTCTTTCGGCCAGTATCTTGATAAGTTTCTCAGTAGATTTCTCAATAGGATCATCCAAAAACCATTTTTGCAATAGGCTTGGACGCCCTGGAGCATGACATTCCAGAGAAACTTACGTACCTCATCAAAAATTTGTCGTTGATTCGCCTGAGGTATCAAGAGTATATACGATTCACCTGCGACAGAAGAGATTTCGAAGTTAGTATCCCATGGTGAATCAGAGACTACACATAGATGAAAGTCAGAAAAATTCACAGAAAGTGACGTAGTCTCAACACATTTCGAAGTATCAGACTTCGGTTCAATTTTTAGCTCCTCCTCCTTTAATGGTAAATATTCAGGATTTGTGGAAAGAGGGGCTTCAGAGTAAGGGTTCTCTCGGTCAGTGATGGCTACCGAGATATTGTTTTGCAAGGCATTCACTATGTCTCTTATCATGGGATCGTTTGAATCTGCAAAGTGTGTCAAGCAATCATTCAAAGAGGTGGGACATTCAGCTGAGAGTGACTCATTTTCTACATTAGAGCTCATGATGATCTGCCCAAGGAATCCATCATTTTCGAAGGTAAACGGAGGTGTGCTCTCTTGCTCCAGCCCTGCACAGACAGATTGAGGATCAGTATACATATCATTGATGTGTGGACTCTGTTCATTGATACTACTTAGAAGAGGCGATGAATCGTCATTATTCAACAGTTCATATGGTGGCCTCAACTGGGTGGTTTCAAATTCAAGAGTCATATCGAGTAGCTCGTCCATCTCCCGAATCATATCATCATGTAATTCAGAGGAGTGGTCCAAATACGTTTCACAAGAGTTAGAAGGGTCGGTTGTAAGGGGCCCGTCCTCTACCTTAAAATCAGACATGTTAGGTGAGGGAAGTGGCTCATTATAACCGACCACTTCGTGTACGTCTTGATCATTGACTTGGACCAAACTTGAGATTGATTCCAAGGGAATTGGGGCTGAACATCCATGATCATCATCCCAATACGCATCATTGTCTAATTCTGTGTAGTGCGCACTTGGGATGGGATCGCTTTCCTCACATTTTAAATTTGGTTGAGGTTCGAATAAACTAACCTCTACCTCATCATTGAGATCCTGTGTGTCATGTGAGTGGGGTGTGTCATCATCATTATATTTAAAAGATAACCATGTTTCTTCCCCATTCTTTTGAACAGTCATTGAGATCGACTCATCGGGGAATTGAACCGTGTGCTCATTAATGGAATCCAACTCCTCATTCCAAATTCCAGATTTCGTTAAAAGCGAGTGAGGATCACTTTCCTCGCATTGTATTTCTGGATTGGATTGTAGTTGGGATGAGCGAGCTTCCTCTATCCTTTCAATGCGCGAATTGAGTACTTCTAATGATTTCATCAATTTCGCAACATGTTGGTTGAATAGTTCTCGATCAAAACATGAATCCTCTTGGATCGTTTCTGGTAGGATCTCAAAGGTATGGGATCCAAGAGAATGATTATTACAATATGTTGTTGGTTCATATTCCCTGTTTTGATGGTTCCACTGGTTATAGTCATACTGATCATACATGGGAGAATATGATGGTTGATAATAATCTTCATTCCCATAATTACGATCGTATACGGGCCTATTAACCGATGGAACATGACGTTCTAGTCGGTTCTCAATGTCTGTTCTCGATGGAGAGAAATCTTGAGTTATACGTTGGATTCCATAACCTTCAGGCATTTCCCAATAAAACCTATCCAACTCAGCATATGCATCTACCCACGATTCCATGGTAGAACCTTAACTCTGAGTCTAATCCTAGAAGAAATCAAAATCCTACAAAGAATACGTAAAGTAAAGGAGAAGTTAGAAAGATGTTACCAGAGTAGAAGTTCCTATGTTAAAAACCTGCAAAACAAAACAAAACAAGTTAGTTTTTAAGAATAGTAAGTCTAAGGTTAGAAAAAAAATAAAACCCTAATTCTAAAAATAAATAAATAAAAATAAAGAAATTAGGAAGATATTACCAAATTAGAAGTTTCTATCTCAGAATCCTACACAACAAGAAATAGGTTAGTTTCTAAAAATAAAATAAAAACTTTAACCTAAAGTTAGTAAAATCCTAAAACTATGAATTATGATAAGAGAGAATCCTAAATTCAATTTGAAACGAACGATCCCCGGCAACGGCGCCAAAAACTTGTTCACTCCCCAAGTATAGGGTTGTGATGTAGTAATAAACTCGGTAAGATCGAGGTCGAATCCCACGAGGACTGGTCGTCACAACTCAAATCTATGATTCTCCTTAACTAATCCAAGAAAGAATGGAATGAACTACTAAGCACAATTTTAAGAAAAAATAAAATAATTAAGAACATGGAAGAAAATTCAATCAGAGAGAGAGCACTAGGACTTACGAATCCACCCCTAATTATCATAACCCTTGTTTTGTCTGTTGATCTACCTTGATCTAGATTGATACCACTTAAATAGAGAAAGCACAATCTGTGTCCTTAATTGGGCATACAGACTGTCTAATTCCTTTAAGCAATGCCATGAACAATACATCCCATGTCCTTGGTCGGGCACATGGTATGTACGATTCATTAAAGCATCCTGTTTCTTCCTCTATAGGAAACCTGTTCTTGATCAGACCCAAGCACCTGTAATAAGCATCCAAACAACATCCATCTATATACTTTGATCAAGTTCATAGATGGAGAAGTATAGAATTTAAACCCATAAAGCCCACTCAGAGAAAGAAACAAATTAATTAAAATTTAAAGTAAATCAACCAATACAAGAGCTGATCAAATTAGGGGCTTCATCTCAGCCCTAGCTGAGAGATTAATGACCCATAAAATCCATAAAAAATATTAAATAAAATTCATAAAATAAAACACCAAACCAAACAATCTCTCTCTCTTCTTCCTTCTCTTTCTCCTCTCCCTGGCTCTGGATCTCGAATTCCCTGGATCTGAATGCCTTTCCCACGTCCAAAACTTCCCTTTTATAGCTGCTGGATGGCTGGAATCGGTGGTAGAGTCGTAGACGGACTCGAAGTGCAATTTTTCGCAGCCGTGATCGGTGGGCCCCACAGAGGTGTTTTCTGGAAAATTCACCCCGTCCATTGGATTCAGGACGAAATTTCAGTCAGGAATGGGTGCTTTTGAAGGTCCATTAGCACGGCCTACAGAAGAAATCTCAAAAAACTCAGTTTTTAACGTCCGGGCAGTCCACTTTTGGCCTCTGTACCGCACACGTGTGTACGCATGGGAGTGGAATTTCAGCATGGTTTTGTAGTTCTCGTGGCCCTCTACAAGATGGACGGATCAGATCTTCTGTACAGGTGACGTACGGGGCCCACTAAATTCCGCAAAAACTGGTAGCCGTCGGACGTACGCGGACGCGAAACCGAGCAGCGAATGATGGTGCAGTCCGTGATCGAAGTTCTCAGCGAAATCTACTCCGTTAATTACATTCTCCTTGAATTTTCGGCTAGGAACGGACGGTTTTGGACTCTATTCGGTGTGGCCCACGGAGTTTTAAACTCACCGTCCAACCTGCGTTTGAATGGATGGATTCTGATCTAAGATTTCATTCGGATTTTTGCCACCTAGGCGAGGGTAACTGCCACCCCAGGAAGCAGATGGACGGTCCGGATTGTCCATTTGGACACAAGGTGGGCCCCACAACCGACGACAGCGGTCGGTTCCGCGGAAGACGCTGGAACGTATCCGGAGTTTGAAGACGGGCGCGGGTCAGCGCCGCGCGACCGTCCGTCCGGTCCGCCTCTGCGCAATGCAGACACGTGCACACGGTGTACTCTCCCCATACATAGGGTCCACCATGATGTTTACGAGAAATCCACTCCGTCCATTCTCTTTATCTCCCTAATTAATGGGTTGGGACCAAAGTTGAGGCATATCCTATAATCAGGTGGGCCTGAAATCAGCGATTCGTGGGCTGATTTGTCAGTTGGAGCACTTCCCGAGATCATCAATAGCTGAAATTTAATATGTACGGTTAAATCATGGTCCCCATCACATGTATGAAGTTTTGAGTTGATCGGATGGCGGGAAACATGTGATCTTGCATTCTAGACCCTTTTCGGGCCCCTTTGTCGTGCTTTCCTCAAATTCCAGGCGTGTAAAATCTTCACTATTAGTTTTCTGGAGTCCATCCCGTGCTCTGGTAATTTTGGAGCGCCAAAACCATGTCTTTAACATCAATTTCCAATTCACACTCCTGATTTCATCCTGTAATAAAAACATGAGTAATATACTCCATTAATCCTTATCATGTACGTAAAAAGTAGGCAATTGCTGGGGTCTAATATGCAATATTCGACACTCATCACCTTGTAAGGCACTAATAATTGTGATCATTGTCATTGCCAGCATAATAGACGTTTCTGACCGAGATTGATACGTCTTTGTTTTTTATAATATCTTCAAGAGGATCCGTGCCTTGTAAGGCAATATATCAATCTTGTCAATATCTTCAAGAGAATCAATATCTTCAAGAGAATCTTCAAGATGATATTGACTTTGTCAAACTTATTTGGTGATGACGATGATCACTCTTTATTTTATTTTATTTTCAAAATTAATGCCTGCTAACATAGTTGACATGCTCGTGAATTTCTTCTTCATAACTTCTTTTGTTGACATATAGACATGATCTTATTCCTCCTTGCCCCCTTTTGATACAGAATCATTATGCCAATAATATTTTGGATCAAAATCAGCATGTCTCTCTTCAGGGGTAGTATCTTTTGATGAAGCGGGTGTTGACAGGTATATTGATACCCTGCCCATCCTGATTTGCGACTCTGTATGCCCCATTGGAGTATACTTCTTTTACCACTATGGACTGTCCCATTTAGGCTCGAACTTGCCCCCTGTCCGGCGGGTGACCACTATAGGTCTTTTCAGCATTAGCACCATATCCCCTTTTTTTAAAAGAGCGGTATTTAACTTGTTTATCAAAGGCAGCCGATATCCTGGCCTGATATGACTGCAACCGTTGCTGAGCTGCTAGACGTTTCTCATCGTGCAGGTCTAATTCTTCAGCCTTATTTTTGCATTTTCATCATCTGTTACAGACTGATGTACCGCCACTCTGAGCGATGCCACTTGTATTTTGATTGGGATGATTGCCTCCATGCCATAGATTAATGAATACGGTGTCGCCCCTGTTGCTGTACTATGGGTAGTTCTGTAGGCCCATAATGCTTCCTGTAACTTTTCATCCCAATCACGCTTATTACCCGTCACCGTTTTCTTTATTATTTTGACGATCGTTTTGTTAAACGCCTCTGTTAATCCATTAGCTGGGGGATAGTAAGGCGTTGAAAACGAATGTCGGATGCTGAACTTCTGACACAACTTTTCCATGCCTCTATTTTTAAAAGGGGTGCCATTATCAGAGACGATCTTTTTCGGAATACCATGACGGTATATTATGGCATGCCGGATGAAATTGACCACATCCTTTTCTTTAACATTGCACAAAGCGACTGCTTCGGTCCACTTGGAGAAATAGTCTATCGCTACCAAAATATACTGTTTTCCTTTAGACGAAGGTGGATTTATAGGGCCAATCACGTCGAGTCCCCAAGCTGGGAAAGGCCAAGAAGCAACGGACTGATGTAAGTCTTCCAGGGGGACATGTATCATATCCCCATGTATCTGACATTCATGACACCGCTTCGCAATTCTATCGCATCTTTGAACATGGTAGGCCAGTAATAACCCATTCGATGCACTCTATGGCATAAATTTCGGCCGGCTTGATGCGCTCTACATTCACCTGAATGTGCTTCCTGCAGCATTTGGTTTGCTTCTTGCTTGTCTAAGCACCATAACAGCGTTCCATTATAATATTTTCTATACAATACTTCATTGTATATGGCAAATTTGCTCGATCGCTGCTTAATCTGTTGTCTTTGCGCATTATCTTCTGGCAGGATGTTATATTTGAGATCATCGACAAAAGGCTGACGCCAATCATCTGTCGTTACTTCCAGACAGGATATAGGAAACATTTCAACGATTTCTTCGATAACCTCTACGGATGGCAGGAATCTTCTTTCTTCTATAGTTACCTGGAGAGGACTTCGATTTATGCAGGACAGAGCCGCTGCCAGACTGGCTAAAGCATCCGCTTTTGCATTCTCAGACTGTAGTATATGTTTGATTTCCACATGATAAAATTGTTCAAGCAACTGTTGTGCCTTCCGACAATAAGGCAAGAGTTCTTGCTTCCTTACTTCAAATTCTGTTGTCAATTGATTTATAATCAATTTAGAATCTCGGAAGATGTATAATAATTTTATTTCCATTTGCTAAGTTATTTCCATTCGGATAATGAGGGCTCTGTATTCAGCCTCATTGTTCGCTCATGTGGTGCCCAGTGTGAAGGAGTATGGTAACAGATCACCTTGAGGAGTAATGAATATCACTCCTGCTCCCGCTCCCGATGTTCGAGCAGCACCATCTAAATACATTTGCCATGGGCTCTGGGATTCGGCCAACATAACCTGCTCATCCGAAAAGTCATCATTAATTTCTTCACTTTCTGCTACAGGATGTGCTGCGAGCAAATCTGCCATGGCCTGCCCTTTTATTGCTTTCGCCGGCCTATACGAAATAGTATATTCTGATAACAATAACATCCATTTGGCTAATCTTCCCGACAACATCGGCCTGGTCATCAAGAATTTTATCGGATCTGCTCTTGAGATTAAAGTTATATCGTGGGAGAGATAATAATGTCTTAACTTTTGTACAGCGAATATCAACGCCAAACATTCTTTCTTGATCGAGGAATAATTGCATTCGGCCCCCATCAATGTTTGGCTTAAATAATAAAGAGCAGTCTCCTTTCCGGCTTCATTTACCTATGCCAACAAAGCACCCAAAGAATTTGCAGTTGCAGATGTATATAAGATAAGCGGCTTGCCTCTCACTGGAGCTGTTAACACCGGCAGCTACTTCAGCAATTCCTTGATTGAATCAAATACGTTCTAGCAGGCACGGTCCTATACAAATTCTGTGTTGTTCTTCATTAGTCGAGAAAATGGCTGACAACTTCCTGTGAGGTTTGAAATGAAACGACGAATGTACGCCAGTTTTCCTTTTAAACTTTTCAATTCCTTTAGCGTTGTCGGTGGCGGCATATTTTGAATAGCCTTAATTTTTTCTGGATCGATCTCGATGCCCCTATGCCGTACAACGAAGCCAAGAAATTTGCCCGAAGATACCCCGAATGCACATTTAGCTGGGTTCATCTTTAATTGTTTCTTTCTGAATCGACGGAAGACTGCTGCCAAATGTTCACGGTGTTCTTAATGATCTCCTGACCTGACCACCAAGTCATCAATGTAGCATTCAACATGTTTTTGCATCATATCTTGAAAGATATTTTTTATCGCCCTTTGATATGTTGCCCCGGCATTTTTAAGACTGAAAGGCATAACTTTGTAACAATAAATTCCGAGTGGTGTTCTAAATGTCGTCGCCTCTTCATCTTCGGGCGCCATCCTGATTTGATTATAACTTGCATAACCATCCATAAAGGACATAATAACATACTGAGTAGTATTATCGATCAACAACTCTGTTATCGGGAGAGGGAAGTCATCCTTTGGACATGCATCATTCAGATCTCTGAAGTCAATGCATACTCTGATTTGCTCATTTTTCTTTTTTACAAGAACGATGTTTGATATCTACTTGGGATACTTAACTTCCCTGATGAACCCAACCTTTATCAATTTGTTTACTTCCTCTTCGATTAATGGAATCAGGTCTGGGTGGAATCGCCTTTGTGCTTGCTTTACTGGTTTCTTTTCTTTGGAGATATTTAATCAATGTATTGCTATGGAGGGTTCCAGTCCCGGCATCTCTTCATATGTCCAGGCGAAGATGTCTTTATTTTCTTTGAGAAGTTGGCCATATTTCTCGAATTCCTGTTTAGAAAGACTGAGCTGATGAATGTATTCCTCGGCTCTTCTTCTGTTCCCAAATTTATTTCCCGTAAGCCATCTATTGTCGAGTTGCCCCCCCCCCCCCCCATCTTCTATCTGTTTTGGAGTTGTTTCAGGATACTCGACTACCTTAGGGTCTTGTTCTGGTATTTGTGCAGCCGAAGTCATATCTACTGATACCATATTCACTGATGACTCTGCTCCTAGCCCCTGGAATTTTCTCCGCTTTTCCTGATCAACCCGAGAGGGATTTGAATTCCTTTCCCATGATTCAGTCTAGTGGGTTTGTTACAATCGAAACCCATATTTCTCATTATTTTCTTGCTTACTGCACTGTATTTTTTCAAAGTTTACGGTGTCAACTCTCCATGATATACATTGCTTGTGATCTCATCCTTTACTTTCGCTGCGGCATGGAATTCTATCTGCTCAGGGTATTTAGTACTAGCCCTGACTTGAAATCTTCCTGGAGCGGCTATAAATGGTTTGCACCTTTCAATATTGGGTAATGGCATCGTATAATTGGACTGTAAGATTTTCAACTATTCTGTTGATAACAATGTTAACGGCGGTTGTCCCAGTTGCCTCAGACGCTTGGGTACAAAATAGAACTTCTTTCTTGCTTCTGTAGTCCCAGAAGATTCTGCTCTTTCTTCTCTAATATTGTTTACTTGGACGTCTTTTAAGATTTTCTTTTCATTATTATTTCCCACCTCTTCGGAGAACCCTTTATAATAGCTAGCGTCCGCAAAGAAAGACTCGGCTTCCATATATGGTTTAGCGCCAGCCATCACCTTGCACTGCATTCCGTCTTTACAGTATTTGAAACATTGGTGTAGAGTAGAGGGTACGATATTGTACTGATGTATCCATGGCCTTCCCAAGAGAAGGTTATACGTTGTCACAACATTTATAACATGACATACAACACTAGTAGTTAATTCTCCTACTTCCAATGTCACTGTAATCTTACCGAGCGCGTTGTCTATCTTGATTGAACCCTTGTATCATCATTCCACTGGGGCGCAAATCAGAACAGTGATAGCCTAATTTGTTTATCATGGAGAGTGGCAAAAGATTTACTACAGACCCATTGTCTATCATAATCCGTTTTATCTTCTTCCCGCAAATATACCCTTCTATCATTAGTGGCCTGTTATGTTCCACTTCACCAATCAAATCATCATCAGAGAACGAGATTACTTGTAGACAATCTGCCTGTTCATTGTGTCTTTCATGTTTCATTTCTGTCAATAATGCTTCTCTTATGTTGTGATCAGACAGTGCTTGGATCAAATTCTGTCAAAACTCTTCCGATAACTTGAGTGCATCATAGATGCTTAGGCGTGTCGGTATGCCCTTCAAGTGGCTAACTACGTCATTGTCGTTCTGTCTTTCGATGACTTCTTTCCTTGTAATTCCTGCTTTTTGCTTCGTCGGACTCGTTACCTGCTTTCCTGATCGCAACGTAATCATTGCTGCATTCTTTATTGACTTTTGATTTTCTTTCCCTTTTATTTCTCGGGCCTTTTCCTGGACTGTAAACATATTTACCATCACCCTCATACTCTTTTCTTTGCCTTCGCTGGTTATTATTTCACCCTTATTTATCATTCGCTGTATGATGCACTTCAACGTATAGCAATTCTCCGTTAGATGTCCCACTACGCGATGATAACAGCAAAAGTTTCTTTCGTGGGTTTCGTCACATCTTTAGGGCGTTTGGGCTCTGGTAACTCCAGGGTGCCAACTTTTAATAACTGCTGCATCATAGGAACTACGTCTTCCTTATCGAATTCGAACCCTTCATGAGAATCGAGCATTCTAAGCCTTTTTCCACCATACCTATCCCTTAACTGGTTCCAGCTTTCTTTCCCTTCCAATCTTTTGTCTCTTGAGCTCCTTGCATCTTGATTTTTCTTATCACGATCGACGGTATTGACAGTCGTCCTGCCGAGTACCCTCCTAACAGTCTCATGATGGAATGCCGGCATCTTGCGAGTCATTAATTCCAATGCATGAGCTTTGGTGGCCAAATCACGAAAGGTTCTGATATCGGTGCTGGTAAGTCCGAACGCAATCCCTGTTTCCATAGAATTCAAACACATTTTGACCTGTTCCTTTCTTCTGACAGTTGTCTACATGATGCCCCCGGTGTCTTCCATCTGTCTATGAACTTTTCAACCGGTTCTCCTTCTCACTGTCGTATGGAGGCTAATTCTGTAATACTAATATCGCACTCTAACGAGAAGAAGTTCGACATGAAAGCATCTTGCATTTACTCCGAAGTCCGTACCGATCCAGGGGTCAGGCTGGAATACCACCGAAATGCTTTGTGCATCAGCGATGACCTAAAAAATTTTAGGCAATACTGTGGTATTGTGGAAAAATTCCCCATACTGGTAATGAAATGCATTAGATGTTCTTCTGGTGATCCTTCCCCATTAAACTTCTGGAAGTCTGGATGCTTAAAATTGGCTGGAAACGGAACATCCTCTATCTCTCTCGGATAGGGTGTTCGGTATCTGAAGCGACCAGTATTTTCTCGTTCTCTTTCTATTCTCACTGTTTCTTCAACAACCTGTCTTATATTATCATGCGTTATAGTCCTTGTTGCTGGAACGGATCCACGCAATCCTGTCCCTTGTGGATGAGAACCTTCGAGCTGGCTTTCTTGTCCGTTCATTGCTCCCATCATCAGTGGAACCACTATCTAGGCTACGTTATGCGCCAAAGTCACCAGAGCTTCCCTAAGGTTTCGGCATTCGTCCATTAGCACTCTTTGTGCCTCTGCCATTTGGTCAACATGTTCTTCAGTAGTCGGCCTGTTTTCTTGACCCGTCTCTGCCATGTACACTGTGGCTCCTTTACTGTTTGTCGAGGCCATTGTTGGAGTAAGACGAGAGTACGTCGACGTAACAGGGTTTATAAACAGGGGAGAGATCGGAGTCTCATTCGACTTTTGTGTGCTTCCCGTACTGTCGATCGATCGGGATGATACAATTATGGGCGAACTTGTTTGGGGTGATACAGGCATCGGTGACCCTATCATCAACGTTTTACCTTTCTGTGCTTCTGTCCATTTGGTCCTTGGGGCGACCAGAGCCGGAAAATCGTGCAATGCGAACTGCAAAACTGTTCGCTCGGGGTATATCGCAAGAGGAGTGAGCTCGGGTTTTCTTCTTGCTATACTGTGCGTGATTGGTCCCTCAATTCTTGGTAAAGATAAGTTTGCCTTGCGGCTCTTTAAGTTCTTTGCTTTTCTCTTCCTAGACAAGACCACAATCCAGTTCTCGCCACTTTCCTGTGGTTGAGGTGAGACGGAAATGACTCCCACTGTTACTTGAGTCACTTTGTGCCTACTTGTGGTGCATGAATTCGTACGCTCGGGAGTTCAGCTTGGCGCATATTCGACTACAAACCTAGTAGGGGTGAAACGAAAGTTCACTTTTCTCGCAAAGTTACCCATCAGTAATGTTATGTGATTGACTTCGGGTACCTTCGATGATGAAACATACGTGAAGTTAGTATGCGAGGGATTAAGTAAACTATCTTAGAGATGAAGGGGAGGATGTTCCCACTGAGAGTCGGCATTTTGGCATCTAAGAGACGCCAAAAAGTGATAAAAGTCTTACAATTTTCCCTAAGTTAATACTAAATAAGATACAGTAATTTTCCCCAGTAGAGTCGCCATTGTGTTTCGACAAGAAAATAAATGTATTTAATTTGGGGAAATTATCTTATTCAGACATAATAAGAGAAAATATAAGAATAATCATCACACTTTATTGATTCTGAGTTCATTTATATCCTCTAATGTCCCTTTATTCTAAGATAGATAAATTAAACTATCTTTAATCAAATATAAATTTCGACAGCATAATGGCAATGCTTTCAATCATCTCCTAGAACTTAGGAGGAATTGATATGTCGATCAACAATCTTCAGAGAAATAGAAATTCTGGCAGCATTCCGACGCTATTTCGATCATCTCCTAAGTCTTAGGAGGAATACGCATTCCTATCGACGATTCTTCCTTTCTTCTTGAACAGGAAGAACTTGAAGACTTCAAATCATTTCGATAGCATAATGACCCATTCTTTCATTTACATGACACTGAGCGATCGATTGCGTGGTCCCGCGTAAACCCTATCATTTGCGCGGGTCCGCGCAACCTACAGGAGCCCAATGCTCCTACCTTCGACCTTCTTCTTCACTCTTTTTTTGCTCTGAAATCTTTGAACCCCTTTTTAGAGAGAGAGCGGGGTATTTATAGACATTTCGCAGGTGTAAAACTCCAATTTGGGCGATGTGGGACAAAATAACTCGCAATCATTTCTGTGCCACTGTTACATGCTTTGTGCGGACACGCGCAAACAATATACTTTGTGCGGTCCCGCGCAAACGATATGCTTTGTGTGGACCCGCGCAAAGTGTTCTCAGAACTATTTCTTTGTTCCTTTCTTCCAACTTTTTCCTAAATGCATTGATCTTTCCCTGCTCCAATTCTTCTCTTATTTTTATACCTAACAGGGTTCGCTAAAGAAGAAAGAAAGAATGATGAAAGCAAAGTCCTAAAGGACATTCAAGTAAAGGTGATGAAAGAAGAAACAGAAAAGGCAGAATTATCCAAGGCAGCAGAAGCCAAGAGATATTCTAATTTGTGCCGAAACATTTGAGACAACCAGGACAACCACCACTAACCCTATTACCACCTGAATAGTTGAGAATTTTACAGTCCAACTATACAGTGCCATTACCATATGTTGAAAGAAATAAGCCATTTTTTGCCCTTCTAGGAAGATTTCAGGTCAGGGCTAGCGCAAAATACCCAGAATCAATAGAATTTTATGCCCTAACGGAAGCAAAGATAGGAGAAGAGGTCAAGAATAATGTGTACTGCGGTAGGTTGATGCCGCAAGATCTTAAAAAATATAGCCCGGCAAGTAAGAAAATCATGAAAACATGGGTTTTGATTACGAAGAACCCACCGGCTTGAATCATGGGAGAGGAATTCAAATTCCTATTGGGGTTGGTCAGAACAAGCGAGGAAAATCATCGGTGAACATGGTTACAACTAAGCAGTTATCAGAAGAAGATCCTAAAATAGTCGAACATCCTAAAATGACTCCAAAGAAAATGGAAGACGGGGGGGGGCAAATAACGATAGGCGACTTGCGAGAAGTAAACTTAGGCACGGAGGAAGAACCAAGAAACACATTCGTCAGTCCCAGTCTTTCTGAACAAGAGGCTGAGAAATACGTCCAGCTTCTCAAAAAAAATAGAGATCTTCGCCAGGACATATGCAGAGATGCTAGTTTGGAACCTTAGTTGCAATGCACCGATTAAATATTTCTAAAGAGAAAAGGTCGATTAAACAAGCGCAAAGGCGATTTCATCCGGACTTGGTTCCCCTGATAGAAGAAGAAGTGACCAAGTTGATAAAAGTTGGGTTTATCAGGGAGGTCAAATATCTCAAATGGATATCGAACATTGTCCCAGTAAAAAAGAAAAATGGACAAGTCAAGGTGTACGTTGACTTCAGAGATCTGAATGAAGCCTGTCCGAAAGATGATTTTTCTCTCCCGATAACCGAATTGCTGATTGACAGTATGACTCAGTATGTGATCATGTCCTTTATGGACAGTTATGCAGGTTATAATCAAATTAGGATGGTACCTGAAGATGAAGAAGCAACAACGTTTAGAACTTCGTTGGGGATTTATTGTTATAAAGTTACGCCATTTAGTCTCAAAAATGTCGGGGTGACATATCAGAGGGCAATGCAGAATATCTTCCAAGACATGATTCACAAACATGTTGAGTGTTATGTCGATGACTTGGTAGTCAGGCCCGGAAATCATCAAGAACATCGCAAACATTTGGCATCGATGTTCCTCGACTCAAAAAGAAACAGCTGATGATAAATCCAGCTAAATGCGCGTTTGGGGTGTCTTCAGGTAAATTTCTCGATTTTGTTATCCAACATAGGGGCATTGAGATTAATCCAGGGAAAGTTAGAGTCATTCAAAATATGTTGCCACCAAAGACATTAAAAAAATTGAAATGTTTGCAAGGAAATATGGCATATATTCGCCGTTTCATTTCAAATCTGGCAGGGAGATGTCAGCCATTTTCCCATTTGATGAAGAAAGGCATAGAGTTTATATGGGACCAAGCTTGTCAAAACGCATTTGATTTGATAAAAGAATTGTCGAAACAACCGCCGGTACTGACAGCTCCAATAAAAGGATAACTACTTTTTTTTTTAATCTGCAGCCGAGAATTCTTTAGGAGCTTTGTTGGCACAGATGAATGAATCTGGGAAAGAGACCACTCTTTATTATTTAAGCAGAACTCTGATGGGTGCAGAATATAACTACTCTCCAATAGAGAAAGAATGTCTGGCGCTGATATTCGCGGTACAGAAATTGAGACATTATTGTCTCTCCCATGACATAACTTTGATCTCAAGAGCAGATCCAATAAAGTTTTTGATGACAAGACCAATGTTATCTGGGAAATTGGCCAAATGGATGTTGTTACTTTCCGAATATACTATTACGTATGAGCCGGCAAAAGCAATAAAAGAACAAGCAGTGGCAGACTTCCTTGTAGCACACCCTATAGTAGAAAGTGAGACCATCAGTGATGATTTTCCTGATGAACAGGTTATGTTGGCCGAGTCGCAAAGCCCATGGCAGATGTATCTTGACGGTGGTTCTCGAGCATCAGGAGCGGGGGCAGGAGTGATATTCATTACTCCTTGAGGTGACTTGTTACCTTACTTCTTCACATTGGGAACTACATGCACAAACAATGAGGTCGAATACAGAGCTCTCATCATCGGAATGGAAATGGCTCAAGAAATGAAGATAAAAATGCTGCATATCATTGGGGATTCTAAATTGATCATAAATCAATTGACGACTGAATTCAAAATAAGAAAGCAAGAGCTTTTTCCATACTGTCAAAAAGCACAGTAGTTGCTAGAGCAGTTCTATCATGTCCAAATCAAGCATAACCGCGGTCTGAAAAAGTAAGAGTAGATGCTTTGGCCAGCTTGGCAGCTGCTCTATCCTACCCAAATCAATGCCCTCTCCAAGTAATTATAGAAGAAAGAAGATTTTTACCATCTTTAGAGGTCATTGATGAAATTGTTGAGACACTTCCTATATCATGTTTTGAGGTAATGGCAGATGATTGGCGTCATCCCTTCATAGATTATCTCAAATATGATATCTTGCCAGAAGATCCAGTGCAGAGACAGTAAATCAAGCAAAAGTTGAGCAGATTCATTATATGTAGCGAAGTGCTGTATAGAAAATCTTACAATGGAATGTTACTATGTTGCTTAAACGAACAAGAAGCAGGCTAAATATTACGAGAGGCACACTCCAGAGAATGTGGGGCACGTCAAGCTAGCCGAAATTTATTCCATTGGATACACCGAATGGAGTATTATTGGCCTATCATGTTCAAAGATGCAATAGATTATGCGAAGTGGTGTCATGAAAGTCAGATTCACAAAGATGTTATACATATTCCTCCAGAAGACTTGCATCATTCAATCATCTCTTGGCCCTTCTCTGACTGGGGACTTGACGTCATTGGTCCTATAAATCGCCTTCGTCCAAAGAAAAGCAGTACATCTTAGTAGCGACGAATTATTTCTCCAAGTGGACAGAAGCAGTTGCATTACGCAGTGTTAAGGAGAAAGATGTGGTTAATTTCATCCGACATGCAATAATATACCGCCATGGTATTCAGAAGAAAATTATTACAAATAATGGCACTCCTTTCAAAAATAGAGGCATGGAAAAGCTATGTCAGAAATTCAGCATTCGTCATTCATTTTCAACACCTTACTATCCACTGGCCAATGAATTAGCAGAGGCATTTAATAAAAGATAGTCAAGATACTGAAGAAAACAGTGACAGGAAACCAGCATGGTTGGGATGAAAGGTTACAAGAAGCATTGTGGGCATACAGAACTACCTACCGGATAACAATAAGAGCAGCACCGTACTCGCTGGTTTATGGAGTAGAAGCAGTGATCCCGATTGAAATACAAGTAGCGTCACTCAGAGTGGCAGTACATCAGTCCATTACAGATGATGAAAATGCAAAAATAAGGCTAAAGGAGCTCGATTTGGTTGAAGAGAAACGCTTGGGAGCCCAACAATGATTGCAATCGTATCAGGCAAGGATATCGACTGTCTTTGATAAACGAGTCAAGTATCGCTCTTTCAAAAAAGGGGATATGGTACTAATGTTGAAAAGACCCATAAAATAGGGGAAAAATTTGAGCCCAAATGGGACAAGCCGTCATAATAAAAGAAGTATACTCCAATGGAGCGTACAAAATCATGGATCAAGATGGACAAGGTATCAGTATACTGGCCAATGCTCGCTTCATCAAAAGATATCGTCCCTGAAGATACTACTGATTTTGATCCATAATATTATCAGAATAATGATTTTGTATCAAAAGGGGGCAAGAATAAATAAGACCACGCCTATGTACTGTTAGATAAATGAATAAAGAAGAAATTTGTGAGCACATCAAGACTATGTACCAACAAGCATTACAAAAAGAAAGTACCATCGTTATCATTATCAAGCGAGTTCTACAAAATTTTATTGAAATTGGTATCGTCACCAAGCCGATGTATTGTCAACAACACATATGAATATCGTTGAGGATATTAGTAGAAGTGGTGATGTATCAATCTCAATCAGAGATGTTTATCATTCTCAGGACAATGATGGCTGCCTACTATTATCTTTAAGGCAGCCTGGCCAAGCCCTATACTGCCAACTACGCATAAGGCCTATCACTTTCGCCATTCAGGCAGCAGTGAGAAGCCAGTGGCCCTAAAAAGCCTGTGAAGGCCATCATATGCATACCCATGTGAGCAGCGGACAGAGCCAGTGACTAAAAGCCCTAAAAGGTAAAAAAGTCATCAATGGCTAGTCACACATGAAAATGCCCTCCCGTGAATGGGTCCGACCTTGCAGGTGAAGAAAATGCAGGCCGCAGTGTGAGCTCTTTGTCCATATTCATAGATAGTCCAACCATGTGTAAGACCCCCCAAATCTCTAGTTTGCTTTTAGTATTAACTCATGAATAAGGGCCTAAACTTACTCATTGATGGACTGGCGGCCCTAGATTTGGTACCCCAAAGGTCGCCTTACGAACCCCATGAACTTTAGAGAGTTATTGCGGCCAACCCTGTGCGTAAATCTAAACAAGTTCACGGCCCAGGTAGCAATTCACTGAGGGCCTTTGATGGATCGCGGCTTGTGAACTAACTAGGCTGTGAGAAGTTTAGTGAACTCATAAGAGTTATAGAGACTATCACGTGAGACCCGACTCCACTACTCAAGAGTCTAAACTGTGTTGCTCCACTACTCAAGAGTTTAAACTGTGTGTAAAAGCTAATTAACTAACTTTGATACAAAATAGTCCTGCCCATTAAAATAAAACATCACATAGGGTCGTCATACTATGTATAGATAAAAATAGTAGAAGTAATAAAGATGAAAGCATCAACAAGTACCAAAATTGATGATTGTATTATCAAAGATGAATTTTGCTCTCAATAAAGATGATTGTATTATAACACAAAAGGAATATTTACATGCAATGCCTATAAATCTGCAATTATGTTTAATATTGCTAGGTAATGTTGCAGCTCTTCTTTTAACTAAGATTGTTTCACAGCAGTTATGTGTTCAGCTTTAAGGATCATGTTGGCCTGATCAGGAACACCAATTAGTTCGGATTCCAAAGAAGTAGCAGCTTCTCTATTCCTTGTTCATTCAGCTTATATGATATCAATTACTTGAATGTTTGTTTCGAGCTCTGCTTTGATCTGACGAATAGTTGAGTCTTCTACTTCCATCTGACTCTTGAGTAATAAAATCTCTCTCTCAAGAAGAATAATTTGATCACCAATGATTGCCTTGTTTTTATATATAAAAAAAAAAAAAACCTTCAATTTCTCAAGGAGAGATTGACTAATAGTATTACAATTAGCAAGAACATCATCCACATGAGAGAGTTTCTCCTTAAGCAATGTTAATTCCTTCTAACGACTTAGAATTTCAAGAGCAATGACCATACTCTGCCCAGCTTCTAAGTTCTTCATGGAATCATAAAACTGTGACAAGGAAGTGTAAAGAGACTGAACATCAGCATGTGCCTGGCGAGCTGAATGAGTGAGAACTTCTAGAGCGCTATCTAAAAAGGGCCATTAGGTTGGATCTTTAAAAACACTAATGATAATGGAAATCGCGTTCTTAAAGAGCCCTAACATAAGAGGTGGCACCTTTTCCAAAGAAAGTTTATCAAAAGTTGTAGTCACTGAGTTAGACCCTTCAGAGCCACTGGGAGTTGGCACGACTGAAACTAAAAGATAGGAAGTAGGGAATATAAGTTCAAAAGAGAACATATGCATATCTAATGCTGACATAAAATAAGAAAAGAAGATATATACCCGGATTAGGAACAATAGCAGAGGCAACCGGAACAGAATGGTTGTGGGTGCTGTAGAGTTGGGGACTTCTGTAGTCATAATAGCATTAAAAGAAAGCTCCTGAGCTCCTACAGTATTTGAGGTAAGAGTATTTGGAGTAGGTACTTCAGCCAGATTAGAAAGAAATTCCAAACTTCGAGCTACTAGTTGAATAGGAGAAGGATGCACAGTAGGGGACTTGTTAATCTGGATGGGGGTATCAGATGTTTGGGGAACTGGTGGCAAGGTTTCTTCCATACTGGGAAGAAGAAGTACATTCCCCATCGTCGCCTGAATCTCGGATGGTTGAACCTCTGCATCCCTTGAAGTTGATGTTCCACGAGCAACCACATCAGTAGCTTCCATGATACAGGGAATACGAAGCATCAAAAGAAAGAAAGGTATTCGCACTAGGAGAACAACCATATTCTCCATTATCGAGTTGTTCTTCATTATCTAGGGAGGTCGCCGAAATTGGATGAGAAGTATCAGGATGAGTGATCGGAGCAGTAGGAAGAGAGGACCTAACTCCAACATCGCTATCTTCTCCAATATCTACCTCAGCATCAGTATCTGCGTTTAGTAAAGCATCTCCTTCATCAGTTAGGCTCGTGGGTGAAGACATATCGTCGCTCGCAGTATTTGCTAAATATTCTGATGAGTTGTCTTCTTCCGATATGGTTTGTTTTCCTTTATAGGTAGTCTTCACAGGGAGAAGACGTGCACCTTGGGTGGTAGAAGGAACCGGTTGCGCCAAAACTTTAGGAGACAGTGACTTAGTACGGGAGCGGGTCATAGGAGATGTAGCAATAAAAATTTGACGTGTGGTTAGAGAAGTTGTGGTTGTAGCACGATTGGTTATCGTTTCTGTAAGATCCATGACAGGGATAACTATGGTAGTTACATGTTCAATAGGCTGAGAAGCTATAGAGGAGATGGGCTCCGTAACAGGAAGAATGATGGGAGCAGGGCATGCAGGCTAATCTCCTCCTTCGGGAGTAGGAGAAGGTAGAATACCGCTTGCAGTTTCAAATTCGTTGCGAGGGGTGGCCGATCTCTCTCCCCGATTTATCAAATCCAGAGGAGAACCGAAAGCAATCCAACCTTCCAAAGTATTTGGAGGCATTATTTCTCTGATGGGATCTTCTACAAAAATTTTATGGTGACGCTGTCCTAGAACGACGGCCTGATCTTTCTTGTAAAAATATTCAATCCCTTGTTCCGGCCTGTAATTCCTCAAGTGTGAGGGAGGAACCTAGATAGGACGATCCACTGAAAAACAGTTGCGTACTAAATAATAATGATGACCCCACCATCGCATCAAGGTATATGAAGCTGTTACTCTATGATTGTACCCCGGGAGAACAAAGTGAGAACCAAAATTTCTCGTTAGGAGTTGCTTCCATATTAAAGCCCAATTATAAGGACCGACTCCATAACTCCTCATTGTTCGGGTGACCTCCTCACTTGCTTGGGGCATGGCTTGATCATATCCAAACTATCTAGCGAATCAACTTGGATAGTATGGTTCTCACTAGAACTCTAGTCCTTCTCGCAATGGAAGATTACAAGAATGAATGCAGAGAAAGAAGGTCCTCTCGATAGGATCCAAGTCATTGTTATCTTCTACATCTGTGTCTTCAACTTGGTAATCCAAGTAAAAAAGGGAAAAAGTTGATAGATTCCATGTTATCAATTTTATCCACTATCCATTCATATCCCTTTTTTATCATTTTTTGCTTCAAAAAATGCCACAAGGGCAGATGATTAGGATGGACATAAGCCTTCTCCGGGTCATTGTATGTCCAAGGGAAATAAATACTAAGCCATCCGGAGAAGTAATGCCATGGGGTAAAAGCGGATGAAACTCCAGTACCGGGCTTGAGTAGTGCGTCGCGGCTTTACTAAAAGCTCTGTATAATGAACATAAGATGGGAGGGGTGAGGGCATATCTTTTTCTTCCTTCTGCCATCGCACCTGCCACCACGAATAAAGTTGGCCAAATAGAGTCTGAACTTTTTGAACTGAGAAGTACAACTAAGCTCAACCAATAAGCCAAGAAAGTGGCTAATTCAGTCTCGGTGGCGAATTCAGTTGGGCCCCTTATTTTTTTACAATTAGCTTCTAGTTCAGCACAATGACTACCAGGGAACCTAAAAAAGGGAAAGACCGGTGAGCAATTCATATTTATAGGTAAGTATTGCTTGAAAGGGAAGGAAAATGTTAAAATACTTACACCAAGTATCAGGAAAAATGTGCTAGCCATTGAAGGGCGGAAATTTTATGGACATCGGCAAAGTAAGATGTCTCACGAAAAAGCTCGATGGTTGATGTTGTTAGTTAGGGCACTCTATTGGGTGCGACATAGGCAAACTCTTCATTCGAGGGAACGTATTCATCGAGGAAGGATCTAGAGATGGGCAGACCGGCCATCCTATATAGATCCCATAAGATGATACTTACTTCCTCTACTGAAAGATGGAAAGAATTCATAGTAGAAGACCAATCTTTCAGAAAGCCTTTGTAAATCATTGTGTCTTTTTTAAAGAATTCTGAAGTGGCTTCTACGATGTGATAAATCCTTGTTGTAATGAGGGCGTCTTTATACTTCTTCAAAATCGTTTTAACCTAAGCATTGTAATATCAATGACTAGTCCAAAGACCCCGTATTCTAAATTCGTCTTTACCCCACAAAGAGTCGCAATGACGGAAACGTTGTTGAATTGTTTCGAAGAAATGAGTATAATATAAGGAATGAGGGTCGTGACATGGTGTGAGAAAGAGCATGTATCTTACTTGCCCAGTCTTTTGGGTTAAGCCTTTGTCTATGAGGTAGCCTTCTAGGATTTGCGGCTCTTTGATCACCCAATTAGACATATACAAGAGCCTATTCTGTGTCATGTGGTCCGTCGGTTCACTCTGAAGAATGGACCGGTGGCGCTGAAGTTGCAAAGGGAGAGCAATGGTCTCATCTTTATATGGGTTGTGAAATTTAATCGCCTCAGTATTTAACTTGACTGAATCCCAGGAATTCTGAAAATGTCTTCGATTATGTTCTTGAATTTTTTCCTAAAAAGCTTCGTCTTTGTTCTTTTCTCTTGTTTGTTTTAGAACGGCTGGGGAAGGAGAAGCCTTTGCAGGGCATTTCAACCAATTCTCCCAATCAGACTCTTGTCCTCAAGTGGGGGTCCCTCTATCTCCTTCATCAGTACGGCCATGCGAATATGTTCGGATAGGCGTTAGATGCGATCAGCAAAATTAATGATGATAGGTGCCGACTCTTTGAAGAAGGAAGTATAGTTCTTGCCCGATCGGAGTCTTTTTTGGTTGTGGTCTCGGGAGATTGCGGGTCAGACGACCCAGTAGTGCTTGGGGGTATAAGAGGTCTTTTGGAGCTTGTCATTGGAAATCTATACAAGAGTCGGTAAAAAATTAAAGTCAAGAAGAAAGGTTTATTAAGTTAAAAAGAGAAGTATAAAAGATTGCTGAGAAGAGAGGATAAATAAATTTGAAGTACAGAAGAATCTTCAAGCACAAATCATTATGCGCAAGGGGTTGCACGTAAAGTGTTGTGTGCAAAGACATTGTGTGCTACCCATCCTTGTGCGCAGAGTTTTGACTAAATACAAAGAGGCATTGTGCGCTTAGTCTCGTTGTGTGGGATAAGAGGTTGTGCATAAAAAGGTGTTGTGCGAAACAGTCATTGTGTGGTGCATAATGATGTTAGCGCACAAAGATGGTAGCTTGATGCAGGAATAGTATGAAGCAGCAGAGAAAAGTGGCAGAAAAGAATATAAGTCCCGTATTTATAAACAAGGTCTGGGCCGTTGTGCTGAAACCGTTGTGTGGTAACCGTTGCGCGGTGAAGGTTGTGTTCGTTATGTGTAGATAAGTAAGCGTGCAATAAAGAAAATGATTGTGCTAAAGGATTAATGATGCGCATAATAAAGGAGAATAAAAAAAGTATTTGGAATGAATTTTAACTGATCTTACATTATTTATTTTGTAGGTGTAAAAAAATGCAGGATCAAGGGGGCATCTGTTGAGGCATAAAAAAGAGAAAAAGGTAGCAGGAAGACCGCCGTACACGAATCGCTGTGTGCAAATTGTTGTGTAGAATTAATGTTGTGCGCAAATGGTTGTGCAGAAATAAACCTTGAAATACAAGGAGATCCACACACCAAGGTTTGCACAAAGGAGATCCGCACACCAGGGTGGCATAATCAGATCCACACATCGGACTCTACACAGTGAAGACCGCGTAAAGAACTCCGCATAATGAAGACTGCACAAAGGACTCAGCACAATGAAGATCGCGCAAAGGACTCTGCATAATGAAGGCCGTGTGAAGGATCTCGCACAGTGACTACATGGCATGTTTGCACGTGTGAGAAGGCTATAAATACCCCGACCCATCGATAAGGGGTCAGAGGTAACCAATTAAGAAGCAGAAGAAGAATCCGAGAAGAGAAAGAGGTAGAACCCCATTTCTATTGTGCGGGATAGGTGATGTTTGGCGCACAACACCACTGGCACACAAACACCATCAGTACACAATAGGTCTGAGTGCACAACGTGTCTGAGTGCACAACAGGTCTGAGCACAACATGTCTAGGTGCACAACAGAGCTGGCGCACGATGGATCCTCCTGATGCACAATGGATTCTAGCGTACATCAGACCTAGGTGCACAATGCTATTAATGGGTACACAGTAGTGTTCTTCCAGCAATTATTGCCTTAGTGCATAATGTCTTTTGTTTATTTTATCACAAGTCTATTTTGGAATCAAAGGAGAAAGGGATCTAAAAGAACTTGGAATAAATAAATAACATGACCGTCTTTTGTGTCATCTTCTGTTAATTATTAAGTGAATAAAAGTTCCCAAATAAAATGCATTTGTTTCTTGTTCGAAACAACCAGCCTGAGTGAATAGTGAATGAATGAATGAATGAGTAAAATGCTGAGTATGCAACTCCTGCTCAATAAGTCCACATATCAGTATCGTATATCTCGGGGATTATCACCGAGGTCTAGTACACTCTACGCCACCTACCACCCCATCAAGCGCACAACTGGGTAAGTGAAAGAGACCTCACTATCCACCTACCAATATCGGTCCGGCTCGTCGATAGCGGACCCATTTATGAGCTGGTCAGACTCAACCTAACATTGCCTACTACCTTGGGTGGGTAAGGCCACACCCCCTCCCAACCGACCACGACATAGCAGGAGACGCGGCCTACTGGTATATAGCCCGCATGCGCTCATATATATCGACTCGGTCTAGATGTTGGGGTGTCCTCTGGTACCAAGAGGATTTAGAGACTTTCACACAAGGACATCTATAGCACCCCATAAGGAAAAAAAATTTCAGTGTCCTATCTGTCCATCCACAACATGCCTTGGAGGCCATGGCCTTGATGTCGATAGGGTGTACTGTGGTTATATCACAAAATGTGAGATGTATGAGTCATATCATCCAATCATGCAATAATCCACCCAATGGCATGTGCTATGATCAATCACTCCTTATAGCAAGCATACATATGATGCGTATGGGCATGGATCATGGAGTTATATTAAGCATGTTATATGATGATGATGTACTCTCCTCATGTCAAGGATGGGTCTAAACGGCCTACTCATATCAAGAATGGGCCTAACGAGGCCTAAGGGAAGGTCACAATATGGACATTTAACCATCATTGCCCATCAATGTGGACATTCAACCAACATTGCTCCTAAGGAGTGGCCCTCATAAGGCCAAACATATAGTGGGGCCCATGGCCTCACATATCACAATGGGTCGCATCATATGGGCCTCATATACATCAAGTGGGCCGCATCGCATGGGCCACATATACATCACATCGGGCCTCATCACATAGGCCTCACATACATCACACTGGGCCTTATCATATATGCCACATATCACAATGGGCCGCATCACATGGGCCTCATATGCATCAAGTGGGCCGCATTGCATGGGCCACATATACATCACAATGGACCGCATCACATGGGCCTCACATACATCACACTGGGCCTCATCATATGGGCCTCACATATCACAATGGGCCGCATCACATGGGCCTCATATACATCAAGTGGGCCGCATCTCATGGGCCGCAACAATGGGCCTCATATACATCAAGTGGCCCGCATCACATGGGCCTCAACAATGGGCCTCATATACATCAAATCGAGCCACCGTTCTAGGTGAATTATCTACACCATACATCTATTTTTAGAGATCATTTTAGAGTATTACAAAAAAAGAATATGAATTATATTCAAAGATCATCTGGACCATACCTCAATGGCAGTAGAGATGATGATTTAAAGATCATCTGGACCATACCACAATGGCAGTGGAGATGATGATTTAAAGATCATCTGGACCACACCATAACATTGATTTTCCATCCCAACTGTTCATACGGTCACAAAGACCTGAATTAAGAGGAAACAAATTTTATATTGATCCAAAACTCCCGTGACCCCGAAAGGGTTTCAATGGTAGACATTCAATCCCCACGGTTTTTGTAGTGTGGTCCACTTGATAAATGGATCTGTCTTATTTTTAGTCTCAAGCCTTAAGACGAGTTCACCATCTGCATGGACGGTTTGAATGTAACACATACATTAAAGTGGGCCCGGCAGATGGATGGCGCGGACATAAAATACATACATCAATAGTGGGTCCCACCGTCCAGCCATCTGGACGGTGAGGATAAGACCCATACATCAGCGGTGGGTCCCACACATCACATACAAAGAGAATGAGATGGATCCAAATTTAGGTGAGACCCACAAAACTTACTGACGTCAATACATCAGCTATATAGATGGTGTGAGTTACTCCAGCCAATCTGTCCAGCAAGTGGGTCCCACATGGGGCCCACCACATACATACATATATATATATTATTTATTTATTTATTTATTATTATTATTATTATTATTATTGTTTTTAAAAGATCCACCTGGACGGACAGCCTGGATCTAAACGCATACATTGAAGTGTTCCCACCATCCAGCAAGCTGGACGGTGCTGGATAGCTTATATGCATCACGGTGGTCCCACGTGGGTGGGCCACACGTGCTAGACCAAGTTGATATTTATTTTTCCTCATCCATGCCCCACCATCTGGACGGTCTGGATGAGGCACGTCCATCAGGTGGGGTCCAAACAGGTGGACAGAGTAGAAAAAATGCATAAATCATGGCGGGTCCATGTGGTGGCCCACCAAGGTTTGGATTAGACTGATATTTGTGTTTTCCTTTAAAACGGGCAGCGAGGTGCCTGCAACGTGGGCCTGATTTGGTCCACTTGGTTGGACGGCGTGGATCATACATCAAGGTGGGACTTCCACCGTCTGGATGATGGACAGCGTGGATAATATCATGCATCAGGGTGGGCCACTAGATGGGAAAGAGAGAGATAGAGGGAGAGAGAGAGATGGCGGAGATGGGAGGAGCTCCTCCATGTACATGCATACATCAAGATGGGCCCCAAAAATCGTGTGGACCCTAAATGAAAATCAAGATCTAGTGCCATGAACACCCACCAATTTCTCTCCTTCTTGGCTCCTTGGGATACTAAGCTCCTAAGCTCTCTCTTTAATGGAGGTTGATGAAGTATGGATGGCTAGGATGGGATATTGGGTGGTAGGGAGTTGGCCACACTAGGCTTCTTTCTCTCCTTAGAAGGTTTGGACGGTTTCTCTCTTGGTTTGCTTGGGAGTGAAGAGAGAAATAAGAGAGGACAAAGAGGTGATGGGATGAAAAGGGATGGGATGGGTGTAAGGAAGGGATGGGTAATGAAAGAGAGTGTTGACTTTGAAAATAGGAGAGAGATGAGTAGGATATGGGTTGGTACTTGACTTGTGATGGGATGTGTACTTAATTGATTGATGTGATGGATGGTAGAGATTCTCTCAAAATTCGTAATACACGGTGTTTCTTTGGAATATACGCGAGCCCACAACTCCTAGCCTAGGTATCACATTAGCGCGTGAGATGAGGCGTTGGAATCGCGGTGATGACGCGGTCGCTAAGGTACAAGTTTCGAGTCAAGTCGACATAAATCTATAGGATGTGACTTAGGGTCATGCGTAAATGTTATCTACACGTCACGGGTCACCAGAATTCAACCGGGAGGACTGCGGGATCCTAAGGAACAATACGGACTAGGATACGGGCCTTATAGATGCGGACCTCCAAGTTGGGGTGGTTGGCTTCCAATGAATGAGTCTAACCCCATAATCTAACTGGTCGAGGTCCTATGGACCAAGTAGAATATTGATTGTGGTAGAGCCTGCCTTCGAAGTCAGGTCGATACTCAAGACTTATTGGTTATAGTAGCTAGACAACCGCGGTCGAAGCCATCGTCGGTGGTCGGGATTTAGGTCGTTAGCAGAGGTTGAGCTCGGTAGTGAAGTTTGAGCTCTCCTCCGCGTTCCTTATTCTTTCTCGTGGAGGGAGTGAGCTGACTTCCTTACGTTGGTCGTCTGGGTGGCGAAGACTGAGCTCTCTGCCTCCTCTATACTCAGCATTCCTTCTCATGTTGGTTGTTGCACTTGGTCCATTTTTTCCCATAACAGTAGCCCCCTACTTCCGAGCATTCTTCAGAAGCTCGGGAAGTAAATGGATCATGGGATTTTCCTCAAGGGCTGGAGCTCTTACATAAGTGGGTAGAGGTCGGAAGCACTCACCATTATGGTAGATGAGGGGAAACGGTGGGTGTGGGAGTCAAGGCGGATCCCCTAATGATCATGACAAGAGCGGTGAGAGCGGGAGTCAAGGCGGGTCCCCTAATGATCGTGACAGTTCGCTTGAGGAGGCGTGCACGATGGTGGCACCTCTTCGACTCTGGACAAGTATTAGGGTGACATGTGTCTCGACCTTAGTTATCGGGTCATTCCGCGAACTGGAGGCTGCCACATAGTTAGAGGCATGCATTGTATCATTTCTTCAGGCATCAGCATTAAATGTTGCTCATTAATGCCTTGACCAGGGCACCTATATAAATAGGGGTGGAGTGCCCCAGCTCCCCCCATTTGCTTCTAACCTTCTTTGTTGTCTTCCTTCTCTGGTGGACTAGGCGATTTTCGGTAAGTCACAAATCTCCCTGCTCTCTGCTTTTCTAGCATCTTTTTCATTTCTCCAATTCTCTCCTTCCTTTTATTTTTGGTCGGGATGTCAGACATTTATATTTCAGATAAGTTGTTGGTGTCAAGGGCATTCCACGGGGATTCTAATCCTCTCAATGAGGACTCCCGGCTGGGCGCCCCTTCTCCCGCATCATCTTTGATGTCAGGAGGTTAGGATGTGGTGATACCTCTCCCCTCTCCTCATGTGGTCATTCCACCCACTATGGGGCCTTCTCGGGAGGTCAACCACTTTGGGTCGAGATTGGAGGATACCGACCTAGTTCGAATAAGATCGGAGTATCACATCCCTGAGTCAGTGGTGCTACTGGCCCCTAAGTTTGGAGGGAAGTCCCAGGCCATCCTCAAGAGGGCGAGATGGTGATATTTGTAGTGGCCATGCATTGTGGTCTTCGGCTCCCTCTTCACCCTATAGTACAAGAGGTTACCACCACTCTGAGGCTAGCCCCAGGTCAGCCGATCCCAAATACCTTGAGGGCCCTATTTGGGACTTATATTTTGTCACAACAGCTCGAACACCCCAAGTTTTCCACAGATGAATTCCTATACTTATACAAGGTGAAGATTAGTCCTACCCATCAGAGCTGGTACTACTTCTCTGCTTGGGCAAACCAGGGCCAAGCTCTCATCACCAACAACCCTTCCTCTAACAAAAGCTAGAAGGATAAATGGTTTTTTGTGTCGATTGAGTAGGAGACCCTAGCGGCTGAAGTGGGCAGGCAGTGATCTCAGGTCCCCACCAGATTTACGAGTCCAAGTCGGAAGTCATTGAGCTTATAGAGTTAGTAGATCTCATTCATGTAGTTTTGTTTGCTAATTGTAGCATCATTTGTGTGCAGTTCTTCCTCGGCTACATCCCAGGTTTTTCCTAAAACAACTTCAGCAAGCTTCTTGTCGAGGCTGTAGAGTTTTGTTGATAGGGATTGGAGGAGATTGCTCACTCCTTAATTTATTTACCAGTCCGATTTGTCTTCGGTCCAGCCCGAGATGGCAGGTATGATGTAGTTAGTCGAAGTCTATTTTTGCATTTTGAATTTTATCCCGTATCTGACTTAGGCCCTATTGGTTTTTTTATAGATATGTCTGAGTGTCCTCATCCTCCTAAGAAGATAAAGCTCCCTTCCACAACCGACTTGGAATGGCTAAAGAGGGCTGGCAAAAGAGGCGTAGCCCCTCCTTCCGGCCGAGGAGGATCCTCTGGCACCATAGAGGGTGGGCTCAAGCCTATTTCCGAGGTCCCTGTTGCTGAGGCAGTGCCCGAAGCCCCTCTCCCTGAAGTTGTACCTCCTCATCCAATGGCTATGGAGGTCGTTGACTTGGTGTCATTCCCAGTTCGGGATGAGGCTCCAGGAGAAGGGGTTCCTACTGTTCCTGCTCCTGATGTTGTTTCTTCCCATGGAGCTGAGGAGGCCAGCGAGTCAAACTCTTTCCCCCCGGGCAATCATATGGTTGTATTGTCTAAATGGGTGGCCCGCCATGTGTCAGTGGAGGATATTTCTGCTCTCTTATCCCTCCATCCAATGGATCTGTTACGCGACCTAACAGTCTCTTACCTCAAGGTAGCTCATGTTTCATGCCCTTCTTTTCGAGTCGTTATTCTCCTAGTCTTTCATTTCATAATTTTTCTCTCCCTTGCTCTTTTTTCTTATCCCAGACTACTCCCATGCTCCTGGCTCCCTGCCAAATGTTTTGAGAGGTCGGACGTGGCTATGTAAGGATGGAGGCAGAGCTCCAAACCTGAGCCGCCAAGCACGAGATTATCGTGGCTGACATGGACACGGCCCTGGCTGAAGTAGAGGCCTCGCAAGGGCCTTGCAGATAACTAGGCAGGATCAAGCCCTCCTCAGGCCAGCTGGAGGAGGCTCAGCGGGAAGGGACCGCAATGCAGTCCGCACTGAAGGACATTAGGTCGCGCCTTTCTTCCTCCAAGGTAGAGTGAGTGAAGGTGGTGGCCGATCTGGTTGAGATGACGACCAGGTCAGCGGAGGTCGTGACTAAACTGGTGAAGGTTGAGATCTCCATCCCTGTGGGACAAGTGGCAGTGGTGGAGGTGTTCAGGTATTCAGGTGAGCGAGCCGAAGAGCTCGAGGATTACTTTAGTATGTGTTGCACACTGTGTGAGGATCTCATGAAACAGAAGTATCTGAAGCTCGATTTAGACGGACTGGCCGAGGAAGTCGCTGAGAGTTCGACTCCAGCAAAAATTGTGGTTGAAGACCTCCCCTGAGTCGTTGTAAAAATTTCCCTTTTTGGTGTTAACATTGTAATCTCCTCCATTATTAATAGAAAGATGAACTTTTTGCCATGTTCATTGTGTATGTTGTCTTTAAATTCTTATAGTAGATTGCAGTATAGTAGGTCGAGCATCGTAAATGTAACGATAGGTTGTGCACAGTAGAATTAATAGGTCTACCTCAAAAATATTAGCTGCAGTAGTAGGCTGAGCACTATGAAGGACTTTCTTCCCTTAAATTGAGGGAAGTCCTTGTGGTCGATCGCATAGCTCGAATAGTCGGGATTCAAAAGAAGTTCTCTTCCCCTAACTTAGGGAAGTTCTTTTAATGTAGAGTTCATGGTCTAGGATAATTAATCGTGCTGACCACTTGATAACGGATTGAGTAGTCAGTAGGAGAACTTTCTTCCCTGGAATTCAAGGAAGCCCCCCATAGTCGGCCATACAATTCGAAAAGTCAAAAATAATAAAAAGTTCTTTTATTATAGAAAAATAGTAGACAAAGAACAGTAGTTTGTCGAGCACCCTTTTTCCCTTTGAGAAGGGAGGGTCGCTCTAGTTGAAATAAATAGTAGCAATGCACCGAGTGCCTTTTTTCCTTTAAGAAGGGAGGTCGCTTTAGTCAAGTAGATCAACCATTTAATATGTTCATGGTCAGAGGATTTCTGGAGTTCTCAAGAATAGTAGATTTTTAAGTGCTCAGCATTTTATGGACAAGGCAAGGGTTATCCATCCATATCTTCAAGTCGATAAGCTCTCAGCTGTTGAGGGTCAAATATTGCATATTATCCCCCATTTATTTCTTAGTTTTACAAACATATTATGGCTTAATGGCATATTTTACATGTGTTTGTGTTGCAAGGTGAATTTAAGAGCTTAGATTGAAAAGAATGCTAAAAGCATGGATTTAATGCTCAAGCATCATCAAGCAAAGAATGGATCTTTGGAGACTAAGATGGAAGATTTCAAGACCTTAAGATTCAAGAAAATCAAGGGGAAAAGGAAGGAAGTGTAGAAATTAGTACATAAATTGGTGCAGAAAATCACAGGATTTGAGTTTAGATGTCATCGAAGGCCTTAGATGACATTGAAGGCTAGTCTTCGATGACACAGAAAGCTGGTTGATGACATCGAAGAATTACAGAAAAATCGAGTTGGTTGCTGGATATATTGGGTGCTTTTTTCGATCAATCGAAGGCAGTTCGATGACATCGAAGGCTGCTCGATGACATCAAAGAATTACAGGAAAAACAAGTTTAGTCGCTGGACAAATTGGATACATTATTCGATGATATCGAAGGCTGTTCGATGACATCGAAGCCAATCTGTCGAAGACATTGAAGGGTGTTCGATGACATCGAACAAGTTACGCGGAATGCATAAATTTTATCCAGTTTTGCAATTTTGCAGAACTTTACCTATAAATAGGGGTTCCTAGGCACTTTTTCAGATATCTAGGGTTTGGAGGAGTAGAACAAAAGGGTGGAGCCACTTCCCAAGAGTTTTTATTTCTTCTCCTTAGTTTTTAATGCTTTCTTGTAAGGTTTTTAATTCAATCGTGTCTATGGTTGGCTAGATCCCTTAGCTAGGGCTAAGGGGTGAAGCTTGTAGCATGTTTGGAATATTTTTCTTGTTCGATTCTTATTGTTGTTGAACTCCTTTGATTCTAGTTTAACATTTAAGGAATACTTTTAGTGTTTAATGGTTTGTTGTGACTGAAATTACAATAGATCTGCAATAGCTTAAAGTATTTTCTTTTTCTGTTTGGAGTTTGTGGAAATAGGAAATCCTGTTGTTCTCCATCGTCCCTTGGGCATGGCTGAGTGATGGTATCTCTTCTATTCTTCATAAATCTCTCATGACAGTTGTTGGATCAGTATATCCTGTTGTCTACCATTATCTCCTGGGCATGGTCAGGTGATTGAATCACTTCCAATCTTCACAACTTTCATTCGTTGAGAATTAGGTCAATGGAGATTTAGATCTGATCTTATTGAATATCTTCCAATTGTATAAGATAGGACTCCGATTCCAATTGAGTGCCTTGAATCGAATAAGGAAGCATCCTAATAGCTGCAAGTGGATCCCCGGAATCCCTATTTCCCACTTTTAAATTACTTGAGTTTCTTAATAAACACTTCACAATTACTCTCTCTACTTTCCTGATTTAGGTTAAATCTTCTCCTAGTTTTGATTCTAATTACTTTCATAATAGACACACGAGATTAGTCCCTATGGATTCGACCTCGGTCTCACCGAGATTATTACTACATTACGACCCTACACTTGGGGTTGTGAACAAGTCTTTGGCGCCGTTGTCGGGAATTAACGGTTGTGTTTTTCTGAGATTAACTAGTTTTAGAATTAGGTTAAGATGATGATTTTTCTATTTTCTATTTTTAGGATAGGGTTCTCTGAATTTTTTTAGAAACTAACTTAACTTTCTATTTTTAGGTTTAGAAACTTTCTATTTTCTGTTTTTAAAAACTTTCCTTTTTAAAAACTAGTTTACTTTCCTAATTTGTTTTTATAAACTTTCCTAATCAGCTTTTAGAAACTAGGTTGTTCTTTTTAGAAACTTTTCTTTCTAGTTTTGAAAACCAACCCATCTTTCTATTTTTAATTTTAGAAACTTTCTAATTTTAGAACTTCTTTTTTTAGAAACTGACTTGTTTTGTTTTGTTTTGCAGGATCTTAATTAGGAACTTCTAATTTGGTAACTTCTTTCTAATTCTCTTTCTCTTTCTCTTTCTAGATTTCTATTTTCCTTCTCTCTTTTAGGTTTAGGTGAAAATCTGAAATTGAGGGCTGAGAGTATTTCATGCCCAAGTGGGTCCGTGACAACACTCAACGTCTTTTGAGTGAAGGAAGATTGGTTGACGGGTTATCTATCCATCACAGGATTAGACACCACTCGAGATCCACTGAGTTAATTGAAGTAATGGCTACAAATCAACCAGTCAATTAACCGGGAAGACAACCTCAACCTAGGGTTGATGAAGTCTAGGATGAGAATGAGGTACATCAAGCACCCCCGCCTCGTACTTTGCGAGACTATTTACAACCGGCAGGGGTGAGCATGCCCTCATGTATAGTTTTTTCAGAAAATGTGAGACATATGGATATCAAGCCAGGGGTGATCCAACTCCTTCCAAAATTCTATGGACTTGAATCTAAAAGTCCATGTTTGCACTTGAAAGAGTTTAATGAGATTATAGCTACTTTATATTTTCCTAACGTGTCTAAGGACACGGTCAAACTAAAACTCTTTCCCTTTTCTTTGAAAGAGAAAGCTAAGACGTGGTTACATTCACTACGTCCCAGATCTATTGGGCACATGGAATGACATGATAAGGGAGTTCATAAAGAAATTTTTTCCACATCATAAAATGAATACCCTTAGGAAGTTAATCATGAACTTTGCCCAAAAGGAGGATAAAACATTCTTCCAATGTTGGGAGAGGTTCAAGGATCTTGTCAATTCATGCCCACAACATGGTTTTAAAATGTGGCGCATTACATACTTTTTCTATGATGGACTGACATCTTTCATGCGCCGATTGGTTAAGACAATGTGAAATGGGGAATTCATGAATAAAAATGTCGATGATGTGTGGGACTACTTGGACAGACTTGCTGAAAATGCACACTCATGGGACACCTCCCCAAAATCAAGCACCACTTCTAGGCCCACTCAATCAAAGGAGAGGGACGGATTATACCTTCTAAAAGAGGATGATGATATCAATGCTAAAGTGTCCAATATCATAAGGAAATTCGATGCCATGAAACTAAAGAAGGATAAGTCTAAGGAAATTGTTTGTGGTATTTGTGCTTGCAACGTTCATACAACTGAAAATTGTCCAACAATACCTGCCTTTCAAGAGGTACTGAATGAGAAATCTAATGCCATGAACAATTACCAAAGACCTTTCAATGGACCTACCTTTAATACATACAATCCTAATTGGAGAAATCATCCAAACTTCAGTTGGAGGAATGGACAAACTGCTACTCCTCAAGGTTTCTTTAATCAAATTCCAAATCAAGGGAAACCTCAAGAGGATCTAGTTCAAAAACATGTTTGAGAACAAGAGCTACTCAACCAAGATATTAGATCAGCATTGGGAATACTTGCGTCATCTATTTAAAGGATAGAGTCACACTTAACAATTGGGGGAAGGGGATGCTTCCTACTCAACCTCTCCTCAATCCCAAACTGCAATATAAGATTAGTGATTCAAGCTCTTCAAATCAAATTGAGCAAGCTAAATCTATCACCACTCTTAGGAGTGGGAAGATAATTGACAAATCTATTCCGGTAAGGGCTAAAAAGTTTAAGGACTCGGAAGTAGATGAAATAGATAGACCAACAACACTCCACAAGAATTATAACTAGAACTTCAAGGTAAGCTGATTGTACCATTCCCCCAATGGTTGATAGCACAAAAACCTCTTTCTAACTCTCAGGACATTCTAGAGGTGCTTAAATAAGTGAAGGTCAATATTCCTCTACTCGATGCCGTAAAACAAATTCTTTCATATACCAAATTTCTGAAAGACTTATGTACGACTAAGAGGCGGCAAAGTATCAAAAAGAAAATTTTTCTGACAAAAAAGTGAGTGTCATTCTAAGCAAGATGTGTCACAGAAATACAAAGATCCTAGTAGCCTAACCGTCGCTTATGTAATTGGGAATTACCGCGTTAAACACACACTTCTTGACTTAGGAGCGAGCGTAAATCTGATCCCAAACTCGATCTACGAGCAACTGGGTCTAAGTGAATTAAAACCCACCCGGACCACATTACAACTTGTTGATCGCTCAGTTCATGTACCGAGAGGGATAATTGAGGATGTGTTGGTCCAAGTTGACAGATTCTACTATCCGGTAGATTTTATTGTCCTAGACACTCAACCCATCGTGGACATGAGCACTCAAATTCCTGTCATTCTTAGTCACCCATTCCTTGCCACATCAAATGCAATCATTAATTGTAGGAATGGAGTCATGAGTTTGTCTTTCGGGAATATGACATTGGAGTTGAATATCTTTTTCAATACGGGCAAACAGGTAGAGGATGATGATGATACCCACAATGTTAACTTGATTGATTCTTTCGTGGAGGATAGAACTCTGCTGATCTTGTCCTCTGACCCTCTAGAGACGTGTTTGGCCCACTTCCATGATTTAGATGAAGATATGATTAGGGAGACAGGTGTCATGCTTGATACCATGCTGGTACTTGAAGTTAACCAGTAGAGGTCATAATTTAAAGAATTACATCAAACTAATGTAGTGTCTCTACCGTCTAGCTTCAAGGCACTGAAGCTTGACCTAAAACCTTTGCCCTCTGATTTGAAATATGTCTATTTAAGTTAAGATGAGATATACCCGGTGGTGATTTCATCCCACCTTGAGCAAGAACAGGAGAGTATGCTCATCTCTACTCTAATTGAGCATAAGGGAGCCCTAGGATGGTCGATTGCGGATCTTAAGGAAATTGACCCTTCAATTTGTACTCACCATATTTATCTAGAGGAGAATGCGAAGACCTCTTGACAATCACAACATAGACTAAATCTGAACATGAAGGAAGTGGTTAAAGCCAAGGTTCTTAAACTATTGGATGTGGGGATCATATACCTTATATCTGATAGTCAATAGGTGAGTCCAACTCAGGTGGTTCCTAAGAAGTCCGGAATCATCATCGTAGCTAATGCCAACAATGAACTCGTGCCAACCAGAGTTACTATTAGTTGGAGAATGTGCATTAACGACAGGAAATTGAATACCGTCACAAGGAAGGACCACTTCCTTTTGCCCTTTATTGATCAATCTTGGAAAGGCTAGCTGGTCATTCCTATTACTGTTTCCTTGACGGGTATTCAAGCTACAACCAGATAGAGATAGCCCCTGAAGATCAAGAAAAGACCACATTCACATGTCCCTTTGACACCTTTGCTTACCGAAGGATGCCATTTAGACTATGTAATACCCCTACCACTTTTCAATGATGCATGATGAGTATTTTTTTTAACATGGTGGGGCAATATCTAGAGGTCTTCAGGGACGACTTCTCTATCTTTGGTCCATCTTTTACCGATTGCTTAGAAAATCTTAAATGTGTGTTGAAAAGATGTGAAGAAAATAATTTGGTACTAAATTTGGAGAAGTGTCATTTCATGGTTCGTAAGGGAATTGTCCTTGAACATATCATCTATTCCAAAGGAATCAGGGTTGATATGGCTAAAATTGATCTTATCTCTAACCTACCTCCACCCAAGAATATACGAGACGTGCGATCCTTCCTAGGACATGCCAATTTTTATAGGAGATTCATAAAGGACTTTAGTCACCTCTCTAGTCCTTTATGTGATCTACTTCAAAAGGATGCACCATACGAGTGGACTGAGCAATGCTAGAAAGCTTTTACTAAACTCAAGGGCATGTTAACTACTGCACCTATCATGCAGCCACCTGACTGGAGCCTTCCTTTTGAACTTATGTGTGACGCGTCTGACTATGCTCTTAGGGTGGTTTTAGGCCAGAAAAAAAAAGGAGCCCTATGTTATACACTATGCAAGTAAAACCCTAAATCCTGCCTAAGTAAATTACTCAACTACAGAGAAGGAACTCTTAGTCGTAGTGTTCTCTTTGGACAAATTTAGGTCCTACTTGATCGGATCCAAGATCGTCATCTACACAGATCATGCGGCGCTTAAGTATCTTCTTTCTAAGAATGATGTTAAGCCCTGCCAAATAAGATGGATCCTCCTACTCCAAGAATTTGATTTGAAAACAAAAGATAAAAAAGAGAGTAGAGAACGTAGTGGCTGACCATCTTTCTCGCCTTGATCTCTCTGATTCCCTTGAGATGACACATATAAATGACATGTTTCTTGACGAACAATTGTTCAAAGTCTCCCATTCACCTTGGTTTGCTGATATTGCTAATTATCTTGCCAAAGGTTTCACGCCGACACATTGGACTGCGCAAGATAAGAAAAAATTCTTCACCGAGGTTCATAAGTTCTTCTGAGATGATCTATATTTGTTTAAATATTGCTCAAATAAGATTTTAAGGAGATGTGTGCCAGATAATGAACACTAGAGTGTCATCTCCTTCTGTCATTCTTAGGCCTGTGGTGGTCACTTTTCTGCTAAAAATACCACGACCAAAATTCTGCAGTATGGTTTTTACTAGCCCACTATGTTCAGAGGCAACTCATGAGTTTTGCAAAGCTTGTGAGCGTTGTCAGAAGTTGAGATCATTGTCCTGTCGAAATATGATGCCTATAAACCCCATTATGATTATTAAAGCATTTGATTGCTGGGGCATCGATTTCATAGGACCATTCCCCCAATCCTTTAGGAATTTATACATTTTGCTAGCAGTAGACTATGTCACTAAATGGGTTGAAGCAATTCCATGCCGGAACAATGACCATTAAACAGTCATTAAGTTTTTAAAAGAGAACATCCTTTCTCAGTTCGGAACGCCTCGAGCCATCATTAGTGATGGGGGCTCACATTTTTTGTAGTGGGCCATTCACGAACTTAATGAAGAAATATGGCATCTCTCACAAAGTGAGTACTCGATACCACCCACAAATAAGTGGACAAGCTGAGATTTCTAATAGAGAAATTAAACACATCTTGGAGAAAACAGTTAACCCTGATCGAAAAGATTGGTCAATCCGATTGACCGATGCTTTATGGGCTTACTGTACTGCATTTAAAATCCCTATTGGAATGTCTCCCTTTAGACTTATCTATGGGAAGGCTTGCCACCTGCCTGTAGAGTTGGAACATAGGGCATACTAGGTGATCAAAAATTTGAATTTCAATCTAGACAACGCTGGCTCGCTACACAAACTTCAGTTGAATGAACTTGAAGAACTCTGGAATGATGCGTACGAGAACTCAAGAATTTATAAGGATACGATGAAAGTGTTTCATGACCAACATATTCTTTGAAAATCATTCACACCAGGTCAGAAAGTCCTCTTGTACAATTCTCGATTACATCTCTATCTGGAAAAACTCCGACCTCATTGGACCGTCCCTTTTACTATTATTAATGTATATCCTCATGGGGCTGTCGAGATAAAGAATCCAGACAATAGCAATGAATTCAAAGTAAATGGACATCGCTTAAAGCCATTTGTTGAGAAATTTAATTCAGAGGACATGTCCATACCTCTGAATGATCCTGTTTATCAGGAGTGATCTCCTAGTCTGATGGAGGTGTAGTTAGGTTTACTACTTTCCGTTATTTAGGATAGTTTACTTTCCACCATTCTAGGATAGTTTTCTTCTACTGTTTAGGATAGTTTGCTTTTCGGTTGTTTAATTTTTGTGCTAACCCATTTTATGTTGAGATCCGTAGAAAAGCTTCCATTCTCTTTCTTCCAGGTACTATCTTTTCAACACCATCTCCTTTATTTTCGTTGCCTCTTTTGCATTTCCATGATTATTTCTTATACATTGAGGACAATGTAGAATTTTTGTGGTGGTGTGGGGGATTAGGTGACCTAATCAGTGTTTTCTCAGTTTTGAGCAAAAATTTTACAAAATTTTCAAGGTTTTGAGTTGAAATCTATTTAAAAAATAAGAAATTGTGTATTTAAGAATGCTTTGAGTATGATGAGATAAGAGATTGGATTTTAAATTGTGGGAGGTTAATCATCTAAGAAAAAGTTTGAATATCATGTTAATCTAAACCACAAGACACATTCAATTTGCTTTCTTGGAATGTGCTTGAGTTTCTAATTGTTAGTATGTGGATCATTGTTAGATATTGAGAATTCAATCTGGAGAATCTTATCCACCTTAAAAGATGGAAGACCAGTTAAAAAAAATAGGAGATCGATAAAGAGTTCATAAAGAATGAAGAATGATAACATCCTTTAAGGGGAATGAAAAATGTCTTTGAAAAGGATATAATGTTTGAAAAAGAGGAATAAATAATGGTGACCGTCGATAAAAAATCAAAAACTGGAAAAAAGAATGGAAAAGGGGATAGGTTTAGAATTGGTATTTGAGTTTTCAACTAATCTTATTATGATGAACATGGCTAACATTACGAAGCAAAAGTAGTCTTCTGAGAAGTAGATTGATTTTCACCAGGCACATAGGAAAACTTGATATTTGAACTTTCATTCTTATTTAAGTGATAAGAACCTACTTGATTGATTTCATAGTTGATTTGGCTCTAAGTTTTCAAGATCCCACTATCTCACTTAATTCTACTCATTCATACTAATTGAATAAAAGATTATTTTCTTAAAAAGGATTTCGAACTTGAGATTGGAAATTATTTATCACATATTTTGCTCAGGACTAGCAAAATGCTGGTTATGAGTTGTGTTGAGGGTCAAATATTTCATATTATCCGCCATTTATTTCTTGGTTTTACAAAAATAATATGGCTTAATGGCATATTTTACATGTGTTTGTGTTGCAAGGTGAATTTAAGAGCTTGGATTGAAAAGAATATTAAAAGCATGGATTTAATGTTCAAGACTCATCAAGCAAAGAATGGATCTTTGGAGACCAAGATGGAAGATTTCAAGACCCCAAGATTCAAGAAAATCAAGTGGAAAAGAAAGGAAGTGCATAAATTAGTATAGAAATTGGTGCAGAAAATCACAGGATTTGAACTTAAATGTCATCGAAGGCCTTAGATGACATTGAAGGCTAGTCTTCGATGACATCGAAGGCTGGTCGATGACATCGAAAAATTAGAGAAAAATCGAGTTGGTTGCTGGACATATTAGGTGCTCTTTTGGATCAATCGAAGGCAGTTCGATGACATCGAAGAATTACAAGAAAAACAAGTTTAATTACTGGAGAAATTAGATACATTATTTGATGACAACGAAGGTTGTTCGATGACATTGAAGCCAGTCTGTCGATGACATTGAAGGGTGTTCGATGACATCGAACCAGTTACATGGAATGTGTAAATTTGATCCAGTTTTTCAATTTTGCAGAACTTTGCCTATAAATAGGGGTTCCTAGACACTTTTTTGGATATCTAGGGTTTGGAGGAGTAGAGCAAAAGGGTGGAGCTACTTCCAAAGATTTTTTCTTTCTTTCTCCTTAGTTTTTAATGCTTTGTTCTAAGGTTTTTAATTCAATCATGTTTATGGTTGGCTAGATCCCTTAGCTAGGGCTAAGGGGTGAAGCTTGTAGCATGTTTGAGATGTTTTTCTTGTTTGATTCTTGTTGTTGTTGAACTTCTTTGATTCTAGTTTGATATTTAAGGAATAATTTTAGTGTTTAATGGTTTGTTGTGACTGAAATTACAATAAATCTACAATAACTTGAAGTATTTTCTTTTTCTGTTTAGAGTTTGTGGAAATAGGAAATCTTGTTATTCTCCATCGTCCCTTGGGCATGGTTAAGTGATGGAATCTCTTCTATTCTTCATAAATCTCCCATGACAGTTGTTGGATCAGTATATACTGTTGTCTACCATTGTCTCCTGGGCATGGTCAGGTGATTGAATCACTTCCAATCTTCACAACGTTCATCCATTGAGAATTAGGTCAATGGAGATTCAGATCTGATCTTATTGAATATCTTCCAATTAGATAGGATAGGACTCCGATTCTAATTGAGTGTCTTGAATAGAATAAAAAAGCATCCTAATAGCTAGAAGTGGATCCCTGGAATCCTTAGTTCCCACTTTTAAATTACTTGAGTTTCTTAATAAACACTTCACAATTACTCTCTCTACTTTCCTGATTTAAGTTAGATCTTCTCCTAGTTTTAATTCTAATTACTTTCAAAATTAACACAAAAGATTAGTCCCTGTGGATTCAACCTCGTTCTCACCAAGATTATTATTATATTGTGACCCTACACTTGGGGTTGTGAACACCAGTCGTGTTGTACCGGTAATCTTGTAAGGTCCATCCGAACTCGGTCTCAAAGTTCCCGAGATGGGCTCCTTGGTGTTCTGGAAAGCTTCACGGAGGACCAGGTCACCCACTCGAAACCTTCGCACCTTAACATGGGAATTGTAGTATCGGACAACCCATTGTTGATGGGTCGCGATCTTCAATTATGCTCGTCCCCTCTCTTCCTCGAGTATGTCTGGACTTAGGGCCATCTGCTCAGCATTCTGATTTTCGTCAAAAGAGTCGATTCGCGCAGTAAGGAGTCCTATTTTGACTGTCACCATGGCCTCTGCACTGAAGGCCAGAGAAAGGGGATCTCCCTTATTGATGTCCGAGCAGTGGTCTGGTATGCCCAGAGGACGTGTGGTAGTTGAAAGTGCCCTGGTTTGTTAATTAACGTGAGCGTTGAGTCAACAAGACAAGTGAGGCCCATAGGAAGATTGTTCAAGCGTCTACCTCAACAGGATGTATGCCCAAACGTGTTAAAGATAAACCTTAGCCTCACATCCCATGTCCCAAAACACCAAGTATATAAAACCCTTAAAAATGGATAGAACATCTTAGGGTTTAAGGTGAGAAAACTATTTTGCAAAATCAAGAAAATCTCTAAGTTTTCTGCCTTTATCGATTTATCGATCTGTGGTTCGATGAAATCGAGCCCTGTTATCGATGTCCTCGAAACTCACTCGATATTATCGAATTGAGGACTTCAGACGTCTAACAACTACAAAGAATTCTAGACTGAATTATCGATGAATCGATAGACCGTTCGATATCATCGAATTTTGAATCTTGAGTTCATAAAGACGGCTCGATAAAATTGACATCTAGTCAGATGTGTCTGAAAAAGCCGAGCTATATGTCCTAGAGGGGGGGTGAATAGGACTGTGCCAAATAAAAAATTAATAAGCAAAATATAAATAATAAGATAGCCAATTAAAATGCAAATAATCAAAGAAAATAACAACCTCAAAAATCAAGTATTGAGAGGTTGATACAAACTTGGTTCTAAGGATAACCTAACACCAAAAACCAATGGTTTATGGCAGGACAACCTTACTAGAACGTGAGTGAGTATCAAAAACTCAAACTGAAGAGGATATGAAAGAAATAGAATCTATCTATTACAACATTCACCACACAATGCTTAAATGTAAAGATTACAACATTCACATCCACAAATACATCCCACAACCTTAAATCATAAAAGATAAAGAAATAAACCACACATCCACCAAACACAAAGAATTATAATGGTTCGCTTGAGTGTACACCAACTGTTAAACAATAGCCACACAACTACTCCACTCCTAATATCCACTCTCTCGGGATATTAGCGTTCACTAATCCAAAATAGGTTTTTCAAGGTTCACCTAAAACCTTCACAATTGTGTCTTTCAAGTGGGCTTACACAATTCAAAAACACCTCAGATAAACCACAAATGGAGATTTTCGGGAATGATCTCACAAACCAAACAAAAAGAATTGAATTACAGAAAAAGTAAAAACTTATCTATATGACAATTCTGAAGCAGCCCGGTAGAACCAACTTGATGATGACGTAGATGTTCAACATTCAGTCTCACAAGTGTATAAGGTTCGAAGTCTAGATGATTTTTAATTAAATCAGCAAGGGCTTTGTATTGATTTTGATCTCAAGGAAGGGTAAATTGAATATCCCTTTTCAATATAAGAATGGAATAGAGATTCAAAATCAAATTACAAGAGCTACTTTAAAAAATGTAAAATATGCACAAAATAGCTTAGAATGTACTCAAAATAAACTCAAAGTGATTGCTTAAGAATGATATGAATTGGATAGAAAACTCTGAAATTCGAGCATTATTTATAGGTGAAAAATTGGTTCGCACGACTGGCCTTTGGTTAGCTACGACTGACCTTATCCAAATAGATTTTCAAAAATTCTGGCGCAATAAGATTTTTCAGTTACACGACTGGCCTTGTGGGTCCCACAACTAGTCGAGTGGTCTGCTCAACTGGTCATGAACACCACACGACTAGTTGTGTGAGTCCAGATTATACACCGGAAAATGAGTCGAGCACTGCACAACTGGTCGAGCACTATTCACATGACTGGTCGAGCAGTTTCCAGGACTGGCCGTAGACCAACAGAAAAATTCTGAAAATTCATAACAAATCCTGAATTGGTCAAGCCAGTGCTAGGGCTAGTCAAAAGAACATAATTTTACACTTATAAAATGACTAAAATAACCGACCAAAAGTATGAAATGATCTAATTATGATCTAAGGTCACTTTAGGTCAATCATACCTTACTTGTAAGATAGAACATATGAACACTTAATATATCGATCACTTCAGTAGCTTTAATTCTTGCGATCTTCAAAGTTTGAACTCGACATACCAAACATGATCTTCAACTAGGTCTTGAGTTCTTAAACTTTTCTGGTTCTAGATCTTGAACTGTAATGTTCTTGAAAACTCCGTTTTCACTCAATATATGAAAGTATTCACTTTCTTCCAGTTTGAATATCTCAGTAAGTTCGTCATAGATATCGACAAGATAGATTCAGCATGAACAGAACGAACGTTGAAGATTCAATGTGAACAGATGCACAAGCTTGATACAAATCAAGATACAAACTTGAATTGGTTTAGCACACTAAAATTTGACAATACTTAGAGTTTATCAACAAAGCATTTTCAATCTCCCCCATTGTCAAATTTGTGACAAAACCAAAATTACAATATGCAATAGATATTCAAACAACACATTGAACAAACATATTATGATATCATGCACAATAATCAACTCTCCCCCTTAATCCACTACTCTCGGCAAAATAAAAATAAAAATTATTAGCCATCATCATATCATATCATTATCCTCATATCATTCAACAATGTTCTCCTCTTTTTTGTCACAACATAACAGAGGAAGTAAATAATGATAAAGGAAGATAATAAGAGAGCAAGTAGAATTAATAAATACTATCCAAATCAAATAAAACAAAGTATCTGAACTGAATAAATAAGAGATAAAACAACATTATCCAAGCAGTCATAGGGAAAAGAGTGAGAATAAAGTTATTACAGATACCATTAAAACAAAACGAAACTAGTCAGATCCTAAAGAGGGAGCAGGAATAGATGGATCAATTTGATATAAACCCTTATTAATGAGCCTCACATATTTGTGCATATAAGCAAATTGAGAATCCTGGGTTACATGAATCTGAGCCACCTGTTCCTCAAGAGAATGCAACCTCTCATCGAAATCAGAAGACTAATAATCAAGGTCAGCCTCAGAATCTGATTCAAGTTCATCAAATACATCATCCATATTAACGTCTTCTTGAGGTAAAACATCAGCTTCTCCAGCTTTTTCATCTCCTCCAGCATTCCCATCAACTTGAACAGGTGTCAAGTCCAAGTTCATCCTATTGATATAAGATTTGTTAAATGGACGGAGATTAATAGAACCTTCTCCAACAGGCATAGTTATCAAAGCATGATTAGCTAAGGCAGTCATAAGATAAGCGAAAGGAATATCGTTATGACCAGGATGGAGTCAAAACTAAATAATATGATGACAAATAAGAGAAGGAAGACAAATATGGATGCCAATTACAACAAAATGCATAATGTGTGCCATAAAAGATGTCGACTCAGTCTTGTTACCTGAGCAAGGATAGACATTCGAAATAAAAATTGATGCAAGACCCTGTATCTGGGCAACATATATTTGGAACTGAGCGCAGTACCGTCGTTCCATTCTACATTAATATTAAGAGAACTCTCGTAATCAATTGTTTAGCATTTTCAGAAGGTCTACCTTGCAAGGTGGATATGGGTACACCGTCATCAACAATAAGTATATCCATGATTGTTGAAATCCAATGACGGTCTACCTTAATTGGGCCTTCTCTAGTTGACACAGTAAATGTCAAATCATCTTGAGAGAACTCAGTAATACAAGCATGCATGCCCTGCGTAATGGATCCGTATGTAAGACCGCCCCAAAATAGTATGTTCTCCCATCCTACAGCTTGAAGGAGAGGGAGAATATTGAAGCGTTCAATATGATCAACAAGGACAACATGCTCAATAATAACATTTCTAAGACAGAAATCCCGCATACTCTCGGGATCCTCAACGGGAGGGCGAAGATGACGCACAATAATGGGTGCGGAACGGGAAGAAGAGGGACCACGAGTGGTTTTCTTCCTAGTTCTTCCTTCCATTGTCACAAGAAAACAAGAAAACAAAGGTTTGCAAAAGGGAATGAAAGGATTCCAAACAAATCAGATTTTTTAAGTAAGAAACACTTTCAAACCACTATAAATCTTGAAACAAGAAGCAAAATCAAGATTAAGGATGATCAAAGAACTTAAATCCAAAAGGAAATAAAAAATGAAGCACTAACTAAAGAGTAATCGAGTGATGGGTTTGACTGGTCGTGGTTGGGCTTGATGGAGAAGAAGAAAGACATGAAAAAAATCACTTTTCCCCAAATAAAAACCCAATTCAGGAGTTTCACGACTGGTCGTGTACATACTCGACCGGTTGTGCCACGACTAGTCGTGTACATACTCGACTGGTCGTGCCACAACTAGTCGAGTGTGTACTCGACTGGTCATGTAACATTGAAAATGTACAATTTTGCATATATTTAAATAAAATAAAATTACAAAATAATATATACAAATATTATGATACAAATGAGCACAAATTATTAGTTCATATTGCACATACTAAGATCAAATTTCAATTTTACAAATCGATTTTTGTCGAGCGATTTTGTGAATACATCAGCTAGTTGATTCTCGATCTGAATATATTCTAATGAAATTATCTTTTCTTAAACCAATTCATGAATATAATGATACCTAATGTTAATGTGCTTGGTTCGTGAATGTTGAACAGGATTTTTGGATATATTAATTGCGCTCGTGTTATCACAATATAACATCATAAATTCTTGCGCAATTCCGTAATCGCTTAACATTCTCTTCATACATACTAGCTGAGTGCATGCATTACTGGTAGTAATATTTCAGCCTCAGCAGTGGAAAGCGATGCGGAACTTTATTTCTTACTTAGCCAGGAAACTAAACAGTTCCTGACATAGAAACAACCACCACTGGTTGATTTACGATCATCAACGTTACCAGCCCAATCAACATAAGTGTAACCAGCTACTTGCATAGTACTATCATGTGGATACGAGAGACCAAGATTAGCTGAACCAGCAACATATCGCAAAATTTGCTTAACAACAATCAAGTGGGACTCTTTAGGGTCTGATTGATATCTGGCACAAATTCCAATGCTAAAAGAAATATCCGGTCGACTCACTGTTAAAAAAAGTAAACTTCGTATCATACTGCGATACACCTTAGGATCCACACTCTTACCTGTTGAATCCTTATAGAGTTTCAGAGTGGTACTCATTGGAGTATCAAAATTCTTCCCACTCTCAAATCTGAACCTTTTAACTAAGTTCAGAACATATTTGGTTTGAGAAATGAAGAATCCATCAAGAAGTTGTTTAACTTGTAACCCTAGGAAATAATTTAGTTCTCCAACCATGCTCATTTCGAATTTGGACTTCATAAGATCTGCAAACTCAACAGTCATGTTAGCACCGGTAAATCCATAGATAATGTTATCAACATAGATTTGCACAATTAAAATATGATCTTTATGTTTCTTAACAAATAATGTTTTATCTACACTCCCCATAACAAATTCATGACTTAAAAAGAATTTAGTTAATTTCTCATACCATGCCCTGGGAGCCTGTTTCAATCCATAGAGTGCCTTTTTTAGGCGATAAACATGATTAACATGATTAGGGTCTTCAAAACCCTTTGGTTGTTCAACGTATACTTCTTAATGCAAATCACCATTTAAAAATGCACTTTTAACATCCATTTGATATATTTTGAACTTTTTAAAGCACGCAATGGATATAAACAGTCTGATTGATTCAAGACGAGCTACTGGGGCAAAGGTTTCATCATAATCAATACCTTTAATTTGAGTGTACCCTTGTACAACCAGCCTAGCTTTGTTTCTAATTATGTTACCAAGTTCATCAGACTTATTCTTGAAAATCCATTTTGTTCCGATAATATGTTTATCAGTTGATCTTGGAACTAATTACCAAACATCATTTCTCACAAACTGATTGACCTCTTCTTGCATAGCTACAATCCAGTTTTCATCAGTTAGGGCTTCTTTTATGTTAGCCGGTTCTATCTGAGATGTAAAGCACGCATAGTTACATATACCTTCTAATTGTTACGAGTGTGTACACCAGTGAGGGGATTTCTAAGGATTCGATCAGTAGGATGATCTTTATTTATTCGTAGTTTAATGTTATTTTGATTAGATGAAGAGTCTGATTTATTAATTAGAAGAGCCTCATCATCTTCTGAACATGAGAGAGGTGTATTCAAATGATCATCAATGACCACATTAATAGATTCTTGTATTACATCGGTCCTCTTGTTAAGTACCCAATATGCTCGACTATTCAGAGCATACCCTAAAAATATCCCTTCATCACTTATGGTGTCAAATTTACTCAAATGTTATCGGTCACGCAAGAAATAGCATTTACTGCCGAAAACTCGAAAGTATTTGACATAAGGCTCCTTATTAAACACATCTCATAAGCCATTTTATTATTAGATTTTCTAATATAAACACAATTAATTATATAACAAGCAGTATTTACAACTTCAACCCAGAGATTATTAGGAAGCTTCATACTATTTAACATTACATTTGCCATTTCTTGAAGCACCCTATTTTTCCTTTTCACTACCCCATTTTGTTGTGGTATTTTGGGAGCAAAATATTCATGTGATATTCCTTGGTCACTACAAAATTTCTCAAAATTACTATTTTCAAACTCAGATCCATGATCACTACAGATCTTAGTGACTTGTAACTCTATTTCATTTTGGATATGTTTAAGTACCCTTTTTACTTCATCGAGAGTTTTATATTTCTCTCTTAAGAAGACTACCCAAGTATACCTGGTAAAGTCATCTACAATGACCAGAATATACTTCTTGCCACATCGACTCTCCATTCTCCTTAGTCCAATGAGATCCATGTGGAGAGGTTCGAGTGGTTTAAATGTGGCATTGGAGTTTATCTTTTTGCAAACACTCCTGGTTTGTTTACCAATTTGGCACTTGCCACATATCTTATCCATTTTCTTTATTTTGAGTAGACCTCTTACCAAATTACTTTTGCTCAATCTATACAAGTTGCGGTAGTGTACATGTCCTAGGCGCTTATGTCATTGCTCGGTCTCATTGGTATGGACCATGTAACACGATAGCTTAGATGAGCTTGAGTCACTAATTATATAGCAGTTCTCAGAAGTTCTATGACCAGTTAATATTACAGAACCATTCTTATTTAAAATTTCACACTTTTGATTTGAAAATTTTACACTATGATTATTATCGTAAATTTGAGAAATGATTAATAAATTATATTTTAAACCTTCTACATATAAAACATTCTCAAATAAAGGGAGGTTAGAGAGTTGAACCGTACCTTGGCCAACAATTTTGCAGTTGCTACCATCACCGAATGTGACTGAACCATCAGTCATGTCTTTAAGACTGGTGAACAGACTTTTGTCACCTATCATATATCTGGAGCAACCACTATCCAGGTACCACTTTGAATGGGTCGTGGCTTTGAATGCGGTGTGGTCAACTAAACAAGCAACCGTAGGGACCCATTTCATTACAATTTTGGGTTTATGAACATAGTTGGTCTTCTTCTGATTATAATTGTTATATGTTCTTCCCACTGAGTTAGATTATAAGAGCTCCTTAAGCAAGTCTACAATTTTCACAGCTAAAGGATTATAGTTCTAATTTTTATAATTGATATGGTTCTTTTTAGGATTTAAGGACTGAAAAGTTTTAGTCGTTTTAGAAATATTTTGATTTAGAATTTTCTCTTTTGAGTTAGAAGACTCTCCTTTAACAAATTTAGGAGTATTCTTATATTTTGAAGGAATATTTTTATCATAGCCCAATCCAGATCAATCACCACATTTTCTAGATCTAGATAGGAGTTTTTCTAATTTGGGGTCACCTTGGGCATACCTCCATGTGTCCTTCAAACTCAAAAGTGAAGAGACTTCTAGTTTTAGGTTTTCATTTTCAGATTTTAAGTTTTCAACTTGGGACATTTTGAAATATAAGTCACACTTAGTTTTTTCAAAGCAATCTAAAAGGTGTGATTTTTTCAAAACCAGATTATCAAAATTCTCTTTCAATTTTAAAAACTTTTCTTTCTGAAGTTTTATTTTAACAGCTATTTTACAACTTTCCCTGTATAGGGGATCTAAGCATCCTGAAGATCTTCTTCATTCTCATGATCACTTCCTAGATTTTCTTCACTAGTTGTATCATTATCTGAGAAAGTGAACTTGGCTTGAGTCATTAGGGCTTTAACATCATTACCTGACTTGGTTTCACAATCTTCTGACTCAGAAAAGGCTTCAGAGTAGGAAGATTCAACCCATGTAGCCAACATACCTTTCTTTTAGGTTTGTCCTTTTTAGGACATTTATTTGTTAGATGCCCATATTCATGGCAGTTGTAGCATTGGTTATATTTTAAAGATTTCCAATTTTTAGACCTTGATCTTTTCTTTTCAACAGGTTTTTGAAAATCAACCCTCTTTTTACTTTTAAAAATCTTGTAAAACTTTTTAGCTAGAAGGGCCATATCATCTTCAGAAGTTTCTAAATCAGAATTATTATTTTCATGAGAAATACTTTTAGAAGATTTAAGAGCGATAGATTTACCTTTCGGAGCTTTAAAGTTTAACTCGTAGGTTTGTAAAGAACCAGCCAGTTCTTCAACCTGCATATGCATTATATCATGAAGTTCCTGAATGGTCGTGACTTTCAAATTGAACCTTTCAGGTAGTGAGTGTAGTATCTTTGCACAGACTTTGCTTTCTGGAATGCTATCTCCAGACCCCACATAGAGTTGACTATGTCATTCGACTTAATATAGAGGTTCATGAATGTTTCACTTTCTTCCATACGTATTTCCTCAAACCTAGTGGTGAGGATTTGTAGTTTAGATTTCTTAATAGTAGTCGTACCCTCGTGAGTCATTTCTAAGATATCTCAGGCTTGTTTCGCAGTATCATAAGATATAATTCTCTTGAATTCATCTGGTGATAGTGCGTAAGTAATTGCATTTAAAGCCTTAGCATTGGCACTACTCTCAGTTCTCTGAAGAGTGGTCCAAGTGCTATAAGGAGCAACTTTTAGAGTTTTAGTTCCATCAAGGCCTAGAACTTCAATAGTAGGTGGTGTTCATTTAGTTATTATGGTTTGCCACACATTCTCACCAATAGACCTCAAGAATATTCTCATTCTAGCTTTCCAATAAGCATAATTAGAGCCATCAAAAAGTGGACGCCTAGTGATAGAAAGGCTATCAAAATTTGACATCTTAAAAGCTCAGATCGGTTAGGTCAGGAATTAAATCCAAATAAACAAGTTATTAGGCTTTGATACCACTTGAAAATGCCAAGCTATATGTCCTAGAGGGGGGGTGAATAGGACTATGCCAAATAAAAACTTAATAAGCGGAATATAAACAATAAGATAGCCAATTAAAATGTAAATAACAAAAGGAAATAACAACATCAAAAGTCAAGTATTGAGAGGTTGATACAAACTTGGTTCTAAGGATAACCTAACACCAAAAACCAATGGTTTATGGCAGGACAACCTTACTAGAACGTGAGTGAGTATCAAAAATTCAAACCGAAGAGGATATGAAAGAAATAGAATCTAATATATTACAACATTCACCACACAATGCTGAAATGTAAAGATTACAACATTCACATCCACAAATACATCTCACAATCTTAAATCATAAAAGATAAAGAAATAAACCACACATCCACCAAACACAAAGAATTATAGTGGTTTGCTTGTGTGTACACCAACTGTTAAACAACAGCCACACAACTACTCCACTCCTAATATCTACTCCCTCGGGATATTAGCATTCACTAATTTAAAATAGGTTTTTCAAGGTTTACCTAAAACCTTCACAATTGTGTCTTTCAAGTGGGCTTACACAATTCAAAAACCCCACGTTCTGAGTTTTCTGGATCACCTTAGATAAACCACAAATGGAGATTTTCTAGAACAATCTCATAAACCAAACAAAAAGAATTGAATTACAGAAAAAGTAAAAACTTACCTGTATGACGATTCTGAAGCAGTCTGGTAGAATCAACTTGATGATGACGTAGATGTTCAATGTTCAGTCTCACAAGTGTATAAGGTTCTAAGTCTAGATGATTTTTAATTAAATTAGCAAGGGCTTTGTATTGATTTTGATCTCAAGGAAGGGTAAATCGAATATCCCTCCTCAATATAAGAATGGAATAGAGATTCAAAATTAAATTACAGGAGCTACTTTAAAGAATCTAAAATATGCACAAAATAACTTAGAATGTACTCAAAATAAACTCAGAGTGATTGCTTAAGAATGATAAGAATTTAATAGAAAACTTTGAAATTCGAGCACTATTTATAGGTGAAAAATCAGTTCGCACGACGGACCTTTGGTTAGCTACGACTGGCCTTATCCAAATAGATTTTCAAAAATTTTGGCGCGATAAGATTTTTCAGTTACACGACTGGCCTTGTGGGTTCCACGACTGGTCGAGTGGCCTGCTCGACTAGTCATGGACACCACACGACTGGTTGTGTGAGTCTAGATTACACACTGGAAAATGAGTCGAGCACTGCAGGACTGGTCGAGCACTATTCACACAAATGGTCAAGCAGTTTCCAAGACTGGTCATAGACCAACAGAAAAATTCTAAAAATTCATAACAAATCCTGGACTGGTCGAAGAAATACTAGGACTGGTTGAGCCAGTGCTAGGGCTAGTCGAAAGAATAGAATTTTACACTTATAAAATGACCGACCAAAAGTTTGAAATGATCTAATCATGATCTAAGGTCAATCTAGGTCAACCATACCTTACTTGTGAGACAGAACATATGAACACTTAATATATCGATCACTTCAGTGGCTTTAATTCTTGCGATCTTTAAAGTTTGAACTTGACATACAAACTTGATCTTTAACTAGGTCTTGAGTTCTTAAACTTTTCTGGTTCCAGGTCTTGAACAGTAATGTTCTTGAAAACTCTGTCTTCACTAAATATATAAAAGTCTTGACTTTCTTCCAATTTAAAGATCTCGGTAAGTTTGTCGTAGATATCGGTAAGATAGATTCAGCACGAACAGAACGAATGTTGAAGATTCAATGTGAACAAATGCATAAGCTTGATACAAATCAAGATACAAACTTGAATTGGTTTTGCACACCAAAATTTGACAATACTTAGGGCTTATCGACATAGCATTTTTAGTGTCCAATAGGCCATTAAGGCAAATCATGTGATTTTCGATATATCGAAGAGAACCTCGATATCCTTAAAATTCAAACCTCGATGATATCGACAGACCTTCGATGATATCGGATTGGGACATAAAACTATCTAGCAAGTTTTAAGGTAAAATATTTCAAGTATCAAGGATCACTCAATAAAATCGATATTCAAATATCGATCATATCGAGACCAGGTCAATGTCATTAAAATAGGACACAAACCGTCCAGGAAGCTTATAGGAAAATTCCTTGAAAATATCGATGAATCGACACCATCATCGATATCATCGATATTCAAATTCTGATGATATCGAGGGATGCTCAATCATATCTATTACCTGTTAAGTTTCAAAGGCAAATACTCTCACATTTTCAAATGTCGAGGAATCGAACCTTGTTTCGATGAAATTGGAGTTCGAAATCCGATGACATCGAAGAGTGTTCGATTCCCTCAACCAGTTGGCCAAAAGGTTCAAAAGTATTTGATAGATTGAGTTCATGTCATTAAGCGGCCATTTGATGCTATCAAGAGTATACGCTCGATGATATCGAACCGTGCTCGATGATATCGAACTCTGTCAAAAATATGACTGTTTTATATTCGTTAGAACTTTTTGCCTATTTAATGAGAGCTTGTCTTTGGTTGTCTGTAGAGAGAAATAGATAGAGCTTTTGAGTGTTTAAATCCATATCATATACCCTAAGCATTTTTCTCTCATGGGAGTACATCCTCCAATCCACCCTCATCATTGATATTCAATAGAGTAGATTTGGAAATGAACTTCCGCATTCAAAGATTCTGCAGCTACCATCTTAATGGAAAATCACTGAGCTAGGATACCTTGAATGCATAGATAATTGGAATCACTCTATTCTTAACATAGGAAAATATTTAATAGAGTAGGATTCCATCAAAACCTTGGCCCAACCCGTTGCCTTACATTGGAGCATCATCTGTGTTACGGTTCAAGGGAGTTGAAGACTCTTCGTCATCAAAGGAAGAGATCTTCATCAACGTGCTAAATGGGGCTCATCTACTTATCTGTAAGTTATTAGAGTCTAGAGACCCTTTTGATCATTCCTTTTGTAGGATTGGGTCGAAGGTGCTTCTCCCCCCTTTCAAGTCCTCATAGGAGGCCTCCGACGGGAGTGTACGCGGGGGTGATGTGTGTCGACCCTTACCCTGTAGAGAGCATAAACTTAGGTCCTTATGTAAGTCCTTGACCTGTGTGGTCTAAAACTTGGGTGTTGTGTGTTGACCCTTGCTCATGGGAGCATAAACTATCAGGTTCCTTTTGTGGATCCTTGGCCTGTGTGGCTTAAAATCTGGGTGTTGTGTGTTGACCCTTGCTCCTGTGTGGGGCATAAACTTATGTTGTGGAGACATGTTAGAGTCAGCCTAGTGTAGGTTGTACTGGTTTGAGGTGAACCTGATTTGAAACCTCCGTTAGTGAGATCCAATACACTCAAGGGTTGAGTGCATCCGCCAGAAGTGGAGTAGACACGTAGTCAGACCACTATAAAAATAACTGTGTTTGAGATTGCCATTTACTTCTACTGCTTGTGTGATTTCTCTGAATGTTCTCATATTACATGTGTACATGATTATCTTGAACTAAGTAGAATCACACCTCACACATGCAGTCACATCCATCTTGAACTATGTTTCTTATCTTAATTATGTTTTGAATAGTTTTGTGATTGGATCCTCTATTTGGCTTGGAAGCCATTAGAGTTACTTTGAAAAAATCCTGATACTTGCATATTTATTCAGGAATGATTGATAGGTTTTTAAATGATCATAAAATATTAAAAAGTCCTATTCACCCTCCATTAGGACATCTTGGCATATTCCTACTTCAACTAAAGCGGTCGTTACCGCAATTTCAGTAGTTCCTCGGCTCAGGCCCATTTGGATTTCTTGAGCTTAGTCTTAAGGTGGTTCTTTATAATCTTGTTCACTGCCTCTACCTGTCTATTAGCCTAGGGGTGCCGAGATGATGAGAAGGCATTATGGATCTCGAGCCTTTCACAAAGAACTAGGAATCACGCATTGTCGAACTACTTGTCGTCATCTGAGATGATAGCGTGCAAGATCCCATATCTACATATGATGTTCTTCCAGACAAATAATCTTCTACTCGATGATTTTGGTTAATGACTTGACCTCGGCCCACTTGGTAAAGTAGTCAACTGTTACCATGACAAACTTGGTCTGACCTTTACCCATCAACAACAGTCCTATGATGTCAATCCTCCATTGAGCGAATGGCTAAGGGCCGGTCATGGGGGTCAGTTGTTTGGATGGCTGTCAAGGTATCAAAGCGAACTTCTGGCATTTGTCGTACTTCCGTTTGTATTGCTTGGCATCTTCCTGGATGGTTGGCCAGAAGTACCCTTGTAGAATAACTTTTTCGGCAAGTGCTCTGCCACTCGAATGATTACCACGGATCCTTTCGTGGATTTCCCTCAAAACATACTCGGCCTCAAGGGGTCGGAGATACTCTCAGTTATGATAAGGTGAATCCTCTTTTGTAAAGGACATCCCCTACTATGGTGTACCGAGTTGTTCTGCCCTAAATTATTCATGCCTCAAGCTTGTTAGTGGGTAGTTTGTTCTCTCAGAGGTAGTTCATGATCGAGTCCATCCAGCTCGGAGTCGAGATGATGGGAAGCACTTCCCTTGGTTCAAGTTGATCGATGCTAGGTCCGGCCAAGAACTCAATTGGAATCGATTTGGCGATGTTATCATCAGCCGCAACTGCCAGCTTTGTCAGGGCATCTGCTCAAGCATTTTGGGTCTGGGGGACCAAAGTGATTTCACATTCACTAAATTGGCTGATAAGTTCTTTTTCCTTCTAGAGATAGGTGATCATCTTCTCTCCTTTTACTTAGTATTCATCAGTAACTTGGTTGATGATGAGCTGCGAATCGCTGTAGATTTTTAAAGTTTAAGCTCCCATCGCTTTCGCCAGCATGAGCCTGGTGAGGAAGGCCTCGTATTCTACCACATTGTTAGAAGTAAGGAATTCAAATCTTAAGGCATATTGGGTGCAGGTCTGGTCGAGTGCCACAAAGATTATCCCTGCCCTGTTGCCTTTGGAGTTTGGAAGACCCATCGACGTAAAGTGTTCATACATGGGGGTCGGTCTCTTCCTTGGTTTCCTCGAGTTCTTGCGGGAGCTCGGTGTTGGTGAACTTTGCAATGAAGTCAGCTACTACTTGGCCCTTGATAATAGTTCGGGGTCGATACTCAATGTCAAATTCATCGAGGTCAATCACCCACTTCACCAGTCTCCCTGACACCTCTAGTTTCTAGAGTACTTGACAAAGGGGTTGATTGGTCAAGACCACAATGGTGTTGGCCTAGAAGTATGGGCGGAGGCGGCGTGATAACACTATCAAAGTTAGCATGAGCTTTTCAATGTCGGGGTATCTGGTCTTGGCTTAGACTAGTGCCTTACTGACGTAGTAGACGGGAAGCTGCTTGCCTCATACCTCTTGTATCAGTGTTGAGCTAACTGTTGCGGCTGAGACAGCCAGGTAAAGTAGCAGTGGCTCTCCTTGCTCGGGTTTGAAAGTAGAGGTGACGACCCCAGGTACTGCTTAAGCTATTGGAAAGCTTAATCACAATCATCTGTCCACATCAACTTTGCTTTACCTTTCAATTGTTGAAAGAACTAAAGATACTTGTCGGTAGCTTTAGAGACGAACCTGTTGAGGGCAGTGACTCTTCCTGTGAGACATTGAATTTCCTTTGTAGTTTTGGTCAAGCTCATGTTCAACAATGCTTGTATCTTGTCAAGATTTGCCTCGATCCCTCTCTAGCTGACTAGAAAACCAAGGAACTTTCCCGAGCTTACTTTAAAGGCACATTTGCTCAGGTTAAGCTTCATCTGGTACTTCCTCAGGGTGGTAAACATTTTCTCGAGATCGGTTATATGGTCCACGTCCTTGATGCTCTTGACCAGCATGTTATTGACATATACCCTCATGAAGTGTCCAATCTGTTAGGCGAACAATTTGTTGACAAGCCTCTGATGATGAGGTTAACGTGATGCTCCGAGCTGCTACCGTTTATGCTCCTGGAATGAGCTCTGCGAGCTCTGTTCTAGTCCCCACCTCCAACAATTCCTCCGAATATAGTGTGGCTATCGATCGTCACTTCATTGTTCCCGTTGCTCTGTTTCTCATTAACTAGTTTGGTCATTCGTCCCTTCTCTTGTAGACATACTCCCACAAGTGTCCGTTGTAGATAAGGGACTGGATCTCTTCCTTGAGATCAAAGTAGTCGACAATAGTATAGTCATGGTCACAGTGGAAGTGACAGTAGTTACATTTGTCGGTGTTGGCCTTCATCCTATTTGGTCATTTTGAGATCTTCTTATCACGCACCTCCATAAGGACTTGCTCGAGAGCGGCGTTTAGAGGAGTATAAGAACGAAATTTGCTTTCCAGTTGCCTGATCGAGCTTTGACCTCTGTCTGAGTTGTCTTCCCTCCTCTTTTTATTGTTAACAGAGGGAGGTTGTTTCTCTTTGCATTTTCAGTCCTTGCCCAAACTCCCCGCACTTTGAGTGGCCTTCCGTGAGCTGAAGAGCTCTTCCACGTTGGAGTACTTGTGTGCTTTGCCGAGTAGGTGTAACAGCCTGGATTTTTGCCAACCTGGAATTAGACGTCCTTAGGCAATGAGCCGCCCCTAACACCTTATTAACTTGTCAGAACTGAATCCCACAATCTAAAATCGCTTCTGAACCCGTTTTCTTCACAAATCCAACCCTTCACCACCTTGTTCTTTCAATTTTCCTGAGTACTTTCACCCTAGACACTATCTTAAACTAGTTAAGTATTATAACTTGGATCACCTTATATACAAACTACAAAGGCCTGAGTACCACCTCGACCAGAAATCACTTAGGATTAAATCCTTTAGAAATGAGACAAAGTAACTAAGTGTTAAATACGATCTGCAAGACCCAAAACTTGTAGAATCATTGACGCTAGGTTACCCTAAAATCTAGGATCAATCTCATTACCCGACTGCTCTCGGGAGCACGTTGAAACTCCGTATCGAATCTGGACCATACATCGGGAGTCCGAATAATATGAGGTTAAGGACTTAGGACCACCTCGCTGGGCTTGATAACCATCTCGAAAATCAAATCCAGATAGTGTCCCAGTGTAATTCGCTTGAGTCCAGAGCGAGGAGTGTGAAAACACTTGAATTTCTTTTCAAATAAATATCTCAAATAGTAATCTGGCACCTCTCGCTTGCAGATCAGTTTTAAGCAACCAGACTGTCAGAATCAGACCAAATTACACCCTCGGATCAGGAGAAATTTCATACACATATCCATGTACTCGAAATCTCCAATCGAGATCCGCTAACTGTTGAACTGAAACTGGTCCGCCACGCGTGATCTGAGAACCCTACTGGAACGAAAACTTAATGGAACCTAGATCCATAGTCTGTGAGCTTAAGTCTGACCTTTAGCTCAAGGGGGGCCTACAGAAATGCTCCGTTGAGATAGAAAAGCTCAACTTTAGTTATAACCTAAGTATACCTTGACTTGAGGTCTATTTTGGTTCTGTTCTAACCTATATAAGGACCTTAAACCCCTCTCTCATTCAGCCATACGAATTTGAGAGAAAACCTAGGAGAGAGAAGAGAGAAAAGAGAGAGAAAGTGAGAGAGTTGTGGGAGATCCTTCCTGCCTTTCTTCCTTGCTGCCTTAGGTGCTTAACCACCTCATTCTTATCGCTTTCCCGGCGATTTCAGTGACGTTTCTAGGTAAGAAACCCTAACCCTAAAGTGATTTGGGGTTATGAAGGTTGTAGGTTATGAAATAGCTAACCTATTTCATTCTATAGGTTACCAAACTGCCATATACGAAAGCTTGGCAAACCTATCAGCTTCGTTACGATTCTACGATAAAAGGTGCAGACTTTAAGTGTATAGGTTATGGTTTTCAACGCTTTCAATGTTAGATAATGATAGATTCATGATCTACATGCAATTGCACATGTACAAAGTGTTGTCTATTTTCCATTTCGATTAAAGCTGAAGAATATGAAATTTTACATACTCTAAGTATTTGTAGAAAGTACCGTATATGTATAAATTTTGGAAATGTGTTTGCCATGATTATTTGTTGTATTAATATAATATATATGGATAAAATACTTAGTTGGCGAAAGGACTCACCGTAATACATGATTTGCTAATATAAACTATGTATGTAGAAATAGTGTATTCTAGAAAGTACTGTATACGTATAAATTTTAGAGATGTGTTTGCCATGATTATTTGCTGTATGAATATACTATGTATGTGTAACATACTTGCTTGGTGAAAGGACTCGCCCTAATACATGTTTTGCTATTATACACTATGTATGTTGTAATAGTGTACTCTAAGTGTTTGTGAAATTGCTTGTGAGAGTAAGTGTGTGGATGATGGTGCCTTAGGTAGGTGTTGAGATGGGATTCTCAACTACCTTAGAAACATGTATGATTTCCCCCATGTGGGTTGTTCACTTTAACCACTTATTTATGAAATATATGTGTTTGTATTCCTGTTTATATAGTGCTTCATAACATGCTTTATAACCTGCTTCATAATATGCTTTATGATATACTTGTTAACGTGCTCAACTGATTGTATGATTTTATTTATACGAGGCGTATGTTTAAATTCATGTTTATGTTGTATGATCCGTCATGGGTGATGGGGGAGTGGTGTAACGAATGCGTGTAACAGCCCTGGCAACCCTAAACGGATAATACCAGACTTTGATTGTATGATTTGAATCTTGATCCACTACTGCTTTATCTATCTACAATTGATTGTGTTTGGGGCTATGATTATAGTCCAAACAATCGGTACCAGAATTGAATTCGTGGCTGTGATTCATTTGCCATGTGAGATGTGTTCGACGAACTTGAGTCGTACTTCTGTTAGCGATAGTGGTTGGCCACGCGAAGTGCTTATGCACTTCATGTCATTCAACTTGTTGTGCGCTCGAGCTAGTCCAGCTCGTCAAGTAAACCAATCTGTCTAATGTATGTTCAGCATGTTTAGACGCTACTGCTTGAACCTAGGGTACTAAACTTACCAGTGAAATCCTTTTTAACCATGGTACCTCGATCCGCTAAGACTCATGAGCCGGGCATGGTGGTATGGGACACCGTGGTCGAGCTGTCGGCCTACGCTGGGGCCACGTGCCTCCCCATAGTGACCAGTGAGCAACCAAACTCGTGAGCCGATTATGGTGGTATGGGACACTATATTCCTGTTGTCGCCTACATTGATAAGGTAATGGGGGAGCGGTGTAACATTTGTGCGTAACAGCCCTGGCAGCCCTTTGTAGTGACTTCGAGCATACTCTAAAATTGTAGTGAGCCTTAGAGTTTTACCGCGGTATATAGAGTATGAACTAGGCCTGTTTCTGTATAGTGATGAATCGTTAAAGAGGTGATGGGGGAGTGGTGTAACCTTTGTGCGTAACAGCCCTGGCAGCCTTTGTAGTGACCTAGAAAATACACCATCGTCTGAGATTAACTAGGACTGACGACCCTAGAATGGATCATGTTTGGGAATGATACAAGGGAGGTACCTTAGTTTTCCAATCCTGCTGTTTGAAATGGACTAATAAATACTCGGTAATCATGCTCATCATGCATTGCATATGCCTAGAAGATGTGGAGTACTGAGGGATGAAAGCATGCCGTGAACGTAAGATGGTGTCGCACGAGGGAAGGTGTGGTAAGGGCATACATCATGACTGCATTCATACTTGCATTAATAAGAGTAGTTAGGAGTGTTTGATTTTACTGCTTTATCATTACTGCTTGATTGAATTGATAACATGTTAACCTATGCTTTATTGTTCCACTGAGTTGATCACTCACTCCCACGTTACGAGACAGTGTTTGCAACACCAACCAGATTTGTTGAGTTTCAGATGATGAAGCAGAGCCGGACTACTACTATGATGTTGAGGAGGAGTTCTCCTACATATAAACCTCTGACAGGTCTATGAAGACCTGGTAATGTATTGACGGGGCCATGGTACTTGGGATAGAAGACATTACACTTCCTCACATTTGGTAAATTTTAGAATTGTACTTGTAATTATTTAACCTGGTAACTTTATCACACTCTGGAGACTCACCATAGTTTTTATATTTTATATGTCTATCACAGTCTTCCGTTTACAATTTAACTATCTCTGGAGTATGATTTGCTATTTTGGTTTAATCTCACTCATGTTCAATGCATGAATACAGTCAACATTCAATCATCATTCATTTTGTTGCATAAGTGATGTTCTGGAACTCGGGAGTTAAGTTAGTACTCGACCCCCGATTTTCAGGATGTTACAGTAGGTTGGCCAACATGGTCAGAGGGTTCGACCCTCCTTGAGACCGTATATCATGGCGGCCAAGGCTATCTGTTCTAAGTAGCCTTCCACTTGCACTATTTCTATGCTGAAGCAGACGATGTAATCTTTTAGAAGCTCGTCTTCCTTCCGGGTAACAGTGAGGAAATGAGTTGCTAGTTTTCTTTTTCTTTTCCGCCAATGAATTGGGTGATAAAGGCTTTACTGAGTTATTTGAAAGAACTGATAGATATCGATTTAAGCTATCTATACCACTTTCAGTTGTCTATACACACCGTGCAGCTCCATCCACGCTCTGAACGACTCTAGTTGCTCGGCTGGATCTCTAATCCCAGAATAAGGAGTGATTTACGGCATCTGGAATCTCAGCGAAAGTGGGGATGTCATGATATATTGTCGGTGAATGGGGGCTCTGCTCCTTCCAACATTATTTCTACTGAGGTCGAGACCCAAGCTTGGCATGCTTGTTGAATATCGTCGATCTAACCTCGTATCTCCCTGACCTCGACTTCCCAAGGAACCTCATCTTCAACCATCGCCTTAGGAGCTTTCCCATGCCTTTTATTCTCCAATGTGTGGCATAGGTCGAAGTCGGCGAGTATGGTAGTTCCTGTGGTGTTGTCCAGGCTGTTGCCTGGCTCCATGTAAATCATGAGGAACTTGCGGGGGTCGAGATTATTCGATGGTTGCAGCTACTTCTCCATGGTCGGGCGGCGGGTTCTGCCTCTCCAATATCTACAAAATGCGGTTGATGTTGCTGGCTATAACCTCGACTTGGTTTTCTAGGGAGACAAGTCATCCCCCCCCCCCCCCCCAGTTACGGGATCTGTGCACAGGGGTTGCAGGGGTAAAGTCAGTCTGGTCCTATGAAGGCGGATCTCCTTGGTCTGCAGATTGTTTCGCCAGTGCAAGAACAATTGCAAGAATGGTGGCCAAAGCTCTCTTTCTTCCTTTTTCCATCTTAGAACTTAGGTAAGATGGAAATGACTTTGATATCATTCCCAAAGACGACGTTAATTGTTGATGTTAATATCCCAACGTCCTCCTCAAACTGCTTGCGGACCTACAGAAAGAAACAACAATGGAGACCCTGGTTATAGTAAGGGACCCTCTGATGCCAAAGTCAGTGCAATCAAACTCGGTCTAGTAGAACGTAGGGTTTCTTGGTTATTTGTGTGTACCTTTCATCATAGGTGGGGTTCCTATTTATAGTTGTTTGGTACTAGTTGCATAGATGATATGCTTCCTACTTGGTAGGTGCGTATTGTAGATGGGATCTACTCCAAGACTCAAGGTGTTATCTTCGGCGAAGATCTTGGGGAGTTGGTCCTCGTATAAGAAGGGGATCTTTCGGTGGTCAGCTCCTGAGGAGACCATGGTCGATAGTCGATGCCGACCTCCAAGTTGGGGTGGTCGGCTTCCAATGAGCGTGTCCGACCCCATAATCTAACTGTTCAAGGTCTTGTGGACCGAGTAGAATATTAATTGTGGTCAAGGCCTGCCTTTGAGGTCAAGTCGATACTCAAGACTTGCTCGCTAGTTATAGTAGTGAGACAACCATGGTCGAAGCCATCGTCAGTGGTCGGGATTCGGGTCATTGGTGGAGGTTGAGCTCGGTAGTGAAGTCTAAGCTCTCCTCCACGTTCCATGTTCTTTCTCATGGAGGGAGTGATCTTTCTTACGTTGGTCGTCTGGGTGGCAAAGTCCGAGCTCTCCTCCTCCTCTATACTCAGCATTCCTTCTCATATTGGCTGTTGCACTTGGTCCATTTTTACCCATAACAATATCTTGATGATGTCGTCAAGAAGTTTGAGCAGTTCTGGTTAGACTTCAAAGATAATCCCCTGAAAGGTGCATATTTTTATCACCCCGGCATTGTCTCGGAATAAAAACACACCTCTTAATCGCTAGTCTATAAGGAGAACCATCATGGCTGGCCCACTTGGCAAGATTACACCGATGGAATGTTAATGGCTTCCAGTCAATGCATTGAACGTGGGCCTGATTTGACACAATTTACCTCATGGATCACGCATTTGGCTTTGTAGGGTCCATAGTAATTAAATAGAAGAGAAAAACAAAAGAAGGAAAAAAGGAAATGCGAACCATGTTTTTAGTTTTTTGGGTCAAAACAGTATACACATGGTTGAGCTCAAACTGTTGGATGGATTAGATTGCATGAACGTGCACCACACCATTTTAATACATTCATAGTGTGTAAGTAAAGGTGGCAATGGGTCAGGTTCGGGACAGGTCTGGTTGGGGTCAGTGCAGGGCTGACCCATTTGCTAAAACGTGCAAAGAATCCCAACCTGAACCTGACCCACAACCCCATTACCGTGGCTTCATGCTCTTAAAATTCATCAAGCCCAAGCCTCTCAACCTGATCCAAGCCGTTTAATCCTAATCGAGTCAGGGTCTACTGACCTGACTCAAAACCAACCCAGTTCAAAAGCCGTTTAATCCTAACCCAGTTCAAAACCATTGCCACCTCAAAACCTTCTGTCCCATCTCAAAGAACCTCTGTTGAAAAGATGCAGAAACACATACCTGAGCTGAATCAAAAGATTCACTTTCAAGAGGTTGCAATTCAAATATTTGTTTTCTGACACGTCAATTGCTGGCGGAGCTTGTATTTTCAGATATGGAGGAGTTCTTATCAAATTTAAGGTTTTGGATGAATCCATTGTCATGTAGATTTGGATACTGTGGTGGTTTTTGCTTCCATTTGGATGATTCTATATCTTTAGTTGAACTCCAATGTTTTTGGATACAACTATGGTTTTGATCAAATTGTAAGAACATTGCTCATGCATTTTATGAAGCCGTATATTACATCTTTTCAGGTAAAAACTGGATAAAGTCATTAGTCCTCACAACAACCCTTTTTCCCATTGATGTGCTTTGGAATTGGGTTCATACTAAACACAATTCCCATTGTGAAGCTCAAGGTTTGTGTTTCTCTATTCGCTTTGGAATGTTTAAAGGTTTTTTTTTTAATTTTTTTTACATGCAATGGTTCATTGTATTGTATTATGGAGATCCTAATCAGTATCCTGTAGCATATTCTGCAAATGGAATGATTTCTTTCTCTCTGATGTCAAGTTCCATGGAGCAGGCAAGGTCAAGAATCAGTTTTGGTCTACTTGGATCGGATTTTCATATCAGTTGAGCTTGCAACATAGGTTGAAGGATGTAGTGAGGAGACCGTCTAGGAAGCCAAAAAGACCAGAATAAGGGTAGGGCGTTGAGATGCTATAAACGAGCCACATCTTTTCCTGATATTTGATATTGCAAATCAATGATTATGTTATTGTTATCTCTTACAACATGAAATGGAAATGAAGTTGTTGGAGAGTAGGCAACAACTGAAATCTGAAAGTGGTTTGTGTTCACCCTTCAATTCTTGTTCGATTTTGACTGTGTAACTAATCTCATAATATTATTTTTATCTGTGGTGTCATTTGTATTGGTGCCAATGGATGAAATGATGAGTAGACAAAGTGGTTGGAGATATTTAGTTGTATTAGGCAAGATAAGAGTGAACCCATAGAGGATTTTTTATTTTATTTCCTATATTCAAATTATTTTTAACTTATTGTTGTAAATATTATATATTTTTTATTGTAAAGTCATACGATTTTTGTTTCATATTCATTTTTAATTATACCACAACATTCTTTGCATGGGTTTTAAATATATATTGTAACGCCCTGAAAATCGGGGGTCGAGCATAAACTCAACTCCCGAGTTCCAGAACATCACTTATGCAACAAAATGAATGATGATTGAATGTTGACTGTATTCGTGCATTGAACATGAGTGAGATTAAGCCAAAACAAAGATATCATACTCCAGAGACAGTTAATTTTGCAAGCGGAAGACTATGATAGATAGATAAAATATATAAACTATGATGAGTCTCCAGAGTATGATAACATTACCAGGTTAAATAAATACAAGTACAGTTCTAAAATATACCAAATGTGTAAGTTTAATGTCTTTTATCCCCAGTACCACAGCCCCGACAATACAAGACTGTGTCTTCGAGAGACCCGTCAGAGGGTTACATGATAGGAGAACTCCTCCTCATCACCATAGAAGTAGTCCGGCTCTGCTTCATAACCATCGCCGTCATCTGAAATTCAACAAATCTGTTTGGTGTGTACAACACCGTCCCGTAACGTGGGAGTGAGTAGCTAACTCAGTGGAACAATAATGCATAAGTTATCATGTTATCAATACAGTCAAGCAGTAATGATAAAGCAGTAAATCAAACACTCCTAGTCACTCTGATTAATGCAAGTATGAATGCAGGTATGATGGATGCCCTCACCGACATACTCCCTCATGCGACACCATCTCACGTTCGCGACATGCTTACATCCCACAGTGCTCTACATCTTCCAGGCACATGCGATGCATGATGAGCATGATTACCGAGTTTTTAATTAGTCCATTTCAAACAACAGGATTGGGAAACTAAGGTACCTCCCTTGTATCATTCCCAAACATGATCCATTCTAGGGTCGTCAGTCCTAGTTAATATCAGACGATGGTGTATTTTCTAGGTCACTGCAGAGGCTGCCAGGGCTGTTATGCACAAAGGTTGCACCACTCTCCCATCACCCCTTAAACGATTCATCACTATACAGAAACAGGCCTAGTTCATACTCTATGTATCGCGGTGAACCCTGAGGCGCACTGCGACTTCAGAATATGCTCGCGGTCACTACAAAGGGCTGCCAGGGCTGTTACGCACAAAGGTTGCACTACTCCCCCATCACCTTATCAATGTAGGCCGACAGCGCGAATATAGTGTCCCATACCACCATAATCGGCTCACGAGTTAAGTTGCTCATTGGTCACTACGGGGAGGCACGTAGGCCGACAGCTCGACCACGGTGTCCCATACCACCATACCCGGCTCATGAGTCTTAGCGGATCGAGGTACCATGGTTAATAGGGTTTTCACTGGAAAGTTTGGTACCCTAGGTTCAAGCAGTAGCGACCAAACATGGTGAACATACATTAGACGAATCGGGTTACATGACGAGCTCGGCTAGCTCGAGCGCACAACAAGTTGAACGACATGAAGTGCATAAGCACTTCGCGTGGCCAACCACTATCGCCAACCGAAGTACGACTCGAGTTCGTCGAACACATCTCACGTGGTGAATGAATCACAGCCACGAATTCAATTCTGGTACCGATTGTCTGGACTATAAACATAGCCCCAAACACAATCAATTTCAAATAGTAAAGCAGTAATGGATCAAGGTCCAGATTATACAATCAAAGTTTGATAATATCCGTTTAGGGCTGTCAGGGCTGTTGCACGCATTCGTTGCTCCACTCCCCCATCACCCATGACGGATCATACAACGTAAACATGAATTTAACATATACATTACATAAATAAAATCATAAAAGCAGTTGAGCATGTTATAAAGCACAACACAAGCATGAGTTTGTACATATTCAATTCCTAATCACATAGTTATTCAAGGAAGTCATACACATAGTTAAAGGAGTTGAGAATCATATCTCAACACCCTTAAACATTACAATTTACTAATTACTCCTCATTCAGACATTTCAACAAACACTTTAAAATACAGGAATCAACATACATGACATATGTTGATCACAGAGGTATAAGGCCAAATCCTTTCGCTAGGGAGTTACCCTAATCATAACACGCATACACCCATGACGGATAGTCATGGCAAGCAGGAAACCAAGTTTCATATTCATTCAGTCATTTCCACAAACACTTGGGCCACACATTTTAGCATATATAGTGTATATTGGCCGTGGCGTGATTTAGGGCAAATCCTTTCGAAAAAGGGGTATTGCCAATACAACAATCAATTTTTTTCCATGACAATTAGTCATGGCGAGCACGAATAAGAATTCTATACTCATTCAGTCATTTTCACAACACTTAGTATACACTATTACAACATACATGGTGTGTGTTAGCAAAACATGTATTAGGGCTATCCTTTAGCCAAGTGAGTATTTTATCCATGTATAATATATTACTACAGCAAATAATCATGATAAATACATCTCCAAAATTTATATGTATACAGTATTTTCTAGAATACGCATTTTCAACATACATAGTGTATACAAACAAACATGTATTACGGCGATTCTTTTCGCCAAATAAGTAATTTATCCATATGTCATATAATCATACGACACATAATCATGGCAAACACATTTCCAAAATATACATGTATACGGCACTCCTTACAATACAGTATTTCTACATACATAGTGTATATTAGTAAAACATGTATTTCGGCGAATCCTTTCGCCAAATAAGTCTTTTATCCATATATCGTATATCCATACGACAAATAAACATGTCAAATACATTTCCATAAAAAATACGTATACGGTATTTTATACGAATACCTAGAGTATGTGAAATTCAAAATTCTACAATTCTAATCGAAACAGAAAACGGAAAGCACTTTGTACATGTGCAATTGCATGCAGATCATGAATCTACCATTATCTGACATTGAAAGTGTTGAAAACCACAACCTATACACCTAAAGTCCTCACCTTGTGTCGTAGAATCGTAACGGAGTCGATAGGTTCGCTAAGCTTCCGTATACGGGAGTTTGGCAACCTAGAGAACGAAATAGGTTAGCTATTTCCTAACCTACAACTATCTAATCCCCCAAACAGGTTAGGGTTAGGGTTTATTACCTAGAAATGACGCCGGAATCGCCGGAAAAGCGATGAGAATCAGGCGGTGGAGCCCGAATAGCGAGGGAACAGCAGCAGGGAATTCCTCCCACATCTCCCTCACTTTCTCTCTCTTTTCCCTCTCTCAAATCCAAATTCGTATGGAATGGGAGAGGGTTTAAGGTCCTTTATACTAAAACCTTGTATTTCGTCACTTTTCCAGCTCAAAAGAGTGTTTCTGGTGGCCCCCCTTGAGCCAAACGTCAGACTTAAGCTCACCACACATGGATCTATGTGGGATTACGTTTTCAACTCGATCGGATTCCCAGATCGCACGTGGCGGACCACTTTCAGTTCAACAGTCAGTGGGCCACGATCCGAAATTCCAAGTACATGTAAATGTTCCTGAAATTTTTCTTAATCCGAGGGTGTAATTTGGTCTGATTCTGACGGTCAGGTTGCTTAATACTGACGCGTAAACGAATGATGCCAGATCACTATTCCTGATATTTATTTTGGAATAGGAATAGTGTTTTTCACACACCCTCGTTCCGAATCGAAACGAATGGCCGTGGAACATCGGCTCGACCTGATTTTTGAGATGATAGTCAGGCCCAGTGAGGCAGTCCTAGTTCCTTAACTTCGTGTTAATCGGACTTCTGATGTGCGATCTAGACCTAATACGAAGTTTCGTTTCATTCCCGAGAGCAGCCGGGAAATGAGTTTGGTTCTAAACTTTAGGGTAACCTAGCGTCAATGATTCTACAAGTTTTGGGTCTTGCAGATTGTATTTAAAGCGATTCAAACGGATTTCGTAGCTAATCTGGTTTCGCACTTAGTTACTTTGTCTCATTTCTAAAGGATTTAGTCCTAAGTGAATTCTGATCGAGGTGGTACTCAGGCCTTTGGAGTTTGTATATAGAGTGATCCAAGTTATACTACTTAGCTAGTTTAAGATAGTGTCTAGGGTGAAAGTTCTTAGAAAAATTGGAAGATCAAGGTGATGAAGGGTGAGATTTGTGAAGGAAATGAGTTCAAAGGCGGCTTTAGACTTTGGGATTCAGTTCTGACAAGTTAATGAGGTATTAGGATCGACCCATTGCCTAAGGAAATCTAATCCCAGGTTGACAAAAATCCGGGGCGTTACATATATATATATATATATATATATATATATGTTCCAATCAGAACAAAAAATAATTAATTGACTTTTGCAAGTTGTTACACGACTTTTTTCGGCACTTTCTAAATAAGGAATTGTTCAAAAACATTCCTAAATGAAGAAAAATATCATTCCTAAAATATTGTTCCCAAAATTAGGAATGGTTTAGAACCATTCCTAATAGTTGTTTATAAAATTTGGCACATTCTCATAATGGTCTTCGACTGTTCCCAATTTCTAGCGACACCCTATTGAGGAACAGTTTTTAACTGTTCTTAAAAGGTTCCGGAATGGTTTTCAATTGTTCTTAAATAACAATTTTAGTGTAGTGGTTATAGGAAAGAGTTCAGCTCATGTCGAGTTTAGTCTAGCCCAACTACAACCACTTGATGATATTTGTGTTTGCTTCATTCAGATGGCCATGAAGGCAAAACACAAATATCATCATACACCATTTGCGTACAATAACTGATCCTTAACCTTCAAGAGTAGTAAAATCATGTGAAGTAAAAATCGTACGAAAGTATAGGCAGAGTAGGTGCTTAATACATTCCTACTTTGTGACCACGATCCCTTACTCAGAATATCTAGTAACGGACTAACAGAATCATATTAGGGTTGAGAATCTCCATATCCTCTATACTAACATTTTTATAAGGTCTAGTTGACTATACAAACAAACAATTGGCTAGTGATGACTCTAGTCAAACTTACACTCTCTTAATCATAGCCCAAGCCCCAAAAGCCTTCAAGAGAGGCACTCGCAGAAAGTAAGTCTATTCCGCACCTCGAGATCCAACATCCAAAGTTGGATGACAAAGAAACATTTAGGTGGAATCCATGAAGTTTTTAATGGTGGGGATTCAATCACAACTATTTCAGTGTGTCTCACCTAAGATTTGGCTCATCTTCATTTTTGGGATCATGTCCTAAAACGAGCTACGAAAATGGCTGGACCATGTTGATTTAAGGCACATACATCATATTTAAGGCATATACATCATTGTGAGCCCCACAATCAGGGGTCCCACTGTAGACACCCCACCCAGGCTAATGTCTTAAGAAGGCTAAGACTATCTAGGAACTATGATCATACCCTGAACTAAACCCTAATCCCAGCCTAAACCGAACCCTGACCCAAAAGTCCCCAAACTCCTAATCCATAACCCAAAACCGTAATTCAAACCATTCAACACACATACAGCCCCGACTATACCCTGTACCATGGCTAGAACCCTTTAACTGAACCTAAATCTACCTATCCGAGCCATAGAAACCCAAAAGGGAGACCAACAAAGCCTGCTTCCGAACTGGGCCGCGACAAAAGCGGGCCCGGACCGAACGCAACTCGAGCGGTAGTCTGACTGCAGCAGGCGGTAGTCTGACTACCACCTGCGGTACTTCAAATGCCACCGCTCACGGCCCGCGTGTGGACAGCTGTCCCAGTGTCCAAAACTCAACTTTCTCCTGGATTAACCCCCCCCCCCCCCAACCTTCACCATTTACTGTTTTACCATCCTCAAGGGCTAATAAGGGTGCGCCACGTGGCGCTCCTCTCTCCCTAGCCAATCACAAGCCTCCCTTTCATTATTTTAACCCTTACCTATCCACTATTTACCATATAATCATTGGAGAAGGCTATAAATAGCCCTCTCCTCTTCTCATTCCAACAAGCCTCAACAACCAAGAGAACCACTTCTCATCTAAGGGAGAGGAAGAGAGAAAGAGAGTGAAGAAAAGAGTAAAGGAGGGGAGGAACTCCCAAGCCTTCAAGTCCAGATTTTCTTAGCTACCCCTTAGCCTTCCTCTCAACCTTTTCCAATCTATAAGCCTAGCCCAGATTGATCATGGTTCGATTCATGTCTTAGCCCACTCAAGATTGAGCCAGGGATTCATTCATTTTATATATAAGCATTCATCATGACATCTATTCCCTTCTCAACCCCCCTGTTTCTCTAGATCCCTACTGAACGTATGCTCTGTGACTTGTCGTACATCAGATCCTGTCACATCAGAAATTCCTAGTGATTTAGTCCATTTTTTACCTCTTCGCATAAGCATCATCACATCCGCCTTCTAGACACGCCGTTGGACGTATGCTTTGTGGCTTGCCGAAATCTCGTATCTTGCTGCATCAAAAATCCATGTGAGTGACTAGTCCTATCTCGACCACATCATACTTTCCTTGAGATTATTTTACCACACCAAGTAGAGACCGTACGTTTGTACGGGCAGAGAGGGTGCCTGACCCCTTCCCTCTTTGTAACCGAGGTCCCTTACCCAGAATCCCGGATCGCAGACCAGGAGTCAATCTAAGGTAGAAGAGTCTTCGGAATTCTCCAATATACATATTCCGCGGGTTCTAGCCAACTGTGGGATTCTGAGATTACTCGGCTAGTGGTGACTCCTATGTCGGCAAATCAACATAATCACCCCCAACACAAATACATTAACATATCAATCAGCATGGGCACCAATTTTTAGTGTTTACAGAATGGTGACTCCATTAGGGAACTTGCTAGCTCGCACTAGCTGAGACCTGACTCGAAAGAGTGTGGTATTTTTATCTCAAGGGACGTCGTCACTGCATTCACACAAACAAAAAATAACAAAAAAATAAAACATCTCTGGCTTGTGATCTCTTGGGCATAAATTCGAACCATGACCACCCAATCCCGCACAACCATGACCTCTCAAGCTACCCATGAAGAAGAGCCAGCAGCTCAGCCAACTCCCGAAACATCAGTACCTGCACCGACACCAGCACCCGCGCTACTGCCCCCAGTGGCTCCAGTAGACCCACAAGCCAACACTACCATGCAAGAGATGGCCCGGAGTCTCCGAGCAATGCAAGAATTATTGCTTCGCTTAGTGCCAAATGTCACAACAAATACACAGGCAACCCTGCCTAGTGTACAAAACAACTCACTCCCTCAGGCTCCTTTTGCCTTCTCCCTCGTTCCTCCGACAAATCCCGTACTCTCTCTCCCAGAAGAGTCGGTACAAGATCAACAGTAACCAGCAATCGGAAGAAACCCTCCCACACACCTCTACTCGGCACATCACGCCAATCAGGTTACAACACAAGTTCCCCCTAACGGAAACCACAGATAAGAATTGGCGGATGCCCACAAAGGGGGCCAATTTTGAGTCCAACCCACTCCCCCTAACGGGAGTAACACTCCAGGATTAGCAGATACCCCATGTGGGAGCCATTTCCTAACGTTACACACTCCTCCAAAAGGGAGCAGCGTTCAATTCCAACTACCTACCGCTACCGGGAGTCCACCATCTTTCTAACAACCCCCCATTCTTGATCCATACGAAGAGGAAGCAATACAAGCCTTATAGCAAGGGGCAAGATATCCACCACAAGGCAAGTCTGAAATTGAAGAATTACGAGAACAACTACAAATGGTGCAAAATCAGCTTCAGAGACAGCAATGAGTGGATCACCCATCCACAAGTTCAGAAATCTGTGTCCTTTCCTTGATGTTCGGGTCCCTCCAAACTTCAAGGTACCCAAATTTAAAAGGTATGACGGTAGCAGGTGCCCCACAGCACATCTAAAAGTCTTTTGTGGGGAACTCAATGCGATAGCAAGGATCAATGGAGCCTTGATACGGCTCTTTCAAAAGTCCCTTAAGGGTGACGCTTTGGATTGGTACACCTTACTAGACAGCCATCAAATCAGAACCTGGGAAAAGCTCTCCCATGCATTCATCGACAGGTTCTCAGATAACCTGAATATGGCTCCAAGAAGATCTAACTTGGCTACCTTAAGACAAAAAAGTGACAAATCTTTATCAGTATACGTAGGACGATGGCGAGTTATGGCAGCTTGAATGAGAAACCCCATCGATGACGAAGAATAGATATCCATGATCATACATAAAGCAAATCCTAGCATTTCAGGATATCTAATCTCTTATCCATACGTAAATTTCTCCCAACTCATCTGAGCTAGAGAACAAGTAGAAGTCGGGATCAAAGCTGGAACCATTTCCCTATGGCCACGTCAGGCCCCCACAATCAGAAGAAATAAAGTCGAAGGGAAAACTGTTGGATATGGAAATGGAAATGGCACTACTCCCGCGCAGCACACTATAGAGGTTAATAATATCATCGCTAACACTCAAGGTAACTAGTATGCTTCACAACCGGAGTCACGACAAGACAGGCAATACCAACCACAGTCAAATAGGCAGTACCAACCACAGCAAACCCAGCAGGGATGTCAGGCACAGCCTTCTCAATAATAATCGTAATAGCCTAAGGGGAATGCACAAGGTCCGTACAAGCAGGCAATGTTAGGAAGGAAGTTCACCCCTTTAGCACAAACATATAGTCAAGTTCTGACAATGCTAATGCAAAAGTAACTTTTGACACCACTCCAACCTCAACTCTCACATAATCCCTTGCCACCTGGTTACAATGAAAATCAATACTGTGTATATCACCAGGCTCCTGGCCATCTAACAGACCGTTGCTTCGCTTTGAAACATGTGATCCAAGATTTAATTAAGAGCCAGAAGATTGCAGTCACCCCGCAGGCCAATAATACAACTCAGGCTAACATTCTCCAAAATCCCTTGCCATCGCATCAAGCAGGACCCAGTACATCCAGCACTTTTACCATCAACCACATTGAAGGAGGACGACTCGCGTACTCCTCTCCACATTACTCCAAACAAGTGATTATACCTGATACAGTAAATCGGACGTGGGGATACCAACAGGTGCCATCACCTGGGCCACAGGTATTCCTTGAAGCGGCACCAACAACTCAACCTCTCATATTCCTTGAAGTGGCACCAATAACCCAGGTACTCCTGGAAGTATCACCTACAGTACAACCTCTCATCTACCTCGAGGCAACACCTAACAGATCTTAGTCCCCCACTTCTCAAGGGGGACCCCGAGCACTCACTAGGTCATGTCCTCCACACCGCGCTTCCCAAGGGACAGGTCAGATCCTGAACCCATCACCCTCCCTAATCTAGCCCCGCTAACCTTGCAAGGGGCACTCCCTCACCAACTGGCACACGCCCAGAAGACCCCTCCCACACATCAAAAGGAGGAAAAGAACTCCGCTACTAAAACTAGCCAAGACTTGGTAGCATCTCAAGAGAAATCGTCAAACCTATCACAAACCATTCCAGCCATAATCTCTCAGCAGCAAGAACCAATGATATACCTAGAAGGAAGAACGGTTCCCTCCTGCAACCCGAAAGCAGTCCCATGGCATTACCCAGAATGCACTGCAGTGGGTAACAATGAGAGGTACTTCAGAAGAGATAACCAAAACCCAAAAGAAACCAGGGAAACTTTGTCGAGAACCAGTTGCAAAATCGATGCCACTTATGACATAGCAACCCAACTCAAAACCATTCCTGCACAAATATCCATCTGGGAACTCCTGTACACGTCGAGATCACATAGAGAAATCTTTGCAAAAACATTGAATGATGCCCATATCTCTCCGATGTCCCCCCCCCCCCCCCCGCGAAATGGTGGCAAGTATGATCGGACAACTCCTCGCACTGCGAGCCATCACTTTCTCTGATGAGGAGTTACCACCCGAAGGTCGAGAGTATGGACGCTCATTAAACATAGTTACCCGTCACAAGAATTTTGAAGTCCCACTCGTACTCATTGACAATGGATTCAGCCTTAACGTTTGCCCTTTGAGGACTACCGAATGGTTAGGGACTGAAGCATCTTCCTTCAGACCTAACACCATGAGTGTCAGAGCCTTCGATAACTCTCGGAGATAGGTTGAGGCGAAAATCAACCTTGAATTGCAAATCGGACCAGACGAGACCCTCGTCACATTTCAGGTCATCGACATCCTACCTCATTTAACCTTCTGTTGGGGCAGCCATAGCTCCATGCTGTTAGAGCCATCCCATCTACCCTTCATCAAAGGGTTAAATTCCCTTCGAGGAATCGAATCATTTCAGTATTGGCAGAGCCAGAAACCATCTTACTAGTAACGATCAATATCCTAAAAACCGACATCCTGGTGATTGATGTTCAGCATACAGAGGGTGATATATCGTATCATAGCTTCGAATTCAAAAATGTGAATACAATCGCCAATCCACGACCTCTCATTGCCGAATATGTCATTCCCCCTGCTGAACGATTAATCCTAAACTACCATACTAAGTTCCATGAAAAAGGTATGGTGGTAAAGCCAACACGTGCCAACATGCAGAGACGAAGACTGGGATATCAGCCGATAACAGAAGATCAGGATAAAAGACCTAAAAAGGGTCAACCGTGTAGGTGCACACCCATCAAGTTCATCAAGGCCGGGACAGTTTGTGGAGATACGACGATTTCCCTTGAAGACCACCTCCAACGACTCAAACTCTCAGAACATTCCTATCAGGAGTCCGTCTGCCCACCGATAAGGTGGGATAGGATCCTCAGGGCATCGAAAACACATCTGACGCTAGTGGCAGAACCCCAGACCCACCACAAGAGGCTAGGGGCATGGAAAAGGATCCACCCACAATAGACTCAGAACTAGAGGTGCCCCTTACGAATGAAACAGGTAGGAATGGGGAAGTACTCATCCTCACCCACAGTCAAGGGAACATATCCTCGCCACCAGCCCAGCAACGCATGGGGCAGAAGTAGCCCATCCATTAGATCGACAAAGGGAAATGGCCTTCCCTTGATTGGACAGACATCAGGATCCCATCGCAAGGTGAATCTGAGGAGCACGAATAGCTCCAGCTTCTGAGTGAAGAGATCGAATCAGACTCCGACTCTGATCCTAGCCCAGCAGACATCATGGTCATCAGGACAGATGACCCTCAGGAACAGATAATGCAGAACAGCGGGATCGAAAAGGGGAAAGAACCATGATGGACAGCCATTCCCCTAACGATCGAGTCAGCCAGCGAACCATTATGGATGCCTGTAACGACTCGAAAATTTTCGTACAATGGTTCGAGTACCACCTCGACCAGAAATCACTTAGGATTAAATCCTTTAAAAATTTGACAAAGTTAACTAAGTGCTAAACTAGAGTAGCCATGAAATCCGTTTGAATCGCTTTAAATATGATCTACAAGACTCAAAACTTGTAGAATCATTGACGCTAGGTTACCCTAAAATCTAGGATCAAACTCATTACCCGTCTGTTCTTGGGAGCATATTGAAACTCCGTATCAGGTCTGGACCACACATCGGGAGTCCGAATAATACGAGGTTAAGGACTTAGGACCGCCTCACTGGGCTTGACGACCATCACAGAAATCAAATCCAGCCAGTGTCCCACGGCCGTTCGCTTGAGTACGAAGCGAGAGAGTGTGAAAACACTTATTTTCTTTCCAAAATAAATATCTTGAATAGTAATCTAAGACTTGTTACTTGCGGTCATTTTGTAAGCAACCAGACCGTCAGAATCTAACCCAAATACACCCTCGGATCAGGAAAAATTTCATAAACATATCCATGTACTTAGAATTTCGGATCGAGACCCGCTGACTGTTGAACTGGAACTGGTCTGCCATGCGTGATCTGGGAATTCGATTGAAATAAAAACTTAACTTTACCTAGATCCAGGTTTAGTGAGCTTAAGTTCGACCGCACACAGAAAAGGGGCCGCCAGAAATGCTCCGTTAATCTGAAATAGGTGCCCTTTGGATAAAACTCAAGTATACCTTGTTCCCAAGTCTGTTTTGGTGAGATTTTAGGCTATATAAGGACCTTAGAACCCTCTCTCTCATAACCATACGAATTTGAGAGAAACCCTAGAGAGAGAAGTGAGAAAAGAGAGAGAAAGAGTGAGAGAAGTGGGAGAATCTCTCTGCTACTGTTTCCTGCCACTACCCAAGCTCCACCACTCCGTTCTTATCGCTTTCCCGGCGATACCGGCTTCGTTTTGAGGTAATAAAACCCTAACCCTAATCTGTTTTGGGGTGTGAAGGTTGTAAGTTATGAAATAGCTAACCTATTTCATTCTTTAGGCTACCAAACTGCCGAATACGGAAGCTTGGCAAACCTAGCTGATCCGTTACGATTCTACGGTATAAGGTGAGGACTTTAGGTATATAAGTTATAGTTTTCAATGCTTTCAATGTCAGATAATGATAGATTCATGATCTGCATGCAGTCGCACATGTACAAAGTGCTTTCTAATTTCTGTTTCGATTAAAGACGTAGAATATGGAATTTTACATATTCTAGGTATTCGTAGAAAATACTGTATACGTATATATTTTGGAAATGTGTTTGACATGATTATTTGTTGTATGAATATATGATATATGGATAAAATACTTATTTGGCGAAAGGATTCGCCCTAATACATGTTATGCTAATATACACTATGTATGTAGAAATAGTGTATTGTAGAAAATACCGTATATGTATATATTTTGGAAATATGTTTGACATGATTATTTGTTGTATGAATATATGATATATGGATAAAATACTTATTTGGCGAAAGGATTCGCCCTAATACATGTTTGGCTAACATACACTAAGTATGTTGAAATAGTGTATGCTAAGTGTTTGTGAAAATGCTTGTGTGAGTAAGTGTTTGGATGATGATGCCTTAGGTGGGTGTTGAGATGGGATTCTCAACTACCTTAGAGACATGTATGATTTCCTCCATGAGGTTGTTTACTTAAACCGCTTACTTGTGCAATATATGTGTTTGTATTCCTATTTATGTAGTGCTTTATAATATGCTTTATAACATGCTTTATGACATACTTGTTAACATGCTTAAATTACTTTATTTATTATGTTTTACTCCACATGCTATAAATAAGGATTGATTGAGTTTGGAACTATGTTTATAGTCCAGACAATCGGTACCAGACTTAAGATTGTGGTTGAGATTCATTTCGCCACGTAGGATGTGTTTGACAAACCCGAGTCGTGCGTCAGTTGGCGACAGTGGTTAGGCCACGCGACGTGCTTATGCACTTCATGTCGTTCAGCTGATTGTGCGCTCGAGCTAGTCAAGCTCGTCAAGTAACTCGATATGTCTAATGTATGTTCATCATGTTTGGTCGCTACTGCTTGAACCTAGGGTACCAAACTTACCAGTGGAATCCCGTTAACCATGGTACCTCGATCCGCTAAGACTCATGAGCCAGGCATGGTGGTATGGGACACCGTAGTCGAGCTGTCGGCCTACGCTGGGGCCACGTGCCTCCCCATAGTGACCAGTGAGCAACCAGACTCGTGAGCCGATTATGGTGGTATGGGACACTATATTCGTGTTATCGGCCTACATCGATAAGGTGATGGGGGAGCGGTGTAATCTTTGTGCATAACAGCCCTGGTAGCCCTTTGTAGTGACCTCAAGCATACTCTGAATTTGTGGTGAGGCGACGAGTTTTTCCGCAATGTATAGAGTATGAACTAGGCCTGTATCTGTATAGTGATGAACCGTTAAAAAGGTGATGGGAGAGTGGTGTAACCTTTGTGCATAATAGCCTTGGCAGCCTTTGCAGAGACCTAGAAACACACCATCGTATGAGATTAACTAGAACTGACGACCCTAGAATGGATCATGTTTGGGAATGATACAAGGGAGGTACCTTAGTTTCCCAATACTGCTGTTTGAAATAGACTAATAACTACTCGGTAATCATGCTCATCATCACACTGCATGTGCCTAGTAGATGTGGAGCGCTGAGGGATGAACGCATTCGTGAACATAAGATGGTGTAGCATGAGGGTGGTTTGGCAAGGGCATTCATCATGTCATTTCATACTTGCATTTAATAAGAGTAGTTAGGATTGTTTGATTGTACTGCTTTATCATTACTGCTTGACTGAATTTGTAACGCCCTGAAAAAATCGAGGGTCGAGTAGTAACTCAACTCTCGAGTTCCAGAACATCACTTATCAACATAGATAATGATGATTAAATGTTGTCTGTGTTAGTACAATAAACATGAGTGAGATTCTTCCAAAACAGTAATTCATACTCCAGATCCATGTATAAAATGTAAGCGGAAGACTGAAAGTTGTATATAGATATATATATATATAACAAAACATTCTCGATCTCCAGAGTATGAACACTAACTGAGTCACTGTATATATACATGTTGGTTCTGAATCAAAATGTCAAAATAGTACAACTAAAATTATCAACCTTATAGCCCCGTAGTACTGGACAGCCTATGCAAAGCCTCTTGCGAACTGCATGGAGGAGAACTCCTGATCGTCATAGAAGTCGGGCTCAGTCTCCTGTGCTCCAGTGATACCTGCATCTGATACAGGGTCTGGTGGGTGTTTTAAAACACCATCCCGTAATATGAAAATGAGTGGCGAACTCAGTGGAACAATAAAGCATAGGTTAACATGTTATCAATTCAGTCAAGCAGTAATGATAAAGCAGTACAATCAAACAATTCTAACTACTCTTATTTAATGCAAGTATGAAATGACATGATGTATGCCCTTCATGCGACACCATCTTACGTTCGCGAATGCGTTCATCCCTTAGTGCTCCACATCTACCAGGCATATGTAGTGCGATGATGAGCATGATTACCGAGTAGTTATTAGTCCATTTCAAACAGCAGTATTGGGAAACTAAGGTACCTCCCTTATATCATTCTCAAACATGATTCATTCTAGGGTCGTCAATCCTAATTAATCTCATACGATGTTGTGTTTCTAGGTCACTGCAAAGGTTGTCAGGGTTGTTATGCACAAAGGTTACACCACTCCCCCATTACCTTTTTAACGGTTTATCACTATACAGATACAGGCCTAGTTCATACTCTATACACTGCGGCAAAACTCGTCGCCTCACCGCAAATTCAGAGTATGCTCGAGGTCACTACAAAGAGTTGTCAGGGCTGTTACGCACAAAGGTTACACCGCTCCCCCATCACCTTATCAATGTAGGCCGACAGCACGAATATAGTGTCCCATATCACCATAATCAGCTCACGAGTCTGGTTGCTCACTGGTCACTACGGGGAGGCACGTGGCCGAGGCATAGGCCGACAGCTCGACTACGGTGTCCCATACCACCATGCCCAGCTCATGAGTCTTAGCGGATCGAGGTACCATGGTTAACAGGATTCCACTGATAAGTTTGGTACCCTAGGTTCAAGTAGTAGTGACCAAACATGGTGAACATGCATTAGACACATCGGGTTACTTGACGAGCCTGACTAGCTCAAGCGCACCACCAACTGAACAACATGAAGTGCACAAGCACTTTGCGTGGCCTAACCACTGTCACCAACTGAAGTACGACTCAGGTTTGTCAAACACATCTTACGTTGCGAAATGAATCTCAACTACGATCTCAAGTCTGGTACCGATTGTCTGGACTATAAGCATAATCCCAAACTCAATCAATCCTTATTCATAGCATGTGGGGGAAAGCATATTAAACAAAGTAATTCAAGCAAGTTAACAAGCATGTCATAAAGCATGTTATAAAGTACTATATAAACAGGATTACACACACATATTTTTCATAAGTAAGTGGTTAAAGTAAGCAACCTCATGGAGGAAAATCATACATGTCTCTAAGGTAGTTGAGAATCCCATCTCAACACCTACCTAAGGCATCATCATCCAAACACTTACTCTCACAAGTATTTTCACAAACACTTAGCATACACTATTTCAACATACATAGTGTATGTTAGCAAAACATGTATTAGGGCGAGTCCTTTCGCCAAGCATGTATTTTACACACATATGATATATTCATACAACAAATAATCATGGCAAACAATTTCCAAAATATATACGTATACGGTATTTTATACAATACACTATTTCTACATACATAGTGTATATTAGCAAAACATGTATTAGGGCGAATCCTTTCGCCAAACAAGTATTTTATCCATATATCATATATTCATACAACAAATAATCATGTTAAACACATTTCCAAAATATATACGTATACGGTATTTTCTACGAATACCTAGAATATGTAAAATTCCATATTCTACGTCTTTAATCGAAACAGAAAACAGAAAGTACTTGTACATGTGCAATTGCATGCAAATCATGAATCTATCATTATCTGACATTGAAAGCGTTGAAAACCGTAACCTATACACCTAAAGTCTGCACCTTATACCGTAGAATCGCAACGAATTAGCTAGGTTTGCTAAGACTTCGTATTTAGCAGTTAGAATGAAATAGGTTAGCTATTTCATAACCTACAACCTTCACACCTCAAAATAGATTAGGGTTAGGGTTTTCTTACTTCAAAACGAAGTCGCTATCGCGAGGAAAGCGACAAGAACGGAGTGGTGGAGCTTGGGTAGTGGCAGGAAATAGTAACAGGGAGTTTCTCCCACTTCTCTCAGTCTTTCTCTCTCTTTTCTCACTTCTCTCTCTTGGGTTTCTCTCAAATTCGTATGGCTGTGAGAGAGAGGATTCTAAGGTCCTTATATAGCCTAAAAACTCTCCAAAACGGACTTGTGGACAAGGTATACTTAGGTTATAACCAAAGCAGCACTATTTCAACTCAACGGAGGATTTCTGGCGGGCCTCCTTGAGCCAAAGGTCGGACTTAAGCTCACTAACACTGGATCTATGTTTAGTTAAGTTTTCATTTTGGTCGGATACCTATATCACGCGTGGCGGACCAGTTTAAGTTCAACAGTCAGTGAAACTCGATCAGAGATTTCGAGTACACTGACACGTGTATGAAATTTCTCCTGATCTGAGGGTGTAATTTTGGTCTGATTCTGACGGTCAGGCTGCTTAATACTGACCCGCAAGCGACAAGTCTCAGGTTACTATTTGAGATATTTATTTATAAAGAAAACCAAGTGTTCTCACACTCCCCGCTCCGAGCTCAAGCGAATAGCGCTGGGACACTATCTGGATTTGATTTCCAAGATGGTTGTTAAGCCCAGCGAGGCGGTCTTAATTCCTTAACTTCGTATTATTCGGACTTCCGACATGCGGTCCCGATCTGATACGGAGTTTCGAGATGCTCCCGAGAGCAATTGGGTAATGAGATTGATCTGAGATTTTAGGATAACCTAGCGTTAATGATTCTACAAGTTTTGGGTCTTGTAGATCGTATTTAAAGTGATTGAAATGAATTTCGTGGATAATCTAGTTTAACACATAGTTAACTTTGTCAAATTTCTAAAGGATTTAGTCCTAAGTGATTTCGGTCTGAAGTGGTACTTAGACCTTTGTAGCAATGTTTAGTTTAAGTATTGTTCTTCATCACCTAAACTTTAAGATAGTGTCTAATGTGAAAGTACTTAGAAGGATTTAAAGAACGAGGTAGTGAAAGGTGAGATTTGTGAAGAAAATGGTTTGAAAAGGGATTTGAGGCTTTAATTGAGTGTTTGAGAAGTTAAACCGGTGTTAAGATTGACCCATCACCTAAGGACGTCTAATTCCAGGTTGGAAAAAATTCGGGCTGTTACAGAATTGATAACATGTTAACCTATGCATTATTGTTCCACTGAGTTAGCTACTCACTCCCACATTACAGGATGGTGTTATACACACCAACCAGACTCTGTCTCAGGTATGATGATACGTCGATTTAGGAGGCGGAGCCAGACTACGATGAGGACCAGGACGAGTTCTCATACATGCAGTACTCTGACAGCTTTGCTTAGGCCGACTGGATCGCGGGGATTTCAGGATCTATCTTTTAGTTGTATTTTGACCTTTTGATTCAGAAACAATACATGTATATGGATACTCAGTTAGTGTTCATACTCTGGAGATCATGATGGTTTTGTTTCCTTACATACCTTATATATACAGCTTCAGTCTTCCGCTTGCCTTTATACAATTGATTTGGAGTATGAATTACTGTTTTGGTATAATTTCATTCATGTTTATTGCACTGACACAGACAACATTCAATCTTCATCATCTATGTTGCATAAGTGATGTTCTGGAACTCAAGAGTTGAGTTGCTACTCGACCCTCGAATTTTAGGGTGTTACAAGTTGGTATCAAAGCATGATTTTGATTAAACCGGACCTGAGTTATGTTCCCACGACATACGCTGACACTTTGACTTAGGAGGGTGCGAGAAAAATATAGAAACAGTCCTAGGTTTTCCCAATTTTGCCATTTGGCGAAGTTCATCGAAAATTAGCGTTTTGATCGAGTTCGTACTCGATCCTGACCACACGAGTCGATCCCAAATCACTTATAGACCATCTATTTATGTGTCTAGATCACAATACACCTCATCGCAGCAGTTAAACATCTTTAAATTCAAGTAGGTGTCCAAAAGTGCCCAAAACTACCCGAAATTGAGTGAATAGGGGTCGGGGGCCTACCCACATCAATCTAGGGGTACCCAGGGTAGGACCTAGGGTTTTTTGCGTCCTAGAGGACATGAGGATCTCGTCCATGGGGTGGGCCCTCAAAATCTGAAAAGTTGGTCGGTGAGGCCCTCGCCCGGTCGGCGAGGCCTCGCCAGAAATTGGGATGGGCCGGGCCCGCGGCTCGGGCCGATCTCCTTTGGGGGTCTAATACACCCCCTGACATAGCTCCCGTCCCATTTCAATCTCCCAAAACCCTACTTCCTTCACAAACCTCCCCTCCAAGCCGTTTTTCTCTCTTAACTTGCTGCCCTCTCTTCAAAATCGCCCTTCTAATCATCCTCCCTGCTGATTTCGACCACAACCTACCCATTCCCATCATCCACAGCAGTCCTTCTCTCCCTTCCCTCTCTGTTTCTCTCATTTGGACTCCCACACGCCCTTTTAAAGCTCAAAAATTGTGTGAGTTTTCTCACCCATCTTACCTTTCCATTTTCCTTCCTCATTCACTGTTCTTTGGGCCTCTACAACGCTTGTTGAGCCTCCTATCCATGGAGAACCCACATTTCCAGCCCCTTCTCTCTTTTTCCTTCATTTTCCATGGCCCTTTTTGACGTCATTACGGCCATTTTCTCCATCTCCACCGTCCTCTCTCTGATGGGCAAGAGAAAGAGTGCCACTGATGAGGCTGGGCCTAGTAGCCCTACACGATTAAGGCGGCCGAGAGACACCACCACTAGCTCGAGCTTTGCCCAGGAATTTTGAATGAAGCGGGACCTTGATCCCCGGATCCCTGCCAAACGAGCTCAGTTGGCGGCACTACCTCATGGAGTGTATGAGGACCGCAGGGTTCTCTTTGAAGCCCAAGTGGATGGACAGCTCTTTGGGGAATACTACTTATTCGAGCAAGTGGAGGCGGCCCACTGGGGTCCGCTATTTGAGGCTAGAGGTCGCGCCAATCGTGGTTCTATCAGAGCCTTCTACACCAACATTCGTGAGCCTACATTGGAACCCTTGCAGTTTCGGCTCTTGGTTGGGGTGGATCTGTTTGTCACTATTGATGTGAGAGTGATTGCGTGGCTTATGAATATGCCTCTTGGTGACGTACATGCTAGCGAGCAGAATCTGGGGACTGTTCGTGAAAAGGATCGTCGCACACGTTACCTTTGTGGTGGTCGACTAGCCAAGTGGCAGCCGAACAAAAGCCTACTAGCATCCCATATGTCAGACGACTTCTGCCTACTACATCATATCTTCACGTACAACCTCTACCCCAGGCACAGTAATCGCAGCGAGTGCACTGACTCATGGTAGACTTTCTGTACCAAGTGGGGTAGGGGACGAACTTGTGCATGCCTACATTCGTGTTGCGACAGATCGTGAATATTGTACGCTCCACCAAGAGCTCTGATTCGCTTCCCTTCGGCCAATTCATATGCAGGATTGCACGGGAGTTTGGCTACAGTCTGGGGCTGGAAAGGACACACCGATCCACCAAATCGACGAAAGTACTCTCCATCAGATGGAACTTAGGGCACGACAATGATGGGCCCGACATGAGGAGAGTGAGGATGAAATGGTGAGCGAAGAAGAAGAGACTAAGAATGGGAGTGGCGATGAAATAGAAGAAGAAGAAGAGGAACCTGACGCCCAGGATACAGAGGAGAGTTCACCTCCTGCGGCTCAGGAGCAAGGCACCGATCGGGTTTCCATAGATGCGCATTTAGCCCATCTCAAGGAGAGCCAAGCCGCCTTGCAATAGGAAGTCGGGCGGGTCCAAACTAAGCTCAGCAAGGTGTCTCGCACCTTGAAGGTCATCCTGTGTTATCTACAGGATAAGAATGATCCTCCTCCATAGCTTGATTCAGATGCCTAGCCATCCATACTGCTATTTTGAAGTTATTTTGGTTTCCTCTGTAGTAGGTTTATGCTTTCATGTTGATGATGCAGTAGTTAGTAGTATGTTTTAACTGTTTGATGTAGTGGATGTAATTGGCTCACATGTAATTTCTGTCATGATTCATATAACTCTGTGGTCCATGTATTATGATAATTTTGGGTAAATGAAAAGCATGCAGCCTCTTTTTCTATGAGATGTGTGGAATGCTTAAAGTGCTTGTATAATGTGTTGCTATGCTTTATCTCACATACGTTACACCCTATGTTATATAGGGCATGCCGTGGCAGTATACACGGAGCATGGCACACCTCCTTCTCACTGGCTCGATGGACCAGACTCCTTCTGGTAGAGGTGGTCCTACGGATTGAGGGTTAGACTCTGATCAGCCTCCTGCTGGTCCTACTGGTGGACTGCCACCTTATACACCCCCGGTTCGCGAGCGGCACCAGGCATCCTCATCTACACAGCATGACCCACAGGCTGCTCCACCTCCTGACAGATTTGAGCAGTTGATGTTGATGATGCATCAGCAGCAGATGCAGTAGCAGCAGCAGCACCTACAGCTTATGGCCACTATTTCTGAGGCCTTGTCTCAGGGTGGTAGTGCGACTCTACCTCCGACATCTACACGCCCTACTGAGACTGCCGAGCCTCCTGCTCAGGCTGAGGCCATACCTACCCCTGCGCCTACTGTACCCCCTACTGGAGATGTCGGTACTCGTGGTCTACTTGAGCGATTCCAGCGCTTGAGGCCTCCCACATTCACAGGTTCTCACAAACCCGAGGAGGCTGAGTTTTGGCTAGACCGCATCTCCAAGATGCTACGGATGCTGCACTGTACTGAGACAGAGCAGGTCGAGTTGGCCACTTTCATGTTCGAGAGGGAGGCCAGTCTGTTGTGGGACAGTGTGTTGCGGTTTGTCGTAGCGGACTATATGTGGACTTGGGCAGCATTTGAGTTCCGGTTCCATGAGAAGTATTACCCGCAGACCTACAAACACTAGCGGGAGGATGAGTTTTTACGCCTCAAGCAGGGAGGCATGACTGTTACTGAGTACGAGCACCGCTTTATGGAGTTAGGCCGCTTTGTCCCGACCATCCTTGTTGATGAGTAGATGCGGATGCGTCATTTTTCTAGGGGTTTATGACCTGATATACGGTTGAAGATGTGTTATATCAGTATACCTTCTTACGCGGAGCTGGTTCACATGTCTATGATGGCCGAGTAGGATGTTGATCGACTGGCACGTTCTCGTGGTATTATGGTTACCAGACCACGACCAGAGTGCAGAGCAGGCCTTTCTTAGGCAAGAGGCCTCGTATCAACTCTCCCCCCAGGGTGTAACAGCCCGGATTTTTACCAACCTGGAATTAGACGTCCTTAGGCAATGGGTCGATCCTAACACTTTATTAACTTGTCAGAACTCAATCCCAAAGTCTAAACTGCTTTTGAACCCATTTCCTTTACAAATCCCACCCTTCACCACCTTGTTCTTTCAATTTTCCTAAGTACTTTCACCCTAGACACTATCTTAAACTAGCTAAGTAGTATAACTTGAATCACCTTATATACAAACTACAAAGGCCTGAGTACCACCTCGATCAGAAATCACTTAGGATTAAATCCTTTAGAAATGAGACAAAGTAACTAAGTGCTAAATTAGATTAGTTACGAAATCCATTTGAATCGCTTTAAATACGATTTGCAAGACCCAAAACTTGTAGAATCATTGACGCTAGGTTACCCTAAAATCTAAGATCAATCTCATTACCCGGCTGCTCTTGGGAGCATCTCGAAACTCCGTATCAGTTCTAGACCGCACATCGGGAGTCCGAATAATGCGAGGTTAAGGACTTAGGACCGCCTTGCTAGGCTTTACAACCATCTCGGAAATCAAATCCAGATAGTGTCCCACGGCTGTTCGCTTGGGTCCGGAGCGAGAGAGTGTGAGAACACTTGTTTCTTTACAAAATAAATATCTTGAATAGTAATCTGAGACTCATCGCTTATGGATCAGTATTAAGCAACCAGACCGTCAGAATCTGACCCAAATACACCCTCGGATCAGGAAAATTTTCATAAACATTTACATGTACTCAGAATTTCGGATCGAGATCCACTGACCGTTGAACTGAAACTGGTCCGCCACGCGTGATCTGAGAAGCCGACTGGAACAAAAACTTAACTAAACCTAGATCCTGTGTTAGTGAGCTTAAGTCTGACCTTTGGCTCAAGGGGGGCCGCCAGAACTCCTCCGTTGAGCTAGAAAAGTGTCGCTTTGGTTATAACCTAAGTATACCTTGACCAAAAGTCTATTTTAATGAGTTTTTAGGCTATATAAGGACCTTAGAACTCTCTCTCTCATAGCCATACGAATTTGAGATTGAGAGAGAGAAAAGAGAGAGAAAGTGTGGGAGATGTGGGAGCATCTCCCTGCCTTGCTTCCCTACTACTATTAGTGCTTAACCACTCCATTCTAATCACTTTTTCGGCGATTCCGGCTCCATTTTTAGGTAAGAAACCCTAACCCTAACCTGATTTGGGGTGTTGATAGTTGTATGTTATGAAATAACTAACCTAAAGCATCCTATAGGTTGCCAAATCATCGTAGGCGAAAGCCTAGCAAACTTATCAAACTCGTTACGATTCTACGACAAAAGGTGCGGACTTTAGGTGTATAGGTTATGGTTTTCAACGCTTTCAATGTCAGATAATGATAGATTCATGATCTGCATGCAATTGCACATGTACAAAGTGCTTTCCGTTTTCTGTTTCGATTAAAGTTGTAGAATATGGAATTTTACATATTCTAGGTATTCGTAGAAAATACCGTATACATATATTTTTTGAAAATGAGTTTGACATGATTATTTGTTGTATTAATGTACGATATATGGATAAAATGCTTATTTGGCGAAAGGATTCACCCTAATGCATGGTTTGCTAATATACACTATGTATGTAGAAATAGTGTATTGTAGAAAGTACCATATATGTATCTATTTTAGAGATGTGTTTGCCATGATTATTTGTTGTATAAATATATTATATATACGTAAAATACTTGCTTGGCAAAAGGACTCGCCCTAATACATGTTTGCTAACATACACTAAGTATGTTGAAATAGTGTGTGCTAAGTGTTTGTGAAAATGCTTGAGAGAGTAAGTGTTTAGATGATGATGCCTTAGGTAGGTGTTGAGATAGGATTCTCAACTACCTTAGAGACTGGTATGATTTCCTTCATGTGGTTAATTACTTTAACCGCTTACTTATGAAATATATGTGTTTGTGTTTCTTGTTTATATAGTGCTTTATAATATGCTTTATTACATGCTTTATATCATGCTTTATGACACGCTTGTTAACATACCTGAATTACTTATTTATTTAATTCTGCTCTATTTACTTCACATGTTTATGTTGTATTCTATGAAATCCGTGAAGGGTGATGGGGGAGTGGTGTAACGATTCCTTGCAACAGCCCTGGCAGCCCTAAATGGATAATACCAGACTTTGATTGTATGATTTGAATCTTGATTCATTACTGCTTTACCTATCTGCAATCGAATGTGATTGGGGCTATGGTATAGTCCAGACAGTCGGTAATGGAACCGAATTCGTGGCTGAGATTCATTCGCCACGTAGGACGTGTTTGACGAACCCGAGTCGTGCGTTGCTTGTTGGCAGTGGTTAGGCCACATGAAGTGCTTATGCACTTCATGTCGTACAACTCAATGGGCGCCCGTGCTAGTCGAGCTCGTCAAGTAACCCGATCTGTCTTATGTATGTTCACCATGTTTGGACGCTACTGCTTGAACCTAGGGTACCAAACTTATTAGTGGAAATCCCATTAACCATGGTACCTCGATTCGCTAAGACTCATGAGCCGGGCATGGTGGTATGGGACACCGTGGTCAAGCTGTTGGCCTACGCTGGGGCCACGTGCCTCCCCGTAGTGACCAGTGAGCAACTAGACTCGTGAGCTGATTATAGTGGTATGGGACACTATATTCGAGCTGTCGGTCCACACCACTTGATGGGTGATGGGGGAGTAGTGCAACGATTCCGTGTAACAGCCCTGACCGTATTCGGTGTAGTGACCTCAAGCATACTCTAAACCTACGGTGAGGCGCCGAGCCTTCCTTTAGTAACAGAGTATAAACTAGGCCTGTATTGATAAGGTGATAGAGGAGAGGTGCAATGATTCCGTGTAATAGCCCTAACAGCCCTTACAGCTACCTAGAAACACACCATCGTATGAGATTGTCTAAGACTGACGACCCTAAAATGGATCTTATTTGGGAATGACACAAGGGAGGTACCTTAGTTTCCCAATCCTAATATTTGAAATGGACTAATAACAACTCGGTAATCATGCTCATCATGCATTGCATGTGCCTGGAAGATGTGGAGCACTGAGGAAAGAAAGCATGCCGCGAACGAAGATGGTGTCACATGAGGGAGTATGTCGGTGAGGGTATACATCATGACTGTATTCATACTTTCATTAATAAGAGTAGTTAGGAGTGTTTGATTTTACTGCTTTATCATTACCGCTTGACTGAATTGATAACATGTTAACCTATGCTTTACTGTTCCACTGAGTTGATCACCCACTCTCACGTTATGGGACGGTGTTTGCAACACCAACCAAATTTGTTGAGTTTCAGGTGATGGCGATGCTTATGAAGCAGAGCTGGACTACTACTATGATGTTGAGGAGAAGTTCTCCTACATATAACTCTCTGACAGGTCTATGAAGACCTGGTAATGTATTAATGGAGCTATAGTACTCGGGATAGAAGACATTACACTTCCTCACATTTGGTAAATTTTAGAATTGTACTTGTAATTATTTAACCTGGTAACATTATCACACTCTGGAGACTCACCACAGTTTTTATATTTTATATGTCTATCACAGTCTTCCGCTTGCAATTTAACTGTCTCTGGAGTATGATATGCTGTTTTAGCTTAATCTCACTCATGTTCAATGCACGAATACAATCAACATTCAATCATTATTCATTTTGTTGCATAAGTGATGTTCTGGAACTCTGGAGTTGAGTTACTACTCGACCCCCAATTTTTGGGATGTTACGCAGGGCCGCAGCGCCAGTAGTTCCGATGCGGCGCCCAGGTGTGACCTGTTCTTTCTGCGGGAAACTGGGTCATCCTGTAGAGAGTTGTTTTTCACATATAAGGGTTAGTGGGTTCTCACCACCGCAGAGGCTGGATCGCCCTCACCCTCAGGCCATATCAGCTCCACCTCTACAGACTGCCCCTGCTCATCCTTCCTTCCGACCTCCCGTATCACGCTTCTGGCCGCCTCAACGGCCCTTGGTTCCACAGTCGAACCGTCAACAGCAGGCTCGAGTACATACGCTTATTGCTGAGGCACCTGAGACGTCGATTACGGCCCCGATGGCTTTTGAGGGTACGACCCACATTCATGGTACTTTCGTCTCTTTGTTGGTGGACACTGGGTCCACTACTTCTATTATTTCATATGGGGCAGTTAAGCGTCTAGTTTTACGTACTACTCCCACGAAGGGAATGAGACTCACTACGGCTACTGGGACTTTTTCGGATGTCACACGGGTATGTGAGGGTTACTTCGTGGATTTGGGTAGTAGGACAGTGCTCGTCGACCTCATTGTTGCCCCACTATGGCACTACGACATTATCCTTGGTATGAACTGGCTCACTAAGATGAGGGCAAAGATAGATTATGATAATCGGGTCATGACGGCCTATGGATCTGACGACACAGCTTTCACGTTTCCAGTGTAGGTCAGTTGGACCTGCCGTGTTGAGTGTTATACTGCTTTATTAGCGCCGATTGATGGTCCGATATTAGAAGATACACTAGTAGTTCGAGAGTTTACATATGTGTTTAAGATGATTCCTGGTTTGCCTCCTCGGCGCGAGATCGATTTCACCATTGATCTTACGCCTGGTGCGACACCTATCTCACTGCTGACTTATCGTATACCTCCATGTGAGATGGAGAAACTGCGGAAACAGATTGATGAGCTAGTAGAGAAGGGTTTCATATGACCTAGTGTGTCTCCTTGGGGAGCACCTGTCCTATTTGTGAAGAAGAAGGACGAGACGCTACGGTTATGTATTAATTACCGTAGGTTGAACCAGGTCACGGTGAAGAATAGGTATCATTTGCCTAGGATAGATGATCTGTTTGATCAGTTGAAGGGGGCGAAGTATTTTTCGAAGATTAATCTGCAGTCAGGGTATTATCAGTTGCACGTCAGAGATGAGGACGTGCAGAAGACGTCTTTTAGGACATGCTTTGGGCACTACGAGTTTCTAGTGATGTCGTTCGGTCTTACGAACGCACCGGCCATGTTCATGGACCTGATGAACTGGGTACTTCGGTCATTCCTATACCGATTCGTCATCGTCTTTATTCATGACATTCTGATATACTCTATGAGTCGGGAGGAGCATGAAGAACACCTGAGAGCGGTGTTGGATACGTTGAAGAAGAACCAGTTGTTCGCGCAGTATAAGAAGTGTGACTTCTGGCAGGAGGAAGTCAAGTTCCTAGGACATGTGGTGTCTAAGGATGGGATAGCAGTAGACCTTGCTAAGGTAGCCGTGGTTCAGGATTGGCAGCAGCCTGGCTCGGTTACCGAGGTGAGGAGTTTCCTTGGTCTGACAGGGTACTATAGACGCTTCATTCAGGATTTCTTGAAGATTGCCAGGCCGTTGTCTCAGTTGACACGGAAGGATCTGAAGTTCGCCTGGAATGAGAAGGCGGAAGCAACTTTCAAGGAGCTGAAGGACAGGTTGACATCCGCCCCTGTGCTAGTATTGCCAGAGCAAGGGGTGAAGTACATGATATACAATGACGCGTCTCGCATTGGTTTGGGTTGTGTCCTTATGCAGAAGGACAGGGTGATTGCGTATGCCTCGAGATAATTAAGGAACCACGAGGAGAATTACCCTACACACGACCTTGAGTTGGCAGCTGTCATCTTTGCATTGAAGCTCTGGAGACATTACCTCTACGGAGAAGAGTTCGAGCTTTTCTGCGAACACAGGAGCCTTAAGTATATATTCACGCAGCGAGACTTGAATATGAGACAACGCCGATGGATGGAGACCTTGAAGGACTTCAAGTTCGAGGTTTCCTACCATCTGGGTAAGGCGAACCTTGTGGCAGAAGAGTTGAGCCGTAAGAAGGCTATAGCATTTGCGGCTCCGCTGATGATAGCAGAGTGGGACATGGTGGAGTTCGTGCTGGACTTAAGCAGAGACTCACCGTGGATGAGCCATTTGAGTGTGTTGCGCACGTTCGGGTGCGACCACTTGTTGATTACAGGATCATTGAGGCCCAGAAGGGCGATGTGCGGTTGTCTGAGCTTCGAGAGCAAGCTAGCGACGCCGAGGACTCCGAGTGGAGAGTTGATTCAGATGGGGGTCTACGATTCTGTGGCCGCCTATGCGTTCCTAACATACCTAACTTGAGACATGAGCTTCTCGAGTCTGTCCATAACTCGAAGCTTGCGATACATCCTGGTAGCACGAAGATGTACCAGGATATGAGACGGTCGTATTGGTGGGATAATATGAAGGCCCACATCGTTGAGTTCGTTTCTCGTTGTTTGACGTGCCAGCAGGTCAAGACAGAACATCGCCGACCTCCTGGACTGCTTCAACCCATGCCCATAGCATAATGGAAATGGGACTTCATTTCCATGAATTTCATATCGGGGTTGCCGAAGACGAGGAAGGGACATGATTCCATTTGGGTGATTGTGGACCGGTTAACCAAATCGGCCCATTTTCTCCCTATCAGAGTCACGAACTCTACAGACGAGCTGGCTAGGCTGTACATCAGAGAGATTGTGCGTCTGCATGGAGTTCTACTTGAGATCGTGTCGGACAGAGACACTCGGTTCACATCTATCTTCTGGACTCGTATCCAGGAAGCGATGGGTGTGAAGTTGAAGATCAGTACGGCGTTTCATCCTCAGACTGACGGGCAGACAGAGCGGATGAATCAGATTCTGGAGGATATGTTGTGAGCATGTGTGTTGGACTTCAAGGACAGTTGGGATGACTATCTTCCTTACGCAGAGTTAGCCTACAATAATAGCTTCCAGGCGAGTATTGGTATGGCTCCATATGAGGCCCTGTATGGTCGCCCTTGCAGAGCACCGCATTGTTAGGCTGAAGTTGGCGAGTGTAGCTTGATTGGCCCAGAGTTGGTTCAGGTGACCTCAAAGAAGATCGACATTATCAGGCATCGACTTCTTACAGTGCAGAGTAGGCAGAAGAGTTACACCGATACGAGGCGGCAACCGCTTGAGTTCGACGTCGGAGATCATGTATTCCTCCGAGTTTTCCCTATGAAGGGAGTCCTTTGGTTTGGAATGAAGGGGAAGCTCACACCGAGGTTTATCGGTCCATTTCAGGTCCTTGATCGAGTGGGTGCTGTGGCATATCATCTCGCTTTGCCCACACCACTTGCGGCTGTACATAACGTATTTCATGTATCTATACTGAAGAGGTACGTTCCTGATCCTTCACACATTATCAGCTGGGAGCAGGTACAGTTGAGCGAGGATGCTACATATGAGTTGCGTCCGATATGTGTACTTGACAGGAAGGAGCAGGTACTGCGTAGCAAGGTCATTCCACTTGTGAAGGTACTATGGATGCATCATTCAGAAGAGGAGGCTACGTGGGAGACAGAGGCCGAGGTCAGAAAGAACTACCCTCAGATTCTCGAGGAGTATGAAAAGGTACAAATTTCAAGGATGAAATTTTTGTTTAAGGGGGGTAGATTATAACGACTCGAAAATTTTCGTACAATGGTTCGAGTACCACCTCGACCAGAAATCACTTAGGATTAAATCCTTTAGAAATTTGACAAAGTTAACTAAGTGTCAAACTAGAGTAGCCATGAAATCCATTTGAATCGCTTTAAATACGATCTACAAGACCCAAAACTTGTAAAATCATTGATGCTAGGTTACCCTAAAATCTAGGATCAAACTCATTACTCGTCTGCTCTCGAGAGCATATTGAAACTCCGTATCAGGTCTGGACCGCACATCGGGAGTCCAAATAATACGAGGTTAAGGACTTAGAACCGCCTCGCTGGGCTTGACAACCATCTCAGAAATCAAATCCAGCCAATGTCCCACGGCTGTTCGCTTGAGTCCGAAGCGAGAGAGTGTGAAAACACTTGTTTTCTTTCCAAAATAAATATCTTAAATAGTAATCTGAGACTTGTTACTTGTGGTCATTTTGTAAGTAACCAGACCATCAGAATCTGACCCAAATACACCATTGGATTAGGAAAATTTTCATAAACATATCTATGTACTTGGAATTTCGGATCGAGACCCGGTGACCGTTGAACTGAAACTGGTCCGCCACGCGTGATCTAGGAATCCGACTAAAACAAAAAACTTAACTTTACCAAGATCCAGGGTTAGTGAGCTTAAGTCCGACCACACACAGAAAAGGGGCCGCCAGAAATGCTCCGTTGGGCTGAAACAGGTGCCCTTTGGACAAAACCTAAGTATACCTTGTTCCCAAGTCTATTTTTGTGAGATTTTAGACTATATAAGGACCTTAGAACCCTCTCTCTCATAGCCATACGAATTTGAGAGAAACCCTAGAGAGAGAAGTGAGAAAAGAGAGAGAAAGAGTGAGAGAAGTGGGAGAATCTCCCTGCTACTGTTTCCTGCCACTACCCAAGCTCCACCACTCCGTTTTTGTCGCTTCCCGGTGATACCGACTTCGTTTTGAGGTAAGAAAATCCTAACCCTAATCTATTTTGGGGTGTGAAGGTTGTAGGTTATGAAATAGCTAACCTATTTCATTCTTTAGGCTACCAAACTGCGGAATACGGAAGCTTGGCAAACCTAGCTGATTCGTTGCGATTCTACGGTATAAGGTGAGGACTTTAGGTGTATAGGTTATGGTTTTTAACGCTTTCAATGTCAGATAATGATAGATTCATGATCTGCATGCAGTTGCACATGTACAAAGTGCTTTCTGATTTCTGTTTCGATTAAAGACGTAGAATATGGAATTTTACATATTCTAGGTATTCGTAGAAAATACCGTATACGTATATATTTTGGAAATGTGTTTGACATAATTATTTGTTGTATGAATATATGATATATGGATAAAATACTTATTTGACGAAAGGATTTGTCCTAATACATGTTATGCTAATATACACTATATATGTAGAAATAGTGTATTGTAGAAAATACCGTATACGTATATATTTTGGAAATGTGTTTGACATGATTATTTGTTGTATGAATATATGATATATGGATAAAATACTTATTTGGCAAAAGGATTCGCCCTAATACATGTTTGGCTAACATACACTAAGTATGTTGAAATAGTGTATGCTAAGTGTTTGTGAAAATGCTTGTGTGAGTAAGTGTTTGGATGATGATGCCTTAGGTAGGTGTTGAGATGAGATTCTCAACTACCTTAGAGACATGTATGATTTCCTCCATGAGGTTGTTTACTTAAATCGCTTACTTGTGCAATATATGTGTTTGTATTCCTATTTATGTAGTGCTTTATAATATGCTTTATGACATACTTGTTAACATGCTTAAATTACTTTGTTTATTATGCTTTACTCCACATGCTATGAATAAGGATTGATTGAGTTTAGGACTATGTTTATAGTCCAGACAATCGGTACGCGACTTGAGATTGTAGTTGAGATTCATTTCGCCACGTAGGATGTGTTTGACAAACCCGAGTCATACATCAGTTGGCGACAGCGGTTAGGCCACGCTACGTGCTTATGCACTTAATGTCGTTTAACTGATTGTGTGCTCGAGCTAGTCAGGCTCGTCAAGTAACCCAATATGTCTAATGTATGTTCACCATGTTTGGTCGCTACTGCTTGAACCTAGGGTACCAAACTTACCAGTGGAATCTCGTTAACTATGATACCTCGATCCGCTAAGACTCATGAGCTGGGCATGGTGGTATGGGACACCGTGGTCGAGCTGTTGGCCTAGCTGGGGCCACGTGCCTCCCCGTATTGACCAGTGAGCAACCAGACTCGTGAGCCAATTATGGTGGTATGGGATACTATATTCGTGTTGTCGGCCTACATTGATAAGGTGATGGGAGAGCGGTGTAACCTTTATGCGTAACAGCCCTGGCAGCCCTTTGTAGTGACCTCGAGCATACTCTGAATTTGCGGTGAGGTGACAAGTTTTGCAGCAGTGCATAGAGTATGAACTAGGCCTGTATCTGTATAGTGATGAACCGTTAAAAAGGTGATGGGGGAGTGGTGTAACCTTTGTGCATAACAGCCCTAGCAGCCTTTGCAGCGACCTAGAAACATACTATCGTATGAGATTAACTAAGACTAACGACCTTAGAATGGATCATGTTTGGGAATGATACAAGGGAGGTACCTTAGTTTCCCAATACTGGTGTTTGAAATAGACTAATAACTACTTGGTAATTATGCTCATCATCGCACTGCATGTGCCTGGTAGATGTGGAGCACTGAGGGATGAACGCATTCCCGAATGTAAGATGGTGTCGCATGAGGGTGGTTTAGCAAGGGCATTCATCATGTCATTTCATACTTGCATTTAATAAGAGTAGTTAGGATTGTTTGATTGTACTGCTTTATCATTACTGCTTGACTAAATTGATAACATGTTAACCTATGCTTTATTGTTCCACTGTGTTAGCTACTTACTCCCACGTTACGGGATTGTGTTGTACACACCAACCAGACTCTGTCTCAGGTATAGATGATACGTCGATTCAGGAGGAAGAGGCAGACTACGATGAGGACCAGGACGAGTTCTCATACATGCAGTACTCTGACGGCTTTGCTTAGGCCGACTGGATCCCGGGGATTTCAGGATCTATCTTTTAGTTGTATTTTAACCTTTTGATTCAGAAACAATACATGTATATGGATACTCAGTTAATGTTCATACTCTGGAGATCATGATGGTTTTGTTTCCTTACATACCTTATATATACAGCTTCAGTCTTCCGCTTGCCTTTATACAATTGATCTGGAGTATGAATTACTATTTTGGTATAATTTCATTCATGTTTATTGCACTGACACAGACAACATTCAATCTTTATCATCTATGTTGCATAAGTAATGTTCTGGAACTCGAGAGTTGAGTTGCTACTCGACCCTCGAATTTCAGGGCGTTACAATGCCGGCCCAAAAAAAAAACGCCAATGTAAATAGTAGTTGGTACCCCGAACTAGGACAGGATCAATCGTGGTTCGCAACGCCATCCTCTTCGGGACCCTTTCGCGACACAAAAAAATCAGAAAATTTTTAAAATACAAAAACATCACATATTCCAAAAAGCACGAAAAAAATCAAATATTCCTCAAATTCACAAAACATCAGAAAATTCTCAAAATACAAAAATAATATAAAAGCTTTTAAAAATCACTGTGCCAAACACTTCACACATAGTGCCTGAGTTCAAGGTCAACTCGTACGATTTCGATCAAGAATTGGACTTCAAACTCATGGGTTTGGATGAAGCCTTGGATGAGGGAAATGATGATACAGCTCTCGAATTTGAGGATTCTCTCGAGAAGTTTGAAACAAAGGCCAACGTTATGGCAGACGACTTCGAAATTGTGAACTTGGGATCACCGGAACTCCCCAGAGAAGTGCGCATCGATAGATCACTGTCCACAGAATATAAGCAGAGGATGATGGAATTTCTGAGATCGAGGTTGTCCAACTTTGCTTTCTCTTATGAGGACATGCCAGGGCTCGATGAAGACTTGGTGGTACACCATCTACCAACAAGGCCAGACATAAAGCCTATCAAGTAGAAGCGACGAAGAATGAAGCTAGAATGGGCCCTGAAAGTCCGTGATGAAGTCATCAAGCAATACAATGCAAGATTCCTGGTAACTCCAACTATCCGGAATGGCTCGCAAACATCATACCAGTTTTAAAGAATGACAGAAAAGTCAGGATGTGTATCGATTTTAGAGACCTCAACAAAGCAAGTCCTAAAGACGATTTTCCTCTGCCTCATATCGATACACTGGTAGATAATACTGTTGGACACAAGATCTTCTCCTTCATAGACGACTTCTCAAGCTACAACCAGATTAAGATGGCTATTGAAGATCGAGAGAAGACTTCTTTCATCACTTCGGGTGGTAGACTCCCTGGAGTTTCAACACTAGGTCAAGGGTTCGAGCACCCACGGTGGTGAAATCCCACGGTGTGCCTGTGTGGGGTGTGTGTGCGTGTGGCGTGAGTGTGTGGGGTGTGTGCGCATGTGTAAAAAAAAAAGATCGAGAGAAGACTTCTTTCATCACTCCATAAGGAACTTTCTGTTATCGGGTTATGCCCTTCGGGTTGAAAAACGCCAGAGCCACATATCAGCGAGCCATGACTGCCTTGTTCCACGACATGATAATCAAAGAAATGGAAGTCTATGTGGACAACATGATCGTCAAGTCTCACACGATCGAAAGACATTTCGAAGACCTCAAAAGCTCTTCGACAGGCTAGAAAAGTTCAAGCTCCGCCTCAACCTGCAAAGATGTGTCTTCGGTGCAACGGGAGGCAAATTGTTAGGCTTCATCGTCAGCGAAGATGGCATCCGGGTAGACGAGACCAAGACCAAAGCAATCATTGAAATACCACTGCCCAAGACTGAAAAAGAAATTCGAGGCTTCCTCGGGCGGATCCAGTATATCAGCCGATTCATCACACAGCTCACGTTGGTCTGTGAGCCCATATTCAAGCTCTTGCGAAAGAACTCGCAAAAGGAATGGAATGACGACTGTCAAGCGGCCTTCGACAAGATTAAAAAATACCTACTAAATCCTCCAGTGTTCATGCCACCTACTTTAGGTAGGCCATTACTGCTATATATCTCCGTCGCAGTGAAAGCAATCAGATGCGTTCTTGGCCAACACGACGACACAGGAAAAAAGAGTAAGCGATCTACTATCTGAGCAGGCGATTCACGAGCTATGAATCCAAATACTCAAACTTAGAGAAAACTTGCCTCACCTTAGTTTGGGCTACACATCGGCTACGACAATACATGATCGCTCACCCAATCCTTCTGCTTGCTCGCATGGACCCGTTAAAGTACTTGTTTGAAAAACTAGCACTAATAGGCAGGATCGCAAAATGGAAACTATTGCTTTCTGAGTTCGACATCACCTACATCACTTAGAAGGCAATCAAGAGGCAAGCACTAGCTGATCACTTAGCAGCATACTCTCTGCCTGATTACCAGCCGCTGAAGACCTTCCCTGATGAAGACATCCTCCTGATCGAGGAAGAAGAAGACAGAAAGGCAGGAGAATGGACGCTCTTCTTTGATGGGGCTGCAAACTCGAAAGGAAGTGGAGTAGGCGCCATACTTTACTCTTCCGATGACATCCCAATTCTCATATCCAAGAGTTTGGCATTCCAATGCACTAACAACGTAGCTGAGTATGAGGCCTACATCGCTGGTCTAAGAGAAGCCATAATCCTTAGTGTGAAGAAGTTACTAGTCTTTTGAGACTCACAACTCATCATCAATCAGATAAATGGTGATTGGAAGACTAAAGATGAGAAGTTGATCCCGTATCACATCTATCTGGAGAACCTAATGGAGAAATTTGAAGAGATCACATTCTCTTACATGCCCCAAGTCAAGAATGAATTTGCAGACGCTTTGGCTACCCTCGCCTAGATGCTGGAGATCTCGAAAGGAGTTGCTAAATGGGAACTCATCGTTGAACTTCAGGAGGAACCCGCATTATGCCTATAGATTGACAAAGATGAGCCACCCTCGAATGATCGGCCGTGGTACACAGACATCAAGGAATATCTCGAGCATCAGAAATACCCGGAAGGAGCAACACTAACAGATCGTCGCATCGTATAACGGTTGGCGGCATAGTTCGTGATTACCGGGGGCATCCTCTACAAGTGATCCTTTAATCGAGTCCTTCTCCGTTATGTGGATGAAACAAAAGCAACGTAGGTCATGTCAGAGATCCACAATGGACTATGCTGCCCACATATGAATAGACACATGATGGCAAAGAAGATCTTACGACTTGGCTATTATTGGCTTACGATGGAGACAGATTGTTGTAAAACGTCAACAAGTGTTTCAAGTGTCAAGAACATGCAAACCAAAGTCTTTTCTTGGAGGAGGGTCCAATTATCAACTCGACTCTTGATCTCCTATTAGTTGTCTATTGGACTGTTGTCTGATCTCATTTTGCAGATTAGGTGTTACCCTAGGGCCCACCTTTATTAGTGTGTTGTATATCCACTCTATCCATCTATTTTAATTTTCAGCTTATTTTAAGATGTGATTAGAAAGTTTAAGCATATGAAAATTTCAAGTCGACCACAATGCTGGAAAAAGTGGTAACTGATCATTTTTTTAAAAAAAATATTGTGGGTCATAAAAGTTTTGGATGAAACTGATCTTTGTATTTTCCCTCCATCCAGGTCTGGTTGGCCTTTTCAAAAGGTTAGATGGCAAATAAACATTACAGTGGCCCATAGGTTGTTGATGGTGGGTGTTCAATCACCACTGTTTACTGTGGTGTGAAGTGTTATCCATCTGAGATTTGTATCTGCTTAAATTTTGAAACCAGGTCATTAAATGGGTTGGAAAAACGGATGGACGGCGTGGAAAAACCAGGTAATCAATTGGCCGACTATGAAGGAAGTCTCCCCCGTCTCCTCCATCACTCCCAACACTCCAAAAAAAAGGGGGGGGGGGGGGGGGGCATGCCTAAGCAAGAAGGGCGAGGTAAAAACCCGAAAGGACACCTCAAGTAAAAACAACAGGCATGTAGCGGACTTGGTGAAAATCTAAAAAGGTGCTAAGGGTAAAAACAGCACAGGTGCCAAGGGGCAGGCAAGATCAAAAACCCGGGATGTAATGAAAATCCGAAAGGATGATACGGGCAAAAACGATGGGAAGATCTGGACGTAGTGAAAACTTGAAAGGGCGTTATAGGTAAAAATAACAAGAAACAAAGAAATAAAAATAATAAAAGTACAGGTACAGAAGAAGCCAAGACAACAACCACCGCAGCGAGATACAAAGGAAAGATCAACTGCGGATCAATTCTCTATCAAACTCTGCTCAAACCAATGATGGGATCTCCAACACCCTCTCAGGGAACTAAGACCCTATAAGCACAATCTAGAATATTGCTTACAACGTGGGTCGTGCCCAAAATTCTAATCCCAATCATCCAAAGCACAAATCCAAACACAAGCGAATATTGGCAAATTTGGCACAAAACAAAATCTTTCATTTCTTTAAAGTCTTTTTTACAAGTACACTATTTTCATTTCCTTTACTTCTCAAAAACAAAATCCTTCATATATGCAAAATAAGCAGTCGGCTACCAAAACAGGAATCATAAGTAAACTCCTATCTCTCATATATTGATAATCTCTGCCTAAGCCTCTCTATCTCCATGTGCAGGTAAAAGATCTCATCCCTATCCAAGTGATGTACAGCGAGCATGTCCTCATCACGTCGTCGTCCCACTACCAGTCGACAAGCCATATCCTCACATACATGACGAAGGATAGTAATCTCAGAGATCAAATGACCATGTGTGGCAAGTAACAAGGAAGGATCAAGGAAAGGTCGCTCCTCAAAGGCCTCGAACGAGTTGACAACACATGAAGAAGATGAAGTAACATCACCCACCATGTCCTGATCAACAGCCTCATCTACCAAATGCTAGCCCGGGACCTGACGATAAAATTCTGCTCTGCCACCCACCACTGATACGGCACTGTAACCAAAGGAGGAGCCCAAGACTCGAGCTCCAACATCATCGCATCCAGAGATCCATGCCAGGAAATCCAGACTCACCTATACAAAGCAGTCAAATCAGAAGGAAGAGGGGCATGCCCAAATCTAGAGAAAGCAAACTCCGGAATATCCTACCAGAAACTAAACTGACGTAGGTACCGCACGGGATGGTAGGAGCAGTACCCCGAAGGCCAAGCAACAATAGAGGAGTACGATCAACGCTATAGATCAGGGGCGCCCGACAAAGCCAGGTAGCCTTCCAACCGATCTCCCACCCTCGAAGCTGAGTGAGCATACAACGATAAAGTGAATCAGTAGCCTCAGCACCAAGTGGAAGGCCGTCAATCAACAAGCACAACATGTCAACACGATGGGAATCCAACCAAAGGAGCCGAGGAGTCATGAACAAGTGCACCCACAACCAAACCTGCAAGAAGATACGGGTCAAGCTCAGGTCGCAATGCAGATAACCGAAGGAAAGGAAAAATGAAAAATACCTGAAGGAATGAGCAACAACCCTAAAGGATACGGGTACACCCAAGGGAGCACTTGGTCAACCCTAAAAAGATCTCTACCAGCACTACAGAAGTAATGCTCCTACGATACAGGACAGGACACGGTGGAATACATCCAGCAAGACCACCAATGATGACTGCTGCCAACCCGAGAAAAGCAGCTCAGCCAGGATACAAAATATCAGCATATTCAAACACTGAAGCTGGCGATCTGATCCAGGGCCACCTCGGGAGGTAGAACAACAATCATACAGGATCGTAAGTGAAAGCTCACTAGTCCTACCCTTTGAAGTAGGTAGAGCAATGAGAAACCCAAACTAGGAAATCAGATCAGAAGAACGAACCAACTTAGATGAGGGAATGTAAGGCTCCCGGGTGAGAGGAAGACCAGACAGGCGTGAGAACTCCTCCAGTGACGGGCCCAGCTCCAGATCATTGAAGGAAAAACAGATTCAGAGACGGAACCCACTCATACGACGCCACACCCAAAAGTCATCAATCTAGGCGAACTCGGTGGAAGTGAAGAACCTCCTGGAAGCCCAAAGAACTCATCTCAAAGATCTCAAACTCCGTCAAGCTCTCCATCCAAAGGTGCAGACGCTCTGAACAAGTACCGCGGGCCTACAACCGACAAGTACGAACGGGCACGCCCTCAACAATCTAGGTCCCCGGGTCAACGGGGGAATCATCAAAAATAAGCCTCCCCTCGTCCAACAAGTCTATCTCGTGGTGGTGAAAGAAGCCATCATCGCCCATCGCATCATGCAAGGTGCCCTGGAAAGCTGCAACAGGCAGGCTCGAGCTGCCGATAATCGCCACCTCAGGAGCAGTCTGAAATACACAAGCCCCAGGAGCTATAACACCAAAAGTATCTCAATGGCTGACTAGACCAATACCTGATCCCTAACAGTAGCTGCTTGTCCCAACACTATCTCGAAATTCGCATAAAAAATCTGAGCCAAGCCATCCGCAAGGACTCCATCACCCACCAAATCAAAATCGCTTGGGTCGCCTAAGTAGGGCCCGCCACCCATCTAGACTTGATCCATCCCATCCGCACCGTCCACTGCCATCACACCACCTATAGCCATAACTTCGTCAATCGAACCATCTGCCATCATCATCGCATCATCCTCACCATCCAAACCATCTGTCCACACCATGCCAACCTCCGTGAACCTTGGTGGCCCATTCGGCGTCGACCCGTCATATTTACCCAACCCAGCCTCATATCCATCATCAATGAAGAAAGAAGCCATATCAAAGGTAGCATTTACCTCCGCCATGGGGGACATTACTCCTCCACCAACCTCCAACCCATCCATCCCTCCACCATTTATGGGAGCACCTACTCCCCCATCATTTATGTTGGACCCACCAACATTCTCATGGTCAGCCATAATGAAGACAAAAGAGAGGAGATAAAAAGGAGAAAAGCAACAAAAGGGATAAAGGGAAATGGACAAAAGAGATGATCGGACGATCAAAAAATGGATGAGAATATCAGAACAGGGACAAAAGGAATGAATAGAGAAGAGGGGTACTCGTTGGAAGAAAACTTAAATGGAGACGGTAATCTGGTTACCGCCCACTGTACTCCAACCACTGCCGTCAAAACTGATATTTTTGCATCGCTCCAGCACTGACAGAACAGAACGGGAGGGAAAAAAGTCAGCGGGCGGTAGTGGGCGGTAGTCCGACCACCGCCCGGACCCACTCTCGGACGAAAATCAGGTAAGGGCCACTTCAGACTACTGGAACCATGGAACATATCTCCACGCACTTAATTGGGATTGCAAAAGCAATGATCGAAAAGGGCAACATTGAGCAATTGAGATTTCGTATAAACATGAAGATTACGTATCCAAGGATACATGATTACATGATACAACGAACTAATTATCATCAGGAAGATAAGCGTCCGTATCCTTGCGACGAAAATGGGGCCCCAGGATCCCTCCTTCGGCAAAGTGTGCACCGCGACCAGAAGCGTAGCCAGGCTGCAAGATCGAACCAATGTTGTACTGTTCGCACTAGGAGTTGTACTCTCTATCCGGATCGACGAAGGCATTGGCATTAAAACCCTCCAAAGCAGCGGTCAACTCTCTCTCAGGCACCGATCTCCAGTTAGATGGACCAGAGGACGGACTGAGTAGGACTAACGAGTTGCCAGTCAATTGCCAAAAAAGCCTCTCCCCTAGGTACCATTTCCTCACGCGTGGGTCCTCCAGAATGTGACGCCGGCATGAGGCCTGAAAGACCTCCTGAGCTCCAGGTGTAAGCGCCGCATTTGACCTAAGATATGGCCTGGTATGGAACTGCAAAAGGAAGAAAAGTTAAGGACCGATAGATACGCAGAAAGCAACACGAGCAATATAAGGTGAGACAAGTCACTCACATCATCAGGAACAAGGGCATCGATATTTGACCTCCAGGCGAGATAAAAAAATAGGCATGTGCAGCTGCGGTAATCCTTGTACCACAACATCATGCGAGTAAAGGGAGGCGAATGATCAATCAAGGTGGGAGCTAGATGGAGAAAATGATCGAAAAAGTAGACCTGCTAAAACTGCGATTAGAAAAGATACACCAGATCATCCCCGGAGAGAATGGTGCAGAAGGGACATCAAGAAGGTACCTCAATGACTGGATAAAAGCCAGTTAGGGATCGACTGACACAACGATTGGCCTTATCCAGCCTTTTGTATAAATGGGCCAGTAGGGCCGCATTCCCGTGGGAAAGGTGATGTCTGCCACGAGCGACAACAAGCGAGAACTCACAAGCTCATTCCTGTGGCAGAAGATCATTGCTCCCATAGTGTACAAAATCAAGGCATAAGCCTTCACCACAGCTGCAGCTTCAGTCTCAGGGATGTGCATGGAAAAGTTCGACGATAGCCAGAGAAGTTTGAATCGAGGACCAGAAAAGCCTGTGGCATCTGGCATCATCCCCAATAACTCCATCCAGTCACCCTCAGAGGGTACCGGAAGGTCATCCTCGAAGGAGACGGACCCTCCATCATACCGGAGACCTAGCTGCATATATATGTCATATGGGGTAATGCCCCACTCTCCAAAAGGCAGCTGGAAGGTATGGGTCTTAGGGTGCCACCACGTAGTCAAAGCATACAAGAGGGACATGTTCGTCTTGCTCAGACGAATCCAAAATAGGTGAGTGAATGAAGTACGCTCCAAGACCTCAAAGAATAGCGGTTGCGAATCATGGAACCAATCAGGCTAATGTGTCCTGACTCCTCGCCCTCTCAAGACTGCGGGCGCACCACCTTCCCGGGTTATGTTAGACAAGTGTCGGCCCTCTCGCGGCACATATCACGAATCGGCCGACTGACAAGAAGTATCAGTCTCATTTCTATCATGACGGGGCATGCTGCACAGGCAAAGTACACAAGTAAGTATACTTCCGTAAGGCTCAAGCCCATCTCAAGGCCCGTTTGCAAAAGCCCATCTTGAGGCCCGTTTGCAAAAGCCCATCTTAAGGCCTGTTTGCAAAAGCTCATCTCAAAGCCCATCTTCAAAAGCTCATTCCGAGGCCTGTTTTCAAAAGCCCATTCCAAGGCCCATTTTTAAAAGCCCATCTCGAGGCCCGTTTGCAAAAGCCCATCTTAAGGCCTGTTTACAAAAGCCCATCTCGAGGCCCATTTTCAAAAGCCCATTCCAAGACCCGATTTCAAAAGCCCATTTCAAGGTCCATTTCAAAAGCCCATTTCGAGGCCATTTTCAAAAGCCCATTCCAATGCCCATTTTTAAAAGCCCATTTTAAGGCCCATTTCAAAAGTCCATTTCAAGGCCCATTTCAAAAGTCCATTTCAAGGCCCATTTCAAAAAGCTCATCTTAAGGCCCATTTCAAAAAGCCCATATGGAGGCCCGTTTTCAAAAGCCCATGTTAAGACTCATATCAAGAGGCCCATTTCCAAGGCCCATTTCCAAGGCACATTTCATAAATCCATTTGTAAAGGTCCCTGTTGTTTTGAGTTAGGCCCACCTTCACCACACATCTCAATAAATGTATCGGGACATGTCAAGAGCATGACATGGGGGTCCCCTTGAAAAATCCCACCCGTCCATCATTCACCAAAAATGGCCAACCATCATGATTTACACCACCCATACACACAAGTAGGCCCCAAATCATCCATCCAACGGCCTAGATCATCCAAAAAAATAAAATAAAAATCCAAGGGTGAGGCTCCTTTCTTATCACACCCCACTCCATAAAAAAAATAAAAATCCGGCCCACCATTTGGCCCAAGAATAAGGATCCAACAAGACCCAACGGTTGGGATCTGGTAACAAAAGAGCCAATGGTCACGATCATGGATTCTTGTGACCAAAAAAAAAAAAACAAAAGGTATAATTACAACACTAAGGTCTCCTCCTAAAACTTCAAAAAAAAATGGCCCAAGTCTTAGCTACATGATCAGATTACCTAGAGAAAAAGAAAAAAAAAAAAAAAACAAGAAAATAAAGGCCAAAGGAGAGAAAACTCCACCCAAAATAGCTCCAGGGACGACAATGGGTTCCCTGGATGTCCCAAGGGAGGAATTCAAGTAGGGAGGGAGGTGCCATCGGAAGGACTGGTGCATGGCTCGGACCACCAGATCAAAGAGCGGACCAGCGGTAGCCAGACTGTCGCAGGCGGCAGTCCGACAGCCGCCCGACTAAAAATGCCCTAGGGCAGCAAGCCTGTCTCCTTAGGTAGGTTTGAGTGACCGATTTTCCCTTCTGTCCACCGGATAATAATCCTATAAAAGATAAAAAATTAATAATAAATATAATAATAAAAGATTCCTTTCAAAATCTCAGGATAAGTTTAAATTCTCATGAGAAATTGAAAGTCTCAACCTTTTGCCCACCAGATAATAATCCCATAAAAGACAAAAAAAAAAACAAAAGGAAAGAGGGATTCCTCTCAAAATCTCATGATAAGTCCAAATTCTCACGAGAAAGTGAACCCTAAAATAAAAAAATAAAAAAAAACTTCAACCAATTAACCCCATTAATTTATTAGTGAAGGCCATCTGAACTTGCATAAATAAAAACCGAATGACGACGCCCACCCGTGAGATCGAACAGATATTTTCTAAAATCCGAAAATACTTTCAAATAAAATCGCCAAGGAGTTTAGCTCCGAAGAGGATAGTTCTCAAAAAGTTTTTAAAAACGCACGTGACTCGCAGTACACTGAGGAATCTTTCATATTCTCCAGTTGCGGTCAGTGCAAACAGCTAAATAAGATTCGATCCTTTCTGGTTTCCCCAAAAGATGATCGAATCCGTACATGATACAGGTACGATTGGTCCGATCTCTATCTGAATAGTTGTACAAATGCTAGTAAAAATGATTGGATCTATCTCTGGAAAGAATAATCAAACTCGAAGTGACAAAATCCATTGTAACAAAAGTATCAGAATCAACAGACTGCATGGTAATAAATTACCTGCACATACCTAGTCTGGGATGTTCGAAAAATTTAATTGAGTCCAAGTCGGCGTAGTGAGTTCCCTGAAAGGTCGCACCAACGCGCGGGGTAACTAACCACTTTGACAATCAAACAGACTGAATACTCCTAGGGTGATTACGTAGTAAAGGAACGACAGATCAAACAGTATGGAAACCCTCGTAAAGCCGCACCAACGCGTAGAAGCCCTACTTTTCAAACTTACCCTCCAATGCTATTAACAATCTGACGTGAAAGGGTTGTAATTGGTGACCCATAAAGCTGCGATAAATGCACAGTGAACAATCACAATGTTTTCCTTAGCCCTTATGATATGTGCAAGTCATCTCTTTTCCAAACAATCGACTGACAATGATACAATGGTAGGCAATAAATTTGAATCACTATCCTTTTTGACCAGAAGGGTGAAGTGTCCACTACTTTTGACCTTTGGTTGCTTGCAATCTCGACTAAAAAGGGGCATCTGTAGACACCCCACCCAGGCTAATGTCTTGAGAAGGCTAAGACTATTCGGGAACCATGATCATACCCTGAACCAAATCCTAATCCCAGCCTAAACCGAACACTGACCCAAAAGTCCCCAAACTCCCAATCCGCAACCCGAAACTGTAATCCAAATCATTCAGCACACATATAGCCCCGCCTATACCCTGTACCATGGCCAGAACCCTTTAATTGAACCTAAATCCACCTTCCGAGCCACAGAAACCTAAAAGGGAGACCAACAAAGCCTGCTTCCGAACTGGGCCGCGATAAAAGCGGGCCTGGATTGAACGCGGTACTTTAAATGCCGCCGCTCGCGGCCGACGTGTGGACAGCTGTCCCAACATCCAAAAGTTAACTTTCTCCTGAATTTACCCCCAACCTTCACCATTTACTGTTTTACCATCCGCAAGGGCCAATGGGGGTGCGCCACATGGCGCTCCTCTTTCCCTAGCCAATCACAAGCCTCCATTTCATTATTTTTACCCTTACATGCCCCCTATTTACCATATAGCCATTGGAGAAGGCTATAAATAGCCCTCTCCTCTTCTCATTCCAACAAGCCTCAACAACCAAGAGAGCCACTTCTCATCCAAGGGAGAGGAAGAGAGAGAGAGTGAAGAAAAGAGTAAAGGAGGGGAGGAGCTCCCAAGCCTTCAAGTCCAGATTTTCTTAGTTACCCCCTAGCCTTCCTCTCAACCTTTTCTAATCCATAAGCCTAGCCTGGATTGGTCATAGTTCGATTCATGTCTTAGCCCACTCAAGATTGAGTCAAGGATTCATTCATTTTATATACAAGCATTCATCATGACATCTATTCCATTCTCAACCCCCCTGCTTCTTTAGATCCCTAGTGAACGTATGCTCTATGACTTGCTGTACATCGGATCCTTTCACATCAGAAATTTCTAGTGATCTAGTCCATTTTTTACCTCTTCGCATAAGCATCATCACATTCATCTTCTAGACACGCCGTTGGACTATGTCTGTGGCTTGCCGAAATCTCGGATCTTGTTGCATCGGAAATCCATCTGTGTGCCTCCACCTATCTCGACTATATCATACTTCCCTTGAGATTATTTTACCACACCAAGTAGAGACCGTACGTTTGTACGGCAAAGAGGGTGCCTGATCCCTTCCCTCTTTGTAACCGAGGTCCCTTACCCAGAATCCTGGATCGCAGACCAGGAGTCAATCTAAGGTAGGAGCCTTCGGATTTCTCCAATCTTACATATTCCATGGGTTCTAGCCGACTGAGGGATTCTGAGATTACTCGACTAGTGGCGACTCCTACATCCGCAAATCAGCTTAATCACCCCCAACACAAATACATTAACATATCAATCAGTGTGGGCGCCAATTTTCAGTGTGTACACCCACCTCTGATGGATACGGAAATCCACTGAAGCTGCGCTCTCATTTTAGGGCATGGTCCTAACAATGAAGCATATCCAAATCTCAAGTGGACCACACAGTAGGGAGTGAATTCCCACCGTTAAAAGTGATTGGAGGTCATAAAAGTATTCGATCAAGCTGATATGTGTTTAAGTATTGGATCAAGCTAATATTTATGCCTTGCGTTCATCGCACAGGTTGGATGGCAAATAAACATTAAAATAGCCTAGGAAGTTTTAAGTAGTGGGCCGTCAATGGTCACTGTTTCCTATGATGCTGTGCACTTGAGATGGGCATCTGCTTCATATTTGGGATAATGCCCTAAAATGAGCTGGACGGCGTGGATATACAACACATGCATCAAAGTGTGTCCTACGGGTAGGGCAACACCAACTAATGTGTTAGCCGGGTTACACCTAAATCCGCCCCCGCCTCAAACCAAGCGCACCCCTGGTGGCCCGGCCCGCCTTTCTGGGGGACAACACAACTTGCTGCGGAAGCAGCGGCGAGGGAATTTCCAACATCCGCCAACCCATGCAATGGCCGGCCCTCCTTCATTCTCTCTGGCTCTCGTCACCAACACCTCTGCGAAAACCAGAAAAAGAAAGAAGGGCAAACGTCATAACTCCATCGAACCCCATGGGATTCTCTTCCAATTTTCAGATCGATGGGTGAAGAAGAAGGGTCGTTGGAGGACGCTGGGACGCCCCTGTCCTCGGTTGCCAATGCTTTCGAAGACCTCGCCGCCACCATCGCCTCTGACTCTTCAAATGCCGATTGTGACCTCAGCCTCTCCCAATTCACTTATGCCTGCTCCCTCGTCTCCGTCCTCTTTGGATCCCTTGGCTTCGCTTTCAAATTCGCCGAGATGGAGTATGTGGCCAAGGTCAGTAACTAGGAAAAAAAAAAAAACACTCTCAACTCTTGCCCCTTCTAACCTCTCATTTCTGTAGGGGATTTAATTGATACTCCGGCTGCGTATAACGCTTGATACACTCGGCATGTATTAAATCAAATTAAACTGGCTAAATTGTGGAACCCACTGTCGTTAGACAATCGGAACCTCTAATTACTAAACACTCGTTTTTTTTTTTTTTTCTTTAAATAAGACCATTGATTATTTTTCATTTCTAAAACTGTCAATAAATGTCCAGAAATCTAATATTTCGATAACCAAATAAGGGTAGTTTTTTGTTCATGACCATGATCTCGGTGAAAGTGACAATATTTCTTCTTGTCCCTCTTTTCCGGGTCAACTTTCATCTTGTTCGGCCACCTCAGGATTTTTCTCTCTCTGACGTCCACAAGTATTTGTTCTAGTGTGGTATTCAACGGGGTATATCTGCTGAACCGGCTTCTCGGAGCCCAGTTGGATGGGGGCACTATTCTGGTCGCCATCCTTCCTTCTCTTATAGCTCGTGCCGGGTGCCTCCTTCCCTTCTTTTCTTTTCCCGTCTCTTACCAAGCTGCTTTCGCATTGAGTGGCCCTGCGTGCGCTGAATAACTCTTCTGTATTAGAATATTTTTTAGCTCGGTTGAGAAGGTCGGCAAGAGTCATCGGGGTTCTTTCCAATCGAAAAAAAAGGAACTTTCCCTGTTTGAGATCAGCCATCATGGTTGTGAGGGTGACCTGGTCAAAATAGTCGTCAACCTAGACAACCTCAACATTGAACCTTACAATGTAATCTTTCAAGAATTTTATCTGTGTTATTATGATGAGGTGAGTCAAGGGTTTCCTTATGTCCTTTCCCCCAATGAATTGGGTGGCAAATGCCTTGTTGAGTTGAGCGAACATGCTGATGGATTTTGGCTTTAAGTGCTTGTACCACTTTCGAGCAACTCCAGTAAGCGTTAGGGAGAACGCTTTGCACATCACAGGTCCGGAAGCACCATGGAGCTCCATCCAGGCCCTGAAAGATTCTAGATGTTTTGTTGGATCTCCCGAACTTGAATAAGGAGTTATCTGGGTCACCCGGAACTTAGATGGCCGTAAATGGTGGTTCTGTCTGCTCAAGTAGGGCGTTGACAGAAGCCAAGGCCTTTGCTCGGCCTTTTTGAATATCCCCGTGCTGATCTCTGATTTCCTTCAATTCCGCCCCCCAATGGATCTCATTCTCTGTTGTGACCTCCGAGGCTTTTCCTCGAGCTCACCTCCTTTTCTCCAGTATATGCCGCAAGTCCGACTTAACGAGCTCGGTGGTTCTCAGGGTTTGTGTTGGGACGGGCACACTTCTCGTTGGTTGAGCTTTCACGGCGTGCAGCTCGGGGCACGCAAAAGGTGGGCGGGATTGCTCAATTGCTGCTTCTAACTCCGTGTGTTGATTGGTGGGGAGTACATGTTGCCTTTCCAACAACATCATTATGCAGTCGATATTGCCGGTCAAAGTTCTTGCTTGGTTTTCGAGGGAGAAGAGCTGACTTTTCCTATTTCGAGATCTTTACGCATTTACTGGTGATGGTGGCTGAGACCAGGTAGCCGACTACGAAGCCTGGGGATTCTTAGGTTACTCCTCTTGCATAGGATCAGATGCGGCCAGTACCCTTCCTTTCTTCTTAGCCATTGAGGTAGGAAAGGGAAAGGAATGGCGGGCCATGTTGATGTTGAGGGGAACCTTAATGGCTTTGCTATTGTTCCCACATACGGTGCCAAATTGTTGTTGCTCGAATCTGGATTGGCAGGGGTCACGCCTGTAGGCGTGCATATACCTGCACCAGGAGTATGTAAAGGACAACGGGGGCGCTGGTTATGGTCGGGGACCCTTCGATGCCTAAGTCAGGTGAATGGACTTATAATAAAAACGGAACTTGAGTTAGGGTTCTTATTTTTTCACTTAGCTCCTTCAATGGCAGTGAGTATATTTATAAGGTGCTTAGACGGCTGTTGAGATTGCGTATTGTGCCGAAATACGCTTGATTCTCGTATCTTGGTAGGATACGCTAGATATGCTAGAGGGTTCATTTTCGAATGGGGATCCGCTTCCGAAAGTATCACCGAGCCCACCTCAGTCGGCTTGATCTTCGTCTATGATCTCACAGAATCTCTCCTTTCTTGGTGCGAGGTGGGATTCTCTCCAGGTATCCCGCTTCTCAGGTCGAGGTCGATCAGATCAGTTCTGTAGCTGAGTCATGTTGTTGAGCTCTGCCCTTGGGTTCTAGCTCGGTGTTGATCCTTCGAGGTCGGCTCATCTCCCTGCTAATACATTGATAGTTTAGGGAGTTCATTCAAGTAATTCTTAGTTGGTACAACTCTAAGATACCCCTTCTATGATTGGTTGCACGTTTTATATAACAGGTCGGTTCAGTTTTCCCCATATCAGTGCCTATAATTTGGAAGGTTTAGTTTGAATTATTTATGAGTAATTTCTAATTGCTTGCATATCATCCAATACCCTCGGCCAAAGTATCAAAGTATTTCTGTTTTCTGTATGAGGCAAGAATTATGTGATCCTCCAATTCCTCTTCACCCTGACAATCAAGATGCCATTTATATTGGAAATAGTTCGATCTTTCACGAAAGAAGCAAACACATTGAAGTAGATTGTCACTTTGTTCGAGTGAAAGTGATGAATTTTCTCACTATGCCATTCATTCACTTTGACAGTCAATTGGGTGACATTTTCACAAAGACTACCAATCACCACCAAATCAGGAAGATCTTATTCAAAATATTCACGTGTGATTCATGTGCTTCGGCTTGAGGGGGAGTGTTAGAAATGTCACACTGTGTACAGTCTTTGGTATTATAGAGGCATCATAAGCATTTTTGTATTGGTAGTCACCATTCATCTCAATGTAACTATTCTTATCCCTCCATTCTCATCTCCATGTAATTGTTCCTATCTCACCATTGTTGTAAATAAGAGACTAGGGACCCGTTTGGATCGTAGTACTTTACATAAGCTACTTATACCTCAAGTAGCTTATCCAGTGTTTTAAATAGCGTATAACATGTAGCATATAGCGTAGCGTTTGGCCTCTTATAGCGCATCGTGTAAGCTACATAGCGTGTAGCGTAAGTTACATGATATTTAATATTTTTGAATTAAAATAATAGAAAAATATGATAAATTTTACAAAATACATAGTTGCTATGAGTTCTTGATTGCGAATCTGGATCGTCAACCACATATTTCCATGCAAAATCTCTCTATCTCTTTGCCTTCAGACATCTTTAAATGTGACCTCTTTTTTTTTTTTTTTTTTTTTTTTTTTTTTTGTCGAAACATTACAAATTCACGATATGAACCACAATGTAGTGTCGCGTGTGATGGAAATGAGTTACCACCATTTTAAAATTGGTGTTGAACTAACATAGAAGAAACACATCAACAAAAAATGAGATTTCAGGTAGCATACGCTACCTACACTACACGCTACAAGCTTACGCTACGTAGCATTTTAGCTACACTACGAGCGCTACCAAAAACACTAGTTTCTACTTTTTTAGAAAATAAGTGTGTTTGGTAAACAACATATTTATTAGCCAAAAAGTATAAATGTATGTTTGGTTTTCAACATCACATAAGTACTTCGTCCACCCTTAATAGCACCATCCATCATGTGAAGCTAACCTTTGATGTGGACTACTCATTATGTTGTAACCACCTTGCCCCTATCTTCAATTTGAACCATCCATCATGTGGGGCCTACCTTTAATGTGGACAATCCACCTTGCACGACCCACCTTCAATGTGGGCTATCCATCATACGGGGCCCACCTTAGATGTGGACCGTCTATCATGCGGAGCCCACCTTTAATGTGGACCATCTATCATGTAGGGCCCAACTTCGAAGTGGGCCATCCATTATGCGGGGCCTGCCTTGGATATGGGTTATTCATCATTAGGGGCCAACCTTAGATGTGAACTGTTCTCATGTGGGGCCCACCTTGATATGGGTCATCCACATGGTGTGCCGTAAAGGCTGTTATGTAAAAGTAGCGGTGACAACCGTTACACGTTATGAGGTCGTAATAGCCATAACAACTGTTATGGGAAAAAATGACCCATAATTTCCGTTAACGACACATTACATCCCCTATAAAGGCCATAATAGCCCCGTAATGGTCTATTACGGGACATATATAGGTTTTTCATACTTTTTAATAAACATTATGGGGCAGATACAGGCAGTGTTCCTAATATCGATACTATCGGCCGATATTATCAGTATCACTGGCCAGCGAGACGAAACCCATCCGATACCCTCGGAATTTTTTTTTAAAAAAAACATAATTCTTTTTATCGTACGATATATCCCACAATATTGCATGATTTTTTTGCGAAATCACCGATATTAGCTATACTATCATGTTGTATCGGCATATTTATCTGAAAATCGAAAAAAAGGGGGGGGGGGGGGGGGTCCATGTAAGAGGGGATTTCGGTACCTGTGGAAGAAGATTGTGTGATCCGGAAGCTGAATTTGGTGGGCCACACGATCGAGAGCTAGTGGTGCGTCGTAAGTGCGAAAGAACTTCGAACTCCTATTGTTTTTTGTCGAATAAATCGTAGATTTCCTATGAAAGGGAGATTTCGGCAACAAATCTGCCAAAAATCGTGGGATTTGGGAGATTTTTTTGAGAAATTTTAGGGATTTAGGGTTCTGGAATGACCGGAACCCAATCTTTGTTGCGAAAATGGCTTCGGAAGCCCTTTTTGATATTGCAGTGGAGACGGTGGAGATAGACGTACATATGGTTGGTCTGTCACGGGCTCCGTGGGGTCCACCTTGATGTATATGTTTTATCCAAACCGTCCATCCATTTTTTCACATCCTTTAAGGACGTTAATCCAAAACTTAAGAAGATCCAAATCTCGGGTGGACCACACCAGAAAAAGTGGTGAATGACCATTAAAAATATTTTATAGGCAACGAAAGTTTTGGTTTAAGCTAATATTTGCATATTCCCTCAATTCAATTTTGATTGACCTTATCAATGGGTTGGATGACAAATAGACATTACGGATCTACTTAAAGCAAGCATTAATATGTTTTTAACAGTGAATGTTCAATCATCACTGTTTCATGTGGTGTGGTCCACCTGAGATTTGGATGTATATCATTTTTGGGACAACGTCCTAAAATGATCTGGAAAAACAAATGGACGGAGTGGATATACAACATATCATCAAGGTGGGCCCTACGGTAAGGGTAACACTCGGTCAGCAATTACCCGCGTAACACATAATCCACACCCATTAAGATAATGGAAAGAGGACTGGGTGTGACTTGGCTGAACTAAAGACGGTGTGGCCCTTAAAGTGGGGCCCACATAAATGTATGTATTATATATCCATTCTGTCCATCCATTTGGAGAGATTATTTTAGGTCATGAGACAAAGAATGGGTCAAATCCAAAGCTCAAGTGGACCCCACCACACAAAACAGTCGGGATTGAACTCCTACCGTTAAAAAATTTATGAGGGCCACGGGAGTTTTCGATCAAGCTAATATTTGTATTTTACCTTGGCCCATATTTTTATGAACTTATGAACAGGTTAGATCTCAAATGAACATCATGGTGGACCCCATAGAAGTGGTTTTAAGTTTCAACGATGGGCATCATTGCTCCACTGTTATCTGTGGTAGGGTCCACTTGAGCTTTGGATGGCCTTATTCTTTGGCTCAAGCCCTAAAACGATATCTCTAAATGGATGGACGGTGTGGATATAACACATACATGATGACGAGGGTCACGGTCAGGGTGCCACACACATGTTGGTTTTGCAGAGCGTTGGGCACAGAAAATGGTGGGACGCAAATTTCCCTGTGAAGGCATATGCTGGGATGTAGGTGGGGCCCACCATGATGTTTCTGAAAAATCCACACCATCCATCGATTTGTCCAGATTATGTTAGGACATGAGACCAAAAATCAGATGGATCCAAATTTTAAGACGATCATAGGAGAAGGAAAACTAGTACCGTTGAAATCTTTCTGGGCTCCACCTTGATGTTTATATGCCATCCAAACCGTTTATAAGGTCATTTCCACCGGGATGAAGTGAAAAAACCAAAAAACTTAGCCTGATCCGAAACTTTCTTGGCCATACGAATGTTTAAACAATGGTCACTGAAACTCCACTCTTTCCTCTCGTGCGGCCCACTTGAGTTTTGTATCCACCTGGTTTTTGGTCTCTTGTCCTAAAATGATCTAAAAAACGGATGGACGGCGTGGATTTTTCATAAACATCATGGTGCCCCACTTAGCATCTCAGCGTAAGAATTTCCTACCAAAGGCCTTCACAGGAAATCTAGGTATTGGAAGAAGCTGATATTTGTGTTTTCCCTTCATCCAGGTTTGTGTAACCTAATCAATAGGTTTGATGCAAAATAAGCATTACAGTGGGCCCTACGAAGTTTTTAATGGGGTAAGTGTTTAATCACCACTGTTTTCTTGTGGGGTGGTCCACTTGAAATTTAGACCTGTTTCAATTTTGGCCACATGCGCCTTAAAATGACCTGAAAAAATAGATGGGCCATGCAGATGAAACAAATATCATGGTGGAGCTCACAAAGCATTATCCAGTAGCCACCTCGCTAATGGCAGCGTCAATACACAACCCCTGGCATAAGTAGGCAACTTGTGCATCCCAATCGGTGGATCCCTAACTATGGGGGCCACTGTAGGGGATGTGCCTTACATCCACACTATCTATCCATTTTGAAAGCTCATCCAGGTCTATGTGACCTTATGAACAAGTTCGATCTCAAATAAACATCATAGTGGGCCCTAAGAAGGTTTCAATGGTGGGCGTCACTGTCTCCACTGTTTTCTGTGGTGGGTTCCACTTGGTTGTGTTTTCATACATGTTTTGATACATTCATAAATGTTATGCATTATATTTGAATATAGTTGTCTTAGTTCAATCAGACATCACATGGCTTATGAACCTATACAAAGGAAACCTATTGTGTGCACTTTTGTTTTGAGATGTTATAATTTAAACGTGTATTAAAGTCTTTTTTAACAATCCCTAAAGTTTCATTGAAGAATTCAATCATTTTCCCAATGTTTCCCCTTATTTCCCAAAAAGTGCGATAAATTATGCGATACAAACGATATATCCCATGCGATAACCGATATGTATCTGTATCCCAAGGGTGCGATACATTGTGCGATACCGATATTTCGAACACTGGATACAGGTTTTTCGGGAGTTTTTTCAATAAAAAAAAAAAAAAAGAAAAAAAAAAAGAAAAAGAAAAAGAAAAAAGAGAGAGACCGTAATGGCCGTTACGGGGCCGTAACAGCCGTTATGCCCCGTATCGTAAAGGTAACGGTGGTGGTCGCTATGGCCACCGTTACCGTTATGGAACACTCATGTGGGGCCCACCATTAATGTTATTGTCCATAATGTAAGGCCTACCTTCAATATCCACCACCCATCATGCGGAGCCCACCTTTGATTTGGACCGTCCATTGCATGGGCCCCACCTCTGATGTGGGTCATCCATCATGGAGGACCTGCCTTGGATGTCACTCATTCATCATTAGGGGCACACCTTTGATGTGGGGCCCACCTTCAATGTCTACTACCTACAAGGTATTCTATAATGGTAATAGTGGCCATAACGGCCACCATCGTTACCTTTACGATACGGGCCGTTACAGCTGTTACAGTCTCTCTCTCTCTCTCTCTCTCTCTCTCTCTCTCTCTCTCTCTCCCCTATTGAAAAAAGAACCCGAAAAACCTGTATCTGCCCCGTAACGGGCCGTTACCAGGCCATTACAGGGTCTGTAACGGCGTTTACCGGTCATTTTATCTGTAATGGCTGTTACGACCTTTACGACCCTGTAACGTGTAACGGTTGCCACCGTTACCTTTACATAACGGCCTTTACGACACACCATGGCTGCCTATCTTATGGAGCCCACCTTTGATGTGGACAATCCATCTCGTAGGCCCCACCTTAAATGTGGGTCGTCCATCATGCGGGCTTGCCTTGGATGTAGGCTGTTTATCGCTAGGGATAGACATTCGATGTTGACAGTCCATCGTGTGTGCCTAACCTCATATGTGGCCGTCCATCATGCGGGCCCACCTTTGATATGAAACTATCCATTATGTGGGGAGAGAGATTGGTTTGTCACTCTCGTTCGACATATAATTAATCATTTACAACACCTACTTATCTAACACAAGTAGCTTATCTACTGCTATAAGTAGAAAAAGCAACTTATGCAGCTGTATCCAAACAGGTCCTAAGTGAGAGAGCATCTCAGGGCTCAAGCTTTCTCATTCACTTCTCGTTATTCCTTTCCCATTTTCGTCTCATTTCTTCTCTAATACCACAAATGTAACATTCTCTAGTTAATCTAAATGATCACAATTCAATTCAGTTGTGCATTAAAACATGCCTTATGTGGAGTTGAAGACTTTATTGACCAAAAATAAGAAAAGAATCCCATCATTCTTCCTTGGCATTTGTTTCCAGGGCAATAGGTTTCGAACATTACTTTCAACTTGTTCAATAGAGTTTTACTGCAATCTTCTTTCCTTGGCATTTGTTTCCAGGGCAATAGGTTTCGAACATTACTTGGCATTTGTTTCCAGGGCAATAGGTTTCGAACATTACTTTCAACTTGTTCAATAGAGTTTTACTGCAATCTTCTTTCCTTGGCATTTGTTTCCAGGGCAATAGGTTTCGAACATTACTTTCAACTTGTTCAATAGAGTTGTGACATGTTCAACAGAAGTCACATTTAGAATGTGACATTGTTTACCATACCTTTCTTCAGGATTTTGTGATTTATAGCCCACATATTATCAGCTGTATCTGCAGTCCTGGAATTTACAAAATCCATTACAAGAAGCTCGTTGAATCTCATTGAACTTTTCTTCTAGATATGAATATGATCCTTATATGATTTGAGAAATGTTGTATCTCAGTTTTTTCACTGGCAACTTATAAACTGATGCGCTTTTTCAAAAAAAAAAAAAAAAAGAGGGAGAAAAGAAAACCAAAAAAAAAACACCTAGAAACTGCTGATTGTAGTTTCAAAATGAAATATCGTGAATTGAAATGGAATCTAATGCTGTGGAAAAATGATTCAGGTACGTGACCTCTCGGAGGCATCAAAGACATACGGCACTCTAAATGATATACTTGACTATGATGTAAATCGGAATACTGTGAGGCAACCAGGAAGCCTTTCGCGCAACTTACGTAGAGTTAGGCAGGGTCTTGACCTCATCAGAGCATTATGTGAACAATTTCTTTCATCAGAGTATGTTTCAAACCATATCATCATGTTGTTTCTTCAAATATTGTAATGTAGTTGCTGAACTTACTTTTTTCGAAAGTACTAGTTATTAAAATTAGGCTAAGCTACTCATTGGAATCTGCAAGTGTATAACTGCTCTTACTGATATCAGCCGTCCCGTAAGCTGTTTCTGCTGAGGACTGTGTTAGCACACCAACACAATATGCTATTGAAGTATTTTGGCTACTTGAAATCTCATTTTGTGCTGCCTCTTTTATGAGGTATCTAGGTTAGCCAAAATTTGAAACTTCAAGTTTTGTTTTGCATGTTGTAGTTTCTACCATTGCCTTTATTCTTGATAGCAAAAGGCCCACGTTTTTTTTATTGATTATTATTTTTTCTGTAGAAAAATACATTTGTGCCATGCTCTTAGGTTTCTAAAACTCATCTTGCTTGCTTCACTTTTATCCATATGTTACATAATTTCTTCTAAGCAAGAGAAGCATCACATATCTGAAGAATCTGACACCAACATGCCTATGCAACACACTAGGATTCTTCTCAAAGACGAATGTAACTGATTAAACAAAAGCAGAGAATCCTCTTACCAGAGACTTCTTAATTGGATTAATTGTATTAAAGACTAAAATAAATATTCTATTTTGAATTTAAAACATAAAGCAATTATACCTTCTACAGAATTACTCTTAGGAAAGTAAAATTATGAGCGTTTCCAATGGGTAGTTATAGAACCCAGGTAAAAGAGGCAAGTTGATTTCTGATGGGCAGCCGGTGGTAAACTTTTGCAAATCTACATTTAGAAGCCAACCCTAGATTGGTGGGAGAAGGTTAACATGATGATAATTTTTATGGAAGTAAAACTGTTTGTATAAAAGATAAAATGACTTGGTTTCTCACTCTTGCCCTCTCTTTCTCAAATATAATAAACAAGGTATTTTGTAACGGTAATGGTGGCTATAACAGCCCCCTTTGAAACCGTTACCGTTATGGTCCCGTAGCGGTTGAAGTTTTTATTAAGAAAAACATTATAAAAAAAATATGGGAAAAATTCAAAATATTGATAGGATTCCAAATATGTATTCTTTTATGGTTTTGAACATGTTTATGTTGGTGTAACAGTCCATTCTTTGGTAATAAATTTTTTTTTTTTTTTTTTGGCCTGTCTAATGATTTTATTAACCTAATAGGCTTAGATTAGCTGCAAAGCTTATATAAATTACTTTGGGGGTCTCGTGGAAGCAAACTTGAATTCAATCAAACAAGACGAAACCAAACGTAAACCAAACATGTAGAGAACACGAATTTTATATGGAAAATCCTTCACAGGAAAAAACCACAGCACAAAGCAACAAACAATCCACTATGAAAGCAATATTACAAGAGATGGATGGACTTACCGATCCGAACAACCCCAAAAACCTCTTTGAAACCCTAACAATGTTCTTGAACCCTTAGGAACACTTACACAGAATTGCGTGTGCCTTCGATGGCATCGACACCCATTGAGGACCAGTCGATGACATTAAAGATCCTTAGATGCCATCGAGTAGTAACCTCCAAAACTGTCCAGCGACCAACTACGATTTTTCCGAATTTTCTTGATGGGATCGAGTGTCTGTCAATGTCATCGGCATCTACTAGATGGCATTGAGCGGTTTGTCAATGGCATCGACAGACCCCGTTACAGATAGATTTAAGACATCAGACAACAATCTCCACCATGTCTTCAATCTTCACTCCCCATTGCTCCTTGCCACCACCATCTCTAATCGCCTTCCATCATAACTTCATCGTCGCTTCTCGTGCACACTCCGTCTTCAAGCCTTCGCCAAGCCCAGAGAAGCTGCACATAACTTCTCTGTCGTAAGCATGTTAGCTGTATTCACACTTGTGTTGATATTCTCTAGAGTCATGCCTCCTTCCTCAAGCACTTATCGGATAAAATGATGACCCACATCAATATGTTTAGTATATGAGTGATAAACAGAATTCTTTGCCATCTTAATTGCGCTTTCGTTGTCACTGTTAACTGGCACGTCCTCCTGTTGAAGCCCTAACTGATTTATTATTCCCCTCAACCAAATACCTTTGAACGTTTATGTCACCGCCATATACTCGGATTTAGTTATAGAAAGTGCCACCACAGACTGGAGATTTGACATCCAACTGATCACTCCACCCACTAACACAAATGAGTAATCGGAAGTCAACTTTCAATTATCCATATTGTCTGCATAGTCTGAATCAACATAGCATATCAACTTGTCCTCTGACTTTTCAAACGTGAAGACGTAGTCTAGTGTACCTTGAATATACCGAAGTAACCATTTCACTGCCTCCTAGTGTTGCTTGCCGGATTTAGTCATGTACCGGCTAACGACACCCACTGCATTTGAAATATCTGGTCTTGTAGAGACCATGACATACAGCAAACTGTCAATGACGCTCGAATATGGTACACAAGACATCACTTGCTTTTTTTCATTTGTAGTAGGACATTGTTCGGAAGAAAGCTTAAAATGAGCAGCATGGGGTGTGCTAACCAGTTTCACCTTGTCCATACTGAACTTAACCAACACCTTCTCAATGTATTCTGTCTGTGATAACCGTAGCCCGTTCCTCTGTCTGTCTTTATGAATATCTATACCCAGATTCTTCTTTGCAGCCCACAGATCTTTTATTTCAAATGTCCCTGACAACTGAGCCTTCAATGTATCAATCTTAGACATGCTATGGCCGGTGATAATCATGTCATGTACGTACAATACTAGTATAATGAACTGTCTATCATGCAGTGTCTTGAAATAGCCACAATGATCACACTCCTTGTAAACATCTAACTTGTCATGAAAGTATCAAATCTTTTGTACTATTGCCTAGGCGACTGTTTCAGGGCGTATAACGACCTTCTTAACCTACAAACTTTATTCTCAGCCCATTTTGCTTCGAACCCTTCTGATTGCTTCATGTACATCTGCTCCTCCAACTCTCAATGTAGAAAAGCAGTTATCTGTTCCAATTCTAGGTTGTATTGGGCAACCAACGCCAACTTGCTTGACCACGTGCGTGAAGATCTTACTGAAGCCGTCACCCTCCTTACGCGCATACCCTTTTACGACCACTCTTGTTTTGTATCTATCCTGCTTATTCTTGAAGATCTACTTGCAACCGATCGATTTTCGCCCTATTGGAAGCTCCACCTGCTCCAATGTCTCATTCTTTTGCAGAGAGTTCATCTCGTCATGCATGGCCGCCATCCACTTCTCATCATCAAAATCATGTAATGCTTCTCGGAAGGATGACCGATTCTCCTCATCTGTAATGAGGGCGAATGCAACATTTGAGTCATCCTTGTATCTGACTGTCAATCTGTAATCTCTCAGTGAATTTCTTATGAGAGATGGCTGCTCTACCTGCTCTTGTACCTCTATCCGCGGCTCCGCTTCAAACTTTGTTTCACCTATTTCAATTTCAACGTCAATCACTGCTGATTTTACCGGTTCCTTGCCTTTGTCCTGTGGAACAAGGAGTCCTTATCAAATTTGACATGACGACTCAAAGTGATTTTCCGAGTGACCTAGTCGTACAGTCTATACCCTTTCACGCAATCACCATAACCCGTAAAAGTAAGTTTCTTCGCTTTTTGGTCTAGCTTATTTCTCTCAACTGACGGTACATGAGAGTAAGCGTCGCAACCAAATACACGCAATCTTGAGTAGTCAACATCAAGACCGCTCTACACTTCTTTGGGAATTTTACAGTCCATCAGCTTAGACAGGGACCTATTCATCAGATAACAGGCCGTATTCACGGCTTCAGTCCAGAGCTCCTTGCCCAATCCAACATTACTCAACATGCTCCGGGCTCTATCCATGAGAGTCCAATTCATACGTTCTGCTACACCATTATGTTCAAGTGTGTGTCTCACTGTATTGTGCCTTATAATCCCATCATCTTTATAAAATTGATTGAATTCCTTTGAAGTGAATTCACCTCCATTGTTTGTCATTGGAACCTTCAATTTCTATCATGTTTGCTTCTCAACCATTGCCCTCCATACCTTGAATGTGGCGAATACATCGGATTTATTTTTTAGGAAATAAACCCACATCTTCCTCGAGTAGTTATCCATGAATGAGACGAAAAATGATGACCCTCAAGCGGAAACAACGGACAACGGGCCCCATACATCTAAATGCACACACTCAAACACTCCTTTACATGCTTTCTAGTCTTAAATGTTAGCCGAGATTGTTTACCATATATACATTGCTCACATATATGAAAATCAATGCTTTTAAAAACAGGAATTAAGCTACGATCGGAAAGTACTTTCATGCCGTGCTCATGTGACCCAGATGAGCATGCCACAAACATGCCAGCATGGCAAATAGGTGTGAGATCCAATCCATCCATCAGGTTGGTCTGACCTTGCACATGCTTTCCCATGCAGCATGTGGGCCCCAATATTGGAAATAGGTAGATGGGTTAGAAAACTTTGATTCTTCAGAGCTGTACATTTGTTTTTCTAACTGTGGCCCACCTGATCAGTGGATCAACCTGATTCCTTCGCTAGGGCATCAATACAATGGTGCTGTTCTGATGTGTGTATTGGATCTCAGACCTATCATGCCATGCTGGCACATGTGTAGTGTGTATATGATCTTTATTCCACTCATGCGTGGGCCTAGTAAAGCTACATTCCAACATGGTTTAGTATGGTTTATGCTGTACATTACTGTGTCTTTCTTTCAGTCGATGCTCTCTAAAAGCAGCAGCTACAACAGCTTATGAACAAGTTTGTGCTCCATATCACACTTGGACAATCAGGAAAGCAGTCGGTGCTGGAATGTATGCTCTTCCAACAAGGGAACAACTTCTTTTGAGGCTAAATGAAACTGGTGAGCTAGCATTGCCTTCTTTTAAAACAGAATAGAGAACTGATCGCATACAAAAAAGTTACGACAACTTGTGGTGCTTTACCATCTTTCCGGCCAACTTGTTGCTAGCATAGGGCATCAGCACCATGAAGATGGTGGGCCCCACTATGAAGATAATTTGGTATGGAAAACAGGCCGTTCTGCTTGTCAGGTGGCCACACTGTTGGAATCAATGGACAAGCTACACTCTGACTCAAGATACAGGTGTGACCCACCTAGTGAGCATATCAGTCTGATATTTGAGAGGGGAGATTGTCATGGTGGGGCTTAGCATTTTTTGTGGAATTGATGTACATGGGTGGCATGTTATCAAGAAAGATGGTATGGTGTGTGTGTGTGTGTGTGTGTGTGTGGTTTAGATAGTTTGCTTGATGACAGCAATCTTATAAATTCTTTTCAGTGAGGACTTATGTGAATGTTGTAATGAAATGGAAATGTTGTGATTTGACTTTGGATACACAGACAAACAGTTATCTGGGATCGGCCCTATTAATTTTGTTTCGCCGGTCATTCCTATTTAAGGCCCTATCCTCCATGAGTGAACAAACATTTGCAACCCTTCTTACCACCTCAATCCAAGTTCTTTTTGGTCTTCCTCTCATCCATTTTTCAAACCCTGGAACCCTAATTGAGGTTCCGCTCTGTACCAAAGCTGCATCCGTTCTTCATTTCACAGTTCTAAACCATATAGTATGCACAAACACTATCATAATACAAAGACAAAACTACTCTTTGGGGTATATTTGTCAAAATAATTTGTAAAAGGATGTTCTAGTTTTGATGTAAAAGAATAGGTAACAACACCTTCAATTGTGGCAATATATTTGTAGGCTACATTCATATTGCCTAATGAAAGAAAAATGTCTTTGGTGACTTTCACCTCTCTTGAAAATATGACTTTTTCACATTTCAAATATAATTTCGTATTAGTGGTTGGGACAGAGACAAGAATTGAGGATATCAAAATTAGATTGGCTTCATGCATGGGAGATAAACAATTGGAGCTATTTTACTACCTGGAAAAATGATTGAAAATTATAGAGATAAGATGAAGAATCTATACCTGATTTTTTTAGATCTAGTGAGAGCTTATGACAAAGTACCGAAGAAGTTATGTGGTGTGTGATGAGGATATATTGTCATCACTGAAGACATGTATGAGGCTGTTGTTACAAGAGTGAGAACGGTGTGCAGATCAATGAGATTCCAGTAGTGGTAGCTCTTCATCAGGGGATGGCATCAAGCCCTTACGTTTTTACATTCGTTTAAAGATGAATTTACTGATTGTGTCCAAGGTGATGTCCCTTGGGTTATATCTTTTATGGATAGTGTGTTGTTGGTTAACAAGAAGGGACAAATACCCAATTGCAGGTTTGGAGGAAGGCTCTAGAGGTTTAAAATTTAACAAAACCAACATGGAGTGTTTGAAATGCAACTTTAGTGGGAACATTGATGAAGACAAAGCTTTAGTTAAAATCACATAGAAAGGTACCAAATTTTTTTAGAAAGAGAAAAAACCATGATACAGGGCTGATGATGAGAAATGAGAAATCATCAGATTAATACAATGAGTCCCTGCATGAATTTTCAAACATTTGCACTAAATAATTAACCAAAGTTGGAGAGGATTGAGTATGGCCAATAACAAGCCTATTGACCTAGAGAATGACCTCGGTTGGTGAGCAGGAAATGTTTGGAAAGATCTGTTATTCTGTTTGTACCAAATGGACCAAAGGCTAGCTATGAGAGTAAGCTATCAAACAAGCTTTTGGTATAATGACATATCGGTCGATACATAATCATATTATGGTTGTAGGGGGGAGCGGTAACTGGGCAGACCTATAAATAAAATAGAAAAATAGAAAGGAGCATAATGGGCCTGTATCATCCATAGCAGCCGATATGGGCCCACATTGTTCGGTCCAAAATGATACTCATATGTAAAGGCCCTGTCATCAGTTGTTTTGCAAGTTTCTTCTTTTTTCCTCCTTTTGACATTTGGTGCTTTGGGATTTTAAAACCCATTTTTTACTAGATCTACAGCTATTTGCAAGCTTGAAACCAACAATCTGAGCTTGAATTGATGAATCAAGGCTCCAGTTCCAATTTTGAAAAAAAAATAAAAATAAAAATAAAATCTAAAAAGCTAAAAAAAAAATCCTTTTTTCTGTTTATTCTTGCTATGTGTCAGTTCAACATGATATGACCAAATTGACCAAATCTTGCTTGTTTTGTATTCAATTCGGGCATAGTTGCGTTGTTGTTGTTATGTGGTTTTTGGCTATTCTTTGCCATTTGTGGGCCATTGTTTGGATGAATAGTAACCTGCTTACTGTTTATCTCAGAATCGTAAAATCTTTCGTCAAATTTGTTGAGAGGAATAACTTCTAATGATTAGGGATATGCATCAGTGGGATGAATACTACAGATGCATAAATTTTGGGCTGTTATTGGGCTGTTCAAGTGTACCCAAAATGGGCCGACAATATTAAATATGAGAAATTTAGAGTTAGTATAATACTTAGTACTCAACTTTAAACAAGCAGCTTGAAAGACAACATTCTTACCAAATAATGGTCCATTAGACCATCAAATACGTGTTAAAAGAAGAATACATATTTGGGATTCACATTTTTTTTTTCTTTCTAAATTTCCTATATATATATATATATATATATATATATATATATATATATATATATATATATATATATATATATATATATATAGTGTTTTATTTTTTATTTTTGTTATAGTATTGGCCCATAGTGTATCGGTGGCTGACACCTTTTTTTTTTTTTTTTTGAAGATCAAAATTTTTATTAAAGGGAAAAAGCAAACCAAAAAGAAAATCAAAGCAAAACAAATGAAAGCAACCTATACAATGAGAACATGGGCAACAACCCTCATTAAGCTACCACTTGGAGTGAACACTTCTAATGTGTTCAACGTTGCTTCTCACACCATGTAGTGCAGCAGATAACGAATCAGACTCGAGGTCGAGTCCTTCCCAACCCGGGGAGGATAATGAGGACATGGATGATTAAATGCTGATGGATCAAGCTGGTATACTTGATGAGTATTGGGATGGATTAGAGCGTGGACATTGGCCAAATATCTTCCATAGTGAGCCAAACCATAGATCCATCAATGAACCACACATTGTGACACCCGTGGTACACTTTTGAGTCCACAAAAGGGTCTTTTGTGGCATTTACCTTTTATTACGAATTTTATCATATTTGTTTAATGAATTTTGGTTTATTTTGTTTTGCTTATGCCTCGCTTAAGTAAACAGGGGTATTTTCTTCCTTTTCCTTTAAATCAAAATTATAAGGCCGAGATTATAATATCTAGCCCATAGTTTATGCTTGATGTACAACTCGGATTAGTCTTAGGGCTTTCCATTTGTTTTCCTCCATAAAAACCCAATAAAGAAAATGTGCAACAACTTTTGGGGCGTGTTTCCTCTTTACAAGCCTTGGCTGTCAACCCTTCTCTAGGTTTTGTTCAATTACATGTTTTCCACAAGTGGGGCGTGTGATTTAGGCCATCAAACTCGTGAGAGCTTTGCTTATTCGTAGGTTATTGCATTAATTTTCATTTCTTTTGAAGTGTAAGAATCTCTATTCTTTAATTAGGTGTGTTTGGCTATGATTTGGTGCTAGTGTTTGATATGACTGTGTGGTTAATGAATCTCATTCGTTGGCTACACCGTCTACTTTGCCAACCACTAATCAGATGGTTTGAGTTGTCTGAAAAATGACTTGAGAGGGCTTGGCAATTGAAGCGGGCCCCACATGATGCATGGTCTATGTCAAATATCACACCTTCTTTAGCGTAATCAATATGAATTGTCCTTTATTCATTTTAAAAAAATGAATTGGCCATTTCATATCCAATGATTGGATTGTTAGGAGCATTTTTATCAAAGTGATTTTAGAGGGATGGGTAATCAAGGGTGGCCTTACATGATGGATGTACAAACAGATTCTCTTTATGGACACATACTTCGAGCACAAATAGATTTTCACACTTCAGTTAAAATTCCTCAAAACAGTCCATTTCATTACCTTGGCTCAATTATCCAAAGGGAGGGGGGAAATGATGAAGATGTTTCTCATCACCACGTGCCATGGAACATCTTATTAAACAATCATTTGACCATTCCAACTGTATGGGGTAGTATTGCATAGCAAGAAGGCAACATGAATATGGATTTAGCGTTGCAAAGACGTGGATGTTGAGATGGATGTGAGAGAAGAATCAAAAGGATATAACTAGGAACGGTTTCATTGTTAAGTAACCAAGGAATAGTCCCAACAAGAGACTAAATGATAGAGAGTAGATTGATATGGTTTAGTTGTGTGCAACAAGAACCAGAGATGGCTCAAGGAAATGGACATTGATTAAGGTTAAATGGTTTAAAAAGAGGCTGAGAGGAAGACCTAAGGATTTGGATGGAGGTGGTGAGAAGGGATAGGAAGGCATGTTCACGTACAAAGGATAGGACCTTAAATAGGAATAGGATTGATTGGCGAAATAAGATTCGTAAAGCCAACCCCTAATAACTAGGACAAATGATGTGGATGGTGATGATGATGTTTGCATCTCGCCATCTGCTTACTCCTTTTATTCTTGAGACAATTATATTAAAAACTGGTTTTCAATCCCTAATTTTTTCGGCGTTCCATTTCTTTTTATCAAATTCTTTACTGTTTTAAGAACCAAACCGGATTGACCCTTAAAACTTTCTTGCATCATTGTGTTTTCCATATGGTGATTTGTTATGGTCAAGAGTAGACGAGAACTGCTAAGATGACTTTTACAAGGAGTGACTGATGGGATGAATGTGGCACATGTGCCGAAATGGTACCTGCGTGACACCTAAGCCAGTAATCCAGTGAGACCCACCATGTTAATGTCCTGGTTAAAAAGTCAGGATGGTGCTGGTCTGTTCTTTTCTTCTTCTTCTTCTTTTTTCCTTTTTATTCGTAGTAATTGATTTCTCTTATACACGTTTAGCCTACTTAGTCAGCTGATGTGCATGGTTTTTGGGCCATGGGTCCCAACTGGTGACTAGCCAGGATTTTGCATGCACGCCATAAATTGCCTCTTCAATTTCTGATCCAAATTGCCTTTACCCTTTCTCATATTGGCTAGGGAACAAAAATCAGTTCTACTTTAGTAAACAGTTTATTATTGACACAGTTGACAAGCTTGATTTCATGTACATACGGATGTATTGGTCATCCCCTCTTAAACATTTGAAAGCTAATCTTTTCTCGTCTGGTGGGCTCACTGACTCGCATGATTTGTGCAGACCACTCAGTACAAAAGGAAATGGCTAGGTATATCGCTGCATGTAATCCAGTTATAGAGTACATTGACAAGCTTTACATATCTAGAGACATCAGCTTGGACTGGTGATGTGATCAATAATGGTGGGTGGGCCAGCAGTGTAAATATACCTGGCAGTAATTGGATTCGTCCTGCGTGTCTCTCTCTCTCTCTCTCTCTCTCTCTCTCTCTCTCTCTCTGTTGAGCATGTTATGAAATTATGTATGTAAATCAGTTTCTGATTTGGGTGTCATGGGGTACTTGGGTTTTAGGAGTCTTGCTTCTGTTCCTCTAGATATCCAGTGATGCCAGGCATCGTTTGAGATATAGTTAACAATTTCATTGATTCTATTTGAAGATTATAAGGTAGCTAATGGTAGTAACAAAGGCATTGTGTTTTCTTTCCTTTGTTTGTTTTCATCTTGATAAACATGAACAGATCAATCTTACTACCATTATCTTTTGAATTGGAGCCAGACTCCAGTCTGTTGCTAAATGAACTAGTTTTGGTTCATTGCTGCTCATCTGTACATGTTGTATGGTTGGTCAATCAAGACTGTCTATGCTCATCTGTACATGTTGTATGGTTGGTCAATCAAGACTGTCTATGTGCTGATGTTTATTGGGCGCATGCTACAAAAATTACTTCAAACTTGCAATCTTAGCCGTTCGATCTATGGTCATCAAATCATCGATAGTCCTATCATAGCTATGTGCATTTGGCTTTATGAAAAAATTCACCAATTTAAGATTCCAGAAATGAATTATCATGACTACTTGGAAATTTTTATATGATGGGCCACCTACCTGATGTCAGCCGCCTTCTTTACCTGGGCTTGAGACTCGTTGCTGCATCACTTCAAGTTGGAATGATTTCAAATGCATCATTGAGAGTCAGTGGCCAGGTTAGTGGTCCAATTTGAGAAAGCAGAAGTCTATGAGATGGCTGCATTTCATTAGTCATTGTGATTTTCATACAGTTGGCCATCCTCAAAAGGGCCCAACAAGCTGCTGGTCTGGATCCACCGACTGTAAAATGCATGCACTGGATAGTGATGGACCAAGATTGGTTGATTCTGCAGTAAACCCGAAAGATCCTTTTAAGGTATTAATGGCGAGCATGTGGTGGATAAAGATACGCTCGGAAACTTTGAACCCATAGCGAGTGAAATGAACATGAAATAAATGCTTTGCGAAGATCCAGTTTTATGCCCCTTGAGAGCACTGTTTTTTGAGTCATTTAGGGCCCGTTTGGATGCAACCAAATAAACTACATATTTTCTACTTATAGCAGCAGATAAGTCACTTATTTCAGATAAGTAAGTTTGGTTTATGATTAGTAATAAGTAACTTTTTCACTTAAACGAAAATAATTACTTCAGTTAATTTTTTTAGTTTTTCTACTTTTCATAAGCTGCTGAAGAGAGGCATCCAGAGAGACGAAAGAGAGGAGAAGCTAATAAGTATATTGTTTGCAATACATACTTATATTCTTAATAAGTGGAAACTAAGATAGGTTACTTGTGTAATAGGTAGCTTATCTTAAGCAACTTACGATCCAAATGCCCCCTTGGGGCCTGTTTGGATACCACCATATAAGTAGCTTTTTTAACCTAAGTTAATAAGTTATTTTTTCTTAATTTATTTTGGTTAATCAACTTAAATAAGTAGCTTATTAAATAAAGTAACTTATTTTCTTTAGTTACTTTTTATTGCCTTTTAACTTGTAAGAAAAGTAACTTAAACCACCCTCTGGGTGAAGAGTGTGCTCTAATGGTGAGGAATGGATGGCCATGTGGGAAATCCACTTGTGATGTTTTTGAGAAATCGAAATCTACTCTTGTCAACTGTTCTACTCATCGCATTGTAGGAGGTGGGTATGACGTAGATCCAACACTCAAGTGGGTCACATGACTTGCAACAATGGTATTGAATGTGCACAGTTGAAACCACACCTATTGTTGTGTGGTCCACCATGATGTTTTTCAACACTCAAGTGGGTCACATGACTTGCAACAATGGTATTGAATGTGCACAGTTGAAACCACACCTATTGTTGTGTGGCCCACCATGATGTTTTCGAGAATCCAATCTGTCTACCCAGTTTTTTTTAGCTGATTTCAATCAGTGGTCCCAAATATAATGAAGATCCAAAACTCAAGTATGCTAGACAGCTTGAAACAATGCTAAAAACAATGGGCTGTCCCACTATGATGTTTTTGACAAATCCACCCAGCCCACCATTTTTGTCAACTCATTTTAGGCCGTGGGCCTAAATATGAGATAGGTCCAACACTTGAGTGGGCCACACTACTTGAAACAGTGGTATTGAACCTATGCTATTGAAATAGTCTTGAAGCCTACATTGATTTTTTGAAATATCCACTTGTCCATTGGTTTCTTTATATCATGTTATGGGTGTGGGAATGACCTTATGACAAGTTTGGATGGCATATAATCAGCATAGCACACCCCAGGAAGATTTCAATGGTGGTCGTTCAACCTCCATTATTTCCTTCAATATGGCCCACTTAAGCTTTGGATGTGCCACATTTCTTGGCCCACCTCCTAACATGGTCTGGTAAAATGGATGGACATGGTGAATTTCTAAGAAACATCATGGTGGACCTAGGCACTTGGAGTTGAGTTTACCCACCAATCCACCCGAGATCAGGACATATTAGGTTAGTCTGACTAACCAACGTCTTCAAAGAGGCCATTATCATGGACCCACCTTGATGTATGTGTTGTATATCCACTTTGCTAGCTCATTTTAAGGTATGAGCCCAAAAATGAAGCATATCCAAATCTTAGGTGGACCATGCCTTAAGCAACAAGGTGAATGAATGCCCACCATTAAAAACTTTTGGGCCACAAAAGTTTTCGATCAAGCTGGTATTTGTATTTCCTTTCATCCTTGTCTATGTTGCCTTATCAATAGGTTCGATGACAAATAAACATTACGGTGGGCCCCTGGACGGTTTTTAATGACAAGCATGTAATCGCCACAGTTTCTGTGGTGTCCACCTGAGATGCGGATCTAGTTCGTTATTGGGCTAATTCTCTTAAATGAGTTTGCAAAATAGATGGATGGAGTGAACATATGTGAATGTTCAGGGAAACTTTTCCTCAAGCTGCTCACTAAGCATCCTAGATGGCCGTCTAATGGTTGCCTGAGTTGAACGATGGACATATAGTGGTGATAGATATAGAACTAGAATATACTCAAATTTCGGACGTGACAGGATTCGGATACCAAACAAGTTATAGAGCATATGTCTTTAGTAAACCAAAAATATTGTATGCTCAGTTGATACTAGTAAAAGCATGTGAAGGCCCAGATCCGAAGTCTATCCAGGTCCAGTGAAACCCATAGCCAAGACCTCTATACTTAAACCTCGTAGAGGGGTTGAGAAGAGAGGTTAATGATTTAAGGTGCTTGGTTGATACGGGCAGTATCGTATGAAGGCTCAAATCCGAAGTCTATCTAAATTTAGTAGAACCCATAGCTAAGACCTCTATACCCAAACCTTGTGGAGAGATTAAGAAGCGAAGCTAATAATTATACTTATACTGTTTGTAACCCCTCATGCAACATGTTCGTATCCTCGGACACTGAGCCTCCCCTCGGTGTGCACTCGGTTTACAATAACCTGGTATGATTTTAGGTTGTACACCACCTTTCGCAAGATCGATAGAATGACTCAATTGAGCACTGTTTTGGAGTTGCCATTAGCTAAAATAAAGGCTCCATAATCCATAGTAGGCTAGAATAAGTGGAATTGCCTTGAGATCGGGAAAACTGAAGAATTTTCGACTTGAGTGACTCTCGGTTTGATATATGTCATGGATTCTTAGTAAGGACCTTGGTTATGAAAAAGGAAGAGGTTAGACACCCTTTTACCGCCCGTGTGAAACACAGTCGCTTCTTTGTCAGGTTGTACGTTTTCAAAGGGGATTCAAGGAACTTCTAGTAAAAATATTAAACCTAAAATGTTTAACTACAAAAAAAAAAAAAAAAAAAAAAAAAATGAAATAGAAATGGTAGAAGAAAAGGCTTTCAGATAGAAGTGTGGAAAAGAAAAGGAACACGGAGCTTTCAGCTAATCCTTTAAGTGACATGTTCTAATATAGAAGATCCTCAAAAGGCAACTGTAGAGCTACTTTACGTGATGTCAGAGCAGAGCTTAATACCTTGTTCAAAGTAGTGTGGTTGGAATATATGACTGGAAAATGATATATCGAGAATATAATGTTGGTTTTGAAGTTGAAATAGAACAAAAGAGATTGAGAGAATGGAAGAGATCGAAGAATGGAAGCCTCTGTCTCAAACTCTCTCCCTTTCAGACTCTATATAAGTCTGATTGCCCTTTTTCTCCTCCTAGCTCTCTGTTGTGAGTAGTTGTGAGGGTGAGACCATCTTTTATAGGCATGTGAGGTAAGGACACATAAGGATGAATGGATAAGATTGAGCAGGTTTGGTTTTCCTAAGCCTTGGGTTTTGGCATCAATGCCAGGCTCGAGCAAACTGAACCACAAGTGAAGAGATGAGAGCAACCGAGTTTGAGACAGAGCCTGCGCGAGCCTGCTGAAGAGATAAGAGCAACTGAGCCTAAGATGGAGTGCCTAGCACATGAAATAGTACTGAAATTTGCAAAAAGCTTGCAGTTGGTGTTGGCAACACTAGCTTTGTGCAAAAGTCGGCACTTAGCCTCCTGTGCTGGGCCAATTCTGGCTCAATTGGGATCATTGGTTGTCCTCTTATAGTGATTTTAGCCGTGTATACCCACCCAGATCGAGGGCTACCAAAGTTACAAAGCCACGTGGTCATGTTTTAATTAGTGGAGTGTCTACAATATCTAACACATACATTAAAGTGGGCCCCACATTACAATATTATCGGACTGGGTGTTTCAACACGGCAACGTGAGACTTTTTAGTGAGGTGTTTTAAAAACATGCTTATTTGTTAGTTAAGTAGAAACCAAGATAAGATGCTTGAGGCAAAAGTAACTTACCATCCAAACGGACTGTTAGGGCTTGTTTGGATACTACCAAAAAGTAGCTTTTTAACTTATAAAGTAAATAAGTTTTATATATATATATATATATATATATATATATATATATATATATATATATATATATAGTTTGGTAATATTATTATTTCAGAAAATTAACTTATTCAGATCAGTAATTTCTTTTTTACTTTTTTACTGATGAAAAAGTTACTGACGATGGGAGTTAGGCAATCGATCTTAGTTAGATAGAGTATACTTGAAGACGTTGACATGTGGATGGCATTGAATCAAACCCGTGTGGGCCCCATGTTATGTACTGAGGGATGCAAAACTAGATTCACTAAACATTCCAATGTTGTGTGTGTAAGATCTACTCTCCTCAAGATGTCAGCCCCTACCATCCCGATTCCTTGGATAAAAATAGAACTGTCTGTTAATCTAATAGGTTTAAACCATATTTGCCGAGTGTCAAACATTTTCCACCATTAATTTTCTTTGTACACATGTGGCCCTCCTAATGATTGAAGCAAATTGACTTTTGAGCTAGGGCATCAATATGGTGGGTCCCACATGATGGGTGGCCCACACGATGGACAGTCCATATCAAAGGTGGGCTCTACATGACATGCAGCAGATATTAAAGGCGGCCCCACATGACGTACAATGATATTGATGGTGGGCCCCACATGATGCATGACCCATATCAAGTTGGCCCCACATAATGGACTGTCTGCATCAAAGATTGGTCTAATGATGGGTGGCCCATATCCAAGGTGGGTCTCGCATGATGGACGGTCCACATCAAATGTGGGCTTCGTATGATGGACAATGGATATTGAAGATGAGCTCCACGTGATAGACAATAACATTGATGGTGGGCCCTCAGGATGGATGACTAACATTAAAGGTGGGCCCTACCAAATTAACTGTGCACATTAAAAGTCATCCCTTAATGATGAATGACCCACAACCAAGGTGGGCCCCACACAATGAACAATTCACATCAAAATCTGGCCCCACATAATGGATGGTGTGTAAGACCCTACCCCGAGTGTGCATGTCATTCCTTTAGGTCTCGGGGTCTTGCCGGTCGAATCCCAGCGACCTACGACCTACGGAGTGTTTGCGATCATCCTTAAGTCCGGTCACGTAGACCCAACTCGTATCGATTCAAAACCTATCTCATTGCGACCACATCGGCGCCGCAGTTCTAACGCCGCGTCTCGTGCGTGAATTCGACGTGTACATCATAAGTTATGAGCCGCGTTCTATTTGGACCTTTAATATATGATTTGGTGGGACCCACCCCAGCATTGCACGTTTCTCCATGCCTGATAATGTCATCCCTATTCATAGCTTTCTAGAAAACGTACCCTTTTAGAGAGACAAATCATAATAGCTTAGCCCCTAGCAAGCATGGGTTGCTTCTCCCATGCCCATCATTGCATTTCTCTTATCTAGGCTATTATGACTAGCCTCTTTTAGAGAGACAAATCATTGCCTTCTAGCTACATCTCCCAAGCCTCTCTTTCCCTTCTCATTTCTTCTCTATTCCCTCTTGCTAGAACCCCTCCAACGTCCCCACCTTCTCCATTTCTCCAGCCCCCTTTCTCTCTAATTCTCTTCAATCTAACCATTCCTAACCCATCTCCACCATAGAAATCCCTTCCTTGGAGCTAGAAGATCATAGTGGTGAAGGATTGAAGATAGATCTTGAGGTGGGTGTTCTTTAGATAGAGATAGATTTCTGATTTCTTTTGTTTCATAGTTGTTCTTCCTCTTTTCTTTCATCTTGGAGCATGTGGGGCCCATCAAATGATGGTGGTGGCCCCCATGTCTTCATGGATGTGACTTATAGCATCCTTTGTGCATGCATGATCCATACAAGGGGCCATCCTCCATGGACCCCTACATGGCTTTCTTTCTTATGTTCAAGGTTCTTTGGGTCATCTAGACCCTAGATCCTTGGTGGAGATTGCATCTCCACCGTAGATCTTGAGTAAGAAGTATTATGCTCTTGTAGATCCTTGTAAATCATGTAATAGTGGATGTGTGTAATTTTGTGATGAGGGGAAGGGCCTCAATGTAGCAGAGCCCCTTCCCTTGTGGACGGATCTTTTATTTTTCCCTTGTATATACTTCTGATCATGATGTGTGTGGTCCACCTTGTGGCTCAGAAATATCCAGATCGTCCCAAGGGAGTGGACGTCTTTGACAGTCCACTCCATGGACGTTGTGACCTCAAATGCACCAAAAAGGGGCACATGCAAAGGGGTTTTGATGGTGGAAATGATCTGGATGTTTATGGGGCCCACTGAGGTGTCCATACCACAATTTTTATGGGATGATTTCCTCTTTTAGTGGTGGTTATAATTATTTTATTTCAGCAATATGTTGCTGTCCAGAAACTTTCTGGACAGATTTTTGGACTGACTTGAGCTCAAATTTTGGGGTGTTTGGCCTCATTTGATATGTTTTTCTTGAAGGTGTGGACCCCACCTATATGCATGCCAATTTTCACCTTCATCTGACCTCATTTGGGCATCCAAAAGAGTGGGCCAAGATGGTTGGACAGCCAGATTTCTGTCTGACAGTCCAGCAATACAGTCTGATGGAATCTGAAATTCATAAGTTTTTCTAGTAAAGGTGGGCCACTTTTCTGAACTCCATCTTGATGTATACATGTTAGGGGATCTTGGCCCCCTATTGTCCAAATTTTTAGAGGCCCTGGACCCATTCTAATGAAGTGCTCAAGTTGAGGACAACAACATGTAGTAGCAGATTTTTTCTTCAAACCTTGCTATGCTCTTTGTTATTGTAGAAGTTTTTTAGTCCAAACCCATTGCACTTTGTGGATGATTTTTTTGGGGCCCACCTCTGATGTTTCTAGGGTCCACAGGGCCATGATTTTTGCGGGCCACAGGGTTGGGACAATAGCCCTGCTGGACGTCCAGTTGGTTGACGTCTAGTATGGGTTGGCCGTCCAAAGCATGCAGGCCCACCATGATGGCGTGTTTCATCCATGTCGTTCCCCCATTTGGGTGGCCCACGTGGGAGGGTCCACCCTTGGTGGACGTCCCTGTGGGGTCCACCTTAGGACATGTGGAGCCCACCTTGATGTATGTATTGGTCCAGGCCGTCTAGGCCTTGGACCGCCCAACCCATGGGATGCCCAACTGTTCTTGGGCTGCTGTTGGACTTGCAGTCCAGCAGCAAACCCACTTGATTTCTATGGTATTAACGCACTCTCCATCTGGTGGGGCCCCCCCTTGAGTATTGCTGGCCTTCATGGGATAAATTTTCACATATTTTGACAAGTTCTGGACCTCGACAGGCCCAGGAAGTTGGGTGGGCTGAATGTGAGACCCGTATCCTAGCCCGTACTGTTCTATAAGCTTCCGCAGTCCTCCCGATCGAATTTCGGCGACCCGTGATCTATTATCGGCATTTGCGCACGATCCTGAGTCGTGTCTCGTATATCAGAGTCGGTTCGACCCGAGACTTGTACCCTTGCGACCGTGTCATCGTTGTGGTTTCAACGCCGTGTATTACGCGCCGCAGTGATACCCGGGCCAAGAGATGTGGGCCCACGTTCAGTTCCAGGAAAATGCCGCGCGTTGCAATTCCTAAGAGAATCTCTAATCAAATCAATCCCATCAATCTCATCAATCATCACATCATGTCAAGTACAATACCATCCTCAAAGTCAACTCTCTCTCTCACACACCCTTACATGTCAAGTACACATCACTCACTCCATCACCCATCCCTCTCTCTCTCTCTCTCTTTACATCCCATCCTCTCTCTCTCTCTCTCTCTCTCTCTCATTTTTCTCTATCTTCAAGCAAACAACCCAACGTCCATGAGAGCTCCATGAGAGAGCTTTGTATGGCCCACTTCCTATCCCAAGATCCATCATCCTAGCCCTTCAATTCTCATCATCTTCCATCAAAGTGAGACACAAGGAGTTCGGCGTTCCATCAGACCAAGAAGATTGAACGGTGACTGTTTTATAGGCCTAAATTTCATATTTTAATGATGGGCCAAGTGGGGCCTACCAATTGATGGTATGGATCTCACTTTGGACCTTAGATGTGGTCGATGGCCCACCAGGATTCACATGATCATTCCATGATGGGGCCATTCTCCATGGACCCCATTATGATGTTTACTTTTCTAAAGAGGTCATCTAGACCTTCCATTTTGGTGGAGAAGGAATCTCCACCGTTGATTTTTTATTTGGTGGACCCACATGTATTGGGACCCACCTTGATGTATGTCTTATCCACACCATCCTGCCATTTGGTGGCCCACCTGGGCAAGGCCCATCTCCTGGTAACACGTCTATAGGTGGGGCCCACCTTAAATATGTGTTGTATCCAAACCGTGGACGCTAGACATGGCCACACAGTGAAGTGTGAACTGACAGTGTGGTGTACCGACCAGCTAACAAAAAAAAAACAAAAATATTGGCTTGGTTCAAAAGCTTTGGGTGGGCCGCTCATGCAGGCCCCACATTGATGTATAAATCTAATCCACGCCGTCCATCCTATTTCTCAGCCCATTTTAGGCGTTGAGCCGAGAAATGAAGCCAATCTAATTTTCTGGCGGGCCATATCATAGAAAATAATGATTTCTACTGTTCAAATTTATTAGGGCCCACCTTGATGTTTCTACACGCCAAAACATACCGAATATTGGGCTCGTTTGGACTGTCTTGAGCCATAGAATCCAATGGGTGGAGTGGATCCACCTTATACGGGCCCCACCTAGGAAAAACTCCAAGAAAAAAAAATAAAAAAATATAAGCGAAGAGCCGCCTTTGTTCTTTAGCGTTAGGGACGCCGCATTTTGCAACGTGACATCCCGCTATGTAGGGCGCTGGAGGCAGGGACCGTGGGTCCCACCGTGGGCCCCACCGTGATGTGTGTGGATGTCAACACCGTGTATTTGGTGGGATCCCTTTAGGCAATGCCCCCCCCCCCCCCCCAAGAAATCAGTGGTGCAAGGAACTTAGGTGGACCACACTACAAGGAGCAGTGGGATTGAACGTCTACCATTGAACCCTTTTTGGGTCCTAGAAGTTTTGGATAAATATGAAATTTGTTTTTCCCTTTATTCAGGTCTCTGTGACCTTATCAATAGATTGGATGAAAATAAACGTTATGGTGGGCCCCATGTGGGACCCACCAGACGTATGATCTTATCAATCGTCCATCCATTTATAGATGGGATGGGCAGGAGCTTTGAGTAGCCACTGTGATGTATATGTTTAATCCAAACCATCCACCATGGGACCCACCTCTTTGTATGCGTTTCAGATGCCATCCATCCGTGGATTCCATCCATGTGGCCCACCTATATGCGTGTATTTTATTTCCATGCCATCCATCAGCATTTTACCAACCGTCCATCGAAGCGTCCAACGTATGGACGCTGGACACGTAGGACTGGATGATATATATATATATATATATAAAATATTACATATATTTGTATATGGTGGGCCCCATGTGGGACCCACCTGTATAGTGGATTAGCTGGTGCATCTCACACTAGTGACTTGCTGGACGTCAGCAAGTGCTGCGTGGACCCACCGTGAATTATGTATTCTATTTGCGCTGGCCATCTATTTTGGCAGCTGTGGGCCCACCCCACACGTGCTGCACGTGTGAGGGGGGTGGGGCCCACCTTGTTTGCATTTGGGTTCCATCCAAACCGTCCGTCCATTGTGGACCCTCCTTTGATGTGTTAGATCCAAGTCACCCATCAGTTTTGCCAGTGTGGACACCACCATGTTGTATGTATTTCATCCACACCGTCTACATGTCTGGACGGTGCTGGAAAATGTTTGGACAGTGTTGGTGTACATGGACAATGTTTGGACAGTGCTGATCATCATTAGTGGGCCAAGTGTATAGTGATACACATATTAATCTTACAACTATTGACATGATTTTTGGTGCGACCCATGTGATGAGGCCCACCTTGATGTATTTGTGGCCATCCATGAGGCCCGCCTTGATGTTTATGGCCCACCTTGATATATTTGTGACCCACCCCTGAGGCCCACCTTAATATATTGCTGCAGCCCATGTAATGTGGCCCACTTGATGTATATGAGGCCTGTTGGTGTGGCCCATTGATGGAGCCCATTTGCCTGAATTTGAGGCCCATGGGCAAGGCCCATTGTGATGTATTCATGGCCTATGGGCAAGGCCCATTGTGATATGTATTAGGCCCATGATGCATGGCCCATTTGATGTATTCGAGGCCCAGATACAAGGCCCATTTGATGCATATGATGAAAGTGCCCTGGTTTGTCAATTAGCGTGAGTGTTGAGTCAATTCGTCTACAGAGCCTGATAGGAAGATCAATTCAAGCGTCTGCCTCAACTGGATGTGTGCAAGCTCGCCACAGGTAAATCTGAGCCTCACATCCCTTGTCCCAAATCACCAGGTAAAATAAAACCCTTAAAAACAAACTAGAACATCTTAGGATTTAAGGTAAGAAAATGTTTTCAAAATAGAAAAATTCTCTAAGTTTTCTTACCCTGTCGATTGTATTGATACACATCTCAATATGATTGACCTGCTCTGTCGAGTCCTCGATTCTCTATCGATACCATCGAAAAGAGGACCAAATATGTCCAATAACCTCATAACATATCTGGATGAATTATCGATGCATCGATACACATATCGATATCATTGATATTCAAAATCTCGAGTCTATCAAAGTCGACTCGATATCATTGACAGGTAGATTTCCGGCGCCCCTATTTTTTAAAGAAAATTTCAAATTCCTTCAATATATCGATGCTTCTTCCGATATGATCTGAATCCAAATATCGATAAGATCAGAAGTCCATCGAAGACATCGATCGAGGGCGCGTATTTCTTCTAGCAAATATTTCAGGTTAGTTTTTACTTTGATCGGGGGCCATTCGAGGAAATCGATACTCATATGTCGATGATATCGAGGCCGTGTCGATTGGATCGAGACTGGACACAATCTGTTCGACGAGCTTATTGGTAAATCTATAGGATTTATCGATCCCATCGAGACTGCCTTCAATATCATCGATATGCAAATTCCGATGACTTCGGCTGACCCTCGATCATATCTTAAAAAACTTGAAATATTTCAAGTCAAGTCTCTCTCATTTTTCAAATATCGAGGAATCGATCCTCATATCGATGGAATCTGAGTTCAAAATCCGATGACATCGATACGAGTATCGATGACCTCGACTAGCTGGTAAAATGTTTCAAAAGCATATGACATTTGAGTTTGTGTCATCGAGCAGACCGTCAATGCTATCAAGAGTATACGCTCGATGATATCGACACCACTCGATGATATTGAACTCTGTCATAAATGTGACCGTTTTATATCCGTTGGAACCTTTTGCCTATTTAAAGAGAGACTTGTCTTTATAGCTGGGAGAGAAAGTAGAGAGAGCTTTTGAGTGTTTAACCTTAAATCATCTACCCAAAGCCCTTTCTCTTAGGGAAGTTCATCCTCTAACCCACCCTCACCATTGATATTCAATAGAGTGGATTGGGGAATGAACTTCTGCATTCAAGGATCCTCCAACTACTACCTTAATGGAAAATCATTAAGCTGGGATGCCTTGAATGCTTAAATGATTGGAACCACTCTATCTTCCTTATAGGAAAGCCTTTAGAGAGTTGGATTCCATCATAACCTTGACCCAACCCGTCACTATATATCGGTACAACTTTTGTATTGCGGATCAAGGGAGCAGAAGACTCTTTGTCAACAAGGAGGAAGAGATCTTCAACATTATGCTAATTGGGACTCTTCAACTTATTTGTAAGTATCTAGAGTCTAAGAGGACACTTGTGATCATTCCTTTGTAGGATTGGGTCTTAAGTGGTTCTCACCCTTTGAAGTCCTCAAGGAGGCCTCCAGCAGGAGTGTACGTGGGGGGTGCGTTGTGTGGATCCTTGTTCTATGGAGAGCATAAACATTTGGTTGAAGGTGAACCAGTCAAAACCTTAGGTTTGAGGTCAACTGCTGTGAAACCTCGAGTTTGAGGTGAACCGTGTAGAAACCTCCGGTAGGGTCTTATGAAAGATCCTTAGCCAGTGTGCCTAAAATTGGGTGTGTTGTGTTGACCCTTGCTCGTGAGTGCATAAACAGTCAGCCTCAGTATAGGTTGTAAAGGTTGAAGGTGAACCTGATTTAAAACCTTAGGCTTGAGGTGAACCGCTGTGAAACCTCCTTAGTGAAATCCGGTACACTCAAGGTTTAAGTGCGGTTACCGAGAGTGGAGTAGACAAGTAGTCGAACCACTATAAAAATGACTGTGTTTGCGATTGCTATTCTTCTGTGTGTGTGATTTATATCAATACATTTATATCTATATATCTGATCACACCTCACACACATACACAGTCATATCCATCATAAACTAAGTTATATATTGCTATCTCTTGAATAGTTTGTGATTGGATCCTCTACCAGGCTTGGAAGCCAGTAGAGTTACATTTGAGTAATCCTGATAATTGCATACTTATAGGATTAGTGAAATAGGATTTTTAGATAAAACTATAAAAACTTTAAAAAGTCCTATTGTAAGACCCGCATCGTAGCCCGTACCGTTCCATAGGCCTCCGCGATCCTCCCGGTTGAATTTCGACGACCTACAATCTGTTATCAGCATTAGCGCGTGATCCTGAGTCGTGTCTCGTATGCCAAAGTCGGCTCAACCCGAGACTTGTATCTTAGTGACCGCGCTGTCGCCACGGTTCCAACGCCGCGACTCGCGCGCTGACCCGATACCCAAGCTAGAAGATGTCAGCCCACGTTCAGTTCGAGGAAAACACCGCACGTCACAATTCCCAAGAGAATCTCTACCCCAAACATCACATCAATCCATTAATGAAAGTCAAGTACACAACCTTACCTTGTCATTCCTTTTTCACCAACAAGGAATGGTACCCATTCCTCTTTTCACCCAAAAGTCAACAAGCACCATGCTCTCATCCCATCACTCTACCTCACCACTTCTCTCTTTCTCATTTCTCTCTCATCATTCCAAGTAACTCTCATGTGAGCAACCCACGTCCAACCAAACTCCATGAGAGGCTTTGTGTGGCCCACTTCCTATCTCCCATCCCCACCCTCCAAAAATAATCTCAACCATTGAAGTTCGTCCTATGGAGTTTTAGATCGCGTTGGCGGGAGAAGGAGGAGAAGATCTAAGGTGGGTGCTTCTTTCTCTTTCTCTCTCTCTCCCTCTCTCTTTCTCTCTCTTTCATTTTTATGTGATGTGTGGCCCCACCTTTATGTATGCCTCATCTAAACCGTCCAAGTCATGTGGACTTACCCTTTGGTGATGGGAAGCACAAATATTAAATTGATCCAACTCAAGTGAGCCACATCCACGTGGGACCCACCAGCCATGGTCCCCACATGTAGGACCCATCTTGATGATATGTATAGTCCAGCATCCCTGGATGCTAGACTTGGCCTGAAGCGTGAATAGGGAGCGGGTTGTACTAGGGGTCATTACTTTAGCCTTTTGGGAGGGCCACCCATGTAGGCCCCACCCTAATATATGGGTTTAATCCACACCGTCTATTCCATTCTCCAGCACATTTTAGCCATTGAGCCAAAATTTGAGACCAAACCGATTCTCGGGTGGGCCATATGATTGAAAATAGTGGTATTACCATTAAAACCCACCTTGATCTCTCCATTCGCCAAAAACATGTTGCATATTGGTCTCATTTGGTCAATCGTGGGCCGTAGAATACAATGGCTGGAGTGGATTTTACTAATGTGGGCCTCACTTAAGAAAAACCTCAGAAAAACCAAAATTTATGAAAATATGTAAGTGAGGGGCTTCTCAGGCCGACGCCGTGTCCGGGGACGACGCCTGGAGCTTCCTCGCTCTTTGGACGTAGGTGAGACAGTGGGCCCACTACAGGCCCCACCGTGATGTGTATTGAACATCTACACCATGCATTTGATGGGTTCCCTTTAGAAATGGGATGTCCCCAAAATTCATCCATACATGGAACTCAGGTGGCCCACACCATCCAAAAGAATATGGAAACATGCCTAAAACATATATACACTTACTGGGGCCCATCTGAAATTTAGATGCTTCTGAAACTTGGTTTGACCCCTTAACCAAGTGGGACACACTAAATGAATGGGCTGGATTTGTGAACCATGGCTCGGTGGGCACATACATGTGGGACCCACCTTCGGAAGCAGATTGGCTGGTGTACGTTAACGTCACAGCAACAATAACTGCTGTATTAACGCCTCCAATCTGTGGTCCTGTGGGTTAAATTCCAACCGTCCGTCTACTAAGGACGTGGACCCCACCACCATTGATACCTGTGCCCCATGTTCCACACAGCCCATCCATTTTGACGTGGCCCACCAGATCTGGACGGTGGGCCTTATCTTAATGCATGTGTTCATCCATGCAGTCCACTGCCTAGATAGGGACGGTGAGACCCAAAGTGATGTATGTGTCTGGCCATTCGTCCATGGCTGGCCTGAGGACAGCCACACGTGTAGCTTTCTACGTGGGTGGGACGTGGATCCCCACTATGATGTATGTGTTGTATGATCCCACCCACTTGGGCCGATGCGGCGAGTTGTGTGGGCCATTGATGTATGTGTTAAATCCTAACCATCCGTCTGTTGGGCTAGCTGCTGCCCTCACGTCAGCAACCATGGGACCCACATTTGCTTATAATGTTAGCAAGTTCCGTGGAAACCCATCGTGTGCATGTTCTGTAATCCACGCCGTCCATCTGGACCGTGGACCAACCGTGATGTATTTATTCCACACCGTCCAGATTGCACTAGACGGTGCTAGACAATGTTTGGATGGCGTCGACTTACATGGATAATGTTTGGACGGTATTGGTTCACCTGGACAATGTCTGGACAGTGCTGATCATCTTACGTGGGCCATGTGTGTAGTGATACACATGATTACACCTACAATTATTGAAATAATTTTGGTGTGGCCCATAAGATGAGGCCCACCTTAATATATTTGTGGTCATCCATGAGGCCCGTCTTGATGTATTTATGGCTCATCTGTGGGGCCCACTGATAAGGGTCGAATATTGCATATTAGACCCCAGTAATTACTTAATTTTACATACATGATAATGCTTAATGTTATATTTTAATTGTGTTTTTATTACAGGATGAAACTAGGAGCGTGTATTGAAAAATGATGTTAAAAGGATGGATTTGACGCTCTGAAATTACCAGAGCATGGGATGAACCTCAGAGGACCAATATTGAAGAATTTACATGCCAGGGACCCGAGGAAATCAGGCCGTTCACGTTTAAAGAGGCCTGAAATTGGTCCAGAATGAAAGATCACATGGTTCCCTCCATCCAATTGGCTTGAAACTTTATACATGGGATTAAGGACATAAATTAACCGTACATTTCAAATTTCAGCCCTCGGATCACTAGGGAAGTGCCCCAACTGACAGATCAGTCCATAAACCGTTGATTCTGGGCCCACGATATCTGGACCTTCTTCAAAATTTCCTAGACGGTTTAAATGATATGAGAAACAGGATGGACGGCTTGGATTTTTCGAAAACATTACAGTAGGCCCCACATGAGACGGGTGTGTATAGTGCATAAATGCACTAGCCAGACTAGAGGCGCTGACCGCGTCAGCGCCTTCCAAATTCGCTCCCACCAGCCAGCAACGGCAGTTGCCGTTTACGCCTCACGGACGGACCGCTGTCCGCTTTTGCGGCCGGTTGTGGGCCCCACTCGTCACTTGTACGGATGATCCGAACCGTCCATCTTGAAGATGGGCTCGAGGACTTCAAAACCATGGTAATATTTTATACCCATGCGTGCACACGTGTGCGGTACAGAGGCCACAAAAGGACTGCTCTGCAACGTCCAAATCTGATCTTTTTGTGTTTTCTTCTCTGGGACACATCATTGGACGTTCAAAACTACCTATTCTTGATCGAAATTTCGTCCTGAATCCAATGGACGGGATGGATTTCCAGAAAAACACTTCCATGGGGCCCACCGATCACGACAGCGAAAAGGGTGCGAAAGGTTTCGCACAATTTGAAAATCCGGTTTTCCAGGCGGTTGTGGGCCACCATATTTGATCATATGGCGATCCGAACCGTCTATCATGTAGAGGACCCAAGAAAGTCCTAAGGGACGGTGTTTGTTGGAATTTGAACGAGGAAAGTATGGTGTTTTGAGGTCCCGAACTTGGCTGCGAAAAGAAATTTTGTCTGCGCTGCGCTGCGATGCCTTCCCAGATCCGAATTTCACCACTCCACCACTCCATCGGCCTATAAAAAGAGTTGCAAAACATGAGGAAGGGCATTCGAAATTGGAAAAAGTGGAGAATTCAGATCTAGAGCAAAGGAGAGAAGAAAAAGAAGAAAGAAGAAAGAGAGAAATTGGTTTGATGTTTGTTATTGAATTTTATTTATCCATATGTTTAATGAATTTTATGGGTAACTAATCTCTCAGCTAGATCTGAGATGAAACCCTAATTTGAACACCTCTTTTTCTATGTTGATTTTATTTTAATTAGATTGGTTTGTTTCTTTCCCTAGTGTGCTTGATTGCTTTAAATTCTATACTTCTCCATCTATGAACTTGATCGAGTCTATGGATGGATGTGGTCTGGATGCTTATTCTAGGTGCTTGTATCTCGATCATGAACAGTTCTGTAGAGGAAGAAAATGTGGTGCTTTATCGAATGCATATTCCATATGCCCGATTTGGACATGGGATATGTTATTCATGGCATTGCTTGAAGGAATTAGACAATCTGTATGCCCGATTAAGGACACAGATTGTGCTTTCTCTAGATAAGTTAGATCAATCTATATTAAAGTGAATTAACAGACAAAACAAGGGTTGTGATAATTAGGGGTGGATTCGAAAGTCCTAGTGCTCTTTCTCTTATTGAATTTTCTTCCCTATCCTCAATAGTTATTTTCCATAAATTTGTGTTAGTAATTTGCTCCATTATTTGTTGAATTAGTTAAGGAGGATCACAGATTTGAATTGTGACGATCAGTCCTCGTGGGATTCGACCTCGATCTTACCGAGTTATTACTACATCACAACCCTATACTTGGGGAGTGAACAAGTTTTTGCGCCGTAGTTCTTGGGATCTGCTTTCTGCTCCAAATTGAATTTAAGATTCTCTCTTATCATAATTCATAGCATAGGATTTTACTAACTTTAGATTAGAGTTTTTGTTAGAAATTAACCTATTTCCTATTTTGTAGGGTCCTGACATAAATTTCTAATTTGGTAATCCCTTCTAAGTTTCTTACTTTTTCTAATTTCTATTTTTAGAATTAGGATTTTATTTTTTTAGAAATTTTTAGTTTCTATTTTAGATTTAGATTCTTCTTTTAAGTAACTTTCTATTTTCTAGTTTTAGAAAAAAAATTTTCCTTTTTAGAAACTAACTTAGCTTTCTATTTTTAGTAACTTTCTAATTCTAGGATTTCTTCCCTTTTTAGAAACTAACTCTTTTTTTTTTAGTTCTTTAGAAAATTTCTAATTTTAAGATTTTCTGTTTTAGAAACTAACTTGTTTTGTTTTCTTTTGCAGGATTTTAACATAGATCTCCAATTGGTAACATCTTTCTAAATTCTCCAGTCCTCTCTACTTTCTATTTTGAGATTTAGGTTTTCAATTTTTAGGAACTTTCTACTTTCTAACTTTGGATTTGGTAACTTTCTATTTTCTAGTTTTAGAAGCTTTCTTTTTTAGAAATTAACCGTTGCTTAAGATTTTTTTATCATTATTTTAGGAAACTTGATTTGTTTTTGTTTTTATTTACAGGAATTGAGGAAGGAAGCTACTAAGTGAAGGAGGAGCTTCTTAAATCTTTTGCCATCAATCATCTCATTTTCCTGGTTCTTTCTTCCCATTCTTATTCACATAGTTTTAACTTCTTTTTTTTTTTTTTTTTTTTCTTTTTTTTTTTTTAATAGCATAATTTCTAGTTCTAGTTTTCTTTCTCTTAGGTTGTTACTTAGTTTATGCTAGGACGTAGATCTCTAGATAAAGAACTAGCACCTTTTGATCCTGAAATAGAAAGAACATTCCATAGAAGATTGAAAGACATCTCAGTTGAAATGGCAGAAGAGAATGGAACTAAAACTCTTAGAGATTATTCAGCTCCTGTCCAATTCAATGCGCCTTCATGCATAGTGTTGCCCACCACCACGGCAATGAAGACACTTTGAACTCAAGACTGGGGTCATACAGTTGTTGCCTTCCTTTTATGGGTTGGACAAGGAGGACCCATATCATCATGTGAAAGAATTCCTAGACATTTGCTCCACCTTTAAATTCCAAAACTTCTCAGACGATTCGATCCGCCTACGCCTGTTTCCTTTTTCTTTGAAGGATAAGGCGAAAGCATGGTTGAATTCTCTAGAAGTTGGGTCTATCACTACATGGGACCAATTGTCTAGAAAGTTCTTAAACAAGTTCTTCCCTGTTCAGAAAACTAATGCTCTCCGTAGAGAAATCACTAATTTCACACAAAAAGAGGGAGAGCACTTTCATGAATGTTGGGAAAGATGGAAGGACTTGCTTCTTAAATGTCCACACCACGGTTTTGAGAAGTGGCAATAAGTGCAATACTTTTATGACGGTTTGACACCCCAGAACCGTCGCATGGTTGATGCCACCAGTGGAGGGTCCTTCATGACCAAAAGCGATACCGAAGCATGGAAATTCTTTGAAACCTTGTGTGAAAATTCCCAGCAATGGGACTATTCAGATAGAGGTGAAAGAAGTTCTCAACCACAAAAGAGAGGTGGCATATATGAGATAGGAGTCACACCAGATCTCCATGCCAAGATTGATGGCCTGACAAAGAAGGTTGATGCTCTGATGTTACATAATGGACCTCCACAAACAACTCAAGCCGAGGCTTGTGCCATATGTTCTAGTTCTACCCATCCTACGCAATCTTGCCCATCCGGTACAAGATTTCCGAAATTCTCTCGAACAAGTTCATGCTTTGAACACCTTTCGAAACACTGGGAATGATCCTTACTCAAACACTTACAACCCAGGTTGGGCTAGGCATCCAAATTTTTCTTGGGCAAAAGGGCCACAACAAGGAGGACCATCCGAATTCCTCCCATGCAACCTTACCCTCAAGCTGGCAATCAACAACTCCAACAGTTTCCGCAATATCAACAAGTCCCTTTACAATCACGGAAACCATCTCTTGAGGATACACTCCATCTTTTTATGCAGAGTTCTCTCCAATTCCAAAAAGACACCCAACAAACTTTACTAGCCAACCAAAGAAAGCTTACATGCAAATGCGCAATCCATTGCCAAGCTGGAAGTACAAATGGGTCAACTAGCTGCCACATTGAGTGAGAGAGAGAAAGGCAAGTTCCCTAGTCAACCTGTGGCTAATCCAAAGGGACAGTATGAGATTGGCTCTAATTCTAACCAAGGACAATATCATGAGCAAGCCAAATCGATCACTGCCCTTAGGTCAGGCAAACAGATTGATAACAGAATAGAGATGCCTAGGGATGAATCAAATTCTAAAGCGGAAGATCAAGATGAGGCAGAGAGACACACTAATGCATCCAAAATTCAAAAGCTCTCTGACTCTCCAGGAACCACTAATGTGCCACCATACGTGCCCAAAGCACCATTTCCTCAACGTCTGGCACCAATGAAGAAAAAAAATAACTTTGATGAAATCCTGGATGTGTTTAAAAAAGTGCAAGTCAACATTCCGTTGCTTGACGCTATCAAGCAAGTCCCTCCTTACGCTAAGTTTCTTAAAGATTTATGTACTCAAAAGCGTAAGCAGAATGTTCATAAGAAAGTCTTCCTGGCAAAGCAGATCAGCTCCATGATTCAACATAACACTCCTCCTAAATTTAGGGATCCAGGAGCTCCCACTATTTCTTGCGGCATAGGAGATCATAAAATCGGGAAGGCATTACTTGATTTAGGGGCGAGTGTTAATTTGTTACCTTATTCGGTTTATGAGCAGCTAGGACTTGGTGAGTTGAAACCGACTAAGGTAACATTACAACTGGCTGATAGATCTGTCAAGGTTCCCCGGGGTATTATTGAAGATGTGCTAATCCAGGTTGATAAATTCTATTTTCCAGTGGATTTCATAGTTATAGATACTCAGCCTGTCCAGAATCCTCATAGTCAGATCCCAGTCATCTTGGGTCGTCCATTTTTGGCCACATCTAATGCTATTATAAATTGCCGAAATGGAGTTATGAAGTTGTCATTTGGTAACATGAATATTAAACTTAATGTTTTTAATGCAGGACAACAACCCGCGGATTTGGACGACATTTTGAAGTGGACATGATCGAGAGCCTTGTGCGGGACTCCTTCCGTACATCTTTTGAAGATCCTCTTGAGACACGCTTAGCACAATCGGGCATGGATTTTGACATCGATAGTCCCATCCACGAAGTGCACCGCTCGACTCTACTCCTATATTGGAGACCGAAAAATGGAGAGCGAAAGTGGAACCTCTTCATCATCTCTCGAGACTCTTCCCGACAAAGACAGCTTTCTAACTCGAGAAGGCAAAGAGAACAGATTGCTTAATGTTCTTCGAACATATAAGGCGGCAATTGAACGGAAGATAGCAAAAATACAAGGAGTGTGCCCCACTGTATGTAAGGATCATGCTATGGAAATGTCACGTAAAATACAAAGGAAGCATGATCTTAACATGGAAGAAGTTGTTCGAGCGGAAGTCCTTAAATTGTTTGATGATAGTGTCAATTACCTCATTTCAGATAGCACAGTTTATGGGCACTCGCATCACTTGTCTGGGATTGGTTAACCACGTGTTGAGGTAAGTTCTTTGGCGGACCTTGGTCTTAAAGATTAATGAATTCATGGTCCGTTTCTGTCTGGCTGAAGACGTTAAACTTAGCGCTCCTGGGAGGCAACCCAGCATTTCATTTGATTTCTTTTTTCTTGTTAGTTAGTTCAATGTTTGTGGGTAACATTACTGCAAACCCTCACGAGACTACAACTCGTCCACTAGGGGTAACCTAGGGGTTTAAAGGAACATTGCATATGCTAAATGCAATCGAGAGCACCTGCGAAAGTGGTATAGGTAGGATCTTTTATTTTACTGATTTCTCTCTTGTGCTGACTCGCTTCTATGTTGCTATTTTTGAGCAAGCTTCTTGTTTCTCCATCCAGGTACTATCTTTCCCTCACTCCTCTTTTCTTTTCGTTGTCTCATGTGCATTGCATGCTTATTTCTTTTACATTGAGGACAATGTAGATTTTAGGTTGGGGGTGGGAAATTAGGTTACCTAATCAAGTATTTTCTTAGTCTTGAGCAAAAATTGTGAAAATTTTTATTTTCTTAGTCTTGAGCAAAAATTGTGAAAATTTTTAAAATTTTTAAAATTTTTTCTGGAATTTCTGTTGACTTTAAAGTGATTTTGAAGGATAGTTGTGATTTTGAAATTACAAGATACGAGAATGTGAGTAATTTATGACTCTTGGATTCGATTTATCAGTAGCTTTCCCAGTTAAGTTTGAATTGTTAATCCATGATTAGAAGTTGTAAACATTGATTGAGCCAGGATTGCACATATCAGATCTCACTTACACATTAAGTTTTCAGTTCGATATTAAATGGTAACATGGTGATCATTAAAGCATGAAAGGAACTAGCTTGAAAATTTTTTTTGTTAGCATCAGTTTATAAAGAAGAAGAGAAAAGGCTAGGACGCATAATCTTCATCATAGGTTTGCTCCCTATAGATGAAGATTTGATTCCCCATAGTTGACATGAGAAAAGAGTTAGGCGACAAGTTTTCATCATAGGTTTGCTCCCTATAGGTGCGGATTTGATTCCCCTCCTTGGCACCATTTTATAAAGGAAATCAAAGGTTGATAGAACGAAAAGATGATTAAATGCTAGTGTTGGTTTCAGGTTGGTTGTCACGAATTACTAATGATCTCATGAAATTGACAATTGGATCTTTTAATGATTGTAAGTCGAGATTACATTATGCACTCATGGAACTCAATGTTTAAAATTGTTCTAATTAATGGATTAATTTTTAAACTTGATTATGTAGTTTACTGTAAGCTTGATTTCGGAGAAAAATCTTCTCACCATTCATGAATCGTGGGATTTTCACATCTCAATTATCCGTTCACCCGTCACTGAAGTTTACAGAATTGTCTTTTATTTCTGAAATTATTTTTCGCATGTTTTGCTCGGGACTAGCAAAAAATGGTTAGGGGTTGTGATAAGGGTCGAATATTGCATATTAGACCCCGAATTACTTAATTTTACATACATGATAATGCTTAATGTTATATTTTAATTGTGTTTTTATTACAGGATGAAACTAGGAGCGTGTATTGAAAAATGATGTTAAAAGGATGGATTTGACGCTCGAAATTACCAGAGCACGGGATGAACCTCAGAGGAATAATATTGAAGAATTTACATGCCAGGGACCCGAGGAAATCAGGCCGTTCACGTTTAAAGAGGCCTGAAATTGGTCCAGAATGAAAGATCACATGGTTCCCTCCATCCAATTGGCTTGAAACTTTATACATGGGATTAGGGACATAAATTAACCGTACATTTCAAATTTCAGCCCTCGGATCACTAGGAAGTGCCCCAACTGAAGATCAGTCCATAAACCGTTGATTTCTGGGCCCACCCGATATCCGGACCTTCTTCAAAATTTCTAGACGGTTTAAATGATATGAGAAACAGGATGGACGGCTTGGATTTTTCGAAAACATTACAAGTGGGCCCCACATGAGACGGGTGTGTATAGTGCATAAATGCAGTACCGCAGACTAGAGGGCTGACCGCGTCAGCGCCTTCCAAATTCGCTCCCACTCACCAAGAACGGCATGCTCGTTTACGCCTCACGGACGGACCGCTGTCGCTTTGCGGCCGGTTGTGGGCCCCACTCGTCACTTGTACGGATGATCCGAACCGTCCATCTTGAAGATGGGCTCGAGGACTTCAAAACCATGGTAATATTTTATACCCATGCGTGCACACGTGTGCGTATGTGAGGCCACAAAAGGATCGCTCCGCAACGTCCAAATCGATCTTTTGTGTTTTCTTCTGGGACACATCATTGGACGTTCAAAACTACCTATTCTTGATCGAAATTTCGTCCCCGAATCCAATGGACGGGATGGATTTCCAGAAAACACTTCCATGGGGCCCACCGATCACGACAACGAAAAGGGTGCGAAAGGTTTCGCACAATTTGAAAATCCGGTTTTCCAAAGCGGTTGTGGGCCACCATATTTGATCATATGGCGGATCCGAACCGTCTATCATGTAGAGGACCCAAGAAAGTCCTAAGGGACGGTGTTTGTTGGAATTTGAACGAGGAAAGTATGGTGTTTTGAGGTCCCGAACTTGGTCAGGCGAAAAGAAATTTTTTGTCAGCGCTGCGCATTGACTTCCCAGATCCGAATTTCACCACTCCACCACTCCATCGCCTATAAAAAGAGTTGCAAAACATGAGGAAGGGCATTCAGTAAATTGGAAAAAGTGGAGAATTCCAGATCTAGAGCAAAGGAGAGAAGAAAAAGAAGAAAGAAGAAAGAGAGAAATTGGTTTGATGTTTGTTATTGAATTTTATTTATCCATATGTTTAATGAATTTTATGGGTAACTAATCTCTCAGCTAGGTGAGATGAAACCCCTAATTTGAACACCTCTTTTTCTATGTTGATTTTATTTTAATTAGATTGGTTTGTTTCTTTCCCTAGTGTGCTTGATTGCTTTAAATTCTATACTTCTCCATCTATGAACTTGATCAGAGTCTATGGATGGATGTGGTCTGGATGCTTATTCTAGGTGCTTGTATCTCGATCATGAACAGGTTCGTAGAGGAAGAAACAGGGTGCTTTATCGAATCAAGCATATTCCATATGCCCGATTTGGACATGGGATATGTTATTCATGGCATTGCTTGAAGGAATTAGACAATCAGATGCCCGATTAAGGACACGATTGTGCTTTCTCTAGATAAGTTAGATCAATCTATATTAAAGTGAATTAACAGACAAAACAAGGGTTGTGATAATTAGGGGTGGATTCGAAAGTCCTAGTGCTCTTTCTCTTATTGAATTTTCTTCCCTATCCTCAATAGTTATTTTCCATAAATTTGTGTTAGTAATTTGCTCCATTATTTGTTGAATTAGTTAAGGAGGATCACAGATTTGAATTGTGACGATCAGTCCTCGTGGGATTCGACCTCGATCTTACCGAGTTATTACTACATCACAACCCTATACTTGGGGAGTGAACACCCACCTTGATGTATTTTATGACACACTCGGTGGGCCCACTTTGATGTATTCCATGGCCCATTCGAGAGGCCCACTTTGATATATTTGTAGCCCATCTATGCGGCCCATTAGTGCGACCCATTGATGAAACCCACTTGATGTGTATGCGGCCCATTGTGTGGCCCATTGATGGGGCCCAATGTGGTGTATTCGTGGCCCATTAGTAAGGCCCCAAGTGATGTATTCGTGGTCCAATGTAACATTTATATGGCCCAAGTATGAGGCCTTTGTGTGAAGCCATGAACCCATTATACGTTTGGCTCTATGTAGGCCACTCCTTGGGGCAATGTTGGTTGAATGTCCACATTGACAGGAAATGATGGTTAAATGTCCACATTGTGACCTTTTCTTAGGCCTTGTTAGGCCTATTCTCATCATTCCCTTAGTGTGTTAACCCAAATAAGTGGGCCCCATTCGCCATAAACGAATGGCTCCGTGTTATCAGATTTGACATGATCATGGCCATGGGTCGATCTTTATATTATGGTTGATCGATCGTCCATCTATGGAGCTCGCCTGGTTTATAGGCTGATTATTGATCGAGGCTGATTACCAATTTTGATTTGTCGTGGCCGATTACCGATTATCGATCGAAACCGATTACCAATTCTGATTTGTCGTGGCCGATTGACCGATTACCGATCGAGGCTGATTATCGTGATTGATTACCGATCGTGGCCGATTGTCGATTGACTTGGCCAATTACCGATTCTGATTTGTCGTGGCCGATTGCCGATTATCGTGACTGATTACCGATCGTGGCCGATTGTCGATTAACGTGGCCGATTGTCAATTCTTGTTGTGGCCGATTGATCGATTACCGATCGAGGCCGATTATTGTGACTGATTACTGATCATGGCCGATTGTCGATTGATGTGGCCGATTACTGAATCTGATTGGTCGTGGCCGATTAATCGATTAGCGATCGAGGCCGATTATTATGACAGATTACAGATTCCGATTGTTGAGGCCCTACATGATGCATATGCGACCCGTAGTTGGGGCTCATTGTGATGTATTCGTGGTCTATGGGCAAGGCCCATTGTGATATATATTAGGCCCATGGGGCATAGCCCATCTGATGTATTCAAGACCCATGTGTAGGGCCCACATGTCATGTAATTGAGGCCCATGGGCAAGGCCCATTGTGATGTATTCATGGCCCATGGATAAGGCCCATTATGATGTATTCGTGGCCTATGGGTAAGGCCCATTGTGATGTATTCATGGCCTATGAGCAAGGCCCATTGTGAGGCTCATGAGCAGGATCCACATGTTGTGTATATGTGGCCCTTGAGTAAGGCCCATTGTGTTGTATATTAGGCCGTTGTGTGAGGCCGTGGGTCCATTATATGTTAAGATCTATGAGGGCTGTTCCTTGGGGGCAATGTTGGTTAAATGTCCACATTATCAAGTTGATTGTCGATGCCCGTTATTTATACTCATTATGAGTAATTGACAGCATAACATCATGATACATGCCCATACGCATCATCTGCATGTTTGTTATGAGATGTGGTTGATCATTGCATATATTATTGAGCGTGTTTTTATGAGACTCCTTGATAGGCGGAGGTTATTTCACATGAGCGCACGGTATGCGTAGGGTTGATGCATGTCTAGATTGTATGACTCATGCATCTTGCATTGTGATTTCTATACGCCCTAGCGACATCAGGGTCGTAGCCTCCACAGGCATATTGTGGATGGCCAGAGGGGACATCGGAAATATTTGGTTCTAGCATACGGGCGCCATAGATGTCCCTGGCTGAAAATTCCTAAACCTCCGTGGTCAGGAGATGCCCTAACGTCGAGACCGAGTGGATATATGAGCGCTCGAGTGCCGAATACCAGGAGGCCGCGTCTCCTATTGTGTCATGGTCGGTTGGGAGGGAGTGTGGCCTTACCTGCCTGAGCGTAGGGGGCATTGCTAGGCTGAGTCTGACCAGCTCGAGGAATGGGTCCACTATCGACGTGCCGGATAGGTATTGGCAGACTATTGGCCAGGCGGATAGTGAGGTTTCTTACACTCACTTGGACTGTGCGGCTGGGAGAGCGGTAGTGCCATTTGGAGTGTATTAAACCCCGATGATGATCCCAGAGATGAACTGTACTGATATGTGGACTTATTGAGTAGGAGTTGCATGCTCATTCATTCATTCATTCACTATCCACTCGGGCTGGTGGTGCGCAACTAATTGTTGTGTGCTTTCGTTATGGCAATGATTTTGGTTGGGGCGCGCAACTAACCTGAGATCAGGAGTTTACCACATTGAGTCTGACTATCCAAATTTAGGTATGGGACTGGTTTAGATAGAAGTCTCTTGTGGTGGATCCCGTAGCCTGCGATATTACGTACTATCATTCCGACTTCACACTCCAGCATGGTCATTCCATTGGCACCACATATTGCATATTGCATTACACCCTCGGCATATGGCATTTTGGGTTGCTATGTTTCTGTATTCCTGTGACTTAGATGAGAGTGATGGTATTTGTTAGCTCTTCCGAATTGAATATTGCATTATATTTTTGGCATCTGATATTTGATTATTTATGACTCCTCATTTGCATAGTTATCCTACATTGCGTATTCTGATATTGATTGACTCATGGACTTGTTCGTATTTCCGCTTACTCTGTTATCGTATTATTTATGATCTTGTCAGTATTTCTGTTTACTCGGATAAATTCATGATCTTGTTAGTAATTCTGCTTATTTCGATATTATACGATTTATGGATTACCAGTATTTTCGGTACCGTATGATGATGGCATTGTATTGAATACTTGACACTTACCTTGTGCACACACTTACACCACCCTCTAAGCTTTCTATAAGCTTATGCATGATAGATGCATGCAGGTAATGTTAGGTTGCAGCAGCGTCGAGCTTGGAGTATGCAGCCGTCTTCTGGAGCTTTGATTTTGATATATGTATTTCCCTTTCAGTACTGTACTCAAATGATTATATTAGTGGATATGTGATGATGCTGTTGCCTTTGTGAATTGGGTAATCTGGTGGTTATGCTTATTACGAGTTAAATGTACATAAAAAAAAAATCCTCCTTGTAGGATCCCATGATCGGAATCTGGCGTATGAACGTTAAGAGCTGAGAATGGGGTACTACGGAGGCTGTCGGCACCGGATTCGGAGATCGGGATTCCTGTGAATCTGATTTTCGGGTTTGGGGCGTGACACCTATTCACCCCCTCTAGGACATATTGGCATATCCGGACTTCAACTAGGCTAGGATGCACTACCATGAGATCTTTGGATCATGATGTTTGGGATATAGTTGAAAGCGGATACGTGCCACCAACTAAACAAATCATACTTGATAGTGGCACAACCATCACAAAGCCCAAACCCAAAGAAAAGTGGACGACGTTCGACAAAGAAAAATAGACTGCTGAAGCAAAAGCTATGAACACCATCTACTGTGCCGTATCCCAAGATATTTTCAATCAAATAAGCATGTGTGAGACATCTAAAGAAGCATGGGATTTATTAGAAACAACCCATGAAGGCACTAGTACTGTGAAGAGGTCCAAACTGCAACTATTAACTTCACAGTTTGAAAGTCTCAGAATGGAAGACCATGAGACCTTTATGGAGTTTTTCATAAAATTGAATATCATCTGTAACTCCATGGGTGGATTGAGAGAAAAAGTTCCGGTTCCAAAAATTTGTAGAAAAACCCTAAGATCACTACCGAAATGATTTAATCCCAAGGTAACAACAATTGAAGAGTGTAGGAACATAGACGAAATGAAAGTAGAAGAACTTGTAGGTTCGTTACAAACTTTTGAATTACACTTCAAACAAACCCAAAAATCCAAAACAACTATCCTAAAAACTTTTAAGAAAACATTACATGAGGACAGTGAGAGCGAAAAGGAAGATAAAATGAGGAAGTGGCTTTGCTGGCACAACGATTCAGGAAGTTCTTTCAGAAAAATCGTGGCCGGCCTTCCAGAGGAAGAAAGGTGAACAACAAACTTTCTGCAGTTAAATTTGGTAGAAGAACCAAAGAACCACAATGCTATGCCTGTCAGGAGTATGAACACCTATCAACCAAATGCCGAAACAGAAAAACTAAGGGCAAGGCAATGGCTGCCACGTGGGATGATACTGAAGAGTCAAATTCAGAATCTAGTGACTCAGATAGCGATGAAGATAAAAAAAATCATTGAAAATACTCATGGTCTCCACTACTTCAATCATTCCCACTGAATCTGAGAATGAGAAAGAACCGCTAGCCACTGAATCATTTCCATCTGATAATGAGGAAACTGGAGAAGAAGAAGAAGAAGAAGAAGAAAAGGATAAACTACAGGATGCTTACAGTCAACTCTATATTCATAGCATAAATATCCTTAAAAAACTCGGAATAACGGAAAACAAAAGTAAGTTGCTGCAAAAAGATTTAGATAAAACATTGGAAATCAACACACAATTAATAAATGATTTGCAGAAACATCATATGGATAATGATAAGCTTGAACGAATTAATACCTTTCTTGAAAACGAATCTGAAAAATTGAATAAACAGGTCGAGATCTTAAAAGATAAAATTGTGCTTCTTCAAAATGAAATTCATACAATCCTGTTTGACTTACAAGAATCTTGAAAGATCACCAAGATAAACTACAAGTTTTCCCAAAGTGGCGAAAAATTGTTAGGAATGGGAAGACCTAGAAAAGACAAAAGCGGCCTAAGATATGAAAAATTTAAGCCAAATGCTGGAAATGCAACACCTAGAACTGAAAAATCTGCTGCTTCTGGAAGCAAAACCAGAACAACTCTAGCATGTCATTTGTGTGGTGATTCAAGTCATTATAAGTTCGAATGCATAACACCTAGGAGGACTTAACCTAATTCTGGTCAGGATCATGTTAACAAATTATTAACCAGAGAAATACAGAACTTCAAAAGTACTCTTAAGGATATGGATAGAATTAATGCCCTTGCACCACCACCCAAATCGGTTAACAAAGTAAAATGGATAAGGAAGAATTAATTCAGATCGTGCATCAAAGATCTGAACATGCGCTAAAATGAGAATTCTTTTTGCTGAGCTTCAAATGATATATCTGAGGTTCCTCACCTCCATCTTTTGTATATAAACATTAAAATGTTAATAATTTTTGAAGTGTACAGTAATTGTACACAATTTTGCTGAGTATGTTATTGATTCATAGAAATACTAAAAGTATACTTGGAAAGTCATCTGAATACTGAAAATTGAAAATCTTCATCTTCAATCTGACTGTCGATATGACATTCTCAATTTATCGATAAAAGGTCGATATCATCTATGCCTCTTTAGAATATGAATAGTCATGTGGCCAAGAATGATATCGAAGACAGACTCGATAGAATCGATCAACAACTTCTCGATGTCATCGAAATAATGATCGATAATATCGACAGATGCCGCCCAATAAAAGTCAGCGAAGCGAAAAAGGGGGTTTATTTTCTTAAGGGTTTCTGTCATCTTCTCTACTCAATCCTCTCGACCAAACCACCAGGAGCCACGTCAGACTACTTAAATCCCCCCACAAATCGGGTAATACCCTTCTAATACGTCAAGAGTCCATTACTTTTTGGGTATTTTTAGTTGTCGGGATTTTATCATTTTTCCCGAATCTTTTAAAATCCACTTGTCCACATGGGAAAAGATAAAGGAGTAGCATCCGGTCCTGGGGAGTCTTCAAGAGCGACCTGACAAAAGGTGCTCGCCTCGAAAGAAAGGGAACGGGCCCTGGAATGTGGGATCCCCACTCGGCAAAGATCTCGACAAGCTTCATGTGGCAGGTCCTAGTCCGAATCACCAACACCTCCCCCTCCAGTTAGCCAATCTACATGCCCGACAAAATACACCAGAAGGAAGCTCATTCAAGAAAGAAAAGTAGACAGGGATTGCTTAACTCCATACAATCTAAAACCCCTACTTACTATAATCGGTTGGTTGCCCATTCTAGATTTCGAAGGACCATGTCAACTCGAACGAACACGCAACTTCCTTGCCGTGTGTCACTCACCTATATCTGATCCTCCTTCAATTATGGTCTCTCTGGATAGTGATGATGATGTGTTGATCACTCCTGCTACAATGGCTAACATTCTCAATCTGGAAATGACACCAGAAGGCCTCCCTCAATTGGACCTCGACCATCCTGAAGTTCGAACCATCGTCACTAAATATCTATGTAATGGTCAAGACATCCCTTGGCATAAAGGGAATGCGCTGGAGGCTGGGTACATGGAACCACGATTTCGGGTTCTACATAGTATATTGACCACAAATATATATATATATATATATATATATATATCCTAGAAGTACCAACAGATCTGATCTCACTGGTTTTTTGGCCATGATAGTATACTCTATCGCCAAAGGGACAAAGATTTGCCTTCTCACTTTACTTGTCAATTAGTTGGTATATGCTGTTCACACCTCTAAGGATCTTCATCTCCCATATCCTTGGATAATAAGCAGGGCGTACAATGCCATTTGTTTCTCATCTACCACTGATTCGGTACTCCGACTTCAAGTCTTCAATATAAAGAATATTCACAAAATGGACCTGAAGTTTCACGAGTACGCTGAGGATATAGAAGAAGGCATTCAAGAAGGAGGAACAGAAGGTGGTGGTGTCTCTCGCACAGAAGAAACTGGGATGGCTGGAAATGAACCCTCTGGACCCGATCCAGCACCATCTACGTCAACGCCTGGATATGTTAAATGATACAAACTGGACTGAATTGGGGCGATTCAGCGGGATGTCCAAACAGTGCATGAGCGGCTCACATTCTTGGAGCGGCTAGTCCATGGTGTACAACAGACTGTCCAACAATTGGTTGATCTGATGACTTGCCGACGGGACGACACAACACCATCCCACTCGGTGCCATAATGCTGACCATTGAATGCTACCACACACACCTTCTTACTAATCCCACGTATGAACATCAGTATCTTTTTGGATGCTCTATGCTCTCATAGGTGTGTGTGACAGCTCCTTGACGTACATTGGCTACTGAAATTCTTTTTGGATTTGTTATATATGCCTACGGTTGCGCTAAGTACTTTTTTTTGGGTTCCTTTAATTGGGATTGGTAATTTGTTTGGATGAATGTTAAACTACTGCTGTCTCTAGTAGTATACATTTTTTTTTTAATATATATATATATATAACTGCCAATCTTGGGCAGTTTATTTTGGATATTTTGGTTATGGCTAAGTATACTCCTTACCTTTACTGCCATGAATAGATCCCCTGGTTATCTAGTCTCTGATATGGAATGCATGTGATGTCTCTAATGAATATTCTAGACTGCTATATCACTGCTCTATTTTGTCTAATATGCATCCACACGTTCTAAAATTGATGTCTGCTTCAACTGACTTACTCATTATACATCAATGCGTTAAAACTGTATGCTTCTGACTGGATGGTTCTCCCAAATACTTTAAGCTTCAGTCAATATCACCTGATATATCTTTGTCAATGACTAACAAAAAGGGGGAGAACACTTCAAACACTCGAATGGAAATTGTATATTTGCTTGGATGTTGTTGCAGGTGTTAGAGGGAGCAGCTGCATCAAGTGAGGGGGAGTTTACAAGTCAGGGGGAGTAGCTACTGGTTGTGTACATGGGCTAGAAATTGTAAAATTGTGTAAAAAGCATGTACACACAATTTAGGATGTGTTTGTCTAGAATGTTCTAGGGTGTTTTGGAATTTTGTCACGTAATTGACAAAGGGGGAGATTGAAAGTGCCCTGGTTTGTCAATTAGCGTGAGTGTTGAGTCAGTTCATCTACAGAGCCTGAAAGGAAGATCAATTCAAGCGTCTGCCTCAACTAGATGTGTGCAAGCTCGCCACAGGTAAATCTGAGCTTCACATCCCTTGTCCCAAATCACCAGGTAAGCTAAAACCCTTAAAAACAAACTAAAACATCTTAGGATTTAAGATAAGAAAATGTTTTCAAAATAGAAAAATTCTAAGTTTTCTTGCCCTATCGATTGTATCGATACACGTCTCGATATGATTGACCTGCTCTGAAAATTCCTCGATTCTTCATCGATACCATCGAAAAGAGGACCAAATATGTCCAACAACCTCATAACATATCTGGACGAATTATTGATGTATCGATACACATATCGATATCATCGACATTCAAAATTTTGAGTCTATCGAAGTCGACTCAATATCATCGACAGGCAAATTTTCGGCGCCCCTATTTTTTAAAGAAAATTTCAAATTCCTTCGATATATCGATGCTTCTTCTGATATGATTTAAATTCAAATATCGATAAGATCGGAAGTCCATTGATGATATCGATCGAGGGCACGTATTTCTTCTAACAAATATTTCAGGTTGGTTTTAACTTTGATCAGGGGTCATTCGAGAAAATCGATATTCATATGTCGATAATATCGAGGCCATGTCAATTGGATCGACAATGGACACAATCTATCCAGCGAGCTTATTGGTAAATCTATAAGATTTATCAATCCCATCGACACTGCCTTCGATATCATCGATATGCAAATTCCGATGACAACGGCTGACCCTCGATCATATCTTAAAAAACCTGAAATATTTCAAGTCAAGTCTCTCTCATTTTTCAAATGTTGAGGAATCGATCCTCATATTGATGGAATCGGAGTTCGAAATCTGATGACATCGATACGAGTATCGATGCCCTCGACCAGCTGGCAAAAGGTTTCAAAAGCGTATGACATTTAAATTTATGTCATCGAGCGGACCGTCGATGCTATCGAGAGTATACGCTCGATGATATCAACACCGCTCGATGATATTGAACTCTATCATAAATGTGACCGTTTTATATCCGTTGGAACCTTTTGCCTATTTAAAGAGAGACTTGTCTTTACAGCTGGGAGAGAAAGTAGAGAGAGCTTTTGAGTGTTTAACCTTAGATCATATACCCAAAGCCCTTTCTCTCAGGGAAGTTCACCTCCAACCCACCCTCACCATTGATATTCAATAGAGTGGATTGGAGAATGAACTTCTATATTCAAGGATCCTCCAGCTACTACCTTAATTACAAATCATTAAGCTGGGATGCCTTAAATGCTTAGATGATTGGAACCACTCTATCTTCCTTATAGGAAAACCTTTAGAGAGTTGGATTCCATTATAACCTTGACCCAACCTGTCACTATATATCGGTATGACTTTTGTATTGTGAATCAAGGGAGCAGAAGACTCTTCATTAACAAGGAGGAGGAGATCTTCGGCATTGAGCTAATCGGGACTCATCAACTTATTTGTAAGTATCTACAGTCTAAGAGGACACTTGTGATCATTCCTTTATAGGATTGGGTCTTAAGTGGTTCTCACCCTTTGAAGTCCTCAAGGAGGCCTCCGGCAGGAGTGTACGTAGGGGTGCGTTGTGTGGACCCTTGCTCTATGGAGGGCATAAACATCTGGTTGAAGGTAAACTAGTCAAAACCTTAGGTTTGAGGTCAACCGCTGTGAAACCTCGGGTTTGAGGTGAACCGTGTAGAAACCTCCGGTAGGGTCTTATGGAAGATCCTTAGCCAGTGTGCCTAAAAGTGGGTGCGTTGTGTTGACCCTTGCTCGTGAGATCATAAACAATTAGCCTCAGTGTAGGTTGTAAAGGTTGAAGGTGAACTTAATTTAAAACCTTAGGTTTGAGGTAAACCGCTGTGAAACCTCCTTAGTGAAATCCGGTACACTTAAAGATTGAGTGCGGTTATCGGGAGTGGAGTAGACAAGTAGTCGAACCACTATAAAAATGACTGTGTTTGCGATTGCTATTCTTCTGTGTGTGTGATTTATATCAATACATTCATATCTATATATCTGATCACACCTCACACACATACACAGTCATATCCATCATAAACTAAGTTATATATTGCTATCTCTTGAATAGTTTGTGATTGGATCCTCTACCAGGCTTGGAAGCCAGTAGAGTTACATTTGAGTAATCCTGATAATTGCATACTTATAGGATTAGTGAAATAGGATTTTTAGATAAAACTGTAAAAACTTTAAAAAGTCCTATTCACCCCCCTCTAGGACATATTGGCATATCCTGACTTCAACTAAAGCGGTCTTCACTGCAATTTCATATGAGACCCATGTGTAGGGCCCACATGTCATGTATTTATGGCCCATGTGCCGAGGCCCATTTGTATGTATTTGTGGCCCGTTTGGTGAGGCACATTGGTGCTGCTCGTGGATGCGGCCCGCTTAATGTAATGTAGCCCATTGTGATATATTTTCGGCCCATATGATTAGGCCCATTGTGATGTATTCCGGCCCACATGATGAGGCCCGTTGTGATGTATATTAAACCCTTGAGTGAGGCCCATGGTAATATATATTAGGCCCTTGTGGGAGGCCATGGGCCCACTTTATGTTTGGCTCTATATGGGCCACTGCTTGGGAGTAATGTTGGTTAGATGTCCACGTTGTGACCTTCCCTTAGGCTCTTGTCAGGCCGATTCCGATTGTCGATTCTGACTCTGATTGTCGAGGCCGATTATATAGGCCAATTCTGATTGTCTAGGCCAATTCTAATTTGGTTGAGGCTGATTGTATAGGCCGATTCCGATTGTTAAGGCCGATTGTATAGGTCGATTCCAATTGTCGAGGTTGATTCTGATCTAGTCGAGGCTGATTGTATAAGCCGATTCCAATTGTCGAGGCCGAGTATCGAGGCCGATTACGATTGTCGAGGCCAATTATATAGGCCGATTCCAATTGTCGAGTCCGAGTATTGAGGCCGATTTCGAATTGTCGAGGCTGATTGTATAGGCCGATTCCGATTGTGGAGGCCAAGTATCGAGGCTGATTTAGATTGTCAATGCCAAGTATCAAGGCTAATTTTGAATTGTTGAGGCCAATTGCATAGGGCGATTCCGATTGTCAAGGCCAAGTATCGAGCCCGATTTCGACTGTCGAGGCTGATTGTATAGGCCGATTCCGATTGTCGAGGCCAAGTATCGAGGCCGATTCCGATTGTTGAGGCTGATTTCGATTGTCGAGGCCGATTGTCGAGACCTATATAATGTATATGCGGCCCATATTTGAGGCCCATTGTGATGTGTTTCAGCCCGTGTTTAAGGCCCAATGTGATGAATATGAGGTCTATGCGATGAGGCCCATTGTGATGCATTTGAGGGCTGGGTGATGGATCCTATTATGATGTATATTAGGCCCATGTGTGAGGCCCATCGTGATGTGTATTAGGCCTTTGTGTGAGGTCATGGGTCCACTATATGTTAGCCTCTATGTGGGCCACTCCTTAGCGGCAATGTTGGTTAAATGTCCATATTGTTGAGGCTAATTGTCGATGCCGATTGTCGGTGCCGATTATTGATATCGATTATGAGTATGTGATAACATAACATCACGATACATGCCCATATGCCTCATCTACATGTTTGTTATGAGATGTGGTTGACCATTGCATATGTCATTGGGCATGTTGTTATGAGACTCCCTGATAGGCAGAGATTGTCTCACATGAGTACACGGTATGCGCAGGATTGATGCATGATTGGATTGTATGACTCATGCATCTTGCATTGTGTGTTGTGATTACTATATGCCCTATCGACATCAGGGTTGTAGCCTCCACAGGTATTTCATGGATGGCCAGATGGGACACCGGAAATCTGTTCTACATGGGGTGCTATATATATCTCTAAGTGAAAGTCCCTAAACCCTCTTGGTTCTAGAGGTTGCTCCAACGTTTAGACCGAGTGGATGCATGAGCGCATGAGGGCCGTATATCGTTAGGCAGCGTCTCCCACTATGTCGTGGTTGGTTGGAAGGGGGTACGACCTTACTTGCCTGAGAGGAGGGGGTTAATGCTAGACTGAGTCTAACCAGTTCGAGGAATTGGTCTGTTATTATCACGCCCCAAACCTAGAGATCGGACTCACATGAATCTCGATCATCGAATACGGTGCCGACAGACTCCGTAGTACCCCATTCTGGGCTCCCAGTGTCTATACGCCATATTCCGATCTTGGGATCCTATAAGGAGGATTTTCTAACGTACATTTTCCTCGTAAGAAGCATAACCACAATTTACCCAAATCACAAAGGCAACATCATCATCATATATCCACTAATATAATCATTTAAATGTAATGCTAAAAGGGAAATACATATATCAAAAATCAAAGCCCCAGAGGTCCGCTGCATGCTCCAAGCTCCACGCTGCTGAAACCTAACGCCACCTGCATGCATCTATCGTGCATAAGCTTATAGAAAGCTTAGTGGGTGGTGAAAGTGTGTGAGCAGAATATGCGTGCTCAGAATATAATATCGGAGATACTGATAAGTCCACAAGCCATACAATATCAGAGTAAGCAGAAATATACATCAGTTATACAAATGAGGAGTTAAAGAGAGCCAAATATCAGATGCCGAGGGTACAATGCAATATGTAAATCTTACTAAGTCTGTCTAGGCCATATAAGTACAGAAATATAATAACCCAAAATACCATATGCCTACGGATGTAATGCAATATGCGATGTGAATGAAATGACCAAACTGGAGTGAAGTCGGGATGATAGTACGTAGTATCGTAGGCTATGGGGTCTATCACAGGGGAATTTATCTAAACTAGTCAAATTTGGATAGTCAGACACAATGTGGTAAACTCCTGATCTCAGGTCAGTCGCGTGCCCAACTGAAATCCTGGCCATTGTGAAGGTACACATAATGAATAGTTGCACACCACCAACCTGAGTGGATAGTGAATGAATGAATGAATGAATATACAACTCCTGCTCAATAAGTCCACATATTAGTACTGTTCATCGCTGGGATCATCACCGGGGTCTAGTACACTCTACATGCAAATCGCCGCCCACTGACACTCGACTATGCAAGTGGAAGAGACTTCACTATCTGCCTGACCAATATTTAGCCAATATCTACCCGCCACGTTGATAACGGAACCATTCACAAGCTAGTCAAACTTAGCCTAACTATGCCCCTTACGCTCGAGCGGGTAAGGCCATACCCCATCCTAACTGACCATGACACAGTGGGAGATACGGCCTCCTGGTATTCGACACTCGAGCGCTTATGTATCCACTCAGTCTCGATGTTGGGGCATCTCCTAGCCTCGGAGGTTTAGGGATTTTCACCCAGGGCCATCTATGGTAGCCCGATGCTAATAACAGATTTTCGGTGTCCCATCTGGCCATCTACGATGTGCCTGTGGAGGTTATGGCCCTGATGTCGCTAGGGCGTACAGTAATCACAACACACAATGCAAGATGCATGAGTCATACAATCTAGTCATGCATCAATCCTGAATATACCATGCGCTTATGTGAGATAATCTCCGCCTATCAGGGAGTCTTATAATAACCTGCCTAATAACATATGCAACGGTCAACCACATCTCATAATAAACATGCAGAGATGCGTATGGGTATGTATCATGATGCTATGCAGTCACATACTCATAATCGGTATCAATAACTGACATCGACAATCGACCTCAACAGTGTGGACATTTAACCAACATTGCCCCCAAGGAATGGCCCACAAAGAGCCTAACATATGGCCTCAACAAGGGCCAAATATATAACACCATGGGCCTCACTCAAGAGCTTAATACACATCACGATGAGCCTTTCACATGGGCTTAACATACATCACAATGGGCTCCATCGCCTGGCCCTCAAATGCATCATAATGGGCCTCATCTCATAGACCTCATATATATCACATTGGGCCTTAAACATGGGCTGAATACACATCACAACGGGCCTCAAAAGCAGGCCTCATATACATCACATTGGGCCTCAAACACGGGCCGAATGCACATCACAATGGGCCTTAAATACGGGCCGCATATACATCACATTGGGCCTCGACAATCGTCCACGATATCTAGCCTCGACAATCAGAATCGGCCTTGATAATCGGAATCGGCCACGACAATCGGCCTTGACAATCGTAATTGGAATCGACAATCGGAATCGGCCTTGACAATCGGCCGCAACAATCAGAATCGGCCTTGATAATCGAAATCGGCCATGACAATCGACCTTGACAATCGGAATCGAAATCGATAATCAGAATCGGCCTCGACAATCAGAATCAGCCTTGACAATCGGCTGCGACAATCAGAATTGGCCTTGATAATCAGAATTAGCCACAACAATCGACCTTGACAATCAGAATAGGCCTTGACAATCGGCCTCGACAATCAGAATCGGCCTTGATAATCGAAATCAGCCACGACAATCGGCCGCGACAATCAGAATTGGCCTTGAAAATCAGAATCGGCCTTGACAATCGAAATCGGAATCGACTATCAGAATCGGCCTCGATAATCGGCCTCGACAATCAAAATCAGAATTGGCCTTAATAATCGGAATCAACCTTGACAATCGACCGCGACAATCAGAATCGGTCTTAATAATTGGAATCGGCCACGACAATCAGCCTTGACAATCAGAATCAGAATCGATAATCGGAATCGGCCTCGACAATTAGAATCAGCCTTGATAATCAGCCACGACAATCAGAATCGGCCTTGATTGTAACATCCCAGATTTTTTGCTAACCTAGAATTAAATGTCCTTAGGCAATGGGTCGCTCCTGACACCTTATTAACTTGTCAGAACTCAATCCCACAGTCTACAATCGCTTCTTAACCCATTTCCTTCACAAATCCCACCCTTCACCACCTTGTTCTCTCAATTTTTCTAAGTACTTTCACATTAAACACTATCTTAAAGTTTAGGTGATGAAGAACAATACTTAAACTAAACATTACTACAAAGGACTAAGTACCACCTCAGACAGAAATCATACAGGACAAAATCCTTTAGAAATTTAGCGAGAATTAGCCAGTGTTAAACTAGAGTACCTGTGAAATTAGCACCAATCACTTTAAATATGATCTGCAAGACCCAAAACTTGTAGAATCATTGACGCTACATTACTCTAAAATCTAGGATCAATCTCATTACCCGGCTACTCTCGGGAGCATCTCGAAACTCCGTATCAGATCTGGACCGCACGTCGGAAGTCCGATTAATACGAAGTTAAGGAATTATGACCGCCTTGCTGGACTTGACAACCATCTCGAAAATCAAATCCAAATAATGTCCCAGCACTATTCGCTTGAGCTCGGAGCGGGAAGTGTGAGAAATGTAAAATTAATTAAAAATAAAATATAAATTTATAAAATCTGAGACTTGTCGCTTGTGGGTCAGTATTAAGCAACCTGACTGTCAGAATCAGGCCAAATTACACCCTCGGATCAGGGATATTTCCTCAAACATATCCATGTACTCGGAATCTCCGATCGAGCTCCACTGATTGTTGAACTGAAACTGGTCCGCCACGTGCGATCTGGAAACCCGACTGGAACGAAACCTCAGCTGAACCTAGATCCAATGTCTATGAGCTTAAATCTGACCTTTGGCTCAAGGGGGGCTGCCAGAAGTCCTCCATTGAGCTGAAACTGACTCACTTTGGTTATAACCTAAGTATATCTTGAGCTTAAGTCTGTTTTGGTGAGTTTTGGGGCTATATAAGGACCTTAGAACCCTCTCTCTCCTAGCCATATGAATTTGAGAAAAACCCTAAGAGAGAAGAGAGAAAAGAGAGAAAGTTAGAGAGTTGTGGGAGATTCTTCCTGCCGTTCTTCCCTACCGCTATACAAGCTTAACCACATATTTATAATTACTTTCCCGGTGATTCCGGCGTCATTTCTAGGTAAGAAACCCTAATCCTAACCTGTTTTGGGGTTTTGATAGTTGTAGGTTATGAAATAGCTAACCTATTTCATTCTATAGGTTATCAAACTGCCGAATACGAAAGCTTAACAAACCTATCAGATTCGTTACGATTCTATGACAAAAGGTACGGACTTTAGGTGTATAGGTTATGGTTTTCAACGCTTTTAATGTCAGATAATAATAGATTCATGATTTGCATGCAATTGCACATATATAAAGTGCTGTCTGTTTTCCGTTTCGATTAAAGACGAGGAATATGGAATTTTACATATTCTAGGTATTTGTAGAAAGTACCGTATACGTATAAATTTTGGAAATGTGTTTGCCATGATTATTTGCGGTATAAACATATTATATGTGTAAAATACTTGTTTGGTAAAAGGGCTCTCCCTAATGCATGTTTTGCTAATATACACTATATATGTTAAAAATAGTGTATTATAAGTGTTTGTGAAAATGACCGAATGCATATAGAATTCGCATTCATGCTCGCCATGACTGATTGTCATGGATATATGATTGTTGTATAGGTGATACCCCTTTGACGAAAGGATTTGCCCTAAATCACGCCACGACTAATATACACTATATATGCTAAAACGTGTAGCCCAAGTGTTTGTGGAAATGACTGAATGAACATGGAACTTGGATTCCTACTTGCCATGACTATCCGTTGTGGGTGCACGTGTGTTATAATTGGGGCAACTCCCTAGTGAAAGGATTTGGCCTAATACCTATGTGATCAACATACGTCGTGTATGTTGATGTATGTAGTCTAAAGTGTTTGTTGAAATGTCTGGATGAGTAGTAGTTAGTAAATTGTAATGTATAAAGGTGTTGAGATAGGACTCTCAACTACCTTAGTGATGTGTATGATTTCCTTCATGTAAGTTATTTAGTTTAATCGCTTACCGTTTTATGAAACGTATGTGTTTAGATTTCCTGTTTGCATTGTGTTTTATAACATGCTTGTTAATATGTTTGAATTACTTGTTTATTTAATTCTGCTCTGATTAATTCACATGTTTATGTTGTATTCCATGAAATTCGTGAAGGGTGATGGGGGAGTGGTGCAACGTTTCCGTGCAACAGCCCTGACAGCCCTAAGCGGATAATATTGGATATTTGATTGTATGATTTGAAATCTTGATCCATTACTGCTTTAACTGTTCTGTAATTGAATGTGATTGGAACTATGATTATAGTCCAGACAATCGGTAACAGACTTGAGTTCGTGGTTGAGATTCATTTCACCACGAAGGATGTGTCTGATGAACCCGAGTCGTACTGCGGTTAGCGGTAGTGGTTAGGCCATGCGAAGTGCTTATGCACTTCATGCGTTCAGTTGATTGTGCCCTAATGTATGTTCACCATGTTTGGACGTTACTGCTTGAACCTAGGGTACCAAACTTACAAGTGAAATCCCGTTAACCATGGTACCTCGATCTGCTAAGACTCATGAGCCGGGCATGGTGGTATGGGACACCGTGGTCGAGCTGTTGGCCTACGCTGGGGCCATGTGCCTTCCTGTAGTGTCCATTGAGCAACCAGATTCGTGAGCCAATTATGGTGATATGGGACACTATATTCATGCTATCGGCCTACATTGATAAGGTGATGGGGGAGTGGTGCAATGAATGCATGTAACAGCCCTGACAGCCCTTTGTAGTGACCTCGAGCATACTCTGAATTTACGGTGAGGCGACGAGTTTTTCCGTGGTGAATAGAGTATGAACTAGGCCTGTATCAATTTAGTGATGAACCGTTAAAAGGGTGATGGGGGAGTGATGTAACGGTTCCGTGTAACAGCCCTGACAACCTTTACAGTGACATAGAAACACAATATCGTATGAGATTATCTAGGTTTGACGACCTTATAATGGATCATATTTGGGAATGATACAAGGGAGGTACCTTAGTTTTCCAATCCTGCTGTTTGAAATGGACTAATAACTACTCGGTAATCATGCTCATCATCGCATTGCATGTGCCTGGAAGATGTGGAGCACTGAGGAATGCAAGTATGCCGTGAACGTAAGATGTTGTCGCATGAGGGAGGGTGTGGTGAGGGCATCCATCATGACTGCATTCATACTTGTATTAATAAAAGTATTTAGAATTGTTGATTGTACTGCTTTATCATTACTGCTTGACTGTTTTGATAACATGTTAACCTATGCTTTATTGTTCCACTGAGTTGATCACTCACTCCCATGTTACGGGACGGTGTTCCGAACACCCACCAGACATTGTCTAATTGCAGATGGCGATGCTGCGAAGCGGAGCCAGACTTTTATAAGGATGAGGAGGATTCCTCCTTTATGCAGTTTCAGGTGGGTTCCTGTGAGCCGTGTCTTAATTGACGGGGTTACAGGGATGTTGACTAGAGGACCTTACATAGTTAGTATATTTTAGAATTGTACTTGTAATTATTTAACCTGGTAACATTATCACACTCTAGAGACTCACCACAGTTTATATATTTTATCTATCTATCATAGTCTTCCGCTTGCTATCTCACTTGTCTCTGGAGTATGATATGTTGTTTTGGCTTAATCTCACTCGTGTTCACTACACTAATATAGACAACATTCAATCATCATTCATTTTGTTACATAAGTGATGCGTTGGAACTCGAGAGTTGAGTTTATGCTCGACCCTCGATTTTCAGGGCATTACAAGATGGTATCAGAGAATGATTTGGATTAAACTGGACCTGGGTTATGGTCACACGATGCACTCTGATGCACTCTGACTTAGGAGGGAGAGACGGAACGTAGAAACCAACTTAGGATTTTTCTATTTCGCCGAACGGAGAAACCGACGGAAACCGACCGCTGAGATTGGGCCCGTACACACCCATGATCACGCGAAACAATCCCGAAGCACTTCTAGACTGTCAGTCGACGGGTTTGAGTCATTCCCTAGAAACGAATGTCCTTAGGTTGTGGGTTAACCACAACACCTTACACTTCATCTTAAAGCCTAAAACCCCTTTATCCAATTCCTTCAAATTCTCTCCTTTCAACACCTCATTCGTCAACTTTTTCTAAGTCCTTTCATACTAGACATAAATCCTAACGTATAAATGATGGAGAATAATACTTAAATAAAAATTTACTATAAATAGTAAATATATGTAGAAATTGGACTTTTGACCATTCAAATTATGGAATCTCGTGAAATAAATGGGTTAGTTGGATAGATTAGCGCCTCCTACCCCAAAATCATATGCTACACATCACATAAAATCATTCCGGTTTGCAATTTGGCCCCGATACAGCTCAAAACGGAGTTGGGGGCCAAACGGAGCACCTCCGGGGGGACCCAGGGTGGGACCCACATATTTTTTTGGGCCTAGGGGTCACGAGGACCTCGCCCAAGTGGCGAGCCATCTCCACTTTGTCCAGTGGGTGGCAAGGCCCTTGCTCGGTCGGCGAGGCCTCGCTGGTCAACGGGCTGGCCCGGTCTGGCCGATCGAGTTTGGTAGGTTGGGGAACCCCCTGGTGTATGGGCCATCGACTAAAACCCCCTATGGCATACCTCCTTCACAAATCACCCCTCAAAGCTCTCCCTTTCCCTCAAAAATCTGGTTTTCTCTCTTAACCCTCCTTTCCAATCGCCCATTCCACTGTTTTCTGTTAAAACCCACACCCCTCCATCGTTCACAGTAACACCTACCCTCTACCCCTTCCGTTTTTCCTCATTTGAGTTCCCACACCCCCTCATTTGAAGCTCAAAACCGTGTAGGCTCTCAACCCATCATATTTCTTCATTTCCTTTCTTCAAACCCTGTCTTTTGGGGCCTTTACAATCCCTATTAAGGTTCAAACTCATGGAGAACCAAAAACTCCAGCCCCCGTTTTCCCTTATCCTCATTTTCTATGGCTCTATCCGAGCTTGTATGGCCATTTTCTTGGAGGCTTAATCATCCATACTATTGTCTTGTAGTTTGCATGGGTTACCGTCTTAGGGTGTCTATGTTTTCATGTTGATGGGTATAGTAGTTGGTAGAATGTTTTAGATGTTTGAGGACGTTTAGGGCCGTTCGGCCAACTACATTAAATGAGATTAGGTGGATGGAATTGTAAAAGTAATAATAAATCTATGTGTAGGGTATGGTCCCTAGATTGGTGTATCCCATGTTTTCCATTGCCATTTGGAATGTATGCAATTAAAAGTAAATCCCGAGATCTCTCTTCAAATTACACATCATAGGGTTTGAAAATCCCATCTCACACCTTCCAACATAAGACTCATTTTTCAAAGTCTATAAAATTAATTTTTATCCCACCCACCCTCCTACCAAACATGTCATTCCCAATCTCGAAGTGGGATTAGCAATGCAGTCCCATTTAAGACAATAGGCCATAGAGTTTTGGACCTAGAGTGGTGCTCCTAGATTTCGACAGCCCTGACCGTGTAGAAAATTCAACAAATTTATAATGTGAACCTTAGGACCCTCTTAGTTGGAATGAGCATATGTGAAATGCTCGAGTGTCAAGTACAGACAACTCAGTTCCAATTAGACAACTTTGACCCTAAGTGATAAAACCCTTCCTTGTATTAGAAATGATGTGAAATTATCTAGTGTATGAGCATAGACTTTGGACTACACCTATGGTTTTCCACTACTCCTAGATTAGGACTCGACTACCGGTTACATTAGAGAATGCCAGAGACTGATAGATGTAGCTAGGTCAAATCAATACACCTCCTTGATCTGGGTGGCGCAACGAAAGCGTGGTGGACCCTACCCCACTGACCTAGGATCGAAACTGTGCTCGTTGAATACGAACATTATAGAAGCCCTAACAAGTTCTACTATGAGAAACCATTTTAGGATGATCTATTAAGATTTGATCCACCATTTCCTTAGACATAGATAATAACGAGGACTCTCTTAGACTAAGGCCTAAAGGGCAACCTTAGAAATAGAAAATTTGAGCATTTCAATGATGGACATTCCCTACGGTTTTAGAGTGATCAGACTACGGTGTAACGCCCTGAAAATCAGGGGTCGAGCAAAAACTCAACTCCCGAGTTCCAACGCATCACTTATGCAACAAAATGAATGATGATTAAATGTTGTCTGCATTAGTATAATGAACATGAGTGAGATTAAGCTAAAACAACATATCATACTCCAGAGACAGTTAAATTGCAAGCGGAAGACTATGATAGATATAAATATATAAACTGTGGTGAGTCTCCAGAGTGTGATAATGTTACCAGGTTAACTATTTATAGGTACAATTTCAAAATATACCAAAGGTGTAGTGTCATCTAGTCAACATCCCTGTAATCCCGTCGATCAAGACACGGCTCACATGACGCCGCCAGAAAATAACATACACAAGAAAGCATCCTCGTCATCACAAAAGTTCAGCTCCGCCTCAGAAGTAGCATCACCATCTGCAATCAGACAATGTCTGGTGGGTGTTCAAAATACCGTCCCGTAACATGGGAGTGAGTGATCAACTCAGTGGAATAATAAAGCATAGGTTAACATGTTATCAACTCAGTCAAGCAGTAATGATAAAGCATTACAATCAAACAATCCTAACTACTCTTATTTAATGCAAGTATGAAATGACATGATGAATGCCCTTGCCAAACCACCCTCATGCGACACCATCTTACGTTCGCGATATGCGTTCATCCCTCAGTGCTCCACATCTACCGGGCACATGTAGTGCGATGATGAGCATGATTACCGAGTAGTTATTAGTCCATTTCAAATAGTAGGATTGGGAAACTAAGGTACCTCCCTTGTATCATTCCCAAACATGATCCATTCTAGGGTCCTCAATCCTAGTATTCTTATACGATGGTGTGTTTCTAGGTCGCTGCAAAGGCTGCCAGGGCTGTTACGCACAAAGGTTACACCACTCCCCCATCACCTTTTTAACGGTTCATCACTAAGCTGATACAGGCCTAGCTCATACTCTATACACTGCGGCAAAACTCGTCGCCTCACCGCAAATTTAGAGTATGCTCGAGGTCACTACAAAGGGCTGTTAGGGCTGTTACGTACAAAGGTTACACCACTCCCCCATCACCTTATCAATGTAAGCCGATAACACGAATATAGTGTCCCATACCACCATAATCGGCTCACGAGTCTGGTTGCTCACTGGTCACTACGGGGAGGCACGTGGCCCCAGCGTAGGCCGACAGCTCGACCACGGTGTCCCATACCACCATGCCCGACTCATAAGTTTTAGCAGATCGAGGTACCATGGTTAACGGGATTCCACTGGTAAGTTTGGTACCCTAGGTTCAAACAGTAGCGTCCAAACATGGTGAACATACATTAGACATATCGGGTTATTTGACGAGCCTGACTAGCTCGAGAGCACAATCAACTGAACGACATGAAGTGTATAAGCACTTCGCGTGGCCTAACCACTGTCGCCAACTGAAGTACGACTCGGGTTCGTTAAACACATCTTACGTGGCGAAATGAATCTCAACCACGAATTCGATCCCATTACCGACTGCCTGGACTATACAATAGCCCCAATCACATTCAATTGCAGATAGGTAAAGCAATAATTGATCAAGATTCAAATCATACAATTAAAGTCTGATAACATCCGCTTAGGGCTGCCAGGGCTGTTGCACACACTCGTTAAACCACTCCCCCATCACCCTTCACGGCACTTATGGAATACAACATAAACATGAATTTAAACATATGCATTACACAGATAAAATCATACAATTAGTTGAGCATGTTATGAAGTAAAACATAAGCATGAGTTTGTACATATTCAATTCCTAATCACACAGATATCTAAAGAAATCATACACATAGTTAAAAAAGTTGAGAATCATATCTCAACACCCTTATACATTACAATTTACTAACTACTACTCATTCAGACATTTCAACAAACACTTTAAACTACATACATCAAGATACATGACATATGTTGATCACATAGGCATTATGCCAAATCCTTTCACTAGGGAGTTGCCCCAATTATAACACGCGTGCACCCACAACGGATAATCATGGCAAGCATAAATCTAAGCTCCATATTCATTCTGTCATTTCTATGAATACTTGGGCCACACATTGTAACATATATAGTGTATATTGGCCGTGGCGTGATTTAGGGCAAATCCTTTCGTCAAGGGGTATCGCCAATACAACAATCATATATCCTTGACAATTAGTCATGGCGAGCACGAATGAGAATTCTATACTCATTCAGTCATTTTCACAAACACTTAGAATACACTATTTTCACATACATAGTGTATATTAGCAAAACATACATTAGGGCGAGTCCTTTCGCCAAACAAGTATTTTATCCATATATAATATATTCATACAATAAATAATCATGGCAAACACATTTTCAAAATTTATACGTATACAGTACTTTTTACAAATACCTAGAGTATGTAAAATTCCATATTCTTCATCTTTAATCGAAACGGAAAACAGACAGCACTTTGTACATGTGCAATTGCATGTAGATTATGAATCTATCATTATCTAACATTGAAAGCGTTGAAAACCATAATATATACACCTAAAGTCTGCACCTTTTATCGTAGAATCGTAACGAATACGATAGGTTTGCTAAGCTTCCGTATTCGGCAGTTTGGTAACCTATAGAATGAAATAGGTTAGCTATTTCATAACCTACAACCTTTATAACTCCAAAATAGATTAGGGTTAGGGTTTCTTACCTAGAAATGACGCCAAAATTACCGGAAAAGTGATTAAAAATGAGTGGTTGTGCTTGCATAACGGCAGCGAAGCATGGCAGGGAGATCCTCCCACAACTCCCACACTTTCTCTCTCTTTTCTCTCTTCTCAATCTCAAACACTCTAGAATAGACTTATGGTCAAGGTATACCTAGGTTATAATCAAAGTGAGCTAGTTTCAGCTCAACGGAGGACTTCTGGCGGCCCCCCTTGAGCCAAACGTAAGCTCACAGACTTTGGATCCAGGTGGAGTTAAGTTTTTGTTTCAGTCGAATTTCCAGATCACGCGTGGCGGACCAGTTTCAGTTCAACGGTCAGTGAAACCTGATCTGAAATTCCAAGTACATGGATATGTTTATGAAAATTTTCCTGATCCGAGGGTGTATTTGGGTCAGATTCTGACGGTCTGATTGCTTACAAAATATCCGCAAGTAACAAGTCTCAGATTACTATTTGAGATATTTATTTTATAAAGAAAACAAGTGTTCTCACACTCTCTCGCTCCGGACTCAAGCAAACAGCCGTGGGACACTGTCTGGATTTGATTTCTTAGATGGTTGTCAAGCCCAGCAAGGTGGTCCTAATTCCTTAACTTTGTGTTAATCGGACTTTCGACGTGCGGTCCGGATCTGATACGGAGTTTCGAGATGCTCCTGAGAGCAGCCGGGTAATGAGATTGATCCTAGATTTTAGGGTATTCTAGCATCAATGATTCTACAAGTTTTGGGTCTTGCAGATCGTATTTAAAGTGGATCAAACAGATTTCGTAGCTAATCTAGTTTAACACTTTGTTACTTTGTCTCATTTCTAAAGGATTTAGTCCTATAAGATTTCTGTCTGAGGTGGCACTTAGTCCTTTGTAGTTTGTATATAAAGTGATCCAAGTTATACTACTTAGCTAGTTTAAGATAGTGTCTAGGGTGAAAGTACTTAGAAAAATTGAAAGATCAAGGTGGCGAAGGTGAAATTTGTGAAGGAAATGGGTTCAAAAGTGGCTTTAGACTTTGTGATTGAGTTCTAATAGGTTAATAAGGTGTTAGGATCGACCCATTGCCTAAGGACGTCTAATTCTAGGTTGGCAAAATTTCAGGATGTTACATACGGAGTTACTGAAATATACAACTGCGAAGCATTCGTGGCTTAGCCCAATTCTCACTCTTGGACGACTACTAATGGACTCATTGCTTGACCGAGCAGAAGACCAGGGGCCACCAGGACTAGGAAGGGATATGATGAGCCTTCTACCCTGGTCAGGTAGATGATTGATGTATTGGGATCAAGCCCATTATAACCATCTCTCCGTGTTGGTTAAATATTGAAAACAACTATCTTACTCTAAATTGTTGGGAATTGTCATCAAGACTCTAAATAGGGAAAGAAATCCATGGTAGCAAACCATCAGGATATAAGCAAGGAGTAAAGAAATAAGTTTTAAGGGGGGTAGACTAAAATGAACCAGGCTAGTATATACCCTACCACGCGTAGAAACTTGAAATCAATAAGTCTTAGGCAAATGAAAATAATAGAATTCTTCTTTATTACCCTTAGGCAATTTCGGGGACGAAATTTTATTTTAAGGGGGGTAGATTGTAACATCTCGGATTTTGCACCAACCTGAAATTAGACGTCCTTAGGCAATGGGTCGCTCCTGACACCTTATTAACTTGTCAGAACTCAATCCCATAGTCTACAATCGCTTCTTAACCCATTTCCTTCACAAATCCTACCCTTCACCACCTTGTTCTTAAAATTTTTCTAAGTACTTTCACATTAAACACTATCTTAAAGTTTAGACAATACTTAAACTAAACATTACTACAAATGACTAAGTACCACCTCAGACAGAAATCATACAGGACTAAATCCTTTAGAAATTAGGTGAGAATTAGCCAGTGTTAAACTAGAGTACCTGTGAAATTAGCACCAATCACTTTAAATACGATTTGCAAGACCCAAAACTTGTAGAATCATTGACGCTACATTACCCTAAAATCTAGGATCAATCTCATTACCCGGCTGCTCTTGGGAGCATCTCAAAACTCTGTATCAAATCTGGACCGCACGTCGGAAGTCCGATTAACACGAAGTTAAGGAATTAGGATCGCCTTGCTGGACTTGACAACCATCTCAGAAATCAAATCCAAATAGTGTCCCAGAGCTATTCGCTTGAGCTCGGAGCGGGGAGTATGAGAAATGTGAAATTAATTAAAAATAAAATATAAATTTATGAAATTTGAGACTTGTCGCTTGCGGGTCAGTATTAAGCAACCTGATCGTCAGAATCAGGCCAAATTACACTATTGGATCAGGGATATTTCCCCAAACATATCCATGTACTCGGAATCTCCGATCGAGCTCCACTGACCGTTGAACTGAAACTGGTCTGCCACGTTCAATCTGGAAACCCGACTGGAACGAAACCTCAGCTGAACCTAGATCCAATGTATGTGAGCTTAAGTCCGACCTTTGGCTCAAGGGGGGCAGCCAGAAGTCCTCCGTTGAGCTGAAACTGACTCACTTTGGTTATAACCTAAGTATATCTTGAGCTTAAGTCTGTTTTGGTGAGTTTTGGGGCTATATAAGGACCTTAGAACCCTCTCTCTCCCAGCCATACGAATTTGAGAAAAACTCTAAGAGAGAAGAGAGAAAAGAGAGAGAAAGTTAAAGAGTTGTGGGAGATTATTCCTACTGTTCTTCCCTGCCGCTATACAAGCTTAACCACTTCTTTCTAATTGCTTTCCCAGCGATTCCGGCGTCATTTCTAGGTAAGAAACCCTAACCCTAACATGTTTTGGGGTTTTGATCGTTGTAGGTTATGAAATAGCTAACCTATTTCATTCCATAGGTTACCAAACTGCCGAATACGAAAGCTTAGCAAACCTATCGAATTCGTTACGATTCTACGACAAAAGGTGCGGACTTTAGGTGTATAGGTTATGGTTTTCAACGCTTTCAATGTTAGATAATGATGGATTTATGATCTGCATGCAATTGCACATGTACGAAGTGCTGTCTGTTTTCCGTTTCGATTAAAGACGAGGAATATGGAATTTTACATATTCTAGGTATTTGTAGAAAGTACCGTATACGTATAAATTTTGGAAATGTGTTTGCCATGATTATTTGCTGTATGAACATATTATATATGTGTAAAATACTTGTTTGGTAAAAGGGCTCGCTCTAATACATGTTTTGCTAATATACACTATGTATGTTAAAAATAGTGTATTCTAAGTGTTTGTGAAAATGACCGAATGCATATAGAATTCGCATTCGTGCTCGCCATGACTGATTGTCATGGATATATGATTGTTGTATAGGTGACACCCCTTTTACGAAAGGATTTTCCCTAAATCACGCCATGGCCAATATACACTATATATGCTAAAACGTGTAGCCCAAGTGTTTGTGGAAATGATTGAATGAACATGGAACTTGGATTCCTACTTGCCATGACTATCCGTCGTGAGTACATGCATGTTATAATTGGGGTAACTCCCTAGTGAAAGGATTTGGCCTAATACCTATGTGATCAACATACGTCGTGTATGTTGATGTATGTAGTCTAAAGTGTTTGTTGAAATGTCTGGATGAGTAGTAGTTAGTAAATTGTAATGTATAAAGGTGTTGAGATAGGATTCTCAACTACCTTAGTGATGTGTATGATTTCCTTCATGTAAGTTATTTAGTTTAATCGCTTACTGTTTTATGAAACGTATGTGTTTGGATTTCTTGTTTGTATTGTGTTTTATAACATGTTTGTTAATATGTTTGAATTACTTGTTTATTTAATTCTGTTCTGATTACTTCACATGTTTATGTTGTATTCCATGAAATTCGTGAAGGGTGATGGGGGAGTGGTGCAACGTTTCCGTGCAACAGCCCTGACAGCCCTAAGCGGACAATATTAGATATTTGATTGTATGATTTGAAATCTTGATCCATTACTGCTTTAATTGTTCTGTAATTAAATGTGATTGGGACTATGATTATAGTCTAGACAATCGGTAACAGACTTGAGTTCGTGGTTGAGATTCATTTCGCCACGAAGGATATGTATGACGAACCCAAGTCGTACTTCGGTTGGCGGCAGTGGTTAGGCCATGCGAAGTGCTTATGCACTTCATGTCGTTCAGTTGGTTATGCGCTCGTGCTAGTCTGGCTCGTCAAGCAACCTGATCTGTCTAATTTATGTTCACCATGTTTGGATGCTACTGCTTAAACCTAGGGTACCAAACTTACCAGTGAAATCCTGTTAACCATGGTACCTCGATCTGCTAAGACTCATGAGCCGGGCATGGTGGTATGGGACACCGTGGTCAAGCTGTCAGCCTACGCTGGGGCCATGTGCCTTCCTATAGTGTCCATTGAGTAACCAGACTCGTGAGCCAATTATGGTGGTATGGGACACTATATTCGTGCTATCGGCCTACACTGATAAGGTGATGAGGGAGTGGTGTAACGAATGCGTGTAACAGCCCTGGTAGCCCTTTGTAGTGACCTCGAGCATACTTTGAATTTGCGGTGAGGCGACGAGTTTTGCCGCGGTGAATAGAGTATGAACTAGGCTTTATCAATTTAGTGATGAACTGTTAAAAGGGTGATGGGGGAGCGGTGTAACGGTTCCGTGTAACAGCCCTGGCAGCCTTTGCAGCGACCTAGAAACACACTATCGTATGAGATTATCTAGGTTTGATGACCCTAGAATGGATCATGTTTGGGAATGATACAAGGGAGGTACCTTAGTTTCCGAATCCTGCTGTTTGAAATGGACTAATAACAACTTGGTAATCATGCTCATCATCGCATTGCATGTGCCTAGAATATGTGGAGCACTGAGGAATGCAAGCATGCCGCGAACGTAAGATGTTGTCGCACGAGGGAGGGTGTGGTGAGGGCATCTATCATGACTGCATTCATACTTGCATTAATAAGAGTATTTAGAATTATTGATTGTACTGTTTTATCATTACTGCTTGACTGTTTTGATAACATGTTAACCAATGCTTTATTGTTCCACTGAGTTGATCACTCACTCCCATGTTACGGGACAGTGTTCCGAACACCCACCAGACATTGTCTGATTACAGATGGCGATGCTGCGAAGCGGAGCCGAACTTTTACGAGGATGAGGAGGATTCCTCCTTTATGTAGTTTTAGGCGGGTTCCTGTGAGCCGTATCTTGATCAACGGGGTTACAGGGATGTTGACTAGAGGACCTTACACATTTAGTATATTTTAGAATTATACTTGTAATTATTTAACCTGGTAACATTATCACACTATGGAGACTCACCACAGTTTATATATTTTATTTATCTATCACAGTCTTCCGCTTGCTATCTCACTTGTCTCTGGAGTATGATATACTGTTTTGGCTTAATCTCACTCATGTTCACTACACTAATATAGACAACATTCAATCATCATTCATTTTGTTGCATAAGTGATGCGTTGGAACTCGGGAGTTGAGTTTATGCTCGACCCCCGATTTTCAGGGCATTACATTGATAATCGGAATTGGCCTTGACAATTGGCCTCGACAATCAGAATCAAAATCGACAATCAGAATCGGCCTTAACAATCGGAATCAGAATCGGCATCAACAATTGTAATCGGCCTTGACAATTAGCCGTGAGAATTAGAATGGGCCTTGATAATCATAATCAGCCACGACAATAGGCCTTAACAATCGGAATCGGAATTGACAATCGGAATCGGTATCGACAATCGGAATCAGCCTTGACAATCGGCTGCGACAATCAGAATCGGCATTGATGATCGGAATCGGCCTTGACAATTTCCTTCGACAATCAGAATCGGCCTTAATAATTGAAATTGGCTACAACAATCGAAATCGGTATCGACAATTGGAATTAGTGAGAATGGGCCTAATAAGGCCTAAGGGAAGGTCACAATGAGGGCATTTAACCATCATTGCCCATCAATGTGGACATTTAACTAACATCGCTCCCAAGGAGTAGCCCTTATGGAGTCAAACATATAGTGGGCCCATAGCCTTACACAAAGGCCTCATACATTAAGTGGGCCGCATCATATGGGCCGAAAATACATCATATTGGGCCTCGACACATGGGCCATAAATTTATCACATCAAGCCTTACCCATGGGCCTCGAATATATCACAACGGACTTGCCCATGGGCCTATATATATATATATATATATATCACATTAGGCTGTATCAAATGGGCCGATCAAATGGGTTGAATCAAATGGGTCGAATCAATGGGCCGAATCAAATGGGTCAAATCAATGGGTCAAATCAAATGGGCCAAATCAATGGGTCGAATCAAATGGGTCGAATCAAATGGGCCGATTCAAATGGGCCGAATCAATTAGCCGAATCAATGAGTCGAATCAAATGGGTTAAATCAATGGGCCGGATCAAATGGGCTGAATCAAAAGGGCTGATTTAAATGGGCCAAATTAGATGGGCCAATCAAATGAGCCGAGTAAATTGGGCTGGTATAAATGGGACGAGCCAATTGGGCTGGTACAAATGGGCCGAATCAATTGGGTTTAATACACATCACTATGGGCCTCTACCCATGGGCTCTAAATACATCACAATGGGCCTCAACCCATGGGCTCCAAATATGTCATATTAGGCCTCTCAAATACAATAAGTAGGCCACACTGCTTGGGCCACACCATTCATCCATCTATAGAGATAATTTTTATAGCATTATTCAAACAATGATTTCCATTATTAAAATTTAGAGGGGCCCACATAGCGTTTATTTTCCATCCAGTCAGTTCATAAGGTCATATTAATCCAAAACTTCTGTAACCCAAATGGATCTCAATGGCAGACGTTCAACACCACTGTTGTCTGTAGTGTGGTCCACTTGATAACTGGATCTGTCTCATCTTTAGTCTCAAGCTTGAGACAAGCTAGCCAAAAGGATGGACAGCTGGATGCAACACATCCATCAGGCAGTGGGTCCCACCCATCCAGCATGTTGGACGAGTGTGGCAAAACCCAAACATCACAGTGGCCCTACGTCCACACACAGATGGATGGTAGGGATTCAACACACGCATCATGGCACACCAGACCCACGATGATATTTATTTAATATTAAAATATTATATTATTAATAATATATATATTATATTATATTACATAATATATAATAATACAGCAAGGCGGTTTCCCACGTGGGCCCACCATCCCATATATACCTAATATGAATATTATATTATATAATATCATATTTCTTTTTAATGAAAAGAATAGCATCCAGACATCCAGATCTAGGTCTGGACGAACGATATATCAAGGTGGCCCCCACTGTCGAGGCCATGGACAAATGGATATACCTCACGTGTGGGACTCACATGGATGGATGGCCTGGATGAAAATACATACCCGCAAAGTGGGCTCCACATGAATGAACGGTCTGGATCATCAGACCTTGTTGGTGTGAGGGTCACTGGCCCACCGTCCAAATGGTGGACGATATGGATATAACATGCATCATGATGGGCCCTACCTACTGCTAGGTGGACGGCCAGATATATACATCAAGGTGGGTCCCACGTGAGTGGGCCACCCCACTCAAAACCCAGCAATGGGTTCCACATCAACCGTCTAGCCATGCCGCTGCTGGACGGTCCTGACGGTACCCCACTATTGGGTTGTCCAGACGGTGGACCCAGTCCCAATGATCTCTCCAAGGGTGGACGGTGTAGATACACCACACATACAATGCAATGGGTCCACGTGGGTGGGCGACATGGCCACATCACCACTATAAAAAAATGAAAGAGACAAAGAGGTAGAGAGAGAGAAAAACGTGAAGGGGAGGGACTTCGCCACTATTGGGCCCTCCCTTATACGATGCATACATCAAGATGGGTCCCAAATCACATGGACCCTACATCAAAATCAAATATTATGAACACCCACCGTTGATCTACTCTTCCTTTCTTCCGCCAACACAATCTAGAGCTCCAAGGGGTGTATTTTCAACTGTCGAGATTGGACTTGGATGGTGGAGATGGAAGGTAGGAAGGTGGGCCACACTAGATTCTCCATGAAAGCTTGGACGGTTGCTCTCATGGTGCTTGGGAGAAATGAGAGAGAGAGAGATGAGAGAGAGAGAGAGAGGTTGTAAGAGAGAGAGAGGGATGAGTGAGTGATGGGGTGTGATGGGTGAGTGAGTGATGGATGTGTACTTGTGTAAGAGAGAGTGTTAACTTTTGGGGAGGGTAGTTGTACTTGGGGATGGGATGGAGTGATGGGTTGTACTTGATTGATTGATGTTACATGTCGTAGAGATTCTCTCGAAATTGTAACACGCGATGTTTTCCTCGAACTGAATGTGGGCCCACATCTCCTGGCTCAGGTATCACCTCAGCATGTGAGACATGACGCCAGAACTACAGAGATGGCGCAGTCGAACTGGTATAAGTTTCTGGTCGAGTCGACTTAGATATGTAAGACTCAGCTTAGGATCGCGCACAAACATCGATTACCGGTTGCGGGTTGCCAGTATTCAATCTGGAGGACCCCGGAGGCCTATGGAACGGTACAGGCTAGGATACAGGTCTTACATCTATCGACGAGCCGAGCCCGATATTCGCAAGCGGATAGTGAGGTCTCTTTCACTCACCTTGTTGCTCGTGATGGGGTGACAATTTGGTTTGGAGTGTAATAGACTCCGGTGATTTTTCAGAGAGGAACCGTACTGATATGTGGAATTATTGAGTAGGAGTTGTATACTTATGCATTCATTACATTCACTATCCACTCGGGCTGGTGGTATGCAACTAATTATTATATACCTTCGCATGGCCAGGATTTTGGTTGGGCGTGTGACTAACCATAGATTAGGAGCTTACCACATTGAGTCTGACTATCTAAATTTAGGTATGGGACTGGTTTAGATAGAAGTCCCTTGTGATGGACCTCATAACTTGTGATACTACGTACTATCATCCCGACTTCACACTCCAGCTTGGTCATTTCATTCACATCACATATTACATTGCATCCTCAGCATATAGTATTTGGCTTACTGTCTTCGCATTGCGTAACTGATCTACATTGCTTCCTCAGTATATGATATCGGTTATTATATTTTTTACATCATATAGCTTGGATAAGGCTGATAGTATTTATGGGCCTATTAGCATATTTTCGCATTATTCTAATATTGTATGATTTATGGGCCTATCAGCATGTTTTTGCATTATTCTGATATTGTATGATTTATGGGCCTGTCAGTATTTTTGCTTACTCTGATTACTCTGATATTGCTTACTTGGCACTTACCTTATGCGCACACTTTCACCACCCACTAAGCTTTCTATAAGCTTATGTACGATAGATGTGTGTGAAAAGGCCAAGCTATATGTCCTAGAGGGGGGGTGAATAGGACTATGCCAAATTTAAAATAATTACAGCGGAATCTAAATAAAGAAATACCCAAATAAAGTAAATCAATTCACAATGCTAAAATTAAATAGCAATCTCAATAAACTAGTATTGAGAGATTGATACAAAAGTTGTTCTAAGGACAACCTTACACCAAAAACCAAAGTTTATGGTAGGACAACCTGATTTCTAGAAAAGTCTTTGTATCAAGAACTCAAACTTTCTAGGAATAAACAAATTGAAGCTGAACAGAGGAATAAAATGCAATCTCAAATATTGATTGTTCTAAGGACAACCATGCACCATAGAAATGGCAGGGCAACCTTACTAGAACAATTTAGAGAAACTAAAGCTCAAACAAATAAAGGAATAGCTTGAAATAAATTATAGAAATTTAAATCTAAACTATTACAATATTCCCCACTGAGCTTGAAATTAAAATGATTACAACATTCACATCCACATACATTCCATGAAAGAATAATCAAAGATAGGAAAATAAAGCACACTTCCACACAACACAAGGAGTTATAGTGGTTCGCCTGTGTGTATACCAACTGTTCAACAACAACCACACAGAATGCTACTCTACTCCTAATATCCTCACACAGGGGATATTAGTGTTCACTATCAAGTAGGTTTTCACAGGTTCACCCAAAACCTTTACAATTGTGTCTTTTTCAAAGGGCTTACACAATTAAAAAACCCTCACTTCTGAGTTTTCTGGCTCTCCTCAGATAACCAACAGCTTTGAGATTTTTCTGGCTTAACCTCAAATAAAACCAAAATAAATGAATTTACAACAAATGTAAAATGCCTGAATTTCTTCTTCGTTGTAGCAGCCCAGAAGAACCAAATCGGAGTAGAGATTTGAATGTCAAAGTTCAATGTCTAATACTCACTTTATAATGGTTCTAATTTCTAATAGATTTTAAATTAAAACAAATGGGCTAGCTTGAATTGATTTTGATTCTAGTAAAAGAAAAATAAAAACTTCCCCTTTACAGATTAGATTGGAATGCAAGAAACAAAATCAATTAACAAAGTTAAAGAAATAGAATATTAAATAAGCACACTTAGCTTTAAACGGAGCACAGATTTATCTCTCAGAAGGCTGAATTAAATTAGCTTGAATGGTCTATTTTATTCTGAGATTCGTGCTCTATTTATAGTGTGATTAATTCACGTCTTCGACTGGTCTTAAGTCGCTACGACTGGTCGAAGATCCAACAGATATTTGAAAATTCAGGCGCGATAAGATAAAACAGTTTTACGACTGGTCGTAAGGCACCTTCGACTAGTCGTAGGTCTCATTCGACTGGTCGAAGGTCACACATGACTGGTCGAAGCTAAGTGCAAATCATCACTGTAGTTTGAGTCGAAGGTCTACGATGATCGAAGAACCTGTCGACACTGTTCCTACGATTGGTCGAACAGTCCTTAGGACTAGTCGAAGCCTAATAGAAAAGATCCAAATTTTACAACAAACTTACGACTGATCCAGGAAACCCTTAGATAGGTCGAAGCAGTGTTAGGACTAGTCGACCAGAGACCAGGACTAGTCTTAGAACAAGCCAGACTCACTTATATAGAATATGTGAATTATGTATCCAAAGTGGCCTACTCTAAAGGTCAACCTATGGTTAGTCAAACCTTAATAGTGAAGTAAGGACATTGAAACTTAAGGACAAGTGACCTTGAAAGTAGTGAAGCTTGAAGTCTTGATGTAGTTCAAACTTGAAAGCATATTCAGATCTTGAGATTAAACTTGAGGTCTTGATATTGAACTTGAAGGCTTCTTGAAATCTGAAAGCAACTTAAGATCTTGACTTGAGAGCAGTGCTTGTTCATCACAGTTGATCTTAAGTAGCGCTTTGATCTTCACATATGCAAGCTTCATAACAGTGTCTTTGGCACCATAAATTTGACAACAAAAGGGCTATCAACAATAGCACTTACAATGTGCAGGCGGCGTTAGGTTGCAGTAGCATTGAGCTTGGAGCATGTAGCGAACTTATGGAGCTTTGATTTTTGACATATGTATTTCCCTTTCAACATTGTATTCAACCATTCATATTAGTGGATATGTAATGATAATGTTGCCTTTATGATTTGGGTATACTTGTGATTATGCTTATTACGAGATAAATCTACACTAAAAAATCCTCCTTGTAGGATCGCAGGATCAGAATCTGGCGTATAGGCGCTGGGAGACAAGAATGGGGTACTACGGAAGCTCTCGGCACTGGATTCGGCGATCGGAGTTCTTGTGAGTACGATATCCAGGTTTGGGGCGTGACACTGAAAGTCCAGCAAGGGCCCCAAATAAATATTATTATGGCTGAAATTTTATTGGATGTGGGGCACACCATATTGAGAATTTTGGGTATTTGTTACTCCCTTATATTTTAAAATTCTCGGGCTTCATTAATGTATTATAGGCCACCTTTAGTGATCATTTGTGGACCCAGACATAGATCAGATTTTTGAGACTTCCAGCGGGCCTAGTGTAACGACTCGGAAAATTCCGTATAATGACCTGAGTATTACCTCAGGCAGAAATCGCTTAGGATCAAATCCTTTAGAAATTAGATAAAGTTAACTATGTGCTACACTAGATTAGCTATGAAATCTGCTTGATTCACTTTAAATACGATCTGTAAGATCCAAAACTTGTTGAATCATTGGTGCTAGGTTACCCTAAAATCTAGGATCAAACTCATTACCCGACTGCTCTCGGGGGCACATTGAAACTCCATATTAGATCTGGACCGCACATCGGAAGTTCGAATAATGCGAAGTTATAGAATTAGGACCACCTTGCTGGGCTTAACAACCATCTCAAAAATCAAAACCAGATGGTGTCCTGGGGCTATTCGCTTGAGCCCGGAGTGAAGAGTGTGAGAAAACCTAGTTTTCTTTAGAAATTAAATGAAATTTAAGTAATCTAAGACTTAATGTTTGTGGGCCAAATATAAGTAATCAGACCATTGGAATCTGACCCAAATACACCCTCGGATTAGGAAACATTTCCATATATGTCTGTGTACTTGTAACCCTGATCGAGTTTCTGTGACCGTTGAACTGAAACTGGTCCGCCACGTGCGATCTAAGAACCTGATTGGAATAAAAACTTAACTCGACCTAGATCCATAGTCAGTGAGCTTATGTCCGACCTTTGGCTCAAAGGGGGGCTCCAGAAGTGCTCCGTTGAGACGGAACAAGCTCACTTTGGATATAACCTAAGTATACCTTGACCCTGGGTCGACTTTGGTGATGTTTTAGGCTATATAAGGAGCTTAAACACTCTCTCATTCAACCCATACGAATTTGAGAAAACCCTAGGAGAGAGAAGGGAGAAAAGAGAGAGAAAGTGTGAGAGAAGAGGGAGGATCTCCCTGATACTCTACCCTGTCGTTATCTAAGCTTAACCATCCCGATCTAATCGCTTACTCAGTGATTCCGACTTCATTTCTAGGTAAGAAAACCTTAACCCTAATCTGATTTAGGGTTTCAACTGATTCAATTAGCGAAATAGCTAACACTACTTGTGCTTTAGGTCATTAAATTGTCGTGAAAGAAGACTTAGCATTCCTACCAAATTTATTACGCTTCTACGGCGTAAGGTGCAGACTTTAGACGTATAAGTTATGGTTTTCAATGCTTTCAATGTCAGATAATGATAGATTCATGATCTGGGTGTAATTGTACATGCACAAACCGATGTTCGTTTTACATTTCGGTTGCGTATACAATTTATGATGTATTGTGTATTCTGTATAATTGTAGAAAATACCGTATACGTACAAATTTTGAAAGTATGTTAGCCATGATTAATCACTGTATGAACATGCTATATATGTGTATAATACTTACTTGGTGAAAGGATTCGCCCTAATACATGTTTTTGCTAGTATACGCTATGTATGTTAAAAGAGTGTGTTTTCTAAGTGTTTGTGAAAATGTTTATAAGAGTAAGTACTTAGATGATTGTGCTTTAGGTAGGTGTTGAGATAGAGTTCTCAACTAACGTAGAGATGTATATGATTTCCTCCATGTTGGTTGTTTAATTTAACCGCTTACTTATAAAATATATGTGTTTGTATTTCCTGCTTGTTTTGTGCTTTATAACATATTTTATGACATGCTTGTTAACATGCTTGAATTACTTTGTTTATTCTGCTTTACTCTACATGCTTCTAGTTAAGGATTGATTGTGTTTAGGGCTATGATTATAGTCCAGGCAATCGGAAACAGAAATGAATGCGTGGTTGAGATTCATTCGCCATGCAAGATGTGTTCGACGAACTCGAGTCGTACTATGGTTACTTTACTCTAAGCTTTCTATAAGCTTATGCACGATTGATGTGTGCAGGAGATCTTAGGTTGTCGCAGTAGCTGAGGAGCTATTTGGAGCATGCTGAGGACTTGTTGCAGTTTTTCCTTCTTTATAGCTTATGTATTTCCCTTTGAGCCTATGTACCTGTATAAAGTTTTAATTCCTAGTGGATTGTGTAATGCGTTCCTATGGTTACTTTCTATCGTTACTATGTTATGATCTTGGGTATGCTCTATTGGATTAGATTTAGGATATGGAAATCCTCCTTATACAATCCCAGGATTGGAACCTGGTATCAGGAGCCGAGAATGGGGTTCCACGGATGTTGTTGCGGCCGAAATTGGCTATCGGGTTCCTTGTGAGTCCGGTCACCAAGTTTGGGGCGTGATATGGTGGATGTGAGGAGGACCAATCAGACTTTCGGAATAATTGCTTCTGATGTTAGAAACCAAATATGCTTTTCTACTTTTTGGATGATAAGTATGTTGGTTACCAAGCATACATACCTGCTAGTTAAGTAGAAACCAAGATAAGCTACTTATGGCATAAGTAACTTATCTAAAGTAACTTACAGGGTGTTTGGATTATAAGTTACTTGCCTTACGTAGCTTATCTTGATTTCTATTTATTAAATTGAAGTGGTTAAGTAACTTTAAATAAAAAAGCTAGCTATAATCGATCATAAACCAAACTTACTTATCTTAAATAAATTACTTATCTATTGTTATAAGTAGAAAAAGTAACTTATTTGGTGGTATCTAAACGGGACCTTAAGGGCCACAACAACATTCTCTATGTGCCTTCCTATTACCATGCTGGCAATGACGAAGTGCACCAATGTTGTTGGTGATCTTATCAGCATTTGATTGAGTTAGCTGGTGCTGAGAAGCGGGCCTTGGTCAAATATACCCTTGCCTATTAAAATTCAAGACAGCTGGCCCCCACATAACATTGTTGGTTGTGAGGAGACAATGTTAAATGTTTACACATCAAAGACGGGGTCAGTTTAGTGGTCATGATATTATCCTTCTCTTTGTCTTGTTATATTAAGCATCAAATATTTAGTGTTTAAATACCAATTATGAGTCTATGTGATAAGGATCCATTTGATTATAACACCTATTAAACTCTTTAGGAAGGCCCACTTATCACCATCCATCTGATCATGATGAAAGGATATAAATGTTTCTTACAAACCCTATTTTATTATATGCCTAGCTATGAGCTTATGAAACATCTAATGGCCACATTACTGGCACCCTCTACCCTCTATATAATATCGGCATCGGTGGTTGTAACAGTCGTTGTATGGTTTGTGTTATCATCAGTGAATATATCGCCAATGGATGGGGAAAAGAAGTGAGCTCAGTAAATCATATCACCCAACGTATGATCACAAGGCAGGTGGAGCCATTTATTACAATTAGGTAAAGCTAGAATAGTAATAAGTTCGTTAATTGGTGAAGAATCAATTGGCAATTGCTGTCTAAACACTAGATCAGTCGTTGGTGTGGTTTTCTCCGGCCACGTGTGTGCTTGTCTTATTATGCTTAGGCGTGCTAGGATTGATGTGGGTCCGATCCAAACCATGATCACTGCCGACCCCTGGCGTAGAGATAGAGCGGTATTGGGTCGATCGACTATCGTCTATTCAGCCAACAATCTTGCCCTTATTTTTAACCAGGCGATTTACGGAAAACGGGGCTCCCCCTCCAATGAGTTTGTTTTTCCTTATCAATTAAAGATTTATGAAGGTGCAACAATTGTATGATTGAATGAGCAGAGGTAGATGGAAATGGATGCGGATTCTAAACGTGATTGGTTACAATCTCTTACCACTAAGGTCAGATCACTTGCCTTAACTGAGAGCAGCAACAACACTGTTCTGGTGAGTAGAGTGATGATGATATCAAGGATTACAATAGCTAACTTCGGCCCAACATATGAGCATAGGCGGACAGGTCCTAGAGCTAATAGTCTTCCTTTAAATCCAGCACACAGGCACAAATGGAAGGGAATTATAACTACAAGATTAAAACTATGAGATGGTCCAACCTAGTCGCATGGATGGACTGATGTTACTCATAATCTAATGGTCCACGGCTGACGAGCAGTGGATGAGCTAACCTAAATGCTACACTAAGATAATCATCAGCATTGTGTTAATAAAGGGCTTCTATATTTGGATTGAGGATTGGATCTCGATTGGGGACGATTTTCATGTTCGCTCCTGCTATTTATAGCTTCTCCTGCTTAAGGTTGAAGATAACTGATGGCCCATGTGACGCCTCTACGTATAACCAACCAGGAAAGAGTGGTTATCCTTCTCTTGATCGTGGCTTGTCTCTATTGAATGTGCATCAACATTGACGCATACATAATGGTTATTCATCCTTATTCAGAGATTGTCCGGCTGATGTGGAATCCAGAGATTCTATATACTTTTTATATACTTAGTGTACAAATTGGACATGTTGTACATGCCACATGACATAATTTGTGCTATTGATCTAATCTACCAGATTTTGGTATAAACACCCCCCTCCCAAGTTTCTTGTCATTCGACAAAGGATGGTGAGAAACATAATACGATATTAATGGTTGTCCATGTGTCGCGTGCTTCATTCTTCAAATCTTCAAATGACGTTTCTGTTTTTTACTCTTTTTAATTCTAATTTATTATCTCTATTTTAGGCCAAAACATATGAGGAAACTGAGCTTCGTTTCTTGTCATTTGAACCAATACTAGCTATTGAAAAACTGGCCCAAGTATACACATATATTCTACAAAGACTTCATAAATTTCTTGTTGACTTTGGACGAGCCTAGGCTTTTCGTGACAGAATAAACCAATGAATTAAAGATGTTTAATTTACGAAAGACTGCCTCAGATGGATTAAGCTTCAACATGACATCCTTACGGGCTCACTCTCCATAGTTAAATCGATCTATCGGTATGCCAAATACCACGTCCAGGATCTTCGACAATTAAGGAGGGAACTAAGGTTTGAGGTCTGGAATAAAGAGAATCCTTCTAATGACCTCAAGCATCGATATTGCAAAGTGAAATCCCAACTTTGCGAGGCTCGTATGGAGTCAAAAATTACATATGCAAGATGGGTTGAGACGAAGCTTGTCTTTAACTAAGGAGAATTGCTTCAAAGAGAGATGCGAGCTTATTTGGACAACAAGATGTTGAGCTCCCTTGATGGACAACCCGTAAGCTAGAGATGGAAGATGCTTTGGTCAAATACATTTCTCAATATGAGGAGCTTCGCGATCTACCAAATTAATTACTTCATCTTTTCTTTGGTTAATTTGTTTAGTTTGTATAAACTTTATGCCTTAATGTACAAAGTCATTCTCTTAGCCTTTTATGCTTAAATATTTTGTCTTTTTTTGGACTTGACTGTATATCTTGGTTAAAATCCTTTCCTAGCTTTTTAAGCATTAATCACCCCCTGCATTAAATGTTTGTACTAAGTGCGCTTCTTCATTTCTTGTAAGCACTCGAAGAGGCTTCTTCTCTGCATAACTAAACGTTGTCGTTTGACCACTAGATGGGGTCTTAACATATTAAATGTGGGATTATCCTCACTTCAAACCCCATCACTTCGAACTCCTTAAAAAATGGCTTCTGAAGTCATTTCTTTCGCCAAAGTCCTCCTATAAAACATCTTTTAATTCAATTTGTAAGACCTATGTGGAGCACACGTAGTGGATGAAATTCCTCCATTCCTCGAAGCGCTTCGGCCCTTCGAATCATCCCACCAAACTGCACTAGAGCATGGGAACATCTTCTCATAGTGCAAATTAGGGGTGCACATCGAACCGTAGGAACCGTGTAACCGGACCGGAACCGTTGGATCAGTCGGGTTTGGTCCGGTTCTAGGGTGCTAACGGTCCGATTCCGCTTCCAAAATTCCCAGAACCGTTGATTACGGATCGGTTCCGATTTAGGGCCCTGTAGGACCGAACCGAACCGTTGAACCGAACCATTACATGAACCGTAGATCCGAACCTCACGAACCATAGATTCGAACCGTTACACGAACCGTGACATCTAATGAACGTAGGTCATAACTAACTAATCGGTCGACATCTAATGAACAGTTAAAACAACATATTCAAATTCCACAAAGTAGATGTACATTGAATTTAATTCCAAGCTTAGCAAATAGCATTGCTGAGTGAATTTGATGGTGTCGCTACGTCCCATGTATGGTTAATATTATTACACGTGGCACGCATGTACCTTAAATTGAACTGTCCAAGTAGTGGGCCAAGTATCGAAGGATCATCATTTAACATATGATCTTAACTGGCTGATTCATGGACATCTAATGGACCGTTATAGTGAGAAATCTTCAACAGTCTAAATCAATAGGAAAATGCCGATTGATCAGAGGTTAGAATTGTCTAATGAATCTAAATTTGGAGCTCTGTCCCATCTATAGTGGGTCCCATTATTTGGACGGTTTGGATTCTGTTACATGCAAGCCACATGTCTAGTGTCTGATTGCATCGTGTACGTTAATAAAAAAAGAGGTCTCCCATGTAACTAGTTGGATGATAAGTTACCGTTCAACTGTCATATATGTGTCCACATCTCTAGTGTGTAAAACATCCAAACCATCCAAGAATTGATACGAAGTTATTCCCATCCATTTACTCTCGATTGTATGGTTCCAAGACCTTAATAGTATTGTTAAAAAAAAGTGCAATTGGGCTGGAGTTTAAAAAGCCCAGAACCGTGGAACCAATCCAGAACTGAACCAGTTTTCACGGTCCGGTTCCGGTCCGGTTCTAGGGTGCTAACGGTTCTGTTCCGGTTCCAAAAATCCTAGAACTGTAGGGAATGATTTGGTTTCAATTTCACCCTAAAACCGGACCGAACCGAACCGTGTGCACCCCTAGTGCAGACCATCTTACATGGTTACAATGAACCCCGGAGTACCCTTCATGCTTCGGATATATTTCTTAAAAGACATCGGGTTGTTAGAAGATGTCTCCTCCAACTCAGGTGGACTCAAGATTCTGAGCTTGCTACCACGGAAGCTCTCCACACAAAAGTTCAAACTTCTGTTCGCAACTCTCTAAACAACTTTTCGAGCAGCAACAATGTTTGAGGGATGATGGTCTTGATGCAGAGCTAGAAAAAGAGATTATTGCCATAGAAACTCAACTCAAAATTCCCAAAGATCGGAGATCATTAAAGGAGGCAGCATTGGGTATTTCCAAAACACACCTTGAGAGCACGAGCATCAATCTTATCAATGCCACGACCTTACACAACTCACGTTCTTGGGAGTCTACTGTTTGGGAAGACTAATGAATGATAGCGGAGTAAACTATAGATGACTGCATATATTAGTACCAGCGGCTCCGTTGTCTTCCATTTTGAGATTCTTTTTTTTATATTTTTATATGAACTTAGAAAAAATTGATATATATATATATATATATATATATACACACACATTGTAATTAACAACATTTTAAGTGAATGAAGTCATATTCGACCTTTCGTGTAACACCCCGAGTTTTCGTGGCCCAAGTACATACTCGTGCCCGAGAATTCTGGGTGTTAGTAAATTGAATTAATGAATACTTCATATTTACACCATAGTTTAGATGACATTAATGAAGGTACCTATTAATGAGAATAAAACCAACCATATTATAAATCTTATTTCATTTAAATATAAAAGTTCAACTAATTATTTAATGCTTACCCAGGTGGGAGCTTATTACAAATATCCAAATTCATAGCATGAAACATAAATAAAGCTAAATTAAAATGAAAGCATCTACAATATAATCCCTCATCACTCATAGTCTTTCATAGGGAGTTCATGCATCGCCCATATATTTAACATGTACATTACCTGCATAATCTGTATGGTTGGAGAGGGTCAATACTGTACTCATAGTGGTGGTTGTCTTTTAAGATTAGCAATAATTCAAGTGATTCATCATAATAACAATGTAATGATTCCGATACACCTCGTATTCCACCATTACGGGTGGTATCGATAAGCACAACCAAATCTACATGAATGCATGCCTAGCATAGTTTGTTTTGTTCATCATATATAATGACCACTACATTATGAAATATAATTCATAAAAATCTGGCTCGCTCCTCATCCCATAAGTAGGGAGATTCATTGGCATGTCCAACACTACCATGAATTTACATAACTCCTTGAGATGGTACAACACATGGATTGGATGAATTACATAATACGATTTGTTTATACAGCGACTAATTGTGACATCCAATCCGAGAAAGGTAATGTAACATGTATTGCGGATTACTTACATCAATGTGTACACCACTATCTAAATCCAAGGATTTACACATAGACCAAGAGGGTCACTACCCAGAGTGTATTATATATATCCATGATAAATACATATAAGTCACTAACTGTGATACCTTCAACACATCGCATGCATCAATAGGGAAATAAGTCGAACCATGAGATTTTTGAAATTCCAAGACACATGCCCAAGCTATAAAAAAAGGGAGGTAGCACAAGGCTAACCTAATAAAAGAGAAAAGTAGCAATAAGCTAATTCAATAAAAGAGAAGGGTAACAAATATGCTAACTCAACAAAATAAGAGAGAGGAGCAAAAGCCAATTCAATAGAGAGTGGAAACACTCGTCGCTCTCAAAATCGGCAAAGGGCAAGGCTTATATCTATACTCATCATGAATTCATAAAAAGTCCAGCATTGTTTTCATGAACTAATTAATCTGGAATTATAATAAAATAAACCCCAATTGGATAGAAATAGTCCATACACTTCAAAGTGAATCTATAGGGACAACAATGCGATTTTTGGTCAGATGGACCACCCGATAAGTCTAAATTACTCCAAAAGTGAGTTCTATTGCTCTAAGGTTTAAAATATAGATTTTAAGTTAGATTAATGTTAGTAAAATCATAGTATTTGTTGACATAACTATCCAGTCCATTATATGCGTAAATTCTGCACAGTTTAAGACCTGAATGCATGTAGTTTCACGATTTAAGGCATAATTTTGTGATCTGACCCACAAAATATGTCCAACATAATTAAAATCATATCTCAAACATAATTCCAATATGAATAAACAATTCATAATTATCAGCAACTTATTAACATAGAAATCACAATAAAAACTAAACTATACATAACTGTAAAGTGGAAATAAGAGAACTACGTATAAATTCAACTTAAATTGGTGTAAGCTTAAAGGAATCCTTCACCTTAGCCTTAGATGTAAACCCTATGTAAATATCTATGTAAGAGGGCTTCTACATGAACCATGATGTCGCTCAAGTAAGAGGGAGACACCACATGTGTGGAGAAGGAAGAGAATGGATGAACATCTAGGCTTGGACATCTCTCTCTCATTCTTTCTCTTTCTTTTTGGTCACTCTCTCTCTCTACCTGTCTCTCTCTTCCTTGAATGTGGGAAGGTGGGGTGTGTGGGTTTTTGAGTGAAGAAGGAGCACACACCTCCTTGTAATAGAGTAGGCATGAGAGTGGGTGTGTTACATCCCGCTTGAATTGAGTTTCTCAAATTTATATTTTTCTGAAAATCTTTATTTAAATCTAATTCTTTCATGGCATTGGGGTTGTTGAATAGGGTCATGATACATCATTTTTCTGGTGATCCAGAATTTAGATTGGCCCATCTTGAAAATTCTCCTAGCGGGTGCCAAAACGGACTTGATCTCAACTAACGGTCATCGCTTAATGATCAGGGCCCAATTTTGGGAAAAATGTGTAGTTAAGATAGGAAAACAATTGTGCAAATTTTGGTGGTTGATTGATGGTGAAAAAGGCCAATATCTAAAATTTCACTTGTTGCACCAAAATGAAGGAATTGGCTTTAAGGCAGTCATCATTCAACGGTGTAAGATCATAAATCAGGGTCTAAGTTTTGTATGATCTCATAGTTGTATGAGGCCCAAGCGTGGTCTAAATTTGAGTTGTGATTAACGGTATAAAGTGGGTCAATCAGAAGGTCCAGATTTAGAATGAGTTGATAAGCCTAAAACGGCTAACTTCGTGCCAAAGGAAAAATCTACCAAGGTGGGTTCTCATATTTCACACTTGCTCTATATGATGAGAAATTTAAGTCATTCATATGAAGGGAAATTCCTACTTCTATTACCCATGAGCTTTCCTCATTCGACGGACACCAAAATCAATGGTTAAGGGGTTGATTTGTCAATTGGGCCACTTTTACAATGATCTAAGGTCTAAAATTCGACATGCATTATATAGAATTTCACATCAAATGGATCATGAGAATCATATGATCTAAAATTTAAGGGTCTAGGTTAATGCCATTTTCGTAATTATTTTTAATTTGAGAGTTTTGAGAATTCTAACGATTATACATGGTTATAGGCACATTTTTAAGAAATTCTTACAAAAGTACTCATATTTAAATCATAACAGATAAAGAGTTATTCACCAAATAAGTTAAAATTCTCATTAATTAAGGGAAAATACATATATCAAGCAACAAGATTAAAATAGGTTAAAACGGTAACCTCTGGGATGTTATAATTGGTCATATTTAGATTAGAGAATAGATGTAAGGTTAGGATCGAACAAATTAGTGATACACACATGTATGTAGTAAATTAAATTTCATAGTAACACTTGAAAACTTTCAATACTTGAGTATTGAAAAGTTTGGGTTGTTACAATCTACCCCCTTAAACAAAATTTCGTGCACGAAATTTAATTACTTCTACCATGTATACTGATTTATTATGTTTAAGTTTTCACTGTATTCCTTATGAGGTAGATATATATGTCTAGGTGTGTATAAGTGGGTATAATTGGCTACACAAAATTCAGGCACTACATTTTTCTTTTTAGGATTAAATGTTCTAGTTTTGTATGTGTATGATTCAGCCTAGCCTTCTTGGCTGAATCATTTTTTCCTATTTCTTTTGATCTCTAAACTTATAGGTTTCCCACATGCAGGGAACAAACTTCTTTAAATACCAACCATTGATTGCCAACTTCATGATATTCCCATGTGAATCCTATAAAATGTAAACCCCGCCTTTTAGTACATTGTGCATAGTGTACAATTCTTCCCTTTTTTTTCCCCATTTTTCAAGTTCTTTGTCTGTCGCATCAATCGACAAAACTGCTTTCTATAGTAATTCTCCTTCACCAAAAGCTTTACCCCTCACTTTCTGGTTGTAGACCCCTGCAACACATTCCTCATGCTATTTTAATGCATTTAGAGCCTTTAAATGCACATCATCCAAATCTTCTAACTCCATGAGAATAGCCTTGTAAATTCCTCTAGAGTCAAATTATTCTGAAATGCGACTCTCAGTGAAGGCACTGTTATTTCCATAGGCAACACTGCATCATGACCGTAGGTTAAAGAAAATGGGTTCACTTGTGTCCTGGTCTTTGGGAAATTTCTACAAGCCCAAAGTGCTTCAGATTACTTTAAGTGTCATTCCCTAGTATACAAAAAATGTATGAGTCAATAGGAGTTTGGTTTGTTGCGCATCAAGGACCAAGATAGGTAGTCCTACCCATTTCGCGGCCCTCTCTGGAAAATCCGTTGTGCATGAATAGTGTTGCACGGTGAATAGTGTTATGCATGAATAGTGTTGTGCGGGAATAGTGTTGCGGTGAATAATGTTGCATGATGAATAGTGTTGCATGGTGAATAGTGTTGCATGGAGAAGTGTTTCACGGTGAATAGTGTTGCACGGACCCGTACAACAGAGATGTGTTGTGCACACTTGCACAATAGGGTACACTGCATACGAGCACAACAAGTGTCCCCACAACTCTATTCTTTGCAGTTTTGTGGATTATTTTATGGTTTGACCTCCACTATATATATTCAGCGAATGTCGGCTTGGAGCAAGGATCTTGTACCCCCATAACCCTTCTGTCACCCCGACGGATGCAAAACACACCGAAATTGCCATTGGATTAATTCTTTTTCATGTCATTGTGCTGATTCATTGTACTTTGTTTCATAATCAAGGGAAAGATGAGGATGTAAATAAACCTAAAATTAATGAAATATATAATGATGAATGTTCTTCTATTTTCTTCATTATTATTGAATGATAATTCCCCTATAAAACCACATTTCGTTTCTTGTCGAAACAAAATGGCAACTCTGCTAGGGATCGTTATTATTTAATGATAACTTAGAAAATATTTATAGGATTTTCATCACTGTTTTGCGTCGTATAGACACCAAAATGGCGACTCGCAATAGGAACATCATTCCCTTCATCTCTAAAATAAAGTACAATTTTATTTAATTAAAGTAACCGATACTCTGTATTGAATAGCAGGTATTTTATCCCTATACAACCGCAATGGCTTTTCTCCTAACTAATGTGGTTGTCTACTTCACACTCAACGGATTTGCTATGGATTACATCGACAATACGCAATCACTAATACAGAAAGTACCAAAGAAGGTTAAATCAGTTATGATCAAGGATAGGCGATGTCATATGATGTTCATAATGGTCTTTGCTTCACCAGCAGCGCAGCAAGATGATGAAGGATGGATAATAGTAACATCCAGAAGACGAAGGGTTCGATCTAACCTCATAAGAAGTATCATCCCGCCAAGTACGGTTAGAGGGTCGATTATGCGAAATGTCTTAAAACGCTATCTTGCCTCAGTCACACAGTCATTTCATTCAATAAGGATTGAAAAGGCCGTCACTCCTAAATGTCTTCCAGTATCACCAACTATAATTGTAAAGACATCTTTTGTAAAATTATTACGAATTCAAAAGAATAAAAGGAAAATCTTTATGACAAGCGAATGTTTACTTACAACACCCCCCTCAAAGAATTTAATACGAACTCATGCACCAAGGATATTGTGATTCGAGTCAGTTGGTCCTTCGAAGCGGTAATACGCTGGTTTCAAATCAAACAATAGTTCATCTTCCTTAACAGCACTGACAATACAGCGCTTATTTCTTCCTTCAATATTAGAACGATCGAAGAATAAAGAAACAGAACTCTTGCCAGCAGACATCAATCAACCCAATCAGCCTTCACCAGACAAGTACGCGGTTGAAGAAATCCCTAATCTTCTAGCAGTGACTATCGTGAACAACATTGAACCACAAGTAGAAAGGCCATAACCACAAGCGGTTAGATTTCAGGGGTCTGCACCTACTATTCCTCAAATCATAATGCAGGAAGAAATTTGACAAATGGTTATCGAAAACATTCATTTAGAAAAGGAATGAAATTAAAATAAAAGGTTTTAATACCAGATGCCATATCCCCCTGAAATAGAAGAAGTACCATTTCCAGTTGACTTCAAACACCCGCACTTTCAGAAATTTAGTGGGGATGGATCGCCCGAAGAACACATGATGCACTTCATAACAATAATGAGAAATCTTTCTAAAGTTCCTCAATATTGTTTACGATTATTTGGGTAATCTCTAACAGGAAAAGCCTCTAGATGGTATTTAGCTTTGGATCTAGGGTCTATTCATACTTAGGAACATATACAAGATTTTTTTTTAATGGCAAACTTTTCTCTTCTAACAGAGAAGTCAAATTAACTGAATTAACCTCTGCACGCTAACGGGAAGATGAACCAGTCGAAGAATTCATCAGTCGATGGAAAGACGTAGGGACATCATGTCGATATCTTTCAGGAGAATCAGATCAGGTCAAGTTATATTTGGAAGGTATAAGACCAGAAGTGGCATGTAATCTGATTAGTGCAAATTTATAGACATTTTGTGATCTTGCTACCAAAGCTCATACTCTTGAAATATGGTTGAAAAAGTGTCCGCTTTTTACATATAGTGATTATATCAGAATCTTCATGAAACATCATCCAATGTCATTAGCAAAGAAGAAAGGAAAGAAGATTATCAGAATGAAGGAAGAAATAGCAGTGAAGAAAATTGAAAAAGTCATACGATTGGGATGATGTATGAAAAATGCAAATGTCTGAAAGGTCTTGCTTTGGAGTTAGACACAAATCTTGAAACGATTTCATCGTATATCATGATAGACAGGCATAATGGTTCCCCTTTACCAATGTGATATAGGGTCTCAACCATGAAAGGTGTAAGCTCAGTATGATTACCATATCTAGGATAGATGTTGGAAATACAAATCAAATGGAGTATACAATAATCATGGGACATATTTGTGGCCCTTAATGCATTTCCATGATGCCAAGGTACATTGTTCCCATTGCACAAAAATTTGGTCAAAACAGCCCTTTTTGCTTCAATGGGTAAGTTTAATTCAGAGGGTTGTTTAGAGATCAATGGAATACCTATAAGAGTTGAAATGCGATATGGGGTGATTTTAACTATTCGACCATCGTAGTCAGCCTTGAAACCCCTATATAATGTGCAATGAGATAAAAATGATCAGACCAGGGTTTCATTAACTGGTCCTCCAAACAATAGAACTTGCAGCCATCCTTGTTGTGAAAGAACTTCCTGAACTTTAGATTTTTTAAGACATTTCACATATACTCTTCTTTCACATACAATTCTTCTCTTTAAGAATTTAGCAGCAATAGGACTTGCAGAGTTAGGATTTGAAGAGGATGAAGGTCTAGACAATTGGTTAGAAATCGTCCTTGCTTTGGAACACAGAGTTTTTACCTAGATCTGGTTGAGTCTTCTCTGTCATGCTTCTTCTCAGATCTGTCTTCTATAGGCAGTGATGACTCCATTTAATGAAATGAAGAGGAATGATAAAGTCCTATTAAGAGGAGATGAACTAAAGGCAAGTGATCCTAGTTTTTGAGATGTAAGAAAAAATCACTAAGGAATACCCTTAGATTTTGCTGATTTTTTTATTGCATAGTCTTTCCGCTGAACTAGGGTAGAAATGAGAGAAGTGACAGACAAAACAGAATTGAGCACCGAGGGATATTACGTAGTTTGACGTGGCTCGATTTTGGTAGTACCGAAGGTAAGTTCAGTATTGTAACAGATTTTCTTAAAACGTGGTTATTGGTTCATGATATGATTTTATCATGGAATTATCAAAGTGTTTAGAGGCAAGAAATCCTTAGATTTATGAATTAAACCAGTCATCAAGCTTAATCCTTTGGTTTGTCTTTAAGCTTCCATAGGATGTATGATCCTTAGATATACCAATTTAGTTCAAAATGAACCAATAACCATTCATTAGAGAAGGTTGATCAATAGGTAATAAACATTTAATTGCAGTGTGTGTATCAACCTTTTCTGGTTTAATATAACTATCATATTATTCATGAGTATCTCAAAAGTTATGAATGATACTTGTTCTATATGGAGTTGTTTAACATGAAAGCATTTTTATCAAACTCCATGAAGAACTTATTAGTTAAGATTTTTTTTTATTTTTTTTTGGTGAATTGATTCAAAAGTAATATGCTTTTTTAGAGTTCTAGAATCAATTTTAATCAACTGTGATTTACTTCTTGACCAATCAATATATATATATATATGTTTATTTTTACTTATCAACATCTCCCCATATTCACATGGACCGGATGTTACAAGGGCTTGAGTCATTTCTAGGGCACTTGTATTTGTTTTGCATTACTCATTTGGTAACCATTTTCTTTGAGCTAGAGGGGTATTTCTCTGAGTGACTTCCAAATGATTTAGATGTGACTTTGTGATTTGTCTTAGAAGTAACATCAAATTTCTTAACCATAGGACATTCCCATTTGTAGTGTCCTATCTTTCCACGGTGATGGAATTCAACTAAATCCTTGTGATTTGGAGTAGTTGAATTTGTCATCGTTAATTAGGTAGAGGAGGATTTTGATTCATATCATAGGCTTGTCATATTTTTGAATTTTCTACCCATGCCTAGAAGTTTTTCAAATTTTTTATTGCTTTGAGTAAATTTTCCTGTTAGTTTTGTTGTTTAATCAGAATATTTTACTTCCATTTTTAGTTTCTTGTTTTCTATTTTTAATTTTTCAACTTTTAATTCTAGAAGTTCAATTTTCTTGATCAAATTATCAAAAGTTAGGCTTCTAACTCTAGTTCCTCTCTCCTTTTTAATTTCCTCAAGGTTAAGTTCATCTTCCTCATCTAAACTTTTTGGAACAACTGTAGTGGTGGTGGTCATGAGAATCTTCAGCAATTTTGTGTCTCCATCACTCCCTGACTCATCTGAATATGAATTTGAGTCATCAGTGCTATCCCAAGTGGCTGCCATGACTTTTCCTTTTGTTTTCTTTATTAGACATTCAGTGGATATGTGTCCAAATTTTTTACAGTTATAGCATTGGAGATCTTTGGACTTTCTAAAGGATTTGCCTATCTGGTATTTGTTGTCCAATTGTTTCCCCTTAAAGGACTTGCCGCGGTTCTTGTTAAAGAATTTTTTGAACCTTTTGGCCAGGAGAGCTACTTCCTCATAATCTTCTTCATTTTCAGTTTCTTCATCCTCCACTATAGTTTTGGAGGTTTTGAGGACTTTGAGTTTTGATTTTGTGGGAGGTTTGAAATGTAGCTCAAAGGTTTGTAATGATCCCACTAGTTCTTCAACTTTCATCTCATCAATATTCCTACATTCCTCTATTGTGGTGACTTTAGAATTAAATCTTTCCAGTAGGGATCTTAAGATTTTCTTACAAATTTTGGGTACCAGAACTTTTTCACCTAGTCCTCCCATGGAATTACATATGACATTCGATCTTGTAAAAAATTCCATGAAAGTTTTATGTTCTTCCATTCTTATGCTTTCGAATTGAGAGGTTAACTACTACAACCTTGATCTTTTTATTGTGTTGGTTCCTTCATGGGTGGTTTGTAATAAATCTCATGCTTCTTTCGAAGTTCCACACATACTGATTTGATTGAACACTTCTTGTGAAACTCCACAATAAATAGCATTCATGGCTTTAGCTTCATGTAATTTCATTTCTTTATCATATGTAGTCCATTTCTCTTTTGGTTTTGGTTTGGAGACAGTTGTATTGTTGTCTAGTATCACCTGTTCAGTTGGTGGTACATATCCATTCTTAACAACTTTCCAAACTTCAGTATCCAAAGCTTGTAGAAAATATGACATCCTGGACTTCCAATAAGATTAATTTAAGCCATTAAAGAGAGGAGGCCGAGAGATAGTTGATCCTTCTTTACTCATTGTTCCAACTTCTTGTTTGGATCTTCCTCTAGGTTGTTAAGCCTTTCAAGAGGAACCCGCTCTGATACTAATTGAAATTGCGGTTTGCACCACACTAGTAGAAGTATGGAATTGTTCTTATAGTCCTGGGGGGGGGGGGGGGGGGGGGGGGGGGGGGGGGGGAATATGACTTTTCAAATGATTGTACTAAATAAAAACTTCTATTGCCTAACTTAAATGATTTATAAATAAACTTAGCGAGGTAATATAGCTCTAATAGCTTCCAAGCCAGTTAGAGAGTCCAATCACATAGGCAGCTTAAGATATACCAATAAAGCAACTAGCCTATATCATAGTGAGCTCGTGCATGGGAAATGTGAAAAGGCCAAGCTATTAAGTCATAGGTGGGGGGAGGGGGGGGGGGGGTGAATAGGACTATGCCAAATTAAAAAATAACAACGGAATTTAAATAAATTAAATACAGATAGCAATAGACAATCCCACAATGCTGAAATTAAAGACAACCTCAAATGTACGAGTATTGAGAGGTTGATACAGATGTTGTTCTAAGGACAACCTCACACTATAAAAACCAATGGTTTATGGTAGGACAACTTTACTAGAACGGTCTATGTATTAAAAACTCAAACTAATATAGAGGAATAAAGAAATAAATAGCAAGAAAAGAAATCTAAGCTATTACAACATTCCCACACTTGCATAAAAGAAATTACAACATTCTCCACAAATGCAAAAAGAGAAATTTCAACATCCATAAAATAAAATAAACAATCAACCACAAGACCAGAAATTATAGTGGTACGCTTGTGTGTAAACCAACTGTTAAATAACAGCCACACAACTACTCCACTCCCAATATCCTCACACAGTGGATATTAGCGTTCATTATGAAAATAGGTTTTTCAAGGTTTACCTAAAACCCTCACAATTGCGTCTTTCAAGTGGGCTTACACAATTCAAAAACCCCACACTTTAAGTTTTCTAGATCACCTCGGACAAACTAAAACAGAGAGATTTTTTTGGCAAAATCTCAATGAAACCAAAATGGAATTTACAATAATGTAAAATACCTGGATATTCTCCTTTTGAAGCAGCCCGGAAGAACCAAATTGGAGTAGAATTTCAATGTTCACACTCACATATGAAATGGTTTTAGGTTCTAAATTCATTTTAAATTAAATCACCTTGGGTTAGCTTGATTTGATTTTGATTCCAAGAAATGGGAAAACTACAATCCCTCTTTCAAATATGATTGGAATATAGAATTCAAAATCAAATACAAAGAAAGCTAATTAAAGAGAATATTAAATGAGCACAATATAGCTTAAGAAATTGACTAACTTATCTCTCAGAGTGACGTATTGATTTAGCTTAAATTGGATATAAAACTTTGAAATTTGTGTTCTATTTATGAGTGCAGAAATTGCTTGCTCGACTGGTCCTGTGGTCAACTCGACTGGTCGTAGGACCAACAGATTTTTGAAATTTTGAGCACGATAAGATAAGATTGTTTCACGACTGGTCGAAGGACCTGCTCAACTGGTCGAGCGGCCTCCACAACCGGTTGAGTCCTATCTACGATTGGTCGTGCGCGACCCAATTTAGTTTCTGGACTTTGAGTCGAGCCTGTAGGACTGGTCGAGAACGAGTCGAGTACTGTTCATATGACCGGTCGAGCAGTATCCAGGACTGGTTGAGGCTTTAAAAAAAATTCTCAAAAATCAGTAACAGACTTAGGACTGGTCGAGGAATTCTTGGGCTGGTCGAGCCAGTGCTAGGGCTAGTTGAACATAGCCTAGGACTAGTCTAAAAATAGACTATGCACTTATAAAATTGCTATTTGAATTATGTATTCAAAATGACCTACCCTAAGGTCAATCTAGGGTCATCCAAACCTTTTTAGTGAAATATGAACATTGAGTTCTTCTTTTCCTTCGGTTGATGGATGAACTTTGAAGTTTATGAAGCTTGAGATCTTGTCATATGTAGAAGCTTGAACTCGAGACTTCTGAAGCTTGAGTTTGAGCTTGAGCTTGAGCTTGAAGCTTGAGTTTGAAATTGTACTACTTTTTCTTGTCTTTGAAGCTTTGAAAACTTGAACCATTGAAGCTTGAAAGATTGAATTCACACTTGATGTTGTACTTGAACTTGAACATGTAATCTTGCATTTGACGTTCTTGAAGTAAAGACCTTTGTCCTTGTACATGAGATGCACTGTCTTGAAACATGTAGAAGCACTACATAAGACACATATTCCAAGAGGTTTTGACACTACAAAATTTGATAATCATAGGGGCTAGAAACCATAGCACTTACAATCTCTCCCTTTGTCAATTTTCTGACAAAACACACTTCAAAATAACATAAGCATTATACGAACAAAGAATCATGCACCAGTTATCAACATAAACTAGTTACAACCTGGCTAAAGAATCATGCACCAGTTATCAACATAAACCAGTTACAACCTGGCTAAAGAATCATGCACCAGTTATCAACTGGTCATAAATTAGCATCTACTCCTCTAACAAAACTCCCCCTTTCAAAAATGGACTACATTTCTACATTCACAGACCACATCCACACTACATCCATCACAATTCACATCAAAATTCTCCCCCCTTTTGTCACAATATGATAAAGGAAGAAACCAATAAATGATAATGGAAGTAGATCAATAAGAAAAAGAAGAGTAATGAGGAATAAATGAACAAGATAGTCAAAAACCATAAGTAAGCATTGATCATGCATAAGCTACCATGTTCAACCAAATAAAACCAAGTTTAACCAAGTGCAACCAAATTCAACTGAAATCCAAATATGATTAAGTTATTACAGAGTAAGATTTAAAAAAAAAAAAACTAATCAGAACCCAACAAAGGAGCAGGTATGGTAGGATCAAGATTATGAAGTCCCTTGTTTAGGCGCCTAAGATACTTACGCATATATTTGAATTATAAATCATGAGACACATTCATGTTCTCTACCTTCTCCTCTAATGAGCGTAAACGCACATCAAAGTCAGATGATTGATAATCAGGATCATCTACTGAGCTGGATTCAATCTCATAAAAAATATCATCCATGTTAATGTCATCTGGAGGTAAATCACCTTCCTCTTCATTCACTTCATCTGCTCCACCAACACCCATATTGACTTGGCCTGTGGCCAACCTTAGATTCATTTTGTTGATATTGGAGTTGTTAAAGATTAGGTGTTGAATGGGAGCTTCTTCAATAGGGATAAGTACTAAAAAATGACTGGCCAACATAGTCATAAGATACGCAAAAGGGATGTCGCTATGTCAAGGATAGAGATGGAATTAAATGACACAATGACAAATTAAAAAAGGAACGTATATACTAGTTCCAGAAACAATGGAAAGAAGAATCCGAACCATGAAAGTAGTGAGTTCGGTTTTGTTACCAAAACGAGGATAAACATTTGAAATAAAAATCCTGTGAAGGACTCTGTATCTGGGTCACAAATACTTTGAGGCAAGCGCATTTCCAAAAGGATTCCATTTAATATTTATATTACGCAAATCTCTAGTAAGCATGCGCTTTTCAGATTCAGATGGTTTAGCCACTAGAGCACTAATAGGAATACATTCATCATTGACAGGTACGTCCGTTAGACCAGAGATCAGATGTCGGTCTATTTCAACTGGACCTTCTGTAGTGTCAATAATAAATGTTAGATTTTCTGTTGAAAAATTAGAAATACATGCATACATAGCTTGTGCAATGGACCGGTATGTTGGCCCACCCCAATGTAGAATATTATCCTAACCTACGGATTGGAGGAGAGGAAGGATTTCAAAAGGACAAAGATGTTCAACATGAACAGGTCGTTCAACTATAACATTGCGCAACCTTATATCCCGCATATAAGAGGAATCATCTTCGGGTGACCGAAGGTGGCACTTTGTGATAGGTGCCGATCTAGAAGTTAAAGGACCATGAGAACCTTTCTTTTTGCCTTTACCTTCCATTTGCACTTTTTACCTCTACCTTCCATTTGCAACTAGGAAATCAAGGAATCAAGAAGTTACAAAAAAAAGTAGAGTGGGTTTTCTCAAGATCAGATTTTGGAGAAGAAAACCTCAAAAACTATTATGAAACAAGAATTAAATCACACTAATGATGAAAAAGGAGTGATAAGAACTTGAATCTATAAGGAATATATAAATAATGCACTAACTTGAAGAACTAGGAGATGGGTTCGACCGGTCGACTTATGACCTGTTGGAGAAGAAGGCCAAATGAAAAAAAAAGGATTTTTTTCCCCAAATAAAGCATCGACCCACGCTACACTACTAGTTAAGTATATGCTCGACCGGTTGTGCCACGATTGGTCGAGTATGCACTCGACTGGTCGTGCATAGCCCAAAATATGCATATTTCATAAAATTTAAAATTCTAATCATTTAAAATAACAAATATATACAATATGATACAAAAATACATAAATAATCAATTCTAATTGCACATACTAAGATCAAATTTTAATTTAGAAAACGTACTTTTGTCGATCGGTTTTGTGAATATGTCAGCAAGTTGAGTCTCATTTGGTATATATTCCAAAGAAATAGACTTGTCTTCCACTAATTCATGAATGTAGTGATATCTAATGTCAATATACTTGGTTCGTGAATGTTGGATTGGATTTTTAGATATATTAATTGTGATTAAATTATCATAATATAAAACCATAGTATCTTACACAATTCCGTAATCGCTTAATATTCTTTTCATCCACACAAGTTGAGTACATGCATTACCTGCTGCAATGTATTCAGCCTCAGTAGTTGAAAGGGATACGAAACTTTAGAAACTAAACAGTTCTTATGTTTTGGTCTTATTTCAGTTGAATTTGGTTGTACTTGGACATATTCAACCTCATTCTTACTTTGCCAAGAAACTAAACAGTTTCTAACATAGAAGCAACCACCACTGGTTGATTTTTGGTCATCTATGTTACCAGCCCAATCAGTATCAGTGTAACCAGCTAATTGCATACTAGTATCATGTGGATACCAAAGACCTAGATTTGCAGAACTTGTGACATATCACAAAATGCACTTAACAGCAGTTAAATGTGACTCTTTAGGGTCAGAGTGATATCTAGCGCAAATTCCTATGCTAAATGCAATATTAGGTCTACTTGCAGTTAAATAAAGCAAACTTCCAATCATACTGCGATATAGTTTAGGATCCACACTCTTACTTGTAGAGTCCTTTGAGAGTTTTAAGGTAGTACTCATAGGAGTATCAAAAAATTTTCCATTCTCAAATCCGAACTTTTTGATTAAGTTTAGAGCATATTCGGTTTGAGAAATAAAGAAATCATCGGGTTGCTGTTTAACTTGCAGCCCAAGAAAATAATTCAATTCTCCAACCATGCTCATTTAGAACTTAGATTTCATAAGATCAGCAAACTCAATAGTCATGTTAGCATAAGTAGATCCATAAATTATATCATTAACATAAATTTGAAGAATTAAAATGTGATAATTATGTTTCTTAACAAATAATTTCTTATCAACACTTCCCATTATAAAGTTATGACTTAGTAGAAACTTAGTCAACTTTTCATACCATGCCCTGGAAGCTTGTTTTAAACTGTAGAGAGCATTTTTTAGGCGATAGACATGATCAGTATTCTTAAGGTCTTCAAAACCCGTTGGTTGTTCAACGTACACTTCTTCATGAAAATCGCTGTTTAAGAAAGCACTCTTTACATCCATTTGATAAATTTTGAACTTTCTAAAACATGTAATGGATATAAACAGTCTGATTGATTCAAGATGAGCTACTGGGGCAAAGGTTTCATTATAATCGATGCCTTCAATTTGAGTGTACCCCTGTATAACCAGCCTAGCCTTATTTCTAATAATATTACCAAGTTCATCAGGCTTATTTTTGAAAATCCATTTTATTCTAATAATATGTTTATCTTTAGGTCTTGGAACAAGTACCAAACATCATTTTAACAAATTGATTAAGCTTTTCTTGCATCGGAACTATCCAGTTTTCATCAGTAAGAGCTTCTTTTACGTTAGCCGATTTTATCTGAGATGTAAAGCACAAGTAATTACACATATCTTCTAGTTGTCTACGAGTACGCACACCAGTGAGAGGGTTTCCTAGTATTTAATTAGTTAGATGATCGTTAACAGTCCTTAGTTCAGAGTTATTTTGACTTGATGAAGTATCTGGTTTATCAATTAGAAGAACTTCATCATTTTCTGAACTTTAGACAAATGTATTCAAGTGATCGTCAATAACCACATTAATGGACTTTTGAATTACACCGGTCCTTTTATTCAGAACATGATAGTGCACAAGTGATTGCATTTAGTGCTTTTGCATTGGCACGACTCTCACTTTTCTGAAGAGTGATCCAAGAGAAAAAAGGTGTGACTCTCATAGTTTTGGATCCATCGATACTAGTCACTTCAGTGGTAGGAGGGGTCCAGTCAGTCACTATGGCTTGCCACACGCTCTTATCCATAGATTTTAAGAAAATTCTCATCCTGGCTTTCCAATAGGCATAATTGGTGCCATCAAATGGTTGAGGCCTAGGGACTGAGAGGCTATCAAAATTTGACATCTCAATTAGCTCAGATCGATTAGCTTAGGAATTTAATCCAAAAGAAATAATAATTAAATGAGCTATTAGGCTCTGATACCACTTGAAAAGGCCGAGCTATTAAGTCCTAAAGGGGGGGGGGGGTTGAATAGGACTATGCCAAATTAAAAAATAATAGCAGAATTTAAATAAATTAAATATAGATAGCAATAAACAATCCCACAATGCTGAAATTAAAGACAACCTCAAATGTACGAGTATTGAGAGGTTGATACAGATGTTGTTCTAAGGATAACCTTACACCATAAAAACTAAGGGTTTATGGCAGGACAATCTTACTAGAATGGTCTGTATATCAAAAACTTAAATTGATATAGAGGAATAAATAAATAAATAGCAAGAAAAGAAATTTAAGGTATTACAACATTCCCACACTTGTATAAAAGAAATTACAACATTCTCCATGAATGCAAAAAGGGAAATTTCAACATCCACAAAATAAAATAAACAATCAACCATAGGACCAAAAATTATAGTGGTATGTTTGTGTGTACACCAACTGTTAAACAACAGCCACACAACTACTCCACTCCTTATATCCTCACATAGTGGATATTATCGTTCACTATGAAAATAGTTTTTTCAAGGTTCACTTAAAACCCTCACAATTGTGTCTTTCAAGTGGGCTTACACAATTCAAAAACCCCACACTTTGAGTTTTCTGGATCACCTCAAACAAACCAAAACAGAGAGATTTTTCTAGCACAATCTCAATGAAACCAAAATGGAATTTACAATAATGTAAAATACCTGGATATTCTCCATTTGAAGCAGCTCGGAAGAACCAAATCGGAGTAGAAGTTCAATGTTCACACTCACATATGAAATGGTTCTAGGTTCTAAATTGATTTTAAATTAAATCACCTTAGGCTAGCTTGGTTTGATTTTGAATCCAAGAAATGGGAAAACTACAATCCCTCTTTCAAATATGATTGGAATATAGAATTTAAAATCAAATACAAAGAAAGCTAATTAAAGAGAATATTAAATGAGCACAATATAGCTTAAGAAAATGACAAACTTATCTCTCAGAGTGACGTATTGATTTAGCTTAAATTGGATATAAAACTCTGAAATTCGTGTTCTATTTATAAGTATAGAAATTGCTTGTTCGACTGGTCCTGTGGTCAGCTTGACTGGTCGTAAGACCAACAGATTTTTGAAATTTTGAGCGCGATAAGGTAAGACCGTTTCACGACTGGTCGAAGGACCTGCTTGACCGATCGAGTCCTATCTACGAATGGTTGTGCGCGACCCAATTTAGTTGCTAGACTTTGAGTCGAGCCTGTAAGATTAGTCTAGAACGAGTCGAACACTGTTCACACGACCGGTTGAGCAGTCTCCAGGACTGGTCGAGGCTTTTAAAAAAATTCTCAAAAATCAGTAACAGACTTAGGACTGGTTGAGGAATTCTTGGACTGGTCGAGCCAGTGCTAGGACTAGTTGAACACTGCCTAGGACTAGTCTAAAAACAAACTATGTACTTATAAAATATGTTATTTGAATTATGTATTCAAAATGACCTACCCTAAGGTCAATCTAGGGTCATCCAAACCTTTTTAGTGAAATATGAACATTGAGTTCTTCTTTTCCTTCAGTTGATGGATGAACTTTGAAGTTTACGAAGCTTGGGATCTTGTCATATGTAGAAGCTTGAACTTGAGACTTCTGAAGCTTGAGCTTGAGCCTGAAGCTTGAGTTTGAAATTGTACTACTTTGTCTTGTCTTTGAAGGTTTGAAAACTTGAACCATTGAAGCTTGAAAGATTGAATTCACACTTGATGTTGTACTTGAACTCGAACATGTAATCTTGCATTTGACGTTCTTGAAGTAAAGACCTTTCTCTTTGTACATGAGATGCACTGTTTTGAAACATGTAGAAGCACTACACAAGACACAGATTCCAAGAGGTTTTGACACTACAAAATTTAACAATCATAGGGGCTAGAAACCATTGCACTTATAAAATGCTTCCTATCAATCAAATAACATTCATTCAAATATGTATAAGAATTTAAACATTCAAGCATATATAAGCATGATTAAACATATGTGCAAATGACAATCCTAAACACAAACATGTATAGTGCTTCGGCTACGTGCCTACTCCACTCTCGACATCCACACTCAATTCCAAAGTGCACCAGATTTCACTATTGATGGTTTTAAATCAGGTTCACCAACAACCTTTATAGTCCTAAACTAAAGACACACGTTTAGGCCCACCGGCCAAGGTCCCACACTAGGCACTACCATTTAGGCCCATCGGCCAAGGTCTCACATAAGGCACCTATGTTTAGGCCCACCAGCCAAGGTCTCACACAAGGCACCTAATCGAGTTTGTTAATGGCAAACTCTTAGCCTCAATCTACATGAGGATAAAGACTAAACTGTGGACTCTTAACTATGACACTTGTCGAATGAGTCCTCTTTTCTAGCTTCTCTTGGGTTGCTTGATCTTCACATTTTCATACTTGATCAGCTTCCCGATGCTCCCCTGATCGCGTCGCTTGGGTTCACCTGTTGGCTCAGCTTCACGATTAAGAAAAACCTTGCATATGATATACCTATAAAGGTGACTAAGGTTATGGGAGTTGGTCGAATCTCCTATCTAGGATAATGAGTGGATTTCCTAAGGGATTTAACCTATGGACGCTCTTAGAGTATCAAAAGGCAAAGGGTTTTCCTATTGGTTTGGCCTTTGTACTCTAGAGAAGGCATGAGTTCATGTTCTTCATCAATAGGAGCTTTTGAATGCTCATGAAAGTGATGAATCACAATGAAGAGATCATGAACTCATATGGATAGAGTCTAAAGAGAGTAAGATAAGCTTAGGATACACTATAGACTCTAGGTTGCCGTAATCCACTTATTTTACAAGTTCCTACAAGCCATTTTTATAGATAAAAGCTTCCAACGGATATAAAACGCTTATGAAATGGCTAGTTTACGGTGCTACCTAAGTGACCTTCCATACCACCAAACTTACTTCGGTAGTACCGAATTGTCTATCGATAGTACTGAATTAAATTCTCAAGTTGCTAGATGATTTTTACTCCTTTTGGTGGCACCAAAATTTGTGCGTCGATAGGAGTCAGTGGTACCGAAATTCTAGTTGATGGTACCGAATTTTCTTTGAAAGCTGCTGGAACGTTTTGGGCACTTTCGGTGGTACCAAAGATATCTTCAGTGCTACTGTTGAGGGTCAAATATTGCATATTAGACCCTATTTATTACCTGATTTTACGAACATGATAATGTTTAATGCTCTATTTTAATCGTGTTTGTGTTGCAAGGTGAATTTAAGAGCTTGAACTGAAAAGGATGTTAAAAGCATGGATTTGATGCTCAAGAATCACCAAGGCAAGGGACGGATCTTAGGAGATCGAGATCGAACAATTCACATGCTAAAGATCCGAAAAAATCAAGTGACTAAAGAAAAAGAGGCTTAAAAGTCGTCTTGAATGCAAGATTATAGGGTTCCCACCATCCATTTGGCTCAAAACTTTATATCTGGCTTGATGACCCTAAACTATCCGTACACGTCGAAGTTCAACCCTTGGATCGCTGTGGAAGTGGCCCAGTGGATAAATCAGCCCATAAATCATCGATTTGGGGCCCACCTGATATTTGGATATGCTTTAATTTTGGTCTCAACCCCTTAAATTAGATGAGGAAGTAGGTGGTCGGAGTAGATTTCTCATGAACATCATGATGGACCCCACATTCAATTGTACATGTGCACAACACATGCGCACTCGACGTGCACTGGAAGTGAAGTTGGGTTAAACTGACTTTGACCCGACTCTAAGCGCTCTTACTCACAGCGTCCGCATAGACCGGACATTGTGATGTGTAGTGGCCCACCATAGTGGACCCAACTGTCCATTCGATCCAGACGGTGGGGCCGACCATACCCATGTTGATTTCTTGGTCCCGTGCACATGTACACACGTAGATCACTGTAAAACGCAGGATGAACAACAGGGTGAATTGATATAGTGGGCCGCACCAAACTCGAGAAAAACCATCCATTAGTGACTGAAATTTTGCCACGAATCTAATGAATGGGGTGGATTTCTCTGAAAACATCACTATAGGGTCCACCAATCAGTCCAGAGTAGGTCCTTACGTATGTACGTGCGCATTGCACATCCGGCCTCCGTGGGCCATTGTGTAATCACAATCACGATCATTTCGATGATTTGAACCATCCAGAATATTCATAAGGGGGCCATGACCCTAGCCTAGGTGTCAGAATCAAGTTTGGGACATCCACAGTCTTGAAAATCCGTTTCAAATGCAAGTTGTTTTGCGCTCTCTTCTGCTGCGCACTCTGCTTCACCGCCTCTCCCTCCAGCCGACTCCTTGCTGCTATGAGAAGAGAAAGAGAGAGACATGGAGGGGGTATCATCCTTAGATGTGGATCCAAAGAGGGACGTGGAAGAGAGAGATTGAGCTTGGGACGTATGAAGCCATGGAGGCGTGAAGAAGGAGAGAGAGCGAGAGAGAGAGAGAGAGAGAGAGTGGCTGGCGTATGAGGAGTCCTCCTCCCTTTCTTCTTTAGTTTCTTCTTTCTTTTGATGATTTTAAGAGTTTTTAGTTAATCATATTCATGGTTAGCTAAACCTCTTAGCTAGGGCTAAGAGGTGAAGCTTGTAGCGTGATGGGGTTGATTCGTGTTTATTGAATTCTCTTGGATTCTAGTTTGATTATGAAGGAATATTTTTAGTTTTTAATGGTTTGTTGTGACTCAAATTACAATAGATCTGTGATAGCTTGAGATATCTTCTTTTCATGTATTGAGATTGTGAAATTAGGCAATCCCATTGTTCACCATCGTCTCATGGGCATGGTTGGGTGATGGAATCCTCCTAATCTTCTCAATTCTCTTATGATTGGTTGTGGGTTTGGTATATTGCTGTTGTTTGCCTTATCTCTTGGGCATAGTTTGGTGAAGAATCACTTCCAAATCTTCACCACTCTCATCTATTTATGATTAGATCAATGAGAAGTTCAGAGATCTGATAAATCTCTTCTTACCAATTAGATAAGATAGGACTCTATTTCCAGTTGTGTCCTTGAATCATGTAAGGTCGCTTCCCAATTGCTACAAGTGGGTCGTTGGCACCTTAGTTCCCACCTTTATTTTTATTAGTTTTTAATTAATCTATTCACAATTATTCTCTTAATTTTCTTGATTTAGATTACATCTTCGTCTAGTTCTAGTTCTAGTTACTTTCAGATTACGTATAAGGTTCAGTCCCTGTGGATTTGACCTCGGTCTTACCGAGATTATTACTACATCGCGACCATACACTTAGGGTGGTGAACAGCTACCGAAAGTGTCATTCGGTGGCACCTTTATCCTACCGACAATGAATAGATTTTTCTATTTTTGTCCAATAAATCTTACACCAACTTGGGACTTGCTTAAGCCAAGACTATAAGATATAAAATATGGACTTGGATTGGCTTAGAATAGATGATCTAGGTGGGTTTTCCTATTCGGGTTAGGATCATCTATTTGTAAGGTTTAAGATCGTAGAAGTAGTTCTTCATCTTCAATGTAGCTTTTCCTGCTTCAGCTCTAATTGCATCGTCGGTCTTCTTTTGTCAAGAACTCATCCGACTACAAAATGCAACTAGTTACATAATTGACAAACATCAGTGCAAATAAGTGTGCTAACACAGTTGAGTTATTATATATTGACACTTAAGCTCGGGATTATTATTGCAGTTGGATTATTGCTGCAACCTTCAAAAGTATCTTCGAAATTATATATTTTAAAAAGGCTATCTCAAAATATTTTCGAGATTACTGTCGATTATCTCTGAGCCTTGGCCGGTTATCTGCAAATATTTATTGAGCAACGATTATATCTAAATTATCGCCAATCATCAAGCTTATAATGCCAATCAAGACACGAAGATATTCAATATATATTCTTCAAGAGAGGCAATATACTGCGGACTTATCAAGTCATGAATCAGAATAAACAGAGCATCGGAATGCCTATAGATATTCATCTTATCAAAATTATTGTTGTCAAAAATAAAGAAGTTTTGATTGTAAAGATTCTCAGAGAAAATCTCATCCAATCAAAATGGGTCAGATCAGGCAACAATTATACAATAGCTACAATAAACATACTATCACCTGAAGCTCTATTAAAATTGCAAGTCCATATACTATCTTTAGCAAGCAATGATTATTGGCAACAAGGCGATAGCCACCTTATATCATTCTTATGACAGAATATTATATCAGTCAACCAATAAAATCATTGCCAAAGAACTATCATCTTATATACATTACAAGGCATTGTCGATTATCGAGATGGTCATTGCTGACATCACCGATGATTACTGACTATGAAATATTCGAAAGCTCTATATAAAGCTCTAAACTATTTAATCGCTGATAAAAGAAAATTCGCAATTAAAGAAGTATCAAGATAATATTCTATCGCTCGGCAAATTACGAGAGCAAAGCCATCTTAATATTATCGCCAAGATGATATATATTTTTCCATTATCATTATCATTTATATACGACAACAGTGAGTGCCCAAGAAAATCAATGACACATAAGCCCTATATTATCAACGATGACGATTCATTTACATATGGCAACAGTGAGCGCCTGAGTAGGCCAACCACGTAGGAGACATATATCAAATGCTCCAATAACTTAGGAGCCTAAACTGTGAATGCTCCAATAACTTAAGAGCCTAAATTGTGAATACTCCAATAACTTAAGAGTATAAACTGTGAATGCTCCAATAACTTAAAAAGCCTAAACTGTGAATGCTCCAATAACTTGAGAGCCTAAACTGTGAATGCCTGAAATTAATGGTAAACTATAATTGCTCTTTAAGCCCAGTCAAGTCAAGTTCGTTCAAATCAAAGTCAAGTCCAGTAGAAGTAAAGTCTAGTCAAAGTATGTTCAGATAAAGTTATATTCGCTCCAACACCTTAAGAGTTTAAATTGTGGCCTGAAGTTGACATAACTAAATTCTAAAATAAAGAATGCAACAAATGCAATGCAAAGCACGCTGACAAGCATGAAAAATGAAATGACCAAATCATTGTTATATTACACATTGCAAATAAAAAGGAACATTGGAAAAAAAAAACAACATTACAAATAAAGGGAACATACAGTTTAAATTGTTATTCATTTTAATTCCTCCAAAGTCATCAACACATTGTGATTATTTCAGAATTGTCAATATATTACAATTATTCTAAAGCCTTTAATATATTTTGAATTTACCAATACATCATGAAATTGAATTATGAAATTGCGAATATTCTGAGACACTAATTCTAATTAATTTGGTAGGAAAGATTATCATTTAAAATCCTAGATTATGCAGGCCATGAATAAAAGAGACATAGCAGGAACATCATCAAAGAACAATTTCCTAGTCATGGAATTCAAAGAAAGAGTTGTTGGAGGTGATCGAAGACATTGTTGCAGCAGGATCAGTATTAAAGGACAATTCTCTGACCAAGTTACTCAAAGATGGACTCGCCATAGTTGTTACAGCGATAAGTTCCAATGAAAAGAGAATTACACGAACAAGGGGAATTAAAACTGTGAAGGATACAATTGTGGCCCTTTTCATAGAAAGACGTTCTATTTGCTTGACCGCTACGAAGACTGTCATGCCCCAAACTCAGAAATCGGGCTCACAAAATTCTCGATTGTCGAATCCGGTGCTCACAGCCTCTGTAGTACCTCATTCTCAGCTCCTCGCGCCCATACACCAGGTTCCAATCCTGGGATCTTAAAAGGAGGATTTTCCAATGTACATTTATCTCGTAAGAAGCATAACCACAAGTATACCCAAAACACAATGGCAACATCATCATCACATATCCACTAATATAAACATTTGAATATAATGCTGAAAGGGAATACATATGTCAAAATCAAAGCTCCAGGAGTCTGTTGTATGCTCCAAGCTCAACGCTGTTACGACCTAACGCCACCTGCACGCATCTGTTGTGCATAAGCTTATAGAAAGCTTAGAGGGTGGTGAAAGTGTGTGCGATGCACTTGCCAAGCATATAATTATCAGAGTAAGTGGAAATACTGACAATCTATAAATTGTACAATATCAGAGTAATGCGGAAACATGCTGGTAAGTCCATAAATACCATCAGCCTTATCTAAGCTATGTGATGCAAAAACATAATAAGACGATATCATATACTGAGGATGCATTGTAGACTAGCTATGCAATGCAGAGACATAGTAAGAAAAATATCAGATACCGAGTCCACGAATACCGTCAACCTTAATCAGGTTATGCAATAAAGAAGCACAATAAACCAAATGCTATGTGCTAAGGATGCAATGCAATATGTGATGCGAATGAAATGACCAAGTTGGAGTGTGAGGTCGGGATGATAGTACATACTATCGCTGGTGTGGGGTCCATAACAAGGGACTTCTATCTAAACCAGTCCCATACCTAAATTTGGATAGTCAGACTCAATGTGGTAGACTCCTGATCTCATGTTAGTCAAACACCCTAACCGAAATCTTGGCCATTGCGAAGGTACACGTAACAAATAGTTGCACACCACCAACCCGAGTGGATAGTGAATGAATGAATGAGTATGTAACTCTTGCTCATTAAGTCCATATATGTAATAGCCCAGATTTTTCCCAACCTGGAATTAGACGTCCTTAGGGGATGGGTCAATCCTAACACCGGTTTAACTTTTCAAACACTCAATTAAAGCCTCAAATCCCTTTACAAACCATTTTATTCACAAATCTCACCTTTCACTACCTCGTTCTTTAAATCCTTCTAAGTACTTTCACAGTAGACACTATCTTAAAGTTTAGGTGATGAAGAACAATACTTAAACTAAACATTGCTATAAAGGTCTAAGTACCACCTCAGACCGAAATCTTACAGGACTAAATCCTTTAGAAATTTGACAAAGTTAACAAAGTGCTAAACTAAATTAGCTACGAAATTCGCTTGATCCACTTTAAATACGATCTGTAAGACCCAAAACTTGTAGAATCATTGACGCTAGGTTACCCTAAAATTTAGGATCAATCTCATTACCCAGTTGCTCTAGGGAGCACATTGAAACTTCGTATTAGATCTAGACCGCACATTGGGAGTCCGAGTAACACGAAGTTAAGGAATTAGGACCACCTCACTGGGCTTGACAACTATTTCGGAAATCAAATTCAGACAGTGTCCCACGGCTGTTCGCTTGAGTTCGGAATGAGGAGTGTGAAAACACTTGTTTTCTTTCCAAAATAAATATCTCGAATAGTAATCTGAGACTTGTTACTTGCGGTCATTTTGTAAGCAACCAGACCATCAGAATCTGACCCAAATACACCCTTGGATCAGGAAAAATTTCATAAACATATCTATGTACTTGGAATTTCAGACCGGGATCCGCTGACCGTTGACCTAAAATTGGTCCGCCACGCGTGATCTAGGAATTCGACTGAAACGAAAACTTAACTCCACCTAGATCCTAAGTCCGTGAACTTAAGTCCGACCTTTGGCTCAAGGAGGCTCACCAGAAGTCCTCCGTTGAGTTGGAAAAGTGCCGCTTTGGTTATAACCTAAGTATACCTTGATCTTAAGTCTAGTTTAGTACATTTTTAGGCTATATAAGGACCTTAGAACCCTCTCTCTCATAGCCATACGAATTTGAGAGAAACCCTAGAGAGAGAAGTGAGAAAAGAGAGAGAAAGAGTGAGAGAAGTGGGAGAATCTCCCTACTACCGTTCCCTGCCGCTACACAAGCTGCACCACCCGATTCTCATCGCTTTTCTGGTGATTCCGACTTCTTTTTGAGGTAAGAAACCCTAACCCTAATCTGTTTTGGGGAGTGAAGGTTGTAGGTTATGTAATAGCTAACCTATTTTATTCTTTAGGCTACCAAACTGCCGAATACGGAAGCTTAGCAAACCTAGCTGATTCGTTGCGATTCTACGGTATAAGGTGTGGACTTTATGTGTATAGGTTATGGCTTTCAATACTTTCAATGTTAAATAATAATAGATTCATGATCTGCATGCAATTACACATGTACAAAGTTTTGTCTGTTTTCCGTTTCGATTAAAGATGAAGAATATGGAATTTTACATACTCTAGGTATTTGTAGAAAGTACCGTATACGTATAAATTTTAGAAATGTGTTTGCCATGATTATTTGCTGTTTTGATATATTATATATGGATAAAATACTTGTTTGGCGAAAGGATTCGCCCTAATACATACTTTTGCTAATATACACTATGTATGTTAAAATAGTGTATTCTAAGTGTTTGTGAAAATGATTGAATGAGTATAGAATTCTCATTCGTGCTCGCCATGACTAATTGTCATGGATATATAATTATTGTATTAGCGATCTCCCTTTGACAAAAGAATTTGCCCTAAATCATGCCACGACCACTATAAGCTACATACGTTAAAATGTGTAGTCCAAGTGTTTGTGGAAATGACTGAATGATTATGGAACTTGGATTCCTGCCTGCCATGACTATCCGTCGTGGGTGCACGTGTGTTATAAATGGGGCAACTCCCTAGTGAAAGGATTTGGCCTAATACCTATGTGATCAACATATGTGATGTATGTTGATGCATGTAGTTTAAAGTGTTTGTTGAAATGTCTGAATGAGTAGTGGTTAGTAAATTGTAATGTATAAGGGTGTTGATATATGATTCTCAATCCCTTTAACTATGTGTATGATTTCTTTAGATATCTGTTTGATTAGAAATTGAATATGTATAAACTCATGCTTATGTTGTACTTCATAACATGCTAACTGACCTATGATTTTATCTATGTTATACATATGTTTAAATTCATGTTAAGGCAATTAAAAGGGTGATGAGAGAGTGGTGTAACGAGTGCAGGCAACAGCCCTGGCAGCCCTAAGCGGACCATATCAGACTTTGATTGTATGATTTGAATCTGGATCCATTACTGCTTCAACTATCTGTAATTGAATGTGATTGGGGCTATTGTATAGTCCAGGTAATCGGTAACAGATTTGAGCTCGTGGTTGGCTTCTATTCGCCACGGAAGGCGTGTTTGACGAACCCGAGTCATGCGTTGCTTGTCGGCAGTGATTAGGCCACACGAAGTACTTATGCACTTCATGTCGTACAACTCAACGGGCGCTTGTGCAAGTCGAGCTCGTCAAGTAACCCGATCTGTCTAATGTATGTTTACCATGTTTGGTCGCTACTACTTGAACCTAGGATACTAAACTTACCAGTGGAATCCTGTTAACCATGTTACCTTGATCCGCTAAGACTCATAAGCCGGGCATGGTGGTATGGGACACCGTGCTCGAGCTGTCGGCCTACGCTGAGGCCACGTGCCTCCCCGTAGTGACCAGTGAGCAACCAGACTCGTGAGCCGATTATGGTGGTATGGGACACTATATTCTCGCTGTCGGCCTACATTGATAAGGTGATGGGGGAGTGGTGTAACCTTTGTGTGTAACAGCCCTGACAGCCCTTTGTAGTGACCTCGAGCATACTCTGAATTTGCGGTGAGGCGACGAGTTTTGCTGCAGTGTATAGAGTATGAACTAGGCCTGTATTTGTATAGTGATGAACCGTTAAAAAGGTGATGAGGGAGTGGTGTAACCTTTATGCGTAACAGCCCTGACAGCCTTTGCAGTGACCTAGAAACACACCATCGTATGAGATTAACTAGGATTGACGACCCTAGAATGGATCATGTTTGGGAATGATACAAGGGAGGTACCTTAGTTTCCCAATACTGCTGTTTGCAATGGACTAATAACTACTCGGTAATCATGCTCATCATCACACTGTATGTGCCTGCTAGATGTGGAGCACTGAGGGATGAACGCGTTCGCGAACGTAAGATGGTGTCGTGTGAGGGTGGTTTGCCAAGGGCATTCATCATGTCATTTCATACTTGCATTTAATAAGAGTAGTTAGGATTGTTTGATTGTACTGGTTTATTATTATTGCTTGACTGAATTGATAACATGTTAACCTATGCTTTATTGTTCCACTGAGTTGGTCACTCATTCCCACGTTACAGGACGGTATTTTAAAACACCCACTAGACCCTGTATCAGATGCAGGTATCACTGGAGCACAGGAGACTGAGCCCGACTTTTATGATGATCCAGAGTTCTCCTACATGCTGTTCGTTGGAGGCTTCGCATAGGCTGTCCAGTGCTACGGGGTTACAGGGTTGATAATTTCAGTTATACTATTTTGACATTTTGATTCATAACCAATATGTATATATACGGTGACTCAGTTAGTGTTCATACTCTGGAGATCGAGAATGTTTTGTTTTATATATATCTATATACACCTTTCAGTCTTCCGCTTATGTTTTATACATGGATCTGGAGTATGAATTATTGTTTTAGTGGAATCTCACTCATGTTTATTGTATTAACATAGACAACATTTAATCATCATTATCTATGTTGCATAAGTGATGTTCTGGAACTCGAGAGTTGAGTTTATGCTCAACCCCCGATTTTTCAGGGTGTTACAACATATCAGTGCCATATATCTCTAGGATCATCACTAGGGTCTAGTACACTCTACGCCACCTACTGCCCCATCAAGTGTATGACTGGGTAAGTGGAAGAGTCCTCACTATCCGCCTATTAGTAGTATACCAATGCCTACCCAGTTTGTCGATAATGGACCCATTTAGGAGCTGGTCAGACTCAGCCTAGCTACGCCGACTCCCTCAGGCGGGTTAGGCCACACCCCCTTCTAACCGACCACGACACAGTGGGAGTTACGGCCAACTGGTATTCGGCACTCGAGCGCTCATGTAACTACTCAATCTTGATATTAGACATCCTCTAGTACCAAGAGGGTTTAGCGATTTTCACCTAAGGTCATCTATGGCGGCCCGATACTAGTAACAGATTTTTGGTGTCCTATTTAGCCATCCACGACATACTTGTGGAGGCTACAACACTGATGTTGCTAGGGCGTACAATAATCACAACACAATGCAAGATACATGAGTCATATAATCCAGTCATGCATCAATCCCGCGCATACCGTTCTCTCATGTGAGACGGTCTCTGCTTATTAGGGAGTCTCATAACAATCTGCCCAATGACATATGCAATGGTCAATCACATCTCATAACAAACATGTAGATGATGCGTATGGGCATGTATCATGATGCTATACTGTCACATACTCATAATCGGTATCGCTAACCGGCATCAATAATCGGCCTAACGAAGGGCCTAAGAGAAGGTCTCGATGAGGACATTTAACCATCATTACCCATCAATGTGGACATTTAACCAATATTGCTCCTAAGGAGTAACCCACATAGAGCTAAACATATAGTGGGCCCATGGCCTCACACAATGGCCCAATATACATCACTATGGGCCTCTCTCAAGGGCCTAATATACATCATGATGGGCCTTACTTATGGGCTACATACGCATCACATTGGGCCTCGCTCATGGACCTCATGTACATCACAATGGGCTACAATACATGGGCCCCATATATGTCAGATGGGCTGCAATATATGGGCCGGAAAGTACATCTCATTGGGCCTTACCAAGTGGGCCAGAAATACATCACAATGGGCCTCATCACATGGGCTTCATATACAACACATCGGGCCTCATCATATTACAATGGGTCGCATCTCATGGGCTTCATATACAACTTATTGGGCCTCATTATGTGGACCTCATATACATCAAGTGGGCTGCATCAATGGGCTGCACCAATAGGCCACATAAACGTCAAGTGGGCCGCACCAACGGGCCACACTAATGAGCCTCATAAACATTAAGTGGGCCACATCAACAGGCCGTACCAATGCGCCTCATATACATCAAGTGGGCTGCATCAACGGGCCACACCAATGGGCCTCATATACATCAAGTGGGCCGCATCTCTACACCATTCATCTATTTTTAGAAATCATTTTAGAGTATTATCTAAAAATGAATCATATCAAAAGATCATCTGGACCATACCACAAATAACAGTAGTGATAATGATTTCCACCATTAAAAAAATTTCATAGGGGCCACCATAATGTTTATTTTTCATCCATTTTGTTCATACGGTCATAAAGACTTAAATAAGAAGAAAAACAAATTGGTTCAAAACTTTTGTGACCCAGGAGAGGTTTCAATGGTGTACGTTCAATCCCCTGCTGCTTTTCTGTGTGGACCACTTGATAACAGATCTAACTTTTTTTTTTCTTCATAAGCCTTAGGACGAGTTCACCAAATGGATGGACGGTTTGGATGTAACACATACATCAGGGGTGGGGTCCATGTACGTGGCCCACTAGAGAATTGATTCTGCTTCTTTTTTTTTTTTGGTCTCAAGCCCTTAGACAAGCTCGTCAATGGATAGACAGTTTGGATGGAACACATCCATTAGCAGTGGGTCCCATCTGCCACCATCCAAATGGACGGATGAATAAAACACATACAATCATCTAGTGGATCACGTCCGTATCCAGACTGCTGGATGGTCTGGATCAAATGGATGGACAGAGTAAATATACAATACATACACCAAGATGGGTCCCATGTGGTGGGCCACCCACTCCAATCCTCTCTCTCTCTCTCTCTTTATATTATATAATATTATATTATATATATATATTCTTTTTTTTAACAGTGCAGCAACACCGTCCAGTGGACTGGACGGTGTGGATTGCCACACGTGCAGCAGGCCCCACCGTCCAGATCTCACGGACAGTTTGAATATTACATCACGGTGGCCCCACGTCTAATGGGCCATGCATTTGGATCAAGCTAATATTTGTATTTTCCCTTCAACTAGGCCTGTCCAAACGGGCAGGCCAGCGGGCTTATCGCTTGACGGTCCAGCAAGGTGGGCCCGTCACATGGATGGCATGGATATAAAACATAGTTCATGGTAGCCACACACACACCAGGTGGGCCACACACCTCTACACCATCATCACCATATAAGAGAGAGAGAGAGAGAAACGTGAAGGGGAGGGACCCGCCACTATTTGGCCTTCCTTATACAATGCATACATCAAGTGGGTCCCACAACAAGTGGGCCCTTAAAACAAGAATTAACAGTGGATCACCCACCTATCGGCCTTCTTCTTTAGCTCCTTAGACTCCTATGCTCCTTGTCTTTGATCTTGATGGAGGTTGATGAAGAATGGAGGGTTGAGATGGGAGATGAGAGGGTAAGAAAGTGGGCCATACTTGGCTTTGGAAAAGCTTGGACATTGGAAGCTCTCTTGGGGGTTGGGAGATTGCTTAGAGAATAAGAGGAGATGGGATGATAAGGGATGGGTGGAATGTGTGTTGTAAGGAAGGGGATGGAGAGGTATTGGTTTGTTTGAAATTTGGGTAAAAGAGGGATAAACAAAGTTGACTTATGAGGGGGTGAGGTGGCATGGGGTATGGGTGATGTACTTGAGATAGGGTGTTACTTGATTGATTGATTGATGGGATAGGTCGTAGAGATTCCCTCAGAATTCGTAATGTGCAGCATTTCTTTGGAATGAACGCGGGCCCACATCTACTGGATCGGGTATCGCCTCGGTGTGCGAGATGTGGCTTCAAAACCGTGGCGACGGTACGGTCGCAAGGATATAAGTTTCGAGTCGAACCAACTCTGATATATGGGACAAGACTCAAGATCGCGCATAAATGCCAATAACAGATCGTGGGTCGCTAGAATTCAACCGGGAGGACCGCAGAAGCCTATAGAATGGTACGACCTAGGATACAGGTCTTACAAAGATAAAGTGCTCCTTATCGCCATTATCATCCCTATCGAAGCATTCACTCGTTGGTTCTAACTAGGGGCATTCAGTCTTCTGTTCAAGTGCGATTATTCAATATTCCGTTCGAGCATAATCATTCAGTCTTCCGTTCAAGCATGACCATCCAGTCACCATTTAAGCATAATTCTATTGAGTATGATTCTCTATTCAGAAATGATCAGTCGATCATTGTTCAAACGCGATTCCTTCGATAGTAATCTATTTAAGTGTGATTCTTTGTTTGAACACGATTCTTAAGTTTTTCGTTCAAGCGATATTTCTTCATTGTGCGACTAGCTCTACCTCTCCATTGTGATAAGATTTTTGTGCAGAAAAAGATCGATACTCCATTTGATTTCGTAAATCAATCAAAAAGGGATCAAGGGGGCATTTATTGGGGTACAAAAAATGCACGAGTCAATAAGAGTTTAGTTTGTTGCACATCAAGGACCAAGATAGGTAGCCCTGCCCATTTCGCAACCATCTCTCTATCTCCCTGAATCTCCCATTACGCTGCATTCTCCTATTTGTGCGGCCCTCTCTCTATCATCCCTCTCTCTGAAAAATTTGTTGCACGTGAATACTGTTGCATAGTGAATAGTGTTGCACGCGAATAGTGTTGTATGGACCCATGCAACAGAGATGTGTTGTGCACATTCATACAATAGGGTACACTGCATACGAGCATAACAAGTGTCCCCACAGTTCTATTCTTTGCAGTTTTGTGCATTCTTTTACGGTCCGACCTCCAATATATATATTCAGTGAATGTCGGCTTGGACCAAGGATCTTGGACCTGCACAATCCTTCTGTCGCCCCAAGGGATGCAAAACACACTGAAATGCTGTCGAAATTGCCATTGGATTACTTCTTTTTCATGTCATTGTGTTAATTCATTATACTTTGTTTCAGAATCAAGGGAAACATGAGGATGTAAACGAATCTAAAATTAATGAAATCTATAATGATGAATGTTCTTTTATTTTCTTCATTGTTATTGAATGATAATTCCCCTATCAAACCACATTTTGTTTCTTGTCGAAACACCTAGGATTGTCCTATATCATTTTTCTGATGATGTTTTTTAGGATTTTGTTTGCCACTTCTGCTTGACCATTTTCCTGTGCATAATATAGCTATGAATTCAGAATTTTGATGTGATACTCAGCGAAAGCCTTCACTTGAGTAGCATTAAACATTGTCCCATGATCCACGGTAATGGATTCAGGGATCCAAAACCAATGAATGATATGTTCATTGATGAATTCAATGATATCTATTTGTCTGACCTCTTTTATGGGCTTAGCCTCTACACATTTGGTAAAATATTCAGTCGCCACAATGATGAACTTATAGTCATTTAACGATGGAGGTCTGTGTAAGTGCTATGGTTTCTAGTCCCTATGATTGTAAAATTTTGTAGTGCCAAAACCTCTTGGAATTTGTGTCTTGTGTAGTGCTTCTATATGTTTCAAGATAGTGCATCTCATATACAAGGACAAAGGTCTTTACTTCAAAAACGTCAAATATAAGATTACATGTTCAAGTTCAAGGACAACATTAAGTGTGAATTCAATCTTTCAAGCTTCAATGGTTCAAGTTTTCAATGCTTCAAAGACAAGACAAAAATAGTACAATTTCAAACTCAAGCTTCAAGCTCAAGCTCAAGTTCAAGCTTCAAGTCAAGCTTCAGAAGTTTCGAGTTCAAGCTCCTACATATGACAAGATCTTAAGCTTCATAAACTTCAAAGTTCATCCATCAACCGAAGGAAAAGAAGAACTCAATGTTCATATTTCATTAAAAAGGTTTAGATGACGCTAGATTGACCTTAGGGTAGGTCATTTTGAATACATAATTCAAATAACATATTTTATAAGTGTATAGTCTATTTTTAGACTAGTCCTAGGCTATGTTCGACTAGTCCTAGCACTGGCTCGAGCAGTCCTAAGTTTGTTACTAATTTTCAGAAATTTTTGTGAAAGCCTCGACTAGTCCTAGTGACTGCTCGACCGGTCGTGTGAACAGTGCTCGACTCGTTCTCGACTAGTCCTACAGGCTCGACTCAAAGTCTAGCAACTAAATTCTGTTGCTCACGACCAGTCGTGGACAAGACTCGACCAGTCATGGAGGCCACTCGACCAGTCGAGTAGGTCCTTCGACCAGTCGTGAAATGGTCTTATCTTATCGCGCTCAAAATTTCAAAAATTTGTTGGTCCTACGACCAGTCGAGCTGACCGCAGGACCAGTCGAGCAAGCGATTTCTGCACTTATAAATAGAATATGAATTTCAGAGTTTCATATCCAATTCAAGTTAAATCAATATGTCACTCTGAGAGATAAGTTAGTCATTTTCTTAAGCTATATTGTGCATATTTAATATTCTCTTTAATTAGCTTTCTTTGTATTTGATTTTGAATTCTATATTCCAATCATATTTGAAAGAGGGATTGTAGTTTTCCCATTTCTTGGAATCAAAATCAAATCAAGCTAGCGCAAGGTTATTTAATTTAAAATCAATTTAGAACCTAAAACCATCTCATATGTGAGTGTAAACATTGAACTTCTACTCTAATTTGGTTCTTTCGGGCTGCTTCAAAAGGAGAATATCCAGGTATTTTACATTATTGTAAATTCCATTTTGGTTTCATTGAGATTGTGCCAGAAAAATCTCTCTGTTTTGGTTTGTCTGAGGTGATAAGAAAACTCAGAGTGTGAGGTTTTTGAATTGTGTAAGCCCACTTGAAAGACACAATTGTGAAGGTTTTAAGTGAATCTTGAAAAACCTATTTTCATAGTGAACGCTAATATCCACTGTGTGAGGATATTATGAGTGGAGTAGTTTTGTGGCTGTTGTTTAATAGTTGTTGTACACATAAGCGAACCACTATAATTTCTGGTCTTGTGGTTGATTGTTTATTTTATTTTGTGGATGTTGAAATTTTCCTTTTTGCATTTGTGGAGAATGTTGTAATTTTTTTTATGCAAGTGTGGGAATGTTGTAATACCTTAGATTTCTTTTCTTGCTATTTATTTCTTTATTCCTTTATATCAATTTAAGTTTTTGATACACAGATCGTTCTAGTAAAGTTGTCCTACCATAAACCTTTGGTTTTTACGGTGTAAGGCTGTCCTTAGAACAACATCTGTATCAACCTCTCAATACTCGTACATTTGAGGTTGTCTTTAATTTCAGCATTGTGGGATTGTCTATTGCTATCTATATTTAATTTATTTAAATTCTACTGTTATTTTTTTTTTTAATTTGGCATAGTCCTATTCACCCCCCCTCCCCTCTAGGACTTAATAGCTTCGCCTTTTCAATTGGTATCAGAGCCTAATAGCTCATTTAATTATTATTTCTTTTGTATTAAATTCTTGAGCTAATCGATCTGAGCTATTTGAGATGTTAAATTTTGATAGCCTCTCAGTCACTAGGCCTCCACCATTTGATGGCTCCAATTATGCCTGTTGGAAAGCCAGGATGAGAATTTTCTTAAAATCCATGGATGAGAGAGTGTGACAAGCCACATTGACTGACTGGACCCCTCCTACCACTGAAGTGGTTGGTATCGATGGATCCAAAACTATAAAAGTCACACTTTTTTCCTCTTGGACCACTCTTCAGAAAAGTGAGAGTAGTGCTAATGCAAAAGCACTAAATGCAATCACTTTCGCACTATCACCAGATGAATTCAAAAGAATTATATCCTATGATACTGCAAAGCAAGCTTGGGATATTTTAGAAATGACACATGAGGGAACAACAATTGTCAAAAAATCTAAAGTCCAAATCCTCACAACCAAATTTGAGGAAATTCGTATGGAAGAAAGTAAAACTTTCATGGACTTTTATACTAGATTAAATGACATTGTCAACTCTATGTGGGGTCTTGGTGATAAAATCCCAGAAAGTAAAGTATGTGCAAAGACACTACACTCACTACCTGAATGGTTCAATTCAAAAGTGACCGCGATTTAAGAACTTCATGATACGGATACTATGAGGGTAGAGGAATTAGTTGGCTCATTACAAACCTATGAGTTAAACTTTAAAGCTCCTAAAGGTAAATCCATTGCCCTTAAATCTTCTAAAAGTATTTCTCAAGAAAATTATAGTAATTCTGATTTTGAAAATTCTGAAGATGATATGGCCCTTTTAGCTAAAAAGTTTTATAAGATATTCAAAAGTAAAAAGAGGGTTGATTTTAAAAAATCTAATGATAAGAAAATATCTAAATCTAAAACTTGTAAATCTTTAAAAGACAGTCAATGTTACAACTGCCATGAATATGGGCATTTAGCAAACAAGTGTCCTAAAAAGGACAAACCTAAAAGGAAAGGAATGTTGGCTACTTGGGATGAATCTTCCTGCTCTGAAGCCTCTTCTGAGTCAAAAGATTCTGAAATCGAGTCGGGTACTGAAGTCAAAGCCGTTATGACTCTAGCCAAGTTCACTTTTTTAGATAATGATGATTCAACTAGTGAAGAAAATCTGAATAGTGATCATGAAAATGAAGAAGACCTTCAAGATACCTATAATGCCCTATACAAGGAAAGTTGTAAAATTGCCGTAAAACTAAAACTTTAGAAAGAAAAGGTTTCAAAACTTAAAGAAAATTTTGATACTCTTGTTTTAGAAAAAACCCACATTTTAGATTGTTTTGAAAAATCGAAGTGTGATTTAGATTTCAAAACCTTCCTTATTGAAAACTTAAAATCTAAAAATGAAAAACTAAAACTTGAAGTATCTTCACTTTTGAGTTTAAAAGACACTTGGAGGTATGCCCAAGGTGATCCTAAGTTAGAAAAACTTTTTTCTGGATCCAGAAAATGTGGTGACCAATCTGGATTTGGCCACGACAAAAGTATTCCTCCCAAACATAAGAATACACCTCCTAAGTTTGTGAAAGGAGAGTCTTCAAACTCAAAAGGGAAAAATCAAAATTATTTTTAAAATGCTGTCTTTTCAAACCTTAAAACCTAGAAGTAACCATATCAACTACAAAAATCAGAATCATAATCCTTTAGGGTGTGTTTGGATCACCCCGACCCGACGTACTGCATTGTTTTAAGTTGAATAAATACAATATATCATGTTTAAATTGGATTTGAAATCCGCGTCAGTACGTGGCATGCGAATACAACACCGAACCAGAACTGCGTGGACACATGGTTTAAAAGTACATTACGACGACATCGGGCAGTGCACCGATGTCATTACACTGCACCGCCTCTTACATAAGAGAACTCTCTCAAATGGCTGCATGCTTCACGCGTCCATCTCCTCTTCCTGTGCCATCCGTCTTCTTCTCCATCATTTTCAACCCTCTTGTAAAAGGAATGGATGGGTTTATGGCCACATCTTAGATGTAGACGCAGTTGCTTGCTTCGTCTTCTTTGCCTACATTGAAGATGGGATGTCCTCGTCTTAGGGCCATCATTCCATAAACATGATTTTTCTTAGGCCTAAAATTTCTTGTTGTAAGGGCAGAAGCGAAAGAAGGTATGGGTTTCTCTTCCCACTATACATTTTAGGACAACAGCTGATCCTTGTTCTAAATGGACCGTATCCATCCTTTCCTTCATGAATACCGTCCAGTTTGTAGGTTTGGATTGCGTGTCATGTTTAAATGGCATCTGAGCCATTGAAAAGTTTGGCCCTATCTTAGAGATATTAGGTGACAAAATTTGGATGGTGGATTGACTCATAGTCCAAACAAGGCCCACCTAATAAGTAAATCAGACCGTTATTGTGGGTGATAGTCTAGAAGTGGGATGCCAACATACACCGTGATAATCTGGATGGTGGATTGACTCATTCTGTATGTTAATCTATATAAGTTGATTGACGGTTTGGATAAAATCCATAAACCGTGATGGGGCCCACATAGATACGACTTGGTGCTCAATGGTGTAATGAATGTATGTGGTGAAGATGAGGTCTACATAGATCGATCCTTCAACAAACATTGAACATGTATACATCCATTGATTACATATGCAAAGCCAGTCCTTCCCAAACAATCTGATAAAAAATGAAAGGGCACTCGATACAATGTACATCCGCTGTTGTACATCTGCCGTATTGTATAACAATGCAATACAATCCTATATGCGAATCCAAACAGGCCCTTAGCTGAGAAAATTGTTGATTTACTTAAAGAGCTCTTAAAATCTAACTCAATAGGTCAGTCTTATATCAACTACAATCATAAGAAGATCAACTATACTCCTAAACCCAAGACTATAATGAAATGGATTTCTAAGGTTACCTGCTTGGTTGCTCACACTGTTTTCAAAGCTACAAGTCATTCAAAATGGTACCCAGACAGTGGATGCTCCAGACACATGACAGGTGATAAAGGTCTGTTCACCAATCTTAAAGATATGACTGATGGTTCAGTTACTTTCGGTGATGGTAGCAACTGCAGGATTGTTGGCCAAGGTATGGTTCAATTCTTTAACCTCCCTTTATTTGAGAATGTTTTATATGTCGAAGGGTTAAAACACAACTTATTAAGCATTTCTCAAATATGCGATAATAATCATAGTGTAAAATTTACTAACCTAAGGTGTGAAATTTTAAATAAAAATCGTTTTGTAATACTAACTGGTCATAGAACTTCTAAAAACTGCTACAATGTAAGTGATTCTAGCTCATCTAATCTATCGTGCTACATGGTCCTTACTGATGAGACTGAGTTATGGCACAATGCCTTGGACATGTACACTACCGCAACTTATATAGATTGAGCAAAAGAGAGTTAGTAAGTGGCTTACCCAAAATACAGAAAATTGATAAAATATGTGGCGAATGCCAGATTGGCAAACAAACTAGGAGTTCTCACAGAAAGGTGGACTCCAATGCCACATCTAAACCGCTCGAACTTCTCCATATGGATCTTATTGGACCAACTAAAACGGAGAGTCGAGGTGGTAAGAAGTACATACTGGTAGATGACATTACCAGATATACTTGGGTAGTCTTCTTAAAAGACAAATCAGAAACTCTCAATGAAGTAAAAAGGATACTTAGACGTATCCAAATTGAAAAAGAATCTCAAGTCTGTAAGATCTGTATTGATCATGGATCAGAATTTTAGAATAGTGGTTTTAAGAAGTTTTGCAGTGATCAGGGAATATCACATGAATTCTCAGCTCCTAAAACATCACAACAAAATGGTATAGTAGAAAGAAAAAATAGAGTGCTTCAAGAAATAGCAAATGTAATGTTAAATAGTATAAAGCTCCCTAAAAATCTTTAGGTTGAAGACGTTAATACTGCATGTTATATAATTAATAGTGTTTATACTAGAAAATCAAATAGTAAAATGACTTATAAAATGTGGTTTGATAAAAAGCTTACTGTTAAATACTTTCAGGCTTTTGGTAGTAAGTACTACATTTTACGTGACCGTGAAAATCTGGGAAAGTTTGACACTAAAAATGATGAAGGGATATTTTTAGGGTATGCTCTGAACAGTCGAGCATATCGTGTTCTTAATAAAAGGACCAATGTAATTCAAAGAGTCCATTAATGTGGTTATTGACGATAACTTGAATACATCTATCTCAAGTTTAGAAAATGATGAAGTCCTTCTAATTGATAAACCAGATACTTCATCAAGTCAAAATAACTTTGAACTGAGGACTGTTAAAGATCATTCAACTAATCAAATACTTGGAAACCCTCTCACTGGTGTGCACACTTGTAGACAACTAGAAGATATGTGCAATTATGTGTGCTTTACATCTCAGATAGAACTGGCTAACGTAAAAGAAGCTCTTACTAACGAAAACCAGATAGTTGCGATGCAAGAAGAGCTTAATCAATTTGTTAGAAATGATGTTTGGTACTTATTCCAAGACCCAAAGATAAACATATTATTGGAACAAAATGGATTTTTTAAAAATAAGTCTAATGAACTTGATAATATTATTAGAAACAAGGCTAGGCTGGTTGTATAGGGGTACACTCAAATTGAAGGCATCGATTATGATGAAACCTTTGCCCCAATAGCTCATCTTAAATCAATCAGACTATTTATATCCATTGCATGTTTTAGAAAGTTCAAAATTTATCAAATGGATGTAAAGAGTGTTTTCTTAAACGGTGATTTGCATAAAGAAGTGTATGTTGAACAACCAACGGGTTTTGAAGACCCTAAGAATACTGATCATGTCTATCGCCTAAAAAAGGCTCTCTATAGTTTAAAATAAGCTCCTAGGGCATGGTATGAAAAGTTGACTAAGTTTCTACTAAGTCATAACTTTATAATGGGAAGTGTTGATAAGACATTATTTGTTAAGAAACATGATCATCACATTTTAATTGTTCAAATTTATGTTGATGATATAATTTATGGATCTACTTGTGCTAACATGACTATTGAGTTTGCTGATCTTATGAAATCTAAGTTCAAAATGAGCATGGTTGGAGAATTGAATTATTTTCTTAGGTTGCAAGTTAAACAACAACCCGATAGTTTCTTTATTTCTCAAACCAAATATGCTCTAAACTTAGTCAAAAAGTTCAGATTTGAGAATGGGAAAATTTTTGATACTCCTATGGGTACTACCTTAAAACTCCCAAAGGACTCTACAGATAAAAGTGTGGATCTTAAACTATACCGCAGTATGATTAGAAGTTTTCTTTATTTAACTGCAAGTAGATCTGATATTACATTTAACATGGGAATTTGCACTAGATATCAATCTGACCCTAAAGAGTCGCATTTACTGCTGTTAAGCGCAGTTTGTGATATGTCGCAAGTTCTGCAAATCTGGGTGTAACATCCCAGATTCTTGCCAACCTGGAATTAGACGTCCTTAGGCAATGGGTCAATCCTAACACCTTATTAACCTGTCAGAACTCAATCCCAAAGTCTAAAATCGCTTTTGAACCCATTTCCTTCACAAATCTCACCCTTCACCACCTTGATCTTTCAATTTTTCTAAGTACTTTCACCCTAGACACTATCTTAAACTAGCTAAGTAGTATAACTTGGATCACTTTATATACAAACTACAAAGGACTAAGTACCACCTCAGACAGAAATCTTATAAGACTAAATCCCTTAGAAATTAGACAAAGTAACTAAGTGTTAAACTAGATTAGCGACGAAATCTGCTTGAATCACTTTAAATACGATCTGCAAGACCCAAAACTTGTAGAATCATTGACGCTAGGTTACCCTAAAATCTAGGATCAATCTCATTACCCGGCTGCTCTCGGGAGCATCTCGAAAATCCGTATCAGATCTGGACCGCACGTCGAAAGTCCGATTAACATGAAGTTAAGGAATTAGGACCGCCTTGCTGGGCTTGACAACCATCTCGAAAATCAAACCCAGATATTGTCCTAGCGCTATTCGCTTGAGCTCGGAGCGGGGAGTGTGAGAAATGTGAAAATAATTCTAAATTAAATTTAAAATAAATAAATCTGAGACTTGTCGCTTGCGGGTCAGTATTAAGCAACTAGACCGTCAGAATCAGGCCAAATTACACCCTCGGATCAGGGATATTTCTCCAGAAGTCCTTCGTTGAGCTGGAAAAGTGTCACTTTAGTTATAACCTAAGTATACCTTGTCCACAAGTCTATTTTGGGATGTTTTTAGGCTATATAAGGACCTTAGAACCCTCTCTCTCACAACCATACGAATTTGAGATTGAGAAGAGAGAAAAGAGAGAGAAAGTGTGAGAGAAGTGGGAGGAACTCCCAACTACTATCCCCTGCTGCTACACAAGCTACACCACCCCAATCTCATCGCTTTCCCAGTGATTTCGACTTCATTTCTAGGTAAGAAACCCTAACCCTAATCTGTTTTGGAGTTGTAAGGGTTGTAGGTTATGAAATACCTAACCTATTTCATTCTATAGGTTACCAAACTACCGAATACGGAAGCTTGGCGAACCCATCGTATTCGTTACGATTCTACGGTAAAAGGTGCGGACTTTAGGTGTATAGGTTATGATTTTCAACGCTTTCAATGTCAGATAATAATAGATTCATGATCTGCATGCAATTGCACATGTACAAAGTGCTGTCTGTATTTCGTTTCGATTAAAGACGAAGAATATGGAATTTTACATATTCTAGGTATTTGTAGAAAGTACCGTATACGTATAAATTTTGGAAATGTATTTGCCACGATTATTTGTTGTATGAACATATTATATATGTGTAAAATACTTGTTTGGCGAAAGGACTTGCCCTAATACATGTTTTGCTAATATACCCTATGTATGTTGAAATAGTGTATTCTAAGTATTTGTGAAAATGACTGAATGAGTAAAGAATTCTCATTCGTGGTCGCCATGACTAATTGTCATGGAAATATTGATTGTTGCATTGGCGATACCCCTTTGATGAAAGGATTTTCCCTAAATCACGCCATGGCCAATATACATAATATATGCTAAAACGTGTAGCTCAAGTGTTTGTTGAAATGACTGAATGAACATAGAACTTGGATTCCTGCTTGCCATGACTATCCATCGTGGGTGCACGTGTGTTATAATTGGGGTAACACCCTAGTGAAAGGATTTGGCCTAATGCTTATGTGATCAACATATGTCATGTATGTTGATGTATGTAGTTTAAAGTGTTTGTTAAAATGTCTGAATGAGTAGTAGTTAGTAAATTGTAATGTATAAGGCTGTTGAGTATGATTCTCAACTTCTTTAACTATAGGTATGATTTCTTAAGATATCTGTGTGATTAGGAATTGAATATGTACAAACTCATGCTTATGTTGTACTTCAAAACATGCTCAACTGATTATATGATTTTATCTGTGTAATGCATATGTTTAAAATCATGTTTATGTTGTATTCCATAAGTGCCATGAAGGGTGATGGGGCAGTGGTGTAACTAGTGCATGTAACAGCCCTGTCAGTCCTAAGCGGATGTTATCAGACTTTGATTGTATGATTTAAATCTTGATCCATTACTACTTTACCTATCTGCAATTGAATGTGAATGGGGCTATTGTATAGTCCAGGCAGTCGGTAATGGGATCGAATTCGTGGCTAAGATTCGTTCGCCACGTAGGACGTGTTTGATGAACCCGAGTCGTGCGTTACTTGTCGGCAGTGGTTAGGCCACACGAAGTGCTTATGCACTTTATTTCGTATAACTCAACGGGCGCTTGTGCTAGTCAAGCTCGTCAAGTAACCCGATTTGTCTTATGTACGTTCACCATGTTTGGACGCCTCTGCTTGAACCTAGGGTACCAAACTTACAAGTGAAATCCCGTTAACCATGCTACTTCGATCTGCTAAGACTCATGAGTCAGGCATGGTGGTATGGGATACCGTGGTAGAGCTGTCGGCCTACACTGGCGCCATGTGCCTCCTCGTAGTGATCAGTGAGCAACCAGAGTCGTGAGCCGATTATGGTGGTATGGGACACTATATTCGTGTTGTCGGCCTACATTGATAAGGTGATGGGGGAGTGGTGCAACAAATGTGTGTAACAGCCCTGGTAGCCCTTTGTAGTGACCTCGAGCATACTCTGAATTTGCGGTGAGGCGACCAGTTTTGCCGGAGTTTATAAACTATGAGCTAGGCCGGTATCAGCTTAGTGATGAACTGTTAAAAAGCTGATGGGGGAGTGGTGTAATCTTTGTGCATAACAGCCCTGGCAGCCTTTGCAGTGACCTAGAAACACACCATCATATGAGAATAACTAGGATTGACGACCCTAGAATGGATCATGTTTGGGAATGATACAAGGGAGGTACCTTAGTTTCCCAATACTACTGTTTGAAATGGACTAATAACAACTCGGTAATCATGCTCATCATGCATTGCATGTGCCTGGAAGATGCGGAGCACTGAGTGATGACGCATATCGTGAATGTAAGATGGTGTCGCATGAGGGCAGTTTGGCAAGGGCATCCATCATGACTGCATTCATACTTGCATTAATAAGAGTATTTAGAATTGTTTGATTGTACTGCTTTATCATTACTGCTTGACTGAGTTGATAACATGTTAACCTATGCTTTATTGTTCCACTGAGTTGATCACTCACTCCCACGTTATGGGACGGTGTTCCGAATACCCACCAGACATTGTCTGATTGCAGATGGTGACGCTAATTCTGAGGTGGAGTCGAGCTTTTGTGACGACAAGGATGCTTTCTCGTGTATGCTATTTTCTGGCGGCTTCCTGTAAGCCGTGCCTTGATCGATGGGGTTACAGGGATGTTGACTAGAGGACCTTGTACCTTTGGTATATTTTAAAATTGTACTTGTAATTCATTAACCTGGTAACCTTATCACACTCTGGAGACTTACTATAGTTTATATATTTTTCTATCTATCACAGTCTTTCGCTTACAATTTAACTGTCTCTGGAGTATGATATATTGTTTTGGCTTAATCTCACTCATGTTCACCATACTAATACAGACAACATTCCATCATCATTCATTTTGTTGCATAAGTGATGCATTGGAACTCGAGAGTTGAGTTTATGCTCGACCCCCGATTTTCATCATTCATTTTGTTGCATAAGTGATGCGTTGGAACTCGGGAGTTAAGTTTATGCTCGACCCCCGATTGTAACATCCCGGATTTTTGCCAACCTGGAATTAGACGTCCTTAGGCAATAGGTCGATCCTAACACCTTATTAACCTGTTAGAACTCAATCCCAAAGTTTAAAACCGCTTTTGAACCTATTTCCTTCACAAATCCCACCCTTTACCACCTTAATCTTTCAATTTTTCTAAGTACTTTCACCCTAGACACTATCTTAAACTAGCTAAGTAGTATAACTTGGATCACTTTTTATACAAACTACAAAGGACTAAGTACCACCTCAGACAAAAATCTTATAGGACTAAATCCTTTAGAAATTAGACAAAGTAACTAAGTGATAAACTAGATTAGCTACGAAATCCGCTTGAATCACTTTTAATACGATTTGCAAGACCCAAAACTTGTAGAATCATTGACGCTAGGTTACCGTAAAATCTAGGATCAATCTCATTACCCGGCTGCTCTCGGGAGCATCTCGAAACTCCATATCAGATTTGGACCGCACGTCGGAAGTCCGATTAACACGAAGTTAAGGAATTAGGCCCACCTTGCTGGGCTTGGCAACCATCTCGGAAATCAAACCCAGATAGTGTCCTAGCGCTATTCACTTGAGCTCGGAGCGGGGAGTGTGAGAAATGTGAAAATAATTCTATATTAAATTCAAAATAAATAAATCTAAGACTTGTCGCTTGCGGGTCAGTATTAAGTAACCAGACCGTCAGAATCAGGCCAAATTATACCCTCGGATCAGGGATATTTCCCTAAACATGTCCATGTACTCGGAATCTCCGATCGAGAGCCACTGACCTTTGAATTGAAACTGGTCCGCCACGCGTGATCTGGGAACCCGACTGAAACGAAAACTTAACTCGACCTAGATCCATAGTCTGTGAGCTTAAGTCCGACCTTTGGCTCAAGGAGGCCCGACAGAAGTCCTCCGTTGAGCTGAGAAAGTGTCGCTTTGGCTATAACCTAAGTATACCTTGTCCACAAGTCTATTTTGGAATGTTTTTAGGCTATATAAGGACCTTAGAACCCTCTCTCCCAAAGCCATATGAATTTGAGATTGAGAAGAGAGAAAAGAGAGAGAAAGTGTGAGAGAAGTGGGAAGAACTCCCAACTACTATCCCCTGCTGCTACACAAGCTGCACCACACCATTCTCATCGCTTTCCCCGCGATTCCGACTTTGTTTCTAGGTAAGAAACGCTAACCCTAATCTGTTTTGGAGTTGTAAGGGTAGGTTATGAAATAGCTAACCTATTTCATTCTATAGGTAACCAAACTGTCGAATACAAAAGCTTGGCAAACCTATCGTATTCGTTATGATTCTACGGTAAAAGGTGCAGACTTTAGGTGTATAGGTTATGGTTTTCAATGCTTTCAATTTCAAGTAATGATAGATTCATGATCTGCATGCAATTGCACATGTACAAAGTGCTATCTGTATTTTATTTCGATTAAAGACGAAGAATATGGAATTTTACATATTCTAGGTATTTGAAGAAAGTACCGTATACGTATAAATTTTGGAAATGTGTTTGCTATGATTATTTGTTGTATGAACATATTATATATGTGTAAAATACTTGTTTGGAGAAAGGACTCGCCCTAATACATGTTTTGCTAATATACCCTATGTATGTTGAAATAGTGTATTCTAAGTGTTTGTGAAAATGACTGAATGAGTAAAGAATTCTCATTCGTGCTCGCCATGACTAATTGTCATGGATATATTGATTGTTGTATTGGCGATACCCCTTTGACGAAAGGATTTGCCCTAAATCACGCCACGACCAATATACACTATATATGCTAAAACATGTAGCCCAAGTGTTTGTTGAAATGACTGAATGAACATGGAACTTGCATTCCTGCTTGCCATGACTATCCGTCGTGGGTGCACACGTGTTATAATTGGGGCAACTCCCTAGTGAAAGGATTTGACCTAATGCCTATGTGATCAACATATGTCATGTATGTTGATGTATGTAGTTTAAAGTGTTTGTTGAAATGTCTGAATGAGTAGTAGTTAGTAAATTGTAATGTATAAGGGTGCTGAGATATGATTCTCAACTTCTTTAACTATGTGTATGATTTCTTTAGATATCTGTGTGATTAAAAATTGAATATGTACAAACTCATGCTTATGTTGTACTTCAAAACATGCTCAACTGATTGTATGATTTTATCTGTGTAATGCATATGTTTAAATTCATGTTTATGTTGTATTCTATAAGTGCCGTGAAGGGTGATGGGGGAGTGGTGTAACCAGTGCGTGCAACAGCCCTGACAGCCCTAAGCGGATGTTACCAGACTTTGATTGTATGATTTGAATCTTGATCCATTACTGCTTTACCTATCTGTAATTGAATGTGATTGGGGCTATTGTATAGTCCAGGCTGTCGGTAATGGGATCGAATTCGTGGCTGAGATTCGTTTGCCACGTAGGACGTGTTTGACGAACCCGAGTCGTACTTTGCTTGTCGGCAGTGGTTAGGCCACACGAAGTGCTTATGCACATCATGTCGTAAAACTCAACGGGCGCTCGTGCTAGTCAAGCTCGTCAAGTAACCCGATCTGTCTTATGTATGTTCACCATATTTGGATGCCTCTGCTTGAACCTACGGTACTAAACTTACCAGTGAAATCCTGTTAACCATGGTACCTCAATCCGCTAAGACTCATGAGCGGGGCATGGTGGTATGGGACACCGTGGTCGAGTTGTTGGCCTACGCTGGGGCCATGTGCCTCCCCGTAGTGATCAGTGAGCAACCAAACTCGTGAGCAGATTATGGTGGTATGGGACACTATATTCATATTGTCGGCCTACATTGATAAGGTGATGAGGGAGTGGTGCAACGAATGCGTGTAACAGCCCTGACAGCCCTTTGTAGTGACCTCGAGCATACTCTGAATTTGCGGTGAGGCAACGAGTTTTACCACATTGTATAGAGTATGAGCTAGGCTTGTTTCAGCTTAGTGATGAACTGTTAAAAAGGTGATGGGGGAGTGGCGTAACCTTTGTGCTTAACAGCCCTGGCAGCCTTTGCAGCGACCTAGAAACACACCATCGTATGAGAATAACTAGGATTGACGACCATAGAATAGATCATGTTTGGGAATGATACAAGGGAGGTGCTTTAGTTTTCCAATACTGGTGTTTGAATTGGACTAATAACAACTTAGTAATCATATTCATCATGCATTGCATGTGCCTGGAAGATGTGGAGCACTGAGGGATGAATGCATATCGTTAACGTAAGATGGTGTCGCATGAGGGTGGTTTGGTAAGGGGATCCATCATGACTGCATTCATACTTGCATTAATAAGAGTATTTAGAATTGTTTGATTGTACTGCTTTATCATTACTGCTTGACTGAGTTGATAACATGTTAACGTATACTTTATTGTTCCACTGAGTTGAACACTCACTCCCACATTACGGGACGATGTTTCGAACACCCACCAGACATTGTCTGATTGCAGATGGTGACGCTACTTCTGAGGTGGAGTCGAGCTTTTATGACGACGAGGATGCTTTCTCGTGTATGCTATTTCTAGTGGCTTCTTTTGAGTCGTGCCTTGATCGATGGGGTTACAGGGATGTTGATTAGAGGACCTTGCACCTTTGGTATATTTTGAAATTGTACTTGTAATTCATTAATCCGGTAACCTTATCACACTCTGGAGACTTACTATAGTTTATATATTTTTCTATCTATCACAGTCTTTCGCTTACAATTTAACTGTCTCTAGAGTGTGATATGATGTTTTGGCTTAATCTCACTCATGCTCACCACACTAATACAGACAACATTCAATCATCATTCATTTTGTCGCATAAGTGATGTGTTAGAACTCGGGAGTTAGGTTTATGCTCGACCCCCAATTCTCATCATTCATTTTGTTGCATAAGTGTTGCATTGGAACTCGGGAGTTGAGTTTATGCTCGACCCCCGATTTAACATTCCAGATTTTTGCCAACCTGAAATTAGACGTCCTTAGGCAATGGGTCGATCCTAATACCTTATTAACCTGTCAGGACTCAATCCCAAAGTCTAAAACCGCTTTTGAACCCATTTCCTTCACAAATCCCACCCTTTACCACCTTGATCTTTCAATTTTTCTAAGTACTTTCACCCTAGACACTATCTTAAACTAGCTAAGTAGTATAACTTGGATCACTTTATATTCAAACTACAAAGGACTAAGTACCACCTCAGACAAAAATCTTATAGGACTAAATCCTTTAGAAATTAGACAAAGTAACTAAGTGCTAAACTAGATTAGCTACAAAATCCGCTTGAATCACTTTTAATATGATCTACAAGATCCAAAACTTGTAGAATCATTGATGCTAGGTTACCCTAAAATCTAGGATCAATCTCATTACCCGGCTGCTCTTGGGAGCATCTCGAAACTCCGTATCAGATCTAGACCGCACGTCCGAAGTCCGATTAACACGAAGTTAAGGAATTAGGACCGCCTTGCTGGGCTTGACAACTATCTCAGAAATCAAACCCACATAGTGTCCCAACGTTATTCGCTTGAGCTCGGAGCGGGGAGTGTGAGAAATGTGAAAATAATTCTAAATTAAATTCAAAATAAATAAATCTAAGACTTGTCGCTTGCTGGTCAGTATTAAGCAACTAGACCATCAGAATCAGGCCAAATTACACCCTCGGATCAGGGATATTTCTCCAAACATATCCATGTACTCGGAATATCCGATCGAGAGCCACTGACCGTTGAATTGAAACTAGTCCGCCATGCGTGATCTGGGAACTCGACTGAAACAAAAACTTAACTCGACCTAGATCCATAGTTTGTGAGCTTAAGTCCTACCTTTGGCTCAAGGAGGCCCGACAGAAGTCCTCCGTTGAGCTGAAAAAGTGTCGCTTTGGTTATAACCTAAGTATACCTAGTCCATAAGTCTATTTTGGAATGTTTTTATGCTATATAAGGACCTTAGAACCCTCTCTCTTACAGCCATACGAATTTGAGATTGAGAAGAGAGAAAAGAGAGAGAAACTGTGAGAGAAGTGGGAGGAACTCCCTACTACTATCCCCTGCTGCTACACAAGCTGCACCACCCCATTCTCATCGCTTTCCCCACAATTCCGACTTGTATGATTTGAATCTTGATCCATTACTGCTTTACCTATCTGCAATTGAATGTAATTGGGGTAATTGGGGCTATTGTATAGTCCAGGCAGTCGATAATGGGATCGAATTCGTGGCTGAGATTCGTTCGCCACGTAGGACGTGTTTGACGAACCCGAGTCGTACGTTGCTTGTCGGCAGTGGTTAGGCCACACGAAGTGCTTATGCACTTCATGTCGTAAAACTCAACGGGCGCTCGTGCTAGTTGAGCTCGTCAAGTAACCCGATCTGTCTTATATACGTTCACCATGTTTGGACGCCTTTTCTTGAACCTAAGGTACCATACTTACCAGTGAAATCCCGTTAACCATGGTACCTCGATCCGCTATGACTCATGAGTTGGGCATGGTGGTATGGGACACCGTGGTCGAGCTATCAGCCTATGCTCGGGCCATGTGCTTCCCCGTAGTGATCAGTGAGCAACCAGACTCGTGAGCCGATTATGGTGGTATGGGACACTACATTCGTGTTGTCGGCCTACATTAACAAGGTGATGGGGGAGTGGTGCAACGAATGCGTGTAACAGCCCTGACAGCCCTTTGTAGTGACCTCAAGCATACTCTGAATTTGCGGTGAGGCGGCGAGTTTTGCCGCAGTGTATAGAGTATGAGCTAGGCCTGTATCAGCTTAGTGATGAACCATTAAAAAGGTGATGGGGGAGTGGTGTAACCTTTGTGTGTAACAGCTCTGGCAGCCTTTGCAGCGACCTAAAAACACACCATCGTATGAGAATAACTAAGATTGACGACCCTAGAATGGATCATGTTTGGGAATGATACAAGGGAGGTACCTTAGTTTCCCAATACTGCTGTTTGAAATGGACTAATAACAACTCGATAATCATGCTCATCATGCATTGCATGTGCCTGAAAGATGTGGAGCAGTGAGGGATGAACGCAAATCGCGAAGGTAAGATGGTGTCGCATGAGGGTGGTTTGGCAAGGGCATCCATCATGACTGCATTCATACTTGCATTAATAAGAGTATTTAGAATTGTTTGATTGTACTGCTTTATCATTACTGCTTGACTGAGTTGATAACATGTAAGCCTATGCTTTATTGTTCCACTGAGTTGATCACTCACTCCCACGTTACGGGACGGTGTTCCGAACACCCACCAGACATTGTCTGATTGCAGATGGTGACGCTACTTCTAAGGTGGAGTCGAGCTTTTGTGACGACAAGGATGCTTTCTCGTGTATGCTATTTTCTGGTAGCTTCCTGTGAGTCGTGCCTTGATCGATGGGGTTACAGGGATGTTGATTAGAGGACCTTGCACCTTTGGTATATTTTGAAATTGTACTTGTAATTCATTAATCCGGTAACCTTATCACACTCTGGAGACTTACTATAGTTTATATATTTTTCTATCTATCACAGTCTTTCGCTTACAATTTAACTATCTCTGGAGTATGATATGATGTTTTGGCTTAATCTCACTCATGTTGACCACACTAATACAGACAACATTCAATCATCATTCATTTTGTTGCATAAGTGATGCGTTGGAACTTGGGAGTTGAGTTTATGCTCGAACCCCGATTTTCATCATTCATTTTGTTGCATAAGTGATGAGTTGGAACTCGGGAGTTGAGTTTATGCTCGACCCCCGATTGTAACATCTTAGATTTTTACCAACCTGGAATTAGACGTCCGTAGGCAATGGGTTGATCCTAACACCTTATTAACCTGTCAGAACTCAATCCCAAAGTCTAAAACTGCTTTTGAACCTATTTCCTTCACAAATCCCACCCTTTACCACCTTGATCTTTCAATTTTTCTAAGTACTTTCACCCTAGACACTATCTTAAGCTAGCTAAGTAGTATAACTTGGATCACTTTATATACAAACTACAAAGGACTAAGTACCACCTCAGACAAAAATCTTATAGGACTAAATCCTTTAGAAATTAGACAAAGTAACTAAGTGCTAAACTAGATTAGCTATGAAAACCGCTTGAATCACTTTAAATACGATCTGCAAGACCCAAAACTTGTAGAATCATAGACACTAGGTTACCCTAAAATCTAGGATCAATCGCATTACCCGGCTGCTCTCGGGAGCATCTCGAAACTCCGTATCAGATTTGGACCGCACGTCGGAAGTCCGATTAACACGAAGTTAAGGAATTAGGACCGCCTTGCTGGGCTTGACAACCATCTCAGAAATCAAACCCAGATAGTGTCCCAGCGCTATTCGCTTGAGCTCGAAGCGGGGAGTGTGAGAAATGTGAAAATAAGTCTAAATTAAATTCAAAATAAATAAATCTGAGACTTGTCGCTTGCGGGTCAGTATTAAGCAACCAGACCATCAGAATCAAGCCAAATTACACCCTCGGATCAGGGATATTTCTCCAAACATATCCATGGACTTGGAATCTCCGATCGAGAGCCACTGACCGTTGATTTGAAACTGGTCCGCCACGCATGATTTGAGAACCTGACTTAAATGAAAACTTAACTAGACCTAGATCCATAGTCTGTGAGCTTAAGTCCAACCTTTGGCTCAAGGAGGCCCGCCAGAAGTCCTCCGTTGAGCTGGAAAAGTGTCACTTTGGTTATAACCTAAGTATACCTTATCCACAAGTCTATTTTGGAATGTTTTTAGGCTATATAAGGACCTTAGAACCCTCTCTCTCATAGTCATACAAATTTGAGATTGAGAAGAGAGAAAAGAGAGAGAAAGTGTGAGAGAAGTGTGAGGAACTTCCTATTACTATCCCCTGCTGCAACAGAAGCTGCACCACCCCATTCTCATCGCTTTCCCCGCGATTTCGACTTCGTTTCTAGGTATGAAACGCTAACCCTAATCTGTTTTGGAGTTGTAAGGGTTGTAAGTTATGAAATAGCTAACCTATTTCATTCTATAGGTTACCAAACTGCCGAATACGGAAGCTTGTTAAACCTATCGTATTCGTCACAATTTCACGGTAAAAGGTGCGGACTTTAGGTGTATAGGTTATGGTTTTCAACGCTTTCAATGTCAGATAATGATAGATTCATGATCTGCATGCAATTGCACATGTACAAAGTGTTGTCTGTATTTCGTTTCAATTAAAGACGAAGAATATGGAATTTTACATATTCTAGGTATTCGTAGAAAGTACCGTATACGTATAAATTTTGAAAATGTGTTTGCCATGATTATTTGTTGTATGAACATATTATATATGTGTAAAATACTTGTTTGGCGAAAGGACTTGTCCTAATACATGTTTTGCTAATATACCCTATGTATGTTGAAATAGTGTATTTTAAGTGTTTGTGAAAATGACTGAATGAGTAAAGAATTCTCATTCGTGCTCTCCATGACTAATTGTCATGGATATATTGATTGTTGTATTGGCGATACCCCTTTGATGAAAGGATTTGCCCTAAATCACGCCACGGCCAATATACACTATATATGCTAAAACATGTAGCCCAAGTGTGTGTGGAAATGACTGAATGAACATGGAACTTGGATTCCTGCTTGCCATGACTATCCGTCGTGGGTACACATGTGTTATAATTGGGGTAACTCCCTAGTGAAATAATTTGGCCTAATGCCAATGTGATCATCATATGTCATGTATGTTGATGTATGTAGTTTAAAGTATTTGTTGAAATGTCTGAATGAGTAGTAGTTAGTAAATTGTAATGCATAAGGGTGTTGAGATATGATTCTCAACTTCTTTAACCATGTGTATGATTTCTTAAGATATATGTGTGATTAGGAATTGAATATGTACAAACTCATGCTTATGTTGTACTTCATAACATGCTCAATTGATTGTATGATTTTATCTGTGTAATGCATATGTTTAAATTCATGTTTATGTTGTATTCCATAAGTGCTGTAAAGGGTGATGGGAGAGTGGTGGAAGAGTGCATGCAACAGCCCTGTCAGCCCTAAGCGGATGTTATCAGACTTTGATTATATGATTTGAATCTTGATCCATTACTGCTTTACCTATCTGCAATTGAATGTGATTGGGGCTATTATATAGTCCAGGTAGTCGGTAATGGGATCGAATTCGTGGTTGAGATTCGTTCGCCAAGTAGGACGTGTTTGACCAACCCGAGTCGTGCGTTGCTTGTCGGTAGTGGTTAGGTCACACGAAGTGCTTATGCACTTCATGTCGTATAACTCAACGGGCGCTCATGTTAGTTGAGCTCGTCAAGTAACCCGATCTGTCTTATGTATGTTCACCATGTTTGGACGCCTCTTCTTGAACCTAGGGTACCAAACTTACCATTGAAATCCAGTTAACCATGGTACCTCGATCTGCTAAGACTCATGAGCCAGGCATGGTGGTATGGGACACCGTAGTCGAGCTGTCGGCCTACGCTGGGGCCATGTGCCTCCCCGTAGTGATCAGTGAGCAACCAGACTCATGAGCCGATTATGGTGGTATGGGACACTATATTCGTGCTGTCGGCCTACATTAATAAGGTGATGGGGGAGTGGTGCAACGAATGCGTGTAACAGCCCTGGTAGCCCTTTGTAGTGACCTCGAGCATACTCTTAATTTGGGGTGAGGTGACGAGTTTTGCCGCATTGTATAGAGTATGAGCTAGGCATGTTTCAGCTTAGTGATGAACTGTTAAAAAGGTGATGGGGGAGTGGTGTAACCTTTGTGCGTAACAGCCCTGGCAGCCTTTGCAGTGACCTAGAAACACACCATCGTATAAGAATAACTAGGATTGACGACTATAGAATGGATCATGTTTGGGAATGATACAAGGGAGGTACCTTAGTTTCCCAATACTGCTGTTTGAAATGGACTAATAACAACTCGGTAATCATGTTCATCATGCATTGCATGTGCCTGGAAGATGTGGAGCACTGAGGGATGAACGCATATCGTGAACGTAAGATGGTGTCGCATGAGGGTGGTTTGGCAAGGGCATCCATCATGACTGCATTCATACTTGCATTAATAAGAGTATTTAGAATTGTTTGATTGTACTGCTTTATCATTACTGCTTGACTGAGTTGATAACATGTTAACCTACGCTTTATTGTTCCACTGAGTTGATCTCTTACTCCTACGTTACGGGACGGTGTTCCAAACACCCACTAGACATTGTCTGATTACAGATGGCGACGCTACTTCTGAGGTGGAGTCGAGCTTTTGTGACAACGAGGATGCTTTCTCGTGTATGCTATTTTCTGGAGGCTTCCTGTGAGCCGTGCCTTGATCGATGGGGTTACAGGGATGTTGACTAGAGGACCTTGCACCTTTGGTATATTTTAAAATTGTACTTGTAATTCATTAACCTGTTAACCTTATCACACTCTGGAGACTTACTATAGTTTATATATTTTTCTATCTATCACAGTCTTTCACTTACAATTTAACTGTCTCTGGAGTATGATATGCTGTTTTGGCTTAATCTCACTCATGTTCACCACACTAATACAAACAACATTCAATCATTATTCATTTTGTTGCATAAGTGATGCGTTGGAACTCGGGAGTTGATTTTATGCTCGACCCCCGATTTTCATCATTCATTTTGTTGCATAAGTGAAGCGTTGGAACTCGGGAGTTAAGTTTATGCTCGACCCCCGATTGTAACATCCCATATTTTTGCCAACCTAGAATTAGACGTCCTTAGGCAATGGGTCGATCCTAACACCTTATTAACCCGTCAGAACTCAATCCCAAAGTCTAAAACCGCTTTTGAACTCATTTCCTTCACAAATCCCACCCTTTACCACCTTGATCTTTCAATTTTTCTAAGTACTTTCACCCTAGACACTATCTTAAACTAGCTAAGTAGTATAACTTGGATCACTTTATATACAAACTACAAAAGACTAAGTACCACCTCAGACAAAAATCTTATAGGACTAAATCCTTTAGAAATTAGACAAAGTAACCAAGTGCTAAACTAGATTGGCTACGAAATCCGCTTGAATCACTTTTAATACGATCTACAAGACCTAAAACTTGTAGAATCATTGACGCTAGGTTACCCTAAAATCTAGGATCAATCTCATTACCCAGCTGCTCTCGGGAGCATCTCGAAACTCCGTATCAGATCTGGACCACACGTCAGAAGTCCAATTAACACGAAGTTAAGAAATTAGGACCGCCTTGTTGGGCTTGACAGCCATCTCGGAAATCAAACCCAGATAGTGTCCCAGCGCTATTCGCTTGAGCTCGGAGCGGGGAGTGTGAGAAATGTGAAAATAATTTTAAATTAAATTCAAAATAAATAAATCTGAGACTTGTCGCTTGCGGGTCAGTATAAGCAACAGACCGTCAGAATCAGGCCAAATTACACCCTCAGATTAGGGATATTTTCCCAAACATATCCATGTACTCGGAATCTTCGATAGAGAGCCAGTGACCGTTGAATTGAAACTGGTCCACCACGCGTGATCTGAGAACCCGACTGAAATGAAAATTTAACTCGACCTAGATCCATAGTCTGTGAGCTTAAGTCCAACCTTTGGCTCAAGGAGGCCCGCCAGAAGTCCTCCGTTGAGCTGAAAAAGTGTCGCTTTGGTTATAACCTAAGTATACCTTGTCCACAAGTCTATTTTGGAATATTTTTAGGCTATATAAGGACCTTAGAACCCTCTCTCTCACAGCCATACGAATTTGAGATTGAGAAGAGAGAAAAGAGAGAGAAAGTGTGAGAGAAGTGGGAGGAACTCCCTACTACTATCCCCTGCTGCTACACAAGCTGCACCACCCCATTCTTATTGCTTTCCCCACGATTCCGACCTCGTTTCTAAGTAAGAAACGCTAACCCTAATCTGTTTTGGAGTTGTAAGGGTTGTAGGTTATGAAATAGCTAACCTATTTCATTCTATAGGTTACTAAACTGCCAAATACGGAAGCTTGTTAAACCTATCGTATTCGTTACGATTTTACGGTAAAAGGTGCAGACTTTAGGTGTATAGATTATGGTTTTCAACGCTTTCAATGTCAGATAATGATAGATTCATGATCTGCATGCAATTGCACATGTACAAAGTGCTATCTATATTTCGTTTCGATTAAAGACGAAGAATATGAAATTTTAATGTTCTAGGTATTTGTAGAAAGTACCGTATACGTATAAATTTTGGAAATGTGTTTACCATGATTATTTGTTGTATGAACATATTATATATGTGTAAAATGCTTGTTTGGTGAAAGGACTCACCATAATACATGTTTTGCTAATATACCTTATGGATGTTAAAATAGTGTATTCTAAGTGTTTGTGAAAATGACTGAATGAGTAAAGAATTCTCATTCGTGCTCACCATGACTAATTGTCATGGATATATTGATTGTTGTATTGGTGATACCCCTTTGACGAAAGGATTTGCCCTAAATCACGCCACGGCCAATATACATTATATATGCTAAAACATGTAGCCCAAGTGTTTGTGGAAATGACTAAATGAACATGGAACTTGGATTCCTGCTTGCCATGACTATCCGTCATGGGTGCACGCGTGTTCTAATTGGGGCAACTCCCTAGTGAAAGGATTTGGCCTAATGCCTATGTGATCAGCATATGTCATGTATGTTGATGTATGTAGTTTAAAGTGTTTGTTGAAATGTCTGAATGGGTAGTAGTTAGTAAATTGTAATGTATAAGGGTGTTGAGATATGATTCTCAACTTCTTTAACTATATGTATGTTTTCTTTAGATATCTATGTGATTAGGAATTGAATATGTACAAACTCATGCTTATGTTGTACTTCATAACATGCTCAACTGATTGTATGATTTTTTCTGTGTAATACATATGTTTAAATTCATGTTTATGTTGTATTCCATGAGTGCCGTGAAGGGTGATGGGGGAGTGGTGTAAAGAGTGCGTGTAACAGCCCTGGCAGCCCTAAGTGGATGTTATCAGACTTTGATTGTATGATTTGAATCTTAATCCATTACTGCTTTACCTATCTGCAATTGAATGTGATTGGGGCTATTGTTTAGTCCAGGCAGTCGGTAATGAGATCAAATTCGTGGCTGAGATTCATTCGCCACGTAGACGTGTTTGACGAATTCGAGTCATGCATTGCTTGTCGGCAGTGGTTAGGCCACACGAAGTGCTTATGCACTTCATGTCGTACAACTCAACGGGCGCTCGTGCTAGTCGAGCTCGTCAAGTAACCTGATCTGTCTTATATATGTTCACCATGTTTGGACGCCTCTGCTTGAACCAAGGGTACCAAACTTACCAGTGAAATTCTGTTAACCATGGTACCACGATCCTCTAAGACTCATGAGCCAGGCATGGTGGTATGGGACACCGTGGTTGAGCTGTCGGCCTACGCTGGATCCATGTGCCTCCCCGTAGTGACCAGTGAGAAACCAGACTCGTGAGCCAATTATGGTAGTATGGGACACTATATTCGTGATGTCGGCCTACATTGATAAGGTGATGGGGGAGTGGTGCAACAAATGCGTGTAACAGCCCTGACAGCCCTTTATAGTGACCTCGAGCATACTCTGAATTTGCGATGAGGCGACGAGTTTTGCCGCAGTGTATAGAGTATGAGCTAGGTCTGTATCAGCTTAGTGATGAACCGTTAAAAAGGTGATGGGGGAGTGGTGTAACCATTGTGCGTAACAGCCCTGGCAGCCTTTGCAGCGACTTAGAAACACACCATCATATGAGAATAACTAGGATTGACGACCCTAGAATGGATCATGTTTGGTAATGATACAAGGGAGGTACCTTAGTTTCCCAATATTGCTGTTTGAAATGGACTAATAATAACTCGGTAATCATGTTCATCATGCATTGCATGTGCCTGGAAGATGTGGAGCACTGAGGGATGAACGCATATCGCAAACGTAAGATGGTGTCGCATGAGGGTGGTTTGGCAAGGACATCCATCATGACTGCATTCATACTTGCATTAATAAGAGTATTTAGAATTGTTTGATTGTACTGCTTTATCATTACTGCTTGACTGAGTTGATAACATGTTAACCTATGCTTTATTGTTCCACTGAGTTGATCACTCACTCCCACGTTATGGGACGGTGTTCCGAACACCCACCAGACATTGTCTGATTGCAGATGGCGATGCTACTTCTGAGGTGGAGTCGAGCTTTTGTGATGACGAGGATGCTTTCTCGTGTATGCTATTTTCTGGCGACTTCCTCTGAGCCGTGCCTTGATCAACGGGGTTCCAAGGATGTTGACTAGAGGACCTTGTACCGTAGGTATATTTTGAAATTGTACTTGTAATTCATTAACTTGGTAACCTTATCACACTCTGAAGACTTACTATAGTTTATATATTTTTCTATCTATCATAGTCTTCCGCTTACAATTTAACTGTCTCTGGAGTATGATATATTGTTTTCACTTAATCTCACTCATGTTCACCACACTAATACCGACAACATTCAATCATCATTCATTTTGTTGCATAAGTGATGCATTGGAACTCAGGAGTTGAGTTTATGCTCGACCCCCGATTTTCAGGGCATTACACTAGGTCTTTGGTATCCACATGATACTAGTATGCAATTAGCTAGTTACACTGATGCTGATTGGGTTGGTAACATAGATGATCGAAAATCAACCAGTGGTGGTTGCTTTTATGTTGGTAACTGTTTAGTTTATTTGCAAAGTAAGAAACAAAGTTCCATATCGCTTTCAACTACTGAGGTTGAATACATTGCAGCAGGTAATGTATGTACTCAACTTGTGTGGATGAAAAGAACGTTAAGCAATTACAGAATTGCGCAAGATATTATAGTTTTATATTGTGATAATTCAAGTGTAATTAATATATCTAAAAATCTAATCCAGCATTCATGAAACAAGCATATTGACATTAGATATCACTACATTTATGAATTAGTGGAAGACAAGACTATTTCTTTGGAATATATTTCGACCGATACTCAACTTGCTACTATATTCACAAAACCGCTCGACAAAAACAGGTTTTCTAAATTGAAATTTAATCTTGGAATGTGCAATTTAAATTGATTATTTATGCATTTCTATATCATATTATATATATTTATTATTTTAATTAATTAGAATTTTAAATTTTATGAAAAATGTATATTTTGGGCTGTGCACGACCAATCGAGTGTATACTCGACCAATCGTGGCACGACCGGTCGAGCATGTACTCGACCAGTTGTGTAGTGCGTGTTGGTGCTTTATTTGGGGGAAAAATCCCTTTTTTCTTCATTTGGGCTTCTTCTCCAACGGGTCCTAGGTCGACCGGTCGAACCCATCTCCTTGTTCTTCAAGGTTAGTGCGTTATTTACATATTCCTGATAGATTCAAGTTCTTATCACTCTCTTTTCTTCATTGGTGTGATTTATTTCTTGTTTCATAGTAGTTTTTGGGGTTTCCTTCTCCAAAATGTAATCTTGAGAAAACCCACTCTACTTCTTTTGCAACTTCTTGATTCCTTGATTTCCTAGTTGCAAATGGAAGGTAGAGGCAAAAAAGAAAGGTTCTCATGATCCTTCAACTTCTAGATCGACACCTATCATAAAGCGCCACCTTCGATCACCTGAAGATGATCCCTCTTATGTATGGGATATAAGGTTGCTCAATGTTATAGTTGAACGACCTGTTCATGTTGAACATCTTGATCCTTTTGAAATCCTTCCTCTCCTCCAATCTATAGGTTGGGATAACATTCTACATTGGGGTGGGCTAGCATACCGGTCCATTGCACAAGCTATATATGTGTATTTCTGATTTTTCAATAAAAAATCTGACATTTATTATTGACACTAGAGAAGGTCCAATTGAAATAGACCGACATCTGATCTTTGGTCTAGTGGACATACCTGTCAATGATGAAGGTATTCCCAATAGCACTCTAGTGGCTAAACCATTTGAATCTGAAAAGCACATGCTTACTAGAGATTTGTGCAATATAAATGTTGAATGGAATCCTTCTGGAAATGCGCTTATCTCAAAGTATTTGTTACCCAGATGCAAAGTCCATCACAGGATTTTTATTTTAAATATTTATCCCCGTTATGGTAACAAAACCGAACTTACTACTTTCATGGTTCGGATTATTCATTCCATTGTTTCTGGAACTAATATATGCCTTCCGTCTCTAATTTGTCATTATATCATTCAATTCCGTCTCTATCCTGGACATAGTGACATCCCTTTTGCGTATCTTATGACTGTGTTGGCCACTTATATTTTTGTACCTATGCTTGTTGGAGAGGCTCTCATTCAACACCTAATCTTCAACAACTCTAATATCAACAAAATGAATTTAAGGTTGGCCGCATGCCAAGTCAATGTGGGTGTTGGTGGAGTAGATGAAGTGAATGAAGAGGAAGGTGATTTACCTCCAGATGACATTAATATGGATGATATTTTTGATGAGATTGAATCCGACTTGGCAGATGATCCTAATTATCAGCCGTTTGACTTTAATGCACATTTGCGCTCATTAGAGGAGAAGGTAGAGAACATGAATGTGTCACATGATTTACAATTCAAATATATGCGCAAGTATCTTAGGCGCCTGAATAAGGGACTTCATAAACATGATCCTACCATACCTTCTCCTTCGTCGGGTTCTAATTAGTTTTTTTTTTTTAAATCTTGGTCTGTAATAACTTAATCATATTTGGCTCTCGGTTGCACTTGGTTAAACTTGGTTGAACATGGTAGCTTATGCATGATCAATGCTTACTTATGGTTTTTGACTATCTTGTTCATTTATTTCTCATTACTCTTCTTTTTCTTCCTTATTGATCTACTTCCATTATCATTTATTGGTTTCTTCCTTTATCATATTGTGACAAAAAGGGGGAGAATTTTGATGTGAATCGTGAAAGTGCCCTAGTTTGTCAATTAGAGTGAGTGTTGAGTCAGTTCGTTTACAGAGCCTGATAGGAAGATCAATTCAACCATCTGCCTCAACTGGATATGTGCAAGCTCGCCACAGGTAAATCTGAGCCTCAGATCCCTTGTCCCAAATCACCAGGTAAGATAAAACCCTTAAAAATAAACTAGAACATCTTAAGATTTAAGGTAAGAAAATGTTTTCAAAATAGAAAAATTCTCTAAGTTTTCTTGCCCTATCGATTGTATCGATATACATCTCTATATGATTGACCTGCTCTGTTCAGTCCTTGATTCTCCATCGATACCATCGAAAAGAGGACCAAATATGTCCAGCAACCTCATAACATATTTGGACGAATTATCGATGTATCGATATCATCAATATTCAAAATCTCGAGTCTATCGAAGTCGACTCGATAACATCGACAGGAAGATTTCCGGCGCCCCTGTTTTTTAAAGAAATTTTCAAATTCCTTCGATATATCGATGCTTCTTCTGATATCTAAATTCAAATATCGATAAGATCGGAAGTCCAGCGATGATATCGATGGAGGGCGCATACTTCTTCCAGCAAATATTTCAGGTTGGTTTTAACTTTAATCGGGGGCCATTCGAGGAAATCAATATTTACATGTCGATAATATCGAGGCCGTGTTGATTGGATCGAGACTGGACACAATTTGTCCAGCGAGCTTATTGGTAAATCTATAGGATTTATCGATCTCATCGACACTGCCTTCGATATCATCGATATGTAAATCCGATGACATCGGCTGACCCTCGATCATATCTTAAAAAACCTGAAATATTTCAAGTCAAGTCTCTCTCATTTTTCAAATGTCGAGGAATCGATCCTCATATCGATGGAATCGGAGTTTGAAATCTGATGACATCGACACTAGTATCGATGCCCTCGACCAGCTGACAAAAGGTTTCAAAAGCGTATGGCATTTGAGTTTGTGTCATCGAGCGAACCGTCGATGCTATCGAGAGTATACGCTCGATGATATCGAACTCTGTCATAAATGTGACCGTTTTATATCTGTTGGAACCTTTTGCCTATTTAAAGAGAGACTTGCCTTTATAGCTGGGAGAGAAAGCAGAGAGAGCTTTTGAGTGTTTAATCTTAGATCATATACCCAAAGCCCTTTCTCTCAGGGAAGTTCATCCTCCAATCCACCCTCACCATTGATATTCAATAGAGTGGATTGGGGAATGAACTTTCGCATTCAAGGATCTTCCAGCTACTACCTTAATGACAATTCATTAAGCTAGGATGCGTTGAATGCTTAGATAATTGGAACCACTCTATCTTCCTTATAGGAAAACCTTTAGAGAGTTGGATTCCACATAACCATGACCCAGCCCGTCACCATATATCGGTACAACTTTTGTGTTGCAGATCAAGGGAGCAGAAGACTCTTCATCAACAAGTAGAGGAGATCTTCGGCATTGTGCTAATCGGGACTCGTCAACTTATTTGTAAGTATCTAGAGTCCAAGAGGACACTTGTGATCATTCCTTTGTAGGTTTGGGTCTTAAGTAGTTCTCACCCTTTGAAGTTCTCAAGGAGGCCTCCGGCGAGAGTGTACGTGGGGGTGCGTTGTGTGGATCCTTGCTCAGTGGAGAGCATAACATCTGGTTGAAGGTGAACTAGCCAAAACCTTAGGTTTGAGGTCAACCGCTATGAAACCTCGGGTTTGAGGTGAACCATGTAAAAACCTCCGGTAGGGTCTTATGGAAGATCCTTAGCCAGTGTGCCTAAAATTGGGTGTGTTATGTTGACCCTTGCTCGTGAAAGCATAAACAGTCAGCCTCAGTATAAGTTGTAAAGGTTGAAGGTGAACCTGATTTAAAACCTTAGGTTTGAGGTGAACCGCTATGAAACCTCCTTAGTGAAATCCGGTACACTCAAGGGTTGAGTGCGGTTACCGGGAGTGGAGTAGACAAGTAGTCGAACCACTATAAAAATGATTGTGTTTACGATTGCTATTCTCCTGTGTGTGATTTATATCAATACATTCATATCTATATATCTAATCACACCTCACACACATATACAGTCATATCCATCATAAACTAAGTTATATATTGCTATCTCTTGAATAGTTTGTGATTGGATCCTCTACCAGGCTTGGAAGCCAGTAGAATTACATTTGAGTAATCCTGATAATTGCATACTTATAGAATTAGTGAAATAGGATTTTTAGATAAAACTATAAAAACTTTAAAAAGTCCTATTCACCCCCCTCTAAGACATATTGGCATATCCCAACTTTAACTAAAGCGGTCTTCACCGCAATTTCAAATTGTGATGGATGTAGTGTGGATGTGGTTTGTGAATGTGGAAATGTAGTCCACTTTTTCATCCATTTTTGAAAGGGGGAGTAAAGTAAGGGGGAGTTTTGTTAGAGGAGTAGATGCTAATTTATGACATGTTGACAACTGGTGCATGATTCTTTAACTAGGTTGTAACTGGTTTATGTTAACAACTGGTGCATAATTCTTTAACCAGGTTGTAACTAGTTTATGTTGATAACTAGTGCATGATTCTTTGTACGTATAATGCTTATGTTATTTTGAAGTGTGTTTTATCACAAATTCGACAAAGGGGGAGATTGTAAGTGCTATGGTTTCTAGCCTCTATGATTGTCAAATTTTGTAGTGCCAAAACCTCTTGGAATCTGAGTCTTGTGTAGTGCTTCTACATGTTTGAAGACAGTGCATCTCATGTACAAGGACAAAGGTCTTTACTTCAAGAACGTCAAATGCAAGATTACATGTTCAAGTTCAAGTACAACATCAAGTGTGAATTCAATCTTTCAAGCTTCAATGGTTCAAGTTTTCAAAGCTTCAAAGACAAGACAAAGTAGTACAATTTCAAACTCAAGCTTCAAGCTTAAGCTCAAGCTCAAGCTTCAAGTCAAGCTTCAGAAGTCTCGAGTTCAAGCTTCTACATATGATAAGATCTCAAGCTTTGTAAACTTCAAAGTTCATACATCAAACGAAGGAAAAGAAGAACTCAATGTTCATATTTCACTAAAAAGGTTTTGATGACCCTACATTGACCTTATGGTAGGTCATTTTGAATACATAATTCAAATAACATATTTTATAAGTGCATAGTCTGTTTTTAGACTAGTCCTAGGCTGTGTTCGACTAGTCCTAGCATTGGCTTGACCAGTCCAAGAATTCCTCGACCAGTTCTACGTTTGTTACTGATTTTCAGAAATTTTTGTTAAAGCCTCGACCAGTCTCGGAGACTGCTCGACCGGTCGTGTGAACAGTGCTCGACTCATTCTTGACCAGTCCTACAGTTGTGGAGGCCACTCGACCGGTCAAGCAGGTCCTTCGACTAGTCGTGAAACGGTCTATCTTATCGCGCTCGAAATTTTAAAAATCCGTTGGTCCTACGACCAATCGAGCTGACCACAGGACCAGTTGAGCAAATGATTTCTGCACTTATAAATAGAGCACAAATTTCAGAGTTTCATATCCAATTCAAGCTAAATTGATACGTCACTTTGAGAGATATGTTAGTCATTTTCTTAAGCTATATTGTGCATATTTAATATTCTCTTTAATTAGCTTTCTTTGTATTTGATTTTGAATTCTATATTTCAATCATATTTGAAAGATGGATTGTAGTTTTCCCATTTCTTGGAGTCAAAATCAAATCAAGCTAGCCTAAGGTGATTTAATTTAAAATCAATTTAGAACCTAGAACCATTTCATATGTGAGTGTGAACATTGAACTTCTACGTTGAACTTCTACTTCGATTTAGTTCTTCTGGGCTGCTTCAAAAGGAGAATATCCAGGTATTGTACATTATTGTAAATTCCATTTTGGTTTCATTGAGATTGTGCCAGAAAAATCTCTCTGTTTTGGTTTGTCTGAGGTGATCCAGAAAACTCAGAGTGTGGGGTTTTTTGAATTGTGTAAGCCCACTTGAAAGACACAATTGTGAAGGTTTTAGGTGAACCTTGAAAAACCTATTTTCATAGTGAATGCTAATATCCACTGTATGAGGATATTAGGAATGGAGTAGTTGTGTGGCTGTTGTTTAACAGTTGGTCTACACACAAGCAAATCACTATAATTTTTGGTCTTATGGTTGATTATTTATTTTATTTCATGGATGTTGAAATTTCCCTTTTTGCATTTGTGGAGAATGTTGTAATTTCTTTTATGTAAGTGTGGGAATGTTGTAATAGGTAGATTTCTTTTCTTGCTATTTATTTCTTTATTCCTCTATATCAGTTTGAGTTTTTGATACACAGAACCGTTCTAGTAAGGTTGTCCTGCCATAAACCTTTGGTTTTTATAGTGTAAGGTTGTCCTTATAATAACATCTGTATCAACCTCTTAATACTCGTACATTTGAGGTTGTCTTTAATTTCAGCATTGTGGGATTGTCTATTGCTATCTGTGTTTAATTTCTTTAAATTCAGCTATTATTTTTTTAAATTTTGGCATAGTCCTATTCACCCCCCCCCCCCTCCCCCTCTAGGACTTAATAGCTCGGCCTTTTCAGTCTGATCATCCTAATTAAATCTATAGCCCAAGCTCAGAAAGGTTACGTCTTTATGATCGGGTGTAATTCTGTGGCTAGAACATGCTACATAGGGCTATGTTGTTGACAAGGTTTGTATCCTTGAGCATATCTGACACACCAATCTGTTATCTTCGACTAATAATTACCATATCGTCAAATCAGTGCCTCATTTTTCTTCCAGCTTGATGTGCTCCACATATACCTTTGTTGGCTTCGCCCATTACTTTCAATGCTTCACCCATAGATAGACATTTTAACAATAAACCGTTGTAGGTTTTTCAAAATAATTTGTCATTTATCATGGCATAGCTATGAGCCATTTGTTTGGCCTTTCAATCAACTTTTAAACTTGGGTTTGTTAAGTACTAAATTATCGGCAAGCACCGGTCTTTAGGGTAAGGATTGAAGTTATAAACCCTTACCTAAGGCTTCCATTCGCTTATTGATGGTAATGATAACTTTTGGACAATAACTATCCTTTTTTACTATCCCTTCAGGGAGTCTTAAACCAAAAGACAACTGTGTCATTACCGATAAGACACAATTGTGAAGGTTTTAGGTGAACCTTGAAAAACCTATTTTTATAGTGAACGCTAATATCCACTGTATGAGGATATTAGGAGTGGAGTAGTTGTGTGGCTGTTGTTTAATAGTTGGTCTACACACAAGCAAATCACTATAATTTTTGGTCTTATGGTTGATTATTTATTTTATTTCGTGGATGTTGAAATTCCCTTTTTGCATTTGTGGAGAATGTTGTAATTTCTTTTATGTAAGTGTGGGAATGTTGTAATAGCTAGATTTTTTTTCTTGCTATTTATTTCTTTATTCTTCTATATCAGTTTGAGTTTTTGATACACAGACCATTCTAGTAAGGTTGTCCTGCCATAAACCTTTGGTTTTTATGGTATAAGGTTGTCCTTAGAACAACATCTGTATCAACCTCTTAATACTCGTACATTTGAGGTTGTCTTTAATTTCAGCATTGTGGGATTGTCTATTGCTATCTGTGTTTAATTTCTTTAAATTCAGCTATTATTTTTTTTAAATTTTGGCATAGTCCTATTCACCCTCCTCCCCCTCTAGGACTTAATAGCTCGGCCTTTTCAGTCTGATCATCCTAATTAAATCTATAGCCCAAGCTCAGAAAGGTTACGACTTTATGATCAGGTGTAATTCTGTGGCTAGAACATGCTACATAGGGCTATGTTGTTGACAAGGTTTGTATCCTTGAGCATATCTGACACACCAATCTATTATCTTCGACTAATAATTACCATATCGTCAAATCAGTGCCTCATTTTTCTTCCAGCTTGATGTGCTCCACATATACCTTTGTTGGCTTCACCCATTACTTTCAATGCTTCACCCGTAGATAAACATTTTAACAATAAACCGTTGTAGGTTTTTCAAAATAATTTGTCATTTATCATGGCATAGCTATGAGCCATTTGTTTGGCCTTTCAATCAACTTTTAAACTTGGGTTTGTTAAGTACTGAATTATCGGCAAGCGCCGGTCTTTCGGGTAAGGATTGAAGTTATAAACCCTTACCTAAGGCTTCCATTCGCTTATTGATGGTAATGATAACTTTTGGACAATAACTATCCTTTTTTACTATCCCTTCACAGAGTCTTAAACCAGAAGACAACTGTGTCATTGCGTTGGCATCAGTGTTCTCCCCTCTCGGAATGAAAGTTAGTGTGACTCTTCAAAACATTGAAGTAGCTTCCCAACTATCATGATTTGCAAAAGAAAATTTTTATTTGTGCCTTTATAAGTTTTGTTAATTTGGTTAATGACTAATTGAGAGTCACTAAAAATCTCGAGACTTCTGGCTTTGACCTCATATAGCAAATCTAAGACAAGAATTAGGGCTTTATATTCGACTTGATTATTTGTGCATTCAAATTCTAATTGGAATGCTAGCTCTTGCCTTTCGCTAGTGAGAGCTGTAACGATGATTCATTTACCTATTGACTAGTTTGTTTTTTAACCATCAAACATTAGTTTCCATGTTAGAAGATGAAATTACGGTAATGACTGCTTTAGTTGAAGTAGGAATATGCTAAGATGTCCTAGAGGGGGTGAATAGGACTTTTAATATTTTATGATCATTTAAAAACCTATTAACCCTATCCTGAATAAATATGCAAGTATCAGGATTTCTATAAAGTAACTCTAATGGCTTCTAAGCCAAATAGAGGATCCAATCACAAAACTATTCAAAACATAGTTTATGATGGATGTGACTATGTGTGTGAGGTGTGATTCTACTTAGTTCAAAAAAATCATGTACACATGCAATATGAGAACATTCAGAGAAATCACACAAGCAGTAGAAGTAAATGGCAATCTCAAACATAGTTGTTTTTATAGTGGTTCGACTACGTGTATACTCCACTTCCGGTGGACGCACTCAACCCCATGAGTGTACCGGATCTCACTAACGGATGTTTCAAATCAGGTTCACCTCAAACCGGTATAACCTACACTAGGCTGACTCTAACATGTCTCCATGACACAAGTTTATGCCCCACACAGGAGCAAGGGTCAACACACAGCACCTACTTTTTAGGCAACACAGGCCAAGGATCCACACAAGGAACCTGATAGTTTATGCTCCCATGAGCAAGGGTTAACACATAGCACCTAGGTTTTAGACCACACAGGTCAAGGACCTACACAAGGACCTAAGTTTATGCTCTCCACAGAGCAAGGGTCAACACACAGCACCCCCGCGTACACTCCCGTCAGAGGCCTCCTATGAGGACTTGAAAGGAGTGAGAAGCACCTTTGACCCAATCCTACAAAATGAATGATCAGAAGGTTCTATGGATTTTAATGACTTATAGATAAGTAGATGAGCCTCATTTAGTAGGTTGATGAAGATCTCCTCCTTTGATGATGAAGAGTCTTCAGCTCACTTGAACCGCAACACAGATGATGCTCCAATGTAAGGCAACGGGTTAGGTCAAGGTTATGATGGAATCCTACTCTATTAAATGTTTTTCTATATTAGAAACAGAGTTATTCCAATCATCTATGCATTCAAGGTATCCCAGCTCAATGATTTGCCATTAAAATGGTGGCTGCAGGATCCTTAAATGTGGAAGTTCATTTCCCAATCCACTCTATTAAATATCAATGATGAGGGTGGATTGGAGGGTGAACTCCCATGAGAGAAAAAGGTTTAGGGTATATGATTTGGATTTAAATACTTAAAATATCTATCATTTTCTTTACAAACAACCAAAAGCAAGCTCTCATTAAATAGGCAAAAAGTTCCAACGGATATAAAACAGTCATATTTTTGACAGACTTCGATATCATCGAGAAGGGTTCGATATCAACGAGCGCATACTCTCGATAGTATCGAATGGCTGCTCGATGAAATGAACTCAATTTGTCAAACGCTTTTGAACCTTTTTGCCAACTAGTCGAGGAGATCGAGCAATCTTCGATGTCATCAGATTTCGAACTCTGATTTCATCGAAACAAGGTTCGATTCCTCGACATTTGAAAATGTGAGGCAGTTGCCTTCGAAACATAACTGGTATTAGATATGATCGAGCATCCTTCGATATCATCGAAATTTGAATATCGATGATATCGATGACGGTATCGATTCATCGATATTTTCAAGGAATTTTCCTATAAGCTTGTTGGACAGTTTGTGTCCGATTTCAATGACATCGACCTGGTCTCGATATGATCGATATTTGAATATTGATTTTATCGAGTGATCCTCGATACTTAAAATATTTTACCTGTAAACTTGCTAGATTGTTTTGTGTCCCAATCTGATATCATCGAAGGTCTATCAATATCATCAAGATTTGAATTTCGAGGATATCGAGGCTCTCTTCGATATATTAAAAATCACATAATTTTCCTTAACAGCTTATTGGACACAACTGACCTGATGTCAATTTTATCGAGTCGTCTTGATGAACTCGAGATTCAAAATTCGATGATATCGAACAGTCCATTGATTCATCAAAAATTTAGTCCAGAATTCTTTGTAGCTGTTGGACATCTGAAGTCCTTAATTCGGTATCATCAAGTGAGTTTCGAGGACATCGATAACAGGGTTTGATTTCATCGAACCACGTATTGATAAATCGACAAAGGCAGAAAGCTTAGTGATTTTCCTGATTTTGCAAAATAGTTTTCTCACTTTAAACCCTAAGATGTTCTATCCATTTTTAAGGGTTTTATATACCTGGTGTTTTGGGACATGAGATGTGTGGCTAAGGTTTACCTTTGACACGTTCGAGCACACATCCTATTGAGGCAGACGCTTGAACAATCTTCCTATGGGGCTCACTTGTCTTGCTGACTCAACACTCACGCTAATTGACAAACCAGGGCACTTTCAATCGCTCCCTTTGTTAATTACGTGATAAAACACCTTGAAGTCCTAGAACAACAGCTAGACCAACACCCTAAATTGTGCGTATATTGTTGGGGGCCTTGCACAAAACCTTAGGATCTAGCCCTCCAGAATAAACCAGAATTATGGATAAAGCAATGAAATAAATCAAAGCAACAATCACACACCACACAAGAGATTTTTACGTGGAAAACCCTCAAAGAGGTAAAAACCACGGGACCTCGTCCAGATCAACAATCCACTATGAAGTAGAACGTTACAATCTTCTTCACTCACGCAGGAGTGGATAAACAATAAGAGAAATAGAGAAAACGGAGAGATCTAACCGATTATGAGGACATAGAAGCGGCCGAGATGTAGATTGCACAATAGAGAACCTCCACGAGCAGAACCTCCCTTCTATAAGCTTCCTCTCTCTCTTTCTCCCTCTCTCTCACCTTTGATAGCCCTAAACCCTTTAGCAAATCCCTTGCAAAGCTTTAGGAAACCCTCTTGCTATTTTGTGATACCTAGAAAAAACCCTAGGCAACCCCTTTTATAGTTTTGGGAAACTCCTTTCCGCATCCCAGTTGCGAAAGGACTCAAATCCGCAGTTTCGCGCAAAATCGCGGAACAATCTGCGTAACCTACGACTAGTCCTGGCTCTCCTACGACTGGTCGTAGACCACCTACGACTGGTCGTAGCTCTCCACGACCACGGCCCCAGTCCTAGCTACAGAAAAAAAGACACGAACTCAGCTGGACTTCGAGTCGTGCCAGGGCTCGAACCTACGACCGGTCGAGCACCTCCCACGACCGGTCGAGCGGGACTCAGGACCGGTCGTAGACGGGGCAAAAAACCCCATCAAATCTCCCCCTTTTTGACCCGGGAGGGATCCACCTTCTTCAAGCCAGCCAGGTTTCTACAAACCTCAAACTTGCCCTTGAGCAAAGCCTTGGTCATCATGTCGACCCATTATCGTCCGTGTGGACTTTCTCAAGTCAGTAACACCTTTTGTTCCAAAGTATCCACGATCCAAGTGATACCGAATCTCTATGTGCTTCGACTTGGAATGCTGACTTGGATTCTTGCTCAAGTGTATAGCACTCTGACTATCGCAATAGACCACGTGCTCCTCCTGCTTCAGGCTAAGTTCCTGTAGGAACCTCTTCATCCAAAGCATCTCTTTACATGCTTCGTGATCGCAATGTATTCGGCCTCGTCGTCGACAATGCTACGACCTTCTGTAGCTTGCTCTGCCAAGAAACCGCTCCCCCTGCAAATGTGAACATGAACCCCGATGTAGACTTCCTGGAGTCTATGTCACCTACCATATCTGCATCTGTGTAGCCCTCTAACATAGGTTTTCCGTCACCATAGCATAGGCTCAACCTGGATGAGCCTCTTAGATACCTTAGTATCCATTTCACCGCTGCCCAATGCTCTTTGCCAGGATTGGCAAGACACCGGCTGACTACACCAACCGCATATGCTATGTCTGGGCGTGTACACACCATAGCATACATCAAACTTCCTACAGCTGACGCGTAGGGTATCTTCTGCATCTCTTCCACCTCGCCTTCGTCTTGGGACACTGCCTGTCGCTCAATCCGAAGTGACCATCTAGTGGAGTACCGACCGGCCACATTTGCATTCATATTGAACCGCTCTAGGACTTTCTCAATATACCGCTCTTGTGATAACCAAAGCTTCCGCGCTTCATCACGGGTTATCTCCATTCCTAGGATCTGTCTAGCCGGGCCCAAGTCTTTCATCGCAAAAGACTTGCCCAACTCCTGTTTCAGCCTGTCAATCTTCTTGATATCTTTTCCCATGATGAGCATGTCATCAACATATAATAGCAGAACTAAGAAATCACCATCTGAGAACTTACGCGTGAACACACAGTGGTCCGACTCCGTTCTGTCATACCCATGCTGTAACATGAACGAATCGAACTTCTTGTACCATTGCCGTGGAGCTTGTTTCAGCCCATACAAGCTCTTCCTCAGCCTACACACCATATGCTCCTTGCCCTTGACTTCGAACCCCTCTGGTTGGTGCATGTAGATCTCTTCTTCCAGGTCACCATGGAGAAAGGCAGTTTTAACATCTAACTGCTCTATCTCCAGATCCATGCTCGCCGCCAACCCAAGCAACACCCGTATGGATGTCATCTTCACCACTGGTGAGAATATCTCCTCGAAGTCTATACCTTTCCTCTGACTAAACCCTTTAACCACAAGTCTGGCCTTGAACCTCATCTGTGAATTCTTCTGCTCAATCTTCTTTCTGAACACCCACTTGTTGCTCAGAGCTTTCTTGCCCTTGGCGCTTCACCATATCATAGGTGTGGTTCTTATGCAAGGATTCCATCTCCTCTTGCATAGCTTTCAACCACTCCTCCTTATGCTCGTCGGCTAGGGCCTCAGAATAATCTTCTGGCTCTCCCCCATCGGTTAGCATAATGTACTCGTGCGGTGAGTACCTCTTGGACGGCTGTCTGTCCCTAGATGACCTCCTCACCTGTGGCTCAACAGGTGAATCAAGTGGGGGTTGTTCCCCTGGTCCATCTTCTGAAGGAACTCCCTCGTCCTCTGCACCTTGCTGTACTCCCCCGTCATCAGGCACCACGGGAGGAGTAATCGGATCCATGTCCTCTAGCTCACCTGAACTAGGCTAGTTCTTCTCTGGCTTACCAATGTCTTCGATACACTGATCTTCAAAGAAAACCACATCTCTGCTCCTGACGAGCTTCTTCTCGGTCGGATCCCATAACCTGTAACCGAATTTTTCATCACCGTACCCTAAGAACACACACTGCCTGATCTTCATATCGAGCTTGGACCTCTCGTCCTTTGGTACGTGAACGGATGTCTGCATCCAAACACCCGAGATGACCAGTACGATGGATCCTGTCCAGCCCACACCTTCTCGGTACTTCTCCATTCAACGGGCTGATGGAGACCTGTTTATCAAATACACCGCCGTGCATTGCTTCTCCCCAGAACGTCTTGGGCAACTTCGCATGGGATAACATGCATCTGATTCTCTCAACAATGGTGCGATTCATTCGCTCAGCTACACCATTATGCTGGGGGGTCTTGGGAACCGTCTGTTCATGCCGTATACCCTGGGACTTGCAATACTCGTGAAAGTCGCCAATGTATTCACCACCATTGTCAGTGCGGATGCACTTCAATGATCTACCTGTCTCTCTCTCGACCATAGCATGAAACAACTTAAACACACCAAAGACCTCGTCCTTGGATTTCAAAGCATAAACCCAAACCCTCCTAGATGCATCATCTATAAAAGTAACAAAATACAATGCCCCACCCAAGGTTTTTGTCCTCATAGGACCACAAACATCAGAATAAACCAAATCTAATGCATGCACTTTATTAACATGAGAAGCAGTTTTAATGAATGAAACTCTATTCTGTTTCCCTGATAAACAATCAAGACAGGTTTTGAGAGGCATACCTGTCACGTCGGGAAGGAGCTGCTTCCTTGCTAGTAGCTGAAGCCCTTTTTCACTCATGTGGCCTAGACGCCTGTGCCACATGTCAATAGCTGAATCTTCCGCTGCGTTCAACCCACCCTTGCACATACTGACACTTGCCTTGTACAGGGTGCAACACTTCTTTCCTCTGGCCACGATCAATGAACCCTTGATGAGCTTCCATCGCCCACCAGCAAACCGGCTTTCATAGCCATCATCATCCAGCCTTCCCGTCGACATCAAGTTGAGGCGAAGGTCTGGGATATGCCTCACATCCCTGAGAACCAATGTGCAGCCCACATCGGTCTTCACACAAATATCACCGACTCCCACGATCTTTGATACGCCAGAATTTCCCATCTTCACAGTCCTATAGTCGCGACTTGTAGCTTGTGAAGGAGTCCTGTGTGAGTCGCATGAAAGAAGCTCCCGAGTCTATCACCCAGTCGGTGCCCTGACTCGTAGCCGTGAGACATACATCGTGATCTGTAGAAAGAATAACTACCATGTCGCCATCTGAAGCGACCGCAGTGGAATCAGATTCTTCTTCCTTCCCTTTTACTTTCTTGTCGTTTTTCTTACCACGACATTCATGCTTGTAGTGGCCCTTCTTGCCACAATTCCAGCATTCAACCTCTTTTCTGTTACTCGACTTGCCTCTTGATTTATCTTGGGCCTTCCCGCCCTTCTTGTTCTTTCCTCTCCCCCGTTCCTGCGTCACAAGAGCCTCTTGCTGAGTAGACCCCTGAGACTTTCTCCTTGTCTCCTCATTGAAGAGACAACTGGTTACCTGTTCCATGGATATCTTTCCGTCTGGCGCGGAGTTACTTAGAGACACCACCAATGTCTCCCAACTGTCAGGCAATGAACTAAGCAATAGTAAAGCCTGCAATTCATCATCCAGGACCATCTTCATAGAGGTGAGTTGGTTCACTATATTGCTGACCTCATTCATATGCTCGGCCACAGAACCACCATCCTTGAACTTGAGATTCACAAGTCGCCTTATCAGAAATATCTTATTACCGGCTGTCTTCCTCTCATACAGCCCTTGTAATTTTAGCCATAGGCTTTCGGCTGAGGTTTCCGTAGACACATGGTGGAACACTGAATCATCCAACCATTGTCTAATAAACCCCACCGCCTTTCGGTCCATCTTCTTCCAATCATCATCAGTCATATCCTTGGATTTTGCTGATATGCCTGAGATTGGAGAATATAGGTCCTTGCAATAAAGCAAGTCCTCCATCTTAGCCTTCCATATGGTCCAGTTAGAACCATTGAGGCTGATCATCCTTGAGCCACCTTCCATAATTCCAACCGATCCTACCCGTTCAATGAACTTAGCTCTGATACCACTTTGTTGGGGGCCTTGCACAAAACCTTAGGATCTAGCCCTCCAGAATAAACCAGAATTATGGATAAAGCAATGAAATAAATCAAAGCAACAATCACACACCACACAAGAGATTTTTATGTGGAAAACCCTCAAAGAGGTAAAAACCACGGGACCTCGTCCAGATCAACAATCCACTATGAAGTAGAACGTTACAATCTTCTTCACTCACGCAGGAGTGGATAAACAATAAGAGAAATAGAGAAAACGGAGAGATCTAACCGATTACGAGGACATAGAAGCGCTGAGATGTAGATTGCACAGTAGAGAACCTCCACGAGCAGAACCTCCCTTCTATAAGCTTCCTCTCTCTCTTTCTCCCTCTCTCTCACCTTTGATAGCCCTAAACCCTTTAGCAAATCCCTTGCAAAGCTTTAGGAAACCCTCTTGCTATTTTGTGATACCTAGAAAAAACCCTAGGCAACCCCTTTTATAGTTTTGGGAAACTCCTTTCCGCATCCCAATTGCGAAAGGACTCAATCCGTTGATTTCGCGCAAAATCGCGGAACAATGCGTAACCTACGACTAGTCCTGGCTCTCCTACGACCGGTCGTAGACCACCTACGACCGGGTCGTAGCTCTCCACGACCAGTCCTAGCTACAGTAAAAAACAAAGACGAACTCGCTGGACTTCGAGTCGTGCCAGGGCTCGAACCTACGACCGGTCGAGCACCTCCCACGACCGGTCGAGCGGGACTCAGGACCGGTCGAAGACGGGGAAAAAACCCCATCATATATGAACTTTACACAATTTTACAAAGCTATTGAGTTCACACACACAACTGTATCATTCAGTAGTAGTTGCTCCCCCTGTCTTCTTGCAGTTGCTCCTCCTAGCACCTGTACCACCATTCACAAATAGATACAGACAATTTTCCTCCGTGGTGGGATTTGTTCTCCCCCTTTTTGTCAGTCATTGGCAAAGGGCAATATAGCAATACTAGTTAACTGAAGTTGAAGCATAAAGATATGGGAGAATCAAAAGAGACCCAGAAATTGCCATACATACTGGATACATCGCAAAAATGCAAAATCAGTAAGAGACAGATGTAAAACAGATAATGACATCTCTATTTGCATGGAAATAATTTATACATAGTAGGTCAAAGGAGAGCTGTGATTTTAACAAAAAAGTAGCATAGCTTTGAATGTCAGAAATCATAAAACCAATTCTCAATTGTTAGGAATATGCAAGAGAAAGACAATCACAATTCATACTAGCATTTCATAGAACTTCACGCATAATTAAGAACAGAGAGATATGGCAGAAAAAATATACGAATTATAACCAGCCATTAACAAAAAAATCCAAAATAAAAACTACCCAAGTATGGCAGTATTTCATCATCCATCCCAGAACATTCCAATAAAATATCTAGCCCAACCATAACCCAAAGTATGCAAGGAAAAAAATATGTTGGCTTTGCAAAAAAGGTGATCACGGTGTCCTTGCCCAATTACATCCATATGCCTACACCTTCGCTAGCTAGAGTGCATGAGGTCCGCCAGCCATTAGTAATTCAAGAATCTGTTGCATAGTGTTCTGGAGAGCGTCCAACCGGTCCTCTATCCCTGACAATTATCGTTCACAGTTGTGGAGCCACTCGTCCATCCCAGCACGTCCATTCAACAGATGGCATTCAAGTACGTGATGTCGGCGATTTGTGATTGACTCCGAACTACGGAGGGGTGTCTGATTAGATCCCCAAAGCGTTTGGTGGAGGACTATTTGCATGAGAATAGGCTGAAACATACACCTGTTGAACTGCATCACGGTCGAACCATACTTTAGGATGTACTTTATCTGATGTCATCGGCAGTCCAACCCAGTGTGCAAGTTTGCAGATGAGGGACGGAAATGGAAGTGTATCAAGATGATCCCCCTTGATTGTATGAATCAGTTGCTCTAGGATAAGAGTGGGCAAACACACAGGAACCTCTTGATACACATCATACAGGACATTTAGCACTAAGGGGTTTAGTCCGGTGTCTTTGGTCTCACATGAATACATGTTCGTACTGAAGATACTGTGGAGGATTTTGAACAAGGTTCCTAGATATTTCACAAGACGTACGTTTTCATCATTCCTAGGAATTGTAGCACCTTGGTACAATGCACACGTAATTTCCTCCCACCTTCCTAATTCATGTAGCCTTCTTGCAGTGATTGGGATCCAAGTCACGCCAATGTCTAGAACACGTCCAAGAGCCATTGGAGTAATGAGTTTGGTTTGGTGCACAAATTTCAGACGAATACATGGTGGATAATCTCGAACAAGGTGGCAACAATGAAGAATTGCTGGATCATTTCATATTAGTAAGGACCACCCATGTTGAGTACATTTTTCTAGCCAATTGTTTCTAACTAGAGATCCACCCCATAGGGTTCAATAGCACTGTTGAGAACAATATGATCCATGATCGTGACTTGTTCCCAATCCAATTGGTTTGGAGGTGATCGAGTTCCTATAGAGTTTACATTTTTCCCTTTCTTGGCTTTGGAAGATTTTGAGGAAGAGAGATCCTTACCTTTGCCCTTAACCATCTTTCTTTCTCCTCTTGATTGTTTGGAAGGCAACAAGGAAATGGAAGAAACCAGAGAAAATGAAGGCAAATGTGTGTTCCTTTCATGCTTTCATTGGGCTTTTATAACAAATTTGTCGATGTCATCGAAGTGGTTTTAATGGCATTGAACACAGGCTCATAAATTCATTGAAGACCGTGTCGATGACTGTTGGGAAAACCCAACAGTCATTAGCAAATTCCAACGGTCACTAGCTTATCTTTCCGAGAGCCATCGATTATATCAATAGTGAACTTTGATATTATCGACATTTGAATCTCGATGATAATGAAAATGACTTGATATCATCGAGTATGTCAAGATTGTTGACATAACTAACATCGTTAATTCATGAAGATTTGACACTGGTGTTTATAATTAACCAAGAATATCTCAGTTTGAAGATTTTCCTATGTAGATCATTTTAACTGAGTCTTTCATCAATGTGCACATATTTCAATTGATTTCTGGAGATCGCTAAACCTATTTGCATCAAGAGGCTTAGTTAGGATATTGACAAGTTACTTTTCTGTAGACACATAATCCAACACAATAATCTTATCTTCAACAAGTTCTCGGATAAAATGATGATGGATGTCAATATGTTTGGTTCGAGAGTGTTGAACAGGATTTTTTGAGATATTAATAACACTTGTGTTGTCACAGAAGAGGGTCATTGTGGATTGCTCAATCCCATAATCCAGCAGCATTTGTTTCATCCAGAGGAGTTGTGCACAACAACTACCTGCAACAATGTATTCGGCCTTGGCAGTGGATAGAGATATTGAATTTTGCTTCTTGCTCTGCCAAGAGACCAGACAATTTTCGATATAAAAGCATCCTTCACTTGTTGATTTGCAATCATCCAAATTTTCAGCCCAACAGCGTCAGAATATCCAGCAATGGCAGTGGATGTTTCAAATGGATACCATAGGTCGAAAGAAGTTGTTCCTGCTATATATTTGACGATTCTCTTAACAGCTGTTAGATGGGATTCCTTAGGATCTGCCTGATATCGAGCACACACTCCCACACTGAATGATATATCTAGACGACTGGCAGTGAGATACAATAGGCTTCCTATCATACTTCGATAGAGATGTTAATCCACACTTTTACCATTAATGTCTTTGGACAGTTTGAGTGTGGTGCTCATGAGAGTATGATAAGTACAACCAGACTTGAGTCCAAATCTTTTCACCAAGTCTTTTACATATTTGGTTTGACATATAAAGATTCCATCATTTAATTTCTTTACTTATAAGCCTAAAAAGAAATTCAATTCACCGACCATACTCATTTCAAATTCAGACTTCATGAGATCGGCAAATTATATGCAGTATCTTCACATGTAGAACTGAAGACTATATCATCCACATAGATCTGGGCAATGAGCAATAAATCCTCTCTTTTGAGTGAACAGTGTTTTATCTACACTCCCCCTATAGAATTTATGATCCAAAAGAAATTTCGTCAAACGTTCATACCAAGCACGTGGTGCTTGTTTGAGACCATAAAGTGCTTTGCTCAGACATAGACATGATGAGGATACTTAGGATCTGAAAATCCCTTAGGTTGTTCCACATAAAGTTTTTCATCAAGTTCCCCATTAAGAAATGCACTTTTCACATCCATCTGAAATAGTTTAAATTTTAACGCACATGTAATAGACATGAGAATCTTGATAGACTCAAGACGAGCTACATGAGCAAATGTTTCATCAAAATCAATGCCTTTTATCTGTGAATATCCTTGAGCTACCAACCTTGCTTTATTCCTGATCACATTACCAGATTCATCGGATTTGTTCTTGAAGACCCATTTGGTTCCAATGATATTTGTATCGAGTGGCCTGGGAACCAATTGCCATACCTCATTTCTCTGGAATTGTTGAAGTTCTTCTTGCATAACATTTATCCAATGTTCATCTTAAAGAGCTTCCACAATGTTCTTGGGTTCAATCTTTGAGATAAAGCAAAAATGACTATAGATATTTTCTATCTGCCATCGAGTTCTTACATCATCATTAGGATCTCCAATGATTTGCTCTTAGGGGTGATCCTTAATGATGGGTAGGTTGGATGACGGTTGTGGTTCATTAGATGATAGAGTTTTGTTATCTAATTTATCTATAATGCATGAATCCACATCATCTTCTAATTCATTCAAGGGGCTGTCTTCTTCATGGGGCTGGTCATCGACCACCACATTGACTGATTCTTGAATAGTGAGGGTCCTTAGATTGTATACCCTACAAGCACGACTATTCGAGGCATACCCCAGAAAAACACCTTCAGCACTTTTAGACTCAAATTTTCCTAGTTGATCTCTGTCTCTCAAGATATAACATTTACTGCCAAAGACACGTAAGTATTTCACACTAGGTTATTTTCCATACCATAGTTCGTATGGAGTTTTGTTCAAACCTGCTCTAAGATATACTCTATTTATTATGTAGTAGGCGGTATTGACTACTTCAGCCTAGAAGCTTTTCATCATATCTTTTCCATTTAACATAACTGACCCCATTTCCTATAGTACTCGAGTTTTCCTTTCAACAACTCCATTCTGCTGTGGAGTTTTTAGGGCTGAGAATTCATAACGGATTCCTTTCTCATCACAGTATCTTTCAAATTGCTCATTTTCAAATTCACCACCGTGATCACTCCTAATGTGATTTATGCAATATCCTTTCTCATTTTGAAGTCGCTTTGCCAATATTACAAATTCATCAAAAGCATCAGATTTTTCCCGAAGAAATACGACCCAAGTAAATTTGGTGTAATCATCTACTACCACCAGGAAGTATCTTTTTCTGCCATAACTTTCAACTTTTGTGGGACTAACTAGGTCCATATGTAATAGATCTAATGGCTTTGTTGTTGTTATACCGGTTATCTTTTTGTGACCAACTTTTATCTGTTTACCCTTTAGATAATCACCACAAATAACTTTTTCTTCTTTTCTAATCTTGGGAAGTCCTCTAACCAAATTTCTTGAACTTAACTTGGCTAAGTTTCGGTAGTGAACATGTCCCAGCCTTTAGTGCCATAATTTGTATTTACTCTTTATAGCCATATTACATTTTGTGGATAGTACACTCTCATTCGTACTTTCAATAATGTAGCAGTTGTCACTTATGCTTAAACCTTTTATGATAGATTTTCCTATATGATCTAAGATTCTACACACATCTTTTGAGAAGGTAACCATATGTTCTTTGTCGTAGATTTGAGAGATACTAAGGAGATTATGTTTTAGACCTTCTAAACAGAGAACATTTTTAATTTTGGGAAGTCTTGGTCTAGCTATCGTTCCTTGCCCAATAATTCTGGCGGAGCTCCCATCTCTAAACGTGACTGATCCACCATCAAAGTCTGAATACTCATAAAAATGAGTTTAGTCACTAGTCATGTGTCTGGAGCACCCACTATCAAGATACTATTTTGAACTATTGTCGACTTTTAGAGTAGTATGAATTACTAGGCAATTGTTTTGATATTTCGCGCCCTCTAATCCTACACTATTGGACATGATTCCAATTTCAATCAAGATCACTCTCTAGGCGGTGAAGCCCTTAAGAGAGACCCTCTCTGATACCAATTGAAATTGCGGTAATGACCGCTTTAGTTGAAGTAGGAGTATGCCAAGATGTCCTAGAGGGGGGTGAATAGGACTTTTTAATATTTTATGATCATTTAAAAACTTATCAACCCTATCCTGAATAAATATGCAAGTATCATGATTTCTTCAAAGTAACTCTAATGGCTTTCAAGCCAAATAGAGGATCTAATCACAAAACTATTCAAAACAAAGATAAGATAAGAAACATAGTTCATGATCGATGCGACTGTGTGTGTGAGGTGTGATTCTACTTAGCTCAAGATAATCATGTACAGATGCAATATGAGAACATTCTGAGAAATCACACAAGAGATAGAAGTAAATGGCAATCTCAAACACAGTTGTTTTTATAGTGGTTCGACTACGTGTCTACCCCACTTTCGATGGACGCACTCAACCCTTAAGTGTATCGGATCTCACTAATGAAGGTTTTAAATCAGGTTCACCTCAAACCAGTACAACCTACACTAGGCTAACTCTAACGTGTCTCCGCAACACAAGTTTATGCCCCACATAGGAGCAAGGGTCAACACACAGCACCTAGGTTTTAGGCCATATAGGCTAAGGATCCACACAAGGAACCTGACAGTTTATGCTCCCATGAGCAAGGGTCAACACACAGCACCCAGGTTTTAGACCACACAGGTCAAGGACCTGAGTTTATGCTCTCTACAGAGCAAGGGTCAACACATAGCACCCCCGCGTACACTCCCGTCGGAGGCCTCCTATAAGGACTTGAAAAGGGTGAGAAGCACCTTTGACCTAATCCTACAAAAGAAATGATGAAAAGGTTCTCTTGACTCTAATGACTTATAGGTAAGTAGATGAGCCTCACTTAGCATGTTGATGAAGATCTCCTCCTTTGATGATGAAGAGTCTTCAACTCCCTTGAACCGCAACACAGATGATGCTCCAATGTAAGGCGATGGGTTGGGTCAAGGTTATGATGGAATCCTACTCTATTAAATATTTTCCTATATTAGAAACAAAGTGATTCCAATCATCTATGCATTTAAGGTATCTCAGCTCAATGATTTTCCATTAAGATGGTAGTTGTAGGATCCTTAAATGTGGAAGTTCATTCCCCAATCCACTCTATTGAATATCAATGATGAGGGTGGATTAGAGGATGAACTCCCATGAGATAAAAAGGTTTAGGGTATATGATATGTATTTAAACACTTAAAAGCTCTATCTATTTTGTCTACAAACAACCAAAAGCTACCTCTCATTAAATAGGCAAAATGTTCCAACGGATATAAAACAGTCATATTTTTGACAAAGTTCAATATCATCAAGCAGGGTTCGATATCATCGAGCGTATACTCTTGATAACATCGAATGGCTGCTCGATGACACGAACTCAATCTGTCAAATGCTTTTGAACCTTTTTGCCAACTGGTCGAGGAGATCGAACACTCTTCGATGCCATCGAATTTCGAATTCCGATTTCATCGAAACAAGTTTCGATTCCTCGACATTTGAAAATGTGAAAGCAGTTGTCTTTGAAACATAATAGGTATTAGATATGATCGAGCATCCCTCGATATCATCAGAATTTGAATATCGATGATATCGATGACGGTGTCGATTCATCGATATTTTCAAGGAATTTGCCTATAATCTTGTTAGACAGTTTATGTCCGATTTCGATGACATCGACCTGGTCTCAATATGATCGATATTTGAATATCAATTTTATCAAGTGATCCTCAATAGTTGAAATATTTTACTTATAAACTTGCTAGATAGTTTTGCGTCCCAATCCGATATCATCAAAGGTCTGTCGATATCATTGAGATTTGAATTTTGAGGATATCGAGGCTCTCTTCAATATATCGAAAATCACATGATTTTCCTTAACAGCCTATTGGACACAACTGACCAAATGTCGATTTTATCGAGTCATCTTGATGAACTCGAGATTCAAAATTCGATGATATCGAACAGTCCATCGATTCATCAAAAATTCAGTCCAGAATTCTTTGTAGTTGCTGGACATCTGAAGTCCTCAATTCAATATCATTGAGTGAGTTTCGAGGACATCGATAACAGGGTTTGATTTCATCGAACCACGTATCGATAAATCGACAAAGGCAGAAAACTTAGAAATTTTCCTGATTTTACAAAATAGTTTTCTCACCTTAAACCCTAAGATGTTCTATCCATTTTTAAGGGTTTTATGTACCTTGTGTTTTGGGACATGGGATGTGAGGCTAAGGTTTACCTTTGACACGTTTGGGCACACATCCTGTTGAGGCAGACACTTGAACAATCTTCCTATGGGGCTCACTTGTCTTGCTGACTCAACATTCACGCTAATTGACAAACCAGGGCACTTTTAGAAGGTTAACATGGTATATATTGACCACTTCTTGCGAATTCTGACTCATATATTTGGCTGGGTGATTGGCAAAAAAATCATCTATCACCTGAACTTTCATGGCCTTTTAAGGTACGTAGTTGAAATTAAATTCAGCCATTTACCAATTTGTCCTCTCAATATGAATCAAGTTAACTTATCCTTGAAAAGATCGGTTGAGGCTAATACATGGACATTATTAAATATGAAGTATTGTCATAGCTTAATAGCTGAAAAATACAAAGATAAGAACTTTTTAACTAGTGAATATCTAGTTTTGACATCATTTAGCCATCTACTTAAATAATACATTGTCTGCTATTTTCGATCATCATTCTCCTACGCCAACATTGTTTCAATTGATTCTTTAGCTACTGCTATATATAGTTAAAGGGATCTATCTTTTTGTGGCATGGTCAACACTAGTGGCTTTGTCAAGTATTCTTTTAATTTATCAAAGGCCTGTTAATGACACTCTTCCCAAACAAAAGTTTTCCCTGCTTTCAATTTGATTAATGGAGAAAAAATGTTAGTCTTACCTGTCGAATTTAAGATAAATCGGCATAAATAATTCACATGTCTAAGAAATCTTTGTAGTTTCTTTTATTCGTTAGAGGCTAGGCTTCAATAATAGCCTGAGTTTTATTTTAGTCCACCACAATGACTCTCTAATAAAGTAAGAAACCATAAAAATTCTATGGTGAGACGTGAAATTGTTGAGTGTGAAATATTATATATTCCCCCTATTATGCATTGGTTTTATAAGAATAGGTGCGCTTAATCAATCCAATTATGTATGTTTTTCTCTGCGAGGTGATTTGGAGAGTAAAGATGAAAAGATAATTAAAAAGAAAATTTAATACTCAAAGAATGACCAAGTGAAGATTTAGAAATTCAGAGGTGATTAATAAAAATTCAAGTGCCAAAGATCCAAGGAAACCGAGTGTAAAGGAGAGAGAAAAGACTAGTAAAATCATAAAGTTCTACAACAGAATAAACAAACTATTTGGTCCTACCTAAGGTTTGTTTGGTTCGAACGAATGTGCACAAAACAGTCCAGCAACAAACGGTGATTTTTGGAGTTAATTCGGTCCGATTGAAGCTAGGTTCAATCGAAGTGATGTGTGGTGAGACCTAAGGAAGAGAGAGACTTCAAGTGAAAATTAAAGAAATTCGGCTGCAACAGAGACTTAGTTTGGTGTGATCGAAGGCTACGTTTGGTGTGACCGAAGTTCACAGCGGCTGCACTTGAAGCATAACAAAAGTGCATAAATTGAAGTTAATTTCAAGACGGTGAGGATTTTTCTTATTTAAAGGTATGTTATAGGCTTTCTTAAATACGAATTATGGTAAAAGGTGTAAAGCAATGAGTCGTGGAGTCCTCCTCCAATCCTTCGATTCTAGCTAGTTTTTATATTTTTATTTTTGAGTTTTAGTTCAATCATTTATTTGATTGGCTAATCTCTTAGCTAGGGCTAAGAGGTGAAGCTTGTAATTATTCTTAATATTTTAATTTACTTTAATTCAAGTATTTGATTTCATTGTCGAACAATTTATTGATATTTGGTTTGAATGAAGACTTATTTCTAGTTTATTTTAATCCATTGTCGACTCCGGGTAGTTTGAATGCTTAGGAAGGCTAAGAGTAATTTCTTATCTATTTTGTAAGGGATTGATCTATAAAATCCATTGATCTATCATCGACTACGGGCATTTTGAATGCTTTCATTTCCTCGTGATCAATACTTTGGTGCATGATGTGAGAACCAATTCAATTAAAGTTCAAATCTATTTTGAAATATGAATGATGATTTAACCACTCTATTATCAGGCTAGATAGGATAGGACTTCGATTCCAGTTGAGTTATATGATTGAATCAAGTGAATTAACATTAAGATATAGCTATAAGTGGATCCTTGGCGCTTAGTGTTTTATCCTTAATGGTTTTTCTCACAATTACTCCTTAAAGTAAATTCCATTAGTTAATTCAGTTCTAGTTCTAGTTCTAAAGCATTCTAGAAATTGCACAATTGTAAGTCCCTGTGGGTACAACATTGGTCTCACCGAGTTATTACTACATCACAGACCTACACTTGGGGTTGTCTCGATCAAGTTTTTGGCACCGTTGTTGGGGACTTCAGCCGTGTTTTTCTTAAATACATTAATATTAGAATTAGCGTAGAATTAAGTTAGTTTTTTTTTATGTATGTCCAGATTAACATTTTTCAAATTGTTAGATACAAACATTATTTCTTCTGTTTTGTAGAATCTAACGTAGAATCGACAATTGGGTACTTTCCTTCCAACACTCTTTCTTTAATATTTCCTATTTTGCTTTAATTTTTATTTTATTAATAGTAAGTTTAGTTTAGAATTAAGGCTGAGAGTGTTTCATGCCCAAGTGGGTCCGTGACAACACTCTACATCTCTTAAGTGAATGAGGATTAGTTAAAGGTTTGCCTATCCATCACTGGATTAGACAATACATAAGATCCTCTGAGTTGGTGGAAAATATGGCTGAAAATCAACCTCATCATCCTGCTGAGGAGCAACAATATGAGAATGATGTACACAATGTTCCTCCACCTATAACTCTAAGTGACTATTTGCAACCAACGAGTATGAGTACACCTTCCTACATGGTCTTTACATAAATGCAGGAAATGTGGATTTCAAGCCGTGAGTGATCCAACTACTTTCGAAATTCCATGGATTAGATTATAAGAGTCCATACCTAAATATCAAAGAGTTTGATGAGATTATGACAACCTTGCACTTCCATAATGTGTCGGACGACACCTTACAATTAAAGGTGTACCCTTTCTCTTTAAAGGAGAAAGCTAAGTCTTGGCTTCATTCCTTGAGGTATATCAATTATGACATGGGCTGAGATGACCCAAGAGTTCCTTAAAAAACTTTTTCCCGATTCATAAAACTAATACCTTGAGGAGGGTGATCATGAATTTTTCATGGAAAGAGGAAGAAACCTTCTTCCAATGCTGGGAAAGATTTAAGAACCTTCTAAATTCTTGCCCACATCATGGCTACGAAATTTGACGGGTCATAAGCTTTTTCTATGATGGATGGACTTCGCCCATGCACCAATTCATAGAGATGATGTGCAATGGGGAGTTTATGAACAAAGATCCCGATGACACATGGGATTATTTTAATATACTTGCTGAAAATGCGCAGTCATAGTATACTTCATCTAAGGCCATTAACCCTAAATCAACCAAATCCAAGGAGCATAGAGGAATTTACATCTTAAGGGAGGAAGATGAGGTTAATGCTAGTGTGGCTAACCTTACAAGAAAGGTCGAGGCCATCGAACCAAAAAGAGTAGAAACAGTCAAACTCGATGAGACTGTTGAAATTGTTTTTGGTATTTGCGCTAGTAATATACATTTAACGCAGGAGTGTCCTATAATTCCTGTGTTTCAAGATTTTTTACATGAGCAATCTCATGTCGTGAACAATTATCAAAGGCTATTCAGCACTCCCATATCAAACACGTATAATTCTAGTTGGCGGAACCACTCGAACTTCAGTTGGAGGAATGGGTAAACGAACAATACAGATAAAAATCTTCAAGGGGCCCTTCCTTTAATCTTTAATCCATTATTAAATCAAAAGTGACCTCAGGAGGATATGGTTAAAATTTTTATCTATAATCAAGAGCAGTTCAATTGAAATATGTTACAAACATTCAAGGTTATTAAAACATCCTTGGGAGTGTTTGCATCGTCCATTCAAAAAATAGAGTTATGACTTGCTGTCAGGGAGAAGGGGACTCTTCCAACCCAACCTCTACCTAACCCGAAACCACAATGCAAAATAACTGACCAAGTGGGGCCTACCGATTGATGGTATGGATCTAACTTTGGACCCTAGGTGTGGCCGATGGCCCACCTTGATTCATAAGATCATCCCAAGATGGGGCCATTCTCCATGGACCCCATCATGATGTTTATTTTCCCATTGTAAATGGTCATCTAGACCTTGCATTTTCTTGGTGGAAAGGGATCTCCACCGTTGATTTTGATCGTTAGGTCCACATGTAATGGGACCCACTTGATGTATATTTTGTAACGCATGGAAGGAAGGGCCCATAGTGGCGGGGTCCCTCCATCTCACCATTCTTTCTCTCTTTCTCTCTCTCCCTTTTCTTTTAATGGTGATGATGATATATATGTGTGTGGCCCACCCAATGTGATCAAATCTTGACTATCCAGATTTTTCTGGATGTCCAACATTAGAGCCCACTTGCTGCCCATTTCTAGGCCCTTAATGAGGTAAAAACACAAATATCAGTTTGATCCTAAACTATGGTGGGCCACTCATGTGGGACCCACCTTGTAATGTGTCATTCAGGCCGTCCGTCCAGGGTTCTTGGATGCTAGATGCTGGACCCACCTAGATTGTAAGCAGGTTGGCTGGTGCGTCTCACACCAGTTATATAGCTATTATATTATAGCGAGTAGTGGAGCCCCACCATGATCTAAGGGACTTATCCACACCGTCCATTACTTGGACGGTGGGACCCACCCCACGTGTGGGGCCATACCTTGATGTATGAAATCATCCAGGCCATTCCAGGCCTGGACGTTGCTGATCTTTCAAAAAAAAAAGAAGAAATTATAATAAAATAATATATAGCATATGTATATGTAATATATATATATATATATATATATATATATAACTGGTGGGTCCCACACGTGTGGACCCACCTTAGATACATGTGTTTTATCCCTACCATCTAGGTGTCCTGGACGGTGGGCCTGCTAATATGTGTTGTGCATCCACACCGTCCAACTATTTGGACGGTGCTGAATGCACCATAATGTAAGTGTTTTATCTATGTCGTCCATATGTGCAGGACCCACCTTGGAGTATGTGTTTTATCCACACCGTCCACACCATAGGATGGTGGGACCCACTTCAGATGTATGTGTTTCATCCCTGTCATGATGGACCTACCTGGATGAAAACAGATTGGTTGGAGTACCTCACACCAGCTCTATAGCTGTTGTTTGACACAACAAGTTTTGTGGGCCCCATTGATGTATGTGTTACATCCAAACCATCCATCCAATTAGCAAGCTCGTCTCAAGGCCTGAGACTAAAAATGAGGCAGATCTATCAGGTGGACCACACTGCAGAAAATAGTGGAGAGTTGAATGGCTACCATTGAAATCCTTTTTAGTACCACAAAAATTCTGGATCAATATTATATTTGTTTTTCCTCTTGATCCAGGTCTTTGTGACCATATGAATAGATTGGATGGAAAATAAATGTTATGGTGGGCCCTGTGAAGTTTTAACTATGAAAATCATTATCTCTATTGTTATTTGTGGTATGGTCCAGATAATCCTCCGATGTGATCCATTTTTTGGGTAATGATCTAATATGATCTATAAAATAGATGAATGGTGTAGATGGTGCGGCCTGTTGATGCAGCCCACTTGATGTAATGAGGTCCATTAGTACGGTCCATTGATGCATCCCACTTGATATATATGAGGCCCATTGGTGCGGCCCATTGATGCAGCCCACTTGATGTATATGAGGACCATTGGTGCGGCCCGTTGATGCGGCCCACTTGATGTATATGGGGCTCATTGGTGCAGCCCGTTGATGCAGCCCACTTGATGTATATAAGGCCCATTGGTGCAGCTCATGTGATGTGGCCAACTGGATACATATGAGGCCCATTGGTGCGGCCCATGTGATGTGGCCCACTGGATGTATATGAGGCCCATTGGTGTGGCCCATGTGATGTGGCCCATTGTGATGTATTTGAGGCCCATGGGTTGAGGCCCAATGTGATGTATATAAGGACCATGAGTGAGGCCCAATGAGACGTATGTGAGACCTTTGTGTGGGGCCGAATGTGATGTATATGAGGTCCATTGCGATATGTGATTCCACCATGATGTATGTAATGAAGATTATGGCGGGCCATGCCTTGGGAGTAATGATGGTTTGACGTCTACATTGTAAGAGCAATGATGGTTGAATGTTTGCATTGTAACTCTCCCTAGGGTCCATTGTTAGGCCCATACTTGTTGTGTGTAGGCCGTCTAGGTACGTCTTCGTTATGAAGATGTTTGTCACCATATAACATGCTTAGTATAACTTCATGGTTCATGCCCATACACATCATATGCATGCTTGATATGAGGAGTGTTTGATCATAGCATATGCCGTTGGACTGAGACATTTACGGGACTCCTTATGAGATGGAGTGCCCCACATGATCGCGTGGTACACGCATGACTGATGCATGACTGGATGGTATGACTCATGCATCTCGCATTTGTGTTACATGATCACTATGCACTCTATCGACATCAGGGCCGTGGCCTTCACGGGCAGATCGTGGATGGCCGGATTGGATACCAGAAATATTGGCTCTAGCACTTTGGGCACATAGGATGTCCATGGGTGAAAGTACCAGAACCTTTTTGGTACCAAGAGATGCTCCAACGTCTAGACCGAATGGATACATGAGTGCACGAGTGCCAAATACCAGTAGGGTGCATCTTTCACTGTGTCATGGTCGGTTGGGAGGGAGTGTGGCCTTACGCGCCCCGAGTGAGAGGGCTGTAAGTTAGGTTAAGTTTGACCAGCTCGCAAATGGGTCGGCTATCGATGAGCTGGGTACGTATTGATAGACTATTGGTCAGGCAGATAGTGTGGTCTCTTCCACTCGCTGGGCTATGCAGCTAGGGAGGCGACAATCAGTGTGGAGTGTACTAGACCCTGGGATATCCCAGAGGGGAACCGTACTGATATATTGTAACATCCCGAAAATCGGGGGTCGAGCATAAACTCAACTCCCGAGTTCCAGAACATCACTTATGCAACAAAATGAATGATGATTAAATGTTGACTGTATTTGTGTATTGAACATGAGTGAGATTAAGCCAAAACAGCATATCATACTCCAGAGACAGTTAAATTGCAAGCGGAAGACTGTGATAGAGATATAAAATATATAAACTATGGTGAGTCTCCAGAGTGTGATGATGTCACCAGGTTAAATAATTACAAGTACAATTCTAAAATATACCCAATGTGAGGAAGTGTAATGTCTTCTATACCAAGTACCATAGCCCCGACAATACAATATTAGGTCTTCATAGACCTGCCAGAGAGATACAGATAGGAGAACTCCTCATCACCATAGAAGTAGTCCGGCTCTGCTTCATAAGCATTGCCATCACTTGAAACTCAACAAATCTAGTTGGTGTGTATAACACCGTCCCGTAACGTGGGAGTGAGTGATCAACTCAGTGGAACAGTAAAGCATAGGTTAACATGTTATCAATTCAGTCAAACAGTAATGATAAAGTAGTACAATCAAATAATTTCTACTATTATTTAATGCAAGTATGAAATGACATGATGTATGCCCTTGCTAAACCACCCTCATGCGACATCATCTTACGTTCGCGAATGCATCCATCCCTCAGTGCTCCACATTTACCAGGCACATGCAATGCGATGATGAGCATGATTACCGAGTAATTATTAGTTCATTTCAAACAGTAGTATTAGGAAACTAAGGTACCTCCCTTGTATCATTCCCAAACATGATCCATTCTAGGGTCGTCAGTCCTAGTTAATCTCATCCAATATTATGGTTTGAGAGGCGTATCGAAGGCATCACAAAGGGCTCGTTCCCCATCAGCACGGATACAGATCTCACCGTATGCGTCTCAATTGTTGGCCGTCAGCTCGAATATAGGTCTCAATGTACTCTGCTCAATCGCTAGCTGTCAGCCCGAATACAGATCTCACCGTACTCGGCTCAACTCATGCTCTAGTTGCTGTGGAGGGCTCGTCGCCAATCACAGACCTTAGAGTATGCTCGAAGACACTACAGAGGACTCGTCGTCCGTCAGAACGAGTACAGGTCTCACCGTACTTGGCTCTCGCCGTAGGTGTCGATAGCTCGAATATAGTGTCCCATAGCACCATAATCGGCTCACGAGTTTGGTTACTCACTGGTCACTATGGGGAGGCACGTGGCCCCAGCATAGGCCGACAGCTCGACCACGGTGTCCCATACCACCATGCCCGGCTCATGAGTCTTAGCGGATCGAGGTACCATGGTTAGAAGGGATTTCACTGGTAAGTTTGGTACCCTAGGTTCAAGCAGTAGCGTCCAAACATGGTGAACATACATTAGACAGATCGGGTTACTTGACGAGCTCGGCTGGTTCGAGCGCACAATAAGTTGAATGACATGAAGTGCATAAGCACTTCGCGTGGCCAACCACTATCACCAACAGAAGTACGACTCCAGTTCATCGAACACATCTCACATGGCAAATGAATCACAGCCACGAATTCAATTCTGGTACCGATTGTCTGGACTATAATAATAACCCCAAACACAATCAATTGTCATCCATAGCATATGGAGTAAAGCATGATAAATAAAGTAATTCAAACATGCTAGTAGACATGTTATAAAGCATGCTATAAAGCATGATATAAGGCATGTTGTAAAGCACTACGTCAATAAGAATACAAACACATATATTGCAAGTAAGCGGTTTAAGTAAACAACCTCATTGAGGTAATCATACATGTCTCTAGGGTAGTTGAGAATCCCATCTCAACACCCTCCTAAGGCATCTACATCCAAACACTTACTCTAGCATTTCCACAAACACTTAACATACACTATTTCAACATACATGACCTATGTTAGAAAAATATGTATTATGGCTATCCTTTCGCCATGCGAATATTTTATCCGTGTATATCATATTCATACAGCAATTAATCATGACAATTACATCTCCAAAATTTATAAATACACGGTATTTTCTAGAATACACATTTTCAACATACATAGTGTATACAAGCAAACATGTATTATGGCGATTCCTTTCGCCAAATAAGTAATTTATCCATATATTATATAATCATACGACAAATAATCATGGCAAACACATTTCCAAAATATAAATGTATACGGCACTCCTTACAATACAGTATTTCTACATACATAGTGTATATTAGTAAAACATGTATTTCGGCGAATCCTTTCGCCAAATAAGTATTTTTTTTCTATATATCATATATCCATACAACAAATAAACATGTCAAACACATTTTCAAAAAAAATATATATACGGTATTTTCTACGAATACCTAGAATATGTAAAATTTCATATTCTACAACTTTAATCGAAACAGAAAACGGAAAGCACTTTGTACATGTGCAATTGCATGCAGATCATGAATCTATCATTATCTGACATTGAAAGCGTTGAAAACCATAACCTATACACCTAAAGTCCGCACCTTTTGTCATAGAATCGTAACGGAGTTGATAGGTTTGCTAAGCTCCCGTATTCGTCAGTTTGGCAACCTATAGAACGAAATACGTTAGCTATTTCATAACCTACAACCACCCAAGCCCCAAATCAGGTTAGGGTTAGGGTTTCTAACCTAAAAATGGGGCTGCTGGAATCGCCAGAAAAACGATGAGAACGGAGCGGTTGAACACGTATAGCAGCGGCAGGGAGATGCTCCCACATCTCTCACACTTTCTCTCTCTTTTTTCTCTCTTTTCTCTCTCTCAATCTCAAATTCGTATGGCTGCCATGAGAGAGGGTTTAAGGTCCTTATATAGCCTAAAAATTTACCAAAATAGACTTATGTTCAAGGTATACTTACATTATAATCAAATCGGTATTGTTTCAGCTCAAAAGAGGGTTTCTGGCGGCCCTCCTTGAGCCAAAGGTCGGACTTAAGCTCACTAACGCTGGATCTATTCTATTAAGTTTTCATTTCGGTCGGGATTCCAGATCACGCGTGGCGGACCAGTTTCAGTTCAACGGTCAGCGGATCTCAATCGGAGATTCCGAGTACATGTAAATGTGTATGAAATTCCTCCTGATCCAAGGGTGTAATTTGGTCTGATTCTGACGGTTTGGTTGCTTAAAACTGATCCGCAAGCGAGAGGTGCCAGATTACTATTCAAGATATTTTATTTTGAAATTATTTCACATTTCTCACACTCTTCACTCCGAGCTCAAGCGAAAAGCGCTGGGACACTATCTGGATTTGATTTCCGAGATGGTTGTCAAGCCCAGCGAGGCGGTCCTAATTCCTTAACTTCGTATTATTCGGACTCCCGACGTGCGGTCCAGATCCGATACGGAGTTTCGAGATGCTCTCGTGAGCAGTCGGGTAATGAGTTTGATCCTAGGCTTTAGGGTAACCTAGTGTTAATGATTATATAAGTTTTGGGTCTTGCAGATCGTATTTAAAGCGATTCAAATGGATTTCGTAGCTAATCTGGTTTCACACTTAGTTACTTTGTCTCATTTCTAAAGGATTTAGTCCTAAGTGATTTCTGGTCGAGGTGGTACTCAGGCCTTTGTAGTTTGTATATAAGGTGATCCAAGTTATAATACTTAACTAGTTTAAGATAGTGTCTAGGGTGAAAGTACTTAGGAAAATTGAAAGAACAAGGTGGTGAAGGGTTGGATTTGTGAAGGAAATGGGTTTAGAAGTGATTTTAGACTATGGGATTCAGTTCTGACAAGTTAATAAGGTGTTAGGAGCGGCCCATTGCCTAAGGACGTCTAATTCCAGGTTGGCAAAAATCCGGGGTGTTACAATCTTCCCCCCTTAAAATAAAATTTCATCCCCGAAATTGGTTAAGGGTAATAAAGAAAGATTTAATTATTTCTTTTGCCTAAGTTTTATTGATTTTAAGTTTCTACGCGTGGTAGGGCATATACTAGTCTGGTTCCTTTTAGTCTACCCCCCTTAAAACATGTTTCTTAATTCATTTCTCATACCCTGATAGTTTGCTACAATTTATTTCTTTACCTATTTGGAGTCTCGACGATAATTCCCACCAATTTAGAGTAAGATAGCTGTTTTCAATGTTTGACTAACACGGAGAGACGATTTTTGGTAGGCTCGATCCCGATACATCGATCATCTACCTGACCAGGGTAGAAGGCTCATCGTATCACTTCTGAATCCTGGTGGATCCTGGTCTTCTGCTCGGTCAAGCAGTGAGTCCATTGGTAGTCGCCCAGGATTGAGAATTTGGGTCAAGCCGCAAATGCTTCGCAGTTGTATATTTCAGTAACTCCGTAGTTTGATCACTCTAGAAATGTAGGGAATGTCCATCATTGAAAGGCTCAAATTGTCTATTCTAAGGTTGCCCTTTAGGTCTTAGTCTAAGAGAGTCCTAAGGTTCACATTATAAATTTGTTGAATTCCCTATACGGTCAGGTCTGTCAAAATCTAGGAGCATCATTCTATGTCCAAAACTCTAAGGGTCTATTCGGCCAGTGGTCTTAGGTTGTATTAAATGGGACTGTATTGCTAATCCTACCTCAGGATTGGGAATGGCATGTTTGGTAGGAGGGTGGGAGGGGATTAAAATTAATGGTATAGCCTTTGAAAAATGAGCCTTGTGTTGAAAAATGTGGGATGAGATTTTTAAATCCCAAGATGATGAATTTACAAATGTACTTTGAAAGGAATCTCGGAGTTTACGTTTAATTGTATACATTTCAAACATGGTATTGGTAAACAAGGGAGATAGGAGAGGGGTTGTTAGGTTTCAGAATCTTGAGCCTACATAGGCGCAAGTGAAAGGGAATAAAGAGGAAAAATAAAAAGATAGGATGGGTTGAGAGCTTACACGTTTTTGAGCTCCAAAAGGGGCATGTAAGAGTCCAAATGAAAGGAAACAGAAAGGGTAGAGGGTAGGTGTTACTGTGAACGATGGATGTGGATGGGTTGTGGCTGAAAATGAGGGATTGGGTGATTGGGAGAAAGATTTGAGAGTGAAAACAACAATTTTTGGAGAAACAAAGAGCTTGGAGGTGTAGTTAAGAGAGAGAGGGCAAAACGGACATGAAATAGGGGCCCCCACACAATTCCGCGGACCCCACACATGTCCTGGGGTCTGGCCGACCCTGATCAGCCCCGGCCTAACCATCCCGGCTCAACGGGACCGCGGTGACTGCGGTGGAACCGCAGTCCCCTGGACTGTTTTGGGGGTGATTCTGCCCCATGAACTTGAAATGGACGTATCTTGCAAACCGGGATGAGTTATTTGACATACAATATATGGATTTGGGGTAGAAGGAGTTGATATATCCAAATAACCTATTTATTTTATGAAATTATAAACTTTTAATGGTCAAAAACCCATTTTAGTCATATCTTTACTATTTACAGTTAATTTTTGTTTAAGTATTGTTCTTAATCATTTATACTTTAGGTTTAGTGTTTAATATAAAATTTCTAAGAAAATTTTGAACAATAAGGTGGCAAAAGGTGAGATTTTGAAGGAATTGGCTAAAAAGAGGTTTTATGCTTTGAGATTAAGTGTAAAGTATTGTGGTCGACCCACAACCTAAGGGAATTCATTTCTAGGGAATGACTCAAACCCGTCGACTGACGGCCTAGAGGTGATTCGAGATCGTTTCGTGTAATCATTGAGGCCTACGGGTCCAATCTCTATGGTTGATCTCAACCCATTGTGTTATTTGGCGATATTAGAGAACCTAAGTCTATTTCTATGTTTTGTCACTCCCTCCTAAGTCAGAGTGCGTCAGTGTGCATCGTGTGACCATAACCCAGGTCCGGTTTAATCCAAATCATGCTCTGATACCATCTGTAACATCCCGAAAATCGGGGGTCGAGCATAAACTCAACTCTTGAGTTCCAGAACATCACTTATGCAACAAAATGAATGATGATTAAATGTTGACTGTATTTGTGCATTGAACATAAGTAAGATTAAGCCAAAACAGCATATCATACTCCAGAGATAGTTAAATTGCAAGCGGAAGACTGTGATAGACATATAAAATATATAAACTATGGTGAGTCTCCAGAGTGTGATGATGTCACCAGGTTAAATAATTACAAGTACAATTCTAAAATATACCCAATGTGAGGAAGTGTAATGTCTTCTATACCAAGTACCATAGCCCCGACAATACAATATCAGGTCTTCATAGACCTGCCAGAGAGATACAGATAGGAGAACTCCTCCTCATCACCATAGAAGTAGTCCGGCTCTGCTTCATAAGCATTGCCATCACCTGAAACTCAACAAATCTGGTTGGTGTGTACAACATCGTCCCGTAACATGGAAGTGAGTGATCAACTCAGTGAAACAGTAAAGCATAGGTTAACATGTTATCAATTCAGTCAAACAGTAATGATAAAGCAGTACAATCAAACAATTTCTACTATTATTTAATGCAAGTATGAAATGACATGATATATGCCCTTGCCAAACCACCCTCATGCGACATCATCTTACGTTCGCGAATGCGTCCATCCCTCAGTGCTCCACATCTACCGGCATATGCAATGCTATGATGAGCATGATTACCGAGTAATTATTAGTTCATTTCAAACAGCAGTATTAGGAAACTAAGGTACCTCCCTTGTATCATTCCCAAACATGATCCATTCTAGGGTCGTCAGTCCTAGTTAATCTCATACGATATTATGGTTTAAGAGGCGTAGCAAAGGCATCACAAAGGGCTCGTCACCCGTCAGCACGGATACAGATCTCACTGTATGCGGCTCAATTGTTGGCCGTCAGCTCGAATACAGGTCTCACCGTACTCGGCTCAATTGCTAGCCGTCAGCTCGAATACAGATCTCACCGTACTCGGCTCAACTCATGCTCTAGTTGCTGTGGAGGGTTCGTCGCTAATCACAGACCTTAGAATATGCTCGAAGACACTACAGAGGACTCATCGCCCGTCAGCACGAGTACAAGTCTCACCATACTCGACTCTCGCCGTAGGTGTTGATAGCTCGAATATAGTGTCCCATAGCACCATAATCGGCTCACGAGTTTGGTTGCTCACTGGTCACTACGGGGAGGCACGTGGCCCCAGCGTAGGCCGACAGCTCGACCACGGTGTCCCATACCACCATGTCCGGCTCATGAGTCTTAGCGGATCGAGGTACCATAGTTAAAAGGGATTTCACTGGTAAGTTTGGTACCCTAGGTTCAAGCAGTAGCGTCCAAACATGGTGAACATACATTAGACAGATCGGGTTACTTGACGAGCTCGGCTAGCTCGAGCGCACAAGTTGAACGACATGAAGTGCATAAGCACTTCGCGTGGCCAACCACTATCGCCAACCGAAGTACGACTCCAGTTCGTCGAACACATCTCACGTGGCAAATGAATCACAGCCACAAATTCAATTCTGGTACCGATTGTCTGGACTATAATCATAGCCTCAAACACAATTAATTGTTATCCATAGCATGTGGAGTAAAGCATGATAAACAAAGTAATTCAAACATGCTAGTAGACATGTTATAAAGCATGTTATAAAGCATGATATAAGGCATGTTGTAAAGCACTACGTCAATAGGAATACAAACACATATATTGCAAGTAAGCGGTTTAAGTAAACAACCTCATTGAGGTAATCATACATATCTCTAGGGTAGTTGAGAATCCCATCTCAACACCCTCCTAAGGCATCTACATCTAAACACTTACTCTAGCATTTCCACAAACACTTAACATACACTATTTCAACATACATGACTTATGTTAGAAAAATATGTATTATGGCTATCCTTTCGCCATGCGAATATTTTATCCGTGTATATCATATTCATACAGCAATTAATCATGACAATTACATCTCCAAAATTTATACATACACTGTATTTTCTAGAATACACATTTTCAACATACATAGTGTATACAAGCAAACATGTATTATGGCGATTCCTTTCACCAAATAAGTAATTTATCCATAAATTATATAATCATACAACAAATAATCATGTCAAACACATTTCCAAAATATACATGTATACGGCACTCCTTACAATACAGTATTTCTACATACATAGTGTATATTAGTAAAACATGTATTTCGGCGAATCGTTTCGCCAAATAAGTATTTTTTCCATATATCGTATATCCATACAACAAATAAACATGTCAAAAATATTTTTAAAAAAAATACGTATACGGTATTTTCTACGAATACCTAGAATATGTAAAATTCCATATTCTACAACTTTAATCGAAACAGAAAATGGAAAGCACTTTGTACATGTGCAATTGCATGCAAATCATGAATCTATCATTATCTGACATTGAAAGCGTTGAAAACCATAACCTATACACCTAAAGTCTGCACCTTTTGTCGTAGAATCGTAACAGAGTTGATAGGTTTGCTAAGCTCCCTTATTCGGCAGTTTGGAAACCCATGGAACGAAATACGTTAGCTACTTCATAACCTACAACCACCCAAGCCCCAAATCAGGTTAGGGTTAGGGTTTCTTACCTAAAAATGGGGTTGAAATCGCCGAGAAAACGATGAGAACGGAGCGGTTGAGCACGTATAGCAGCGGCAGGGAGATGCTCCCACACTTTCTCTCTCTTTTCTCTCTCTTTTCTCTCTCTCAATCTCAAATTCGTATGGCTGCCATGAGAGAGGGTTTAAGGTCCTTATATAGCCTAAAAATTTACCGAAATAGACTTATGTTCAAGGTATACTTACATTATAATCAAATCGGCATTGTTTCAGCTCAAAAGAGGGTTTCTGGAGGCCCTCCTTGAGCCAAAGATCGGACTTAAGCTCACTAACGCTGGATCTACGTTCTATTAAGTTTTCATTTTGGTCGGGATTCCAGATCACGCGTGGCAGACCGGTTTTAGTTCAACGGTCAGCGAATCTCGATTGGAGATTCCGAGTACATGTAAATGTGTATGAAATTCCTCCTGATCTGAAGGTGTAATTTGGTCTGATTCTGACGGTCTGGTTGCTTAAAACTGATCCGCAAGCGAGAGGTGTCAGATTACTATTCAAGATATTTTATTTTGAAATTATTTCACATTTCTCACACTCTTCACTCCGAGCTCAAGCGAAAAGCGCTGGGACACTATCTGGATTTGATTTCCGAGATGGTTGTCAAGCCCAGCGAGGCGGTCCTAATTCCTTAACTTCGTATTATTTAAACTCCCGACGTGCGGTCCAGATTCGATACGGAGTTTCGAGATGCTCCCGTGAGCAGTCGGGTAATGAGTTTGATCCTAGGCTTTAGGGTAACCTAGCGTCAATGATTCTACAAGTTTTGGGTCTTTCAGATCGTATTTAAAGTGATTCAAACAGATTTCGTAGCTAATCTAGTTTCGCACTTAGTTACTTTGTCTCATTTCTAAAGGATTTAGTCCTAAGTGATTTCTTGTCGAGGTGGTACTCAGGCCTTTGTAGTTTGTATATAAGGTGATCCAAGTTATAATACTTAACTAGTTTAAGATAATGTCTAGGGTGAAAGTACTTAGGAAAATTGAAAGAACAAGGTGGTGAAGGGTTGGATTTGTGAAGGAAATGGGTTTTAGAAGTGATTTTAGACTATGGGATTCAGTTCTGACAAGTTAATAAGGTGTTAGGAGCGGCCCATTGCCTAAGGACATCTAATTCTAGGTTGGCAAAAATCTGGGGTGTTACATATATGTACTTGATGAGGACTGACATGCTTGCGTTGCATCTGACATATGACATTTGGTTACATAGGCCTCGCATCGCATGGCCTTAGTATGGCCGATAACATTCATGCCTTGCATCGCATAGCCTTCGTACAGCTGATAGTATTCATAGACTTACCAACTTATTTCCACATTACTTTGATATTGCGTACTTGGTACTTACCTTTCGCACATACTTACACCACTCTCTAAGCTTTTTGTAAGCTTATGCACCACCGTTGTGTGCAGGTGACATTGGATTGCAGCAGCAGTACTGAGGCCAGAGCGTGTAGCTGAGCTTTTAGAGTTCCGATATCTATATTTGTATTTCCTTTCCGCATTGTACTCAAAGTTTTTGATATAGTGGATATGTGGTGATGTTATTTTGTGACTTGGTTATGCTTGTGGTTATGCTCCATTATAAAAAAAAAATCATATTGAAAATCCTCCTTGTAGGATCCCAGGATCGAAAATCTAGCATATGGATGCTGGGAGCAGAGAATGGGGCACTACGGAGGCTGTTGGCGCCGGATTCGGCGATCGGGAATTCTGTGAGCCCGGTTTCTGAGTTTGGGGCATGACAACTGGGCTTTTTGATGGCTCCTTCGACCCTGTGATGAACACACATCCCGGTAATGGGATGTCCACAGCCATCTTAGTGCGTGCCTGCAGGGTTCTCCATACGAGCCTTCTAGATCGAGTTCAACTTTTGGTTGAGGACAGGACCTAAAATTTGTAGTGACCATGTTTATCTCCATGCTGGCTAAGAACGGATCAGTATCGATTAACATGGCTTCCTTTTCCTTCTCTGGGAATTTTAGTAAACCAAAGTTGATGTGATCCTGAATGAGATTCATGAAAATGATGCATTTGTTAGTGGAATGAGACCGAGATTCATACCATTTGCAGTAATCAACCTTTTGTAATTCATTAGCTGACGGCATTTTCTGATTAATAGGCTCTTTCATGAATTTTTCTTCCAACATAAAATCAAGTATTTCTTCAGCCCGAGTGATATCCAAAGTATAAACTTTTGGGGCCTTTTGTGTAGTTGGAGCGATTGATTCCGCCTTGACCAGTGCTGAACAGACTAACGGCTTTTTAGCCACTACTTTGATGATTGCAATTTCATAGTTAGGATCATTATGGTACATTCCATATAATGAATCTACATGCCTAACCCCTTCCTGTATGAGCTCTTCATAACGAGATACTTTTTTAGTCAAATTATAAAGGTTTACAAACTATGTGCCAATGAATTTCTTATGGAGTTTAGATTCGAGACCATCCTATGTGAGTTGCACAAATTCGACCTCAGTCATTATTACTCTACAGCGGCTATTCGCCCGATTGAACTGCATAATATAACTCTTGCACGGTTCTCTTGGAAGCTGTCTAAACCGTGCCAAGTCTGCCATAGTTATCTCCCTATTTCTGAAGAAGAACTAAGCGTGAAAATTATCCTCTAATTCTTTCCAGGTGTGTATCAAATCCAGCAATAGATTTGAATACCACGTAAGCGTTGTAACGGTCAAAGAATGACCAAATAATTGTAATTTATAATAATCATTGTTGGCTAACTCGCCACACAGCCAATGTGCTCAATAGTTGACTGACCATGTTCACCTGAAAACAGATCAAAATATGGTCGATAATTCCTTGGCAATGGATATTATCGATCTACCCATTCAGGGTATAGCTATGATACATGGGAATGTTGTTGCCTCCCATCACTTGGCCTGTAACTTCCTGAACCAATTGTATTATCTAGTCACGATTAACCCGCTGAGGTTCTGCTACTAGTTGTGGATCTGGACCAAATCAATTAAAGTTATCTTGAAATCTAGGACTTTAGGCTGTTTGAATCCAATGGGCTGTCCATGATTTCTATTCTCAGTCATGAAATCCCGCTCAAGTCGCCTATTCTCTGTGGGAGGTGGTGCATTTCTGTGCTCTTGAGGGGGAACTAGTGGAGAGCTCCACTACAGCGTAAGTACCGGAGGGAAAGGGACAACATTACCAACCGAACTCCTGTTATGTTGTGATACAAGTAGTGTCTGTTCTGTTATCACAACGAGTAATCATTGTATGACCTCAGTCTAGCTAGCCATATAACGATTGGTGCTCTTTGCCTGTTGACGGAACTATTCTACTTGAGCTCTCTCATAGTCCTGTACCATCTGGATACTCATCTGAACATCCCGAAGTACGATAGATACCTAGTCCGAAAGTATGGTATGAGACTTGGATGATCCGCCTTCATTCACACTTAGGTTAGTATTCAAATTAATTCTCTCTGAGGGTGGTAGAACATGCACCTCATCACCCGAAGGTGGTGCAGTTGGTGTCATGAGTTTGGTCCCGGCAACTCAGCCACTTCTTCTCTGCAGTTTTGGCAATAGTCACGCTAGTATTTGATAAATAGAATCCCACTGGGCATGCCAAAAAATTGTTCGCTAACAGACAAAGTCCCACCAGGTGTGCTAAAAAATTGTTCGCTGACAGAAAGAGTCCCACTGGGCATGTCAGAAAATTGTTTGCTGATAGACAGGGTCCTACCGGGCGTGCTAGAAAATTATGCGTTATTCTGCGACCCCTTTTATTTCCTCTACATAAGTGGTGCGTGGGTATGCCAGCATTGGGATTGCGGTTCCAATTCGAATAGAACAACAATGACCCCGAGCACCGAAGTAGGCAAACACAAGGTATGACTGAATTCTGAGGAGATCGGTCGCCTATCCAACCACTTGCTCAACGTGTAAATTAATCAGGCAATGGTTTAGAGGGGGGTTCATCCTCTAATGATGGATTACTCCTTTGCCTTCCGTATGAAAGTACTTTTCAACATGGATCAATAAACAAAAGGAAAGAATCCTTTCGGTCGGCCGTTATCGGCTTCTAAAGGGTACTTTGCCAATTAACACTATAAATTACATTTAGAAATATAAATAACAATGGCAGAAAGTAAATAATTATGCTAAGAAGTGTAATTTACTTAACGATAAAAGTAAATGCAAACACTAAGGAATGTAAATTACTGACTGAATAAAAGATTACACTGTGAAATGTAAATGACTGGATAATTGAAAGGTAATTGAAGATAAGTTTTAGTTTGATTGGTTTAGTGTGAGAGGCTTTTCTACTTGCTCCATTTCTCTATTTATAAGATTTGATTCCTTCATTCTAGATCTTTCCCACATTTTGACGGTTATTGCAACCATTTCTCCACTAACTCATTCTGGATACTTCCCACATTCTTGCTCCTCTGAATCGTTCATTAGCCACTTAATCATCATCTATATAATTTCGACCGTTAACCATCCATTACTTAGTCATCTGAACTCGGTCACATGGATCTCAACCAGAATAAATCGTTTGATACGTTATGACTCTACTTTTCAAGACATGACCATGCATATTTCTAGAAAATCCTACCACCATTGTACGCGTTCCGTATAAATTACACATAATCGATCCTAATTGGCTGAAGCTGAATTCAGCCGGATATGGTACAAACAACTTCACCTACCTATCACCCCAGTCAAGATACATCCTATGATAAATAGACTGATTGATACGACGACCATGGTGTTGGTCAATTACTTTGTTAATCATGTTAATAAATTCATTTTGACTGACAGGTAACAATGTGACTCCTCTTGGATCCTTAAATCCTTGTTGTAACACCACGAATTTTGAGGGTCGAGCAAAGCTCAACTCCCGAGATCCAACGCATCGATTATGCAACATGGATAATGTGTTTAAATGTTGTCCATATCAAGGTATTAAACAAGAGTGAGATTATACTAAATCAGTATATCATACTCCAGAGATAATGTAATTAAGCAAGCGGAAGACTGAAACAAATATATTAAAGTATGTACGTGTTTCACAACCTCCAGAGTATGAGTATGTTACCGGGCTGAATATATACATGTTTTATTTCAAAATAAACAAAATGTCAAAATGTAGGTGTCTGTAATGCCCTGAATTTTGAGGGTCGAGCAAAGGCTCAACTCCCGAGATCTGTTGCATCACTTATGCAATATAGATAATGATGATTAAATGTTGTTCGTATTAGTGCATTTAAACATGAATGGGATTACACTAAATAAGCATATCATACTCCAGAGACAATTAGATTACGCAAGAGGAAGATTGTGATAGATATATAAAGCATATAAGTAGTTGTAAGTCCCCAAAGTATGAACGTGTCACCAGGTTAAATGATTACATGTATAATTCTAAAATTTACAAAATGATAAAGTGTAATGTTCAACTAGTCTGTATCACTGTAATCCCTGCGACGCAACTCTAGGTCTGCATAGACCCGCCAAAGAGTTGCATGTAGGAGAACTCATCCTCATCGTCATAAAAGTCGAGCTCTGCCTCATAAGCCTTGCCGTCATCTAAAACTAAAACAGGGTCTGGTTGGTATTTTAAAACACCATCCCAGAGTGGGAGTGAGTGATCAACTTATTAGAGCTATAAGGAAAAGGTTAACATGTTATCAATTCAATTAAGCAGTAATGATAAAGCAATACAACAATCATGTCCTAAGTACTCTTGTTAATGTAAGAATGATATGCTATAATAATGCATGCCCTCGCCTGCACTCCCTCAGTGACATCATCTCATGATCGCGCATACAACACTCCCGCTAAACGTACGCTTCCTCGCTAACGCACATGCAATGCATGGCATGATCGTGTTAGCTAAGTTCTTATTTAGGCTTATTCGTATAACAAATTCGAGAAGTTAAGGTATCTCCCTTTATATTATTTATCCAAATAATGATCCATCTAGGGTCGTCAATCCTAGTAAATCACATACGATAGGTAAGTTATAGGGCAACATCACCCCTGATTGAAAACCAGTGGATAGGCAAGTTCAGGTCGCTATAGAGAGGCTCATCTCCTCAGCGTAGGCCTAGTTTAGGTCACTATGGAAAGGCTCGTCACCTTAGTATAAACCGACAGCTCGAATACAGTGTCTCATACTACTGTATTCAGCTCACGAGTTTAAGTTGCTCACTGGATACTATGGGGAGGTTCATCACCCCAGCGTAGGCCGACAGGTCGACCATGATGTCCCATACCACCATGCCTGGCTCATGAGTCTTAGCGGATCGTGGTACCAAAGTTTAAACGGGCTTTACATTGGTAAGTGGTACTTTAAATTCAAGCAGTAGCGTCTATACATGGTAAACACACATTAGGCCAATTGGGTTACTTGACAAATTCGATTGGTACGAGCGCATGTTAAATTAATCGACATGGGGCGGATATGCACTCCTCGTGACCTAACCATTGTCGATAATCACCGTATGACTCAGATTCGTCGAACGTATCTATTGTGGCGAAACTAGTTCGACCACTTGATCAGAAATTATTATCGATTTCCTGGACTACGTATTAGTCCTAATCATACTCAAATACGATAGGCATTCATATGTGATGGTCAAATTAGCATTTAACAGTCAATTCAAATATAAATGTCATTTGAGCATTTTAACAAACACATAGTGCACATGTTATCATACATAAGCATTTCATATATGAATCACATAACCGAATGTAACTTACATGAAGGAATCTATTGGTATAGCTAAGGTAATTGAGAATCTCATCTCAACACCTTTAATAAATGCATTTCATCAACCAATTACTCATTCAGACATTTTATCAAAGACTTAGACTACACATTCAACATTATATTATGGCAAATCCTTTCACTAAGGAGTTGTCACACATGCAACAATCATGAATCCTCAGTTAATAATCATGGCAAGCACAAATCATAATTCCATATTCATTCAAACATTTCAACAAACACGTAGAATGCATTATAGTCGACAAAGTTCATATATATGTGTAATACACGGAAAATATCGTATCTAAGTATATGTGATAGCAATCAAGTCAGTCATAAATCATTAACCGACATTGAAAGCCTTGAAAACCATAACCTAAACATTTATAGTCCACACCTTTCATCAGTACACCGATTATAAACTTGGTTTGTACCTATGCCTTTGTCTTCGGCACAACGACTACCTATAACATGAAATAGGTTAGCTATTTCACCATTTTACTTATTTGAATTCCTAAAACAGATTAGGGTTAGGATTTCTTACCTAAAAATGAAGTCAAAATCGCCGGTATAGCGACACCGGAGAGACGATTCGTCACGTGGAGTGGTGAGAATGAACCCCAACAACTAACTCCTGATCTCTCTCTCTCTTCTCTCTCCTAGGGTTAAGAAAATTCGTATGGAATGAGAGAGGGGTGGGTTTAGGGCTTTATATAGGCCTATAAGTGATTTCAATGGCCCCAGGGCCATGGTATACTTAGGATATAGCCAAAAGGCATCTGTTTCGGGCCAATGGAACTCATTTGGAGGTCCATTACCTGCATACGGTCTGGAGAAATTTTCCTAACAATAGATCTATGTCAGGTTACGATTTTGGTCCGATCGGATTAGTGGATCGACTATGGAGGACCAGTTTCAGTTCAACGGCTATTGTCACTCGATCAGGGTCACAAGTACACTGACATGTGTAGGAAAATTTCTCTGATCCAGGGGTGTAGTTGGGTCAGAATCCTTAAATTTGGCCTGCAAGCGAGTGGCCCAATTCACTTAAATCAGATTTCATTTTCTAAATGTATTCGCATTTCTCACACACTTTACTCAAGGCTCTAGTTGTGAATTTCTGGATACTATTTGGGCTAGATTCCTGCGTTGGTTGTCAAGCCTTGTAAGGTGGTCATAACTGTATAGTTTTGCAGTTATCAGACTTTCGACGTGCGGTCCACGTCCGATACAGAGTTTCAATGTGCTCTCGAGAGCAACTGGATCTTGAGATTTCTCCTAAGTTTTTAGGTAATGTAGAATTAATGATTCTACTAGTTTTGGGTCTTGTAGTTCGTATAGAAAGCGGTTCAAGCTAATTTACTAATTAATTCAGTTTAGTACTTAAATAATTTTCATCTAATTTCTACATAATTTGACCCTTAGTGATTTCTACCTTAAGTGGTACTCGGGTCTTTGTACGGATTTTTCCAAGACATTATAATCTACCCCCCTTAAAGAAAAATTTCATCCTCGAAATTAGTACCTTTTCATACTCCTCAAGAATCTGAGGGTAGTTATTACGAACATCGACTTCTGTTTCCCAAGTAGCCTCTTCCTCAGTGTGGTGTGTCCACAGTACCTTCACAAGCGGGATAACCTTACTGCGTAGCACCTGCTCCTTCCTATTTAGAATACGCGTCGGTCGTAGTACATAAGTAGCATCTTCACTCAACTATACCTGCTCCCATTTGATGATGTGGGAAAGATCATGAATGTATTTCTTCAGCATCGATACGTGAAATACGTTGTACACACCTGCGAGTGGTATGGGCTAAGCAAGGCAGTACGCTACCACACCCACTCGATCTAAAATCAGGAACGGACCAATAAATCGAGGCATGAGTTTCCCTTTCTTGCTAAATCTAAATACTCCCTTCATGGGGGAAGCCTTAAGAAACACATGGTCCCCGACCTCAAACTCTAGCTGTCATTGTCTTGTATCGACGTAACTCTGCTGTCTGCTCTGTGCTGCAAGAAGTCAACGCTTGATAATGTCAATCTTCTCTAAGGTCACCTGTACTAACTCTTGGTCAATCAAACTCTTCTTACCAGCCTTTGCCCAATAATGCGATGCTCTACATGGGCGCCCATACAATGCTTCGTAGGGAGTCATGCCAATGCTTGCCCGAAAACTGTTGTTATAAGCGAACTCAGAATAGGGAAGACAGTCATCCCAACTATCCTTAAAATCAAGCACACAAGCTCGCAACATATCCTCTAACACCTGATTCACCCATTTCGTCTGCCCATCCATCTGTCAGTGGAACGCGGTACTGAACTTCAATTTCACACCCATCGCTTCCTGGATACGAGTTTAGAAGCTAGATGTGAATCACGTGTCTCAATCCGATACCATCTCCATAGGTACTCCATGCAAACGTACTATCTCCTTGACATACAACCTGGCCAAATCGTCTGCTGAGTTTGAGACTCTAACCAGGAGGAAATGAGCCGACTTCGTCAATCGGTCCATAATCACCCAAATGGAGTCATGCCCCTTCCTCATCTTTGGTAACCCTTAAATGAAATCCATAGAAATGAAATCTCATTTCCATTCAGCTATAGGCATGGGCTGAAGTAATCAGGAGGTCAGCGATGTTCAGCCTTGACATGCTGGCACGTGAGACAACGGGACACAAAATCTTCTAAGTGGGCCTTCATGTTGTCCCACCAGTACAAACGCTTCATATCTCAATACATATTTGTGCTACCAGGATGCATCGCCATCTTGAAATTGTGAGCAGCTTTGAGAACTTCCCTTCTCAAGTCTTGAAGATTTGGGATGCATAGGCGGCCACGATAACGTAAGCTCCCATCTGCACCAACTCTCCATTTCGAGTCTTCACTGTCGCTCACCTACTCTCTCATCTTTGCCAATAGCTCATCGTCCTTCTGAGCTGTAATAATCCTGTCATCAATGAATGGCTGCACACGAACGTGTGCGATGCTCTCATACGGCTCCTCTACCTTAAGTTTCTTCTCAAAGTCTCACAAAAATTCTACCATATTCCACTCCTCTATCATCAACGGAGCCGCAAATGCTATCGTCTTCTTGCAGCTCAACATGTCTGCCACAAGGTTAGCCTTGCCAGGATGGTAGGAGACCTCTAACTTGAAGTCTTTCAAGGTTTCCATCCATCGCCGCTGCCTCATATTTAAGTCTCTCTATGTGAATATGTATCCAAGGCTCTTGTAGTTGTAAAAGAGCTTGAACTCCACCCCATAGAGGTAATGTCTCCAGAGCTTTAATGCACAAATGATGGCCACTAACTCCATGTAACGCCCTGAAAATCGAGGGTCGAGTAGTAACTCAACTCTCGAGTTCCAGAACATCACTTATGCAACAAAATGAATGATGATTAAATGTTGACTGTATTAGAGTAGTGAACATGAGTGAGATTAAGCCAAAACAGCATATCATACTCCAGAGACAGTTAAATTGCAAGTGGAAGACTGTGATAGATATATATAATACAAAAAAATAGTGGTGAGTCTCCAGAGTGTGATAAAGTTACCAAGTTAGTTAATTACAAGTACAGTTCTAAAATATACCTAATGTGTAAGTGTAATGTCTTCTATCCCAAGTACCATAGCCCCGTCAATATAGTACCAGGTCTTCAGAGACCCGTCAGAGAGTTACATGATAGGAAAACTCCTCATCATCACCATAGAAGTAGTCCGGCTCTGCTTCATAAGCATCGCCATCATCTGAAATTCAACAAACCTGGTTGGTGTGTACAACACTGTCCCGTAACGTGGGAGAGAGTAGCTAACTCAGTGGAACTATAAGGCATAAGTTATCATGTTATCAATTCAGTCAAGCAGTAATGATAAAGCAGTAAATCAAACACTCCTAGTTACTCTGATTAATGCAAGTATGAATGCAGGTATGATGGATGCCCTCACCGACATACTCCCTCATGCGACACCATCTCACGTTCGCAGCATGCTTACATCCCACAGTGCTCCACATCTTCCACGCACATGCGATGCATGATGAGCATGATTACCGAGTTTTTAATTAATCCATTTCAAACAGCAGGATTGGGAAACTAAGGTACCTCCCTTATATCATTCCCAAACATGATCCATTCTAGGGGCGTCAGTCCTAGTTAATATCAGACGATGGTGTGTTTTCTAGGTCACTGCAGAGGTTGCTGTGGTCATTACGCACAAAGGTTGCACCACTCCCCCATCACCCCTTAAACGATTCATCACTATACAGAAACAGGCCTAGTTCATACTCTATATATCGCGGCGAACCCTAAGGCGCACTGCGACTTCAGAATATGCTCGCGGTCACTACAAAGGGCTGCCAGGGCTGTTACGCACAAAGGTTGGACCGCTCCCCCATCACCTTATCAATGTAGGCCGACAACATGAATATAGTGTCCCATACCATTATAATCGGCTCACGAGTTTTGTTGATCACTGGTCACTACGGGGAGGCACGTGGCCCCAGCGTAGGCCGACAGCTCGACCACGGTGTCCCATACCACCATGCCTGGCTCATGAGTCTTAGCGGATCGAGGTACCAAGGTTAACGGGATTCTCACTGGTAAGTTTGGTACCCTAGGTTCAAGCATTAGCGACCAAACATGGTGAACATACATAAGACACACGGGTTACTTGACGTGTTCGGCTGGCTTGAGTGCACAACAAGTTGGGCGATATGAAGCGCAGAAGCACCTCGTGTGGCCAACCACTATCGCCAACCGAAGTACGACACGGGTTCGCCAACACATCATGTGTGGCGAAACGAATCTCAACCACAATTCCAAGTCGGATATGGGATGCTCGGACTATGGACATAGTCCCAAGCTCAATCAATTCCTAACCATAACATGTGAAGTACAGTATGATAAACAAGGAAATTCAGGAACGCTAGCAATCATGTTATAAAGCATGTCATAAAGCATGTTAATAAACAAGTTACAAAGCATGTTCAAAAGCATGTTGTAAAGCACTATACAAATAGGGATACAAATACATATATTTCATAGGTGAGTGGTTAGAGTAAATAACCACATGGAGGGTATCATATGTGACTCTAAGGTAGTTGAGAATCCCATCTCAGCACCTACCTAAGGCACTATCACTTAAGCACTTACACTCACAAGCATTTTCACAAACACTTGGAATGCACTATTTCAACATACATGACGTATGTTAGAGGAATGTGTATTAGGACTGTTCTTTTACCAAACTAATATTTTATACATATATATCATATTCATACAGCAAATAATCATGACAATTACATCCGTAAAATTTATACGTATGGGGTATTTTCTAGGATACCCAATTTCAACATATATAGTGTTTACAAGGGAACTTGTAATACAGCGATTCTTTTCGCCAAGCAATTAATTTATATGCACATAATATATTTATACAACAATTAATCATGACAAACACATCGCTAAAATATACACGTATACGGTACTTCTTACAATACCGTATTTCTACATACATGGTGTATATTAGTAAACATGTATTTAGGCGAACCCTTTCGCCAAATGAGTATTTTATCCATACATCATATATCCATATGACAATTAAACATGTCAAACACATTTCCATAAAAAATACGTATACGGTATTTTATACGAATACCTAGAGTATGTAAAATTTCAAATTCTACAATTCTAATCGAAACAGAAAACGGAAAGCACTTTGTACATATGCAATTGCATGCAGATCATGAATCTACCATTATCTGACATTGAAAGCATTGAAAACCGCAACCTATACACCTAAAGTCCTCACCTTGTCTCTTGGAATCTCAACAAATCAGCAAGGTTGGATAAGCTTCCGTATTCGGGAGTTTTCTATCCTAAGGAGTGAAATCGGTTAGCTATTTCACAACCTAAAGCCTTTACACTTCAAATCAGACCTAGGTTTAGGGTTTCTCACCTTAAAACGGAGTCGGTGACGCTGGAAAAACGTCAAGGAAGTGGTGGTGCAGCCCGTTGGATGATCTACAACAGTAGGAGGGAAGTACTCCCACAAATCCCAAACTTTTCTCTCCTTTTTCTCTCTCTCTCTCTCTAGGGTTTTATCCCAAATTCGTATGGCTGTGAGAGGGGCTGTTCTAAGGCTCTTTTATAGCCTAAAACCTTCCCAGAATAGGCTCAGGTTCAAGGGTTACTGCTATTATAGGTATTTCGGCACTTTTCCAGCTCAAAAGAGTGTTTCTGGTGGCCCCCCTTGAGCCAAACGTCAGACTTAAGCTCACCACTCATGGATCCACGTGGGATTATGTTTTCGACTCGATCGGATTCCCAGATCACACGGGGCGGACCACTTTCAGTTCAACGGTCAGTGGGCCACGATCCAAAATTCCGAGTACATGTAAATGTTCCTGAAATTTTTCCCGATCCGAGGGTGTAATTTGGTCTGATTCTGACCGTCTGGTTGCTTAATACTGATTCGCAACCAAATGGTGCCAGATCACTATTCCAAATATTTATTTTGTAAAGGAAAGAGTGATTTTCACACTCCCACACTCCGGACTCAAGCGAATAGCCGTGGGACATCGACTGGACTTGATTTCCGAGATGGTTGTCAAGCCCAGCGAGGCGGTCCTAGTTCCTTAACTTCGTGTTAATCAGACTTTCGACGTGCGGTCCAGATCTGATACGGAATTTCGAGATGCTCCCGAGAGCAGCCGGGTAATGAGATTGATCCTAGATTTTAGGGTAACCTAGCGTCAATGATTCTACAAGTTTTGGGTCTTGCAGATCGTATTTAAAGTGATTCAAACGGATTTCGTAGCTAATCTGGTTTCGCACTTAGTTACTTTGTCTCATTTCTAAAGGATTTAGTCCTAAGTGATTTTTGTCTGAGGTGGTACCTGGGCCTTTATAGTTTGTATATAAAGTGATCCAAGTTTTACTACTTAGCTAGTTTAAGATAGTGTCTAGGGCGAAAGTGCTTTGAGAAATTGAAAGCACAAGGTAGTGAAGGGTGGGATTTGTGAAGAAAATGGTTTGAAAAGGGATTTGAGGCTTTAATTGAGCGTTTAAAAAGTTAAACCTGTGTTAGGATTGATCCATTGCCTAAGGACGTCTAATCCCAGGTTGGCAAAAATCCGGGATGTTACAATCTACCCCCCTTAAAACAAAATTTCGTCCCCGAAATTGGCTAAGGGTAATAAGGAAAGATTTCTATTATTTCATTTGCCTAAGACTTATTGATTTCGAGTTCCTACGCGTGGTAGGGTATATACTAGCCTGGTTCATTTTAGTCTACCCCCCTTAAAACATATTTCTTTATCCATTTCTCATACCCTAATGTTTTGTTACAATTTATTTCTTTACTTATCTGTAGTCTTGACAACAATTCCCACTATTTAGAGTAAGGCAGTTGTCTTCAATGTCTGACTAACACGGAGAGACATTTATGGTGGGCTTGATCCTGATACATCGATCATCTACCGAGCTAAGGTAGAAAACTCATCGTATCACTTCCGAATCCTAGTGGATCCTGGTCTTTTGCTCGTCAGCAATGAGTCTGTTGGTAGTCGCACAGGATTGAGAATTGGGTCAAGCCGCGAATGTTTCGCAGTTGTATATTTCAGTAACTCCGTGGTACGATCACTCTAAAGACGCAGGGAATGTCCATCATTGAAAAGTTTAAATTCTCTATGTCTAAGGTTACCCTTTAGGTCTTAGTCTAAGCGAGTCCTCGATATTATCTACATTCCAGGGAAGGGTGAATCAAATCTTACTAGATCATCCTAAAAAATTTGCATAGTAGAACTTGTTAGGGCTTCTATAATGTGCGTATGTTAACGAGTACCGTTTCGATCCTGGGCCAGTGGAGTAGGGTCCACCACGCTTTCGTTGTGCCACCCAAATCAAGAGATGCAATAGGTAACCTAACTAGATTGGGCTCATAATGTTCTACCCCCCTTAAAATTTTATTTTCACCCTCAAGGCTCAAGATTTATGTCCTGCTCCGTATATCGGAACAAGGTGTAGTTTAGGATCTATCCTTGACATGAAATGGGAAATACATTGGTTTGACTTTCATCGACAATGTATACTATGGCATCGATACCTGTGGTTACAGAAATGAGCTAAAGAATGATGGGTATTGTAGTTGATTGCAGGGATAGGTGTGAGTTTGAGGCAAGATGCCTAATTCTACCAAGGAGTTTTGTCACGGTCCAGAATTATCCTATTTAATCATGTCTAGCTTAATAGGCATGCTATCTTTCTACGTTCATAAGCACAATATGTATGCCGACATGGCATGTGATTTGGGACCTAATTCTTAATTGTCTGTTGCTCACTTGGGAAATTCCTTAGGCCTAAAAGGAAATATTTCTATTGGCTATATATTCTTACACTTCTCAAAGACAAAGTTATAAACTTTTGGTTGTAAGTGGTCAAGCCAACACGGAAGGAAAGTTGTGTAGTGGGTCAGAATCGGATACATGGACCTTCTGCCTCTCGAAGACAAAAAATTGTCGTATCAGTTCTTAATCCTAGTTGATCCTGACCTTCTGCTTGATCAGAGCATAGAGTTTATTGGTCACCACCAGGATTGAGAATTCGATTCAAACCGTGAATACCTCGCTTATAGGTAGTGTCTCTGCTCCGTGTTCCTGATTGTACTAAGTCCTTGAGAAGGCAATTCTAAGGGTTATGTTGATTTGACCTAACATTAAATCAAAAGGATACTGAGCGTGTATAGTTACTAATCAAACAACTTTTCTAAGAATTATTAAAGGAGCCTATGAGTATTAAGGGGTCCGACGAAGGAGTGAGGTCTCACTCCAACCTAATCCAGCCTATTAACTAAGTCCATCTTTCAACTATCTTACAATTATCTTAGCATAATCAGTCTTTTACGTTCCGTAGTAGAACCAGTAGCCTAGTCTCAATTTATGAATAGTGATAATCTATTAGTCTATGCTTACACACTAGATGATTTCATATCATTTCTAATACAAGAAATTATTCATCGTGTAAGGTCAAACGTTGTCTAAGTGGAATTGAGTTGTCTGTATTTGACGCTCAAGCATTTCACACATGCTCACACCAGCTAAGAAGATCCTAGGGTTTACATTATTAATTTGTTGGATTTCCTATACGGTCAGGTCTGTCGAAAACTAGGAGTATCGCTCTAGGTCCAAAACTCTAAGGCCTATTTGTCAAACAACCATTTACTCTAAAAGCTTAAGCTGTCAGAGTGTGGTGGGTTAATGTATATCAAGGGACTTTATCACTTTAACATGATTTGGCCAGTGGTCCTAAGTTGTATTGAATGGGACTGCATTGCTAATCCTACCTCGAGTTTGGGAGTGGCATGTTTGGTAGGAGGGTGGGTGGGGATTAAAATTAATGGTATAGGCTTTGGAAAATGAGCCTTGTGTGGGAAAGCGCGAGATGGGAGTTCCAAATCCCAGGGTAATGAACTTCTAAGTGTTATGGGAAAGGAAATCTCGGAATTTACTTTTAATTGCGTACATTCTAAACATGATGTCGGAACACATGGGATACACCCAATCTAGGGACCATACCTACACATAGATTTATTATTACTTTTACAATTCCATCCACCTAATCCCACTTAATGTAGTTGATTGAACGGGCCCCAAATGTCCCAACATTTGGAGATTGTGAAGGCCATAGAGAAGTGAAGAAAAGGGGAGAACAAGGGCTGATTTCTTTGGTTCCCCACAGACTTGAGCCTCAACAGAGATTGCAAAGGCCCCAACTGACAGGGATTGAAGGAGGAAAAATGAATAGATGGGATGGGTTGAGAACTTACACGAATGTGAGCTTCGAATGGGAGGTGTGAGTGTCCAAATGAGGGAAACAACAAGGGTAGAAGGTAGGTATGGCTGTGATCGATGGAAGTGGGTGAATCATGGTTGAAAATAGTGGATTGAAAGATTGGAGGAAGGATTTGAGGGAAAAAATTGGAAATAGAAGGGGAGGGCGTTTGGAAGGGAAGATGTGAGAGAGATGGGTGCTCCAGCCCCCAAAATCCCAAACCTCAGCCAAAACCGCACGTGTCAGGGGGTAGGGGAGGTCGGGCCGACCAGTCCCAGGTCCGGCCCATCACCAGCCGAGCCACCTGACGGTGGCGCACTGCGGTGACCGCGGCGCCGCCGCGGTCCGCCTTGGCCGGAGCCTCGCCACCGCAGTGGGGCCATGTCCCCCATGGTCCCAAGGTGCTAATTGCACCCTGGTTCGACCCTGGGTCCCTTTGTATTTAAGTGAGGAGGCCCCCGACTCCGTTTCGAGTCATTTCGATCAAATCAGATGTATCTGGCAATCCGGAATGAGTTATCTAACGTATAATATATGATTTTGGGGCAGGACGAGCTAATGAAGCCAACCAATCTAGCTATGTCGGGTTGTGCAGCCCGGAATTGTGAAAAAAGCCTCCGATTGACAGTCATTTCCCCGTTTTAATTTCGTTTTACTAAAATAGTAATTTTTGTTTGGTTACTCTTCATCTGTTGGGGTTTAGGAGTTATGCTCATCGTGTAAAGAGCCTGGAATAATTAGGAGGACGGTTTAGTGAAGTCAAATAGGACACTATTTTTGGCTGAAAGCCTTGCGCACTAGTAGACATCACAACCTAGGAGTTTTAGTTGTAGTTTGTTTCTGATTTCCTTCCCATTACTTGGTATTCCCATTTAAAGGGTTGTAAATTCATTTTTTTTGTCATTCATTAATCAATTTCAAATTTATTAGAATTTATTTTTATTTTTTGCTTTTCTTTCCTCATGGATTCGAGAAGTCTCTGTGAGGAGTCCAGAGAAGCTTCGGGGATTCGGAGTAGTTATCCTCATCAAGTTCATTACCGATTTTCAACGGTTGGGATGAGGTGGATTGTAATCTAGAATTATCTATAGACGGCCTAAGAATATTTTAAGGTCGACCCGTGTAACCATGATTGAATACAGACTCGATTTCGGCGTTCATTTTCAGTGAACTAGCCGTTAGACGGAACAGGGATGTCTAAGACTGTTTCTACATTCTGTCGCTCCCTCCTAAGTCAGAGTGCGTCAGTGTGTGTCGTGTAACCATAACCCAGGTCCGGTTTAATCCAAATCATGCTCTGATACCATCTTGTAACACCCTGAAAATCGAGGGTCGAGTAGTAACTCAACTCTCGAGTTCCAGAACATCACTTATGCAACAAAATGAATGATGATTAAATGTTGACTGTATTAGAGTAGTGAAAATGAGTGAGATTAAGCCAAAGCAGCATATCATACTCCAGAGACAGTTAAATTGCAAGCGGAAGACTGTGATAGATATATATATAATACAAAAAAATAGTGGTGAGTCTCCAGAGTGTGATAAAGTTACCAGGTTAGTTAATTACAAGTACAGTTCTAAAATATACCTAATGTGTAAGTGTAATGTCTTCTATCCCAAGTACCATAGCCCCGTCAATAAAGTACCAGGTCTTCAGAGACCCGTCAGAGAGTTACATGATAGGAGAACTCCTCCTCATCACCATAGAACTAGTCCGGCTCTGCTTCATAAGCATCGCCATCATCTGAAATTCAACAAATCTGGTTGGTGTGTACAACACCGTCCTGTAACGTGGGAGTGAGTAGCTAACTCAGTGGAATAATATGGCATAAGTTATCATGTTATCAACTCAGTCAAGCAGTATTGATAAAGCAGTAAATCAAACACTCCTAGTTACTCTGATTAATGCAAGTATGAATGCAGGTATGATGGATGCCCTCACCGACATACTCCCTCATGCGACATCATCTCACGTTTGCAGCATGCTTACATCCCACAGTGCTCCACATCTTCCAGGCACATGCGATGCATGATGAGCATGATTACCGAGTTTTTAATTAATCCATTTCAAACAGCAGGATTGGGAAACTAAGGTACCTCCCTTGTATCATTCCCAAACATGATCCATTCTAGGGGCGTCAGTCCTAGTTAATATCAGACGATGGTGTGTTTTCTAGGTCACTGCAGAGGCTGCCAGGGTTGTTACACACAAAGGTTGCACCACTCCCCCATCACCCCTTAAACGATTCATCACTATACAGAAACAGGCCTAGTTCATACTCTATATATCGCGGCGAACCCTAAGGCGCACTGCGACTTCAGAATATGCTCGCGGTCACTACAAACGGCTGCCAGGGCTGTTACACACAAAGGTTGCACCGCTCCCCCATCACCTTATCAATGCAGGCCGACAGCACGAATATAGTGTCCCATACCACCATAATCGGCTCACAAGTTTGGTTGCTCACTAGTCACTACGGGGAGGCACGTGGCCCCAGTGTAGGCCGACAGCTCGACCACGGTGTCTCATACCACCATGCCTGGCTCATGAGTCTTAGCGGATCGAGGTACCATGGTTAACGGGATTCTCACTGGTAAGTTTGGTATCCTAGGTTCAAGCATTAGCGACCAAACATGGTGAACATACATAAGACACACGGGTTACTTGACGTGTTCGGCTGGCTCAAGCGCATAACAAGTTGGGCGATATGAAGCGCAGAAGCACCTCGTGTGGCCAACCACTATCGCCAACCGAAGTACGACACGGGTTCGCCAACACATCATGTTTGGCGAAACGAATCTCAACCACAATTCCAAGTCGGATACCGGATGCCTGGACTATGGACATAGTCCCAAGCTCAATCAATTCCTAACCATAACATGTGAAGTACAGTATGATAAACAAGGAAATTCAGGAACGCTAGCAATCATGTTATAAAGCATGTCATAAAGCATGTTAATAAACAAGTTACAAAGCATGTTCAAAAGCATGTTGTAAAGCACTATACAAATAGGGATACAAATACATATATTTCATAGGTGAGTGGTTAGAGTAAATAACCACATGGAGGGTATCATATGTGACTCTAAGGTAGTTGAGAATCCCATCTCAGCACCTACCTAAGGTACTATCACTTAAGCACTTACACTCACAAGCATTTTCACAAACACTTGGAATGCACTATTTCAACATACATGACGTATGTTAGAGGAATGTGTATTAGGACTGTTCTTTTACCAAACTAATATTTTATACGTATATATCATATTCATACAGCAAATAATCATGACAATTACATCTGCAAAATTTATACGTATAGGGTATTTTCTAGGATACCCAATTTCAACATATATAGTGTTTACAAGGGAACTTGTAATACGGCGATTCTTTTCGCCAAGCAATTAATTTATATGCACATAATATATTTATACAACAATTAATCATGACAAACACATCGCTAAAATATACACGTATATGGTACTTCTTACAATACCGTATTTCTACATACATGGTGTATATTAGTAAACATGTATTTAGGCGAACCCTTTCGCCAAATGAGTATTTTATCCATACATCATATATCCATACGACAATTAAACATGTCAAACACATTTCCATAAAAATACATATACGGTATTTTATACAAATACCTAGAGTATGTGAAATTTCAAATTCTACAATTCTAATCGAAACAGAAAACGGAAAGCACTTTGTACATGTGCAATTGCATGCAAATCATGAATCTACCATTATCTGACATTGAAAGCATTGAAAACCGCAACCTATACACCTAAAGTCCTCACCTTGTCTCTTGGAATCTCAACAAATCAGCAAGGTTGGATAAGCTTCCGTATTCGGGAGTTTTCTAGCCTAAGGAGTGAAATCGGTTAGCTATTTCACAACCTAAAGCCTTTACACTTCAAATCAGACCTAGGTTTAGGGTTTCTCACCTTAAAACGGAGTCGGTGACGCCGGAAAAACGTCAAGGAAGTGGTTGTGCAGCCCGTTGGATGATCTACAACAGTAGGAGGGAAGTACTCCCACAAATCCCAAACTTTTCTCTCCTTTTTCTCTCTCTCTCTCTAGGGTTTTATCCCAAATTCGTATGGCTATGAGAGGGGCTATTCTAAGGCTCTTTTATAGCCTAAAACCTTCCCAGAATAGGCTCAGGTTCAAGGGTTACTGATATTATAGGTATTTCGGCACTTTTCCAACTCAAATGAGTGTTTCTGGTGGCCCCCCTTGAGCCAAACGTCAGACTTAAGCTCACCACTCATGGATCCATGTGGGATTATGTTTTCGACTCGATCGGATTCCCAGATCACACGGGGCGGACCACTTTCAGTTCAACGGTCAGTGGGCCACGATCCAAAATTCCGAGTACATGTAAATGTTCCTGAAATTTTTTCCAATCCGAGGGTGTAATTTGGTCTGATTCTGACGGTCTGGTTGCTTAATACTGATCCGCAACCAAATGGTGCCAGATCACTATTCCAGATATTTATTTT